>CM060694.1:63877355-65213449 GCA_030686995.1 Artemisia argyi | reverse complement strand
TTTACTTTTTCCAGCTTAAACATGTTCACATAACTTATTTGTACCAGATTCCACCCTTGTGGGTCCCACTTAAGCTCATTTGAGCTTATTTCCTTATTTGGCAACTAAAGTCAACTGTGGTGCAAATAAGCATCCATAGTGCTTATTTTTGATTTCCAAAAAAAATTGTTTTTGTAAAAGTTAGTTTTTTTTAGTATTAAAATAGTTTTGTAAAAGAAAAATCCACAAAAAACAATTTAATTTCAAGTGATAGTTTCTATTAAATGTAATTTAAATTTTAATTTTTCTTTTTAGATTTTTGTTAAGCACTTAGAATTTTTATATTTTTCTTAAATTCCTTTTATGTTAAAGTAACTTCAGTAATTTTTCTAGATTTTTATTTTGTCATTTAGTAATAATTAAATTTAATATTAGTTTTATTAATAATTAATTAATAATTAAGTTTTAAATTGCATAATTAGTTTTTATAAAGTAATCCCTAGTTTTTATATTTTTCCTAGCTTTTATATGTTGTAAAATAATTTTAGAAATTTTATTGTAATTTCTACTGTTCATTTGCTAGTTTTTTATTATTTAGTTTAATTAGTAATTAATTAATATTTAATATAATAATTAGTAAAATAGTGTAAAAATATATAAAATAAACTTTTTATAATTTTTTAGGATTCCTGTGATGGTTAATTAGTTTTATAAAATGTTTCTTAATTTTCTAAGCCTTTTTAGTATTTTTAATAATTTAATTAGTTTAATTAGGTAATTAATATTTAATTAGTAATTAATTAATATTAAAATCACAAAAAGACAAAAATACATATTTTTAATTTTAAAATTTGTTTTTTTAGTTATTTTATAATTTTAGAAATTTAATTTTCATTTTTCTATTATTAAATTAATATTATATTGTATTTAAGTTATTTTAAAATTAATAATTAGTATTAAATAGGATTTAATTAATAATAAATGATTAAATAGTGTAAAAATTTATTTTATTTTTCTAAAATTTTCTTTTATCCTTAGGTTTGTAAAAAAGTCATTTTCACCCCCTGTGGGTTTTCAAATTTCAGTTTTCACTTTTTATTTTGTACGTTCGCGTAAATTTAAACTGAACGTACACGTTTTTAGGTTTAAAACATTTCTGGGTTTTCTAATTTCACGTATATGTTATTATAGATTAGTTAAGCTATTTCCTTGTACATTTCAGTAGTATAACCATTCACAAACCCCTTCCTGTCCAAATTTCAGTAGTATACGGATGGATCCGTGGTTGACTTTAGTTGACTGCTTTTGCCTCAATCAATGGTCACTAGCATGCTTCATGGATCGCTCGCGCGAGTCCTTGATCTTTTAAATTATGGATGGTCACTAATGTGTTCCTTGGATCGCTGGCGCGTTATTTTCATAATGGATGGTCACCAAGTTGCACACCAGATCGCTGGCGCATCATTTAATCAATCTTAAACTCAGATGGTCACCAATTCACACACCAGATCACTGGTGCGTTAGCTAATTAATCTAATACTCAGATGGTCACTACCTTATTCATACATTTAATATTCTTACTTGGCAATCATCATATCCAGATGCTCGAAAGATAACAACGAGTATAATAATATGGTTGACTCTGGGTAACATTTAGAATATAAATTGGTGTAAAATAAAAATACAAAACAAGAAAAAAATAGATTAAAGTCCTAAGTGTGGTTAGAATACTTCCCTACCATCCCATGAATAAGACTTATATCATTGAAAAACTCACACTTTTACTCTTTTGTAACTCATGCTTTAGGTAGAAACAAATTATACTCAATAAAATCTTAGACAAAGAATAAACAATCCTTAGTTGGCGTTCCCATAACGTCCAACTCCCTTTCAATCCATAAATATAGTACAACAATAGTGGTGATATCAACCACTTATAACTAAAGGTGTAGAATTTCACCACAATACCATCACAATAAATCTGCATAATTTTTCCTTAATTTTCATACTTTCAGACATAATGTAATAGTGAAAGTAGTAAACACACGAAAAACTGACTAAAAATATACAATATGTACTTTCACTCCATTGCATTGTGCAATTTCCCGACCTAACCAAAGATAATGAATTTACGTACTCGAACACAGGTAACGAAAGGAAACACACTTTGCCAGAGCATCTAACCACGGACATAAATCTACAGGGTAGGATAAGGTGTAAGGTGTAACGAAACATAATAACAAGGTGTAAAAATCCTAAAAGAATGGCTCTACGTATTTTTCTAGGGGTATCTTACTCTAAAAATGAGAGTAAACAAGGGTTTATACGGGTGGATTTGTGATCGTATCCTTAACCAGGGATGCGCCATATTAAATAAACTGACAGAAAGTTCATAGTTCAGAAAATAAAATGCAGAAAAATAAAGACAGATATGACCTGTGCAGTAGATACGCCACATCTGTTGATGGAGATGTGCCGCATCTGCTACAGGTCTGACAGACTCGACAGCAAAAATAGTAAAAATAAATCCGGGTTGTCTCCCGGTAAGAACTTTTCTTTATTCCAGAGTCTTCAAGTTAGACTCACGTTCACCTTCTATTTTGTATCATTAACATCATCAACATCTTCTTCACATTCGTCATGCTCAGAGTGTTGAATTTCGTGGTACTTCCATGTGTCTTCAAATGATGCTTCCTTGTTACGTTGATTCCACTAGTAATCTTCTAAATGCATCATAAGTTCATGTTTAAGCTTATTAAAATTTCCGAAACATTGCGTAAGCCAATGGCGAAACTTGATTTCTTCGTTTTCATGTTCTTCAAATTGATTGATAAGAGAAGCTCTTGCCATAAGAGCATGAGTTTTCAAGTCCCCATCTTCAAGCTCTTCATACCAATTTAAGCTTTCGCAATAAGTCCAGTATCCGGTGCTATATAGCCTAGGAAGATTTCCTCCGTTACATTGATTCTCAGTTTTCCAATTGCAAGTTGGCCACTCAGCCCATCCATCTTTGAATCTAAATGGTTGACATGTATGGATCATATTGTTAGGTAGTTAGTCCCAAGTCTCATAATCACGCCAAGGTTCATTTTCCACCCATGGTACCTGATCGTTCCATTCATAATACCATGTATTCGTTAAATACTCATCGTCCATGAATATATTGGTATCGATTTGAAGAAGATAATTGAATTCCTTGGATTGTTTACATAATGGTGTTTCATAGTCAAACACATCAATGTCAATGCTAAACAATTCTTCCATATTATCAGTTAAAGTAGAATCATCACATAATGATTCATTTTCCGTTTTCGTTTCTTCATCTTCTCCTCTCATCCAGTATACCCAAAGTACATTTTTAGTGGCACGATCCATGGTTTTATGGTTGTTGAATTTACTAGCTACCCAATCCGAAAAATTATTATCATTAGGGTCGTAATTGACATCGAAGCTCATGTCAACTACCCTCCTTTTCCTAATTTCCATAAACTTATCAAATTGTTTTTTAAAGCTACATGACAACCATGTCGTTATTATGTTAATAACTTCATGTTTTGGAGCATACTTCGGATCAATGTACTTAAGCTTCAACCAATCCCCCAAAGAAATATCAATCAATCTCACCAACCTTTTATTGATCAAGATTTCAGCCTCAGCATATATCCTTTCTTCTTCAAGATCACTGATGTCCAATCCATAGAATTGTTCTTCATAAGGCATATAAGAAGATTTCGAAGTCTCAAAATTTTTCTTTTTATGCATCACATCATTATTTCTCATGTATTTAATTCGAAATCTCCCTTCCTCTTCTTCAATAGTAGTCCAGACCAATCCTTTGGATTCTATCATAGGCCACAGCTGGAGTAATTCTTCATTAGTGTAGCTCATAAACAAATCATAAATGAACAAGTCATCGTCAATGCTTCCCAAACGTTTAAACTCAGCAAATAGGGTTTCAAGAGGGGTTTCCCAAGTAAATAGGTAAGCATAAATCACAAGAAAATCTTCTTCATTGTTAGGACCCAAAATGTATTATCAAATCACACACACAAATATAAGTTTGAGAGAGAAAGAGAAGCATTCTTAGAGAGGGAAAAAGGTAGAGAGAGGTGGAGAGCACTATGTGTAAAACCTTTAGAAATAATGAGCTCCCATACCCTCCTAACAAACTTAGGAGAGGTTTATGTATCCCTTACAATAGGCCACATGGGCTTTCTCTTAGACCTCATGTTGGGCCGAGCCTTTAAGGCTTTTACATTAACTTCTTGGACTAGCACTATTACTTCCTATTACATGAATATATGTAACTAACTATTTGACTCGATAATGATCGTCACTTTTAATCCTAACAATCTCCCCCTAAGGGACGATCATTGAGATCTCTCTTTGATTACAATTAATGATCAACACTTCTAATGCTAACAATCTCCCCCTAAGGGGTGATCATTGAGATCTCTCTTATGTGACCTTGATCTTTGATCTTTGAAGCTTCTTGTCTTGAACTTTGAGTCTTGTTTGTGTAATAGTTATGCTAGATCCTTTGTTCCAATCATGCCTTGTGATCTTTAGTGAAATCTCTTGATCTCTCTTGCCTTCGATCAAAATCTTCAAATATTGTCTTGTTATCTCCTCCAATATGCTCATACTTCTTGATAGGCTTTGAACTTCATACTAACGTAATCCTCATTTCCTTCTTGAACTTGTTCTTTGACAACTTGATCTTTCACTTTGATGTTGAACTTTGTCTTGAACTTTCTTGACTTGATCTCTGAGGATGTTAGTATGAGCATGTGGAGTTGAAGATTGTTGATGAGTATGATGATGGTGTATGGTCTTTTGGGATTTTGGCCTCCATGGGTACTTGCATAAATAGCAAACTAAATATGTTTGTTAGTCCCCGGTATATGTGTTAAGACATCTAAAATAGACACCTTCACACTACCATTCCTAAATCCGGATACCCGAAGGCTACAACAGAAATAAGGTGAGCCGCTGGAGTACACCGATGTATCACTCCACGACTGTAGACCATTTGAGACATAACCATCATGAACACTAAGCTTAACCCATAAAGGATTAATGAAGTGACCTACTTTCAGTGCTGTTTGATGTTGACACTGGCAGGGTTTCCATTCAATCACTGAGGATCACAAGTATGATTCCCCTCATAAATGTTCTGGCAAGATTATAAGGATCTGCGAAGGACTGTAAAAAGTTCAACTTGTGTTCTTATTGATGAACAACAAGTTTAGATATGGCATGTGTCCTACGAAATTTAGTTATGAATCTCATTTGGCTCTAGACTCAATAAGTGCACTTTGATTTTAGTAAGCGGAGGCTGGAGCGGACTGCCACCTTTTCAATATCAACACATCTCGGAGTGAGAGGTTGATAGATTAAGTGTTTAGTCTCCATGAGAAATGAAACAAGTATCTGTTGAGAGAAACTTGAGTGGCTAGGAGGGGTTGTACAGTGCGTCACTGGGTTCATGACGTCTTGTCTTCAATACCGGTATCATCTTTGTGATAACCGATAGCACATGTATTGACCCGGTTTCTAACCTAAGTGTATGGAGGGCTCATTTCTTTTCACCCTTTAATAACTTTTCTTTTTCATTCTTCAACCCCTTCTTTCTCCTTTCCTCATTTTACTCTCTTTTTTTTTTTTTTTTTTTTTTTTTTTTTTTTTTTTTTTTTTTTTTTTGTTTTTTTTTTCAATCATACCTAAGGACTTACCTAAATCACCTTATAGCACCATGATTATCCTAGGTTGGTTCATTGTCGATCGTGTTGCCATAAAACCTTTTTGTAAAATCAATCAAAGTGTTTAGATGAAAGCATATTTTAATAACACTTTGAAAGTTTTTCATTTTGGGAAATACTCCCCCTACACATATGCATGGATATTTAAAGATAAGTTTGCACATGTTGGGTAGAATTCACACTTTTGAATTGATTGATTTTTAGTGAACATGACCGATTCGAGACATGCTTACATCACTAGTTAGACTAGCTTGAAATTATTACCCGTCCTGGTCAAGTCCAAAGAAAGTCTCTTGAGACGGTACATTCTACTTAGACAAGTCATATTCGAGACACGCTTACATCACTAGTTAGACTAGCTTGAAATTATTACCCGTCCAGGACAAGTCTTTTCGATTACTGACATTTAAGCTTCGTCAATTCGTTGGTTATATCTAAGTCGAGCTCTCACGAAATTCCGACATGATCGGTTTTTAATCTCATTTCTCTCCTTCAAAAATAGCATATCCATGGTATTTTTGATACCTATTGATTAAAATCTTTGTTTTTGGATAGCTTATGGGGAAAAACGTTTGTTTGTTAATTCCGAAATAGTTTCTTTTGAGCATGACCTTTTTGGAACATCTTTTTATTACCCCCCTCAAAAGTATAACATTTTGAGTAAATTTAAGCTTTTAAGGATTTGGGGGAGTAATATCTTGAGCAAAATTTTGAAAAGTTTTGAAAAAACTTTTGAAACATTATGAATAAGTTTTGCTCAAAATTTAGAAGACATTGATAAGCATTTTGTGAGAAGTCTTTTTTTCTTTTACGATTGTCGCACTGAGACGTACAACAGGGTCCTTTCTTTTAAATCACGGGTTATACACTGTTATGTGTGCATAAGCCATTATGTTTTTAGGATAAATGCATGAAAAATAATTAAAAACATTTGTTTTGATTAAGCACTTTCCTTTCTTTGAAGTTCGGGTCCTGAACTGATGTGTCCAGAAGCTATTAAGTTGAAGTGCGAGTCCTAAACTGAGTGTTTAGAAGTCATCATGAGATCAGATTAGACAACAACCTTTGGAACCCATTTAAGCATAGTGCTAACGGGTTTACCAAATTTTGAAAACCATTTGTAAGTTGTGTCAATCCGATACAAAGAAGTTGAATTCCAACGAGGACTGAAAACAGGTGTTTCATTTTGAAATAAAGCTCATGGAATTAAAGGTGATTTAAAACTCTTTTTCTTTTGAAAATTGTTTGAGAAACTCGGTGTTTCTCTTGGAGTTTAAAAATTTGAAGAAGAAGAAGATTTCCATCTATTAATGAACCTGGGTGTTTCATTTTGGAAAATTGTTTTTGTGATAAATGGAAACCTTCCAGAATTTGGATTTTTCAAAGCAGAGCCGTTCTTCTGTTGTAGTGGAAGCATTTCAGAGTATAAGTATTTCAAATGTTTTGAACGGCTTTGTTTGGTTTCCACACTGGCTTTACTGGTGTAAAACGAGAGTAGGGAGTTTGAAAACCTTGATTCTTTTCTTTATGAGCACTTGAATTTGAAACCTTTTGAGAAGTAAGTGTTTTAGAAAAATTAGGTCTCTTTGAAAACTTCCTTCCTTTTTGCAAAGAATAGGTTGTAAACTGAGAAACCTTTTTCGAAAATGGTTTTGAAGATTCACCCGTTTAAACCTTCTCCGAAACACGTACTTGTGGTTTAGACTCGTTTGAAACATGAGAATTTCCTTTTGACCGGTTCAGAACATCAAACTTTGCTTTTAAGGCATTGTATGAAGTTCTCAAATCATTGTATTCTTTTTGAAGAGAAAGATGATCTGATGATGCCAGTTTTTCATGTAAATAAGCATTTTGATTTTCAAGATGTGTAAAATATTTTTCATATTTTTCCATTTCGATTGAAAAATCATTTTGGCATCGCCAAAATCCTTTGTTTGTTGTGCAACCGTCTTTTTCAATTCAACAATTTTCATTGAAGCACAAAATTTTCTTTTTCAAAAGGATGATTTGTAGTGATCTGAGAGTCAGATATGTTTGAAATTTGATTCTGAACTCTTGATCGTTTGATTGAATCAAACAAGTTTTTGTAAGCCTGTTTCAAATGCTTGTTTTCTTTTTGTAATGATGCCATAGCATGTTCCAACTCAATATTCTTTGTATCAAGTTTGTCAATATCAAACTTGATTTTGGCATCATCACAAGTTTCTTCAAAAATCATTTCTTTTCCTTTAAGCACTGATGTCAAAGAGTTTTCAGAAAACTTTTTCTCATTCTTCTCTTTCAGTTTTAGTTGGAAAGAGATACTTTGTGATTCGAGTTTCACAAGATCTTTCTCGAATTGAGTAGTTATTTTTGACAACCCAGCTTTGACATCAGCTGCTTCTTTTGAAAGCTCGATTGTTTTCCTTTTTAGACAAAGATTTTTAGATTTCAAAGAAGATGTTTGATCAAAATTCACATTCTCATACTCATGGCTGACAAACACTGATTTGAATGACTCAATTTGATTTGTGAAAATTTCTTTTTGAATGTCAAGCATTAAACATTTTTCATCAAATTCATCTTTAAGAGAATTGATATACTTTAAATCTTCTCTCATTTCAGTGACAAGATACTTTTCAAAGTAATCAAAACTTAAGTTGATATCTTTCACACGAGGTTCAATCTCATCTTTTAAAATCTTACGGACTTCAATTTTTAGGCGTGAATCCGATGAAAGAAGATTAGTGTAATCATTATTGGTGTATTGTTGCTTAAACCAAATGACGTATAACATTTTCTCAATGTGATGTTTAAGATTACAAAACTGCTTTCTTGCTTTATTTTGCCATAACTTATCATCATAAGTAGCAAGTTGAGCTTCTTTGAAATATCTTTTAATATTTGTTTCTTTTCTTTTCAAAGGTCCTTTTGGTATATTTGTCACTTGAGTACAACCATACTCAAAGCCATGATACGAGAATGGGGTTTTTCATTGTTTCACTTTCAAACATTTTTCCTCTTCACATTTTAAAATATCTTGAGACACAAACAGAAGGTCAGTTGACATCTCTTTTCCCATGTCTTCAGCGTTTTACAAGATAGGTGTCAACTTTTGTACTTTGTTTAAAAAACACGATTTTTCATTTTCCAAATGATCAATATTCTCAAAACCAAGTCCGGATGTTTGTTTATAAATGTCCTCATCTTTAATAGGCAACATGTTCAAAGATTGAGTAGTCTGTCCCAATTTCGGAAGTCTGTTTTCAAGATCGTTTGTTCATTTAAAAAACTCTTGAATTTCATTCTCAAGTTTCGTTTTAACAATCTCAAAATTTAAAGTTGTTTTCGGAAGCCTTGAATTTTCACTTTTTAATTCAGAGTTCTCTTTTAAAAGCGTTTCAACCTTTCTGTTGTTAAGAACCATTTGTTCATCCAATTTTTGAATGGAATGTGTTGAGGCAACATTGACGAGATCCCTCAATGTTTTAATGATGACAAATAAACCTTCGAAACACATAAAATAATAAACGTTAGCCAAAATTCCTCGACTCAATATCTGATGCTGGCGCACTGCCCGCGCGTGTCACACCTCCAAAATACCTGTTTTAGCAGCGTAATGGAATACTTGGGGCGTGGCTGTCCATAGCATCACAGTTATGGTTACATTGAACTACCTAAAGTGTCGTTTGAAAAATACATCGTTTGATCATTAAAACATTCAGAGTTTACAAAACATAGGTCCTAAAAAGGTGCTGCAAGTTTATGAAAACAAGTCATACTAGATCAAACATTTACATAAGTGCATGAAATAGAAGTGAGACGCGTCGACTCTGCGACTCCATGAAGGTCCATGCATGCAAGCAAGAGCTACCTTAATTTCCTGAAAATACATTGCTAAAACGGTCAACAATAATGTTGGTGAGAAATCATAGGTTTATAAATTTAATCGTATGTACACTAGCCACAAGTATAAAGTGAGGTGACAAGATGTCAAAATAATGCTACATTGGCTCTTAAGCTCATGACCCCGAAGCTAGACATAATTTGAATTGGCCCAAAAAGAGTGTTTATCATGTCAAACTCGACTCAAATGAAATGCGTCCGTTTTCTGTTGGAGCAACCAAACACGGATGAGGGAGTCACCCCCAATAGATCTATCCACTCACTCTCGCTTACGCATAATTAACGGTCCATGATAATAAAGGCGACTTAAAATGATAATAAGACAACTTAAGCAATGTATGGAATTTGATACTTTGGCATGTACAAAAATAATTGATGCAATGAATTCTCGCCCATGGGATTTGAAATCAAAATATTGAATTGAAAACGGGGCTATGAAAACTCACCTGAAGTGATGGTACAATGATGTGAAATGATAGGGACGACAAGGCGCGAATATTAGCCGCAACCTAATATGAATGATAATGATCTACTTAGATTATGAAGTGTTGTAGTGAATGTACATGTAACAACCGTGGTTTTAGCAGGTTAGTTAGACTTTTAGCCTCGAGTTAATCTAACTTTGTTTGGTGTGGTTTGAGTAGTTATATGTGTGTTATAATGTGATTAGTATTTGGTTTAGCGCTAAATCCCTTCGCGTTGTGGTTGTTATTGTGATTTTTGGTGATGTTGATTTTGGGAAAGTTCATTTTGATCACCCGTATGGTGTGGAAATGACTTGTGTATATTTGGCGTTTTGAGGTTTTGTGTAACGAGTCTTCGTTCAAGTTATTGAGCATTAGTAAGTTACGGGAATGTTGTTTTTGTGAAGAAATGCTTATGGAGTGTGTGAAAATCTATTTTTGGAAACTTTATTTTGAAAATGAATATTTTCCGGTTTGTCTTAAAATTAAAGTTTATCACGAAAGACGTTAGGTTTTGTTATGGGAATACATAAAATATGAAAAGTATGAGGTTTTGAGTGTAATAAATAAATTAATAAAAAAATAAATATAATAATAAGGGGCAGCCGATTATGGGGATTAGAGGGGAAAAAGGAAACCAAATTTGATACCAAATATAACTCTAAGCCTTAAGGGTTATCGAATATAATTATAAATACAAAATCAAAACCTCCCTAGCCCTTTTTCCTGCAATTAAATTCGACACAAGGAGAATCAAGAAGAAAAAAAATTAGGGTTTCATAGTTGGCTAGCAATAATCAAGAATCAAGGTAAAATCTTTAACCCTTACGTGTAATTAATTAATTAATTATTGTTATGATTCATGTAATATTTAATATGATAGAATCTAGGGTTTATATACTTCTGTAAATTATTGAAGTAAAACATGTTAGGATGATTAGATGTCAATAATATGGTTAATGGTTAAAGGAATTGAGTGTTAACGCGTTAGATTATGTGTTAGGGTTTGGACTGAAAATTATGGCTGTAAAGATGTGAGAGTAAATAACAGTTGGTGAAGAGTTAAGTTACGAATTTTAGGTCCAAATTGAATTATAATGAAAGAGCTTTCCAAAAAGTCTAGCCACGATCGATTTTAAGGTCGGGAAGTTGGTCTTTTGATTTTTCCTTTTTAAGGTGTCAAAGCTGTCAAACCGGGACAGATTTTGGGTAAACGTTTGAGGGTATCATGTGGTTGTAAAAGTGATATTTTGACTAGACCTTCTGGAATAGTTAAGTATTAGGTTATATTAGACTACCACGAAAAGGATTCGCGATAAAAACTTGTGAAAGTATTTATTTAAACTCAAAACATTTTGGTGTGCGTTCAGATCCGAATTTGAGTAGTTGACAAGTTTGAATTTATTATGAGTAATTGTGTGTGTTATTGGTCCGTGGCCTTCTGGGATTAGCTTCTATGCTTATGAGAGACCACGATGAATTTTTGGTGTGAGTTGTTGAGCTTTATTTGTCGTGATTTTATGTAGGCGAATGTACCCGAAAATTCTGCGTTTTCTGATTTTAAGAGTGCAAGGGATTTAGTGAGTATTAAGTTATGGTAGTTGTTAGTGTGGTGTCTAGGAGATCCATGGTGGGTCATATGAGTCTTAGACATCCATCATATGTGTATTATATGGGTTGTAGCTTTTAACTTGACCTTGTGTAATGTGGATTATTTTTGTGTGCTTTAGATTGTGTGTTGTTTTTGTGGAAGCTGTGGAGTTTAAGGTGAGTTCATAGTCCCATATTTTTAACTTGTTTTAAACTTGGGATGAGAATGATGCTTGGCTTAAATGTTTTGAATTACTGTGATTATGTGTATGTGTGTTAAAGAGCTCGGGCTTTTAATGTTATCGTATTTATGTTATATATGAACGGTATGTTGTGAATTTGGATCGGTGGGCACGTTCCGCCCGATGGTTGCCTTATGTGTGATGTTACCTTGTGATACATGTAGCTTATATGATAACTATAATTATTTATCCAGCTATATTTTGTAATCACAGTGATTTTGGTTGCCTAGTGTGTTTGAGTCTTAAACCTATGAATCTCACCAACGTTATGTTGACATTTTAAGCATCATTTTCAGGTGAGCATTCTAAGGCCAAAGTTGAGGGCAGCAATTAGGCGAGAGTTAGTTGCATATGGAGACCTTACTTATGTTTTGGGATTTGACTTTATTTGGATTTGGTTTTGATATATTTATGTTTTCTGTTTGGTACTTTCATATCTATTGAAGATACCTTTTGGATTTTGTTTTAGTTATTTATCTTGGGGTATTGTTACCACACTTTGTGTTGGTACATTGCTCTATTTATGTGCATGTAGTTGTCCTCTATGTTGACACCAGGTGTTGTGATGATATCCATGAAGTTACACCCGCGCGTTTCCGCCATGGCGGGGAGTGACAGATTGGTATCAGAGCCTTGGTTATAGAGAATTAGGTGGTTTAACCTAGACTATAGCTTAGGAGTCCCTCATATAGTTGCATTTAGGACCTATGTGTAAGTATAATATCTTTACATTTCTATTTTCCTAAATTATGATTTATTTTATTGAGTTTTTGAACGTCTATCGAACCCTGTACTTAGCATCGTGACGCTTCGTTGGGCTACTGCAGTTGCTAAGGGACGCAAGAGAGTTGGGAAGATGAAGAGAACCAACAGGAGGATATTGGTCCCCGCTAGCATGGTACCATGTGTGATTGAAGAGAAGCTGACACTCGAGAATGTGAATGGGGAAATGGTGGAGAGATATGAGACAAAGGTAGCTGATAAGGAAGGTTTCACCACCAAGTACCCGTGCAAGTGTCTTCAGTTTCTGGAAGATGATGGGGTAGTTTGGGCTAGACCCCGAGGATTGTATGATTTTGTAGATAGGATAGAGGAAGAGTTAAGAGATCGTGAAGATGATTTTGCAATACATCCTCTACCACAGAATCATGGAAATAAGAATGGATGGGTGAGCGAGGAGGAGGAAGTGGATTCGGACTTGGAGTCCACTGCGCGTACACCGTTTTAGGTCTTAGATAGGACTCGAACTGCGTACGACTTGTTTTCAATGTTATGTTTTTAATGTTTTATGGTTTTGTTGAGTTGTTTTGACGCTGATTGTATGTTGGAATGTGAATTCCTTTGGATTTTTTGGATTTATCCCGTGTTTTAATGAGAAGCCTTGGGCGAGTTTGGATATTTTGGAGTATATTATGTGTATTATGGGAGTATATTTTGGGTTAGTATTGATTGCGTGCTATTTGTTATAAGATGTTACTATTGTTAGGTGTGGCTTTGGAAGTAAGTACACATGTGGAAGGATACATCTAAAATTGTGGGTGGCCAACACAATTATAAATGTATCACGACATATGTAGACCTACAGCCAATGTTACATTGTATCAATGGTGATATGCTTATGTGTGGTAGAGTTGAGTTTATTTGGTTATATGATTGAGAGTGTCTCATGTGATGGGAGGTAGATGATTGAGTAGGAATATGGAGATTATGGAATCTTGTGAATGGTCTCTAATGGTTCTATTGTCCTGCGTGTTTAGGAAATGGCGCCAAGGAAACCAAGACGACCTATCACTAAGTCACCTATGAGTGGAGCTTTCCGAACACCGAAGAAGTCCAAGAAGTCGACACCCATTATTGGGGATAGCAACCCTATCTTTCAGCAAATGATAAATCAGCAGCTAGAAGCTTTAATGCCAGAACTTGTGACTCAATTGAGTGCGCAGATAGGCAGTGGAGCTCATCCTGATAGTGCTGGGAGTGGAGGAAGCAGAAATAATGGGTGTACTTATAAGGAGTTTATGGCTTGTAAGCCCAAGGAGTTTGATGGGAAGGGTGGGGCGATTGCACTCACTCGATGGATAGAGAAAATGGAGTCTGTGATGGATATCAGTGGATGTAGTGAGGTCCAGAAAGTTAAGTATACAGTTAGTTCTTTGGTTAACAAGGCGTTGACCTGGTGGAACACGCAACTTCAGGCTAGGGGACGAGTTGCGGCTTTGGGTATGACTTGGGAGGACTTCAAAGCCTTAATGGTGGAGGAGTTTTGCCTAGTCAATGAGCTACAGAAATTGGAAGAAGAGTTGTGGAATCATACTATGGTTGGAGCTAATCATATGGGGTACACTGATAGGTTTCATGAGTTAGCTAGGATGGTTCCTCATCTAGTAACTCCTGAATCGAAGCGTATTGAGAAGTATATCCGTGGGTTGGTTCCACAGATTCGCTCGATGGTTAGGGCGATTGAGCCGACAACGCTTCTAAGTGCTATTCAGAAGGCTGGTGCACTGACGGATGAAGCGGTTAGGAGTGGAACACTGGCAAAGTCGGGAGAGACGAAGCGAGAGGAGGGTGATGCTACTAAGACAGTTGGTTTTAGTGGTGACAATAAGAAAGCAAGAAAAGGGAAGGGGTTCGTAGCAACGGATCCTATGATGGCAGCAGGTTATGTGGGAACAGTTTCTATGGCTAAGACTGGTAATAATGAGAAGAGGGGATATATGGGTAATGCCCCTAGATGTGTTATGGGCGGTTACTATCATCTCGAGAACACTCCATGTCGTGTGTGTTTCAGGTGTGGCAAACCTGGACACTTTGCTAGGGACTATCATGCGGTGATTACTCAAGCGACTCCAATCAACTCGGTTGGCGCATGGGTTAATCGCAGGGCATGCTATGAGTGTGGTAGTACTGATCATCTGCGTAACGGGTGCCCCAAACTTGTTGGAATGTTTGGACGGCCTGGGAATCAGCTGGCTATTGAAGGAGGACAAGGACAAGGGTTTAATAAAAATGCAGCTAAGGGAAAGGCATTTACAATGAATGCAAGCGAGGCGCGCCAAGACCCGAACGTTGTTACTGGTACGTTCTCTCTCAATGGTCATTATGCTACTACGTTATTTGATACGAGTGCGGATTATTGTTTTGCTACTACTGAATTTGCTAGAATATTGGGTGTTGAGTTTAGTGAACTTAGACCTAGTATTTTGATTGAAATAGCTAGTGCTATAGAATTAGAAGTTGATAAGGTTATTCGTGAGTGTGTTATCGTGTTAGAGGGTGTTGCGTTTAAGATTGACTTAATACCCTTAGGACATGGTAGCTTTGATGTGGTAATAGGGATGGATTGGTTGGCTAGGCATAAAGCTGAAGTAATATGCCATGAAAAGGTGGTTCGAATTCCATTAGAGGGTGGTGGTATGCTGCGAGTACAAGGAGAAAGCGTGGAGAAGAATTCGAAATCCCTTATGAGTGCGAAGTCTAGAGAACTCAAAGTAAGGGATATTCCAGTAGTGTGTGAGTTTTCGGGTGTTTTTCCTGAGGATTTGTCCGGATTACTGCCGATACGGCAGGTGGAGTTTCGTATTGAGTTAATTCCTGGAGCAACGCCGGTAGTGAAAGCTCCTTATTGATTGGCACCTACGGAGATGCAGGAGTTGGCTGCACAGTTGAAAGAACTTCAAGATAAGGGGTTTATTCAACCTAGTCATTCCCCGTAGGGAGCGCCTGTTTTGTTCGTTAAGAAGAAAGATGGTTCGTTTAGAATGTGTATTGATTACCGGGAGTTGAATAAGTTGACGGTGAAGAATCGATATCCTTTACCTAGAATTGATGATCTTTTTGACCAATTGCAGGGTGCTAGATTTTTCTCAAAGATAGATCTGCGATCTGGTTATCATAAGTTAAGAGTGCATGAGGAGGACATTCCCAAGACAGCTTTTAGAACTCGTTATGGACACTTTGAATTTACGGTTATGCCATTTGGGTTGACTAATGCACCAGCGGTATTCATGGATTTGATGAATTGTGTGTGTAGGCCCTATTTGGATAAATTCGTAATTGTGTTCATTGACGACATTCTGATTTACTCCAAGTCGAAGGAAGAGCATGGGGAACACCTGAGGTTAATACTTGGCTTGTAGGAAAATGAGAGATTGTACGCTAAGTTCTCTAAATATGAATTTTGCCTGCAAGAGGTGCAATTTCTTGGTCATATAGTGAATAGTGAAGGTATACATGTAGATCCTAGCAAGATAGAAGCGGTCAAGAATTGGAAGGCTCCTACGACACCTTCTGAGATACGCTCTTTCTTAGGACTGGCAGGATATTACAGGAGATTTATAGCAAATTTTTCAAAGATTGCTAAGCCTCTCACTATGTTGACTCAGAAGAATAAAAAGTATGAGTGGGGAGATGAGCAAGAAGCAACTTTTCAGACACTAAAGGATAGTTTGTGTAATGCACCTATTCTGACGTTACCTGACGGGCCAGATGATTTTGTGGTATATTATGATGCATCGAATCAAGGTTTTGGATGTGTGTTAATGCAAAGGGGGAAGGTGATAGATTATGCATCACGACAACTCAAGGTTCATGAGAAGAATTATACCACTCATGACCTAGAGCTTGGTGCGGTGGTATTTGCTCTCAAGAATTGGAGACATTATTTGTATGGTACGAAGAGTACGGTCTATACTGATCATAAGAGTCTTCAGCGTATTTTTAATCAGAAGGAGTTGAATATGCGTCAAAGAAGATGGATGGAGATGTTAAGTGATTACGACTGCGACATTCATTATCATCCTGGAAAAGCGAATGTGGTGACCGACACGTTAAGTAGAAAAGAAAGAATTAAGCCAAGGCGTGTGCGAACTATGAGCATGATATTGCAGTCAGGAATTAAGAGTAAGATATTGGCATCACAAGAGGAGGCTTTCAAGGATGAGAGCTTTGTGGTTGAAATGTTGCATGGTTTAGATCAGCAGATGGAAAGGAAGGAAGATGGTGGACTATATTTCTTAGATCGAATATGGGCTCCACTAGTGGGAGATATGAGAAAGGTGATCATGGATGAGGCTCAGAAGATGAGATACTCGATTCATCCAGGGTCTGATAAGATGTACTATGATCTTAGAGATGCTTATTGGTGGCCGGGCATGAAGAGGGAGATAGCTGAGTATGTTAGTCGATGTTTAACTTGTTTGAAGGTTAAGGCTGAACATCAGAAACCCTCTGGATTGTTGCAGCAGCCGCCAATTCCTGAATGGAAGTGGGATAATATAACTATGGATTTCATTACTAAATTTCCTCGCACAAGTAATGGACATGACACGATCTGGGTTATTGTGGACAGATTGACGAAGTCTGCACATTTTCTGGCCATTCGTGAGGATTACAAGATGGAGAAGTTAGCAAGGATCTATATAAATGATATTGTGGCAAGGCATGGTGTGCCTGTGTCTATCATTTAAGATCCGTATAGTAGGTTCACTTCGCGGTTCTGGCAGTCGTTGCAAAAGACTTTGAATACACGGTTGGATATGAGTACTGCTTATCATCCACAAACCCATGGACAAAGTGAGCGAACGATTCAGACGTTAGAGGATTTGCTTCGTGCTTGTGCCATTGATTTTGGAGGAAGCTGGGATACTCATTTGCCTTTGGCTGAGTTTTCTTATAATAACAGCTATCATTCAAGCATTAGATGTGCACCGTTCGAGATGTTGTACAGAAGGAAGTGTAGATCACCGGTGTTATGGGCAGAGGTTGGGATGAGTCAGTTAATTGGACCTGAATTGGTACAAGAGACTACGGATATGGTCTTTTGGATTAAAGAAAGACTTAAGGCTGCGAGAGATCGTCAAAAGAGTTATGCGGATAATCGCCGCAAACCTTTGGAGTTTAGTGTTGGAGATTTTGTGATGTTGAAGGTGTCACCATGGAAGGGTGTTGTGTGTTTCGGTAAGAAAGGCAAGTTAGCACCTAGATATGTTGGGCCATTTGAGATTACGGAGAGGATTGGACTTGTGGCATATCGTTTGAGATTGCCTGAGGAATTAAGTGGTGTGCATGATACGTTTCACGTGTCTAATTTGAAAATGTGTTTGGCGGATGCTAGTTTGCATGTGCCACTAGATGAGATTAAGGTTGATAGAACACTTCACTTTGTAGAGGAGCCTGTTGAGATTATGGACCGAGAAGTTAAGAGTATGAAGCGTAGTAAGATTGCATTGGTAAAGGTACGATGGAATTCCAAACGTGGTCCTGAGTTTACTTGGGAGCGTGAGGATCAAATGAGAGTTAAGTATCCTAAGTTGTTTGCTGAGAAGTCTGATGATACGAGCTGTTAAATCTCGGGACGAGCTTTCCCTAAGAGGGGGATGATGTAACAACCGTGGTTTTAGCAGGTTAGTTAGACTTTTAGCCTCGAGTTAATCTAAATTTGTTTGGTGTGGTTTGAGTAGTTATATGTGTGTTATTGTGTGTTATAGTGTGATTAGTATTTGGTTTAGCACTAAATCCCTTCGCGTTGTGGTTGTTATTGTGATTTTTGATGATGTTGATTTTGGGAAAGTTCATTTTGATCACCCGTGTGGTGTGGAAATGACTTGTGTATATTTGGCGTTTTGAGGTTTTGTGTAACGAGTCTTCGTTCAAGTTATTGAGCGTTAGTAAGTTATGGGAATATTGTTTTTGTGAAGAAATGCTTATGGAGTGTGTGAAAATCTATTTTTGGAAACTTTATTTTGAAAATGAATATTTTCCGGTTTGTCGTAAAATTAAGGTTTATCGCGAAAGACGTTAGGTTTTGTTATGGGAATACATAAAATATGAAAAGTATGAGGTTTTGAGTGTAATAAATAAATTAATAAAAAAAATAAAAAAAATAAATTTAATAATAAGGGGCGGCCGATTATGGGGATTAGAGGGGGAAAAGAAAACCAAATTTGATACCAAATACAACTCTAAGCCTTAAGGGTTATCCAATATAATTATAAATACAAAATCAAAACCTCCCTACCCCTTTTTCCTGCAATTAAAGTAGACACAAGGAGAATCAAGAAGAAAAAAAATTAGGGTTTCATAGTTGGCTAGCAATAATCAAGAATCAAGGTAAAATCTTTAACCCTTACGTGTAATTAATTAATTATTGTTATGATTCATGTAATATTTAATATGATGGAATCTAGGGTTTATATACTTCTGTAAATTATTGAAGTAAAACATGTTAGGATGATTATATGTCAATAATATGGTTAATGGTTAAGGGAATTGAGTGTTAACGCGTTAGATTATGTGTTAGGGTTTGGACAGAAAATTATGGCTGTAAAGATGTGAGTGTAAATAATAGATGGTGAAGAGTTAAGTCACGAATTTTAGGTCTAAATTGAAGTATAATGAAAGAGCTTTCCAAAAAGTCCAGCCACGATCGATTTTAAGGTCGGGAAGTCGGTCTTTTGATTTTTCTTTGTTAAAGTGTCAAAGCTGTCAAACCGGGACAGATTTTAGGTAAAAGTTTGAGGGTGTCGTGTGGTTGTAAAAGTGGTATTTTGACTAGGCCTTCTGTAATAGTTAAGTATTAGGTTATATTAGACTACCAAAAAAAGGATTCGCGATACAAACTTGTGGAAGTATTTATTTAAACTCAAAACTTTTTGGTGTGCGTTCAGATCCGAATTTGAGTAGTTGACAAGTTTGAATTTATTATGAGTAATTTTGTGTGTTATTGGTCCATGGCCTTCTGGGATTATCTTCTATGCTTATGAGAGACCATGGTGAATTTTTGGTGTGAGTTGTTGAGCTTTATTTGTCGTGATTTTATGTGGGCGAATGTACCCAAAAATTTTGCGTTTTCTGATTTTAAGAGTGCAAGGGATTTAGTGAGTATTAAGTTATGGTAGTGGTTAGTGTGGTGTCTAGGAGATCCATGGTGGGTCATATGAGTCTTAGACATCCATCATATGTGTATTACATGGGTTGTAGCTTTTAGCTTGACCTTGTGTATTGTGGATTATTTTTGTGTGCTTTAGATTATGAGTTATTTTTGTGGAAGCTGGGGAGTTTAAGGTGAGTTCATAATCCCATATTTTTAACTTGTTTTAAACTTGGGATGAGAATGATGCTTGTCTTAAATGTTTTGAATTACTGTGATTATGTGTATGTGTGTTAAAGAGCTCGGACTTTTAATGTTATCGCATTTATGCTATATATGAACGGTATGTTGTGAATTTGGATCGGTGGGCACGTTCTGCCCGATGGTTGCCTTATGTGTGATGTTACCTTGTGACACATGTAACTTATATGATAACTATAATTATTTGTCCAGCTATATTTTGTAATCACAGTGATTTTGGTTGCCTAGTGTGTTTGAGTCTTAAACCTATGAATCTCACCAACGTTATGTTGACATTTTAAGCATCATTTTCATGTGTGCATTCTAAGGCCAAAGTTGAGGGCAGCAATTAGGCGAGACTTAGTTGCATATGGAGACCTTACTTATGTTTTGGGATTTGACTTTATTTGGATTTGGTTTTGATATATTTATGTTTTCTGTTTGATACTTTCATATCTATTGAAGATACCTTTTGGATTTTGTTTTGGTTATTTATCTTGGGGTATTGTTACAACACTCTGTGTTGGTACATTGCTCTATTTATGTGCATGTAGTTGTTCTCTATGTTGACACCAGGTGTTGTGATGATATCCATGAAGTTACGCCCGCGTGTTTCCGCCGTGGCGGGGTGTGACAGTACATGCAAATGATGCCTATACCACTCATAACTTGAAAATAATAGTTATTGTTGAAGTAAAATGTTTTCCATAACTTGGGAAAAATAAGTCTAACTAGACTTACAAAAACTAGTCGTAATATGTTGTACATAAAATGTCATTGATTAACTCATCGCTTTGAAAACCTTGAAATGACATCTAATAGTCATGTAGATATACTTTTGGTCATACGTGCTTCAATGGGTAAGGAATACGGCTCTTCAATGTTGTTAGTTTGTTACTAGAAAATATAGTTTTTAGTACGTTAGAATATTATTTCTAATAGTGGCTGTCAAAAATAATAGAGTTTGTCAGTTTTGAAAAGTGTATATCTTTGTCGTTATAAGCTTATTTCCTTCGTTCTTTATATCCACGGTTTCGTATTAACATATACTAACACATTTTTGATAGTTCGGCTCCTCTCGGTTACGTCTAACGCCTCGTTTTGTCCGTCGAATGTCTTCCAACAGCAAGTATAATTTTCAGAAAATAGTTTTCGTCGTTAAACTTGTAAAAATCATATCTGCTTCGTTATAAGCTTGTTTTTATCTGTTCTTTCGCCCACGGCTTCGTTTTTGAAAGTATTTTCTAAATCTTTGGTCAAAAATTACCCCTGAGTCCCTGAGTTTTCTGGGTTTGGCATTTTGGGACGGTAGGTTTGTAGATATGTTTAAAAATCATTTCTAGGGTTTCAAACTAGTTTCAAATCCAACCAAATCACTTTCAATCACCACCAAACTAATCTATTCTTATCATACACCTTCTTAGGGTGTCATGGGTTCCTAAACATCATCCATCAAGTTAATCTACCAAGGATTTACCTATTATCCATTTCTAGGGCTTAAATAGAGTGGTATAAACTAGCATATGCATGTAGATCTTGTATAAAAATCATATGAACATAATAAGAACTTGGTAAAATTAAAAAAATGAGTTTTGTATACTTACTTGAAAGATTAGTGAGTTTTGGGAGATGAAAACCTATAAAACCTTGAGTTTTTCTTTCAAAACCCTAACAAGGAGTACTAGATGAGCTTGTATATCACTTGATCTTGGAAAATTGATGGTGAAGGCTTCTTGTTTGTTTTTTGGCCGAGCACACCAAGAAGAGAAAGAGAGAAACTTTATTTTTTTGTTACTTGAACTTTTGAAGAGTATAAGAGAAGTTATAGTGAGATATTTGTAGACAAGAGTTAGGTGTGTATTTATGTGGGTTAGTGTGAAGCACATGAGGAGGCTAGGAGGGGGGGGGGCTGCTGATTTTAAGGAAGAAATGGGGAGGGGTAGGTTGGGTAAGAGATTGTATTGGATTTGTTGAAAATGTGAAGATTTGGTGTAGTTTGTGTGTATTTAAATATTATCGGGTACCGGTTTAGCTAGAAATAAATTTTAACAAAGTTAACCGGGACATAATAAAGTCATAAAAATTTGTGAAAATATGTTGGGTTTTCTTTTTAACAACTAAGGATGAAACAAGTGGCATTCTTAAGTTATTTATATCCAGGATAGAAAACCAACTTAATCACAAAGTTAAGGTAATAAGATGTGACAATGGGACTGAGTTCAAGAATTGGGATATGAATCTATTTTGTAAGATTAAAGGTATTCAGAGACAGTATAGTGTAGCTAGAACTCCTCATCAAAATGGAGTAGTAATTGATGTAATTTCTTAGTGGTAATTTTGTGTTTTTACAAAGAAAGTGCAACGAATGCAAATTCCCGGGTCGTTCTCCTAACGAAGGTTTGAAGTCGATTTAGCCAATTCGGTGTCGTGTGAATGTGATGTGAATAGTGATCTAAAGTGAATTTGTTGTTTTTATACTAAAATATCAATTAGAATCAAGAAATAATGCAGAAAGTACAAGCATATAAAGCACACATATCTAGAAATACAAATACGAATTAACAAACGTAAAATAAATGTAACGTAACGAATTAAAAAGTGATATCTAATGAAAAAGGCTTCTAAAAATTGAAAATAAATTTCTAAAAATCCTAAATAATCAAAAATGATTTTGAGAAAAGAAATTATATTTTTTTTACTTTTTATTTATTTATTATGAATTGATATCTATTTTTGAAATATTAAAAATGACTAAAAATACAACTAATTATGAAAAAAAACTAGAAAAATACAATTTTACTTTTAAAAAATCTGAAAAGTCTAAAAATAAGTTTCTAAACTAATTTTATATTTTTTATGGCTGTTTCTGAATTATTTTGAATTTTTATTGAATTAAAAACTATTAAAAACTATATAAAAAATAAGAAAAATAGCAAATGATTGAGAAAAATTATGAAACTTTTTGGAAAAATCTAAAATATTATGAGAAACTTAAGAAAAATAAAAATTAAAGAAAATTAAAGTCTGAAAAGCTGATTTGGCCAATAATCAATTTGTGATAAATGCTTATTAATAAGTACTTATCACCAAAAAGCTTAAAATTCTCACAGAAGGTACAAATTACTTAGATAAGCTTAAGTAATACTCAAACCACACAAATAAGCTCTCAGGACAACAAAGTTAAGCAATAAGCAGTTGGTAATAAGTATCAGAATAAGCAATTGAGCACCAAAATAAGCCAAAAACTCAGGGACAATGTAAAACACTTAAACAAACTCAAATCTGCTAACGCTACTAAGATAAGCTCAGGAATCAAGCCAAATAGCACACAAAAGATCCCAAAATTCAATCAGCAATTAGTGGTGAAACCACCAACATGCAGGCCTAAATAAGCAGACTTAATAAGCTCAAAAGTTGAAATTAAAGGGGAAAAAACAAGTATATACTATTGTCTTATCAATAATCCTAAAAGACCTAATTATAGAAACCAATTGCTCTCCTAATTAAGCTCTAGATCAGGTCCTGTTCAAGCAGGTCTACACTAGTGTTGAATTAACTGATGCAATACTAATTTTGACTAATTTGAATTTCATTTGATCAAATCTACTTATGGATGTAATACTAAGTTGATGAAGCACTGAATTAAGCTAAGTAACAATAAAATGCACCTATAACTAAGAAGTTAGCAACTGATAAGCATCTAAGCAAGCAGAAATGAAATTGAAACCTAATGTTTGACTTATTATGAATTAACCTATAAGTTTATAACTACTACTAGTCTATACTTACCTATGGTGGTCTAATTATGTAGAAGAGACAACTAATAAACAACTTTATCACTAAAACTTAAGCAGATCCAAACACTCCTTTATAAATCCAATTACACTAACAATAGCAGATTTAGGCTATGAATCTCCAAATTAATGATCAAATCAGTTGTATTATCTATATTAGTTGCTAGATGAACAGAGATAACACACATAAATCAATTAGATCACAAATAGGAAAATCAAGCAGTATCAAAACAGTTAAATGCAATTCAAATGAAATAAACTACCAAATCATTATTACAAAGTAACTAAGCTTAAAAATGATCTACACAAGTAGGAATAGCAACAAACAATAAGAATTATAACAAGCTACTTTATATAACTAATGAATGCAGTTATTAGATTTGAAATCAGAAAATGGTACTTACAAATCAAGGCCTAACTGAACAAGGACTTCATTTGAACAATGCCTATCTTTAGATAGGCATCACCAAACCACAACAACCATAATCCACCTCTGAATACTCAGAATTCTTCATAATCACCTTTCTTTGACTTCTGTTGACCAACTTTTGAAGATTGATTGTTTGATTTTTTACTACTACAAATCAGGCTTGGAAAAGCTAATAAGCTTATATGAGCTTAATATCTATAGGAAAAAGCTTGGATGCAAGATGAATTGAGTAACTAACATTTTTTTTTTCTTTTTTTTTTTTTTTTTTTTTTTTTTTTTTTTTTTTTTTTGCATTTTTATTGATTTTTACCATTTTTTTTATATTTATTAGATGAAAACATAAACTAGTGAGAAATTGTTTGAAAAGCTAAAAACAGGTTTATAAAAAGCTAACTGCAACAGTGAAGGAGCTTATAACTACTTCTATTAAGCTAAGGAACTTTGAAAGAATAAGAAAGTAATACGATTTTTAGAGAAAATTAAACTAAAGTTTTATTAATTTGAATATTGGAATTACATAAGAAATTTGAAATTACAAATACATTTAAGTTAAGAATTAAAAATGGCAGAGCTTCGCTATCTACAACTACTTGCAAAATGAGGTGAGGAGAGCTTGTATTTATAGCAGAAGTGAGGAGGTTGAGCTGATGCGATCCGAAGGTCCTAGAAGCTTGATTAATAGCCCTTAGATCACAGTGTGTTTCTTTAAATCAATAAGAGTCCTTGGATCAATTTCTATGATGTGGCTTGACCAATGGGAGGCTGCCACATTGCCATGTTGGCAATCCTCAAGTGCACACTCTCTGACATGTGACATAAGCCTTCTAGAAAGAGTATCCAATGATTGGAATGAGGTGTCTCATCCAATCAGTGGCCATCATACTGCCACGTTGTCATTCTTCATGTATATCTCTCTTGTCACGTTTCTAGCACATGGTTGAGGTTTCTAGAAGAGGTAATTGTGGGGTAATTACATGGGGGTTGGGTAATTGGGGCGAAAGAAATTTAGGGTTCATGTGAGGGGAGTGAAAGAGATGTACGGTAAAAGGTTTTGGGGGCGGGAAGGGATTTTTATTATTTTTTTCGCTATTAATAATTTGACTGAGGGTAAGTTAGGTTTGACCAGGGATGGTTGGCTGGGGTTAAAGAGGTATTAGGCTAGGTTTGTGTTGTGGGCTTTGGATAAGTTTAGATTTGGACCAGGTTCATTATTTGTAATAGATTTAGGCTTATGAAAACAACAAGGACCAAGGTTATAATTCTCTGAAACTTCAAGGACCTTAGCTGCCAAACTTCCAAAGTATGCTTCAAGGGCTGAACTTGTCACTCTTGAATACTTGAGGATTGACTTTGACTTTCCTTTTAAAAATATCTTCAAGGGACCAAATCTGACAACTTGATGAAACTTGGAGGACTATTCTTGTCATTCTCATCAAACTTTAACCAAGGGTCATTTTTGTCATTCTCTTTAGGACTTCTTTTGACATTTCAAGCTTTCTTTGACCAACATCCTTCCCCAGCTCCGGCTTTTGACTTTCTTACATTCTCGTGCTCGGTTTTGCCGTTTTCTCATTGATTTTCGTCCTTTTCTTAAATATCCGTTCCTGCACATTCACAAACGCAAAAACATACAATCTTTGGCAATTTTGGTTAGTTTTTGGTCTTTTTAGTCTTATTTTAGTAAAGAAAGGGTGAGTGAATAAGCACTCACCAAAATCCCCCGGACTAAGATATTGTCGTGTCCTCACGCAATGTGACCAATTCACGCTTTTGAGATTAATAATTTCATAAATCTTCCTTTTGACTTTGTAAAGTAGCAAGGAGGTTCAAAAGAAGTCACGAAATCATTTATTGCCGAAAACGCCCCATTTTTCCAATTTATTCCTTATACTACTATTTTGTATTTTTCACTTTATTCATGTGATGGTTTGTTGAACTTTCATTATTTTTCAATAATTTTTAGGTTCATAAAGTAGAAACACTACTCATGAAGAAGTGACCATACGGATAAAAATCGTCATCCTTGATTTTTCACAAGCCCCCAAACTAAGCGTAAAAACGAAATCATTGTTTATTCATAAGTTAGATGCTAACACTACCCAAACAAGTTACTTGTGTAATTACCTCTCGTTCCCATTTCCTATTTTTGTATCTCATTATGTTATTTTTGTGAGAAATGAATTTATTCATATTTTCTGGTTTTGATAATTTTTAGTCCGATAAGAGCACAAAGTTTAAACGCTAAGTAGTTTCTAAACCTTCCCTCGAAAATCCCTGCATACAAAAATGAGGTCCACATGGAGGTCTCTGATTTAACACGATTTTGAGGGTCTCCTTTTCATTTACAACCAAAACATCTCATGTCTGAGACTCAAAATGGAAGCTTTTTATTAGGACACCCTCAGAGTCGAAGCTTGGCTTTGTTTAACATTTATAAGCACTTTAACAACATAGCCCTTAGCCTTTTACAACAATCACAACGTCGGTTATGAGCCGACAAGATGTAATAGTCTTATTATGACCTTGGATTTTTTCCTCTGCCTTTTTGAAGTCTACAACAATGGGTGTGAACCATCAAGATGCAGAAAAATTTTATGGCTTTGGATTATTTATTCATTATTCACAATTATTTGCCAAACTCCGAGTCCTACAGCAATTACTAAGATCACAACATAGGCTGCGAACCGGCAAGATGTGATAGTCTATTTTACCGTAACACTGGTAGTACCCCTATGTGTACCCAACCTCCATATGCAGACATTTTCTTAGGAATCAGTGAAAACTAAGTATTGCCCAAACCGTGCACCCTTAATTAAACCTAAGAGATTTATTATATATGGGGTGAAACAATTTTGTGGGAACGAAAAGGCCACAAGTACCTTCCATGTGCTCTAAAAAGAACCAACTACTCCACTCTTAGCATCTAACTTCTAAATAAACTCTATCATTTCTCGTTCTCTGCAAATTTAAAATCTCAAGTAATGAGATCAGCAGATGGTTAGCCGATAATCAGCCACGCATATATAAAGTCAAATACGGAAACTTGCAAATTCTTAGAAAATAATTTGCGTTTTCTAGTTCCTTATGTAGAAGACTAGCGAAAGCTTTTAAGCCATACATTTCTAAAGTCAAGTACAGGAACTTGCAAACTCTTAAGGAAGAATTTGCATTTTATATCTCCTTGTGTACAAGACTAGCACAAGCTTAAGACGATTATATTGGTTAAGGGAACAAGCTAGGGCTCAACACGCCCGGTCAAGTCAAAAAATTTATTCCTACTCTCGCCAACAGGAAAGTCAACAAGGTGTCAAAACTTATTATATTTTTGCACAATTTTTTTCAATTTTATTTTATTTTTTTTGTGCTTTTTCTGAAAATTTTCATTGATTTTGTTTTGATTTTTTCAATTTTTTTAATTTTTGAGGAAAAACGGAATTGCATAAGTAAACGACAAGGTAAAAGTGCTAGGTCAAATCGAATCGAAGATTCACCCCAGACTAGAATGAAACATTGTCCTCAATGTTTTACGGGGTAAAGGTAATCCTAACAAAAATCTAAGGCCGTTTATTAATTATGCCAAAGATAAACGTTAGTCAATAAGATTTTCAGATATAGGATTTCCAAAAGCATCGATGAATGAGACTTGAGTGGAGAGAAAGACAAAACCACGAGCACAAGAGTCATCATAAATCGGGGACAATCCTGGACAATTATAAACAAACAACCACGAAAACACGAGAAAATGGAAGAGGTAGCCCTCCTCACGTCACTTGATTAGAAACAAGAAATTTAAGAAGATGAATGGATAAGCATGGGGTGCCTCCCACGAAGTGCTTTGTTTTTGTTTACCGAGTCACGTAGCTTGACTCAATCCCCGAATTCAGTTGTCCATGGGAAAAGTTTATGTCTCCTCTGAAGTAATGTTTGAGTCGATGACCATTCACCTTAAAGTTGGGACCATCGGGTTGAGCTAATTCGACGGTTCCATAAGGAAAAACTTGGGTAATGGTGAATGGTCCAGACCAATGGGTTTTAAGCTTGCCCAAGAAAATCTTTAATCGAGAATTGAAAAGAAGGACTTGATCACCAACGTTAAATTCGCGGTTTTTGTTCTTTGAGTCATGAATCCTCTTTGTTTTCTCTTTGTAGATTAAAGAATTCTCGTAAGCTTGATCACGAAGCTCAGTTAAGTCATTTAATTGAACTTTTTGATGATCACCCGCGGTCTTTAAGTCAAAATTTGCATGTTTCAAGGCCCAGTAGGCCTTATGCTCAAGCACAATGGGGAGATGGCACACCTTTCCATACACCAACTTATAAAGAGTGCACCCGATGGGTGTTTTGTAAGCAGTGCGGAAAGCCCAGAGTAGATCATCTAATTTGTCCACCCATGAGGCTTGGTTTTCTCCTACGGTCCTTTCTAAGATACGTTTAAGTCCACGATTGGACACCCAACTTGACCGCTCGTTTGCGAATGATACACGGTACTAAGACGATGTGTAACACCATACTTAAACATTACTTTTGCAAATTGATCATTACAAAAGTGAGTATGGCGATCACTAATTATAGCACGAGTTGTACCAAATCTCGCAAATAGACTCTTTAAAAATTTATACACAACTCGGGCGTCGTTGGTGTGGAGCGCCTTCGCTTCAACCCATTTGACAAGTAATCGACCGCCACGAGTATATATTTATTCCTTCTCGAAGACGGGAATGGGTCCATAAAGTCTATACCTCACCCGTCAAAGATCTCACAAACTTGAATAGCATTTTGAGGCATTTCATCATTCTATGAGATTTTCCCTTGACGTCGGCACGAGTCACATGACTTTACCAAGTCATGTGCATCTCGGTATATTGTCGGTCAATAAAAGCCAGAGTCAAAAACTTTCTTAGCGGTGTAATTGGCACCATGGTGTCCCCCCGTGGGTCCACTGTGGCATGCCAAAAGAATTTCATTGGCATCTTTACCATGAACGCACTGCAGGATCACTTGATCCGCACACACCTTAAACAAGTAGGGGTCGTCTCAAAAGTAATGTTTTACGTCTTTAAATTTTCTTTTCTTTTGTTGGGACGACATCCCTTTCCTTACAAAATTCCCCACATGGTAATTCGTAAAATCGACAAACCATGGGGTACTAGGATCCTTATGTAATAACATCCCAAGTGTCTCGAGAGAAAATGTTTCGGGAATTTCCTTTTTCTCAAGAGCACTTTAATAGGGATTCTCTAAACATGAAAGATGATCAGCTGCAAGAATCTCAACTCCTTTTTTATCTCGAATTTCAACATCGAAGTCTTGAAGGAGGAGAATCCACCGAAGTAATCTTGGCTTAGCGTCTTGCTTTGCCATAAGATACTATAGAGCCGAGTGATCCGTATACACTATGCACTTTTTCAAGACAAGATAAGGTCGGAACTTTTCAAAAGCATAGACAACGGCTAACATCTCTTTCTCAGTTGTCATATAATGAGATTGAGCGTTGTTCATTGTTTTACTTGCAGAGTGTATCGGTTGGAAATATTTGGTCTTTCGTTGCCCCAAGACTGCACCAATGGCATAATCGCTAGCATCGCACATTAGCTCAAAAGGCAAGTCCCAATCGGGGGCAACTAAGATCGGTGCCTCCGTGAACTTCTTTTTTAAGATATTAAATGAATCGATGCATTCATTTGTGAAGATAAACGGAGCATCTTTTTCTAGCAAGTGGGTCAGAGGCCGGGCTATCTTAGAAAAATCTTGGATAAATCGTCGGTAAAAACCGGCATGAACAAGGAAACTTCGGATTCCTTTAACGGTGGTAGGATGAGGTAGCTTTGCGATTACATAGACTTTAGCAAGATCTACCTCGATCTCGAATTTTGAGATCTTGTGGCCGAGGACAATGCCCTCTTTAACCATTTAGTGGCACTTCTCCCAATTTAGAACTAAATTAGTGTCTTCACATCGTTGGAGCATTTTTTCTAAATGAGAGAGGCAAGCAGTGAAAGAATTTCCATAAACCGAGAAATCATCCATGAATACTTCCATGGTGTTCTTGATCATATCGTGGAATATGGCCATCATGCACCTTTGGAACGTGCCCGGAGCATTACATAACCCAAAGGGCATACATCGGTAAGCAAACGTTCCACAAGGGTAAGTGAAATTAGTCTTTTCCTGATTCTGCGGATTAATGGGAATTTGAAAATACCCGGAAAAGCCATCAAGAAAACAATAGAACTCATTTCCCACTAGACGTTCTAGCATTTGGTCCATAAATGGAAGTGGGGTCGAGGAGCATCATTTAGTTTGCGGTAGTCAATACACACTCTCCATCTGGTGATGAGACGTGTTGGTATCAACTCATTATCATCATTAGTATAACATTCCCATTTTAGGAACGCAGCGATATACACATGGGGTGCTATTTATTAGTCACATAGTACAAGCATAGTAAACGAACTAAAAATAGAAACATTTTTAATAGAAGTTCACATTTCAAAAGTTATCAAAGTTAAACAAGAGGTCCCAAAAGATAACGTAATTTAGAAGTACATAAGATAATAAAAGTTTTAGTCATTTCTTAAGAGAAAGTTTATTTAGAGCATGAGCCATCTTGATGATATTCATTTCTTGCGCCGCCCATCCAAGTTGAAGCCACTTACGGACCTGAGATAAACATGCTAAAAAGTCAACATGAAGTTGAGTGAATTCATAGAGTTTAATAAGTAATAAGTTGAATACAAGATAATTCAGTTTAAATACGATGGGCTACATTGTTATACGCCCATAATTAAGTTGACATGTAACAAATACAAGTCGGGAAATAAGATTTATAGCATTGAGCTCATGAAACCGAACCTTGACCTAGTTTAATAGTGCCCCGAGAAGGTAAAATTTGCCATTTACCACATAACTCTCAATATTATGTGACCGTTATATGTGAGCGCTACTCACCTGGTCAAGCCCATCAAGCCTAATATGCATATTCATAATACTATCGTTTTCCTACGGAATTAACGGTTCATGATGGGGACTTAATTGGCAAGAAATACTCAATGTCTATAACCATGTAATAGGGTCAAGCCTACCAAAAACTACTTGTATTCAGTTTGTAAAACAAGCATGTATCCCCCTCGCGAGGTTTATAAAACTATTACATAAGTAAAGGCGAGGCTATGAACTCACCTTAATAAATGTAATGAATGCGCGCGAATAAAAAACAACCGAAGGACCGAAGCGAAACTAGGAAAGACCTATAACAATAAAAGTGTCTAAGTGTATGGTAATTGAATAAGAGAAAGGATGCGTATTATTATACTTGATTCATACAGCCAAGACATTGTACTAAGGGTTTTCCCAAGTCATATGGTCATGGTTTCCAAAAATAGAGAGTTCCCGAGTTGTTTACCCATCACATTTTCTTAGTTTTACTAGTGGCTGAAAACTTTCCCGTCTTACAAAAATCACAACTTTCAAACCGTAAGTCCAATTTTTAAGTTCTTTATATCCCTAGTTTCCTATAAGTTTCTAGTGTACTATAAAAATAAGTTTACTCAAAAATTTGCAGGTCTAAACACTTTTTATAAATTCTCTTTACAGACCTGTCCTTAAGAAAAGTGCCAATGAAATTTACTGCTTACCGTATCGGCCGTCATTTGAAATCTACAGGTGCTATGAAGGTGAGGCCAATTGGAGGAGATACCTATATTTGTCTAGTACAGGTAGCATATTTGGTTTTCAAAGAGTTATAGAATAAAACTTGATTTTTGCCCCGAATGCCAACAACATACAGAATCTGACCCTTTTTACCATAAAATTCATAGTTTAATCATCCTAACACTTCTAATGGTGAGCCTTTTTGACACATGATCCTGAGACATACACCTAGGTCTGTATAATTTTTACTCATTTTATAGAGCCACTTTGCATTCTAAAATCATTCAATAATCACAGCCTATAATTTCAGCAATCACAAATCAATCCTAACCTGAGCATAACTTATCCAAAACACAATCACCCTTAACCTATGGTCCTAATGAATCAAGTATATCATGTTTAGCATCATGAGGATTTACTTACTGAAGTATAACCATAAATAAATGAATAACAAAAACTCATTTTCATGAGCAAGAATCAAAACAAGATGATGGATTTTACTTACAAAAAGTGAATAAATCACTGCCAACCTTTCTAGGGTTTGGTTAAAAATGACCAAGAGACACCACCACAAGCTTGGACCTTCTCTTCTACTCTTCAAATAGAGCTTGAGGGCTGTGGATATGGCTCTAAAATAATCTTGAGGAAGATTTCAAGAAAACCTAAGCTTTGATGAGTTTTGATGATGATTAAGATGAAATGAACTGATTGGTGCGAAAGCAGTCAGATATTATTGACCAAGGTCAATAAGTCAAAGACAGCCTCGTTCCAATTCTCCGGTGATAGTATAGTGTGTCCCCGGGTCGTTATGTCCCAGCGAGATTGAAATGGTGCTTCGGAAATCGTTTAGGAATGAGTGGCACTGAGGACAGTAGCCAAGATGATTTGGAATTGATTTTGCTACTGATATTTTGGTATTGGTACAAGGATATAATATTCACAAAAATCAGATATACAGGTATATGCACAAATTCACAATTAAGATTCACGTAATAGACAGAAAAGTGGGATTTGGTAAATTACAAACTACAGGGGGTGCTTTTGAAACTTTTGAAACTTAAAATTAAAAGAAAATTGAAAATGAACTTGAAATTATAAAAATGATTATTTTAATATTTAAATATTATTTAATTAATAAAACTATTTAAAATCTAAATCTAATTTAAATTAACTTGAAAATGACAAATGTTACAAATTAACCTAAAAACTTGCAAAAATAATTTCTAAACCTAAAATAGAACTTGAAGAAAGTATAAAAAATAAAAATAAATATTTTTGTCTTTTTATGAGTTTTTTATTAATTAAAAACTATTTAACTTAATTAAACTAATTAAACTACTTTAAATTACTATTAACACTAAATTACCTTAGAAAATTATGGAAAAATTTGTAAAATTACTTAACCATCACAGGAATCCTAAAAAATTACAAAAACTTCTAAAAATTATGTTTAAGGCTATTCCACTAATTAATTACCTTTTAATTACTTTAAATCTAATTTAAATAATTAAAATAAGAAAAATGGAAAATGAACAGTAGAAACTAAAAATATATTTTCTAAAAGTTTTAACTAATTTATAAAACTTAGAAAAATTATAAAAATCTATTGTTGTTAATTAAAATTTAAGAAAACTATTTAATTACAAATATTACCTAATTAATTAATTAAACTACTTTTAAATCTAATAAATAGTAAACTAATCAGGAAAAATCTAAGAAAATTATTTTAAATACTTAAAGGTACTAGCAAATTTAGAAAATTATAAAAATGGAAAAGTGCTTATAAATAAGCTAAAATGAAAAATGAAAAAGATAGTTTCTATTAAATAGAAACTATCACTTATTTTATTTTTGAATTTTTTTGAGTTTTTCTTTTTGACAGCTAAAAGTTAGATGAAAATAAGATACTTTTGTAAAACAACTTTTTATTTGGCTTAAAAATAAGCAGTATGCACCCTCTTTACTTAAGCAGTTTGACTTTTGTTGACTGAGTAAGCAAATAAGCACAAATTACTGAAGGTGGGGTCCACAATGATGAAACTAGGTATAAATAAGCTAAAGTTACTAAAATAAGCCAGAAACAACAAGCAACAACCACTGATAAGCTAAAAAGATGAAATAAGCACTTTTGAAAACTTGCAATCAACACAGAAATGGGACAGACTTTGGGGTGGATTCCAGGTGGGGTCCACTTGTTCCTAGGTCAAACAAATGGTCAAGCCTTGTTCCCTGGTAGGAGGGGGGTTGGGAAAAACCAAATTGAACCACTGGGGCCCACTGAGTTGGCCACAGTCAACCACCAAAGTGGTGGTGGTGAGATGGTCAGCTGATGCACAGGGCAAATGGCTTGCCCTGCAGGTCTCTTTGAGGGTCTGTGGGACCCACTTATAAATTTTACAAAAATCTGAAAAAGTTACTACTAAACAACAAGCTGGGAGTGAACAAGTTTGTAAAAGCTCAAATGCTAATTCCTTCTATCAAGTTAATTACAGATCACCAAAGATTGAGCAATTTAACTGAGATAGGTTTTTGACTTTTTGAAACTTGGAGACAGTTTGACTTTGGTGAACTTTAGATCCAATTTACTAACTGATTAAGTGATTTTAAGCTACAATGTCACTAAATCAAGCTACCTTAACTGATAATGAAATGTTTTGATGAGAATTTAAGATAAAACTCCTACCAGTTAACTACTTATACTAGTTGAAAGCTAATTTTGACTTTTTTACTTAACACTAACTGATTTTATGCTTTAAACTACCAAATGAGACCTAAGGTATGATGTCTAAACTATGGTTGCCCTCTGAGATCAACAACAACACAGCTAAGCTTGTAAATCCAAACACACCTTTAAGTTAGACTGTTTTAGGTTTTAAGTAGTAAAAGGCTTTGACAGCTTATGAAACCTAACCACAATGTCTTATACTGATATACTAAGCTTAAATAAGCACTTAGGAGCAGAGAACAATGACAATTACACAAAATTACCACTTAAACTATTTTAACTATGAAACTAAGATTTAAAGTAACTATTAATTCTAATTAACAAGTTATAAATGTTAAGCTCTAAATTAACTAAACAACACTTAAATAAGCACAAACCATCACAGAATATCAAATAAAAGCAAGCAAACAGAAACTAAGATTTTTAGAGGAAATTTAAAATAAGCAAAAGCTTACAAAACACCCCTAGCATGAACTAGAGGTTTTCCACTGATGCCTATCTTTAGATAGGCCAACTCCACTTCAAATCTTGCCCACCAATGCTTCTCAATACCTGAAAACAACTCAAAAGCAAACACAGTTGACTAATATTGACTTTTTTATATTTTTGATGTTTTTCTAGTAATACTGAGTTTTACTTGTCTCTATAAGCTTTAACAAGCTTAAGGAACCTAAGTGAGCCTATCTCAGTCCACGATCATTGATATAAGTGATACTTAAGCTTAATGAGAAATTCAGAAATTAAGTAAATTGCAATAACACAAGACAAAATTGAAACTTTGATTTTTATAACTTAAAAAGACTTAGAATACAATAATAAAGCTGCTACAATGCTTGAATTTAGGAAATTACAACTGATTTTGAAAACTAAATTTAATTCGACACTACAAATTACTTAATAAACTACACACTTGCTTCCTTGCTTTCTTCTCCCTTTTATAGCTGTCCATTAGGGTTCTCTTGAGACTCTGACCATTTACCATCAACACTTGTAGCCATTGGATGTCTGAAACTCTTTAATCAAGCGCCATGTGTTTTGGCGGGAAAGAGATATTTGCAAATTGCTTCTGATACAGGCAAGGGGGTGGCATTTAATGTTGATGTGAGGGTAGGTGTAGGATGAGTGGATTGGGCGGTGGAAGTGATGGGGTGGTGGTGATGTGACCTGCAACTTAGGTTGTGGGGGAGGGAAGGCTGGTGGGGATGGTTGTTTGACTAGGTTTGACCGAGCTCAAAGGTTTGACCCCGGTGTTATTATAAAATGGGTGTGGGTGGGCTGAGTTGTGGATTGGGCCAAAAAGAAAGGAAAGTGGGCTTGGGTGGGATTTATGGATTGGATTTGGTTTTTATTATTTTGGGTAATAGTAAGGGTCCGGTTTGGTTTAAGATTTCACAAGGACTAATTTTGTAATTTATCGAAAGTTGGAGGGTGAAACTTGGCCATCTTCCAAAGTGTTTCAAAGGGTCTTTCTTGCCAAGTTGTGAATAGTATGAAGTCCTGGCATGATTTTTCCATTTTTATTTCACCAGGGACTAAAACTGCCAAACTTTCAAACTTTAGGGACCAATTGTGTAATTTCACCAAACTTTTCCACCAAGGACCAATCCTGCCATAAAAGGTTAGTGCAAGCACAAAATTTGTTTTTCTCAAAGTTTTTAATATCCCAGGGACCATTTTTGACAATTTTCCAAAGTTCAGGGACTAAACTTGACATTTTGTAAAACTTTGCACCAAAGGACTAATTGTGTAACTTTTGATTTAAAAGGGACTTTGGTGACTTTTTCAAGTTTTTAGAACAACAAGGGACTAGATTTGACAACTTTTGAAAGATGAGGGACTGAAACTGCCAATTATGCAAACTTTGTGCGTTTTTCATCTGTTTTTGATTATTTTGCATTTGAAACATGTAAAACACTTTCCTGGGATATTTTCACTATTTTGATTCAATATTGAGTGTTTTTAGATGTTTTGGCAGCTCAGAAAAGGTAAAAATGATGAGTATTTACACACTTATCATGAACCAAGTACAAGCTAAAGGGATTTTTGATCTTCAATCCTTGTTCAAGATATAAGTGAAAAGCTTGATGGAATTGGTGTTTGAGCTGTTTTGGGTCGTCCTAAAGATGGAGAGAACAAGAAAATGTCTTGGTGACAACAACAATGTGAAATTGAATGAGATTAAGATGAGTTGGTGATTTTTGGTGGTAACATGCAAGTTTTAAGGACATGTGTTCAAGTAGTTCATCAAATTGTGACACCACAACACCCCTTCTCCATGTGATACTGAATTTCATAAAAGTAGTATTGGTTTTGGGTTAGTGGTTTTGATAATTTGTATAATTTAGGTATTAGTGGGTATTAGTTTGATCCTGGTAATTAAAACGTAGAGTTTTTAACACGCGTAACGTAGTACCAGGTAATAATAAATCATAAAACTTTCAAAAATATTAAAACTTGTTTTCATAACCTATTTTAGTAGTTTAGATGAGTGGTGACTTCATCGGAGGATTTAAACATTGTTAAAACTGAAACCGTGAGTTGAAAATGCGTTAGGTGACACCGGTTCTTGATAATAGTGATGTAAGCTATAAAAATGACACGATAAGTATAAAACTCATTTGTTAACATGAAATAGTTTAAAAATTCATAAAATATGTAAAGTATCATAGTCTAGGGTTGGTTCACTTTGTTAAAACATCAAAACGTAAATTTAAATCGCGTAAAACGTAAAAGGAGCAAGGTTTATGTAAAATTATAAAAATTAAATTAGGACTTTTAAAATAGGATCGTAAGGAACCAAGAATGCATAAAAAATGTAGAGTGGGCATAGTATTGTGTCGGTTGATGATGCGTGGGAATTGCACCAGGCTTTACCTCTCGAGGGATCTCGAGAAGCTTACAACCCCCACCAGGCAGTGTACCTGATCATTGTAGTATAGTATAGTGACAAGTACCGGGGGATTGATCGTTCAACTTAGGAATAGTGTCGCTAGGATTAGAAAACCTAAATACTAGTTCTAAAGGTGAGGGATGATTATTTTTATATTTTATATTTTTTAGAAAGCAAGTAAAAATCTCGGGTTTGAAAGATTTGGGCGGAATTAGTTGCTAATCAACTAACCCAATACTAAAGATGCAATCAAAATAAAATATTAGAAATGAAAATAAACTAAATTATACTAAAGTTGTGAGCAGTAAGTGGAGAAAATGTGTTTACTTAGATTTCACTACTCCCTAGACATCTTTTACACGTTAACTACTTGTTATAATTGCATGGATGACGGATCGTATTCCTTAATACCATTCATGGGGTGGCACACTTAACTCCCCAATTCTATGAGCTCTTATCTCCTCCTATACCATGCCCAGCACAACCATAGGGATTATAAACAGTGGCTCATGCATTAAATACAACCAATAAAGACCTAGTGCGCGTCGGTTCATGTTTCTTAAGACGTTCAAGCATGTTACCAATTGGAGATCTGCCAGTTTTCTTAAGCCTAACATATAAATCATTCATCCAAGACAAGTTTAAACAAGTAATCAACACATAATTAACATCTAGATTTCATTAGATCCAAGCAAACACAAGATAGATCTAGCCTAGCATGATGGAATTAAGACAAGAACAAGATATAGACAACCAACACATAGACATATTGATTGAATTAAAAGAACACTTATCTCAATTACACATGAAAGGTATCAAGGGCTTGGAACCCTTGAAAAACCTGTAAAATTCGCACCAAGTTTGTACTTAGGGTTTCTCCAAAACTTCTCTCTTTTTTTAATGTGAAAATTAGAAAACTATATATAGGAAAAGGGGTCTGACGGCGTCAAGACTAAACTTGTGACGCCGTCACCTCGCCGCCAAAACTCTTCTCGGACTGCCTTGATCTACATTTGACGCCGTCATGTGATAATCATTTCCAGGCCGTCATGACTTTAACTCTTGATGCCCTACTTCGTGACGCCGTCAAATCTGTACTGGTTCGTTATGGAACTTTGCTCTTGACGCCGTCAGGGAGTTACTCTTGACGCCGTGACCTACTATTCCCAGCATGGAAAATTAAGACTTTGGCGTTTTCTTCACTTTTATGCTCCAAAAACGTCCGAATTGCTTCCTTTTCTAGATTTCACTCCCAAAGTACCTAAAATCACAAAAGGAACGGTTGAGGGCAATATTTGATCAAATAAATTCAATTCCGGGCTTATGCGCTTTTATTTTTGCCTCATCATATACCCTTACACTTGAGATTTGCTTGTCCTCAAGCAAATGCGCTTTTATTCTACTCAAAATACAAGTTAGGGGTCATTTAACACTAATATAAAAGTAATTACAACAAATAATCATTCCACTAAAGACCAATAGACAAGCACGGAGGTCCTACACTAGCACCTCACAAATAGTGTTTAGATACTCACATCTCTCGGGTGTAATAAAGTATAAATTACAATATGGAAACGGAAGATATCTCTCACTATCTGTCATAGCAAAATAGATTACCATAGGCTTGGGAAAGGATCAAACCTCCACCACATGACGTAAGCACCTAGGATAAACTATCAAAGAGGTCTTTTAAAGGGTTGTAACGTTAGGTGTAGGGATATGAAATACACGGTTTTGTTGGATAAAGGAAGTTTTACTGGTGGCGAGTTAACAATCTTAGTCAATTACATGTACAATATGGCGTTGCTAAGCCAAGACTAGACTCGACTTAAGCTAATAAATGAAAAATAACAAAAATATAAAATGAACATAGAATAAAAAAGGGATGGTAGTCCGTATGTTTTTTCTCTTTTTTCTTTTTCTATTTTTTTTTTCTTTTTCTTGATTTTTTCGATTTTTTTTTTTTTTTTGCATACACTCTTACCCTACCATCCAAAATAATACATCATAGGGAATGAACATTTCCCTTACACTTGAATTTTTACATACTTTACATTAAACTAATCTAATGACTCGAATTAGGAAAATCAAAACACTTGGAGCACTTTTGAGATTAACGTACATATGGGGGTAATATATGATGTTCTTCCCCATTACTCCATAAAACAAGTACTTTACCCATGAGTCCCAATCGTCCCAAAACAATATGTACAAAGATATGACTCGACTTAGCAACCATGTAATCAATTAGATAGTTAACTTAGGGTTTAACAAATAACAATAATGCACTAAAAATGAGCGCATACACGGAAGGCTAAGGCGATTTGGTTGTACATTTAAGTGGGGTGTAACAAATTCTTCCTTTAAGTAAAATCCTTAAAGTTAGAAACGAAAAGATAGGCTCGGAGGGGTGTACTAGGGGTTTCGTGTACTAAAAATGAGTACAACGCTAAGGTGTGGGAAAAATTAGTTGACTTAACTAGCCAAGTAATATGACTTAAATGGTCAATTAATTATGATACGGGTTTAACACACGGGTGATCCTAATGCCTCTTATCATGTAGTAAATCCTACTACACGAATGTGGTCTCACTCGGTCTCACATATTTGGGTGGAAAATTTTTCTGAATATACGGTTATGTGCTAGTCATACAATCTCCTATCCATGAGACGCTTGCTATGGCTAAAGTTTCACTCCTAAATGTTGTAAAAAATTTTAAATTTGGCGCTAAAATTGCACTAACAAGTATTTCTCATAGTTTTATTGCACACCTACCATTAAACAAAACAAACTCAAGCGAAAGTGCATATGTAAGGTATCATCTTTTTACCCTCCCCTTACACTTAAGATGAACATTGTCCCCAATGTTCAAGTAAAGAATGTAAAAGTGAAAAAGTTAAAAAGAATGAAATAAAATACTCCCCTGATTCGCTCGGTATGGATAATGAGGTGGCCAAGTTAAATCTTCCTCCAAGAAAATGAACAATCAAAGCTTCCCTTCCAGAATATAAATCATCTTCTTGTCATACATAACCTGTAAAACCTGATAAAATAGACAAGACAACCTCGCGTAAAATCGGCGGCATCCTATATAAGTTACTAAATCCTAGAAAACAAGATAAGATATAATGCTTATGGAATAAAGTTTGCAGATCTCCTGGAGATTATAAAACTTAATAATTCATAAAAAACCATAAGACTCCGTTAGAAAAACAAAACTGGTAAAATTTCCAGATTTTTACACTTGACGCCGTCAAGAGTAAACTCTTGACGCCGTCAGAAGTGACATGCAGAAATTCTCATGTTAAGTTTCCGGAAAATTTCTGGAAAAACTTGGTCCTACTTCCTGGAAAATCCTGCAAAACTTCATTATGACTCAATACAAGCATTTGACTCTAACAAATATGAATACACATGTCCATTTAATATTGTTGTGGTTCATGCTCAATTTCGTTCTTATAAACAAATTTGGATCTCCCTTACACTTATCTTTTGCAAAATACCTTTATATGCAATTAAGACGAAGTTAAAAACAAAATAAAGCATTTTCACAATTTACTTTGAAACATGAGCCACAAACAATAAAAATAAAACATGCATACGGAAACAAATAAAATCAAACAAACAAACAAACAAATAAAAACACACAAAACATGGGTTGCCTCCCAATAAGCGCTTGTTTTTGTTCGAGTCACGAGCTTGACTCTACCCTTATTTAACGGAAATAGGGGAGGTTTTCCCTACACTTATGATCAAGTGTGGGTGAAAGTAGCGATACACACCCTTAGGGTGTGAATATGCCACATGAGGTGAAGGGGGTGAGTGAATGGCTTCCTTCATCCTAAAACTACCCGGATAATATTGGTTGATGGGTGGGTCGGTTCCTCTTTTGTCTCCTAGAAATATATCTAAGGATGGAAAGGTGTGTAAAGATTGAGGTTCCGGTTCATCAACACTAGGAAATTCCCTAGAACTAGGAGTAAGGTTATCACTACAAGTGTTCAAACCTATATCCTCAAGTGGTGCCTGGTCCAAGGGTTCTACCTCCATTGGAATTCCTAAAGTTTCTTCTACTTCTTCCGGGTAAGTCACGGGCGGTGCGTGTGCCTCAAATGATGGTTGAGTATTTTGTAAAGTACTTATTGGGCTTGGGTTTTCTACTATCTCTTCCATCACATCAATATCACCTATGTGTTCATCTTGTATTGTGGTGAAATCATACCACCCCGTATGCCCAGTTATCTCATCTATAGTTTTATCCCCAAACAGTCTTCTTGCTTGTTCCCTTAAACTTGCTATCAATTGATCCGTAACAACATTTGTTGGGTTGTCCATTTTTTTGGCAAGTATGACACAATTCTCTATGGTTTCCCATGCTTTATCAGCACTTAATCCCCAAAGGTCCCCATGTGTGGTATGGTCAATGTCCATTTTGGTATAGTGGTCGACACGATGGTAAAATATTTCAATTTGGGACCACAGATCAAAATTATGATGAGGGACTTTTCGGAGTAAATATTTAAAACGAGCCCATGCATCATAGATAGGTTCATCCTCATGTTGTTTAAACATCAAGATGTCATTTGGAGTGGGTGAATTTCGTGGTTTGTAGTATGGTGGATTCGCGTTCTCCATAATGGCTAACAGAATAGTCAATGGAAAGGTTTTTACAAACAAAGACACAAAGAAAAGATAGACTAAAGAGAACCTAAAAATAAAAATAAAATCTTACTAGAAAGGAATCTAGCAAGTAGAGCTAATAAAAAGAAATTCTAACCTAGACAATAACTATTCCCCGGCAGCGGCGCCAAAAACTTGATGCGTGGGAATTGCACCAGGCTTTACCTCTCGAGGGATCTCGAGAAGCTTACAACCCCCACCAGGCAGTGTAGGAATAGTGTCGCTAGGATTAGAAAACCTAAATACTAGTTTTAAAGGTGAGGGATGATTATTTTTGTATTTTATATTTTTTAGAAAGCAAGTAAAAATCTCGGGTTTGAAAGATTTGGGCGGAATTAGTTGCTAATCAACTAACCCAATACTAAAGATGCAATCAAAATAAAATACTAGAAATGAAAATAAACTAAATTATACTAAAGGTGTGAGCAGTAAGTGGAGAAAATGTGTTTACTTAGATTTCACTACTCCCTAGACATCTTTTACACGTTAACTACTTGTTATAATTGCATGGATGACGGATCGTATTCCTTAATACCATTCATGGGGTGGCACACTTAACTCCCCAATTCTATGAGCTCTTATCTCCTCCTATACCATGCCCAGCACAACCATAGGGATTATAAACAGTGGCTCATGCATTAAATACAACCAATAAAGACCTAGTGCGCGTCGGTTCATGTTTCTTAAGACCTTCAAGCATGTTACCAATTGGAGATCTGCCAGTTTTCTTAAGCCTAACATATAAATCATTCATCCAAGACAAGTATAAAAAAGTAATCAACACATAATTAACATCTAGGTTTCATTAGATCCAAGCAAACACAAGATAGATCTAGCCTAGCATGATGGAATTAAGACAAGAACAAGATATAGACAACCAACACATAGACATATTGATTGAATTAAAAGAACACTTATCTCAATTACACATGAAAGGTATCAAGGGCTTGGAACCCTTGAAAAACCTGTAAAATTCGCACCAAGTTCGTACTTAGGGTTTCTCCAAAACTTCTCTCCTTTTTTAATGTGAAAATTAGAAAATTATATATAGGAAAAGGGGTCTGACGGCGTCAATACTAAACTTGTGACGCCGTCACCTCGCCGCCAAAACTCTTCTCGGACTGCCTTGATCCACATTTGACGCCGTCATGTGATAATCATTTCCAGGCCGTCATGACTTTAACTCTTGATGCCCTACTTCGTGACGCCGTCAAATCTGTACTGGGTCGTCATGGAATTTTGCTCTTGACGCCGTCAGGGAGTTACTCTTGACGCCGTCACCTACTGTTCCCAGCATGGAAAATTAAGACTTTGGCGTTTTCTTCACTTTTATGCTCCAAAAACGTCCGAATTGCTTCCTTTTCCAGATTTCACTCCCAAAGTACCTAAAATCTCAAAAGGAACGATTTAGGGCAATATTTGATCAAATAAATTCAATTCCGGGCTTAAATGACCCCCTAAAAGTGGATCATTTTTCGCCTCATCAGTTGAATTAATTGAACGAGTCATGACGTATGCGGATAACTTCCAACGAAGTTAATTATTAAAAAAAATAGAATAGTTAAATAATAAAATATTAAAATTAATGACATGAAAATTTTGAAATGTCACAATTTGTCACAATGGTCGTACCGCCCTTTTTAGGAACACAATGGACCGGACTAACCCATGAGCTATCCGAGATTGGATAAATCAATATGATGCAAAGGTGAAAACCCGTGATTCGGACATTTTTCTAGCAACTCCTTAAATCGATCCCAAGCTTCGCTGAATGATTCATCGAAAGCTTGTTGGAATCGAAAGATTTGAGTGTGGAGATTAGAAGGTTTAGAAGGAGGATAAAAATGATTTATGAACTTTTTAGCTAGATCACCCCAAGTGTGAATTGAGTTCGAGGGTTCCTTTTCTAGCCAAGTCCGGGCTTCTCCTTTGAGGGAAAAAGGAAACAATTTCATTTTAACCACATCATAAGGAACTTGATTAATCTTTATCATCTCAGCGATGTCGGTGAAATTCCTAATGTGAACATATGGATCTTCATGTTCAAATTAGTGAAATGAGATACTCGTGATGATGTTGAGTAACCCGTGATTGATTTCAAATTGATTTGCTGTGATATTGGGTATCACGTTGGCCCTCCTAACACCATTGAAAGGTGATTGGAGTTGTTCCTCCATCGGACGAAGATCATAAGCAGGTTGAGATCCCATCGGAGGGGTCCCGTTATTTTGAGCACCACCCATCGGTGGGGGTCCCATGTTTTGATCGTTTTGGTTCATTTCCTCAACGGTTGGGAAATGAACCCGGTGATTGTGACGTATAACCCTTTCGGGATTTGAAAGTGGAGAAATAAGATTTTGAGAAGATGAGCGCGTGATCATACACCACAAAGAAAAAAAAATGAAAAAGAAAAAGAAAATCAAAATAGAAAATGATTTTGTTTGTTTTTTTGTTTTTTTGATTAGGAAGTATTTTTGGCTTTTTTAAATGTTGAAAAACAAATAACTTTATTTTCTTTTTGTAACCGTTACGTTAACCGTAACCGTTTTCTTTAAAACTACGCGCAGCGAGGTGGGAGGGCAAAGGTGTGCACAAAGGCTACTTGAAAACCCGCTCTCTTCGGCTTGCAATTTAATGTCAAAGCCTACCTTGACCCCGTTTATTTGGTTGTAGTAATAAAGTATTCCGATAACGTTTAATTTCACGGTTTGTTTTGTTGTTTATTTGGGAATGGTTTACAACACTCTCTCAAGAGTGAGGATTTTTATTTATTTTTTATTTATTTATTTATTTTTTTTTGAAAACACTATAGGAAAAGTGTTTATTTATTTTCTTTTTGTATTTTTCTCTTTAAAACCAAAACACGAAACTTCCGAGGGAAGGGTCTTCAATTCACAAAAACAATGATACGAATCAACAAACTCGTTTCAAGCCTTCCCCGGCAGCGGCGCCATTTAATTGATGTAATTTCTTAGTGGTAAGTTTGTTTTCTTACAAAGAAAATGCAATGAATGCAAATTCTCGGGTCGTTCTCCCAACGAAGGTTTGAAGTCGATTAAGCCGATTCGGTGTCGTATGAATGTGAAGTGAATAGTGATCTAAAGTGAATTTGGGGTTTTTATACTAAAATAACAATTAGAATCAAGAAATAATGCAGAAAGTAAAAGCATATAAAGCACACATATCTAGAAATACAAATACGAATTAACAAACGTAACGTAACGAATAAAAAAGTGAAATCTAATGAAAAAGGCTCCTAAAAGTTTAAAATAAATTTCTAAAAATCCTAAATAATCAAAAATAAATTTGAGACAAGAAATTATATTTTTTTGACTTTTTATTTATTTATTATGAATTATTTTCTATTTTTGAAATATTTAAAATGACTAAAAATACAACTAATTATGAAAAACAACTTGAAAAATACAATTTTACTTTTGAAAAATAAAAAAAAATCTAAAAATAATTTTCTAATCTAATTTTATATTTTTTATGGCTTTTTCTGAATTATTTTGAATTTTTATTGAATTAAAAACTATATAAAGAATAAGAAAAATAGCAAATGATTGAGAAAAATTATGAAACTTTTTGGAAAAATCTAAAATATTATGAGCAACTTAAGAAAAATAAAAATTGAAGAAAATTAAGGTCTGAAAAGCTGATTTGGCCAATAAGCAGTTTGTGATAAGTGCTTATTAATAAGCACTTATCACCAAAAAGCTTAAAATTCTCACAGAAGGTACAAATTACTCAGATAAGCTCAAGTAATACTCAAACCACACAAATAAGCAATAAGGACAACAAAGTTAAGCAATAAGCGGTTGATAATTAGCACCCGAATAAGCAATTGAGCACCAGAATAAGCCAAAAACTCAGGGACAATGTAAAACACTTAAGCCAACTCAAATCTACTAGCAATACTAAGATAAACTCAGGAATCAAGCCAATTAGCACACAACAAATCCCAAAATACAATCAGCAATTAGTGGTGAAACCACCAACATGCAGGCCTAAATAAGTAGACTTAATAAGATCAAAAGTTGAAATTAAAGGGGGCAAAAGCAAGTCTATACTACTGTCTTATCAATAATCCTAAAATCCCTAATTATAGAAACCAATTGCTCTCCTAATTAAGCCATAGATCAGGTCCTGTTCAAGCAGGTCTACACTAGTGTTGACTTAACTGATGAAATACTAATTTTGACTAATTTGAATTTCAGTTCATCAAATCTACTTATGGATGTAATACTAAGTTGATGAAGCACTGAATTAAGCTAAGTAACAATAAAATGCACCTATAACTAAGAAATTAGCAACTGCTAAGCCTCCAAGCAAGCATAAATGAAATTGAAACCTAATGTTTGACTTATTATGAATTAACCTATAAGCTTATAACTACTACTAGTCTATACTAACCTATGGTGGTCTTATTATGCAGAAGAGACAACTAATAAACAACTCTATCACTAAAACTTAAGCAGATTCAAACACTCCTTTATAAATCCAATTACACTAACATTAGCAGATTTAGGCTATGAATCTCCAAATTAATGATCAAATCAGTTGTATTATCTATATTAGAAGCTAGAAGAACATAGATAACACACATAAATCAACTAGATCACCAATAGCAAAATCAAGCAGTATCAAAACAGTTAAATGCAATTCAAATGAAATAAACTACCAAATCAATATTACAAAGTAACTAAGCTTAAAAATGATCTACACAAGTAGGATTAGCAACAAACAATAAGAATTATAACAAGCTACTTTATATAACTAATGAATGCAGTTATTAGATTTGAAATCAGAAAATGGAACTTACAAATCAAGTCCTAGCTGAACAAGGACTTCATTTGAACAATGCCTATAAACCATAGCAACCATAATCCACCTCTGAATACCCATAATTCTTCATAATCACCTTTCTTTGACTTTTTTTGACCAACTTATGAAGATTGATTGTTTGATTTTTTACTGCTATAAATTAGGCTCACAAAAGCTAATAACCTTGTATGAGCTTAATATCTATAGGAAAAAGTGTTGGGTTTTGGATTCTGCTACTTAGAGAAACTGCTACTTGGTGAAACTGCTGCTAAGGTGAAACTGCTTCTGAGATGAAAATGCTGCTAAGGTTAAAGATTCTGCTGATGTCATTCAAAGTGCTGCTATGGGAAAATACTGCTAGTTATCTTCTGTTGAAGAGATATGCATGTATACGGAATAGATAATTATAGAATAGATTGTGTGTATATCTTATGTATCTAGAATATTCTTATCTTGTGTAGAAAGGTATTGTAAACCTAGTAGGACTCTTTGGCCTATAAAAGGAGGATCCTAGGGTTTGATTGAATACGTTTTTGGTTTAGCTTCGTTTACACTTCAAGGTTGTAAAACCCTAGCATTGTCGAGTGCTCATATTATTAATATATTGAAGTGTTGATAGTGAATAATTGTTCATCTTAAGTTAAGCTTTAATATTTCGCATTCTAGCTTAAGTGTTAACTCAAATCAACTTCTATATAAGATCGTTTGCTCAACTGGGATCAACAAGTGGTATCAGAGCTTGTGATCTAGAAGTTGAAATCAAGAAGAATTTATTCCTTCAAAGTTTACTGTTCTAAATCAATTGTTGAAGATGGGTGATGACACACATATGGTGACTGCTTTAAAGGTTCCCATGCTCAACCCTGGAGAATATGAGCTATTTAAGATGAGAATAAGACAGTACATTCGCATGATTGACTTTAACATGTGGAATGTAATCATCAATGGTGATTCTTTACCAAAGAAGGGTGCTGATGGAAAAGAGATACCAATCAAGTCTGCAGTAAACTCTGTAAGAAATATGGAGATCAAAGCACACAGTATTCTCTTAATGGGAATACCTAATGAATTTCACTTGGACTTTGATGGCTGTGAGACTGCAAAAGACTTGTTGAATGCTGTTGAATTTAGGTTTGGAGGGAATGATGCTACTAAGAAGTCAAGGAAAAACATGTTGAAGCATCAGTTTGAGAATTTTACTGCTGAAAATGGAGAAAAGATTAATGGCACATATAACAGGCTTAATCAACTTGTTAGTCACTTAAAGCTTGTTGGATATGTAGTTCCCCAAGAAGATGTAAATCTCAAGTTTCTTAAAAGTCTTGCACATGAATGGAGTATGCATACAGTTGTTTGGAGGAATAAGCCTGACTCTGAAACAATGAAGTTGGAAAGCCTCTACAACAATTTGAGGGTGTATGAACCAGAATTGAATTCTTCATCTACTTCATCTTCTGGTACACAAAATCTTGCCTTTGTATCTTCAAAGTCAAAAGAATCTCAAGAATCTCACTCTACTGCTTATGGGGTATCTACTGCCGATGGATCTGCTGCTAGTTCAAATGATAAGAATTCTACCAGTGATATTGCTTTGTGTGCATTCTTGGCTGATCTAACATCTAGCATAAGGTCACAGGTTCTAAATCAAGATATGGATCATATTGATCCTGATGATCTTGAAGAAATTGATCTTAAATGGCAAATGGACATGTTGACCTTAAGAGCAAGAAAATTCTTGAAAAGAACAGGGAGAGAAGTTAAGTACATGGCTAAAGAAAACTTGGGTTTTGATAAGTCAAAGATAGATTGCTACAATTGTAACAGGAAGGGTCACTTTGCCAGGGAATGTAGAGCTCCAAAGAAGAATGCTGAAGCTTCAAAGAAGACCACTGAAGAACCAAAGAATACCACTACTGCATTGGTATCCTGTGATGTATTGGGAGAGTATGATTGGAGTGATATGGCTGATGAAGAACCAAACTATTACCTGGTGGCTCAAGTTAGACCTAAAGTGCATAATTTTTCACTTATGGCATATGCATCATCATCTACTGGATCTGACTCTGAGGTATCCAATGATTCTGATCTATCTGTGTGTTCTTTTAAATCATGTGCTGACACTGTAGAAGAACTTAAGTCTAGGAATGAGAGTCTAATTAGAGAAGTTGAACACCTAAAACTTGATAACTTAGGTTACAAAGTAGGTATTCAAAATTTTGAAAGAAGACTAGAATATCTCGAACAGTGTGAGCTAGAATATGTAGACAGAATTAACCAACAGGATGTTGAGATTTTTAAGAAAAATAGTGAAATTGAATTTCTTAAGAATAAATTAGAAGAAGCAGAAAGAGATAGAGATGCAGCTCTTGCTGATAAGGAAAAACATATAGTGAGAGTAAATAAACAACAATATGCTTCTGATTTGGTTAATAAATCAATTGAGAGTACCTTGATGAGGAAAGGAAGTGGAATAGGCTATAATGAGGTTGCTCCTCCTGTTAAGAGTTCCTATGCTCCACCAGGAAAAGAATTATCTTTCATTAGTGAGCTAGATATAGAAAAACCTGTAGGTGAATCTAGTACAAGTGTCTTAGAGACACCTAAGGTTGAGGTTAGAAAATTTCCTGAGGCTCCTATTATTGAAGACTGGCATTCAGATAGTGATGAGGAACAGGTTGAACTAGAACAAATTGTGAAAAAGGAAGAAATTCCTACAAAAGTTGAACCTAAAATTGAACAGGTTAAGTTTGTGAGACCTGTGTTAGGTAAGGGCATCTCTAGGAAAATGGTAGAATATAATGAGGTTCGTAGAGGTCAACTGAATGGATTCTATAATAAGCCTAGGGGAAATCAGAGAAACTTTAATAACCTAGTTTCAAACAAATTAGGTCGTGAGTTTCAATTAAAGAAAAAGGCTTGTTATAAGTGTGGTAGTTTTGAACATTTGATTAATAGTTGTAATGACCACAAAAAGCCTGTTTGGAATCAATATTCAAGGGTGAATCATAAATATGTTTCTAAAAATACACACCCTCATCCTAACAAAAACATGATTCCAAGGGATGTGTTGTTGAGATCTGGTGCAACTAGATCTATTTATGCTGCTAAATCAAATGGTGGTTTTAAAACCACAACTGGTTTTGTTACTGGCTCTACTGCTAGTAAGCAATCTGCTGCTAGTATGCACTCTGCTGCTAGTAAGCAATCTGCTGCTAGTACAAAACTTTCTACTTCTGGGCCAAAAGTTTTATCAAATACAGTTGTTGGAAATCATTTTTATGTTGTTAAGGCCTCAGCTTGCTGGGTTTGGAAACCAAAATCATCTGTTTCAAACAATGTTTCCAAAAACAGCAGTGCATCAAGTGATTTAAAGAAATTTAATTATGTTGATGCACAAGGCAGATCCAAGTTAGTAATGGCTTGGGTCCCCAAGAGAAACTAATTTCTCTATTTTATGTGCAGGGTAATCTACTGGATGATCTAAAAGATATGGCTATACTTGATAGTGGATGCTCTGGACATATGACAGGAGATGAGTCTCAACTTGAAGACTTTGAGGCCTTTGAAGGTGGTTATGTTGCTTTTGGGAATGATCCAAAAGGTGGAAAGATTATTGGTAGAGGAACTTTGAGAACTGGAAATTTGGACTTTGAGAAGGTGTTTCTTGTGAAAGGGCTTAAGTTTAACCCCTTTAGTGTCTCACGAATGTGTGACAAAAGGAACTTTGTTCTTTTTACAGACACTGAATGTATGATCCTTTCTCCTGATTTTCAGTTGCCAGATGATAAATTTGTGCTATTGAAGGTCCCTAGAAATGAAAATATATAAAGTGACCATATTAAGAACATTGTTCCCAAAAGAGCTTTAACTTGTCTAATTGCAAAGGCCACTATTGATGAGTCCAAATTATGGCATAGAAGACTTGGGCACTTGAACTACAAGACAATGAACAAGTTGGTGAAAGGAAATCTTGTGAGAGGAATGCCCACAAAGCTGTTTGAAAATTGTGAGACTTGTGTTGCATGTCAAAAGGGTAAACAGGACAGAGTTTCATTCAAGTCCAAGACAGTGAACACAATTACTAAGCCCTTACGTTTACTTCACATGGACTTGTTTGGGTCTGTTTTTATGAATAGCTTGAACAAGAAGTCATATTGCCAAGTTGTCACAGATGACTTTAGCAGGTTTACTTGGGTATTCTTTCTAGCCACTAAAGATGAAACTCCAGAGATACTCAAGGCATTCATTACAAGAGTTGAAAACTTGCACAACCACAAAGTGAAAATAATCAGATGTGACAATGGTACTGAGTTCAAGAATAGTGTGATGAATCAATTCTGTGTGGGAAAGGGAATTCTAAGACAGTATAGTGTTGCAAGAACTCCACAACAGAATGGTGTTGCAGAGAGAAGAAACAGGACACTGATTGAGGCTGCAAGAACAATGTTATCTGACTCTAAACTACCTATACCTTTTTGGGCTGAAGCTGTAAACACTGCAAAACAGAAGTAAGGTAGTTAAGCCTCACAACAAGACTCCATATGAGTTATTTCATGGAAAGAAACCAATGATTGATTTTCTCAAACCATTTGGATGTCCTGTCACTATTTTGAACACTAAGGATCAGTTAGGCAAGTTTGAAGAAAAAGCTGATGAGGGATATTTGGTTGGTTACTTTGTGAAAAGTAAAGCTTTCAGGGTATATAATAAGAGAACCAAACATGTAGAGGAGAATTTGCATATCAAGTTTAGTGAGAACACATCTAATGTTGAAGGGAAAGGACTAGAATGGTTGTTTAATGTTGATATTCTTGCCAAAACAATGAATTATGTACCAGTTATTGCCAATGTTGACACTAACAAACCACAAGAAGACTTTGTTTTGGTTGAGAAACTGAAGATTGGTCCAAGTTTACTACCCTTTCAGAAAGATCAAGATACACAAGAAGATGTTGTTACTTAAGAGAAACCTAAGGAAACTGAAGAAGGTATTGAGCTACCTGTTGATGCTGAAAAGGTAACAAATGAAGCTCCCAAAGTGGTTGTTGATGTTTCTCCTACAAGGCTAGAAGACTCTACTGCTGACTCAGAAGACTCTACTACTAGGCCAAAACAAGCAACTGCTGCTTCAACCAATTCTGCTGCCAAGCCTAGTAACTCTGCTTCTTCACCAAAGTTTCCTTCTTTGGATACTCAGGGTAGATCTTTTGCTGATCTAAACTATCCTGATGATCCAAATATGCCTCCTCTAGAAAATATCTATGATGATACAAATGATGAAGCTCTTAATGGTAAGCTATTTGGAGCTGATGCTGACATTACTAATTTGGAACTTAACATTCCTGTTAGTCCCACAACTACCACAAGGGTTCACAACGATCATCCCAAAGAACAAATTCTCAGTGATCCAACATCCTCTGTTCAAACAAGAAGAATGACTAAAGAGCTGAAAGATCTACAACATCAAAGTTTCTTTGCAAGATCTCTGCATCAAAAAAACAGTCATAAAGATCATCAAAATTGCTTATTTGCCTGTTTTCTATCTCAAATTGAACCCAAGAATACTTGCAAAGCCTTACAAGAACCAAGTTGGGTGGAAGCAATGCAAGACGAGCTTCTGCAATTCAAACTACAAGAAGTATGGACTTTGGTTGATTTGCCAAATGGAAAAAGGGTGATTGGCACTAAATGGGTTTTCAGAGGCAAAAGAGATGAAAGAGGTATAGTCATTAGAAATAAAGCAAGGTTAGTAGCACAAGGATACACTCAACAAGAAGGCCTTGACTATGATGAAGTATTTACACCAGTGGCAAGAATAGAAGCCATTAGACTGTTCTTGGCTTATGCTTCATACAAAGATTTTGTGGTGTATCAGATGGATGTAAAGAGTGCTTTTCTGTATGGGACCATTAATGAAGAAGTTTATGTGTCTCAACCACCTGGGTTTGAAGACCCTGATTATCCTAACAAAGTTTACAAGGTGAATAGAGCAATGTATGGGTTACATCAAGCTCCCAGAGCTTGGTATGATACCTTGTCAACATATTTGTTAGTCTCTGGGTTCAGTAGAGGAAAAATAGACAAGACTTTGTTTCTCAAAAGACAAAAAGATGATATTTTGCTGGTCCAAATCTATGTTGATGACATCATCTTTGGTTCTACAAACAGAGCTATGTGTGTTGATTTTGAGAAGCTTATGAAGGATAAGTTTGCTATGAGTTCAATGGGAGAACTCACCTTCTTCTTGGGTCTACAAGTTTTACAGAAGGAAGATGGCATATTTATTAGTCAGGATAAGTATGTCTATAAGATTTTGAAGAAGTTTGGATTTGAAGATGCTAAGCCTACTAAGACAACCATGGAATCCAACAAACCTTTGTTGAAAGATGAGAACGGAAAAGAAGTAGATGTTCACTTGTATAGATCAATGATTGGTTCATTGATGTACCTTACAGCATCAAAGCCTGATATTATGTCTGCTGTATGTGCTTGTGCAAGATTCCAAGTATGTCCCAAAGAATCACATCTCAATGCTGTGAAAAGGATTTTTAGGTATCTAAGGCATCAACCCAAATTGGTCCTATAGTATCCTAAGGATTCACCTTTTGATTTGGCGGCATATTCAGATAGTGACTATGCTGGAGCTTGCTTGGATAGAAAGTCTACAACTGGAGGTTGTCAATTTCTTGGAAACAGATTGGTGTCATGGCAATGCAAGAAACAGATAGTGGTTGCAAATTCTACAACTGAAGCTGAGTATGTGGCTGCTTCAAGTTGTTGTGGACAAGTGCTTTGGATGCAGAATCAACTGCTGGATTATGGGTACAATTTCATGAACACCAAAATTCATATTGATAACAACAGCACAATTTGCATAATTAAAAATGCTGTTTTTCATTCTAAAACAAAACATATTGAGATAAGACATCATTTTATAAGAGATTGTTATGAAAAGAAGTTAATTCAAATTGTTAAGATTCATACTGATAACAATGTTGCTGATCTTCTCACTAAACACTTTGATGTGGGGAGGTTTTAATTTTTAATTGTAAACATTGGTATGATCAATCTTTGAAAAACTTATATCTTTCTGTTTTTGTAAAGTGTGTAAAGATACTGTGCTGTTTGTTACTCTGTTTCTGCTGCTTCTCAAGAAGCATGTTGTTAAGTTGGAATGTACACTGCTGCTATATGATTCTACTGCTACATATACTTAGTACATTTGCTCTATATATGTTGGTATGTTTTGTGGTGTTTAGACTAACATTTTGAAGGAAAGTTATCAATGATGATTGTTGCTGTTATGCAAATATTCAAAACAGAAAAGGATCATTCATCATTCATTCAAAACAAAAGATTGCACATCTGAATGTTCCAAACACAAAGCATTTCCCAAATCAACAAAAGAATGCTACATAAACAGATGAAATCAAAATACTACAACCTACAACTACATCAATGTCTAGGGCATGGAAGCCCAAGCACAACTTCTCTATCCTTGGGAAAAGGAGGGTTTGACTTCCTTGTTCTGGATGATGGCTTTGGTCTTGGCCTTGAAGATTGTGGTCTTTCAGGAGTAGCAGAAGGATTGTTCTGAGGCTCATCCTCATCTGATGAAGTGCAAATAAAGGGGGAAACAAGTTCCATTGGAGATGGAGGTCTGATTGGAATCTAGGCTGGGTCTTCTGATGATTCTGAAGAAGTTGGAGATTTAGGGGACATAACTTCTTTACCCCTGGATGTGCTTGGGGTTTGATTCAAGTTCAAAAGATCCTTAAACACCGGAAGATCGTGTTTTCTTTTCTGTGCTTGCTCTTTTGTCCTACATCCATTGTGGGGAGGACGGAATGGTGGTACATATGTGGGGAGTGGTGCTTCATCATCGGAGGATGAATCAGAGGATATGTTGATTATTTTGGGAGTGGATTTCATTGTTATTGTGATTTGATTTGGTTGATTGGCATTTTTGAATGCGATTAGGGTTTGCGTTTGCTAAATTAGGGGAATATTAGTTCCGTTTTTATAGGGATCAAGGCATATCAAGTGCATTTATTGTTAAGGATTGTTTGACTTTTTGACCAAGTTTGATTAGTCAACTCTGCTGCTGGCCAAAATCAATCTACTGCTAGTTGTTTCATTCTGCTGCTAGTTATATTGATACTCTGGTTGTGCTGCTACGGTTGTAAGTGTGAGGGTGGAATTTGTAACTTCTCCAAATCAGTTTATAACCTAATTGACATCCACAATTGGTTTTTACGCGCTCCAAATTGAAGTTCTCTCAAACCCTAACACCCCATAACTCTCAAAGTCAATAATCCCCAATTTCTTCAAACCCTAATTAATGGATTGTACACGTACCTGGGCAGAGCATCACAATAATGTTGCTATTTTGGATGAAGAGTTGGTTCCTGAAGGTTTCACAAATATGGCAAAATTCTTGAATGCTACTTCTCTTAGGTATGCACTAACTGTGAATCCTACTATATATGTTTCCTACATTAAACAGTTTTGGCTTACTGCTAAAGTTAAAACTAGGAATGGGGAAAAATATGTTAAAGCCATGGTAGATGGTCAACAAGTTCGTGTAACTGAATCTTCTATAAGAGAAACTCTTCTCTTAGATGATGAAACAGAGACCACGTGTCTTGTTAATCCTGCTATTTTTCAAGGATTAAATGATTTGGGATATGAGGGACACCATACTAATTTAAAATTTCAAAAAGCGCTCCTCTGTTCTTAATACAAATTTTTGGTACACAATCTCCTTCATTGTTTGAGTTCTAAAACTTCTGGGTGGAATGAGTTTAGTGCTACTATTGCTTCTGCTATGGTATGCCTAAGCAAAGGACATCCATTTAATTTTTCAAATATGATTTTGGAGGGGATTGTAAAAAGCATCAAAGAGTCTGGTTCTTATTTACTTTATCCAAGATTTATACAGCTCTTTGTTGAAAACCAAATTTCCAAAGTAAGAACACATAAAGCCACTTATGATGCTCCTAAGTTGGTTTCAAAAATGTTTACATTCTTGATTAAAAATGGAAAAGGTTTTTCATGTACACATACAGCTCTTACACCTTATATGGTGCAAATTGTGCAAAATATTCAGGGTGAAGAATCAGGAACTCCCACTGATTCCCATCACACACCTAATTTTACTGTCTCTGTCACACAACCCAAAATACTCTACACCCGTAGGAAAGCCACAAAGAACACTCAGCTACCTCAGGCTGGTGTTAGTATGTTTGTACCAGATGAGGTTGTCCTAGGTGATGAAGGGGACATGTTGGGGAGGGTTGTCACTACTGCTTCTGGCTTAGCAGCAGAGCAGGACAATGATAACTTAACTATGACCCAAACCAAGGCAACATCTAGAGAAGAGGGTTCTGATGAATCTAATTCCAATGATGGTAACCCTAGCCAAATGGAAAACATAGGGGGCTCAGATAATCAAACTACGTTTGATACTGGGTTTATGTCCAAAGATTCACCTCTCGGACCATGTAACACAGGTCGAAGTGATGAGGACAGAACAGTGACAAATGAATTGATGGATAATATTGTACATGATGACAATGTCAGTGATTCATCTCTCGGACCAGGTCACACAGGTCGAAGTGATGAGACTAGTATGGAACTCATTAAGAAATTGACGGTTACTTGAACAAATTTGGAGCTGAAGTGTGATACATTGGAGGAAAAAGTTCTTGGTCTTTCTACTATTGTTGATAGACAAGCCAGAAAGATTACAAAATTGCAAAAGAAGATCAAGAACTTAAGAAAATCAAGATCTTCAACCTCCTTAAGAAGATTAAAGAAAGTGGGCACTTCTCAAGTTGTGAGTTCACCTGAACACTCTGTTTCTTTGGAAGAGGATGCTTCCAAACAGGGGAGGAATGTGGAGCAGAAAGATGAAATGGGTTCAGGGGAGGCAAATTTGATGAAAGTTGACAGTGCTCAAGATGTGGATGCTGGAATAGTTTCAGGGGAGGTTCCAGAAGTTGATGATATGGAGGTGGAAAGTCCTCAAGATTTGGATAGTTTTGTGATTGCTGATAAATTGGGAAATGAGGTTGTAATGGAAGAAGTGGCTGCTACTCAAGAAAAAGTGGTGGAAAAACTCAAAACTTTGGGGCCTGAGCAATTAGTGAAGGCAACAGGGTTGATGGGTGAAGCATTGATGAAATTGGGTGATTCTGTGGCAAAAGAAGTGAATGATGCTGCTGTTACTAACAAGACTGGTGACTCTGCTGCTGCTCAAGACTCTACTGCTAAGGATTTTACTGATCCTGCTGCTAGTGAGAAGGTCAATTCTGCTGATGTACAAGACTCTACTGTTGGGTCTAGTGACAAAGCTGCTGCTGAGGCTATGGTTTTGTTAAGTAAGAAGATAACAGAGGTTCCATCTGAATCATCTTCACAACATACATCACAACCAACTCAACCACTACCACAACAACCAACATCTACAATCACATCATCTGCACCAAGAATACCTCAGAAAGGAGTAGTAATCAGAGAACCTACTGCTCAACAAAAGAAGATTGCTGCATCATCTGCTACTGACAAAGGAAAGGGCAAGCTGGCTGAAGATCCAAAGATAATGCATAAAGGGATTGATTACTCTCAGATACCTTTTCATTTTTGGCCCGAAGAATTACAAATTGAACATGACTCAACTTTTGCAATGAAAGAACAAGAGCTAATTGATCAGGAAGAGCAATAGTTGATTCAGGAAGAAAAGGAAAAGGCTGAAAAAGAAACTGAAGATTTGAAGAGGTATGAGGAGTGGATGGAAGAAAAGATAAGAATAGATGCTGACATAGAACTCTCCAAGTTGGTTAAAATTGAAGAACAAGAAGTTCCAACTTTTGATGATCAAGCATGGATGAGAGAGTTCTCAGCAAAGAAAGGAAAAGAAGATGTTGTTGCTAGGAAAAAGAAGAAGATTCTCAGGGGTCCAACACTATTGCAACAAAGAAGAGAGCAAGAAAGATACCTAAAGAATATGAAGGGATGGAAATTGGTACAGTTGAAGCCTAAGTCTGTATCAACAAGCTAGGAAAGAGATGGATACCTTCTATCCTATGGGTTGTGCTGAAGATTTAGAACACTTTGCTCAAATGAAAAAGAAGTTGGTACCTGACAGAGTTGTTGAAGCAGAGCATGTAAAAGAAGCAGATGCTATTGAACAACCTAAGGATGTAGCAGAAAAGAAAATTCCTTCTAGTCAAAGTGGTAAAAGAAAAGGAGTTTTTCATAAATCCTTTGCTAGAAAAAAGAGAAAAGCAGAAGAAGAAGAAAGCAGTTCTAGGCCTGAAGGTGATGAGCATGATGATTTCAAGAATGATTATGATCATATTCCTCCTGAACACTTAAAGCAACAGTTGAAAGTTCTTACTATGGTTGCTAAGAGGGATGAACCTGAAGTAGTTGATGCTGAACCAGTAGGAATCAGATATCATATTATTCAAGTAACTACAAATTATGACACTAACATTGGAACATTTCATGATGTCAAGAGATCTGATGGGTAGACTCATAGGTTTCTTAGATTTCAACAGATGATGTATTACTTTGATAGAGAGGATGTTTGTATCTTATAGAGGATATATAAAGAAAGGTTTGGGGCTAAGAAGTTTGAAGCCAAGAAGGATGGAAAGGAGACATTTGATTATATTAAATCTATGGCTGATAATGTTCTTTGGAGAGCTCTGAAACTTATGTTTGATCCTTCAATGGAAGATTCTGAATGGACAAAGATAAAAGGATGTAAAGTAAAGAGATGGAGACTTTTTCAAAGTTCTGGGATTCATGTCTTAGAACTTGGGCCACACACTCTATACATGTTGGCAGAAAAGGATTATCCATTGGCAAATTATTTGGAGATTATCTATCAGATGGTTAATGGTACTTGGTTGCTCAATTTACAGAATGATTATGATTCTGATGATCAAGCATTTAATTTTTTGGCAAAATATAAGAAGATACTTGGTCAACAGACATCCCAAGAATTGAGTGTTTGGAAGCATCCTCCTGGTGTTTAGTTGAGCTTTGAAGAAACTTAATTATTTAGGAATAAATATTAAGTTTAGGGGAGGATTGTTGGGTTTTGGATTCTGCTACTTAGAGAAACTACTGCTTGGTGAAACTGCTGCTAAGGTGAAACTGCTTCTGAGATGAAAATGCTGCTAAGGTTAAAGATTTTGCTGCTGTCATTCAAATTGCTCCTATTGGAAAATACTGCTAGTGGAATCTACTACTGAAGAGATATGCATGTATGATTGGCTCAGAACAGTCAACCTAAATTTGGCCAAGTGATGGTCAACAAGGTCAAACAGCCTAGAGTCAATGCTCCGTGGAAGTATAGGGTTTCCCCGGGTCGTTATGTCCCGACGAGGTGTGATGGTTATCAAACGGGTTTGTGATCGGGCGAATTTGGACAGAAATGGTTTGAGAGTGATTAAACTAAGGAATCTACAAAGAAATAGCTTAAACAAGCTATATGAACAAGACTGGAAAGTTGGAAAAACCAGAAACGTTTAAAACTTAAAAACGCGTACGTTCAAATTAAATTTACGCGAACGTACGAAATAAAAAGTGAAAACAGAAATCTAAAAACCCACAGGGGGTGAAAATGACTTTTTTACAAACTACAAGATAAAAGAAAATTTTTAGAAAAAAAAATAAATTTTCACACTAATTAATTATTTATTATTAATTAATTACTTATTAATACAAATTATTAATATTTAAAATACTTAAATACAATATAATATTAATTTAATACAAGAAAAATGAAAATTAAATTTCTAAAATTATAAAATAACTAAGAACTAATTTTAAAATTAAAAATAAGTATTTTTGTCTTTTTGTGATTTTTATATTAATTAATTACTAATTAAATATTAATTACCTAATTAAACTATTTTAAATTATAAAAAATAGCAAATGAACAGTAAAAATTCTAGAAAAATTTATAAATTTTTTTTATAACATATAAAAGCTATAAAAAATATAAAAACTAGGTCTTACTTAATAAAAACTAATTATGCTATTTAAAACTTAATTATTAATTAATAATTAATAAAACTAATATTAAATCTAATAAATACCAAATGATAAATTAAAAATCTGAGAAAATTATTAAAATTACTTTAACATAAAAGGAAATTAATAAAAATATAAAAATACCAAGTACTTAATAAAAATATAAAAATGAAAATTTAAATTTAAATTACATTAAATAGAAACTATCACTTATTTTTAAATTGGATTTTCTTGATTTTTCTTTTACAAACCTATTTTACAACTAAAAACTAACAACTTTTGTAAAAACAACTTTTTTGTAGCTTAACAATAAGCACTGTGGAAGCTTATTATCTCCACAGTTGACTTTTGTTGACCAAATGGGGAAATAAGCTAAAATGGGCTTAAGTAGGACCCACTATGGTGAAATCTGGTCCCAATGGGTTAAGTGAACATGTTTAAGCTAGGAAGAACAAAAAGTGTCCACAGAATAAGCTAATAAGCAAGAATAAGCACAATGATTTCTTATTTCAAAACTGAAAATGGGACAAGTTTGTGGGGTGATTCCAAGTGGGGTCCACAGGTTCTCAGGTCAAACCAATGGTCAAACCTTGGATCCTACCAGGAGGGGGGTTGGGAGGAACCAATTGGGTGGCTTTTGGACCACTGTGGAGGTCAGAAACCACCACCAAAGTGGTGGTGGTGGAGTGGATATCTGCTGCAGCAGGGCAGAGAACAGCCCTGCAGCCTACTTTGATCCAATGTGGGGCCCACAATAAAAATGATAAAAATGAAGTAACTATGGGATCTTGTAGAAGAGGTGGGGGGTTACAAATCCTAAAAAGCTCAGGGTCTAAAACCTCTCAAAAAATTCCAAATAAATCCTACCAGTTTTGGAAAAAACTGAAATCATGCCATTTTGACTTTTCAGGAAAAACTTAAACTTTGACTAAATTGAGCTTTGATTGAATCATACAAGCGAAATAAGTTGTAATAAGTTAAAGTAAGACCAAATTAAGATTAAAGAACAAGTTTTAAACCCAAATGGTGAGAATGGGAATCAACAGATCCAACAGTGACTGTTGTAGGTTTTGAAGTTTAGATTTTGACTTTTGAGCAAATGCTACTGAGTTTTATGACTAAACTTTGCTAATTTGACCTAAGGGAACTTGTGTAAATCAGAAATGACAACTACAACAGAACTGAACATGTTCAAAATTGCAAATCCAAATACTCCCTAAAAATCTGTTTCCAGCAATATTATGAAGCAAATAAGTTAATTAAGCCATGAACCTGAGATTTCAACTAATATTAAGCTAAACTAAACTTCAATGGACAAAATTAAGCACTAATTAACAGCAACAACTAGTAAGAACAACTTATACAAATCCTATTGAGAATAAAAAGGAAAAGAGAACAAGTACATGAAACCTTATCCCAAGCTAAACCAGAGAATCTTTCACTGCTGCAAGCTCTAGCTTATCCTGAAACAAGCTAGTAAAAGTTCTTCTACCATTTCTATTTCTTGATACTTCCACATGCTTCATAGTCAAATGCTTAGGTTCCCTGTGTGATTTTGTTTTCTGTTTTTATTATTATTTATTTTTATTTTTATGATTCCTTTTGTATCTAAGAGCTTAAGTGAGCATTAAACTAACATTTTAGCAACAAAAAAACATGAACAAGATTTAACTGTAAACTATTGCTTCATTCATTACTTCTTAAAAAAGGTACAAGACTGGAAAAAATAAGCTTAAAAGCTTATATTAACTTAAGTAAAAATAGGTTACAAACTAAGTTTAACTGGAAATTTAAATTAACAATGATTTCAACATAAGTAAAAACAAGCTAAAAACTACCTACGACTACTTTTTACTATCTAAAAACAACACACTTCACTTCAGGCCTTCTCTTTTGTCTTATAAGGGTCTTGGAGCATTTCTCTTTCTTTCCCACTCCATTTTAAACCGTTGGATAAGCTCAAATCAATCCAAGCCCTCAAATTCTATTTTTGGCGGGAAATGAGTAAGAGGCAGTTTGAGTGGGATTTGGTGAGCAATAAATGAGGAGAGGGGAGGGTTGGTTTGGCAGGTGAGTAATATTTCTTGTGGGGGAGGGTTGGTGAGAAAACGTGGAGAGGAGGGGGGAGATAATGGAGCGTGGTTTAGGGGGAAGAAGGAGGTGAATAGTGGATGGGGGTTTGACTTGATTTTGACCGGGGTGGATTTTTATTATTTTGGAGATGGGCCGGTTTGTGTGGGCTTTGGGTGGTATTTTGGATCAGGTTGTGGGGTTTAGGATTGAATTTGTTTTGGTTTTAGTTTTGGGTAAAATAAAAACAAGGGTCCGGTTGGTCATAGTTATGACAAGGACCAATTATGTAGAATTCCAAAAGTTGAGGGCTGAAACTGTAATTCCTCCAAAGTATTCACAAGGACCATAGATGCCAAACTTCATTAAACCAAGGACCATTTTTGAATTTTTCCACTTTAAAACACCCGAGGACCATAAATGTCATTTTTCAAAAGATGAAGGACCAAACATGTAAATCTATAAAACTTTTACCCGAGTACCATATTTGCCAACTTGTAATTTCCCAAGGACCCAAAAATGATTTTTCATCAAAAAATTCCCACCAGGGACCAAATCTGCCAATTTCTGAAACTCCAGGGACTAAATTGTAAATTTCCAAAACTTTTGAGATTTTTCACCAAAGGACTAAATATGACAACTTATGATTTCAAAAGGACCTTTGGTGATAATTTTCCATATTTTGAATGACCAGGGACTAGTTTTGTCATTTTATGAAAGTTGGGGGACTGAAACTGCCAATTTTGCAAACTTTGTACGTTTTTCATCTGTTTTTACTCACTTTGCATCTAAAACATATAAAACACAATTTTGAAATATTTTCAGTATTTTGATGCATTACTGAGTGTTTTCGTATGTTTTACAGTTCAGATTTGACCAAAAATGATGAGTGTTTGAGCACTCATCAATCCCCCACACTAAACTATTGCTAGTCCCTAGCAATAACTGTTTTGAAAACTTAATGGATTTTAAACTCTTTACCAAAATCCATCACTTCCGGAGTAGCCAGATGTATCGATTCAAGTAAGAACTATGGTTCGCCTGATAACCATGTGATTTTGAGCAAACCACCAGCTGTCAACGGATTTGATTAGTCTTTACCAAAAGCCGTTTGCTTCTGGACTAGCCAACTCTTGATGGACAAAGTCAACATCTTGGTGAGCTGATTACCAATTATGGTTTTTCCACTGCCTTTACCATAAGCCACAATCTTGCGGGCTAGCCAACTCATTCGCTTTTTAGGATATGGCGAGTTGAGGTACCATACAATTTTGGGAAAATTGCAAGCCATAAACGGATTTGATATATCTTTACCAAGAGCCGTTTGCTCCTGGATTAGCCAATCCTTTTGTCGGTTAGACAAGGCGGACTGATAACCACAAAAATTTTGAAGCACAAGTGAAAATTTTTTGAGAATTTTTGAAATTTTGGCCAAAAACGGGGGTATTAGATAGTAAAATGTGATAAAATTCGCTAGAATAGCGAAATACCCCCATCACTTAGAATGAATATTGTCCTCAATATTCAAAGTCCTGGCTATTATGCTGACTCTTTGAACGTAAAAGGGCAACATTACAAGCTAAGCGTGGGAAACACCATTTTGTTTCACGTTTGTAATCATAGCATGGGTGACTCCCCCACACTTAGGGTGAAACCCTATAAGCATGCTACTGTTTTTGTTTACCGAGTCGCTAGCTTGACTCGACCCCGAATTCATTTGTCCTTGGGGAGGCATGATATGGAAGAGACAATCTCAATCGAACTTTCATTCAAGATGTTTGGACAAACATTTGAAGCACGTGAAAGTTCCACACCGATGAGATAAGTATCCGACTCAAGATAATGATACATGAAAATGCCGGGATCAAAGATGGTATCTTCATTCCCGAAGGAGTGAAGAAGAGAGGAAGGCACAGAGAAGGTCATGAGAATAATCATGAAAGGATGCTCATCCTCAAGATCAGGTTTAGTTTCCTGAATTTGGATTTTGTCGGTTAAGCACTTAGGGTTAGAAAACATCTCAGGAGGGAGGGTGGGATAATTTGTCATAGAAATACAAATTCTCATGATTGAGAATCTTTCCCCCCGATCATGATGTTTCTTGCCATCATACTCCGAATGAGTCATGATAAGGTAATCAATGATGGGCTCAGAAGATATTTCATCAACATCACTGATGTCTCCATAAGATAAAGAATTTTCATCAGTATGTGAATCACTAAGCCCGGTGTTGAGATAGGAATTGAGTGATGGATCATCATTCAATAAGCTTTCAAGGAAAAGAATACCCCCCTCAGAATCAAGATAGTTATCATCAACTTCATACAAAGTTGAACTATCTAGGGCAAGGAATGCTTCGACTTCTTCTAGATCATCTTTGAGATCAAAGAGATAATCATCACCTCCCGATGGAAGTGGATTGGTGTGAGTGAGTTCATCGGCGAACTCCTCGAGAAGAAAGTCAACATTAGAGTGGGGAAGGGATGCATCAACATACTCAATGTCTCCATAAGATAAACAATCATCACTGGAATCAGAGACAGTCTCAATTTGATCATTTGGATTATTAGGGTGAGAAGGAATATCACACACTTGATCAAAAGTCCCATGTGACTCTCTCGGGATTGGGACAAGAATCTCAACACTAGACTTTACTAATTCGTCCGATTCCTTATTAGGAACAGTGCTAAGATGCTCATCCCCCATGTTTAGAGAGTGAGTGTGAACTTCGGGTGTGATATCAACAGACTGAGGGAGATGATAGGAGCTAGCATTCATGGATTGTACAAGTTCCATTTGATCTTCTGCTAGTAATTTCTCCTTCTCATTATTTTCTCCCTGATTTCCAATGGGAGGAATCACAAATGATGAATCTGAGGAACCCTTATAAAATTGAAGGATATCAAGGGTGTCCTCATTATCACTATCATCATCACAGTCTAGAAGAGCAACTTGACAAAATTTGGCACGTGTTATAGCTGCTTGTTCTAAGACTAGCAATTCTTCCATGCTCAATTCGTTTCTAGCATCTCGTTCTTCAGCAAGTAATTCTGCCATAGATTTCTCACGAGAGTTTTGAAACGATGTAGTAACCAACTCCTCATTAATTTCTTTTAGAATATCAAGAGCCTTTAATAAAAGGTCTTGCTTAGTATCATGAGGAGTTGTGTGAATCATTTGGTACTGTGGAGGTGGGTCTGAAAACGAATAGTCGTAATTGTTATAAGGAATTGGATTCCTTGTTTGACAATCCGAGCTAGAGTGTGGACCTCCACAGTAATCACAACAGTGAAACTGATGTGGCTGTGGGTTGTATGTGCTTGAGTTATAATTGGTATTAGGAAACTGCTCATAGACAAGCGTGTTTCCCGATTGACAATCAGAACTGTAGTGTGAACCACCACAGTACTCACAACAGTAAAACTGCTGAGTCTCATGGTGTGGTAACTGATGGAATGAATCAGTGATGTCATGGTAGGAATAGGGATTCTGGTTATAGACAGACCCGTTTGCTGACTCTACCATGCCACAACTGAGGCAATTACCACCATTATGAGGATTACCACACCAATGGCAAATAAGAAGGTGTGGATGAGACATAGAAAGAATCAAAAGTTTAGGGAGGGGTAGGGATGAAGAATCAAAGATGTGAGAGGGTAAAGGAGAATGTTTTTGGATTTTTGGATAAACATTTTGTACGAATAGGAAAGAAAATGTTTTTGTGTTTTTATGTTCGTTGAAAACTGATTTTAAAATGTTTTCGGGAACAGTTTTGTTTTTGATAATAAGATAATATGAACAAAGGTGGATAAATATACAAGTGGATGAATATCCAGGTTCACCAATACGCAAAACCGTTTAGAATAGCGTGCACACCTCCCCAGCAACGGCGCCAAAATTTTGATTGGCTCAGAACAGTCAACCTAAATTTGGCCAAGTGATGGTCAACAAGGTCAAACAACCTAGAGTCAATGCTCTGTGGAAGTATAGGGTTTCCCCGGGTCGTTATGTCCCGACGAGGTGTGATGGTTATCAAACGGGTTTGTGATCGGGCAAATTTGGACAGAAATGGTTTGAGAGTGATTAAACTAAGGAATCTACAAAGAAATAGCTTAAACAAGCTATATAAACAAGACTGGAAAGTTGGAAAAACCAGAAACGTTTAAAACTTAAAAACGCGTACGTTCAAATTAAATTTACGCGAACGTACGAAATAAAAAGTGAAAACTGAAATCTGAAAACCCACAGGGGGTGAAAATGACTTTTTTACAAACTACAAGATAAAAGAAAATTTTTAGAAAAAGAAAATAAAATTTCACACCAATTAATTATTTATTATTAATTAATTACTTATTAATACTAATTATTAATATTTAAAATACTTAAATACAATATAATATTAATTTAATACAAGAAAAATGAAAATTAAATTTCTAAAATTATAAAATAACTAAGAACTAATTTTAAAATTAAAAATAAGTATTTTTGTCTTTTTGTGATTTTTATATTAATTAATTACTAATTAAATTTTAATTACCTAATTAAACTATTTTAAATTATAAAAAATAGCAAACGAACAGTAAAAATCCTAGAAAAATTTCTAAAAATGTTTTATAACATATAAAAGCTATAAAAAATATAAAAACTAGGTCTTACTTAATAAAAACTAATTATGCTATTTAAAACTTAATTATTAATTAATAATTAATAAAACTAATATTAAATCTAATAAATACCAAATGATAAATTAAAAATCTGAGAAAATTATTAAAATTACTTTAACATAAAAGGAAATTAATAAAAATATAAAAATACCAAGTACTTAATAAAAATATAAAAATGAAAATTAAAATTTAAATTACATTAAATAGAAACTATCACTTATTTTTAAATTGGATTTTCTTGATTTTTCTTTTACAAACCTATTTTACAACTAAAAACTAACAACTTTTGTAAAAACAACTTTTTTGTAGCTTAACAATAAGCACTGTGGAAGCTTATTAGCTCCATAGTTGACTTTTGTTGACCAAATGGGGAAATAAGCTAAAATTGGCTTAAGTGGGACCCACTATGGTGTAATCTGGTCCCAATGGGTTAAGTGAACATGTTTAAGCTATAAAGAACAAAAAGTGTCCACAGAATAAGCAAATAAGCAAGAATAAGCACAATGATTTCTTATTTCAAAACTGAAAATGGGACAAGTTTGTGGGGTGATTCCAAGTGGGGTCCACAGGTTCTCAGGTCAAACCAATGGTCAAACCTAGAAGCATACCAGGAGGGGGGTTGGGAGGAACCAATTGGGTGGCTTGTGGACCACTGTGGTGGTCAGAAACCACCACCAAAGTGGTGGTGGTCAGAAACCACCACCAAAGTGGATATCTGCTGCAGCAGGGCAGAGAATAGCCCTGCAGCCTACTTTGATCCAATGTGGGGCCCACAATAAAAATGATAAAAATGAAGTAACTATGGGATCTTGTAGAAGAGGTGGGGGGTTACAAATCCTAAAAAGCTCAGGGTCTAAAACCTCTCACAAAATTCCAAATAAATCCTACTAGATTTGGAAAAAACTGAAATCATGCCATTTTGACTTTTCAGGAAAAACTTAAACTTTGACTAAATTGAGCTTTGATTGAATCATACAAGCCAAATAAGTTGTAATAAGTTAAAGTAAGACCAAATTAAGATTAAAGAACAAGTTTTAAACCCAAATGGTGAGAATGGGAATCAACAGATCCAGCAGTGACTGTTGTGGGTTTTGAAGTTTAGATTTTGACTTTTGAGCAAATGCTACTGAGTTTTATGACTAAACTTTGCTAATTTGACCTAAGGGAACTTGTGTAAATCAGAAATGACAACTACAACAGACCTGAACATGTTCAAAATTGCAAATCCAAACACTCCCTAAAAATCTGTTTCCAGCAATATTATGAAGCAAATAAGTTAATTAAGCCATGAACCTGAGATTTCAACTAATATTAAGCTAAACTAAACTTCAATGGACTAAATTAAGCACTAATTAACAGCAACAACTACTAAGAACAACTTATACAAATCCTACTGAGAATAAAAAGGAAAAGAGAACAAGTACATGAAACCTTATCCCAAGCTAAACCAGAGAATCTTTCACTGCTGCAAGCTCTAGCTTATCCTGAAACAAGCTAGTAAAAGTCCTTCTACCATTTCTATTTCTTGATACTTCCACATGCTTCATAGTCAAATGCTTAGGTTCCATGTGTGATTTTGTTTTTTGTTTTTTATTTTTTTTATTTTTATGATTCCTTTTGTATCTAAGAGCTTAAGTGAGCATTAAACTAACATTTTAGCAACAACAAAACATGAACAAGATTTAACTGGAAACTATTGCTTCATTCATTACTTCTTGAAAAAGGTATAAGACTGGAAAAAATAAGCTTAAAAGCTTATATTAAATTAAGTAAAAATAGGTTACAAACTAAGTTTAACTGGAAATTTAAATTAACAATGATTTCAACATAAGTAAAAACAAGCTAAAAACTACCTACAACTACTTTTTACTATCTAAAAACAACACACTTCACTTCAAGCCTTCTCTTTTGTCCTATAAGGGTCCTGGAGCATTTCTCTTTCTTTCCCACTCCATTTTAAACCGTTGGATAAGCTCAAATCAATCCAAGCCCTCAAATTCTATTTTTGGCGGGAAATGAGTAAGAGGCAGTTTGAGTGGGATTTGGTGTGCAATAAATGAGGAGAGAGGAGGGTTGGTTTGGCAGGTGAGTAATATTTATTGTGGGGGAGGGTTGGTGAGAAAATGTGGAGAGGAGGGGGGAGACAATGGAGCGTGGTTTAGGGGGAAGAAGGAGGTGAACAGTGGATGGGGGGTTTGACTTGATTTTGACCGGGGTGGATTTTTATTATTTTGGAGATGGGCTGGTTTGTGTGGGCTTTGGGTGGTATTTTGGATCAGGTTGTGGGGTTTAGGATTGGATTTGTTTTGGTTTTGGTTTTGGGTAAAAGAAAAACAAGGGTCCGGTTGGTAATAGTTATGACAAGGACCAATTTTGTAGAATTCCAAAAGTTGAGGGCTGAAACTGTAATTCCTCCAAAGTATTCACAAGGACCATAGATGCCAAACTTCATTAAACCAAGGACCATTTTTGAATTTTTCCACTTTAAAACACCCGAGGACCATAAATGTCATTTTTCAAAAGATGAGGGACCAAACATGTAAATCTATAAAACTTTCACCCAAGTATCATATTTGCCAACTTGTAATCTCCCAAGGACCCAAAAATGATTTTTCATCCAAAAATTCCCACCAGGGACCAAATCTGCCAATTTCTGAAACTCCAGGGACTAAATTGCAAATTTCCAAAACTTTTGAGATTTTTCACCAAAGGACTAAATATGACAACTTATGATTTCAAAAGGACCTTTGGTGATAATTTTCCATATTTTGAATGACTAGGGACTAGTTTTGTCATTTTATGAAAGTTGGGGGACTGAAACTGCCAATTTTGCAAACTTTGTACGTTTTTCATCTGTTTTTACTCACTTTGCATCTAAAACATATAAAACACAATTTTGAAATATTTTCAGTATTTTGATGCATTACTGAGTGTTTTCGTATGTTTTGCAGTTCAGATTTGACCAAAAATGATGAGTGTTTGAGCACTCATCAATGTATACGGAATAGATAATTATAGAATAGATTGTGTGTATATCTTATGTATCTAGAATATTCTTATCTTGTGTAGAAAGGTATTGTAAACCTAGTAGGACTCCTTAGCGTATAAAAGGAGGATCCTAGGGTTAGATTGAATACGTTTTTGTTTTAGCTTCGTTTACACTTCAAGGTTGTAAAACCCTGGCATTGTCGAGTGCTCGTATTATTAATATATTGAAGTGTTGATAGTGAATAATTGTTCTTTTTAAGTTAAGCTTTAATATTCCACATTCTAGCTTAAGTGTTAACTCAAGTCGACTTCTATATAAGATCGTTTGCTCAACTGGGATCAACAAAAAGCTTGGATTCAAGCTGAATTGAGTAACTAACAATATTTTTTTTGCATTTTTATTGATTTTAATTATCATTTTTTTATATTTATTAGATGAAAACAGAAACTAGTGAGAAATTGTTTGAAAAGCTAAAAACAGGTTTATAAAAAGCTAACTGGAACGGTGAAGGAGCTTATAACTACTTCTATTAAGCTAAGAAACTTTGAAAGAATAAGAAAGTAATATGATTTTAAGAGAAAATTAAACAAAGTTTTATTAATTTGAATATTGGAATTACATAAGAAATTTTAAATTACAAATACATTTAAGCTAAGAATTAAAAATGGCAGAGCTTCACTATCTACAACTACTTGCAAAATTAGGTGAGGAGAGCTTGTATTTATAACATAAGTGAGGAGGTTGAGCTGATGCAATCCGAAGGTCCCAGAAGCTTGATTAATAGCCCTTAGATCATAGTGTGTTTCTTTAAATCAATAAGAGCCCTTGGATCAATTTCTGTGATGTGGCTTGACCAATGGGAGGCTGCCATATTGCCATGTTGGCAATCCTCAAGTGCACACTCTCTGACATGTGACATAAGCCTTCTAGAAAGAATATCCAATGATTGGAATAAGGTGTCTCATTCAATCATTAGCCATCATACTGCCACGTTGTCATTCTTCATGTATATCTCTCTTGTCACATTTCAGGCACATGGTTGAGGTTTCTAGAAGAGGTAATTGTGGGGTAATTACATGAGGGTTGGGTAATTGGGGTGAAAGTAATTTAGGGTTCATGTGAGGGGAGTGAAAGAGATGTACAGTAAAAGGTTTTGGAGGGCGGGAAGGGATTTTTATTATTTTTTTTTTGTTTTTAATAACTTGACTGAGGGTAAGTTGGGTTTGACCAGTGATGGTGGGCTGGGGTTAAAGAGGTATTGGGCCCGATTTGTGTTGTGGGCTTTGGATAAGTTTAGATTTAGACAAGGTATATTATTAGTAACAGATTTAGGCTTATGAAAACAACAAGGACCAAGGTTGTAATTCTCTGAAACTTCAAGGACCTTAGCTGCCAAATTTCCAAAGTATGCTTCAAGGGCTGAACTTGTCACTCTTGAATACTTGAGGATTGACTTTGACTTTCCTTTTGAAAATATCTTCAAGGGACTAAATCTGACAATTTTATGAAACTTAGAGGACTATTCTTGTCATTCTCATCAAACTTCAACCAAGGGTCATTTTTGTCATTCTTTGAATCTTTAAGGACTTGTTTTGACATTTCAAGCTTTATTTGACCAATATCCTTCCCCAGCTCCGACTTTTGACTTTTTTACGTCCTCGTGCTCGGTTTTGTCGTTTTCTCATTGATTTTCTTACAAACACAAAAGCATACAATCTTTGGCAATTTTGGTTAGTTTTTGGTCTTTTTAGTCTTATTTTAGTTAAGAAAAGGTGTGTGAATAAGCACTCACCAAGTAGCTGAATGGAGGAATAGAACACTTATTGAGGCCGCTTGAACAATGTTAGCTAATTCTAAGTTACCTACCACTATTTGGGCTAAAGCAGTCAATACTGCTTGCTATGTGCAGAATAGAAGTAAGGTAGTTAAGCCTCCTAACAAGACCCCCTATAAAATTTTACATGGTAGAAAACCTATGTTAGATTTCTTAAGACCATTTAGGTGTCCTGTTACTATCTTGAATACCATACATCACCTAGGAATGTTTGATGGCAAGGCTGATGAAGGTTTCTTTGTTGTATACTCAATGAACAGCAAAGCTTTTAGAATGTTCAATAGCAGAACCAGGATTGTGGAAGAAAACTTAAATGTTAGGTTTAGTGAGAGTACACCTAATGTTGTATGCAGTGGACTAAACTGGCTTTTTGATATTGATTCATTAACCAAGACAATGAATTATGAGCCAGTTATTATAGGTACAAAAACTAATGAGTATGCAGGTACAAAAGCTAACTCTAATACATGTACACAAGCTAACAAGGAGACTGAACCTGCAAAGGACTACATCTTGCTACCCATATGGAAGCCTGATCCACCTTTCACAACTCTAGAGTCAAAGAGTTCACATGCAGATGATGTTAATGATGAGCCAAAGGATAATACAGAAGATGGGGTGAAATCTTCTGATGCAGATAATGTGGTCAATAAAGACAAAAGGAACAATGACACATCTGATAATAATGAAGTTTTAAGCATAGATCTTGGAAGTGAAGATCAAAGGAAGAATGATGATGTCTCAGTGGAAGAAAATAACACTAGCAGTACTAACTCAGTTAATACTGCTAAGTCAAAAGTTTCTGCTACTAATGACATTTCTAATAATGAAGATAAATATCCATTTAATCCAAACATGCCTTCTTTGGAGAACATATATCCTGATACAGATGATGAAGTGTTTGGTGGTTGGTGCAGAGGCTAACATAAACAACTTAGATGAAGAAATTCCTGTCAGTCCTATTCCAAGTACCAGAATTCATAAGAATCACCATAAAGAACAAATCATAGGTAAACCACAATCATCTGTTCAAACAAGAAGTATGAAAAATGGCTGAAACATCTGATGAATCAAGGTTCTTTGCTAGATCTCTTCATCAAAGAAACAGTCATAAGGATCTCCAAAATTGCATGTTTGCTTGTTTTCTATCACAAATGGAACCCCAAGAATGCATACAAAGCATTATAGGATCTAAGCTGGGTGAAAGCAATGCAAGAAGAGCTTCTTCAATTCAAGCTTCAAGAGGTTTGGACTTTGGTAGATTTGCGTAATGGGAATAGGGAAATTGGTACTAAATGGGTGTTCAGATGCAAAAAGGATGAAAGAGGCATTGTGGTAAGAAACAAGGCAAGCTTAGTGGCTCAAGGATACACTCAAGAGGAAGGTATTGATTATGATGAAGTATTTTCTCCAGTTTCAAGAATTGAAGCTATAAGATTGTTCCTGGCTTATGCTTCATACAAAGACTTTGTAGTGTATCAAAGGGATGTGAAGAGTGCTTTTCTATATCGGACAATTGATAAGGAATTATATGTCTCACAACCATCTGGTTTTGAAGATCCTAACTTTCCTGACAAGTTTACAAGGTGGACAAAGCACTATATGGTTTACATCAAGATCCCAGAGCTTGGTATGTGATGTGCTCTACCGTGTACAAGTTTTAAAATTTATAAACACGATTTATCCTGTTATCTATTCAACACATATGAGCAAGTATACTCGTTCGTTATAATAAAGGTGGGTAAGTCGAGATCGTCCCAAGGGATTTGGTGATTCTTGTGTTTAGTAACTAGTTTATGCAAAAAGGGTTGTCAATCCAATTTTACTAAAAATTCAAAGCTAATAAGTATCCAGTATATTAAAACATATACTTGTGTGTAATTCCTTAACCAATTGTATAGAATATTTCAATAAGTTTGGTGTAACTTATAATGATGCACAAATCTAATATGAATGATTAACAATCAATGGTTTATATCATGAATAACCATAACTTAGAATTCAATCACCTGGTTAACTTCTTTCGAGCAATTAACTATTATGACATTTCTATTGGAAATCTTATTTGTTGAAAAGCATTTCTTATCCAATTAGTTCTTACGAATCCTTTCGGCCTCTTATCGTGATGAAATAGTTTCAAATCCATTTTAATGAGTAAATATGATACTTGTCACACATCACATCCCATACTAATTCGTGCACTAACGTTTTGGAATAAAAACACTAAGAAAATCCTTTCGGCCATTTATTCTTGAAAATGTTTTTACCAACAAATTAAGCAATAGTAGATATTATTCCAAAAAACTCATTAATACAAGAAATGTTTTCATGCATCACTTTTTAAAGATACGAATACTCCAACAATACTTCATACACACAAGTATATCACAAATTACTCCATAACAATCATAATAACACGTAAGTAATAAATCAAACTTTCATTAAACTTAAGGTAACAATAGTTCATTGTAAGTAAACAAGATATACCTAGTTTATGGATTACAAGAACTAGAATCATGGAACTATAGCAACCACACTCCTCCAATCGTCTAATATGACAAGTAAACAACTCCACACTCGAACTAAACAATTGAGACTCGAACTGAATGTCTTCCTAGACATTTCTACAACTCTAATAGACTTTCGGGCAAATATAATTAGATAGCAAGAACTTTTGTATAAGCCTTTACTAGTTTTGGGTTGTCACACCTAGTATCTAACCTTGGATCTTAATTTATAGTAAAAGAACACTTATTATCCAAGGTAAAATGTCCTCAATGAGTTATTAACTGGAAATGATAGGCCACTCATGATAATGAGGAGTAAATCCCTCAATTAATGCGACTTTGTAACCGCAGCACCATTCCAACCGATCGGATCTTGCTTCCATCCGATCGGATCCTCCATTTTGCATGACCTAACCAAATCGGTTGGAGTCAACCTGTACTCATAACTTTGACATTTCTTTGACATTTTCTTGTTGCATGCTTTATCCTTCATTTTGGTGCTGATTTCTTCCATAAAACTTGATATTTTCTTGACATATAAACATAGAAATCTTGACACTATCAAATCCTTGGTTTCTTGTGTGGTTTTTCTCTCGTCTCCACCTTGAAAATCTCCAAATGTTCATAATCACTTCAATTATTCATCTTTTCATCATCTATTCCTGTACTTGGCTACATTTACTTGCATATACACTTTTTCATGATTAAGTAACAAATACATACAAATATAACCAAATATGATGCACAAAACTAACGATAACGCTACTAAAAACATACTCATTCTGAGCGTTATCAGTATGATACATTGTCAAAGTACTTATTGGATAATAGTTTTTGTAGAGGAAAGATTGACAAAACTTTGTTTATCAAAAGACACAAATCTGATATTTTGCTTGTTCGAGTTTATGTTGATGATATCATCTTTGGATCAACAAACAAGGTTTTATGTGTTGACAGATTTTAGATGAGTTCTATGGGTGAACTCACATTCTTCTTAGGCTTACAGGTCAAGCAGAATGAGGATGGCATATTTATCAGTCAAGATAAATATGTAGCTGATATTTTGAGAAAGTTTGGGTTTACTGAAGTGAAGCCTGCAAGGACAACAATGGAGATCAACAAGCCATTGGTCAAAGATAAAGATGGTGAAGAAGTTGATGTACAATTATACAGATCAATGATTGGTTCATTTATGTATCTTACAACTTCAAGACCAGAAATTATGTTTGCAGTGTGTGCTTGTGCCAGATACCAAGTTTCACCAAAAGTTTCACATCTCAATACTATAAAGAGAAATTTTAGATACTAGAGCCATCAACCAAAATTGGGTCTTTGGTATCCAAAAGATTCACCTTTTGATTTGGTAGCATACACTGATAGTAATTATGATGGAGCAAGCTTGGATAGAAATTCCACAACAAGACGTTGTCTATTTCTTGGAATCAGGTTGATTTCATGGCAATGCAAGAAACAAACAATGGTTGCTAATTCCACAACTGAAGCTCGGTATGTTGTTGCTTCAAGTTGCTGTGGACAAGTAGTTTGGATTCAAAATCAACTGCTGGATTATGGGTACAATTTTATGCATACTAAAATTTTTATTGATAATAGCAGTACAATGTGCATCATTAGAAATCGTGTTTATCACTCTAAAATAAAACATATTGAGATAAGACATCATTTTATAAGAGATTGTTATCAAAAGAAGCTAATTCAAATTGTTAAAATCCATATTGACAATAATGTTGTAGATCCGCTCACAAAAGCATTAGATGTGAGTAGATTTCAATTTTTAATTACAAGTATTGGAATGATAAATCTTTGAAAATTCTTATCTCTTTCTGTTTTTGTAAAGTTTTGTATGGATTAGTACTGCTATAGATGTCAATAAGTTGTTTATGTTGCTAGCTATGGTTTCTGTTGCTAGTTATGCTTAGTGTTACTGGTTTCTGCTGTCAGTTGTTTTTACAACTGCTACGTATAATTAAGTGTTGTAATTTTTTTGGAACGGCAGCATATATATTGTGAAATATTCTTTCTTGTATTTTGGTAGTTTTTGGACTAACCTTTTGTAGTTTAAGCTTAAGTGGAGAACTATTGGATATGAAATGGGTGTTTGGATACAACAACAGACCTATTGCTGCTCAGCAAAAGTTAGTGCTGCTAAGCCAAAATTACTACTACTGGGTTTATACTGCTATGTTTGAGAGTACAGGGATGAATTGGTAACATTTACACTTAAGAGTTTAAATCCACAATTAAAACAATAATTTAGTTTCACGCACTCATAATTCTCTCTAATCACAAACCCTAACACTTTTTATCATTCAATTTCAAATATCCCAAATTTCAAACCCTAATTCACAATAATGTCGTCATGAGTGTTTGCTGATAGCCACAACATGGGTTGCTTTTCCGGAAAAACCTAAGGGGTCTAACGAGTTCACACAAATCATTGATTTCTTAAATGCTACTTCCATTAGGTATGCATTAACTGTGAATCCCACTATATATCTTTCTCTTATTAAACAGTTTTGGTCTACTGCTAAGGCCATCACTATTAGTGGAGAAGTACAGATTAAGGCTAGGGTAGATGGCCAGGATAAACTTATCACTGATTCATTTGTTAGGGAATCACTTCACCTAGCAGATGATAAAAGAGGTAGACAAATTTGTGCCCATGAACACAGAGATGGCGGGTAAGGTGAAAGAAAGTTCTAGCTCAGGTATAAAGAGAGCTGGAGGAAAATTGAAAAGCAAATCCAAAAAGAACCACAAAGTGGCTAAAGAAAAGGTGGTTGAGCAAGAGCATGAAATAGAGCAAGTTGATGAGCAAATTGAAGAGCAAGTAGTTAATAAAGAGGACTTAGAAAATGTAGGATACTCTCATACATAAACACTTCTTGTTTTGGTGTTATAGATCAATTTGGTAGATGAAAACTTAGAGAGATGTTAGAGAGAGAAAGATTATTGGAACCTTGAGAGAAATAAGAGTGTATTAGCTTGTAAAAGTGAGAAGGTCCAACCATCTCCCTTGGTGGGAGAGGGGTATTTATAGTACAACACATAACCTCCCGCTCTCGGGCTGTGGATCGGGTATACAATGGGTAAAGACCCGTCCTTCCTCCACATAGTTACTTAAACTAAACTAATTATTAACTAAATAATAATAAGACTACGAGCTTCGTAATGCTAATCTATACTAGGGGTGACCGAGTCTTTCACGTGAATATTTATATTCCTAACAATCTCCCCCTAACGGAGGTCACCTCAGAAATTACAACTTGATGTCTAGCATCCTATTCTTTGAAGTAAACTTCGTAGCTCGTAGTCCTTGATTCTTCAAAGTCCATGATCTTTGTACTTCAAGCAGTGAGCTTTTGATGACTTGTTGTAAATCTTAGGATGATCTTCGAGAATTCATTGAAGTGATCATCCTTCTCTCATATTCAAGTCATCTTTGTGCAGTATTGTCTTCATGTGAAGTTGTGATTGTTGAATTGGTGTGCTCACACTTTCCTTGAATCATGTTTTCAGCATCAGAGTAGCAGAAGCTTTGGATGAAGGCCTTTGAGTTCTCATGATATCTTTGACATGGATGATGAAGTGTGAGCATGGGGTGACAGATCGGCATCTTATCAGCAATTAGTAGCAATCATCAGATATTCCTATAAGCAAACAGTTAGCAATAAATTGACCGGTACTTACAGGTTTGGAATTAGAGATCGTCAACAACATAGTGTGAAGACTCCTTCTAACTCTTACCAAGACCGTTCCCAATTGGAAAACCCCGAGAGGTTTTACAAGATCTACTTAAGTAGATCAACAATTGGGTGAGTCGCTGGAGGTTACTCACAACTGTAGACCGTTTGTAACCGCCGCAACTACTAAGCGTAATCCACAAGGAATTACCTAAGTGGCCTGCTTTTAGGGCTGCTGGATGTTGACCCTGGCAGGGATTTCCATTCAATCACTGATAATTACATTAGTAATTTCTCTCATGAATGTTCTAGTAGATTCATAAGATCTACGTAGGACTCTCATATGTGCAACTAGTGCCCTTGATAATGAATCACCAGTGCAAAAGTTTCCAGTGTTCCTATTGAGATCTTTTGATGCATCTCGAGGCTCTAGACTCGATAAGTGCATGTTTTGGTCATCGGAGACTGGAGCAGTGTTTCCTGTTTCAATATCAGCATGGCTCGTAATGAGCGGTCGATAGATTATGCAGGGTTCCCCGTGAGAATGAAACAAGCTCTTTTGAGAGAACTTGAGTGGTTATAAGGTTTAGTGCAATCCGTCACTGGGTCCATGTCGTCTTGTCTTCAATACCGGTGTTACCATAGTAACTACCAGTAGCATATGAATTGAATCCGGTTTCTGCCCTAAGGTTGAATAATTGGAGGGCTATTTCTTTTCACCCTTTCTCATTTCATTTCTTTTTAATTATTCAACCCCTTCTTTCTCCTTTCTCACATTACTCTTTTTTTTCATAATCATACCTAAGGACTTTCTAATACTATCTATTTGGTATTGTCCTTGTGTAGATCCCTTCGGCTCTGGTTGATCATAAGACGGTTTTCCTAACCTTAGCCACCTTATAACTTCATGACTATCCTATGTTGCCATACACCAAATCATTGAAAATTCTCTCAATTTTGTTTATGATAAACAAACACATTTTGTTAACACTTTAAGAGTTTTACCATTTTCAAATGCTCCCCCTTAACATGTGCACCGATGTTTTAATTATAAATTTGCACATGTCGGGAAGAGTTGCACTTTTGAATTGATCCACCTTTAGTGAACATGAACAAGCATTCGAGACACGATTAAATCACTAGTTAGACTAGCTTGAAGTTATTACCCCCCTGGTCAAGTCCACAAAAGATTTCTCGAAATGGTACACTCTATTTCAAACAAGTCCTCTTCGAGACATGCTTACATTAGTGGTTAGACCAGCTTGAAATTATTACACGGCCAGGACTAGTCCTTTTGATTGATGACAGTTTTTGTTTCGTCAATTCATTGGTTAAGTCTGAGTCACGCTCACATGAGATGCTAGGATCCTTTATGTCACCACAAACCATTTGCTCCCCCTTGATATGTGCATTGATGTACAAAAGAGTTTAGCACATATGGGAGAGCATTTGTATAAGTCCAAAACAATCACATTTTTATCAGATTTCATATTTAAATCACATCTTCTCCCCCGATCAAAAATTTCAAACCAATTAAGATTCCCGGGCAATCAAACTGATGAGCGAGTTCACCGGAGAACTCCTCATGAAGAGAATCATTCACAAGATGTGAATCTGGGAACTCATGTTCCATTGTGGACTCATCACAATCCTCGTCAAAGATTGGATTGTTAGAAATCATAGTGAATTCAGATTCGAATTCAAATAGAGGATTGGTGAGAGTCGTATCGAATGTTTCGGGAACAAAGTGAATATTATTCTCTGTTGGACTGCTGGGATCAGAAGTGAGTGACGGATCATGATATAGGAGACTTTCAATTTCTCCCAGATCGGTTTGGAAATCAAGGAGACCATAATCACTTTCCAATGAAAGTGGATCGATGTGAGCAAGTTCATCAGCGAACTCCTCAAGAAGATGATCAGCATTAGTTTGTGGAACTGATGCCTCAACATACTCGATGTCTCCATAAGATATACAATCATCGCTATAATCTGAGAAAGTCTCAAATTGATCTTTAGGACACTCAATGGGGGAAGGAATATCACACATATCATCCAAAGTTCCCTGTGACTCTCTTGGGATTGGGACAAGGATCTCAACACTAGACTTTATTAATTCGTCCGATTCCCTTTCAGGAACAGTGTCAAGATGCTCGTCCCCCTTGATCAAAAAGTGAGTGGGAACCTCGGGTGTGATAGCAGTTGTTTGAGATGGAATCTCAACTGCTGGGGTATCAACTGATGAACTTGAAGTTTTATAAAATTCAAGGATGTCAAGTGTATCCTCATCATCACTGTCATCAGGAATGAAACGGAACAAAGGGCTAGACTTGGCTGCTTTTTCTCTTGCAATGGATTCCCGAATAGATTTTTCATATTCTTCTTGGGAATTTATTCTAGCAGCCTGCTCTTCAGCAAGCAATTCTTCCATGGATTTTTGATGAGTATGTCTTTGGGCAAAGTCGTCAACTAAACCCTTAAGCTCATCAACGATTTTCATCAGATTTTGCATTTCTGGAAGAAGTGCTTGATTCATATCATACTGTGGAGGTTGGTCGTAACAAGGTGTGTCAAAATTGTCACAAGGATATGGATTCCCCGTTTGACAATCTGAACTGAAATGTGGACCTCCACAGAAATCACAACAGTAAAACTGTTGAGGTTGTGGGTTGTACGTGCTAGAGTCATAATCGTTATCAGGAAACTGCTCATAGACAAGCGTGTTTCCCGATTGACAATCAGAACTGTAGTGTGAACCACCACAGTACTCACAACAGTAAAACTGCTGAGTATCATGGTGTGGCAGCTGATGGAATAAATCAGTCGTGTCATGGTAAGAATAGGGATCTTGGTTATAGATAGACCCGTTTCCTGACTCTACCATGCCACAACCGGGGCAATTACCACCATTATGAGAACTACCACACCACTGGAAAACCAGAAAGTATGGATGAGACATAGAAAGAATCAAATGGTTTGGGAGGGGTAGGGATGAAGAATCAAAGATGTGAGAGGGTAAAGGTGAATATTTTTGGGTTTTTGGAAAGACATTTTATACAAATGAGAAAGAAAATGTTTTCGGGTTTTTTTTGTGTTCTTTGAAAACTGATTTAAAATGTTTTCGTGAACGGTTTTGTTTTGAAAATAAGAAAATATTAACAAAGGATGGATAAATGTACAATGGAACGAATTCCAAAGTCACTAATCAGAAAAACCGTTTAGAAAACGCGCACAACCTCCCCGGCAGCGGCACCAAAAGTTGATTGAGCCCGAACCACCTAACTTATATTGACCAAGGAATGGTCAACAAAGTCGGACAGCCTAGATCAATGCTCCGCGGAAGTATAAGGTTTCCCCGGGTCGTATGTCCCGACGAGGTGTGAATTGTAAACAAACGGTTTCGTGATCGGGTGAATTTGGATGGGAAAAGGGTTTTGAGTGTGATTAGACTAAGGAATCTACAAAGAAATAGCTTAAATAAGCTATATGAATAAGACGGGAAAGTTACAAAAACCAGAAACGATTAAAACCTAAAAACGCGTACGTTACGTTTAAATAAAACGCGAACGTACAAAATAAAAAGTGAAAACGAAAATCTGAAAACACCCAGGGGGTGAAAATGACTTTTTTACAAACTAAAACATAAAAGAAAATTTTTAGAAAAAGAAAAACTATTTTTAAACTATTTAATAATTTAATATTAATTAAATACTATTTATTACTTATTATTAATATTTAAAATACTTAAATATAATACATTATTAATTAAATACTAAAAAGGTGAAAATAAAATTTCTAAAATTATAAAATAAGTAAAAACAAGTTTTAAAAATAAAAATAAGTGTTTTTGTCTTTTTGTGGATTTTCTTTTAATTAATTACTATTTAATTACTAATTATCTAATTAACTATTTTAAATTAAGAAAAATAACAAATGAACAGTAAAAATTCTAATAAAATTTCTAAAATTATTTTATAACATATAAAAGCTAGAAAAAATATAAAAACTAAGTTTTACTTAATAAAAACTAATTATGCTATTTTAAACTTATTAGTAATTAATAATTAATAAAACTAAAATTAATTCTAATTAATACTAAATGAGAAAATAAAAATCTGAGAAAATTAATATAAATACTTTAATATAAGATATAATTAATAAAAATATAAAAATGACAAGTACTTAATGAAAATTTAAAAATGAAAATTAAAATTAAATTACATTAAATAGAAACTATCACTTAATTTTAAATTTGTTTTTCTTGATTTTCTTTTGGAGACTTATTACACTACTGAAAATAACAAACTTTTACAAAGACAACTTTCTTGGAGCTTAAAAATAAGCAAAGCAAGTGCTTATTTGGTTGACAGTTGACTTTGGTCAACTGTCAAGAGACAATGCTGATGTGGACTACTAGGGGGGCCCACAAAGGTAAAATAAGGTGTGAAACAGTTAAGAGGACCAAATTAAGGTGGAAGGAACAAGATTGGACCTAGAATAAGCCAGATAAGCTGGATAAGCTAAACCAAAACCAAACTGAAAACACAAACAAGGGACAAGCTTTTGTGACCCTTGCAGCCCTATCAAAAGGGGTTCAAATCCCAAGGTAAGCCCAGAGACTTGAAGAACTGCTTATTGGCTTTTCAAAAAGCCAATAAGCAGCCTGTGAGGTCCACTATGTAGGGCATGAGAGGGCATGAAAGTTGGGTCTGAGCCTGGTGGACTGTGTAGCAGGGCATGGTATTGCCCTGCAAGTGACTTTGAGGCAATGTAGGACTCAGTACAAAAGTCACAAAAATACTAGAACCATGGAATCTCATAGATGAGCTGGTAGGCTATCTAATGAAACAAGTTTCACATCCAGAAAACAAACACAAAAATCAAAACAATTTCTCAAACTTTTGGAAAAATCTGATAACTTGAAATTTTGACTTTACATAAAACTTGGTACTTTGACTTTTATGAACTTCTATGGATCACTAATGATTATACAAGCTATATTAAACTGAATTGAAGCTACATTGGGCTGGGGTATTACTTATAAGCTAAAATGAGGGTTTGTGGAACTCCAAACTCACACAGTGGACTGTGAGTATGAGAACATGATGATTTTGACTATCCTTAGGGGTAATGACCAAAATGATTGATAGACTGAGCTTATAAGAACATTGATGACTTAAGTGAACCAAATGTTGCACTGTTAAACAACAAAAACACAACCAACAAGCTAGAACCAAACACCCCCCTATTGTGACTGTCTAGGGTAAAAATCAAAGCAAATTAAGAACTTGGATCATATAAACTTTTAACTAACTCAAACTACATGAACCATACACTAATTAAACAGTAATGAACACAGATTATAGCAGAAGATCATGTACAAAAAATTTATGAAATGATGACTTACAACAGTCCTCAGTTTCAAATCAGCATACCACAAGAATCTAATCCTACCCTAAAGCTCCCCTGAGCATTAAACCATTACTATTCTTCCAAAGTCCACAATGATCCAGGCAGCTTCAGTTATGAACACTATTTTTTTATTTTTATTGATTTTCTTGCTTTTACTGAAAAGAAATAAAGATTGAAGTTTAAAGATGCCTGAGTCTTACAAAAGCTTAAATAAGAACTGATTTGAGATAAATGAGCAACAAACAACAACTTAAGCAATCTTGAGTGAATGTGTCAAATTCACTATAAATTGCCAAAACTGAAATTAAACTTGGAAACTGACTTTAAGAAACTTTTAAATTGAAACTTTCATTAATCATTAAAGTGATACAAACTGGAAATTACAACTAACTTTAAAGATTTAAAACTGAAAATAAAAGATTACACTACGAAATTGGTCTAAAACTAGTGACAGTTGTAAACTTCTCTTTTTCTTTTCTTTTATAGCTCCTGGAGGTCCACTGAATCTTTCCCACTTGCTTTGAGCCGTTGGATGAGCTTGGTTGATCATGGCCGTTCAAATTGGTATTTGGCGGGAAATAAGGAAAAGTGGGTTTGGTTAGCATTTATTGAGGAGGGGGGAAGGTGAGGGTGTAGGTGAGATAATAAATGAGGGTTGGTGAGGATTTTGTGGACTTGGAAAGGAGGGGGGAGCAGGGTTGCTGGAATCATGGAAGATGTGGGAGGCGATGAATAGTAGTCGGGGGTGATGGTTTGACTCGGTCAAACTGGGTGGGAAGTATTAAAAGAGTGTGGGCCTGATTTGGTTTTAGTGTTTGGGCTTGGGGGTGTTGATGGACCAGATTTGGGTTTTGGGTAATTACAATAAAAAAGGGTCCAATTGGAAGTTAGTAAACAACAAGGACCATTTTGTAAAATCTGAAAACACAAGGGCTGATTTTGTAATTTTCCAAAAGTAGTCATAAGGACTAATCTTGCCAAACACCAATAACTAAAGGACCAAAATTTGTAATTTTCCAAAATTTGAAATCCCGGGGACCGTTTATGACAAGTTGCAAAATACAGGGACCAAACATGTAATTTCCATAAAACTTTCACCCAGGGACTAAAAATGATTTTTGTGAATTCCCAAGGACCAAAATTGATTTTTCATTCAAAATTATCCCACCAGGGACCAATTCTGCCAAAATCTGAAACTCCAGGGACCAAACTGTAAATTTCTAAAACTTTTGAGATTTTTCACCAAAGGATAAAATATGACAACTTATGATTGTAAAAGGACCTTTGGTGATAATTTTCCATATTTTGAATATCCAGGGACTAGATTTGTAATTTTATGAAAGTTGGGGGACTGAAACTGCCAATTTTGCAAATTTTGTGCGTTTTTCATTAGTTTTTACTCGTTTTGCATCTAAAACATATAAAACACGATTTTGAAATATTTTCAGTATTTTGATGCATTACTGAGTGTTTTTGTATGTTTTGCAGTTCAGATTAGACCAAAAATGATGAGTGTTTGAGCACTCATCACTCACATTACTCTTTTTTTTCATAATCATACCTAAGGACTTTCTAATACTATCTATTTGGTATTGTCCTTGTGTAGATCCCTTCGGCTATGGTTGATCATAAGACGTTTTTCCTAACCTTAGCCACCTTATAACTTCATGACTATCCTATGTTGCCATACACCAAATCATTGAAAATTCTCTCAATTTTGTTTATGATAAACAAACACATTTTGTTAACACTTTAAGAGTTTTACCATTTTCAAATGCTCCCCCTTAACATGTGCACCGATGTTTTAATTATAAATTTGCACATGTCGGGAAGAGTTGCACTTTTGAATTGATCCACCTTTAGTGAACATGAACAAGCATTCGAGACACGATTAAATCACTAGTTAGACTAGCTTGAAGTTATTACCCCCTGGTCAAGTCCACAAAAGATTTCTCGAAATGGTACACTCTACTTCAAACAAGTCCTCTTCGAGACATGCTTACATTAGTGGTTAGACCAGCTTGAAATTATTACACGGCCAGGACTAGTCCTTTTGATTGATGACAGTTTTTGTTTTGTCAATTCATTGGTTTAGTCTGAGTCACGCTCACATGAGATGCTAGGATCCTTTATGTCACCACAAACCATTTGCTCCCCCTTGATATGTGCATTGATGTACAAAAGAGTTTAGCACATATGGGAGAGCATTTGTATAAGTCCAAAACAATCACATTTTTATCAGATTTCATATTTAAATCACATCTTCTCCCCCGATCAAAAATTTCAAACCAATTAAGATTTGTGAGCCCTAGTGATTTAAATAAGTTAGAAAAGTTTGGGAAAAAAATGTGGTCAGATTTAGGATATACTGATTATGAGACGATACAATACTCCCCCTTAATCCATGAGGGAGCATGTTATGTGTCAGAAATGATGAGTTTATAAATGATTTAGAGTTTAATGATCAACTCATGAAAGATTCATATTCTAACACATAACAATCACATTTCATTTACTGCTTTTTAAGTACAAAGATCTTGTTTTGATGATATAGAATTTTTGAAATCATTCTCCCCCTCAATTGATGACCCATTTGCAATTTATCATTTTACTCAAAAGATTAATCATGTAGCATCGATTGAGAGGCAAATTTTATACAAAATTTAAAGTTTGATTGATTTTCAAAAATCATGGTACCACCAAGTTTAGAGCAAACACTTTCCTGAAGAATCATTGAAGAAAAAGTATTAGTAATGCAAAGAAGACTTCTCTTCTTATACAATAAATGATGCACTGAAACGTACATCAAGTCGATGAGACATGGATATAAAGTAATCCATGCCCGGGTGAACTTCACCCGATAATAGGAACAACCGTCTTTTTGGCTACGTGTTTTCCCCAACTAGAGGTGCGGGTTGCTATCTAAAGTAATAGCAAGCCATAATTTTAAATTTGTGTAACATTCTAAATTAACTGCAAGCCATTTTGAAAGAACATTTTTGGCAAACGACATGTTTTAGAAAAACATTATTTAAAATTAAAAGAAAAACTCTTGCTCAAGCATATGTATGTTTCCTTGTCATTATTGAATGACATTTCTAGAAACGTACATAATATTGATTACACAAGAGACATGTCGTGAGAAGAATATTTTTGTTAGTTTTTATGATTTTCTGATTTTTATGGATTTTGTAGGTTTATATTTGTCTATTTGCTTTTTGGTTTTAAACTATATACAAGGATATGTGAAGCGAATCCATTACTCCTCATTCTCTTCCTAAAGACTTTTGAGTGATTCTGGCGTAAGAATCTTCATTCCAAGTCGCGGGAGAATAAATTGAAACTGTTCTCTCGGAAGTGCTTTAGTGAAGAAATCTGCCAGCTGATACTCAATCCTTAAGTAGAATAGTTCCACTACCCCTTTCTCAACGTGTTCCACTACACCTTTGGAAAATCCGTTTTCCAGGAGAAACTTTGACAATGTATCGTACCATCCCTTGGCGCTTGCTTTAGGCCATAGAGAGCCCTTTTCAGACGATAAACATGGGTAGGATGATCAAGATCCACAAATCCTTCAGGTTGACTGACATAAACAACAATATTCAGCTCGCCATTTAGAAATGCAATTTTCACATCCATTTGATAGATCGTCATGTTCTGACTTGTAGCATTGGCGAGAAATATTCTGATAGCTTCAATATGACCAACCGAAGTGAAAGACTCCTAAAAAACAATGCCTTCCTTTAGACGATATTCCTTAGCAACAAGCCTTGCCTTGTTTTCAGAACAACATTATGCTCATCAAGTTTCACTTTGAAGATCCACTTAAGAGCTATAATCATTGCACAGTCTGGGGGTAGTATCAATTCCCATACTTCAAGTCGATCGAACTCGTGACTTTCTTCTGGCATCGCATTAAACCAATAGTCTTTAAAGATAGCAGTCTTGAAAACTTTGGGTTTGACTTTAGGTAGTACGGAATCATAAAAGCACCACAAGGCATAGGTGGCAAGTTTCCTTCGTGTGAAAACCGGTCGAGAATGATTCCCAATAATGTTGTCAATCGGATGATCATATGTCCATTTTATGAGATGTTCATATGGAGGAGGGTAGGAACCTGAAGACGCCGTGTTTATATCCCTTGAAGAAGATGTCTCAGAAGAACATTCAGGAGCAATTAGGTTTTTGAATGGAGCATTTTCTAGAGGAGCAAATGAATTTACTTCAAAAGAATTATCGACTGCAGTACCTTGATGTACAGGGATGGAGCATTTTGATCAATTCAAGTAGACACCGATGGACTATTTGAGTTGTATAGAACCGGAGCAGCTGCAGCTGGTGGTGTTGGTGTATCATTAGTAGGTGTCTCAAAGTATTTATCAACCATTGGTTCAAACAACATCTTCAAATGCTCATTTGTAGGTGGTACATAAGGTACATGCAGGAGTGGGATTCTGTACAAGATCTGAACTGATTGGTTCAGGATACAAAAGTTTAAACGCGGGTCCTACACTGATGTGTACAGGAGCATATGCTCAGTCAGCTCAATGAATGTGACGTGAATGGTTTCCAAGACTTATCGAGTTCGTTTGTTGTAGATTCGGTATCCCTTACGATCAAACACACAAAGAACGGAGAGATCTGATTTCTTGCCATGTATCAGCTCATATGGAGTTTTGTTGTGAAGAGTATGCATCAAGTATCGGTTTTTGGTGTAACAAGCTATAGCAATTGCTTCCGCCAAGAGGAACATCGGTGCCTTGGAAAATATTAGCATGATTCGTGCAGCTTCTACTAGAGCACAGTTTCGTCTTTTAACAACGCCTTTCTGCTGAAGAGAGTGTGTAACATTTTTTAGGTGGGTGATGCCAATACTTTCATAAAATTGAATGAGTCGTTTGTTAACAAACTCATTTCCGTTGTGTGTGCGGATGATTCTGACGGTTTTGTTGAGTCATACTTGTAGGTGTTTAATGAGTGTGATGATAACCTCAGGAGTCACGTCCTTGGTTCTCAAAAACTTCACCCATGTAAACCGAGAATAGTCGTCGACTATCACAAGGACATACTTCTTCCCATTTATACTTTGCATTTTCATTGGTCCGCATAGCTCCATGTGAAGGGTGTGAAGAACTTCCATGATGGTATTGACAGTTTTGGGTTTGTGTGTATGCTTCTGCTTTTTCCCAGTTGACAAGCCGAACAAATATGATCTTTTTCAAATTTCAGTCTTGGTAAACTTTTGACAAGGTCCTTGCGGGCCAGATCGTTAATGGTGCCAAAGTTCAAGTGATTTAAACGTCGATGCCATATCCAAGATTTAGTCTTTGAGGCTTTAAACAACAAGCAGATAGGAGAGGACCGCATCATGACTTCAATAGAGATGGTGTATAAGTTGGTGCAACTACTGCCTTTAAGAAGATCAACACCATCCAATTCTCATGAAAAATTACACTATCACCAAAGACATAATCTCCATAACCCATAATTTCCCCAAAATGGTCGTTCCAAATTTAACTGTCCCGATAAACTTATTCACAAAATTCTTGAGCTGTGAGCGATCCCCATTCGTATGTTATGAGCAGCCTGAGTCCAAATGTCAAAGGATGATCTGTACGACTTGCATTTGAAAAGATACGAAAGAAGAGAATTTGGAGTGCCGGATCCCCAATTTAGGTTGGTTCCAATTGGTTAGTGTAAATAAATTCTGAAGTAACTGAGACCTTAGATGCATTGGTTTCTATGGTGGAAATTTCACTAGTAGATGCAATGGGCCTAGTTAAAGGACATTGGGTCTCTAAAGAGAAAGTTCTGCCTGTTGGCTTTCATTCCTTAATAGGCACTACTTTAGAGTTAGTCATCCTGGTCAAAGGGCACTGCTCTCCTAAAGTGAATTTCCTTCCAGTGGGTTTCCATTGATAACCAACATTGGAAAACAGTTTTCCAATTGCTTTCCAAATTTGCTTAATTTGTTTAGCTCTCCAAACCTTCTTAACTAGGGTTTTGTTAAACGACTTCAGAAATTTCTCTACACATTTATCATGATTACTCGAAATCAAACATTCATTACATGTTTTGCAAAGTGAATTAGGATTCGAATTATGATTCCTTTTGTTCAACTCATACTTTTAGTTCCTCATGTGGTCTTCTACTGTCTTCTTAGGAACACTTTTAGCTAGAGAAGTCCTGTAATTCTTCATATTTCTCCTAGGTTTTGACTTGCTAGCTTTAGTGTCACTATTAACTCCTGTAGAAGGAGTGATGGGAACCTTAGTCTTTTTCACTTCCAATTGCTGAACATGTTTTGATGTATTGGGATCTGAAGTTTCCAAAGGTTCAGCAAAGGTAACATGCTTGTTTGTTGACATAGAGGATGATGCAGATGACCTATCTTGCTTGCTATCAATCTTAGGACATGTACCAATAGCATATTCTAAGAGTTCCTGAGATCTATTAGTGAGAAAGCAGGCACCTACAATAGCATCATCAAGTGGTTTTGCTATCCTATCCTCTTCAATGGTTTCACGAAGCAAGTCAAGGCACTCCTTAAGATGTTTAAGATAGTCACTATGAACTAACTTATTATTCTTTAGGGGAAGAGGAATATACACAGCATCACATGCATATTTCATACAAGCACGAACCTTGGGAATCACATGGTCACATGAAGTAACTGGCATTTTTCCTTTCACCTTGATCTTTAGATTCTCAATCTCATTTAGCAAAGAGGTTATTTTTTCATCGTTTTTCTCACGTGTGATTTTAATTCTATCAAATAACTCTTTGTAACGTTGTTTAGCATTAGACATTTCAGCATCAAGCCACACATTATCATGTTGTAATTTGTTAATGGTGTCTTTAATTTGAAAATTATGAGAATCTATCGACTTGAGGTTATTGGTGTCAGTCACATCACACTTGTTAGACTTCAATTGGGCAATTAGAACCCTCAGTTTCCGAATCATGTTAGTGTGAGCTTGAATCTTTTCATTACGTTTGGCTAATTCAAAATATGCATCAAATTCAGGAGCATCCGAAAATGTCTTGGCATTTGAGATTTTAATTCTTTCTTCTAAATGTTGACACTTTAATTGCAAATTAAGATTATCAACTTCTAGTTTTGACAAATGCCTGACCATGTTATCATGGTCATCGTTTTGAATTTTCTCATGTAATTTTAAATTCTCCCCCTCAAGCTCAACAACACGATTCTGGAAAATGTTCAATGCAATAGACATCTCATGAAATTGGCAAGTAGATAATGCAGAATCAGTAGCAGTATAAAATACATCATGTGCAATACATTTAGCAATCAAATTCTCATTCATGATGAGAATATTTTTCTTCTCAATTTTACTGCATTTAAGATCAATTGCAATTTGTTTTCCTTCGTTTTCCACATTTTTAAACACTTCTTTCATCTCTTTCACTTCAATTTTAAGGGATTTTTGCAAGCCCTCAAAGTGTTCTTTGATAAGTTTAAAAAATGGAATAACTTCTGTTAAGTAACACTCTTTCGTAAGTTCAAATCCCCTTTCACCGTCAGTAATTCTCATTGGTGTAATTCTCTTTTTACAATTTTTATCAAAATTAGCGAACATTTGACAAAGAACATAGATGCTAATAAGACTTTTACATTGTGTGGGAAGTGATAACTGAACTAAGTGCATAGGTGTATTGGGGGGATACACCGTTGGGGCAGCAAACTTTTGAGGGGTTTTGGCCTTAAGTTCGTCAGCTTTCATTTTCTCAATGTCTAAGGACCAAAAAACATGCTCTGGTGTTAACTTAGTTTGGGGTGCAAAAACAGTCAATCGATTCTGTTCATAGTAATTATGAGGTTTGATATTGACACGTTTTTTAATGCACTTTGGATCCTTCTTTTTATTATCTAATTTCTCTCTATTGACCGATTCTATCTCATCAATCTCCTCAGTAGACGACCCATCAGGGGGGCATGATCAGGTTTAAGCATAACATTAGCATCATACAAGGCAGGTTGAGTAGCACTAATGCTCTTAAGAAAGTTTGTTTTAGGCACTCCTAAATCCTTATCACAATGTTCATCCCGCAATTTAATGTGCTTTTGCATGATTTGAGCAGTTTGTATAGTTTGGCCTTGAGTTTACAATTTCTTTTCAAGCTTGTTCATTAACGTCTTAATGTTGGAGAAATCATTTAAGAGTTTTGTTTCTTTCTCTTGAAAATCAAGTTTTAGTGAAATTACACTATCCTGTATCTCCTGTTTTTGTTTAACAGTTTGATCAAGTTGATTCTGTAAAGAATTTAACTCCATTTTCAATGTTTCTTCCTTTAAGTTACTTTCAGGTATATATGCACGCATTTGCCAATCCATTTTCTGTTCACGTTCGGTTAGCTCAAATTTTGCATGTTTTTCATAAAAAGTCACTTGATCTTTAAGAATATTAAGTCTAGTGGTCATGGTGTCATCAGGTACAACAGTAGTGTAATCATCCAACTCACACACATTATCTACAATAGAAGATGCACTACTTGGTACAACAGACGTGTCGTTGTGATTCAAATATTGTTCATATGGGGCAACATGAGCATTTCCTATATCAGCATTATCTGATTCAACAGCGTTCGTTTGTTGTACTTTGTTAGGAATCTTTTGTTCATGCAAAACATTATCATCGTTTATAACAGAAGATGCCTCACTAAGTTCAACAGAAACTTCGTTGTGTTTCAAATGTTGTTCATATGGGTCAACATTGCTATTTCCCATGTCAACAATAGTTGAATAGACAACGTTTGTCAGTTGTACTTTGTAAGGAATCTTTTGTTCATCAACCATGTCGTATAGTTTAAGTACCTCAGCTATGACTGAATCCAAAGTGTTTGACATGTTGTAATTAAGCGGGATTTTACAACTCTCGTGACTTAAACCTAGAAATCGATTCTTTCTCGGGATTTTACTAAAGTAAACAAAAGAAACCGTGAAATGATGCTTGAGATGTGTTAAGATAACTGTTGGATCGGCACAATGATAAGAGATTTTATGCTAAACTTGATGATCGTTTGATGGACTTAGTGATATGTTGTTAAGTTGTGATTCGGTTCGATTGATGCAAGTTTTCAAGGCGAAATTATGGTCTGAAAACTTAAAACCTCAATAACTTCACTCCGGAGGTGATTTGGGACTCAAAAAATTCGTTTCACAACTTTGTAGTAACACCACAGAATATTCAGCCTGTTCCGGTCGTTTTGACAGGTATTTCGCTGAAAACGGAGTTACAGTTCAAAAGTTATGGCCGTTTGAAGTTTTGACGTAAAAAGTCAACTTTTCAGTCAAGTCACTAGTATCCAACTCGCTAAATACTAAATCGCTAGTATCAACTTGCTAAATTCACCAACTCGCTAAAACAGCAACTCGCTAAATGACCCAACTCGCTGAATTCACCAACTCGCTAAAACTCCAACTCGCCAAATGAACCAACTCACTTGATGAGGCGAAAAGTGTTACGCTTTTAGGGGGTCATTTAAGCCGTAAATTGTGATTTTACGATCAAATATTGCCTCAAATCGTTTCTTTTCTCATTTTAGGTACTTGGGACGTGATTTCTGAAATATGAAGCATTTTGGAGCTTTTTGGATGTTTTTATGCTCAAGAATGAAGAGAAAAAGAAAACCAAGGAAAGTCAGGATTTTGCACCTGACGACGTCACGTTTTGGATGCTGACGCTGTCACTTGAAGAACGGAGCAAATGGAAATTAACACGTGACACCCTAGAAAGAATTTTGGGGATTTACACCTAACGCCGTCACGTGTATTTAGAAGTAGGCCATCACATGTTAAATTAAAGAGTGATGGCCCAGAAGACTTATAACCTAAAGGGGTCAAGTGGGCCATCTCATGTTAACTAGTCACAACTTGCGCGCACGGTAACTGTTACTGTTTTGGCCATAACTTTTGCATACGAACACGGATTTGAATGATTAAAAAAAGGAAACGATCGGGACAAAAAGATCTACAATTTGGTGAAGAAAAACTGGTCTTGACGCCGTCAAGGTTGGGCTGACACCATCAAGTCTGGCCGGGCTGAAAACTGCCTATAAATACAACCTTATAACTTCATTATTTGTAAGCCCCAAACCCTAAGTCCGATTCTAGGGTTAGGGTAGGTGTTTTTACAGAAACTTAGAGGGTCTTAATCACTCCATAAACATCTTTTAATGGTTTGTTTGTTGATTCAATCTTATGTTATGTCTTTAATTATCATTATTGTTGATTGTTCTCCATTAATTATGCTTGGCTAATTCACCTTGCGTATACGTATGATTGTGTGAAACTTGTATATAATTAATTAGATCTTATTGATTCCTTGTTGATGTTTGTGTCTATCTTCATCAATTAAGGTGTGCCACTTCGATAGGTCTAATATGTTTAGTTTATAATTCTTGTTTCCTATTGTCTCTTATTTAATTGATTGATAATCAATGTTAGGCTTAAGAAAACTGGCTAATCTCCAATTGGTAACATGCTTGAACGTCTTAAGAAACATTAATCAGATGTGTACTACGATTTTAATGGTTGTATTTAATGCATAAATGACTACTAACGAGGCCATGTTAGGAGCTAGTTGTCGGCTCGACATAGGAAGTGGTAGAAGCTTATAGTGTTGGGGAAGATCGTACATGGCCCCACAAATGGTATTAAAGAATGCAACCCGTCAATTAAAACAAGGTTAATATTCAATAAGTAGAATTAGATAGGTAGCAAGGAGTAATACATCATAGGTAGACACGCTTCACTTCCCTTGTAGAACCTTAATTTACTTTTCTTGCGCATCAGTTTAATTAGTAGCTTTTGAGTTAGTTGATTAGCAACTAATTCCGCCCCTCCTTCCAAAACCGAGATTTTACCGCTTTCAAAAAAAAAATTATAAAAATAAAAAAAAGAATCTTCCCTCACTTTTAGACCTAATTGACTTAGTTTTCAAACCTAACGAATACTATTCCCTGTGGAGAACGATCAATCCCCCATACTTGTCACTCACTATACTACATCGGTCAGGTACATTACCTGGTGGGGATTGCAAGCTTCTCAAGATCCCTTGAGAAGTAAAACATTTTGCAAGGTTGCAAAACCACGCATCAAGTTTTTGGCGCCGCTGCCGGGGAATAGTTATTGTTTAGGTTGAATTTTATTTTTATTAAGTCTACTCATTAGATTTCTTTCTAGTGAGATTTTTATTTTATTTTTATAGGTTCTCTTTAGTCTATCTTTTTCTTTGTTCCTTTGTTCGTAACCGTTACATCCGACATCATGAAAGGTGTTAATATCTTTGACCCCGCCAACCCACCACAACAAAACCCACCACAACCAAACCAACCCCCTAGAGCCCGCACTTTAGGAGAGTACTCCCGACCAAATAACAAAGGTTACCAAAACGCCGTTGAGCTTCCCAAAGAAGCCAATGTAGCCCACCTACGATCCGACATCATCCGGTTGGTGCAAAACGGATGTGCATTCCATGGACATATGTCCGAAGACCCAATTCAACACCTTAAGGACCTTTTTAAAATTGTAGATTCCATTGACCTTAACGGTGCTACTAGAGATACTACCCGATTGCGTCTCTTTCATTTTTCTCTTCATGACCAAGCTATCCATTGGCTTGATCGTTGTAACACCCCCATTTTTAAATTTCGCAGCGGAATACAAGTTTGGGGTATTACTTCAGGTATCACAGTCATAAATATAGAAAACGACTCAAAAAGAGACGTTTTAAAATATACACCATTATCATTCATTTATTTAAATCAGAGTTTACATAATAGAGGTCCCTGTGGGAGTACTGAAATACATATAAAAGTTTTATTCGTTGAATGATAACAAAATGGACACCCTTTTTATAAAAGAAAGCCCATTGCCACTCCATGCCAAGTTTTGCTTCAATTACCTGATATAAAACATGCTAAAAAGTCAACATAATGTTGAGTGAATCCACAGCGTTTATAAATATGTAATGGTTTGAACACAAGTAAGATAGTTATAAAACAACGTATTGCAGGGTAGCATATTGCACTAAGTCTCATGACACGCAAACCTTAACAATGTATGGACATTATAGTAATTTGCTATAATGTAAGTTACCTACATTATAATGATAATGTAAGTAATAATGCCCTCGAGCAGGAGTTTGCCAAACATCCCGGTTGTATTTCAAATATAGCACATTTGGTTACCTATCCGGCTAACACAAATGGGGACGTCAATTCCAATAGATCTATTCACTATATTCGCGTTCACTCGCAAGTGATTAATGGCTCATGATATGAGGGTCTTTTAGTGGCAACACAGCTAACTTAGGCAATACCAGATCAGGATAGCATACAGAAAAATACTTGTGTTCGGTTTGTAGCATGTATCTCCCCACAAGTTTGAAAAATAATATAAAAGTGGGACTGTGAACTCACCTTGATGTTTAAGTAGTCTGAATAGGAAATAATTTAATACAGTTGATAAACGTCTCCGACACGTAACCTGAGTTGATATGTCAATTTAGTATTTATATTCACGATTTATATATATCAATAACGTTTATTGTCTTTATAAAAGTTTAATAATATAGAATTTTTACAAGAATTTAAATAATAAATTTTTCTAAAATTTGTTTAATAATAATCAATTTAGGACTTTATTTACTTTTTATTAATAATATATAATTTTTTCACTTTTTATCCTTGTAGTTATAAGTATTGACAGTAATTACCCCTGAACTATCATAAATTTACAATTTCTACCCTGAAGTTTCATATATTTACATTTTATACCCTGAAGTTTAGTTAAATGACAGTTTATACCCTCAACTATAGTGAAATGACGGTTTCTACCCTATACTTTCAAATATGTCATTTTCTACCCTTAATCTCAAGTTTATTTTATTCTAAGTCCAACATATAAAAATAGTTTTAATTTTGACAATATATACCCCTCATGCATAAATATATTATACCCGATGTCCTTATTTTAATAAAAACGCGTTTTTGGCCACGGAACTAATCCAACTTCTTACATCTTATTTATTTAAGTTCAAAATAAGTTTATATATGATTTTCATCAGCTTATTAGCATATATTATTAGCTTATACGTTCGAAATAACAAAGACAAAGTTTATAAAACAGATTTTTGGACCAAAAGTGCGCCTAGATATAAACAAGGCATGAAGAGGTTTATACTACGTTATGGTTCCTTTTAGTAGTCTACTAGGAGGTCTTTCTATAGGTTCAAACTAGAAGTCCTATCGCTTTATGGTTTGCTCACAATCAATCGCTAAAGTAGGGGGGTCGAGTATATTTTTCATGAAATAATCTAAGTGTAACTGTTTGTTTTTTAGGTTTGCGACACCTGCTTTGGCACTAAATAAAAGCGAGGCAACGCAATCTTTTTACTTCGTTCTTGTTCCTTATGAATCTATGCTAGGAGGTCATCACTTAGATACTAGGTTCGAATTTTTAGGTGCTCGTTTGCTAGGTGAAACATAGGCTCGAAGTTGACACCCTCTTAGCATCCCACGACCCAAAACAGTTTCCTGAAATAGATTATTATTTGATATTTAAGCCCATAAACTAACTTGTAAAGTATCCTAACATGATCATGCATGTTCATATCTGGTCTATTAACAATACTAAAGTCCGTGATTGATTTACACATTAGTTTGGAGGTGTTTGTTTGGCTCGACATAACTGGAACAAGAACAAGGTCAAGGTATTTTACTCTAAGCTGTACTAGGACTATTATCACAGTAACTTAATATTAATACAAGTGTACAAATGAGTTAGAAAAGGTGATGAGAAGACTTACATATATATGGTTCGAATCTAGGTGAACTTCTTGGACAATTGAAGCCTTGAATATTAACTACTCACCCTTCTTTGTACTACTTCCTCTTTTCACTGCTACTAACACTTCTTATACCCTTTTTACTTCTAGTTATTGAGTAAGATTGGTAACTTAAGTATACATGGTTCCTTAGTGTTGATATTTACTAAATTTGTGTTTCTACTACTTAAGCATGGATCGACCTATATATTTATATAAGATAAGAGGCTTCTTAATCCTACTAGTCATCATGTAAAGCTTATAAGAGACATAGTGATGTGTGTTTTACTCCCTAAGCTGCCATTTGTGTGATTCGTATGAAGTGTTTGACAATCCATAGTGTGGTAACTTTCCTCACCATAAGATTTACCTACAATATTTGACTAGAAGTAATTATGAGGAGACATGTCTATGTGTCTTTAGGAAAAACTAGTAGTAATTTTTATGACTAATGTAATTACATGTGTTCTTCTTGTGATTTACTAATTTACTTCTAGTTTCATTCGAACATTATATGTAACTAGGAATAGATCATGCTTAATTAGTTGTATCTAGGGCTTTAAGTATGGTACTTAAGGTTTAATTTATATATATATAAATTAGTTTAAGTTTTGAATAAATTAGTTTAGTAAAAATGTAAATTTTTAGGTTTTGTGTATTAGACACTTATTCACTAACTTAGAGATTTATACTTTGTATTTGAGGGTTTTATACTTTAGGGTTTTAGGTAATAAATATTTATATTATAACGGTTTTAGAGTTTGGAGAAAACCGTAATAGTCGGAAAACGCCCGTTAACAAATTAATGTAAAATGGCAAATGTGATATCGTGATGTTGTATACTTGACATTTAGAGATACTTATGTAAAATAACATAAGATAGATTAGTGTCGGTTACATGGGAGCACGTTTATCAATGTTGTGAGTTACGTCACATTAATTAGTAGTCATGTTCTCAAAAAAAAAAAATATATGCATGGAAAAAGGATAAGAGTTTATGAAATGATTTTCTTATAAAGTGAAATTTTACCAGTGGTTACAGTATCCCCCGGTTGAAGGGAATCTCGTCCCGAGATTCAGTTTAGGTTGGGTGGTAAGTTGGTAAAAAGATGCGGGTATGCTGCTCGAATTTTATCTTCTCGTTCCCAAGTAAATTCTGGTCCTCTTTTGGAGTTCCATCTTACTTTAACGATGGGAATACGGCTTCTTTTCATTTGCTTGACCTCTCTATCCATAATCTCTACAGGTTCTTCCACAAAATTGAGTTTGTCATTGAGACGCAACTCTTTCATGGGATTTACAAGAGTTTCATCCGATAGACACTTTTTCAAGTTAGAAACATGAAAAGTAGGATGTATGTTACTGAGTTCTACCGGAAGTTCTAGCTTATAAGCTACGGGACCTATTCTCTCCAGAATCTTGAATGGTCCGATGTATCTGGGATTCAACTTCCCTCGTTTTCCAAATCTCACCATACCTTTCCAGGGCGACACTTTTAACATGACCCTATCACCCACTTCAAATTCCATCGGCTTTCTTCTTACATCAGCATAACTCTTTTGCCTATCTTGTGCAGCTTGCAAATGTTGCCGAATTTGTACTATCTTGTCAGTGGTTTCTTGAATGATTTCTGGTCCAGTAAGTTGAACTTGAGCTTCTCCCACTTCAGCCCAACATACCGGTGATCTACACTTCCGTCCATATAAGGCTTCAAATGGTGCAGCCTTGATGCTAGCACGGTAACTATTATTGTATGAGAATTCTGCCAAAGGCAAATGTCTATCCCATCCTTTACCAAAATCTATTACACATGCTCTGAGCATATCTTCCAATGTTTGAATAGTCCTTTCACTCTGTCCGTCTGTTTGTGGATGATAAGCAGTACTCATATCCAACTGAGTACCCAAAGCTTTCTGAAGAGTATCCCAAAATCGAGACGTAAAACGAGAATCTCGATCCGAGATAATAGAAATGGGTACTCCGTGTCGGGAGACAACTTCTTTCAGATATAACCGTGCGAGACTTTCTATTTCATCTGTTTCCTTGATCGGCAAAAAATGGGCCGATTTCGTGAGGCGATCAACGATGACCCAAATAGTGTCATAACCACTTGACGTCCGTGGCAACTTGGTGATGAAATCCATAGTTATCCTTTCCCACTTCCATTCAGGTATTTCTGGTTGAGTTAATAAGCCAGACGGCTTTTGATGCTCTGCTTTTACTCGTGCACATGTCAAACATTTACTGACGTACTCAGCTATGTCAGCCTTCATATTTGGCCACCAATAAAATTTCTTGAGATCCTGGTACATTTTCTCATAACCAGGGTGAATGGAATACTTTGACTTATGTGATTCATGCATAATTACATTCCTTATACCACCAAAATGTGGCAACCAACTTCTATTCCTTATGCAACGTATTCCGTCGGATCGAACTTCAAATTCCTTATCCATACCCCTCAAATTCTCAGCTTGAATGTTTTCCTCTTTCACCGCTTCCTTCTGTGCATTCAGAATTTGGGATGGCAGATTTAGGTTAATAGTCATGACCAACGCTCTTACCCGTAATGGCTTAATCTGCTCCTTCCTGCTCAAAGCATCTGCTACTACATTTGCTTTTCCAGGGTGGTAACGAATTTCACAGTCGTAGTCACTTAACAATTCCAACCATCGCCGTTGTCTCATATTTAATTCTTTCTGGTCAAGAATATGCTGAAGACTCTTATGATCCGTGTACACCACACACTTCGTACCGTATAAATAATGTCTCCAGATTTTGAGAGCAAATACCACTGCTCCCAGCTCAAGATCATGAGTTGTATAATTCTCTTCATGAGTCTTAAGCTGTCTAGAAGCATAAGCAATCACCTTCGTCCTTTGCATTAACACTGCACCAAGACCCTGATGCGATGCGTCACAATAGACAACAAAATCATCATTCCCTTCGGGTAAAGCTAGAATTGGAGCTTCACAAAGCTTTTGCTTCAACAGCTGGAAAGCTTTCTCCTGATTTTCTCCCCAAACATACTTCTTATTCTTCTGGGTCAATTCAGTCAAAGACTTAGCAATCTTGGAAAACCCTTCTATAAATCTTCGATAATACCCAGCAAGTCCTAAAAATTGACGCACCTCCGTAGGAGTTGTCGGTGTCGGCCAATTCTTAATTGCTCCTATTTTAGAAGGATCCACATGAATGCCATTGCGATCAATCATATGGCCAAGAAACTGTACAGTGTGAATCCAAAAATCACACTTGGAGAATTTTGCGTACAGCTGTTCTTTCTTGAGTACTTCCAAAATAGGCCTAAGATGTTCCGCATGTTCTTTTTCACTTCGCGAGTAAATAAGAATATCATCGATGAACACGATCACAAATTTGTCCAGATAGGGTTTACACACCCGGTTCATGAGATCCATAAACACGGCCGGTGCATTGGCTAATCCAAATGGCATCACCTGGAATTCATAGTGACCATATCTCGTTCGGAAGGCTGTCTTGGGAATATCTTCTTCCCTGACACGTAATTGATGATACCCTGACCTCAAGTCGATCTTGGAGTAAACGCTTGATCCTTGCAATTGGTCGAACAAATCATCGATCCTTGGTAATGGGTATCGATTCTTTACGGTAAGTTTATTCAACTCACGGTAATCAATACACATCCTAAAAGATCCGTCCTTCTTTTTGACAAATAAAACAGGAGCTCCCCAAGGCGAAGAGCTAGGTCGAATAAAACCTTTATCTAGTAACTCTTGCAGTTGATCAGATAATTCCTGCATCTCAGATGGGGCTAAACGATAAGGGGCTCTTGCTACGGGCGCTGCTCCTGGCACCAAGTCAATCCGAAATTCTACCTGACGTACGGGTGGGAGTCCAGGTAACTCTTCGGGAAAAACCTCCGGAAATTCTCTTACAACTGGCACATCCCCCAGTTGTTTTTTTTCTGTCTTTTTCTCGGTCACATGGGCTAAGAAAGTGTTACATCCTTTCTCAATGTATTTCATAGTTTTGAGACAGGATATAATACTTAATCGGGTTTTGCTTAAATTACCCCGAATAACCAGAGTCTCACCCTCAAAGGGAATATGAATCACTTTCTCATCACATATAATCCGAGCATGGTTCTTAGACAACCAATCCATACCGATGATAACGTCGAAGCTTCCAAGTTCGATAGGCATAAGGTCGATATGAAAAGGCTTATTTAATAACATTAGAGTGCAATCTCGGACTATAGAATTAGTGCTTACTATTTTGCCATTAGCTAATTCAATTTCATAGGTATTGTTTAAGGCAGTGGGGGAGAGTTTAAGTAATGAAGCGAACGTGATAGATATAAAGCTTTTATCGGCTCCTGAGTCAAATAATACTTTAGCTAAATGTTGATTGAGAAGGAACGTACCCGTGACCACGTCCAGGTTTTGCTGAGTATTTCCATCTCCTAACACGTACACTCTTCCACGTGCCCCATTGTTCTGGTTACCATTCCCTTTTGGGCACTGGTTCTTATAATGCCCTTTCTCACCACAGCCGAGGCAAGTTACAGTGACAGGCTGAGGGGTTGCACCTGTTGCCCTACAGTCTTTGGTCTGACGTCCTATCTTCTCACACTTGAAGCACTTAACAGTACATGGCCCATAATGATGAAGCTTGCATCGGTTGCACAGCGGTTTCCTTCCGACATAGCCACTTTCATTAGTAGGAGTAGCAACTTGGGCTCTTGCAGCGTCTTGCCTGTGATTTTGTTGTTGATGATGATTGTTACGGTTCTGTTGATAATTATGGTGGTTGTTGCGGTTATTGTTGTTACGGTAATTGTTGCTGTTAGAATGGTTGTGGTGATGATGGGTAGTTCTCTTATCATCCAGCTTCCTCTTGTGATCATTACTTCCTTGGTTTTAGTTACGCTTAATTTCCCTATCCATCATCCTTTGAGCAAACTCAATAGCTTCTTCCAATGACTTAGGTTTGGATGCAGTAACATCTCCCTCAATACTTCGAGGAAGTCCCTCGACATACTTCTCCAATTCCCTTTCAAAATCAGGAACCATGGTTGGGCACAACACAACTAGTTCCTGAAACCTCCTGTTGTAAGTTTTGAGATCATTTCCTTTCACAACCAGAGTGTGAAATTCATCTTCTAGTTTCTTAATTTCAGTTCGAGGACAGTATTTCTTGAGCATTTTTGTTTTGAAGTCTGTCCAGCTAAGCTGATAGGCTGCTTCAACTCCCATAGTGCGGGCAAAAGCATTCCACCAGGACAGTGCATCATCCAACAGTGTACCAGTGGCAAAAGTAACTTTGCAATCATCCGTGCAGCCACTTCTCATAAACACAGTCTCTGAACGCTCAAACCATCGAGCCAACTCAGTAATCCCTTCAGTACCTTTGAAATAGGTTGGCTTACAGTTCATAAAATCTTTGTATGTGCACTTGCGTGCAGTAGCAGCTTCACTTTCTCCATTTTGCCTAGTAGCACTGCCAGAACGTGCCATTGTTGCTGCCTGTCCCTCAAGTGCAACAGCTATACCGTCAGCAATCAGTCTTTGAATAGCAGCTTGGGACATGGCTGGTTCTGGAGTCTCAGTTGCATTTCTTGTACGAGGCATAGTTCTATTAATACCACAAGAAAGTACATGTTTAGAATTTACATAAAATCCAATTTATATTAGAACAATATAAATAACAATGTATATGCGTGAAAAGATTTCAATCATGATATCTCAATATATCATTCCATCTTGTAAAAATAATCACAACATCTCCAAGTACTTAAATAATATTGACACACATATATTGATATCATAACACAATTATAATATAAAACATAACCACATATATTGCCATAAACTACTTGTTGGTTTGTTACATAACAAAACAAGTACAAGTGTCTTTATTTAGGCCACACACCCCGTGGCTAGGTTATATTACAAAAGATGCTAGATATAGATCCTATCTACTAACTGCCAGAAGCTCCTCCAGTGCGGTTATTAAGCTTCGCCATCATGCTGAGGAGAATTTGGGTGTTCTCCTGAAGCTGTGCTTGCAAATCCATAACAACTGCCTCCAAGGTAGCAATTCTATGATAAGCTATTATTATATCTTCATTTTGCATTACTACAGCCTGTGCAGTCAACCAATCATTGCCGTACAGTAGCGGAATATCCTGTCCATATGATTCCGCCAAGTCATGCACCTGCTCTCGGGTCTGCTGCAATCCAGTGTTCAGAGTATCCAACTCCTGCTGCATCGTAGTTTGTTTGTCTATTATATTCTCCGATGTATACTCCATTGACTCGATACGTTCCAGAGGCAACTCATCCAAGCGACATAACGCCGTTTCGATCTGTTCTTCATGACGCTCTACATGATTTACAAGAGTAGAGATAGTCGGCTGTCTATTCTCGGCTGCCTGAGAACTTTCTCCTGTTTCAAAAACTCGAGGTGGAATAGGAAAGTCAGGTGTAGGCGATCGTGGCAAAGCATTAAACCTAGCAATACTAGCTCTGACTTCCTCACTGAGCTCATACGGTTGAGACAAAGGAGTAAAATCAGTAGAGGATGGTGGTGTGTAGGGACGAGTTCTTTTTCGTGGTGGTAAAGTTTCTTCTGGGATGGGTTCGGAAGATGGTGGTACATATGTGGGTAACATGTATGGATGTGGTGGAGGTACTGGTATAGTCCTAATTCGTGCAGTTTTAGGGAGTGATGGTAAGGGTGACTCTGAAGGTGAAGAAATATCTGCCTCAGATGGATCTTCGTTATCAGAAATAGAATCTCCTTCCCTAGAAAACACATACTGATCATCTGAAGAGGGAGCGATTTCAGGCACTACCGCGAAGTCCTCAGTTGACTCCTCCGTAGGTTCTGACTCCTCATCTGATGTAACATGCCCAGGTGCAGGAGAATGGTCAGGAACAGAGAAAATATCATCCTCGGGTTCGATGTCCGAAAGTGTGATAGATGGAACAGGGGAAGACATGACTCTGTAACCACAGACAATTTCAATCATTTCACAATATATCTAAGTAATCATAACATGCATAAGTAAAGTTTTGGCAACGTAGCGGCATGGAGGGCTTTATTTAAGTTTTAAAAAAATAGTTATAGCTTAGGTTTGAACCTTGTTCTCTATAACTATGGCTCTGATACCAATCTGTAACACCCCCATTTTTAAATTTCGCAACGGAATACAAGTTTGGGGTATTACTTCAGGTATCACAGTCATAAATATAGAAAACGACTAAAAAAGAGACGTTTTAAAATATACACCGTTATCATTCATTTATTTAAATCAGAGTTTACATAATAGAGGTCCCTGTGGGAGTACTGAAATACATATAAAAGTTTTATTCGTTGAATGATAACAAAATGGACACCCTTTTTATAAAAGAAAGCCCATTGCCACTCCATGCCAAGTTTTGCTTCAATTACCTGAGATAAAACATGCTAAAAAGTCAACATAATGTTGAGTGAATCCACAGCATTTATAAATATGTAATGGTTTGAACACAAGTAAGATAGTTATAAAACAACGTATTGCAGGGTAGCATATTGCACTAAGTCTCATGACACGCAAACCTTAACAATGTATGGACATTATAGTAATTTGCTATAATGTAAGTTACCTACATTATAATGATAATGTAAGTAATAATGCCCTCGAGCAGGAGTTTGCCAAACATCCCGGTTATATTTCAAATATAGCACATTTGGTTACCTATCCGGCTAACACAAATGGGGACGTCAATTCCAATAGATCTATTCACTATATTCGCGTTCACTCGCAAGTGATTAATGGCTCATGATATGAGGGTCTTTTAGTGGCAACACAGCTAACTTAGGCAATACCAGATCAGGATAGCATACAGAAAAATACTTGTGTTCGGTTTGTAGCATGTATCTCCCCACAAGTTTGAAAAACAATATAAAAGTGGGACTGTGAACTCACCTTGATGTTTAAGTAGTCTGAATAGGAAATAATTTAATACAGTTGATAAACGTCTCCGACACGTAACCTGAGTTGATATGTCAATTTAGTATTTATATTCACGATTTATATATATCAATAACGTTTATTGTCTTTATAAAAGTTTAATAATATAGAATTTTTACAAGAATTTAAATAATAAATTTTTCTAAAATTTGTTTAATAATAATCAATTTAGGACTTTATTTACTTTTTATTAATAATATATAATTTTTTCACTTTTTATCCTTGTAGTTATAAGTATTGACAGTAATTACCCCTGAACTATCATAAATTTACAATTTCTACCCTGAAGTTTCATATATTTACATTTTATACCCTGAAGTTTAGTTAAATGACAGTTTATACCCTCAACTATAGTGAAATGACGGTTTCTACCCTATACTTTCAAATATGTCATTTTCTACCCTTAATCTCAAGTTTATTTTATTCTAAGTCCAACATATAAAAATAGTTTTAATTTTGACAATATATACCCCTCATGCATAAATATATTATACCCGATGTCCTTATTTTAATAAAAACGCGTTTTTGGCCACGGAACTAATCCAACTTCTTACATCTTATTTATTTAAGTTCAAAATAAGTTTATATATGATTTTCATCAGCTTATTAGCTTATATTATTAGCTTATACGTTCAAAATAACAAAGACAAAGTTTATAAAACAGATTTTTGGACCAAAAGTGCGCCTAGATATAAACAAGGCATGAAGAGGTTTATACTACGTTATGGTTCCTTTTAGTAGTCTACTAGGAGGTCTTTCTATAGGTTCAAACTAGAAGTCCTATCGCTTTATGGTTTGCTCACAATCAATCGCTAAAGTAGGGGGTCGAGTATATTTTTCATGAAATAATCTAAGTGTAACTGTTTGTTTTTCAGGTTTGCGACACCTGCTTTGGCACTAAATAAAAGCGAGGCAACGCAATCTTTTTACTTCGTTCTTGTTCCTTATGAATCTATGCTAGGAGGTCATCACTTAGATACTAGGTTCGAATTTTTAGGTGCTCGTTTGCTAGGTGAAACATAGGCTCGAAGTTGACACCCTCTTAGCATCCCACGACCCAAAACAGTTTCCTGAAACAGATTATTATTTGATATTTAAGCCCATAAACTAACTTGTAAAGTATCCTAACATGATCATGCATGTTCATATCTGGTCTATTAACAATACTAAAGTCCGCGATTGATTTACACATTAGTTTGGAGATGTTTGTTTGGCTCGACATAACTGGAACAAGAACAAGGTCAAGGTATTTTACTCTAAGCTGTACTAGGACTATTATCACAGTAACTTAATATTAATACAAGTGTACAAATGAGTTAGAAAAGGTGATGAGAAGACTTACATATATATGGTTCGAATCTAGGTGAACTTCTTGGACAATTGAAGCCTTGAATATTAACTACTCACCCTCCTTTGTACTACTTCCTCTTTTCACTGCTACTAATACTTCTTATACCCTTTTTACTTCTAGTTATTGAGTAAGATTGGTAACTTAAGTATACATGGTTCCTTAGTGTTGATATTTACTAAATTTGTGTTTCTACTACTTAAGCATGGATCGACCTATATATTTATATAAGATAAGAGGCTTCTTGATCCTACTAGTCATCATGTAAAGCTTATAAGAGACATAGTGATGTGTGTTTTACTCCCTAAGCTGCCATTTGTGTGATTCGTATGAAGTGTTTGACAATCCATAGTGTGGTAACTTTCCTCACCATAAGATTTACCTACAATATTTGACTAGAAGTAATTGTGAGGAGACATGTCTATGTGTCTTTAGGAAAAACTAGTAGTAATTTTCATGACTAATGTAATTACATGTGTTCTTCTTGTGATTTACTAATTTACTTCTAGTTTCATTCGAACATTATATGTAACTATGAATAGATCATGCTTAATTAGTTGTATCTAGGGCTTTAAGTATGGTACTTAAGGTTTAATTTATATATATATAAATTAGTTTAAGTTTTGAATAAATTAGTTTAGTAAAAATGTAAATTTTTAGGTTTTGTGTATTAGACACTTATTCACTAACTTAGAGATTTATACTTTGTATTTGAGGGTTTTATACTTTAGGGTTTTAGGTAATAAATATTTATATTATAACGGTTTTAGAGTTTGGAGAAAACCGTAATAGTCGGAAAACGTCCGTTAACAAATTAATGTAAAATGGCAAATGTGATATCGTGATGTTGTATACTTGACATTTAGAGATACTTATGTAAAATAACATAAGATAGATTAGTGTCGGTTACATGGGAGCACGTTTATCAATGTTGTGAGTTACGTCACATTAATTAGTAGTCATGTTCTCAAAAAAAAAATATATGCATGGAAAAAGGATAAGAGTTTATGAAATGATTTTCTTATAAAGTAAAATTTTACCAGTGGTTACAATCGTCTACCCGCAGGATCCATCTCGACTTGGGATAATCTCACCACTCGTTTCCTCGCTCAATTTTTCCCACCAGCAAGAACTACTGATGAGTGTGTAAATACTCATCATTTCTGTCACATTTAAACTGCAAAAACATCTGAAAACACACAGGAATGCCTTAAAAACATAAAATATCCCTGGATTGTGTTTTTATGCAAAAGGATTGAAAACTGATGAAAAACAACATATTTCACATAATTTACAGTTTCAGTCCCTGAACTTTTACAAATTGGCAAAAATAGTCCCTGGTAAATCAAAACATGAAAAATATCATCAAAGGTCCTTAGGGATTCATAAGTTGTCAAGATTAGTCCTTTAAAGTTAAATTTTTCAAAATGACAACTTTAGTCCCTCAAGTTTGAAAAATGTCAAAATTAGTCCTTAAGGTTTTAAAAATGGAAAAATATTAAAAGTAAACCTTGTACTATTCTTTAATGGCATAATTGGTCCTTGTGATATCTATGGAGAAATTACATGTTCAACCCTTCAACTTTCAGAAAATTACATGTTTGGTCCATGGTGTTTGAGGATTTGGCAGAAAAGGTCCCTGGGTATTTTAAATGGAAAAATTACATCTTTGGTCCTTGGGTTATTCATACTTGGCAATATTGGTCCTTATAACCACTTTGGAAAGTTTACAGAAAAGGTCCCTCAACTTTGAATAAATTGCAATTTTGGTCCTTGTGTAACTTTAAACCAAACCGGACCCTTTATATTAAATCCAAAACCAAACCTAATCCAATCCAAACACAACACCCAAGCCCACCCTTACCTTACCCTGGCCCAAAACACAGCCTGCCCACACCCTTAATATTTAAAACGGTGTTTGACCTCCACAAAACCGCAAACCACTGTTCACTCTCCTCTCCCACACCTGCAAACCTGAAAACTAGGTGGTTTTGTGCCACCTTAACCCCCCAGCTCACCTAGCCTACATCCACCAGCTCATCCCACACCCCATCATACCACCCCATGAGGCATTTAATGCTTCTTCACCATATTTCTTCCAAAATCATATCATGACCTCTGTTTTCAACCTAAACCCCCAACTTAGCCACCAAACTACTTTTCCTTGTCCCTTCCACCTCCACAATCCTCCAAACTTCCTTAATTGAAATAAAGCAACCCCTAGCCACCTGTTTCCATTTTTGGCGCCAAAATGCCATTTGTACAGTTAAGATGAAAGACAGAGATCCAATTGCTCAATTGAGGTGGGAAAGATTCAGAGGACATTTGTGAAGCTCAAAAAGTCAATATAAAGCGAAGGGGAAGCAATGTGGATAACTATCTAGTGTAATTTTATTTTATGTATGTCGATTTTATTAGTTTTCAATTTCTAGTGTAGCAATTAACTTTCAAGCTTTGTATTTCATGTTTTCAGTGTATTACAAACCTCTTTCAATAATTAATTTCAAGTTTCAGTTTGATTTTAAGTTTATGTAATTTTTACTTCAAAAATCTCATATAGCTTTAATGTTGTTATTGATTGTTATTTTGGACACTTAAGCTCACATAAGCTCCTTGTATAGCTTCTGTAAGCTATTAGAAGAAGTAAAATCAAGTATTACTTAGAAAATAAAAAATTACTTAAAAATCAATTAAATAGTGTGAAAATAAAAAAATAAGTGATCAATGGTAAAGAAGCTGGAGCAGGGTGGCTTATGGATTGCCCTGGGTTAGAGGCTTAGTGGTAAGCCTATAGGAGTGCTTATTGATCCTTGGTTCATGATACTCAGCAGAATTTCAATTTGTAAGGATTTTCTTGAAATTTCAAGTTTTACTGTTCATTGCTTATCCTAGCTTATCTCTGTGTTATATATGCTTATTTAGTGTAACTTATTCATAATATTGCTTAAAATCAGTTGCTAGTTTGGTAAAACTTTGTTCTTTTAAATCTAAAAATTGGACTGACAAAATAGTACATATTGGATTCCTGAGTTTTGGAACTCATACACCTTGTTTTTGTGTTCAAATAAGTTCATTAGATCATATTAAGTTAATTGGAAGCTGTTACAAAGTCTCAAGTAGTCAATTGTTTTAAAAAGCAAAAATCTAAGAAGTTTAACAGGTTGTTTGGATTTGTCTGATTTGCTGAGCATTAGTTGGTTTCATTGCTTAAAACTTGTTCAAACATCTTTCTTAGTACCAAAGTAGTCCAGAACAACTATATTTTAGGTGGTTGTAAGCTTAAAAAGTCAAAAACATCTTTGATCACCCATCATAGTCCACTGTGTGGATTTTGTGATCCATAAACCTTCAAAACAGCTTAAAAGTTATAGGATTAGATCAATCTAGCTTTATTATAGCTTAACATACCATAATCAATCAGAAAATCAAGCTAGAATCTCATTTTGGTCAACTTAGCAAGAAAATATAAAAAGTCAAAATTGCACCATCTCAGATTTTCCAAAAATGGCATGAATTTTAGAGATTTATGTATTAAGAGTGAGGCTTTGAAACGTTCACATGTTAAAGAGTTTCAGCTAGTCTATTGAATCTAACCTTTACCATATTTTTGTGATTTTTCTTGTGCAAGCCACACAGGCTCAAACACACTTGCAGGGGAAGAAGCTCCCCTGCTACACAGACCATCACCACCACACCCACCACTTTGGTGGTTGTTTCTGAGCTACTCAGTGGGTCCCACAGGCCCCAAGTTGGTTCTTTCAACCCCCCTCCTACCTACCTTCAAGTCTTGAGCTTGGTTTTGAGCTCAAGCTCACTGGGTCCCACCTGAATCACCCCTTGAACTTTGTCCCATTTCTGTCTCAGTCACCCAATAAGCAGATGCTTATTGTGGCTTATAAGCTTATTCTTATCTTATAAAATCTAGCTTATTCAAGTCCAACTAACTTAGGTGAACCAGAATCCACCCTTGTGGACCCCACATAAGCTCATTTGAGCTTATTTCTTAGTTTGGTCAAACTTGGTCAACTGTTAAGGCTAATAAGCACTCACAGTGCTTATTTTTGGTTTCCAAATTAGTTGTCTTTATAAAAGTTTCATATTTTAAGTATTTTAATAGTTCTATAAAAGAAAAAACAGAAAAAGCCAAACTTAATTATAGTGATAGCTTCTATTTAATAGAAATTATCTTTTTAATTTTCTTTTTAGCTTATTTATAAGCACTTCTGCATTTTTATATTTTTACTAAATCTCTTTTATATTAAAGTACTTTTATAAATTTTTCCAGATTTTACTTTTGTCATTTAGTGGTTTTTAGAATTAATACTAGTTTAATTAATTATTAATTAATATTAAAAGATTAAATAGCAAAATTAGATTTTATTAAGTAACACATAGTTTTTATAATTTTCCTAGCTTTTATATAAGTAATGACATTTTTAGGATTTTTTTCTAGAATTTCTACTGTTCATTTTCTATTTTTTATAATATAATTAGTTTAATTGGTAATTAATTAATAAATAGAATAATAACTATTAAATTAGTTTAAAAATACATAAAACAAACTTTTTATAATTTTTTTAGGATTCCTGTGATGGTTAATTAGATTTATAAAAATCTTCTTAATTATCTAAGTCTTTTTAGTATTTTTAATAATTAAATTAATATAATTAGTTAAATAATAATTAATTAATAATAATTAGATAAATAGTGTGAAAAATATAATTTTAGTTTTAAAATAAGTTTTATAATATTTTAGACTTTTTTAAATTTTAATTTTATTTTTCAAGACTTATTTTACATTTTCTTATTTATTAGTGAATTATTAAATAATTAAAAATAAATATTAAATAATAATAATTAATTTAATAGTTATAAAAATAATTTTATATTTCTAATAATTTTCTTATAAGTTTAGGATTCCAAAAATATAATTTTCACATTTGTGGGAGTTGTATTTGACAGAATTCACGTTTAATTTCGTACGTTTACGTTTATTCAAATTTAAACGTACATTTTATATCTTTTTACATTTTTAGGTTTTATTAACTTTTAAATAAATTAGTAATTATAAAATAAATATTTTAAGTTTATTTAATTTGCATTTAAGCCTCTAAGGCATACAAATTCCTACTATAGTTAAAATCGTTTTTGTTGTTTACGTTTAAATATTAAAGGTATACGTTTTCCAGTTCCTTTTCATTTGTACTTATCTGATTTCACGTATTAGTTGATATAGCCTATCAAAGCTATTCTAACTTATATTTCAGTAGTACAAACAATTAAACCCTTTTCCTGTTCAAATCACCTGATCTCGAAGTCATTTTATTTCAGATTTCACGCCTCGTTGGGATTTAACGATCCGGGGAAACACTACACTCCACGGAGTATTGGTTTAGACTGTTTGACTTGTTGACCATTACTTGGTTGATATTTTCTGACTGTTTGAGGCCAATCAAAATTTGGCGCCGCTGCCGGGGACGTGTTTGTGAAAGTAGGAAAGTTCCATCTCCCCGCTGACTTTGTGGTTGTTGATTTCGATGCTGATCAAAGGGTCCCTCTCATTGTTGGGAGGGGATTCCTTAGAACGGGCCGTGCTCTTATTGATGTATTTGAGCAAGAAATCACCTTGCGTGTGGGTAATGAAGCCGTTACCTTTAACCTCGATCAAACCTCGAGGTACTCCTCAAATTATGATTCTGAAGCAGTTAATCAAATAGACATCATAGACATTGCTTCAGAGGAGTACTCTCAAGAATTTCTTGGTTATTCTCATAATTCTGTGAGTGGGGATTCCACTCCATCATCTGAACCTATCATTTCCGAATCTTCCCCTTCTCTCACTCCGTTTGAGGGAAGTGATTTCCTTTTGGAAGAGGTCGAGGCTTTTCTCAAAAGTGATTCAGTTCCATCTGGAATTGATAACACTGAGATTGATCTGGAGGGAGATATTCTTCTCCTTGAGAAATTGCTAAATCAAGACAATTCTCCTCCACTCCCTCCCGTAGAACTTCATAATGAGGAAATTAAATCGGTTGATAAAAACGATGAATTTCCTGAGGTCGAACTCAAGGACTTACCTCCTCATCTTGAATACGCATTTTTGGAAGGTAATGATAAATTACCCGTCATTATTGCTAAAGGTTTAAGTAATGAGGAAAAAGTTGCTCTCATAAAGGTCTTGAAGTCACACAAGCAAGCAATTGCTTGGAAACTCTCCGATATTAAGTGTATTAACCCAGATTTTTGTACACACAAAATCTTAATGGAGGATGACTTCAAGCCCGCAGTGCAACATCAAAGACGGGTGAATCCAAAAATCCATGATGTGATTAAACAAGAGGTTCTCAAACTTCTTGATGCAGGATTGATTTACCCCATCTCTGACAGTCCATGGGTTAGTCCCATCCATTGCGTCCCAAAAAAGGGTGGCATTACTGTTGTAACTAATGAGGAAAATGAGTTGATTCCAACTTGGCTGGTTACCGGATGGCGTGTTTGCATTGACTATTGTAAGTTAAATGACGCCACCCGTAAAGACCACTTTCCGCTGCCCTATATGGATCAGATGCTTGAGAGATTAGCAGGAAACGAGTACTATTGTTTCCTTGATGGTTTCTCAGGATACTTTCAAATCCCCATTGATCCATCGGATCAAGAAAAGACTACCTTTACATGCCCTTATGGAACCTTTGCTTATAAACGTATGCCTTTTGGCTTATGTAATGCTCCAGGTACGTTCCAGAGGTGCATGATGGCCATATTTACCGACATGATCGGTAAAACCATGGAGGTCTTTATGGATGACTTCTCGGTCATTGGGGATTCATTCCAAACATGTCTCACCAATTTAGAAAAAATGTTGAAAAGGTGTGAAGACACCAATCTATGTCTAAATTGGGAAAAGAGTCATTTTATGGTAAAAGAGGGCATTGTCCTCGGCCATAAGATTTCCAAGAATGGGATTGAGGTTGACAGAGCTAAGGTTGATGTCATTGCTAAATTGCCTCACCCTACTACCGTCAAAGGTATTAGGAGTTTCTTGGGTCATGCCGGTTTCTATCGTCGATTCATACAAGATTTTTCTAAAATCTCATGGCCTATGACTCATCTCCTCGAAAAGGATGCTCCTTTTTATCTTCTTACCAGAGTGCATCGAAGCTTTTGAAACATTAAAGAAAAAGCTTACTGAGGCACCCATTCTTGTTGCCCCCGACTGAGATTTACCCTTTAAGCTCATGCGCGATGCAAGTGATTTTGCTATCGGTGCAGTCTTGGGGCAACGCAAAAAGAAACACTTTCAGCCTATCCACTACGCAAGCAAAACTATGAACGAAGCTCAAACTCATTACACCACTACGGAAAAAGAATTATTGGTCGTGGTGTATGCTTTGAAAAGTTTCGGACATACTTAATCTTGACCAAATGCGTAGTGTATACGAATCACTCGGCTCTAAAATATCTCTTTGCAAAACAAGATGCAAAACCGAGATTGCTCTGTTGGGTTCTCCTCCTTCAGGAATTTGATATCATTATTCGTGATAAAAAAAGGAGCTGAGAACCTGGCTGCTGATCACCTGTCCCGATTAGAGAACCCTCATCAAGATGTGTATGAGAAAAAGGAAATAAATGAAACATTTCCTCTCGAAACACTCAATGCGGTTGCTTTTCGCGGAGATTCTACTACCCCATGGTTTGCTAACTTCGCAAACTACCATGCGAGTAACTTTGTTGTGAAAGGGATGTCAACCCAACAGAAGAATAAATTCTTTAAGGATGTCAAACATTACTTTTGGGATGACCCCTACTTATTCAAAATCTGTGTGGATCAAGTCATCCGACGGTGTGTATATGGACAGGAAGCCACTGAAATTCTCAAGGCTTGCCATGCTGGACCCACTGGGGGACATCATAGTCCCAATTACACCGCCAAAAAGGTGTTTGATTCTGGATTCTTCTGGCCCATAATTTATAAAGATGCCCAGGATCTCATTAAAACCTGTGACGCTTGTCAACGTCATGGAAACATTTCACAAAGAAATGAGATGCCACAAAATGCTATTCAAGTCTGTGAGATATTTGATATCAGGGGCATTGACTTTATGGGGCCATTCCCATCATCTAGAGGAAACAAATACATACTTGTGGCTATTGATTACTTATCAAAGTGGGTTGAAGCGAAAGCTTTACCCACGAATGATGCCCGAGTTGTAGTGAAATTCCTTAAATCTCTTTTTGCCCGTTTTGGAACCCCACGTGCTATCATAAGTGATCGTGGTATGCATTTCTGCAATGACAAATTTGACAAAGTCATGCAAAAGTATGGTGTAACTCACCGTCTTTCTACCGCGTATCACCCACAAACAAGTGGGCAAGTGGAGGTTTCAAACCGTGGTATCAAAAGGATACTTGAGAGGACTGTAGGAGAAAATCGTGCTGCCTGGTCGGATAAATTGGATGACGCACTATGGGCCTTTTGTACAGCTTATAAAACACCCATTGGGTGTACACCTTACAAGCTTGTGTACGGAAAGACATGTCATCTTCCGATGGAACATGAGCACAAAGCCTACTGGCATTAAAACATGCCAACTTTGACCTCAAAACTGCGGGTGATCACAGAAAAGTTCAAATGAATGAATTAAATGAACTACGTGATCAGGCTTACGAGAACTCTTTAATCTATAAAGAAAAAACAAAGAAGATTCATGACTCAAAAATAAAGAACCGCGTTTTTAACGTTGGTGATCGAGTTCTTCTCTTTAATTCTAGATTAAAGATCTTTTCGGGTAAACTCAGTTGGACTGGCCCATTCACTATCACTAAGGTTTATCCATATGGTACCATTGAGTTATCTCAAAATGACGGTCCATGTTTTAAAGTGAATGGGCATCGTGTGAATCACTACTTTGGAGAGGACATACCATCCATGGTTGTCCCGGATCTCCAAACTTTCCCCAAGGACAATTAAATTCGGGGTCGAGTCAAGCTAGCGACTCGGTAATCAAAAACAGTAGCAATATGGGTTTTCACCCATATTTTTGTATTCTTTCTCTTTTCTACCACCCTAGTGTGGGGGAGATGCCCCACATGTTGTATATATGTATATATCTTGAAAAAAAAATGAAAAAAAAAGACCATGTAAATAGCCTAAAATAAAGGTTATTAATATTTCCTTCTTACGTTCTAAGTGTCGGTTTAACACACGGTGTTTTGAATATTCAGGGCAATATTCATTTCTAAGTGTGGGGGGGGGGGGGGGGATTCTCACGAATTCAAACACATGTTCCATCAAGCACCCTCATTTGATCAAAATTTAAAGTTTTTTCACACTTAGAAATGCAATAAATGGTTATCAGTCCACCATGTCTAACCCACATAAGGATTGGCTAATCCAGGAGCAAACGGCTTTTGGTAAAGACAAAACAAATCCGTTGACAGCTGGTGGTTTGCTCAAAATCACATGGTTATCAAGTGGACCATAGTTCTTACTTGAACTGATACATTTGGCTACTCCAGAAGTGATGGCTTTTGGTAAAGAGACATAAAATCTATTAAAATTTTCTCAAAAGATTGCTAGGGACTAGAAATAGTTTAGTGTGGGGGATTGATGAGTGTGTAAATACTCATTATTTCTGTCACATTTAAACTGCAAAAATATCTGAAAACACACAGGAATGCCTTAAAATACATAAAATATCCCTGAATTGTGTTTTTATGCAAAAGGATTGAAAACTGATGAAAAACAACATATTTCACATAATTTATAGTTTCTGTCCCTGAACTTTTACAAATTGGCAAAAATAGTCCCTAGTAAATCAAAACATGAAAAATCTCATCAAAGGTCCTTAGGGATTCATAAGTTGTCAAGATTAGTCCTTTAAAGTTAAAATTTTCAAAATGACAACTTTAGTCCCTCAAGTTTGAAAAATGTCAAAATTAGTCCTTAAGGTTTTAAAAATGGAAAAATATTAAAAGTAAACCTTGTACTATTCTTTAATGGCATAATTGGTCCTTGTGATATCTATGGAGAAATTACATGTTCAACCCTTCAACTTTCAAAAAATTACATGTTTGGTCCCTGGTGTTTGAGGATTTGGCAGAAAAGGTCCCTGGGTATTTTAAATGGAAAAATTACATCTTTGGTCCTTTGGTTATTCAAACTTGGCAATATTGGTCCTTATAACAACTTTGGAAAGTTTACAGAAAAGGTCCCTCAACTTTGAATAAATTGCAATTTTGGTCCTTGTGTAACTTTAAACCAAACCGGACCCTTTATATTAAATCCAAAACCAAACCTAATCCAATCCAAACACAACACCCAAGCCCACCCTTACCTTACCCTGGCCTAAAACACAACCGGCCCACACCCTTAATATTTAAAACGGGGTTTGACCCCTTTTGACCTCCACAAAACCGCCAACCACTGTTCACTCTCCTCTCCCACACCTGCAAACCTGAAAACCAGGTGGTTTTGTACCACCTTAACCCCCCAGCTCACCTAGCCTACATCCACCAGCTCATCCCACACCCCATCAGACCACCCCATGAGGCATTTAATGCTTCTTCACCATATTTCTTCCAAAATCATATCATGACCTCTGTTTTCAACCTAAACCCCGAACTTGGCCACCAAACTACTTTTCCTTGTCCCTTCCACCTCCACAATCCTCCAACTTCCTTAATTGAAATAAAGCAACCCCTAGCCACCTGTTTCCATTTTTGGCGCCAAAATGCCATTTGTACGGTTAAGATGAAAGACAGAGATCCAATGGCTTAATTGAGGTGGGAAAGATTCAGAGGACATTTGTGAAGCTCAAAAAGTCAATATAAAGCGAAGGGGAAGCAATGTGGATAACTATCTAGTGTAATTTTATTTTATGTATGTCGATTTTATTAGTTTTCAATTTCCAGTGTAGCAATTAACTTTCAAGCTTTGTATTTCATGTTTTCAGTGTATTACAAACCTCTTTCAATAATTAATTTCAAGTTTCAGTTTGATTTTAAGTTTATGTAATTTTTACTTCAAAAATCTCATATAGTTTTAATGTTGTTATTGATTGTTATTTTGGACTCTTAAGCTCACATAAGCTCCTTGTATAGCTTCTGTAAGCTATTAGAAGAAGTAAAATCAAGTATTACTTAGAAAATAAAAAATTACTTAAAAATCAATTAAATAGTGTGAAAATAAAAAAATAAGTGATCAATGGTAAAGAAGCTGGAGCAGGGTGGCTTATGGATTACCCTGGGTTAGAGGCTTAATGGTAAGCCTATAGGAGTGCTTATTGATCCTTGGTTCATGATACTATGTAGAATTTCAATTTGTAAGGATTTTCTTGAAATTTCAAGTTTTACAGGCTCAAACACACTTGTAGGGGAAGTAGCTCCCCTGCTACACAGACCATCACCACCACACCCACCACTTTGGTGGTTGTTTCTGAGCTACTCAGTGGGTCCCGCAGGCCCCAAGTTGGTTCTTTTAACTCCCCTCCTACCCACCTTCAAGTCTTGAGCTTGGTTTTGAGCTCAAGCTCACTGGGTCCCACCTGAATCACCCCTTGAACTTTGTCCCATTTATGTCTCAGTCACCCAATAAGCAGTTGCTTATTGTGGCTTATAAGCGTATTCCATGAGCTTATCTTATAAAATCTAGCTTATTCAAGTCCAACTAACTTAGGTGAACCAGAATCCACCCTTGTGGACCCTACATAAGCTCATTTGAGCTTATTTCTTAGTTTGGTCAAACTTGGTCAACTGTTAAGGCTAATAAGCACTCACAGTGCTTATTTTTGGTTTCCAAATTAGTTGTCTTTATAAAAGTTTCATTTTTTAAGTATCTTAATAGTTCTATAAAAGAAAAAACAGAAAAAGCCAAACTTAATTATAGTGATAGCTTCTATTTAATAGAAATTATCTTTTTAATTTTCTTTTTTGCTTATTTATAAGCACTTCTGCATTTTTATATTTTTATTAAATCTCTTTTATATTAAAGTACTTTTATAAAAGTTTCCAGAATTTTCTTTTGTCATTTAGTGGTTTTTAGAATTAATACTAGTTTAATTAATTATTAATTAATATTAAAAGATTAAATAGCAAAATTAGATTTTATTAAGTAACACATAGTTTTTATAATTTTCCTAGCTTTTATATAAGTAATAACATTTTTAGGAATTTTTCTAGAATTTCTACTGTTCATTTTCTATTTTTTATAATATAATTAGTTTAATTGGTAATTAATTAATAAATAGAATAATAATTATTAAATTAGTTTAAAAATACATAAAACAAACTTTTTATAATTTTTTTAGGATTCCTGTGATGGTTAATTAGATGTATAAAAATCTTCTTAATTATCTAAGTCTTTTTAGTATTTTTAATAATTTAAATCAATATAATTAGTTAAATAATAAATAAATAATAATTAATTAATAATAATTAGATAAATAGTGTGAAAAATATAATTTTAGTTTTAAAATAAGTTTTATAATATTTTAGACTTTTATAAATTTTTATTTTATTTTTCAAGACTTGTTTTACATTTTCTTATTTATTAGTGAATTATTAAATAATTAAAAATAATTATTAAATAATAATAATTAATTAAATAGTTATAAAAATAATTTTATATTTCTAATAATTTTCTTATAAGTTTAGGATTCCAAAAATATAATTTTCACATTTGTGGGAGTTATATTTGACAGAATTCACGTTTAATTTCGTACGTTTACGTTTATTCAAATTTAAACGTACATTTTATATCTTTTTACATTTTTAGGTTTTATTAAATTTGAAATAAATTAGTAATTATAAAATAAATATTTTAAGTTTATTTAATTTGCATTTAAGCCCCTAAGGCATACAAATTCCTACTATAGTTAAAATCGTTTTTGTTGTTTACGTTTAAATATTAAACGTATACGTTTTCCAGTTCCTTTTCATTTGTACTTATCTGATTTCATGTATTAGTTGATATAGCCTATCAAAGCTATTCTAACTTATATTTCAGTAGTACAAACACTTAAACCCTTTTCCTGTTCAAATCACCTGATCTCGAAGTCATTTTATTTCAGATTTCACGCCTCGTTGGGATTTAACGATCCGGGGAAACTCTACACTCCACGGAGTATTGGTTTAGACTGTTTGACTTGTTGACCATTACTTGGTTGATATTTTCTGACTGTTTAAGGCCAATCAACTACCAAGCAAAGGAATGACATCTTGATGTTCCAACAATGTCAAGGTGAAACTCTTTACGAAGCGTGGACTCGTTTTAAGGACTTACTCCGCGAAGTCCCCCATCATGGCATTGATCTTTGGCTCCAAATCCTAATATTTTATGATGGTGTCAATCATCAAACTAGAAGGGCCATAGATTACGCTGCCAATGGTAGACTGAGCAAGCTCAGTGTTGAGAGGTCATTGAGGACTTAGCACAATACGAAGTGGAAGAATGGGAGGATCCAATGTTCTTGGAGGAAGGGAGTTTAGATTGCATGAATGTACCCCAAGAACAACTATTTGAGAACATCAAAAGGCAGGTTAAGGAATTGATAAGGGCTAAGATACCTATGGCTAATGTTGAATATGTGAATGCATTCAGTAAACATACGCTTCCTGAATTTTCACGACAAGAGGAGTTCGAAGGGATAATGTTGACTTTTGTAAACAACCTAGAAATACACATCCGACAGTTAGAGGTCCAAATGGAGAACACCCGAACACCTTTATGGACTTGTCTGAAGGTTTCATGTCAAGGATTAAGGAAAAGATTAGGGAAGAAGCTATACCCAAAAAAATCGAAAAGACTTTTGAACTCTCAGTCCCTAGTGAGACAGGCAGCGGTTGGCACAATGAAACACCTCTCTCTGTGGATTCAACCCAGAATAACTTCTATTCCCATAAGTTTCTTTTTGAGAAAGGGAACTCTTACGCCTATACCATAACCTCTAAATCACTCAAACCAACCTTGATGCATAGGGTCTCGATGATTTCTCAAACCAAACCCATTACCCATAAAACTTCTTTCCAACATTCCAACTTCAAAACGCCAACACTCCACTTCTTCGATGAAAAGCAAGTTTGAGTACGAAGATGAAGATGACGTTGAAATAAAAAAGATGGGAACTGGAATGGATGAAGAACCGTTAGAGCATACTATTTATGAAAATGGCAAGAGCTCAAATCTTTGTCACAAAACTCTTCTAACTTCAAATCCACCCATCAAACCAAAGGATTCGGGTAACCTAAAAATGAAGGTGGTAGACTCTTTCGCCATTCACTCACCCCCTTCACCTCACATGGCATATTTCCACCCTAAGGGTGTGTATCGCTACTTTCACCCGCACTTAATTCTAAGTGTAGGGAAAACCTCTCCTATTTTTGTTAAATAAGGGTAGAGTTAGGCTCGTGACTCGAACAAAAACAAGCGCTTTTTGGGAGGCAACCCATGTTTTTAATTGTTTGATGTTTTTACTTTATTTGTTTGTTTGTGTCATATATGCTTAATCATAATTGTTAAATTTTCATATTTCGAATAATTTGTGAAAATGCTTTATTTTGTTTTTAACATCGTCTTAATTGCATATAAAGGTATTTTACAAAAAGATAAGTGTAGGGAAGTTTATATTTTGTTAAAAAGAACGAAATTCGAACATGAAAAATTCACAACTCATGATTAGCATATATTCTATCTTGTTTGTGTGTCAATACTTGTGGATATGTTTTATGAGTTCCTATTTGTAATTCATTCCATAAGTATCCAATCCTTTTATTGTTTGGTTTTGTTTTTATTTCTAAGTCTGGAATTACATCTAGTTGTGGTTTTTCTTTGTTTGGTTTGATGCTTTGGTTTTTGTGTTTGTTGCTTACAGGTTATATTGGACAAGAAGATGATTACATTTCTGGAGTGGAGATTATCATGTTCATTCTCTTGGAGGAAGATTTAACCATATTATCACATCGTCCATACCGAGCGAATCAGGGGAGTATTAGTTTCTTTCATTCTCATTTATTTTTACTTTTATATCTTTTATTTAGAACATTGGGGACAATGTTCGGTTTAAGTGTAGGGAGGGTAAATTGGGATACCTTAGAAACTATAACTCTACTTGATTTTTGTTTCGTTTGATAGTGAATGTGTAATAAAGCTAAGAGAAACACTTGTTAGGGTAATTTTAGCGCCAAATTTAATTTTTTTTTACAACATATAGGAGTGAAGCTTTAGTCTTAATAAGCGTCTCATGGATTGGAGTTGTATGACTAGCACAAAAATCGTACCACTCAAAAAATTTTCCACCCCAAATATGTGAGGTTCGCCCCTAGATTTGTTAGGAAAAGATGCTTATGAGTGTACCGGTAGTACTTAGATTCTAGAACTTGTGATAGTGATGCATCCCGAGACCACTAGTGAGACTACATTCGATTAGTTAGGATTTAATACATGATAAGAGGCATTAGGATAACCCTTGTGTTAAACCCGTATCATAATTACTTGACCTATGAAGTCAATACACTTGACTAATAAAGTCAATTAATTTTCCCACACCTTTGCGATGTACTCATTTTTAGTACACGATACCCCTAGTACACCCCTCCGAGCCTATCTTTTTCATTTCTAACTTTAAGCATTTTACTTAAAGGAAGAATTTGTTTACAATCCACCCCCAAATGTACACCCAAATCGCCTTAGCCTTCCTTGTATGCACTCATCTTTAGTGAATTATTGTTACATGTTTAAACCCTTAGTTAATTGTCTATTTGATTACATGGTTGCTAAGTCGAGTCATATCTTGTACATATTGTTTTGGGACGATTGGGACTCATGGGTAAAGTACTATTGTTATGGAGTATTGGGGAAGACGTAAATTATTACCCCCATATGTGCGTTAATATCTAAAAAGTACTCCAAGTGTATTGATTATCTTAATTCGAGTAATTAGAATAGTTAATTGTAATGTATGTAAAAGTTCAAGTGTAAGGGGAATGCAAATTCCCTATGATGTATTATTTTAGATGGTAGGGCAAGAATGTATGAAAAAAAAAATCGAAAAACTCAAGAAAAAGAAAAAAAATTAGAAAAAGAAAAAGAGAAAAACATACGGACTACCATCTCATTTCTTTTTATGTTTTTGTAGTTTTCATTAGCTTAAGTCGAGTCGATTCTTGGCTTAGCAACGCCACGTTGTACATGTAATTGACCAAGAAGATTAACTCGCCACCAGTAAAGATTGCCTTTATCCAACAAAACCGTGTTTATCATATCCCTACACCTCATGTTACAACCCTTTAAAAGACCTCTTTAATAGTTTATCCTAGGTGCTTACGCCAAGTGATAGAAGTTTGATCCTTTCCCAAGCCTATGCTATTCTATGTGCTATAACAGGTAGTGAGAGATATTTTTCATTTTCATTTTTGATATATACTTTTATTACACCCGAGAGATGTGAGTATTCAAACACTATTTGTGAGGTGCTAGTGTATAATTTCCGTGCTTGTTTTGGTTGAAATGGAACGATCATTTGTTGTAATTACTTTTGTGTTAGTGTTAAATGACCCCTAGCTTGTATTTTGATTAGAATAAAAGCGCATTTTCTTAAGGACAAGCAATTCTCAAGTGTAAGGGTATTTGATGAGGCAAAAAGTGTTACGCTTTTAGAGGGTCATTTAAGCCCTAAATCATAATTTTATTATCAAATATTGCCTCAAATCGTTTCTTTTCTCATTTTAGGTACTCGGGACGTGATTTCTAAAATATGAAGCTTTTTGGATGTTTTTATGCTCAAGAATGAAGAGAACAAGAAAACCAAGGAAAGTCAGGATTTTGCACTTGACGGCGTCACGTTTTGGATGCTGACGCCGTCACTTGAAGAATGGAGCAGATGGAAATTAACACATGACGCCCTAGAAAGAATTTTGGTGATTTACACCTGACGCCATCACGTGTATTTGGAAGTAGGCCATCACGTGTTAAATTAAAGAGTGATGGCCCAGAAGACTTATAACCTGAAGGGGTCAAGTAAGCCATCATGTGTTAACTAGTCACAACTTGCGCGCGCGGTAGCTGCTACTGTTTTGGCCATAACGTTTGCATACGAACTCGGATTTGAGTGATTTAAAAAAGGAAACGATCGGGACAAAAAGATCTACAATTTGGTGATGAAAAACTGGTTTTGATGCCAACAAGGTTGGGCTGACGCCGTCAACTCCGGCCGGCCTGAAAACTGCCTATAAATACAGCCTTATAACTTCATTATTTGTAAGCCCCAAACCCTATGTCCGATTCTGGGGTTAGGGTAGGTGTTTTTCCAGCAACTTAGAGGGTCTTAATCACTCCATAAACATCCTGTAACGGTTTGTTTATTGATTCAATCTTATGTTATGTCTTCAATTATCATTATTGTTGATTATTCTCCATTAATTATGCATGGCTAATTCACCTTGTGTTTACATATGATTGTGTGAAACTTGTATAGAATTAATTAGATCTTATTGATTCCTTGTTGATGTTTGTGTCTATTTTCATCAATTAAGGTGTGACACTTCGATAGGTCTAATTGGTTTATTTTATATTTCTTGTTCCCTATTGTCTCTTGTTTGATTGATTGATAATCGATGTTAGGCTTAAGAAAACTGGCTAATCTCCAATTGGTAACATGCTTGAACGTCTTAAGAAACATGAATCAGATGTGTACTACGATTTTAATGGTTGTATTTAATGCATAAGTCACTACTAATTAGGCCATGTTAGGAGCTAGTTGTCGGCTCGACATAGGAAGAGGTAGAATCTTGTAGAGTTGGGGAAGATCGTACATGGCCCCACGAATGGTATTAAGGAATGAAACCCGTTAATTAAAACAAGGTTAACATTCAATAGGTAGAATTGGATAGCTAGCAAGGAGTAATACATTATAGGTAGGCACACTTCACTTCCCTTGTAGAACCTTAATTTACATTTCTTGCACATTAGTTTAATTAGTAGCTTTTGGGTTAGTTGATTAGCAACTAATTCCGCCCCTCCTTCCAAAATCGAGATTTTACCGCTTTCAAAAAAAATTATAAAAACACAAAAAGAATCTTCCCTCGCCTTTAGACCTAATTGACTTAGTTTTCAATCCTAACGAATACTATTCCCTATGGAGAACGATCAATCCCCCATACTTGCCACTCACTATACTAGATCGGTCAGGTACACTGCCTGGTGGGGATTGCAAGCTTCTCAATATCCCTTGAGAAGTAAAACCTTTTGCAAGGTTACAAAACCACGCATCATCGCTAAAACCGCAACTCGCTAAATGAACCAACTCGCTAAAACTCCAACTCGCTAAATGAAAGATCACTAAAATCACAAACTTGCTAGATTTAGCAACTCGCTAGACAAGTCAACTCACTACAGCAACTTGCTAAACCCACTACAGGACACGTCTGGCAGCTCGCTACTCCAATAGGACAAACCAGTCGCTTTCTAGCGATTTGTCCTTTGTCCCAAAATAGTAAACAAGCAACTCATATGAAATGTAATCCGTAAGCCAACTCGCTAGTAAGAATATCAACTCAATCTGCATCAAACGTTTAACAAACTAATGAAACAACTTATCCAAGAGCTAAACTAAATACCTACTACACTCCTAAACACGAATGTCCAAGAATAACACGCTACATGCCACTAAAAGAGATCAAACTATTGAATTTACACCTAATACCATTCGAAACAAATAAAAGCACCAAAACCACACCACAAATTCGAGCACCAACAATCCTAGGATGAAACCACGGCTCTGATACCAATTGTAGGATACTCTAATACATAAACACTTCTTGTTTTTGTGTTATGGATTGATTTGGTAGATGAAAACTTCGAGAGATGTTAGAGAGAGAAAGAGTATTAGAACCTTGAGAGAAATAAGAGTGTATTAGCTTGTAAAAGTAAGAAAGTCCAGCCCTCTCCCTTGGTGGGAGAGGGTATTTATAGTACAACACATAACCACCCTCTCTCGAGCTGTGGATCGGGTATACAGTGGGTAAAGACCCGTCCTTCCTCCACGTAGTTACTGAAACTAAACTAATTACTAACTAAATAATAATAAGACTACGAGCTTCGTAATGCTAATCTATACTTGGGGTAACCGAGTCTTTCACGTAAATATTTATATTCCTAATAGAAAAGATGCAGGCTCTTATAGAACTTGCAAAAGTTAAAGAACCTGAAATTATTGATGATGTTCCTCTAAGTTTCAAACAACCTATCATTGAATTTACTTCGGGAATACATGATGGAAGTCAAGCATATTGGGACATCAAGAGGCTTGATGGTAGAAAAGTTAGATTTATTCGCTTTCTACATATGGTCCAACATTTTGATAGGGATGACATGGTGACTCTTTGGAGGTTATTTAAGGAAAAATTTATTGGTAATATGCCAGAGAAGATCTATGATAAAGTCTTATAGGGATACATGAAGGTAATGTTTGAGCCATACCATGAAGATGAAGCATGGAGAAGCCTAAGGCATAACACAATTTTAAATTGGAAGCTATTTCAGAGCTGTGGAGTTCATGTTCTGGATCTACATGGCCTAATAATCTACATGTTGGTAGAGAAAGATTATACCTTAAAATTTCACAAAGATGTTGTTCATCAAATGTTACATAGAAAAAGAAAGCTTCAACTTCAGTATGCATATGATGATATAGCATATCAGCTGCTCAAAAAGATGAATGATTATCTTAAACCAAGATAGTTTTTGTTTAAAAGCATCCTCTCGGTGATTGTTCAAGTTATGAGAGAAACTTGATGATTTTGGAAGAAAATATCAAGTTTAAGGGAAGATTGTTTGGTTTTGGAGATATTGTTGCTCATAAGATTACAATTGCTCATGTAATTGAAACGAAAATGCTCTAAGTATGTTTCTACTAATGGTACAAATGTTAATGCTGCTGGTGTATTTTACCACTAGTGGTGATGCTGAAGATTTTCAAGAAAATACACTAAGTAGTTACTGTTGCTAAACATAGAGTTACTACTGCTAGTTCATTGTTACTACTGCTGGAGTGTTATAGTCGGTTATTATTTATAGAATATCTTTTACCGAAAGTTATGTATTAGATAAATATAGAAAAGATATTTATCTTGTATAGCAAGTAATTGTAAGCCGACTAGGACTCCTTAATCTATAAAAGGAAGTCCTAAGGCATAGAGATAGATACGTTTTTTTTTAATATAATTCAAAGTTGTAAACTCTAATACTTTTGAGTATTCGTATTATTAATAATATTCAAGTGTTTTATTGAATATTCATTGTTTACTATTAATCAATACAAAGTTCTTCTTAAGATCAAATACAATTTCAGCATTGTGTTTGATATAATTTAAGTCGGTTTCTTAACTTAGTTGTTTTAGATTTATCTAAGATAACTGCACCTTGCAAGCTAAGGAATTCGATCAAGTGCATAACTGGGATCAACAATAATTCACCCATAAGCGTTTCATTATTAAACCCATTTACCTTTTAGATTGGTTATTGTACTACATTTCAGTGGTGGACATGTGTATCCTTGCCAGACTTATGATATAATACTAAACACGGCCGTGCAATTGAGCGATTCACTAAATGTTACCACATAAATTAGTTGAGTGATTTGAGTGTTTACGTTTCCTATTTCACGAGATGCTTGGTTGTGCGTACTTCTGATTGAGTATTTTATTTCAGCCTATCCCCTTTACTATTATTTAGGAGATGTTTAATAAGTTAAAATTGAGAGTCTACTTAAGGACAAGTAAAAGTCAAGTGGGGGATATTTGATGTGATCAAATAAGTGCTATATTTATGCATCATTTATCCCATGTATATATATTGGTCATTTATTATACCTTATATCAGAATCGTTGCTTAATTGCTTACATTTTTTATTTTCAGTAATTATTGAGCAATATTGGAAAAGATAAAAAAAACGACAGAACTTGAAGCTAAAATGGGAGAAATGTACAAGTCTAGAAAGTGCATACGTCGTATCCACATATGGTGCTACGTCGTATAAATCACTAACGCTATGTTCTCGAGTTTTTTTTTTTTTTAAGTAACGGAAGGGGATGGGAAGGGAAATAAAAAAAAGGGTGTTCTTGAGTTTTTTTAATATGGAAAGCTAGGGGACGGGAAGGTGGGAGGGAGGGAAGGGATGGGATTTTGTGTGTATATGTAATCCGCCCATCATTGGGATGATCAGGAGGGAACGGGTTTTATGAGAACATGGGCTTTTGTTAAATTACAATTATATCCTTATTTGGCGTGTGTTTATGTATTCGTATTCACAAACAGAAGGTCATTAACACTAGTTATGCCCGCTAATAAACAATCAATCAATAATTAATATTTTCTAGGTACAAGCTTGATGTATAAGTTTATATGAAAAGAAGCATTGGCTGCTGATGTAAATCAGACTAAATAACATAGTAGGCAACAAAAACATAACAACAGGCCATTAACAAAGTTCATGAGAAAAAGAAATGCCATACAAAGTTAGTACGTGGGTTAGAGAAGAATATCAGTTGGTACGTGGGTTAGAGAAATGCCAAAGAGCAGGTAATTGATTTGTTTTGAGGGTATATTAGTAATTTGGGTAGCTTCCCATCCTTTCCTAGCAACTAAAAATTTAAAACTCAAGAACACAAATAAAACCCCTTTCATTCTTCACAATGTCATTCCTTACTTTACCCTTCTGATGCGTGTATTGTGTCATACGCAGTATAGGGGTAATTGCCTATTTCAAGTTTTACATTTATATTTAGCCGACTTATCCTATAACACACACACTAACGGACAGTGTATCCGATCAATATGTATATAGTGGTAAGTAGAGTGTCGATCACTAAGAGTAAAACGTAAACCTTAATTTGTCTATCAGTATTTTAATATTCTAAGTTAGTTTTACAATCTAGTCTAACGCAAGGGGGTTTAGTCTGAGAGACTAGCAAAGATTTGGTTTTATTAAACAGTAAATTAAAACTAGTGAGAACGAATCAGCAAAGAGAAACACGTACACAGATAGATAATAGAGACTAGAAGAAGACCTGTCCTGATAATTAAGTAGCTTGTCACTTGTTTTATTGCTAGTTTTATATGAAGTGTATTGTAATCTGGTCTTTCTCGTTGGATCGCAGTATTTCGGCGAGTAAACCATTAATGATCACTTATATCTATCCTACTTATCTAAAGATGTTAGATTAAATAGGCAAGGGGCAGATATGGCAGTCCACGGGCTCAGCTAGACACAGAGATTATCAAAACACTAATATAAGTCACCAAAGACATCAACATATAAACTTTAATTAATGGGAAAGCAATATTAAGGGGAGTGTACGATGTTCCGTAGTCACATATCACAAGCTCATTAATCCTGATGAATTAAAGCGTACTATTACAATAAAACAAAATTACTTAATGAATTAAATACATGCAGGACCTTCTTACAGCTCTAATATCTTTGTTTAGAGTGTGTCTTGTGAAGCTTCTTCGACTGAATTCGTCTCCTTAGGGTTATGGCTCTCCTTGTTGCACATAAAATTCGTCTGTCCTTGGGGTATTTATACTTTCTGGCTGAGGGTTAGATGCGGCGCATTAACTTAACTTCGCGTGGGGTCCAAGATTAATATATTTTGGAATATTCGTACACCACCTTTAAATGTGGCGTAACTTGTTTCTTGTATGCGGCGCATGTCCTTTAGCATCTTGGATTATATTTGGTGAAGTTTTGATAGTGATACGTCGTATGTCAGAAGTACATTGCGGCGTATCTGGAGTAGAACAAGCTTGATCTTCTTCATTGACCAAAGTTTCATATGCGGCGCATGCTAGAATTGCATGCGGCGCATTCTTCAAAGTCAGGCAATGGTCTTCGAATTCATCTAAGTATGATATTGCAGCGTATCTGTTGAGAGAGATACGGCGCATCTTTTGGGTTTCAGTTGACTTTTGACATCTTGGTGGTTTTTATAACAACCCACAAACACCCATTCCTATCATTCCCATTACAAATACCTATAGTAGGTATTTTCACAGGTAAATTTTTGCTTTTTATATACATTATTACTTGCATGACTCACTAGACCTACTCACGTATCTACACAAGCCTTATAACTCAACACTCACATCCTATAAACCCCAGGTATGTCAGCATAAACTCATAACAACACCATAATAAGTAATTCACCAATATAAAACACTAAACATAACACAAAACCCTAATAAAACCTAAACTAAAACTTAAGTAGGATTATGTGCTTATCTGAACCTATATGCTTAGTTAAACTAGTAAGAATGTGTTCAAGGCTTAAGTAAGAGTTTCTTTAGGAATATTAGGATATATTAGGACTATTAGGCTATAGAATAGAACCCTTAGAACTTAGATACAAACCCCCTAAGCCCTAAACCATAACTAGGTCATAGATAACTAGAATTAGGTCTAAACCCTCCCAAAACTTCCCCATAGGTTACTACCACTTAGTGTAAGCCTTTTAGAACTTAGGAATAGTTATTAGATACCCTTAGGACACTAACTTAGGCACAAAACCATAAGATAAACCCTAGTCTCTCACTAAACCCACTTAGGTCAAACCTTCCCAAAACTTTCCCATAGGTTACCCACACTTAGAATAAACCCTTTAGGTCTTAGGATTAGTCACTAGACACACTTAGGAACTTAATTTAGGCACTAAACCTTAGGTAAAACCTTAAACACATAGTAAGTAGAAACTAGGTCTAAACTTAACTAAAACTTAGTAAAACCTAAACATAAGTACCTTAAACACCTCAACCTAGCACCCTAACACCTTAGTCATACCCAAGCATGCACCTTAACACCTCTAAGCACACACACAAGTATGTGCATCACCTACTTGACTAATCCGCCACTAATCCACCCTAAACTCCCCTAATCCACCACTAAACCACCCCTAATCACCCTAAACCACCCTTAAACCCACCAAGAAGCTTACAAGCATCTCTAAGCTACCAAGCAAGGAGGTGTGTAAGCTACTTGTCACATCCTTTCCCCTAAACCGCCTCTACGGCATCACCACCACCATATACTCCCCAAACCGCCATAGCAGTCCCCTAGCTACTCCTCTAGCTCTTCCTTTTTATCTCTAGCTCGTCCTTGTCACCCCTCCCTCCTCCTTACACGTTAGAAGACAGCCATGTTAAGTATACTTGGCCACCACTCCTCTCGACCCCTATAAATACCCGCGACCCATGCTTCATTCTAAACCATCCCATACTTCTTCTTCCACCTCAAATTTCTGTACCTAGTAGTAGTTTAGAGATCATATAAGAGCTGAGAGTCGAGCTAGGAGGACCTTGCATGGTATCGAGTCTCATTTCTAGTCACAAAACCCTAACCCTAGTTTTCACCAACGTAACTCCCCCCCCCCCTAGCCAAGTAAGTCTTACATTTAGTAATTTAGCTTTAGTATAGTCTTAGGATAGATTTAGAATGCCTTAGATAGCTTAGATACCCTTGCATGAGCCTAGAACCATTCTACTTGCTAGTTTACGTATTAAAACCCTAGATCGAGTCATATACTTGCATGCATGCTATAAGTCGTTAATTTAGCTCATACACTAGTTAAAAATAACTTAGATAAGTTAAAATAAGTAAAACATAGGCTAGAAAACTTAAATACTAGATAAAATATAAGTTACATGCATATTAGGACTAGTTTTGCAAAACTTTACATGCATAAGGGTATATATCATAAATTCCTGAAATTATAAATTCTAGGGACTGTTTTTGACATTTTCTAGAAGTTATAAGTAGTAAGGACTAGTTTTTCATAATATTAAAACCCTAGGATAGATAATAACATAAGTATAAACTAAAAAGGACTAAAAATGAAAATAGTATAAAGTTAAGGGTCTAAAATGGTAAATATAGAAAACTTAGGAGTCTTAGCATATTTACATAAAATATAGAAGTCTAGGGACTAGTTGTGTCAAGTATAGATAGTTATTAGTATAAGTAATATAGTAATATAAAACTTAGGGTAGAAAATGTAAATATATAAACTATAAGGGTAAAAAGTGAAAATACCATATAAGTATAAAACCTAAATAAAGTTAGAAGCATAACACAATACTAGGGAGCCTCATGCGAGGAGTACTATGTGGATATTTCGTTTTTGACGAGTTTGTTAGGTTTACGAATTAAAGTGCCCTGACTCCTCGAACGATTATTGCATATACTTCTGAGATATGATGGCCCGAACGGTGATATGATTATAACTAAACCCTAATAACAACAAAACTCAATAATAGGTGATGCGTGGGAATTGCACCAGGCTTTACCTCTCAAGGGATCTTGAGAAGCTTACAACCCCCACCAGGCAGTGTACCTGATCGTTGTAGTATAGTATAGTGACAAGTACTGGGGGATTGATCGTTCAGCTAGGAATAGTGTTGTTAGGATTGAAATTAATTTAACTAGGTCTAAAGGTGAAGGATGATTCTTTTTGTATTTTTATATTTTATGAAAAGCAAGTAAAAATCTCGGGTATTGGGAGAGAGGGCGGAATTAGTTGCTAATCAACTAACCCAAAAGCTACTAATTAAACTAATTAACAAGAAAACTAAACTAAGGTTCTACAAGATAAGTGAAGCATGTCTACCTATGATATGTTATTCCTTGCTAGCTATCCAATTCTACCTATTGAATTGTAACCTTGTTTTAATTGACGGGTTGTATTCCTTAATACCATTCATGGGGTATCGCACATAACTCCCCAATTCTATGAGCTCTTATCTCCTCCTACACCATGCCCAGCACAACTATAGGGATTGTAAACAGTGGCTCATGCATTAAATACAACCAATAAAGACCTTAGTGCAATAGGTTCATGTTTCCTAAGACGTTCAAGCATGTTACCATTTGGAGATCTGCCAGTTTTCTTAAGCCAAACATATAAATCATTCAATCAAAACAAGAATCAATAGGAAACAAGAATTATAAACTAAACCAACTAGATCTATTGAAGTTGTCACGCCTTAATTGATGGAGATAGACACACACATCAACAAGCCCCTCGTTAATGGAGATAGACACAACATCAACAAGAAATCAATTAGATCTAATCAATTATATACAAGTTTCACATAATCATAAGTAGACACAAGGTGAATTAGCAAATCATCATCAAAGAAGAGCAAACAACAATGATAATGGAAAACATAATTAAGATAGAATCATCAAACCAATACATGATATTTATGGAGTGATTTAAACCCTCTAAGTTGCTGGAAAAACACCCACCTAAACCCAGGAATCGACCTTAGGGTTTAGGGCTTACAAAAAGTGAAGTTATGATGTTATATTTATAGGCATGTTTTCTGTCGGCAAGGCTTGACGGCGTCAGCTCATTCTCTTGACGCCGTCAAGACCATTTTTTCACCAAATTGCAGATCTCTTCGTCCTCTTCGCGTGGGCCTTTGAATCACCTAAATCCGAGTTCGTATGCAAAAGTTATGACCAAAACAATATCAGCTACTCCGCACGCAAGTTTTGACAAGTTAACACGTGACGGCCTTGGGTGACGCCTTCATGTTCTCTCTGGGCCGTCACCACTTTTACTGTTGATGCCATCACCAAAATGCTCTTGACGCCGTCAGGTACTGTTCTCAGCATGGAAAATTAAGACTTTGGCGTTTTCTTCACTTTTATGCTCCAAAAACGTCCGAATTGCTTCCTTTTCCAGATTTCTCTCCCAAAGTACCTAAAATCACAAAAGGAACGATTTAGGGAAATAATTGATCAAATAAATTCGAATTCGGGCTTAAATGACCCCCTAAAAACGGATCATTTTTCGCCTCATCAACAGGGAGCTTTGTGTGAGGAGTATTAACTTCTGAATTATGATGGCCCGAACGGTATTATGTTGATAACATAATACAATAGTAGGGAGCTTCATGTGAGGAGTCATATACTTCTGAATTACAATGGCCTGAACGATGTTATGTTATATCTAAAACATTAACAAACCTAAAAACAATAACTTAAGAAACATAAACATGATAACTAAAAGCTTGACATACATACAAAACCAACAACACACTAGGATACGTGAGTAAGGCGGTATAGTTTCCGAGTCACTATTTGCATCACTTAGATTACTCTACACCTAGGTGAGTTTTTTATAGCCTTACATCTTTTTAAACTTTCACTCTAAATGCTTTTATAAACCCTGTAAGGGGGATACATGCTAAATGCTTTACTTAAAACCAAATACAAGTCTTTTTCTTTGGTGGTTTGCACGAATAAACTAACAGCCATCACTACATAACCAAAATTCATGAATCTAATCATTTGGGACGTTTTATCCAAACGAACGCGAATATAGTTGACAGATCTATTGGAGTTTCCCAACTCCCGTTGGTATTAACACCTCACTAGGTGGTACCAATAAGTACTATATTTGAATCCACTCAAGGTATAACTTTGGCAAGTTATCCTTCTATCCCCTCATGTTGGGTCTGCAGCCCACATGACCCGGATCGTTAAGGTGTGATTCATGAGCTTAGTGCAACCTACTAAACTCCTGATAATTGTGCATGCATCACAATTATCACAAAAACTTGCATTTAGCTAGATGGGTGTAACAACTGAACCCATGGAACTTGTATTCATTAACCCCTAAACCTATGATTCTCACTCAACACCTAGTGTTGACTTTTTAAGCATGTATCCTAGGTATATTACTTCTATGGACCTATGGCGGAAGGATGTACTGAACTCGGAGGACTTTTCATGGTTATCATTCAAACACAACCAACCTAACACTTAGATTTTTGGGACCTCAACAAAATAAAAGTATATCTTTTATAATTGAAACTCTGATAATTATGAATGATAACTAAATTTTCAAAACGTCTCTTTTCGAGTCATTTTCTATTACTGTATCTGTGATTCTATGAAGTAATACCCCAAACACTTTATCCGTTGCGATCAGTGAAAAATGGGGGTGTTACAGTTTTGCTCCATATCTCGTCCAAAATCATTAAGTTTCACAAATTGCTTGTTTTTACCTGAGAAATACTGAAGTAAATGATTAAGTATTGATTCTCATAAATAATATAATAAAACAAGTCAAATAAATAAGATAAATGATGACAATGAAATGTACTTATTTGAGTTCATCAAATATCCCCCCACTTGAACTTTACTTGTCCCCAAGTAAACTCTAGATTATAAATTATGAAAATGTATCCTAAAAGGTATTAGGATTTATTTTTATCATTAAGCACGTATTCGTTTTATCATAATCACACAACCAAACACTTAACGAGTTAGAACAAAATTTAAGAATTTCAATTTAAGATCGATCTAATCGTCTCATTGTTTAGTTGTGATGAATATTCTATCATAGGCTTGGTAATCATACACATCTGCTCCACTAAAGCTAAGGAATGACAAGTCTAAAGCGGTAAAAAGGGTTTTTGAGGCTTAAGGGTTAAACCTAGCTTCGTTCAAACATCTCCTGCATAAACTTAGTAGATCGCTGGCGCGAGTCTTCGACGCTTCAACAAACGGATGGTCACTAGTATGCTTCATGGATCGCTGGCGCGAGTCCTTGACCCTTCAAATGATGGATGGTAACTAATGTGTTCCTTGGATAACCGGCACGTTACTTTCATAACGGATGGTCATCAAGTTGCACACTAGATCACTGGCGCATCCTTTAATCAATCTTAAACTCGGATGGTCACCAATTCATACACTAGATTGCTGGCACGTTAGTCAATTAATCTAATACTCGGATGGTCACTACCTTATTCATACATTTAACATTCTTACTTGGCCATCACTATATTCGGATGCTCGAAAGCTAACAACGAATACAATAGTACGGTTGGGTAGGGATAACATCTCCAACCTATATAAAACAAGGTTGGGTTTTGGCAAGTGAACCCCTAAAAAATCTTTAAAACTCGACACGTGGCATTTTTTCTAATCCAATGATCCACAAACAATTTGGTCCCTAAAAAGTAGCTCCTCCATTAATAACCTAAGACTGATTCTCCCTAAATCAGTCATCCCTTAAAACACAAATATAACCAAAACATTCAACCCCTAAATAAATCACACCATAAATCAGTTTACAACAAAACAATTAATTAATCCAAATCAATTCATACCCGAAAATTAGTTTACCCTAAATCAATTCATCCCTAATATGAGTTATCACGATATGATAATTCTCCACAAATCAACTGGATATAAACAAATGGGCTCCAAAAAAAAATGATAATAATCATCCATTCATTCAAATCTTGAAATTAGTGTTTTGATGACACAATTGAATCTACATCTTTAGCAAGGTTTGTTTGCTTTTGAATTTGATTTTGAATTATTTGAAATTTAATTATCACCTTTCTATAACAACATATTGGTTGATTTTTTTAATTGGGGGCTTTACATGATTATTTGGTATTTGATCTTGATGTAGAATTAATTTTAACGTTTTTATAATTATCCATGAATTTACATAATAACGAGTAGTTTGCTATGATTATTTTTAAATGGTATGCAAGTTTTTCTCATTTGGTAATTAAAAATAATGTATATCATGTGTTTGATAAAAAGCTACTGATAAAATTTGTAGCGTAGACTAACGGTGTTGATTCCAGATCTTCGTACACTAAAATTAATGTATACCTGCTTCATTGACACAAATAAAGTACCAGTTACCAAGATCAAGCTTATTTTACACACTCAAGTAAGGAACTGATACATAGGAATTGCTCCCTCGCAACAGGTTTTACCTCTCAAGGGATCTTGAGAAGCTTACAACCCCACCAGGCAGTGTACCTGATTGTTGTAATATAGTATAGTGACAAGTACCGGGGGATTGATCGTTCAACTCAGGAATAGTGTCGCTAGGATTAGAAAGCCAACTAAACTAGGTCTAGATGTGAGGGATGATTCTTTTTGTATTTTTATATTTATGGAAAGCAAGTAAAATCTCGGGTTTTGAAGGAGTGGGCGGATTTAGTTGCTAGTCAACTAACCCAATTAACTAAAGATGCAATTAAAATAAAATAAAAGAAATGAAAATCAAACTAATATGCTAATGTGGTGGAAAAAATAATGAGAAAAGTTGTGTTTACTTAGATTTCATTACTCCCTAGATATCTTTTACCGGTTGATTAGCTTGTTACAATTGCATGGACGACGGGTTATATTCCTTAATACTAGTCGTAGGGCCGTGTACAATATTCCCTAAATCTATAAGATCCTACTTCACTCCTATGTCGAGCCGATTAAAAGCTCCTAACATGGGATCATTAGAATTCTCTTATGCATTAAATACAACCAAAAATCGTAGTACACCTCTGTTCATGTTACTTAAGACGTTCAAGAAAGTTACCAATGGAAGTCTGCCAGTTTTCTTAAGCCTAACATCGAATACAAACATCCGTAACAATTCTAGACAAACAATCAACCAATAATCAACATCTAGGTTTCACTACATCTAAGCAAACACAATAAAAGCCTAGCCTAACATGTTAAAAGAAAGATAAACATAAGATAGAATCAAACAATACATAGATATATTGAATGATTATTGAAGAACTTATCTTTATTAAAACATGGAAGAATTAAGGGTTTGAAACCCCTTCAATATGCAGGAAATTTGACCTAGGGTTTGTGCACAACTTGTTCCACACTTTACAATGAAAAATTGGAAAAATATATATAGACATAGTATCCTGACGGCGTCATGTATTAGCCTCTGACGCCATCAACTCACCGCCAAGATGAAATTCGTATTGCCTAGATCCACTTCTGACGCCGTCATGTAGAAATAAGCTTTGGGCCGTCACTAGTATTTGGACCCTGACGACCTTGGTGACGCCGTCAGGCCATTAACAAAGAAAATGTTCTGGGCCGTCACGTTATAAGTTCCACATCCACCTCTTTTGTCACTCTTGATGCCGTCATGAGTTAAAGCTTGACGTCGTCAGGTACTGTTCCCAACAAGGAATTTGAGACTTTGCCGTTTTCTTCACTTTTATGCTCCAAAAATGTCCAAAATGCTTTCTTTTCCAGATTTCTCTCCAAAAGTACCTAAAATGACAAAAAGAACGATTTAGGGCAATATTTGATCAAATAATCACGAATTCGGGCTTAAATGACCCCTTAAAAGCGGTACACTTTTCGCCTCATCAGGAACCCCCATTGCAATATTGATATCAACTGTTTATTTTTATGTTGTGACATAATGTTTATTTGTTGTGCATAAACTCTGACAGATTGGTGTTATTAAAAAATAGTTGGAATTTGTTCAGAAACACAGAAAGTAATACCGAACAATGCGGCTTTCTGTACCTATGGCAGTTGCGTCACTGGTAGGAACATAAAAAGCTTTCAAGATAGTAATTTATTTTGTTGTTTTTAATCAAATGACACCATTTTTGTTACTTTTTAGGCTGGATACACAAATGCTGGAAATAGTACATTGTTGAATCAGTTGACAAGGGGCTAATGTTATTGCTGAGATACTTTGGAAGATGAAATTTCAAGATAGACTTGGTATCTTATGGACCGTTTTGATTATCGATTATGATATCTTATGGACATAGATAAGATATTATCAATTACGATATCTTATGGACCTTTTTGATTATCTATAGTCCTAAATATGCCATAAGCCCATAATATGCTAAATGGTCTAAGAGAAATGCCGGCTCCCTTGATGTCATAAAAGAACCAGGTTATATGTTTATTCTATTGTTTTGTGATTGACTTTTGTTCCAAATTTCAGTACACATGAATTTTGAAGATAGGTAAATCATTTAGTTTAAAAAGTGTATAGGTTTTGATCAGATCTAGGAACCATTGGTTGTACTTTATTTGTTTTTTACATATTTGAAATTGACTATGTTTATTTTTTTATTTATCTATTACAATGGATCTGTCAGATGATGTGAAACTATTAGATTAGTCTATGTGAGTGTAAGTACTCAAAATTTAGCGACATCTCATGATAAGAACTGAATTGTTATTAAGAAGTTCAATTGACGAATACAGACTAATGCCAGTAGTCCACATAACTCAAGATAAACGTGTGAGCTACCTTTCTATGTTATATAACATAACACTTTCAGTATCACAAAAGCTGTTTTTAAAACATAAATCCAAACTGATCTAAACTTATTAATATTGCATGCAAGAGTCTAAGTTTTTGATGTTATCTTTCAGGAAAGGGAAGTTAGTCAAAATTTTACCGAGTGTGACGGTCCCACTGTTCACCTCTGCGTACTAATGTTCCGCGAAAGCTGCACACCATTCGGTCCAGCTATGGTGGATTTCAAGTGCCTAACCACATGAAGAATGACGAATTTAAAGAGATTTAGCTACCCAAAAGGTAAAAAAATTTATGTGTTTTTGTCTATTCATATGAGTTTTTGAAGGACCAATGCCAAAATATTTAATTGCAATAATCAAGGTCGTATAAATAATGGTGAAATAGAAATGATATTGAACTTTGATTACTTATTATTTGGGTATAGTATAAGTGGAAATTACATGGAATTTCTAAGCTATAAAAATTATGTTATGTGTAAAATCATGTCTGCTAAATTTTGAAGATCATTTCATCCATTCTAATAACAATCGTTAATCATTCGTAGACTGTGCTATATGATTTTTATAGTTTTCTCCATATGCTTGACAGAACTACTGCAAATGAGACTCAAAAACATGTTCTGTCATATGCTCGACAAAATCAAGTTCTACTCAATCTTCTACTTGAGCAGTTTGTTTAGCTATATCAAGAATTAACTCTTACGTTACTTTTGTAAGTCTTCTTTTGTTATTGTGGAAATCCTTCACTGTGTGCCCTACATAGAAAATATAGAAAAGGTTTAGAAATCTCTATCATATGACCAAAGACACGGATTTTATATTTAAATCATTTTTGTATTACATTTTTATGTTTCATAATAAGACTTGATGGGCGGCCCTTAGGCTACTAATGTAAATGATAATTATTTATTTGACAATACACATCCAAACACGCTTATTGTCAACTATAATATAAGTTTTGACATGTAGAAGATCCGTAGAAACTTATTGATTCATGCAACATGCCTAATTAACGTGTAGGGCAGCCCTTGCATTGGGGATGTGGAACTTAACGTTTTATGCTTTGTTATAGGGCTGATGAATTCTATATAAACAAATGAATGAAGGTGGTAAGCAAGGGAGAAGAATGTATTATTAGACTTGAAGATAATACAACAAGTGATAATATCTCTACTTTTATTGTTTACCGAATATATTGATTGTATAATTACTTATGTTAATCTTTAGGTGAACTCTATGCTCGGGCATTTTTAAGAGACAGGAAGCCTCATCATGTGGAGCCTGTAATTGATAGCAGCCGGTAAATCGCCGTCTAATCTGTGACAGCTAACAAATGCATCTTTATCAATTCAATATATGTGTTTGCAAATAGAATCAGATCATGACATATTCATCGTCCTAAGTAAATTTTTTCGAGAAATTGTTTTGCATGTTAATCTCCCTAAAATTTGCAATATCATGATCTTAAGATGTTTCAGTTAATCACTCGGTCAAAACTATAGTCTGTTGTTATGAAGAATGAAGATACGTGAAATTGATCAGGTATGTTAGAAACTCTCACACATTAAGTTTTTTAGCAGCTATCATGGTTATTGGGTGTTATGTAAAGGGGGTGTATATATGTGCGTTCGCTGTTTAGAGTTGTAACAATAGGATATTCAGATGATTGACCCACAAAAATGTTTGAAAAACTCTTTTGGTTTAAGGATTGAAAGATTAAAATAAAATTTGACCAATCTTTTATGTGAAACGATCAAATTCAAAAACTACTTCCTGCGTAGCTCTTCAAATTCCACTATTGCAATTGATGAACTTAAGGTACGTAATAAAGTGGTCGAGTTGGGTGGTTGAGATTAATGGTTCCAAATGGGGTGGACTCGGATTGGGTGTTAGGTGACATATCTATAATCTATCTGGTAGCAATTGTGTACTCCTTTCAGTCAGTGTTGCAAAAATCGGCCTACAAGGCCGATTAATCGGCGATTACAAGCTGAACGGCCTTGGACCTTGGAGCGAATTACAAGGTAATCGGCCGATTAATCGGCCTTGGACCTTGGAATCGGCGATTAATCGGCCAAAAATCGCTACACGGCCCTCGACCGCCTCGGGACCGATTCACGATTTTTGCAACATTGCTTTCAGTTATATGTTTATATAAGAAATCATTTGAAGTCTTAAATTCATGTGGCTCTACAAAGTTATGTTCATGAATCTTTGAAAATTAATGACGTGAGAAAAATAAGTGTGGTCATGTGGTCTGGTAAGAATTTTCTACCTTAAGTATCTTGCGGATTTCTTAAATATCTTGCGAAAGGTGACTACTTCAAAGTCACACTTATGTATCAATTATGCATTTTTAAAAATTGTTTAAGAAATTATAACATTATAAAAAAATTTAATGCGACTTTTTTTTAGGTTATGAGCGGAATGATTGTTGTTGCATCTGAATTATGTGGAAAAGTCAAGAACTATGATAGAGATTATGCAATAGAAAAGCTACATGATTATAGCCTCTCAATTCAAGCAAAATTGATTCTGGTAATATTTGGCATTATTCAGGCAGATTCCTCATGGTCTACACTCCCCAACAGGTTAGAATTTTCCTTTTTATTTATTTGCTCCAGATTGTATGTAATTAAGGGGTGTTTGTGATTGCCTATTTTAAACTGCTTATCCGCTTTATAAACTACTCCATATGTACAATCTACTTATGTGTGTGTGACTATTTTCTTTAGAATAAGTAGATTAGGAGTTTAAAGTTTTCTTTGAACACATAGCTGCATATCGTAAGTTGATAAGCCCTTTAATAGGCAGTCTGAAACACCCACTTAGTAACATTTTAACATTGAGTGTTTTCTTTTTTTTTTGTCTTTGTTGTGTAAGCCTTTTGCTGGTGGACATCTGAATGTTTAGTTGTATTGTTGTCCAGGAAAAATAGGCTTACGGGTAAAGAGCAAGAAGGGCATTAAAGTTTTATGTAGTGTCATATGCAGTATAGGGGTAATTGCCTATTTCAAGTTTTACATTTATATTTAGCTGACTTATCCTATAACACACACACTAACGGATAGTGTATCCAATCAATATGTATATAGTGGTAAGTAGAGTGTCGATCACTAAGAGTAAAACGTAAACCTTAATTTGTCTATCAGTATTTTAATATTCTAAGTTAGTTTTACAATCTAACCTAAAGCAATGGGGTTTAGTCTGAGACACTAGCACAGATTTGGTTTTATTAAATAGTAAATTAAAACTAGTGAGAACGAATCAGCAATTAGCAACACGTACACAGATAGATAATAAAGACTATAAGAAGACATGTCCTAATAATTAAGTAGCTTGTCACTTGTTTTATTGCTAGTTTTATATGAAGTGTATTGTAATCTGGTCTTTCTCGTTGGATCACAGTATATCGGCGAGTAAACCCTTAATGATCACCTATGTCTATCCTACTTATCTAAAGACGTTAGATTAAATAGGCGAGGGGCAGATATGGCAGTCCACGGGCTCAGCTAGACACAGAGGTTATCAAAGCACTAATATAAGTCACCAAAGACATCAACATATAAACTTTAATTAATGGGAAAGCAATATTAAGGGGAGTGTATGATGTTCCGTAGTCACATATCACAAGCCCATCAATCCTGATGAATTAAAGCATACTATTACAATAAAAAAAAACTACTTAATGAATTAAATACATGCAGGACCTTCTTACAGCTCTAATATCTTTGTTTGGAGTGTGTCTTGTGAAGCTTCTTCGACTGAATTCGTATCCTTAGGGTTATAGCTCTCCTTGTTGCATACAAAATTTGTTTGTCCTTGGGGTATTTATACTTTCTGTCTGAGGGTTAGATGCGGCGCATTGAGTAATGAGATGCGGCGCATAGACTTAACTTCGCGTGTGGTCCAATATTTATATATTCTGGAATATTTGTACACCGCCTTTAGATGCGGCGTAACTTATTTCTTATATGCGGCGCATGTCCTTTAGCGTACTGGATTATATCTGGTGAAGTCTTGATAGTGATACACCGTATGTCAAAAGTATGTTGCGGCGTATCTGAAGTAGAACAAGCTTGATCTTCTTCGTTGACCAAAGTTTCATATGCGGCGCATGCTAGAATTGCATGCAGCGCATTCTTCAAAGTCAGGCAATGGTCTTCGAATTCATCTAAGTATGATATTGCGGCGTATCTGCTGAGAGAGATACGGCACATCTTCTGGGTTTCAGTAAACTTTTGACATCTTGCTGGTTTTGCTCCATATTTCGTCCAAAATCATTAACTTTCACCAATTGCTTGTTTTTACCTGAGAAATACTAAAGTAAATGATTAAGTATCGATTCTCATAAATAATATAATAAAACAAGTCAAATAAATAGGATAAATGATGACAATGAAATGTACTTATTTGAGTTCATCACCTTCTCATCCCATCCCCTTCCATTCTTTAAAAATTAGACTTGAGAACAGAGCGTAAGAATAATTTAAGGAAGAATAGTACTAAGAAGAATGCAGCGTATTCAACTCTGGTAATACGTAGTATGTATGTCCTTGCAGTTAAAGCCCAAGTCAACAAAAGAAGAATTTGGCGTATTAAACTCTGGTATACGCCGTATATAAGATATTATCTCTTCCAATGAAATCACGAATTGAAGTAATATTGCATATTTAACTCTGGCAATACGCCGTATTTAAAGAAGACAGGTGATATTGCGTTTTTTAGTGCGTATCAAATTAATACAAAGTATAGACGTGAGTGGAATTTACCAATCAACCTTTAGGAAATGGAAGACTTGTAAAAACTCGTGAATACAATATATATATATATATATATATATATATATATATATATATATATATATATATATATATATATATATATATATATATATATATGTGATACCGGGTAAGTGATTACCCGGGTCGTGTCCCAACGAGGTGTGAATGGACGATATCGTGTAAGATTTGGAATTAAAATGCTTGTAAGGATAATGAGAGATAATTAGGTATTGTTGAATTAGGAGAAATTGCAAATAACGCACGAGAAATAAAATAAACGTAACTATGGCATGAATACAAACAAGGAACGCAGATTAAAACTTAAAAACTACCTAAAAGTCTACGGGAACAATAATCGAGAGCTAGGGAAACCCTAAATGTAATTTAAATTTAAAAACGCGAAAGTTAATTTAAATAAAACGTGAACGCGCAAAATAAAATGTGAATTATAAGCTATACTAATCCTACGGGTATAAAAATAATTTTTCTACATACTAAATGACAAAAGTAAATTTTTGGAAAAAGAAAAATATTTTCTTGCTTTTTTAATTTTTTATTATGAATTAAATACTATTTTAACTAAATTAAATGTTTAAAAATACTAAAACTATGTTGAAAAATCTGAATTTTTCTGGGAAACTAGATAAAGCAAAAACTAAGCAGGGAAAATTAAAAATAGGAGGAGGGAAACCTAAATAAGTAGTTTAATAAGCAATCTAAATATGTAAATTAAATAAGCTAAAACATAAAATTACTATATAAATAATAAACTAAACAATGCATAACAATAAAGATCAACTAGCTCAGCTGGAAATGGGGAGTACTACGTGGTGTTAACCTGGTGACCCAGGTTCGAATCACACCCTAACCTTTTTGCAAAACATTTTTTTTTTATTTTTACTTAACAAACTTAGCAAAAACATAAAAATAAGCAACTTTTATAACTGGAACTATTTATGAAAATCAATAAATAATCAGTCTAACAAGGGAAAATATAAGCAGTTTGCATATAGGCTTATAAAAGGAAAATGCAAAATCTAAAAGCCACTAACAAGCTTCTACAAGCTACACTAGGGGGGAACTGAAGCTAAGGCATCTAAGGGAGGTCCTAATGAGCTAAAAGGAACAAGAATTAAGCAATTGAGGGAACCTAATAAGCACTAAATGCAAGAAACTAAGCCTACGGGCTGCTGAAAAGATGGCTACTGGGGCAACTTTGGAGCTGCAAAAAGCTATAAAAAAGAAATCCTAAAAATAAGAAAAAAATATATTCATGAAGATTAGCTGGGAGACTCTTTGTAAACCAATTTTTAGGGCCTAACTCCAAATAATGAGTAAATGAAAAATGGTTGAGTGAAGAGGTTTTGGGCTGTTTTTTGACAGCAAAAAGGTGAAAAAAATGGGTCAAAAGTAGGTCTTTTGACTCACAAAAGTCAAAGACCAGATGTTCTAAAGTAGCACTATCCTAATGTGAACTAATGTAAAGCAAAAGAAACAATAAAATGGCCTAAATCTCTATCTATCCTATATGCTAATAGATAACTAGTTAACAAAAAATAATTTTGAAAAATCAACTCAACTACTTCTAAACTGATGAACAATGCAAGAAATTGTTTTGAAACTCCTAAAATTAGTATACTAAACCTTTCCAAACTTTGAAATTGTGTCCAAATGGATTTTGACCAAAAGCTTGAGTTAAACCAAACACCCCCTTATATGAATCTATGGTGAGATTTCCAAAGTGAAAGATGAAATTGATCAAGGTTTTTGGACAAGGATCCTGGGCTAAGTTGGAAAACACCTAAGAAGCAATTCTAAATACCAAATAAGCAATTGGAGTAAGCTAAATCCTAAATGCATTTGTGAGCTATTATGACAGTTAAATTGCTAAATTCTAAACTATATCTACATAAACTATCAAATAAGCAATAATGGAATACTAAATAACTAATAAGCATAAAATGAGCAAGAACAAGCAGTAAAAAGCACTAATAAGCAGTTGTACAGTAAACTACTTACTCTTTTCTTTTTTTTTTTTTTTTTTTTTTTTTACATTCAACAAAAAAAGGAAAGCCAAAACTCACACTAAACTAAGAAAAGCTTGTGTGAGATCAAGAAAACAGTAATTAGAGCTTGAAAACAAGAATTAAAACTTGAAGGTAAATAAGGCAAGAAATAATTTAAAGCTTGCAAATTTAGATTAACTGAAAGTAAAAGTTACAAAACTTGAATTAAAGCTGGAAATTAAAGACAATAAACTTAAGCTTAAGCTAAACTACAAAACTACACTAGAAATAGGTCTAAAGACAAGGACAATTTTAGAAAAGTGTGGAGGTCCCTTTATATAAGCCTTCCAAGGTTCTTCTCGGGTTTCTCTTTGTGCTTTTTCTGTGTGTGAAAATAGCTTGGAAACAACTTGTGTTTTCTCCAATCAATCTTGACCATCAGATTCACCTTGGTCCCCCAAGTTTTAATAGCAACCAACGGATTCACTTGTGGATTTTGAGGATTTCCAGCATGGCAGAGGAAGGGGGAATCTCGTGAAGGAGGGGTGCTTTTGAGGAGGCTGGAGATGGAGTATTGCAGGAAAAAGCAGGGGAGTAGGGTTACATGGCGGGTAAAGGGATGAAGTGGAGAAGATGACGTGTTTGACTTGTCAGGTTTGATCAGGGAAAAAAAGATTGCGTTTTATTATTTCTGGGTGCAAGGTGGGTTTGATATAGTGACTGGGCTGGGGCAATAGGTGATGGTGTATTGGGCTTGAAATGGTTTATTAGCATGAGTGTGTCGGGTTTAGGTTAGTTTAAGTTTAGTGGATTAGTGGTGGTATTGGGTTAGTAAAAGGATTAGCTTAAGGTAGTTAATTAGGTTAGGGTAAATTAGGTTTAAGGTAAATGGTAAAAATTGGTTTTTGGTTTCGTGTTTGTTTTTCCATGCTCACTCCATTGCCATATCCCGGGGTTGACTACGAACTTGACTTTTTGTATTTTCTTTGTTTTTCTTCAAAATCATGTCAAGTCGGTCCGGTAATGCGCCATTATGCTCCTATTCCCATGCAAGCTCCGTTTTCCCTCACATTTTCCTTATTTTCAATCCATTTGTACCTGAAATACACAAAAGCACACTCCAAGGATATTTGCAATATAATTTGGTCATTTTTTGGTGTTTTTGGTCGTTTTGGCTCGTAAAATAGAATATAAGATATGTGTAAAAAGATACATATTGATGAGGCGAAAAATGAACCACTTTTAGGGGGTCATTTAAGCACGGAATTGAATTTATTTAATCAAATATTGCCCTAAATTGTTCCTTTTGTGATTTTAGGTACTTTAGGAGAGAAATCTGGAAAAGGAAGCAATTCGGACGTTTTTGAAGCATAAAAGTGAAGAAAACGCCAAAGACTTAATTTTCCATGCTGGGAACAGTGTTTGACGGCGTCAAGAGGAAGTAATTGACGGCGTCAAGAGTAAAGTCCATGACGACCCAGAAGAAACAAGAAGGCGTCACAAGTAGAGAGTCAAGAGTTAAATTCATGACGGCTTGCATAAGGTGTACACATGACGGCGTCAGAGCTAGATCTAGGCAGTCCGAGGAACTATTTGGCGGCGAGATGACGGCGTCACACATTTGTTCTTGACGCCGTCACCTTCTAAAATCTATATATAGTTTTCTAATTTTCATTCATTTAGGAGGAACAAGTTTGGAGAAACCCTAAGGCCGAACCTTGTATAAATTTTACAGCTTTTTCAAGGGTTTTCAGCCCTTGAATCCTTACATGTGTAATTGAGATAAGTCTTCCCTTAATTCAATCAATATGTCTATGTGTTGGTTGTCTATATCTTGTGCTTGTCTTAATTCCACCATGTTAGGCTAGATCTATCTTGTGTTTGCTTGGATCTAATGAAACATAAATGTTAATTATGTGTTGATTACTTGTTTATGGTTGTATTGGATGAATGATTTCAATGTTAGGCTTAAGAAAACTGGCAGATCTCCAATTGGTAACATGCTTGAACGTCTTAGGAAACATGAACCGATGTGTACTAGGTTTTATTAGTTGTATTTAATGCATGAGTAAATTCTAATGATCCCATGTTAGGAGCTTCTTAGCTGGCTCGACATAGGAGTGAAGTAGGCACTCATAGGATTGGGGAGTTAAGTACGCCACCCCATGAATGGTATTAAGGAATACAATCCGTCATCCACGCAACTATAACAAGTAATTAACGTGTAAAAGATATCTAGGGAGTAGTGAAATCTAAGTAAACACATTTCTCCCACTTATTGCTCACAACCTTAGTATAATTAGTTTAATTTCATTTTTAGTATTTTATTTTGATTGCATCTTAGTATTGGGTTAGTTGACTAGCAACTAATTTCGCCCTAATCCTTCAAACCCGAGATTTTTACTTGCTTTCCTAAAAATATAAAAATACAAAAAGAATCATCCCTCATATCTAGATCTAGTAGTTAGGTTTTCTAATCCTAGCGACACTATTCCTAGTTGAACGATCAATCCCCCGGTACTTGTCATTATACTATACTACATCGATCAGGTACACTGCCTGGTGGGGGTTGTAAGCTTCTCGAGATCCCTCGAGAGGTAAAGCCAAGTGCAAACCCCACGCATCAAGTTTTTGGCGCCGCAGCTCGGGGAATAGTTATTGTCTAGGTTAGAATCTCTTTTTATTAGGTCTACTTGCTAGATTCCTTTCTAGTAAGATTTTATTTTTATTTTTAGGTTATCTTTAGTCTATCTTAATTCTTCGAGTTTTTGTTCGTAACTCTTCACCACCCGACATCATGGACAATGGGAACATCTTTGAACCCGTCATCCTACCACAACAAAACCCACCACTAGAACCTCTTAGGCCCCGAGCCTTAGGAGAGTATTCCCTACCTAGCCACCAAGGCTACCGAAACACCATTGAGCTCACCGGAGCCAATGTGACCCCCTTACGATCCGACACCATCCGGTTGGTGCAAAGCGGATGTGCATTCCATGGACTTCGTTTCGAAGATCCAAATCAACATCTTAAGGACTTCCTTAAAATCGTAGATTCCATAGACTTAGATGTTGCAACTAGAGAGACAACCCGATTACGCCTATTTCAATTCTCTCTACGTGATCAAGCTAGTCAATGGCTTGAGCGTTTACCCGTGGGATCCATCACCTCATGGGATGATCTTACCAAACGCTTCCTGACCCAATTCTTCCCACCGGGGAAGACTGCAATGCTTAGAAATGACATTTTGATGTTTGAACAACATCAGGGTGGAACTTTCTACGAAGCATGGGCTCGTTTTAAGAATCTCCTTTATAAGGTCCCTCATCATGGTATAAACCTTTGGTTATTAGTTCAGATTTTCTATGACCATGTTGACTATCACACTAAACGTACAATCGATAGGGCCGCGGGAGGTAGATTGCGTGATAAGAACACCGAGGAGTCCTGGGCAATTATTGAGGAGCTTGCCACCGATAATCAAGAGATGTGGGAGTTTAATCATGCTATAAAAGCGGCCATCAATGCAATCTCAACACCTGAAGGGACTACCGAAATCCCTGATGAGCTCCTATGCAAACTCGAGGCAAAAGTTGACTATTTTGAGGAAAGGCAAAGGAGACCCCTGAGTCCTAGGCGGGCTACTGCCAATTCTGTCTCGAAAACGACTCCAACACCGTTATCAGAGTCACCCTCTAGAGAGAATGTCGAGACTTTTCAAAACTATGCCCCACCTTATTCCCCTCCTGAGAAACTTAGCCCGGAATTTGAGGCTAGAATGAGAGAATACATGGCGACTCATTCAGATCGGATCGCTAGATTCGAGGAAGCAGTTTATAAGCAAAAAGAGGAGATGCAAGAGAAAATGAATGAGATGATGAGCCTATTGGAAGAATATACCGACCAAAGAACCCCCGAGAGGATGTTACTAAGGAAAGAAAGCGTTGTCCCCACTACTCGATTTGTTAATTCCGTCACAATTGTCCACAAGGATAATGAGAAGGTAGAAACCCCTACTAAACAAACCTTAGAAAAGCCACCAAAATCCCAACCTTTGAGTTACTACCTGAAACATGATATAAACGAAAACACTATAACAAATTGGATAGAGGGTGACGGACGTAACCAACCTTCCAAACAGGGTTCTGAGAAGGAGGAAGGGGGAGAAGATGAGTATGATACGTTACCTGGGGGGCCAATATTCAAGAAACTATTGGTACAAAAAGTGGCTACTAAGCAGATGGCGTGTGGGAACTTTGAGATACCAACTAGCATCGGGGATTTGAAATATCTTAGTGCTTTCGCCGACCAAGGATCGGAAGTAAATCTTATGCCCCTAACTATTTACATCCAACTAACGTCAAAAATGCCAGCCCCCACTCGTGTTTGGTTATCCCTCGCTGGACACTCGTACGTATACCCCCTAGGAGTCACAGAAGATGTGTTAGTTAATGTCGCAGGATTCATGTACCCCATTGATTTTATGATCATCGATGATAAGGGAGATGGATGCATGCCAATAATCCTTGGGGCACCATTCCTCACCACCGCTAGGGCTGTCATTAAGTATGAAGGCAGGAAAATTGAGCTTAAATCTAGAAAAAGAAAGATTAGCTTCCCTATGACCCCGCGAAGTAGGCATGAGAATTTGAGTTGGAGAAAGCTCAAAAAAAACATTGACACGACACCTATTCGTGTTCAGAACAAAATTCTTGCATGGGAGGCAAGAATCAAAAGCTACAAGGAGGCTAAATATGAAAGAAGCAAAAGCAATAAAGTTCATGTCGAGTTCAAACATAATCGACCAGCAGAAAGCCATGTACCATTCGAGAAAGGGAACTTGGTACTCTTAAGACACTTGGAAATAACAATACCACCCGATAAACCGAGTCCTTGGTGGTATGGGCCTTTCACAATTGAGAGCATGGGCCAAGAGGGGATGGCTAATCTGAGAAGTAAAGTAGGTGGAGAGGTGATTGCAAGTATCGACAGATTGAGGCATTACCACCACAATAGTAATGACCACAACTACATGGGGTACATCGTCTCAAGGGACGAGGTCACGTAGTAACCCATGACCTTGAGTCTAGCTACAAGACTCGTAAATAAAGAAAAGCGCTTCTTGGGAGGCAACCCATGATTTTGTGTGATTTTTATTTTGTTTGTTTGTTATTTGCTTCCATATGCATGTTTTATTTTTATTGTTGGTAGATCATGTTTCTAAACTAAATAGCGGAAATACTTTACTTTGTTGTTTAGCCTAGTCTTAACTTCACCTAAAGGTATTTTTGCAAAAGATAAGTGTAAGGGGAAACCCCAAATATGTTTTTAAGAAACAACCCGATCATGATTCTCCACAATATTAAGTGAACATGTATATTCGTATTTGTTAGAGTCAAATGCTTGTATCGAGTCATAATGAAGTTTTGCAGGATTTTCCAGGAAGTAGAACCAAGTTTTTCCAGAAATTTTCCGGAAACTTAACATAAGAATTTCTGCAGGTCACTTCTGACGGCGTCACGTGTAAAAATCTGGAAATTTTACCACTTTTGTTTTTCAAACGGAGTTTTAAAGTTTTTGTTGAATCATTAAGTTTTATAATCTCCAGGAAATCTGCAAACTTCATTCCACAAGCATTATATCTTATTTTGTTTTCTAGGATTTAGTAACTCATGTAGATTGCCACCGATTTTATGCGAGGTTGCCTTGTCTGTTTTCTCAGGACTTATAGGTTATGTATGACAAGAAGATGATTATTATTCTGGAAGGGAAGCTTTGATTGTTCATTTTCTTGGAGGAAGATTTAACCTGGCCACCTTATTATCCATACCGAGCGAATCAGGGGAGTATTTGATTTCATTCATTTTACTTATTTCACTTTTACATTCTTTACTTGAACATTGGGGACAATGTTCATCTTAAGTGTAAGGGGAGGGTAAAATGATGATACCTTACAAATACACTTTCGCTTGAGTTTGTTTGTTTGATAGTAGATGTGTAATAAAACTATGAGAAATACTTGTTAGTGCAATTTTAGCGCCAAATTTAAAAATTTTTACAACATTTAGGAGTGAAACTTTAGCCATAGCAAGTGTCTCATGGATAGGAGATTGTATGACTAGCACATAACCGTCCTATTCAGAAAAATTTTCCACCCAAATATGTGAGGTTCGCCTTTAGATTTGATAGGAAAAACATTTACTATTAGTGCTTATGAGTGTACCGGTAGCATTTAGATTCTAGAACTTGCGTTAGTGATGCATCCCGAGACCGCTAGTGAGACTACATTCGTGTAGTAGGATTTACTACATGATAAGAGGCATTAGGATCACCCTTGTGTTAAACCCGTATTATAATTACTTGACCATTTAAGTCATATTGCTTGGCTAGTTAAGTCAACTAATTTTTCCCACACCCTTAGCGTTGTGCTCATTTTTAGTACACGAAACCCCTAGTACACCCCTCCGAGCCTATCTTTTCGTTTCTAACTTTAAGCATCTTACTTAAAGGAAGAATTTGTTACACCTTACTTAAATGTACACCCAAATCGCCTTAGCCTTCCGTGTATGCGCTCATTTTTAGTGCATTATCGTTATTTGTTAAACCTTAAGTTAACTATCTAATTGATTACATGGTTGCTAAGTCGAGTCATATCCTTGTACATATTGTTTTGGAACGATTAGGACTCATGGGTAAAGTACTTATTTATGGAGTAATGAGGAAGAACATCATATATTACCCCCATATGTACGTTAATCTTAAAAGTACTCCAAGTGTTTTGATTTTCTTAATTCGAGTCATTAGATTAGTTGATTGTAAAGTATGTAAAAATTCAAGTGTAAGGGGAATTTCCATTCCCTATGATGTATTATTTTGGATGGTAGGGTAAGAGTGTATGCAAAAAATAAATAAATAAATAAATAAATCAAAAAAATCAAGAAAAAGAAAAAAAAATAGAAAAAGAAAAAGAGAAAAAATATACGGACTACCATCCATTTTCATTCTATGTTCATTTTATGTTTTTGTTATTTTTCATTTATTAGCTTAAGTCGATTCTAGTCTTGGCTTAGCAACGCCATATTGTACATGTAATTAACCAAGATTGTTAACTCGCCACCAGTAAAGACTGCCTATATCCAACAAAACCGTGTATTTCATATCCCTACACCTAACGTTACAACCCTTTAAAAGACCTCTTTGATAGTTTATCCTAGGTGCTTACGCCATGTGGTGGAGGTTTGATCCTTTCCCAAGCCTATGGTAATCTATTTTGCTATGACAGGTAGTGAGAGATATCTTCCGTTTCCATATTGTAATTTATACTTTATTACACCCGAGAGATGTGAGTATCTAAACACTATTTGTGAGGTGCATGTGTATGACCTCTGTGCTTGTCTTTGGTCTTTAGTGGAACGATTATTTGTTGTAATTACTTTTATATTAGTGTTAAATGACCCCTAACTTGTATTTTGATTAGAATAAAAGCGCATTTGCTTGAGGACAAGCAAATCTCAAGTGTAAGGGTATATGATGAGGCGAAAAATGAACCACTTTTAGGGGGTCATTTAAGCCCGGAATTGAATTTATTTAATCAAATATTGCCCTAAATCGTTCCTTTTGTGATTTTAGGTACTTTGGGAGAGAAATCTGGAAAAGGAAGCAATTCGGACGTTTTTGAAGCATAAAAGTGAAGAAAACGCCAAAGACTTAATTTTCCATGCTGGGAACAGTGTTTGACGGCGTCAAGAGGAAGTATTTGACGGCGTCAAGAGTAAAGTCCATGACGACCCAGAAGAAATATGAAGGCATCACAAGTAGAGAGTCAAGAGTTAAATTCATGACGGCCTGCATAAGGTGTACACATGACGGTGTCAGACCCAGATCTAGGCAGTCCGAGGAACTATTTGGCGGCGAGATGACGGCGTCACACATTTGTTCTTGACGCCGTCACCTTCTAAAATCTATATATAGTTTTCTAATTTTCATTTATTAAGGAGGAACAAGTTTGGAGAAACCCTAAGGCCGAACCTTGTACGAATTTTACAGCTTTTTCAAGGGTTTTCAGCCCTTGAATGCTTACATGTGTAATTGAGATAAGTCTTCCCTTAATTCAATCAATATGTCTATGTGTTGGTTGTCTATATCTTGTGCTTGTCTTAATTCCACCATGTTAGGCTAGATCTATCTTGTGTTTTCTTGGATCTAATGAAACCTAGATGTTAATTATGTGTTGATTACTTGTTTATGGTTGTATTGGATGAATGATTTCAATGTTAGGCTTAAGAAAACTGGTAGATCTCCAATTGGTAACATGCTTGAACGTCTTAGGAAACATGAACCGATGTGTACTAGGTTTTATTGGTTGTATTTAATGCATGAGTAAATTCTAATGATCCCATGTTAGGAGCTTCTTAGCCGGCTCGACATAGGAGTGAAGTAGGCACTCATAGGATTGGGGAGTTAAGTACGCCACCCCATGAATGGTATTAAGGAATACAATCCGTCATCCACGCAACTATAACAAGTAATTAACGTGTAAAAGATATCTAGGGAGTAGTGAAATCTAAGTAAACACATTTCTCCCACTTATTGCTCACAACCTTAGTATAATTATTTTAATTTCATTTTTAGTATTTTATTTTGATTACATCTTAGTATTGGGTTACTTGACTAGCAACTAATTCCGCCCAAATCATTCAAACCCGAGATTTTTACTTGCTTTCCTAAAAATATAAAAATACAAAAAGAATCATCCCTCATCTCTAGATCTAGTATTTAGGTTTTCTAATCCTAACGACACTATTCCTAGCTGAACGATCAATCCCCCGGTACTTGTCATTATACTATACTACATTGATCAGGTATACTGCCTGGTGGGGGTTGTAAGCTTCTCGAGATCCCTCGAGAGGTAAAGCCTGGTGCAAACCCCATGCATCACATATCAAATCCCCCACACTTAGCAATTGCTAGTCCCTAGCAATCCGATCATGTGAAGTAATGAAAGGAATTCCAGAATCCAAGAACAACCCGTTTTTGAAAATTTAATGGATTTGATGTCTCTTTACCAAAAGCCATTACTTTTGGAGTAGCCAAATGTTTCAGTTCAAGTAAGAACTATGGTACACTGATAACCATATGATTTTGAGCAAACCATCAGCTTCAAACGGATTTGATTTGTCTTTAGCAGAAGCCGTTTGCTTCTGGACTAGCCAACTCTTTGATACAGCTATCATCTTGGTGAGTTGATTACCAATTATGGTTTTCCACTGCCTTTACCACAAGCCATAACCTTGCGGGCTAGCCAACTCTTTACTTTTTAGGATATGGTGAGTTGAATACCATACAATTTTGGGCAAATTGTCAGCCATAAACGGATTTGATATATCTTTACCAAGAGTCGTTTGCTCCTGGATTAGCCAGTCCTTTTGTGGTTTAGACAAGGTGGAATGATAACCATAAAAATTTTGAAAATAAGTGAAAAAATTTTAAAAATTTTGGCCAAAAACGGGGGTACTAGAAGGTAAAATGTGATCAAATTCGCTAGAATTCCCCCCCCCCCCCCCCCACCACACTTAGAATTAGATATTGTCCTCAATATTCAAAGTCCCGGCTATTATGCCGACTCTTTGAACGTAAAAAGGTAACATTACAAGCTAAATGTGGAAACACCATTTTTTCACTTTATTTTTATACATACATTTCATACAGCATGGGCAATTCCCCCACACTTAGGGTGAAAACCCCATATGCATGCTACTGTTTTTGTTTACCGAGTCGCTAGCTTGACTCGACCCCGAATTCATTGGTTCTTGGGGAAGCAAGATGTGGAAGAGACAATCTCCATCGGACTTTCATTCAAGACGTTTGGACAAACATTTGAAGCACGTGAAATTTCCACACTGATGAGATATAAACCCGGCTTTACCTAGAATGGTAAATGGAAATTCCGGGGTCAAAGATAGTATCTTCATTCCCGGAGGAGTGAAGAAGAAAGGAAGTCACCAAGTAGGTGATGAAAAGAAAGAAAATCATGATAACAATCATGACCAGATCTTCTTCCTCAAGATCAGGCTCAGTTTCCTGAGTTTGGATTTTATCGGTTAAGCTCTTTAATTTGGAAAACATATCGGGAGGGAGGCTGGAAAAATTTGTCGTAGAAATACAAACTCTCATGATTGAGACTCTTTCCCCCCGATCATGGTTTTTCTTGTCATCCAAGTAATCATACTCCGGAGGAATCATGATATGAGTGAGTTCATCGGAGAACTCCTCGTGACGAGAATCAATCACATGATATAAATCAGTGAATTCTTGTTCCGTTGTGGACTCATCACCATCCTCGTTCTGAATATCAAAGATTGGATTACCAGAAATCGAAGTGAATTCAGATTCGAATTCAAACAAAGGATTAGTGAAAGTTGTTTTGAATGCTTCGGGAACAAGGTGATTAACATTTTCTATTGGACTGTTGGGATCAGAACAGAGTGACGGATCATGATATAAGAGACTTTCAATTTCTCCCAGATCGGCTTCAAAATCAAGGAGATCATCATCACTTCCTGATGGAAGTGGATTGATGTTAGTGAGTTCATTGGCGAACTCCTCAAAAAGATGATCAACATCAGAATATGGAAGTGATGCCTCAACATATTCAATGTCTCCATAAGATGCACAATCATCGCTAAAATCGGAGAGAGTCTCAAATTGATCTTTTGGACACCCAAGAGGGGAAGTAAGATCACACATATGCTCAAGAATTCCCTGTGACTCTCCTGGGATTGGGACAAGGTTCTCAGCACTAGACTTTAAGAATTCGTCCGATTCCTTTTCAGGAAAAGTGCTAAGATGCTCGTCCCCCATGATCAGAGAGTGAGTGGGAACTTCGGGTGTGATAAAAACAGACTGAGGGAGTTGAGAAGGACTAGCATTCATGGATTGTACAAGTTCCATTTGTTCTTCTGCTAGTAATTCCTTAGTATTCTTTTCTCCCTGCGATTTTTGGATTTGTGGGATTTCAACTGATGTACTCGGTGAATCTTTTTGAATAACAACGTTATCTTCATCATCATCACTGTCATCATCGTCATCAAATAGAGCAGTATTGCGAAGATTGGCACGTATTTTAGCTGCTCGTTGCTCAGCCAGTAATTCTTCCATGCTTTTTCCAGAATCTCGTTCTTCAGCAAGTAATTCTACCATAGTTTTCTCACGAGAATTTGGAATGAGTGGAAATTGTGGGGGTGTGGAATCGTCAAAACCGGAAGTATCAACACTAGAACAAGGATTAGGTTCATAGTAATTTTGACTCCTCTGTTGACATTGATAATTGTAATGAGGACCCCCACAATTTTCAAAAATTGGTGTATTTTGGAATGATGTGTCATTGAAATACGGTGCTTGCTCATAAGCGTTTTGAGGAGGATGATTGAAATTGTTTTGAGGATAATTGGAAAAGTTCGAATTATAATCGGAGGTGAATGTGGGTTCAGCTATAGAAGCGTAACACATACAAAGTCCATGACTAAATCCACATCCCTTGCAAAAACACCGTCCACAAAGTGAGTCATCTCTTAAAGGATCTCCACAATAGAAGCAATTATGTTGAGCGAACGAAGACGTTTGAGGAGGGTAGTTAGAAAAATTTTGCGAAGAATTGGGATTTAGTTCATAAACGAACGAATTCCTCGAACCACAAAACAAACAACTTCCGTCCCGAATATCATTACCACACCGTTTGCACATACACCAACGACATGGTAAACCGAAAAGCGGCTCACCACAACCAACACAAGGAATAAAATCCTGAGGTGGGACAAGTGGTGTCCTCTGAGAGCTAGGAATTTTCACCACTTCTGTTATGGTCTCTGGTTTTTGTTCTTGATAAACGTGAAGATTAGGCAAGTCGTTCTTTTTACTCACTGCTCTAAGCTCTGTACGTTTGCTTGACAAACTTTTAACCGTAAATCGTGAAAGATTAGGATCAATTCTTGATGGTTTGTCATTAATAGCACGTATCTCGGGCTGTGAAGGGTAGTTGGAAGAATTTGGTGAATCATTGAGAGATTTTTTATTTAAGAACAAATTGCACACAGTACAAAATCTGTTACTACAATTATTTCCACACTTCTCACAAATACACCGGAAACAACGATAGCCGTTCTCAATCGGGCTTTTACAATGAAAACATGTGTAGCCGAAAGACGCCATAAGAATTATACATGAGAGATGTATAAGAAGGTAGAATCAAACGGATAGAGGGTAAAGAAGAATATTTTTGGGATTTTTGATAAACATTTTGTAAAAACAAAGAAGGAAAATATTTTTGGTTTTTTTTCGAAAAACAACTCAAAAACGAGACCGAGACAAGGAACTTAAACCAATAATCACGAATGAATGGCTTCTTTAGACAAGGTACACCACTCACAAGGATACAATGGCAAGTTTTAATCTTTTGTTTGGGAACTTATTAATGTTCAAACCACTAGTTGGTAGGTGTTCTGCCTTGGTTCTCGGCGGTTGTTTTTTATGTTTATTTTATTTAACAAGAAAAACGGAAAATGTTTTTGCATTTTTTTTATGATAGATATATATACAAAAGAAAAGCAAAATATTTTTGTGTTTTATAAGTTTTTGAAAACGGTAACTTCTTGACGAAGGTTCTACAAGCACTAATCGTTCAAATCGTAACGATATTGTCGCAACACAACCTCCCTGGCAGCGGCGCCATTTTGATATTGCGTTTTTGAGTGCGTATCAAATTAATACAAAGTATAGACGTGAGTGGAATTTACCAATCAACCTTTAGGAAAAGGAAGACTTGTAAAAACTCGTGAATACAATATATATATATATATATATATATATATATATATATATATATATATATATATATATATGTGTGTGTGTGTGTGTGTGTGTGTGTGTGTGTGTGTGTGTGTGTGTGTGTGTGTGTGTGTGTGTGTGTGTGTGTGTGATACCGGGTAAGTGATTGCCCGGGTCGTATCCTAACGAGGTGTGAATGCACAATATCATGTGAGATTTGGAATTAAAATGCTTGTAAGGATATTGAGAGATTATTAGGTATTGTTGAATTAGGAGAAATTGCAAATAACGGACAAGAAATAAAATAAACGTAACTAAGGCATGAATACAAACAAGGAATGCAGATTAAAACTTAAAAACTACCTAAAAGTCTACGTGAACAATAATCGGGAGCTAGGGAAACCCTAAATGTAATCTAAATTTAAAAACGCGAAAGCTAATTTAAATAAAACGTGAAAGTGCAAAATAAAACGTGAATTATATGCTATACTAATCCTACGGGTACAAAAATAATTTTTCTACATACTAAATGACAAAAGTAAATTTTTGGAAAAAGAAAAATATTTTCTTGCTTTTTTAATTTTTTATTATGAATTAAATACTATTTTAATTAAATTAAATGTTTAAAAATACTAAAACTATTTTGAAAAATCTGAAAAATTTTGGGAAACTAGATAAAGCAAAAACTAAGCAGGCAAAATTAAAAATAGGAGGAGGGAAACCTAAATAAGCAGTTTAATAAGCAATCTAAAAATGTAAATTAAATAAGCTAAAACATAAAATTACTATATAAATAATAAACTAAACAATGCATAACAATAAAGATCAACTAGCTTAGCTGGAAATGGGGATCACTACGTGGTGTTAACCTGGTGACCCAGGTTCGAATCACACCCTAACCTTTTTGCAAAACATTTTTTTTTTATTTTTATTTAACAAACTTAGCAAAAACATAAAAATAAGCAACTTTTATAACTGGAACTATTTATGAAAATCAATAAATAATCAGTCTAACAAGGGAAAATATAAGCAGTTTGCATATAGGCTTATAAAAGGAAAAATGCAAAATCTAAAAGCCTCTACAAGCTACACTAGGGGGGAACTGAAGCTAAGGCATCTAAGGGAGGTCCTAATGAGCTAAAAGGAACAGGAATTAAGCAATTGAGGGAACCTAATAAGCACTAAATGCAAGAAACTAAGCCTACGGGATGCTGAAAAGATGGCTACTGGGCAACTTTGGAGCTGCGAAAAGCTATAAAAAAATCCTAAAAATAAGAAAAAAAAAATATATTCATGAAGATTAGCTGGGAGACTCTTTGCAAACCAATTTTTAGGGCCTAACTCCAAATAATGAGTAAATGAAAAATGGTTGAGTGAAGGGGTTTTGGGCTGTTTTTTGATAGCAAAAAGGTGAAAATATATATCTTAACTAATGTATTGACTAAATTGCCCTTAATTAATATATCTTAATTAATTAAGGTATTAATCATGTAGGACCTTTAGTGTATCATTTCACAGCATAATAACTCCAGCAACTATGACTTGTATCAAAAGCTAACATGCATTTATTATCTTACTAGGAACAGATAATGAAATCGAGGATGAAATCTTCAATGTTAAACTAATATTCAAACTGTTATATTAATAGCCGATAAGCAATTTACAATTAAACAGGTAGAACTGACTTTACATTATAGATTCAACAACCGATTCAAAACATCTCCAACAATTTGTCGACTTTAGAACAAGAATTAAGATGGCTATGCTTGTTTTTATATCAACCGATAATAAAGTTTATGTTATATACTTGTCATGAAAATCTACTCTAAAACCCTACTTTTTTATTCCTAGACGAGTACTCATGCATAACAATGGGATTTTCTAGCGGCAAACAACTATAGTTACACAAAACGTTACACAAAACACTTAACCAAAGCATCACTATAATTATGTGACGCTATAGATCCCGTTGCTAATTAAGATGTCCTTTTTTCTGCCTCAACAATACTTTCTTCGAAAATTCAACTTAATAACAATATTTACAGTACAAACTTCATATCAACTTACACCATAAAATTAATAACAAATCCACACTTTGTATAAAAATTAACCAACAAAGTTACAACAAAATTAAATAAAATTACTCACAAATAAAATAAAATAATCAACAATTTGTTACTCACAAATACATTAAATAATTTGAAAATTGCAACAACCTATACCTTTTAGAAAAGGTCATGTATTGAGAACCGAGACACTGTGTGCATAAAGAACTGAAAAGGTGGTATATAATATAAGGGGCGGTTATAAAGACGGGGGGTAGTTTTGTTATAAAGACGGGGGTGTTTTTTTTGCTTTTTTTTTTAATAATTTTTTTATATCAAAAAGCTATAAACCTGAAAGTACGGAAAAGAAAATATAAAGTTTAATATGTCAAACACTTAAAACTGTCAAAAATACGGAACAGAAACTGACAAAAAACTGTGTTGTACTGAAAATAAAGAGGGAAAAATAGGAAAACTCAAAGGGGGCAGGTGGGCCACCCCCGTCCCGTTAACAGTACCCATAATACAATTATGATGTAGTTGTAAAGGAGATGTGCACTCAGGTTATTGATGATAATGGAGTAAACGACAACCACCCACCCTAAAACCACTTTATTATCTCAAAAGGGACTCACTTTAATAGTATTATTGATCCTCATAACATGTGATTGCACTAACAAATAAAATATTTATTTAGTGTCAGTTTGAATTTCTAAAATAGATAATTTATGTGACCTTATTACGACCTTCGAATCACAAAAGAAAGTAGTCTTGCACGTTTCTTGTTGTCGTTAATATGTTATAGACATTTCAAACATTTTACTGATTTCGAATTCGGAAACTTTCAAACGTCAATGCTTTTCTAAATACAAAATATTTCCGAATTCAGATTTTCAAAATTTTCAAAATTCAAAAGTATGAAAATTTCAAAAATTTACACTTTCCAAATACTTCAAATTTTAAAAAATATAAACTTCTACAAATTTAAAAATTATCAAACGTTAATCCTTTTATAAATTAAAAATATTTTGAATTCCAAAAGTTTCAGTATGTCCATATTCATGACAAAATCAATAAAAACTAAATACAATGAAAAATATTATAGATCTATAAAAGTAATCTTTAAAAATCATAATTGTATCAAAATACCTCAATTTTTTTCCGGTGGCGGTAACCTTTTCCGGCGACCAAAAAATTTTCCGGCGACTTCATAACAATGTCTACAATATAAACTTATAACAAAATCTACAATATAAACTTTATAATAAAACTTAAACCATAAACTTAACAACAATTCACATAATAAATATTAACAACCACCATATCAAATATTAACAACAACTTTAAAAATAAAACATACTATTTCCGGCGATAGGAACAAATTCCGGCGCCGCAGAAGTTTTTCCGGCGGCTAAATATCAACAACAATTTACATAATAAATATTAACAACAATCACCATAATAAAAACTATTAACAGCAAATTTAAAAATAAATCATACTATTTCCGGCGATAGAAACAATTTCCGGCAGTAACACAACTTTTCCGGCGACTTTGCAAACTTTTTCCGGCAAGAGTGGCTGCTACATCAGCGACAAGCGGTGGTAAATGGCGGCGGCACTAACAAAAAAAAAACCAAAAACGTTAGATCTATAAGACATGAATCCGGTTATACATTTCGAATCGAATTCGAGTTATAGATATCAATAATATTTCATTTCCTTGTTTCGCTTGTTTATCTCAAAAAAAAAACATGCTGGTTGCAAAAGTTCATTTATGCTATTCGTTGTTTGCATAAGTAAAGGAAAAAAATATGTAACGTCGGGTAAAGCCACAAAAAAATATGTAACGTCCGGCGGCGACGTTGTGTTTTTTTCCGGCGAGATAACGACGGCAGTAAACAAAAAAATTACCAAAATGGTTAAAATACATAGATCCCTAGAAAAACCTATAGATCTACAATCAAATCTATAGATCTATAAAAAAAACCCTTCAAAGCTTATAGATCTGTTAAAAGAACACAAAAAATACCTCAAAACATTGGTGTTGCCGTCGGGTGGTGGTGGCGGCGTTCGGTGGTAGGGCTGAGCAAACGGACCGGATGGACCGGACCGACCGACAAAACCGACCGGACCGGACCGGACCGACCACATTCGGTCCGGTCATCGGTCTAAGCTTTTTGGCTAATTCGGTCCTCGGTCCGGTCGGTCCGGTCCGGACCGACCAAAAACCCGAAAAAACCTGCCAAATCTTGCCTAATTTGACCGGACCGACCGAAGACCGACCGGACCGGACCGGACCGACCACATTCGGTCCGGTCTCGGTCTATGGTTTTTTCGGTTCTTGGTCTTCGGTCCGGTCCGGTCTTGGTCGGTCCGGTCCGGTTTTTGGACCGTGATCACCCTTATTCGGTGGTAACGTCGGGTGGTGGTCGCGGCGTCCTCTGTGGGTGGTGTGAGTTGTGGTGTTGTGAGATGAGAGGTTTTTTTTTTTTTTTTTTTTTTTTATTATTATTTTAGTTGTGAGGTGAGAGAGTTTAGGGTGTGTGTGTGTATGTTTTTTTTAAATGAATAAAGTGGAAGTAAATTGGATGAGAATGTGGGGTGTTGGTTTGTGTGATACGCATGGATAAGGACAAGGGCAAAATGGAGATTACATTAATTTCAGTTTTTCACTTGTTGACCATTTTTACTTAATAATTAGTTAAGATATCAAGAAAAAGAAACAAACTCTAACACTATAGAAGAAAGATTAAAAAGTTGGGTTAAAAAAATAGACTACTTGACTAAATGTATCTTTTGTCTCTTTTTTTAATTTAGTGTATCATACTAAAAAATTTCTTCTTTTCTTCTTTATCCCAATATTTTTGAATTTTGTCTTTTTGTTTTATCATATTTCACTTGTATTAGAGAGGCATAAAATGGTAGAAAGACATAACCGGAAGTATTAAGTTAAAGAATAAAACATTATATTAATAGCATCCACTATATTGTTTTATAAATCTATAATATGATGAAGATGTTTATACTTTTATTAACCATAGTGAAAATATATTTAATGATTACTTGGCATGAAAAGGTTTAATATCTTGAACTGCTTCATAATTTATTGGGAATTGATTTGCGCACTCAAGATTTTGATTGGGACACTCTATTTTATGCATAATGTAGCTGTACAGTGTTTACAGTGTGTTTTGTAAACTTGTACATCAAGTGTACCAATCAAAATAAGGAGTGTGCAAATCACATCCTTAATTTATTGTATTTGAGATAGGGCTGAGCAAATGGACCGGCCGGACCGGACCGACCGACAAAACCGACCGGACCGAGACCGACCGGACCGGACCGACCACATTCGGTCCGGTCCTCGGTCTAAGCTTTTTGCCAAATTCGGTCCTCGGTCCGGTCCGGTCCGGACCGACCAAAAACCCGAAAAAACTTGCCTAATTGGACCGGACCGACCGAAGACCGACCGGACCGACCATATTCGGTCCGGTCTCGGTCTATGGTTTTCCGGTTCTCGGTCCTCGGTCCGGTCTGGTCTTGGTCGGTCCGGTCCGGTTTTCGCCCGATGCTCAGCCCTAATTTGAGATATATGTGATGTTTTTAAAGCTTTAAGAAGTTTATGTGTAGTGAAAATAGGTTTATCTATACTATCTATAATGGAAAAATGGTCAAAAGTGAAATGTTGAGTTTTCAACAATGGTCAAATGAGAGAGAGAGAGAGAGTGAAATGTAATTAATACTCTTATTAAAATACCCCAATACTTAGAAGTACAATTATTTATTCACATTGTACAATCAAATTAAAGCATATCTACCAAATTAAATACAACCAATCAAACACAAATCGGGTTGACCCGGGACGCTTCAAACCCGGCGAGTTGACCCAGTTTAATTTGACCCGTTTTCGACTCAACATAGCAAGTTGACCCGGTTTAACTCGACTCATTTTTCAATCGGAACGATTCAACTGGTTGAACCAACCGGGTCGAACCGGTTTCAAAACATTATCCATTACTTAAAAAAGTACAATGATTTATTAACATTGTACAACCAATTAAAAACATATCTACCAAATTAAATACAACCAATTAAAACACAAACCGGGTTGACCCGGGACGCTTCAAACCCGGCGGGTTTACCCAGTTTAATTTGACCCGTTTTTGACCCAACCTAGCAAGTTGACCTGGTTTAAATCGACCCATTTTTCGACCAGAACGGTTCAACCGATTGAACCACCCGGGTCGAACCGGGTTTCAAAATATTATCTATTACTTAAAAGTACAATGATTTATTCACATTGAACCAATTAAAACATGTCTACCAAATTAAATACAACCAATTAAAACACAAACCGGGTTGACTCGAGACGCTTCAAACCCGCCGGGTTGACCCAATTTAATTTGACCCATTTTCGACCCAACCTAGCAAGTTGACCCGGTTTAAATCGACCCATTTTTCGACCGGAATGGTTCAACCGGTTGAACCACCCTGATTGAACCGGGTTTCAAAACATTATGTTTAATTCCCAAATCTTCAAACTTTTATTATTTTTCGTTTATAACCTACAAACTTTTTTTTATCAATAAACTATTTGTCGCTATAAAATCCTGTTGCTATGCACGGGTACTCATCTAGTATAACCAAAAGATTTAAGAATTAATGGTGAATCAATTACTAGTATAAATTTTTATAAAAGTTTATCACATCGGATGCCCTAACATACAATTCTAAGCAATTAGAGAGAAAAAAAAAATGTTGGAAAGTAGGAGTAAGAAACGAATCTCAAAATTCATTGAATCCTTTGGAAATAAAGTTAATTGGAAGTCCGCAAATGAATTCATGCCTGAAAGACGTATTTTTTATTATTCATCGTCTGGTGAGTTTTTAATATTATTATATACTCCCTCAGTTCTAAAATATAAGTTCATTTTGACATTTTTAAAGTCTTTCTATTCCAACTTTAACCTTAATTATTTTTTGTCGTGTTATATAATACTTGATGCAAAATATATAAATGGACTTGTGTTTTAAATGCATTTGCATTGGTATACTTTTCATCAAGTATTATATAACATGAAAAAAAATAGGGTCAAAGTTGAAATGAATAGACTTTGAAAAATTAGACTTATATTTTGGGACGGAGGTAGTACTACATTCCTTATTTCATTAAACTATACATGTATGTAATTAACAACAATATAATATTAAATTGCACAGAGGAGGAACCTGAGAAGAAGAATGTTGAGGAGAAGATAATATCTGCATTTTGTGATATTGGTGTGCCTCGTTTAACCGGTTTACTTCAGTTTTGGTCTCTCGCCGAAACCGACAATGGGCTACGCTATATTTCGTGTAGTGATCAACCTTTTGCCCTCGAGGATTTGGACCCCCGTCACCACTTTTATAGGTTATGTTGTATCAAGTTTCGATGTAATATTGATCATGATGATAATTATGATCCCAATAAAATATATGCACCTGGAGACAATGATTGGATCACTGAAAAGAGTCCTGTCGCCACTGCTTTTCTTAACCGTTTTCCGGATGTAGTTCTTGATCTTAGGTCTGTCCGAGGGACTACTCCATTGGTCGAAATGGCGCTCCATTTGGGTTTTACTTCTCTAATATTGTTGCCTGTTTTTGATCATAACTTGTATGAAGGTCGCTTATCTTTTCACTGTTCTCCAAGAGCTCAAGTCTGCGCTAGAGGTACGTACATCTCCTTTATTCTTCTGTATCATCATTTGTACTAGTATAATAGCAGCTCATTTATGTTAGTTCATCAGGCTCCTCTTTGACCAAATATATGTATGATTTCTTTTCCTTGCAGAGAGCCGGCCTCAGTACGTATCATGTACAAGAATCTATGCCATTCGAGGTACGTTCTTCTCTTCTCTTCTCTTCTCTTCAGCAACAACAGGTGTATCCTTTTCGTTTTTAGTAACTATATTTTCCTTGAAACTGCGGATTTAAGTACTTATTTAATTTCTATAAACATATGCATTTATTAAACAGACTATCCACGGTCTTAAACTAGCCACATATGAAATTGAAGTTGCTTTGAAGACCCTTTGTGAGTCGCATCAATTGAGTCTTGGTCAAGTTTGGATTGCTAATGGTATTGAGAAGCATGCGCCTTGTTCATCGTCATTGGAGGTTACTCGAACCAAACAAAAGCTTCTTGTTAAATTGTCTGGTTATTGTACTGATTCACTTGATGATCATCTTCCTATGCCTCACATTAACGAGTATTACGATACTTGTAATGTGCTTCCTTTGAAAATGAGGGATGTGTCAATTGTTGGGAAGACACTTGAAACTAATCAATCACATCTCTGCAGAGATCTTAATAAGTTGATGGCTAACGGGCCATTGGGGTTACTCATTGGCCTGTGTAAATGTAGCTGTCTTGCTTTATGCTTGAGGAGCACTCACACAGGAGAGAATGTTGATTATGTGTTTGAATTTTTATGGCCCCGAGGTCGAAACTTTTCTATCGTGTTGGAGTCACTGTTATTAAATCTAAAGAGGTGATTGCCAAGTTTCAAGTTTGCTTCTGGTCGAGAACTCGAATGTGATTTTAATATCAAGGAACAAGGAAAGGTGAAGGAGGAGGATGACCTTAAACAACAATATCAAGGTACTATGAAAGAAGCTGCGATGAACCTTTTACAGTATATCATTTGTATTTTATTTCTAATTTACGCTTGATTTTAGCTATGCAATCCGAATGTATTACAAAAGCCTTTTTTTTTTTTTTTAATTCTTTCTGCCGCACTATACATCAAACATACAATATTCATGATCTGCATAACCAGAAGTTCTTTCTTCATATCGCTTTCTACCTTCTTTTTAGCATTAATAGAAACTCAAATGCAATAATATAATGTTCTTGTCATTTCAGGGCAAGGACCAAACTCTTTGAAGAGAAAGCTCACTGATTTGTCCGAGGGTGAGGGTGAACCGTATTCTGACCCATTTTGGAATGATGACGATGACATGCTCGTAGCAACATCTTATATGAGAAAAACTGCTAAAATACTCATCCGATGCTCATATACACTTGAAGATGCTATGGAGAAAATTGAGGAAGCATTCATGTTGGACCCTGAAACTTACACGTTAGAGTATCAGTTTGAAGGAAATTGATTTAAGCTTGACAATGGTTTACATTTGACCGGTTTAAGATGTTACAGAAAGGACCCAAATTGTCATCTTAAAGTATGTGTGCTGCCTGCCATCTAGCATAGAAAGAAATGGACTTGCAGATCAGCAACACGCTCAATAGTATAATTTTAGTTTTCTGTTTGATTTGTATGCCCCAAATTAGTTTTTGGGGTGCTACTATTTACTTAGATGCCGTTTATTACTTTCACATGATCAAGTTGACTGTAACGAATTTTTGGATACTTGAGTCTTGATTTTGTCATATTGATATTTTCTATTATGCTTGTTGAAGTTAGGTTCCCATTATGGTAATGTGGACGATAAAAATAATAGTGTCAATATTCTCTGTTTTAAAAGCATTGTTTTAAATCTTGATTCCCTTAGCTACACCATGGTTGGTGTAACGGTTAAAATAGGTCAATGTTGTGAATGTGAGTAACTGCTGGAATATATGTATGGTTGGCATAATGGTTGCTGTGTTTATGTTTTAAGCCCGTGACACTGTTTGCTGAAGAATACTCATTCTTCTAAGGTCAACAATATTGGATAGATTTAGTAAATGGGATGTAATTAGGGCCAATGATTAGAAATCAGTGTTTATCTGTTATACAGAGGTTTGGATACATCAAACTATGATCTTCTGGACATACCTACTGGCTAGGTGCATGGTCGTCGAACAGGTCGGTGGCCACTCAGTGTGAATAGTTGAAAGATGTTGTGGCTGAACTTAAGAGGCAACTTGATCAGCCATGCAAGTTTGTGGAGGGTAAACTTGTTAAGAAACAATGTGATAGAAATAAAACAAAATACTTCAATGGCTAAGTCAGGTAAACAAACAAATCATAACATCTAGAATTCATCATTTTTGTGGGTGAAACCATCAGATTTCGTTATCTGGAAATATAATGGCACTTCCATCAAGATTTAGTATGTCTTGTACAGACAAACTAGGCTGAACCAGAACAATAGATTTTCACATAACCCCCACTGTTTATGTTTAATAATGGACCATCTGATACTTGAGACACAACTAATGTTATCCAACATCGTTAACATTTACCAGCATAATGAAATATCATGGACAGAGACACAGTTCAAAAAAAATTCTACAATAGGACAAAGCAAAGTATAATTGTTAATAAGGGTCACAAACTCACAATGAAGAGTAGCCAGAAACAACCATGTATCCCATTCAATCACAAACATGACCCACAAAAATTGCATACAAAACACAGTTTGTGTTCCAATGATTTAACTTAATCACGGGAAGAAGATTCAACAATTTTTAGTTATTCCTGCCGTAAAGGATCCACGACTCAGTTGTCTAGTCAAAACTAGCAAAATCATGTGTAATGAAGTATTTATTGATTTAATGAACTGATTTGTTGCCTTATGGTACGAGCGCAATCGGCATACTTCTCGACCAGTGTCTTGCATTTTAGTGGGTCCTTAGTGTTCTCTTTGTAGCAATCCAAGCAAGCAGTCAAATCGGCTGAACAAGGCATAGGTTTTGGCTGCGGAATTTTAAACTCTTTATCATGAAGTTCCTTTGCCTTTTGCGTTACTTCAACCGCCAACTCATCTTCTTTTTTTTGTAATTTCTCCAAAACCTTTTCACTCTCTTGAAGAACAGAACGAATAGCTTCTACCTCACCATTAACAGGTGGTGCGGGTGGTGGAACTGGGAGGTACATTGGCGGCCATCCGGGGACAGGGGGCCCGCCTCTTGGGGTTTGAGTGTTGTCATGGATCTCCTTTTGGTTGGTGGGTTTAACTTGGTTTTGTTGGGGCGTTTTGGGTGTCTTTGGTTTTGGTTTCCTTGTTCTCTTTTTTGTTTTTTCAGCTTCATCAGCTAGCTGTCTAACCAAGTTCCCACTAATTTGAATGGTAAATGCATCATCCATGGCTTTTAAGACCACTTCCTGTGAAAAAGAGTAACTGTGAGATTAAGCAACATATTAGTACATTTAGTAACAAAAGGTATCACAATTCACAATGGGAGTATAACAAACTTAATGCCATGCACCTCAATAAAATTGTATATTCTGATTTCTGAATAAGGCACTACTTGGGTTGAACTTCCGTGCAATTACAAATAACAGCAATTGACCACAAAATGTAACAAATGAAAGAATAAGAACTGAACAAGCATGTTATGTGAACATCACATGGTGTAATATACTGTAGTGAGTGATAATTAGAGATATAAACTACTTTTCATCAGAAATTAACATTAAAAACAGTTCAACCCACATATATATCCTAGATTATACAAACTTCAACTCACGCCTTACCACTACTTTCTTATTGGCATGATGAATAAGAACTGAACAAGCATGTTATGTGAACATCACATGGTGTAATATACTGTAGTGAGTGATCATTAGAGATATAAACTACTTTTCCTCAGAAATTAACATTAAAAACAGTTCAACCCACATATATATCCTTTATTATACAAACTTCAACTCACGCCTTACCACTACTTTCTTATTGGTATGATGATAGAAATTTCAAATGCCAACTTTTACTAAATAAATAGGGAATTGGCCCGTGCTGACTGATCCTTCTAGCAGTAACATGGCTGGCCCGTGCATGGATCATGCCCAGTATGTGTATCTTAAAACCCACACAGCGACCGACCATGTTTTTGCATGTAAGATCTATGCAGCACACATTATGGGACATATTATAGAGCACATACGATCCAGCAATTGTTTGACATATTAACAAAGGCTAAAACTTGACACATAAATACAGTTAAAAGTTGTCATGTAAACTGCAACTCGCTGCAGAAACAACAGATAAGCATGTTGTGTAGAAGATGAAACTTACAGCTTAAATAAATTAACATTTTTCAGCAGCCTAATCAAGGTACACGTTGAAGTCAATATGACTACTTGAGTTAATGAGTTGTGAAAGCCTAATCACCCCAAAAACTAAACCTACTCCTTTATCTTTCAAACAGACTTACCATCAATACCACTATCAATCCTAAAGCACTAAACTCCTCCATAATCAGGCAATCAACCACATATAAATAGCCATAATCATCATGAATGACCTAACAATATCTTGATTCTTGAACTAGCATAATCAACGCCTGAGATAAAATATCAACCTTATGTTTATGTTACTCGAAGAAATTACATCATCCACATAACCACATCATGTGCCTGCATACCATGCACTGTGGAGTATGCTTGGTGGAGAGGTTCTCATTCCTACTGTGTATTATGGCAATTGAATTTATTAGGTTGACCACTTACTATTTTGGCATTTAAAACAATAGTATTATATCAAAACTCATGTGATACTTTGGAGCTGCATACTCTTGCATACATCAAACCAACAGGAAAGTTATTATTACCAACAGAGGTCTATGAGGACTATGGATAGGGTAAGAAGAGATCTGTTGTTACTTTTCATAATATATCAGCAAACGCAATACCTGTTCACATTTTAATTTTCGTCTAGCAACTGTGGCTACAGTGTGATTAATAAAGCAGGAGTTATCTGTGCCTGTGGCTAACCAATGACCGAATCAATTTACGACTGACTACAGCGGTTCAATTTGAAGAGTTCAATAGCAAGGACTAGTTCTACTCGCAAACTACAAGAATGCAGACAGACCAGCTCATTAAGGGGTCCTGTTTTTTCAAGACTCACAGCCAGTATAAGAATTCAGTTGTTGCCGCCATTGATACCAAGATGGGCCTGGTTGGTTTGTACTAGTACCCACCCCTACAATGTTATATTCTGCTGGTGTTACTTTACTATAACCACAACCCCTTTCCAATGCTACTGTTTCTGATCTGGTAAGGAAGGGTCGACTGTTTTTTGTCTGTTATTTGCTCAAATCAGTAGAGGTTTCAAGGAAGCTATTATGAACATACAAATATATCAAGATGCTAACTGAGAGTTAAGTGATGATTTGGTCATTTCATGGCAAGGACATTATTATTTCAAATAAGCAATGACGGGTGCACCAATCATCCAATTTATTCTCTGCCATGCTCAGGGCCAATTGAAGTTATGCATCATCTGTATACTTCTTGCTACTGCTAATCTTGACGCTGTTTGGGTTATCACCGACAGTAGTATTGGAGTTCCCTACCCACAACTATCCGCAGAACTTAGATGGGGCAGTAGGGCTATGCTGGTTTAGAGGCTACGATAAAGGAGTTGATATAAAGTAGTGGGAGCAAAGGGATAGGTGTAATGTCAATGGCCCAGCACAGGCCCATTTCTTTCCTACTAGCTTATTAGTACTGGTTAATGCAAAAACCAGTGAGATGCAGGTATAGTCCAACAAATAAGTGTAACTTTTAATATATGCTTACACATTAGTATTTTTATTTGCAGGTCGGGGTCTCACCTAGCCGGTAGGGGATCTACTAAATAGTTGGCAACAGAAATAAGCAGCATGTATTAACCATTTGACAACTCAGACATGTCACCACTCACGAGTGAGCAAATAAGGTTAAAGCCACGACTAAAGCAGTTTGATGACTTGCTGCTTGGAAGATTAAATATTATACAATAATTTTCTAAATTAGGTTAGACCTTAGTATAACCTTGCTAGCTTTCGTATTACATATTGTTGAAATTTGTAGATGGGACAGGAGTCCTTAAGAATTAAAATTGAAGGTAGCGAGTCCATCTCTCTCCCCTGTTTCCTAGAATAAGCTTAGTGAGAGACACCCTCACAAGTCACAAGTCACGGATATAACCAATTATTATTCATCCAGTGGAATATTTCCCGGGGGTACCGTCCTCTATCACCCATTAACAGCCTACAGATGATTGGACTAAAAAGTCAACCTCATGTCATGAACATCACAACTGAAGTTGCAGCATGGATGAGATGTGTACCAAGACTATGAGAAGTTCGTGAACCCAAAGAAACTAAAAGTAATCGGCTTAAATGCACTACATGAGGTGTAAAAACTTGAGTAAGATTATTTTTTTTCATGAACCCAAGTAAATATTATCACTTCTCAGTCCTCACTTTGACGAAGGTACCTTTGTTGCAACACAATTTGAGCTAGCAACTTACTGTCTGCTGTTAGAACTCAACAGCAGATTAACAAAGACACTACTAGCTTATTCAGACTCAAAAATGTTTGGTGACTTCGAGTCTCAATAATTATGCCATGTGCTTAAGTCATACTCGTAACCCAAAACAAGCCAAATGGTTGTTTTTCGCAGTTCTAGGAAGTCGTTGTAATTAAATCAAAGAAAGCCAACACAAATGTAATTAGAATTCATGCTACCCTTATCTATCCTAACAAGCATCTTTTTGTACAGACCGCTCCTCCTCACTGAGATGCAAATCCATCACAAGAGATCCTCCTACACTTTCTCTAAAGTGACACCCTCGACTTCTTTAAAGTTCCGATGATCTAATTGCAAATTCAGCCGCATATCTACCATTTTCTAATAAACGGGTAAACGGATAAGATTTTTCCCTGATCAGGTTACCCGGAGGGGGGAGTCTCTGACTCAGATGTACATGGCCTAACCGGGGTTTCCCGTGACTGTTTCCGACCCTTCCACCAAATGTGCATCATTTTCATGAATCATGATATAGCATTTTCATGTGCACGAACAAAGTTCCTCAGTGACCCTAACTTCATCCTATTAACAAGGCTTCCTCCAGTTCTACACAGCCACTTCTCAGACTTCAATACTTTACTGTCAACTAAGACAAAATAACGTTCTTAACGCTGCACTCCATACAACTTGTGCCGATCTTACTCATCACGAATAGTAGGGGCAGACATGACCCCAAGCCGAGTTCAAGCCCGCCAGCTCCTTTGAATTTATACGGCTTAAGCTCGTTTCAAGTCTTACGCTTTTAGCTCGGCTCGACTCGTGACATATTATAGACATACGAAGTAGATAAACAGATAAATATATATAAACAGATACATTTCTTTGTGTGTTTAGCCTAATCAAGATTTGGGTATGAAGCTCGGGCTAGATCAAAACAATCAGTTAAGCAAATAATTTAGAATCAACACAGCATATAATTAACCAAACAATGTAAATAAATCCACAATAAAATGAATTATTAACTTGTAAGTATAAATTAAAATGATTAGGTTTAAAGATGTTACCTGAATTGATGAACACTGCGATTTTATTGAGAAGTTGTAAATTTAGGGGAAATTTTGTTAGATGTGTAGTGAATTTTGTTATTATAAGTTTTGGACTTGGAGTATTCGATATGTTTATTTAAGTCCTTTGTTTTGTGTAACTTGTTGAGTTTTGGTACGTGAGTAGTCATGGAGGTGCAATGATAGTCCCATTTAGGGTGTTTGTTTAAACTAATATGTAGGCCGGGTAAAGTTAAAATAAAAATACAAATATTTGTACATTATGTAAAAGGATTTTTTTTTTTTTTTAAGTTCGCGAAAAAATCCAAAAATATTCCACAAGATCAGGTATGTTAGTTCATAAACTTTTGTGAATGAAGTTTTTCAAATTTTGAGTTTTTATACGTTTTTTTTAATGCACAGAAAACGAATTTTGATGTGCAAAAAAAATTTTGATGAACAAAATTTTTAACTTGTTTCAGTTTGATGCGCAATGTTATTGTGATGAAAAAAGTCAAAAGAAGTTGAGTACAAAAACCAAATTTTGATGCACAAAAAAACGATTTAATGCACAAACATACTTTTTTATAAAAAAAAAATTCAAAAAAAAATCCACTTTTAGAAAAACTCCCTTCACAGGTTTTTCATGCACCAACATACCCGATCTTGTGAAATTTTTTGGAATTTTTCGAGAAAATTTTTGAAAAAAAAAAAAAAAAAAAAAAAAAAAAAGTCTTTTTACGTAATGTAATGTACGGATATTTGTTTTTTATTTGATCTTTATCCTACTTATGATCTTATTTGATTTCGTCTTATATTACACAAGCCTTGATTTTTCAGTTTATTTGAAGATTTTTGCTTATATAAGTTTATTATATTATACTAACTTTATATAACCAGAAAATTAGGGCTTTTGATATATAAGCCGAAATCAAATAAGCTCATAAGCCACATATAAGCTTAAACAAACACCCCTTTAATACTTGAATTATCTCGAATAGTGTGGAAGGCTTATTAGGTTACGTGGCAAGTTTAGGGCATTAACAACAATTTTTTGGTTTGGGATAGTGACTCGGGCACAACATCTCATCACGTTTCACCCCAAAACAGATACCGTATATATATTTTTTTTCATATATTTATATGTGGATAAATGTAATATAACGAATATATTTTAGCGATTAAACAATGATTATCAGGGAAGAAAATTAAATAAAAAAACAAATATCTATGAAAAGCCTATAACGTCTTGAAAAAATAAAAACTTTACGAAATGTTCTAATAGTTTCCTCTAAGGTAAAGCATTTTGGTGCATAAAAAAGTTGTTAATGAAGTTTTTTAATTTTGATTTTTTATAAGTGTTTTTTAATGCAGAAATTTGTTTTTGACACACAATTTTTTTTCTTAATGTTTTACTATACCAAAAAAAATATATTAATGTTTTATATGATGCGCAAAATGAAATTTTGATGCAAATTCTAAAAAGAAGTTGGATGGCAAAAATGAATTTTTTATGCACAAAATACGAATATATAATATTTTAATGCATAAACGTTTTTTCATAACGTTCCTTATCTTTTTGGAACTTTTTAAAACTTTTTATTTTCTTAAGTCATTTTTATTCTTCTCACGAATATATCTTTTTATTTTAATAACTCCCAAATCTTTAGTTGACTTGTTATCTTCAAAATATTGCAAGTTATCTAAAAGCTTATTTGTGTCGAAAGAAAATTTGAATAATCGTAACATGTGACGAGATAAAATATGAATATGTCTTTAATATTAATATCGGAGCCTTTATAAGGGTAGTACTAAACTATTTATTAGTAGCTACTTATTCATAAACCGTTCCATGTAATCATGTTACTTGTGTTTAAACACATTAAATATGTTAAATAAGAACGGGTTCATGAATTACAAGAGAGAAGGGGGGATAAAATGCTCGATAAGGTTTGAGGCGCATTTTAGGCATGTTTTGTTTACAGGGTTCGAGGATGTGAATCGCTCGCCCTAAATCCGCCCCATTCTCATTCCTACATTTGAGTGAAAACTAGTTATCATGTTTAGAAAATGTATGTAAAGAAAATATTTAGCGTAAACTATATAGATAGTTTATATCTTTTTTTAGCAGTTAGCGATTATGTTAATTTTCTTGGTTTTTTGAGAATGAGTACAACTGAGGACTAATTTTACATTTAAATTGATATTGAAATTACTCTACAGTTACACTAAAACTACTACTACTAACTAACTATGGTCTTCTGCCTTCTTTCTTCATTTATAGGGCTTCACCAGGGTCCCATAGTCTATCCCACTTCTGTTTTTGGCCCTTGGATGAATAGAATTAATCTTGGCCGTGTAAGGTGTTTTGGCGGGAAAAAGGTTTATAGCAGGGAGGTGGGTTTGGAGTGTTGTGGTGGAAAGTGAGTGTGGCAAGGTTGGAGTGTAGGAGAGGAGTAGCAGTGGAGAGTGATGATGGTGTTGGAGATGGCAGGCTATGATAGGCATCAAGTGGGAGGGATAAGGAGTGCAGGGTCAACGCATTTTGACCTGCGTTTTGATATCAAAGGGGAAGGGTTTTTGGGCTTGATGTAAAGTGGGCTTGGGGATATGGGTTGGATTTGGAATTTGGATTTGTTATTATTAAAGGGTTTGGTTTGGTTAAGTATTAATACAAGGACCACAATTGTAAATGTCCGAAAGTTGGGGGTGGTTGTAGTATTTTTCCCAAGTATTCACAAGGACTAAAATCACCAAGTTTCATATTCCCAAGGACCAATGATGTAATTTTCCAATTTAATTCCCAAGGACTATTCTTGCCAAAAATGAAACTTTAGGGACCAAATATGTAATTTTCTTCAAACTTTCATTCCAAGGACCAAATTTGACACTTGTGACTTTCCAGGGTCCAATAATGATTTTTCTTCCAAAAATTTCCCACTAGGGACCAAATCTGCCAAAAGTGAAACTCCAGGGACTAAATTGTAAATTCTCAAAACTTTTGAAATTTTTCACCAAGGACTAAATATGACAACTTATGATTTCAAAAGGACCTTTGGTGACTTTTCTTTTAAAATAAGTGCTCAGGGACTATTTTTGCCAAATTTTGAAAGTTGGGGGACTGAAACTGCCAATTATGCAAACTTTGTTCGTTTTTCATCTGTTTTTACTCCTTTTGCATCTGAAACATATAAAACACAATTTTAGAATATTTTCTGTATTTTGATGCATTTTTGAGTGTTTTTAAATGTTTTTTGCAGTTTAGATTGACCAAAAATGATGAGTATTCACACACTCATCACTACTTATCCACATTATGAACTAGTATGTGATCTTTAGACTTGTTTAATTTTGGTCACGTTATAACTTGTTATTTCTTAATCGTATGAACATGCCTTGTATTTGATTGGAATCTATCTCGTATGGGTAGTTTTAAATATGTTTCTGCAATTATTTGAATATAGTATTTCTAGTTACAGGATAGCAGAATTGAAAAACAGGGAGGAAACCTGATCACCTACTGGTGACGGTCCTATAAAGGGGCGACCGTCCTGTGTATTTAACGGACCGTCCCATGTTTAAGGGACCGTCCTATGTAGGTCACGGGTTTCCAGATTACTTTTTCCTTCCTGCAATCCTTGAACCTATTGCATGTTTATCATCACCATTTCCAGGATTAATTAAACATATATTAGTGCCATAAACATTCTAATGCATGCTTTGCCTAAACTATAATCATCCTTGATTATTTAAACTCTTCATCTCTTCTTCTTCATCACCATCTTTCTTCTTCACTTCATTTTCTTCATTCTCCACAATGGGTTATTTCTCAACCTCATTGTCTCTTCCAAACAAAAGGCCTAAAATCACCATCATACCACCAAAAACCAACTTCACTGATCTCACTTAAAAAGACACTACTCCCTCTCCAAAATCTCTACTATAATCTCCTCAAGCTCCTTGTGCACCTCTCAAAACACCATCAACCAAAGGCACATCCTCATCCTCTTCAAGGCCAAGCTCATCTCCATTTTCATCATTCATCAAAAATTTATCACCCTTGCTCGCTCACTCTAGCTCAGCTGCATACACACCATTTGTGAGTGTAGGATACCTCAATACATAAACTCGTTGGTTTTGTGATTATGGATCAAATAGATGGATAAATTCTAGAGAGATGGGAGCCTTGAGAGAAAAACTAGTAAAATAAGATATTCCAAATGAAGGTCCAACCCTCACCCTTGGTGGGAGAGGGGTATTTATAGTACAATACAAAACGCCCTCTCTCGGGCTGTGGATCGGGTATACAGTGGGTAAAGACCCGTCCTTCCTCCATGATGTTACTTAAACTAAACTAATACTAACTAAATATAGTAATGACTACGAGCTAACTTAATGCTATTTGATACTCGGGGTGACCGAGTCTTTCATATGAATATTTGTATTCCTAACAATCTGCCCCTAAGGGAGGTCACCCCGGAAATTAAAACATGAAGTCTAGCATCCTATTCTTTGAAGTAGACTTCGTAGCTCGTAGTCCTTGATTCTTCAAAGTCCATGATCTTTGTACTTCAAGCAGTGAGCTTTTGATAACTTGTTGTAAATCTTAGGATGATCTTCGAGAATTCTTTGAAGTGATCATCCTTCTCTCATCTTTAAGTCATCTTTGTGCAGTATCATCTTCATGTGACGTGGACATCTTTGTATCGGCATGCTCACACTTTTCTGGATCATGATTTTCAGCATCAGAGTTGTAGAAGCATAGTTGAAACCCATTCAATGATCATGATATCTTTAATTATGATGTTGAAGTGTGAGCATGGGTGATGGATCAGCATCTTTTCAGCAAACAACCAAAATCATCAGAAATTCCTACAAGTAAACAGTTAGCAACAAATCATCCGGTACTTACAGGTTTGGAATTAAAGATTGTCAATAGCATAGTGTGAGGACTCCTTCTAAATCGGATACCCCCGAGAGGGATTACAAGATCTACCTAAGTAGGTCAATGATTAGGTGAGTCACTGGAGATCACTCCATGACTGTAGATCATTTGTAACTGCTGCGACCACTAAGCGTAATCCACAAGAGATTACCGAAGTGATCTGCTTTCAGGGCTGTTTGATGTTGACCATGGCAGGAATTTCCATTCAATCACTGATAATTACATTAGTAAGTTCTCTCATGAATGTTCTGGTAGATTGCTAAGATCTACGAAGGACTCTCAAATGTGCAACTGGTGTCCTTGATAATGAATCACCAGTGCAAAATTATCCAGTGTTCCTATTGAGATCTTTTGATGCATCTCGTGACTCTAGACTCAATAAGTGCATAATTTGGTCATTGGAGACTGGAGCGGTGTCTCCTGTTTCAATATCGACATGGCTCGTAATGAGCGGTCGATAGATTATGCAGGGTTCCCCGTGAGAATGAAACAAGCTCCTTTAAGAGAACTTGAGTGGTTAGAAGGTTTAGTGCAGTGCGTCACTGGGTCCATGACGTCTTAGTATTTAATACCGGTGTCGCCTTAGCAACAACCAGTAGCATATGAATTGAACCCGGTTTCTGCCCTAAGGTTGAATAATTTGGAGGGCTATTTCTTTTCACCCTTTCTCATTTCATTTCTTTTTAATTCTTCAACCCCTTCTTTCTCCTTTCTCACATTACTCCTTTTTTTTCATAATCATACCTAAGGACTTTCTAATACTAACTATTCGGTATTGTCCTTGGGTAGATCCCTCTGGCTCCGGCGGATCATAGGACGGTTTTCCTAACCTTAGTCACCTTATAACACCATGACTATCCTATGTTGCCGTAAACCAAATCATTGAAAATTCTCTCAACGTTTTTATGATTGAGAAACACATTTTGTTAACACGTTGAGAGTTTTACCATTTTCAAATGCTCCCCCTTAACATGTGCTCATATGTTTTGATTCGAAAATTTGCACATGTCGGGAAGAGTTTGCAATTTTGAATTGATCCACCTTTAGTGAACATGACCAGGTATTAGAGACACGCTTACATCACTAGTTGGACTAGCTTGAAGTTATTACCCGATCCATAAAAGGTTTCTCGAAACGGTACACTCTACTTAGACAAGTCCTCTTCGAGACACGCTTACATCACTGGTTAGACCAGCTTGAAGTTATTACCCGTCAAGGACTAGTCCTTTCGATTAAGGACAGTTATTGTTTCGTCAATTCATTGGTTAAGTCTGAGTCTCGCTCACATGAGATGCTAGGATCCTTTTATCACAAACCATTTGCTCCCCCTCAATATGTGCATTGATATATAAAAAGAGTTTAGCACATATGGGAGCGCGTATGTTAAAGTCCAAACAATCACATTTTAATCAGATTTCATATTTAAATCATATCTTCTCCCCCGATCAAAACTTTTAAACCAATTGAGATTTGTGATCCCAAGTGATTTAAATAAGTTAGAAAAGTTTGGGAGAAAAATGTGGTCAGATTTAGGATATACTTATTATGAGACGATACCATACTCCTCCTCAATCCATGAGGGAGCGTGTTATGTGTCAGAAATGATGAGTTTATAAATGATCTAGAGTTTAACGAGAAACTCTTGAAAAATTCATATTCTAACACATAACAATCACATTTTATTCACTGCTTTTTATGTACAAAGATCTTGTTTTGATGATATAGAATTTTTGAAATCATTCTCCCCCTCAATCGATTACCCATCTTCAATTTATCATTTTACTCAAAAAATTTAATCATTTAGCATCGATTGAGTGACAAATTTTATACAAAATTTCAAGTTTGATTGATTTTCAAAAATCATGGTACCAGCAAGTTTAGAACAAATACTTTCCCGAAGAATCATTGAAGGGAAAGTATTCGTGATGTAAAGAAGACTTCTCTTCTTTTACGAGAAATGATGCACTGAAATGTACATCATTTCGAAGAAACATGGATATAAAGCAATCTATGCCCGGGTGAACACCACCCAATAAAAGGAACAACCGTCCTTTTGGCGAAGTGTTTTCCCCATCTAGAGGTACGGGTTGCTATCTAAAGTAATAGCAAGCCATATTGAAAGAATATTTTAAGAAACGACATGTTTTAGAAAAACATTATTTGAAGTTAAAAGGAAAAACTCCTTCTCAAGCATATGTATGTTTTTGTGTCATTATTGAATGACATTTCTAGAAACGTACATAATATAGATTACACAAAAGACATGTCGAGAGAAGAATATTTTTGGTTTTTATGATTTTTCAGATTTTTATGGTTTTTGTAGGTTTTATATTTTTCTATTTTCTTTTTTTTTTTAACTATGTACAAAGGATATGTGAGGAAAATCCATTTACTCCTCATTTTCTTCCCGAAGACATTTGAGAGATTCTAGCGTAAGGCTCTTCATCCCAAGTCGTGGAAGAATGAACTGAAACCTTTCTCGCGAAAGAGCTTTTGTAAAGATGTCAGCCAGCTGAAACTCTGTCCTCACGAAGTAAAGTTCCACCACCCTTTCTCTACTTGTTCCCTGATGAAGTGATGACGGATGTCGATATGCTTGGATCTGGAATGCTGGAAATTGTTACAGCATAGAGCAATGGCACTTATGTTATCACAATACATCGGAACTTTGTTGAAGACAAAGCCGTAGTCCGATAGTTGAGATCTCATCCACAAAATTTGTTGGTCCCTTTTACTTGGTTATCAATAACTAAATAGCTAAAGTAACCAAGATATATGACTTTTAACTCAGATGTATATATGATTAACAATAAAGCAACGTAAAGATAAGAGACAATATTTTTCAACGTTTAATTCTTTATTAGAAGTTAATCAAAAAGAATCGTACCCAAGTGTTTGCGGAATAACACTTGGGATTGAAAATGACAAGTGTGGTAATGACTCCTCTCTAAACTCAAAACAATGTTTGAGTGACAACTGAGGACCCACTGAACTATCTCAGGGGCTATGTTGTTCTTTGGAGGAGTAAAAAGTGGTTTATGAATGCTTTGCATTAATTACATAAACTTTTTTTCTTTTACTCCTCACTTATGCTACCTATATATACACAAATATGAACAACTCTATTGTACAATGGACCTAAGCGTTCCTCAATAAAATCTTGATAGATTTTATTCTCTGGCAAGGGAAACTTCTTTGAGTTAAGTCCAAAAGGTGCTTCTGATAACAGACTGGTTTTAACCATTTGGGGAAAGTTTGACCTTAAAGTGATAAAGCACTTTAGTGAAACAGTTCAAACTTTCCAGCCCAGTCCTGCCAAAACTTCAATCTTCAAGTCATCAGTCTTCAGTACCATGATAGTTGTTGAGGAGTCTTGGGGTTCAGTGAGTTATTGTCATCCTCACTGAACCCATCAACTTCTTCTTGGCTTAGATCTCACTCACTGAGTTCCGCCTCACTGAATGGAGAACCTTTCTTCTTAGGCTCGGTCTAAGCATCCTGGCGATGACTCACTGAGTTACTATTCACTCAGTGACTTGTTTACACTTAGGTGATTTTACGTTCAAATTCTTGTTAGAAGAAGATTGGGGAATTCAATGACCCAACAATCTCCCCCTATTTGAACATACAAATAGCCTAAGTGTTTCTTGATTCAGTGTGAGTTGGCAGGGGTCTTCATCTCTTACTGAATGTTGATGTAATTATAAGTAGGACACATAATTTAAACAAAACATCAAAGTTTATTAATAGTTATTACAAGTCCTACAAATTACAAAAATAAAAAAAGATAGTTGTTGTTGCAGATTAGATGTTCAGGTGGTATCCAAGGGCTTCAAGCTTTGCTTTCTTTGATCTGAGTAGATGTCTTTCAAGATGTTCATTAATCATTGCTTCTAAGTCCTGGCAAAATCTTTTGTTTTCAGTACTCTTGATGGGGGATGCCAACATAAGGTACATGAGCATTGCTTTAATTCCTGCCTTCTACATATTAGACCATCTTTGGAAAGCTAAGTTTCCATACTCATCAGTAAAACATAAGCCTCTTTCAGGTGCTTCAAGAACCGCATTGTTCACAAAAGTGATCCCTTCAGGAAGCGACCTGTCATAGTGCAGCCCTGGTACTTTGATCTCAGGCTCCATCTCAATATGCTTCCTTTTCCTCCTGGAAGCCTTTGATGGAGCAGTCTCTGTTGTTGAAGCAGGAAGAAGGGAGGGAATGTTCAGTGCTTCAGGCATTGCTTTCAGTCTGTCATACCTTTCCTTCAGTAACTTGAGAAGGTTGGGTACCACAACATTGTTCTTCTTGGCAATGATGGGACGAAGCTCATCAAGTTCAGTGATGCCAAAGTCAGCAAACCTGAATGGATTGTGAATTTCCATCACTCTTTTATCTTGTCCCCAGAAGACAGTGATTATTGCAGGATTGGTGTTGCGATGGATTTTAATGTCAGTGATGGTTTCAGGTTTCAGCCTTTCTTTCATCACCCAAGTATACCTTTCAATCCTGGTCTTCCTTATATGAGCGTCCTTCCTGAGCTTTTCTTCCCTTTTCCTTTTGAGGGCACTCAACTCTTCTTCCTGAGCCTTTTTAAAGGCTGCACCAGCTTGCTTAGTGGCTAGTGCCTCAGTATCCAGTCCAATCTTTTCAGCTTCCTCATGAACAACCTGTATAAGAGCAGGCTTGCTCATCCTCTCTTCTTCAGCCACCTTTTGTAGTATCTCAATTCTTTCCATGTGAGCTTGAATTTCGGCATTGGTGAGATGATGTACTACTCCATTGATTTCAAATGGGACTCTGATAGGTTCATCAGGGTCATATCTTGTCACACCCCGCCATAGCGGAAACGCGCGGGTGTAACTTCATGGATATCATCACAACACCTGGTGTCTACATAGAGAACAACTACATGCACATAAATAGAGCAATGTACAAACACAAAGTGTTGTAACAATACCCCAAAATAAAATAACCAAAACAAAACATAAATCCAAACATAGAGGATAAATCACTACCAATGCAACTAAGGTCTCGTCTATCCACATCCTTCTATCTTATCCTTAGAAAGCTCACCTGAAAATGATGCTTAAAATGTCAACATTACGTTGGTGAGATTCATAGGTTTGAGACTCAACACACAAGGCAACCGAATTCACTGTGATTACAAAATATAGCTGGAAAAATAATTATAGTTATCATATAGCTACATGCATTTGCAAGTCAATATTCACACACAAAGGCAACAACACTCATAAGGCAACCATTAGGACGGCTCGTGTCCTCCGACCCCAAAATAATTACAACAGGACGGCTCGTGTCCTCCGACCCCAATAAACATCAATTAGGTCGCATGCGCGAGCAACAGGATAAGCATCCTCCTAATTGGATCCCATTAAACATATTAAACATCAATTAGGTCGCATGCGTGAGCAACAGGATAAGCATCCTCCTAATTGGATCCCATATACATCCACACAAGCAAATAATCACACATAGCATGCATACGATAACATTATAGGTCCAAGCTCTTTAACACCACACACATAATCACAGTAAATCAAATCATTTAAGACAAGCATCATTCCCATACCATGTTTAAAACAAAGTAAAAATATGGGACTATGAACTCACCTTAAACTCTGCAGCTTCCACAAAAACAATTCACAATCTATAGCACACAAAAATAATCCACATTACACAAGGTCAAGATAAAAGCTACAACCCATGTAATACACATATGATGGATGTCTAAGACTCATATGACCCACCATGGATCTCCTAGACACCACACTAACCACTACCATAACTTAATACTCACTAAATCCCTTGCATTCTAAAACTCAGAAAACGCAGAATTTTTGAGTACATTCACTCACATAAAATCACGACAAATAAAGCTCAACAACTCACACAAAAAATTTAACATGGTCTCTCATAAGCATAGAAGCTAATACCAGAAGGCCATGGACCAGTAACGCACACAAGTACTCATAAGAAATTCAAACTTGTCAACTACTCAAATTCGGATCTGAACGCACACCAAAAGGTTTTGATTTTTAATAATTACTTCCACAAGTTTTTATCGCGAATCCTTTTCGCGGTAGTCTAATATAACCTAAAACTTAACTATTACAGAAGGCCAAGTCAAAATACCACTTTTACAACCACATGACACCCTCAAACTTTTACCCAAAATCTGTCCCGGTTTGACAGCTTTGACACCTTAACAAAGAAAAATCAAAAGACCGACTTCCTGACCTCAAAATCAACCGTGGCTGGACTTTTTGGAAAGCTCTTTCATTATACTTCAATTTAGACCTAAAATTCGTGACTTAACTCATCACCATATGTTATTTACACTCACATCTTTACAGCCTTACAAATCTGTCCAAACCCTAACTCAATAACTAGCATGTTTTACACTCAAGTCTCTTAACCAATCATCATACTATTATTATTAATTGATCCCAACATGTTTAATAACATTAATTTACAGAATTTAACACAAACCCTAATCCATCATACTTTATATTACATGAATTAGATCAATAACTAATTTAATTGAATGAAAATTAGTATCGAAAATATACCTTGATTTTGATTTTAGCTTCAATAATAAAAACCCTAATTTTTTTCTTCTTGATTCTCCATGTGTCGACTTAAAATTACAGCAAAAGGGGTAGGGAGGTTTTAATTTTGTATTTATAATTATTTAGTGGATAATTACCTAACTTAGAGTTGTAATTGGGTTTCCTTTTCCTTCTTTTTTTACCTAGCCGATTTTTATCCTATATATATATATATATATATATATATATATATATATATATATATATATATATATATATATATATATATATATATATATTTATTTATTTATTTATTTATTAAATTAATTTATTACACTCAAAACCTCATACTTTTCATATTTTATAAACACCCGTAGCTAATCCTAGCGTCTTACGCGATAAACCTCAGTTTTTACGACAAACCGGAAAATATCATTTTCACAACAAAGTTTCCAAAAATAGAATTTCACACTCTTTTTGAAATATAACTCATAAAAACAAACTCCTCGTAACTTGCTAACGCTCAAATACTTGAACGAAGACTCGTTACGCAAAATCACAAAAATACCAAAACTACACAAGTCATTTCTACACCACAAAGGTGATCAAAATGAACTTTCCCAAATTTTAAACTTTTCAAATCACCATAATAACCATTTACGGAAAGGGATTTAGTGCTAAAACTCACCTATATCACACTTATATCACTTCAAACACCTAGGACACACCAAACAAACGTCAACCGAGTCAAGACTATCAGTCAAACTGACCTGCTAAAACCACGGTTGTTACATCATCCCCCACTTAGGGAAATCGCGTCCCGAGATTTCAACTACTATAGTCACGACTCACAACAACAAAAGGAAATTTATGGATTTTTAAGCGGATAAGTACCACACCATAAAATCACAGAGAAAGAATCGCAAAAATGTGAACCGACTAAATACTCGAATTTACATGATAGAAAACATCCCGTCACTCCAACGATACACGCAAATAGATACACTCCTCGATCAATAACACCAACAATCCAAACGACTTCTCACAGGTAGGTACGATATCCTCGAACCAAATGAAAAACCAAATGGTAACTGCAGGAAACACCATATATAATGGATACACACAACACAAACATTAATTACACCTGATCCTCACGTTCCCAAGTAAACTCAGGACCACGCTTAGAATCCCACCATACCTTTACCAACGCTATCTCACCAAACTTCAAACCCTTAACATCTCGATCCATAATCTCAACAGGTTCCTCGACAAAACGAAGAGTCTTGTCAACCTTACATTCATCTAATGGCACATGCACACTAGCATCCGCCAACCACTTCTTTCCATTAGATACGTGAAACGTATCATGCACCCTACTTCACTCCTCAGGCAAATTCAATCCATATGTCTCAAATCCAATCCTTTCCGTAAATCTCAAATGGTCCTACGTATCTCAGTGCTAGCTTGCCTTTCTTACCGCAACGCACAACACCCTTCCAAGGAGATACTTTTAATTTCACAATATCACCAACACCAAACTCTAAGGGCTTACAGCAATAATTCGCATAACTCTTTTGGCGTTCTCTTGCTGCCTTAAGTCTTTCCTTAATCAGAAAACCTTATTCGTAGTCTCTCGTTCTAGTTCAGGACCAATTAGTTGGCTTATTCCAACCTTTGCCCATAGAACAAATGACCTACATTACCTTCCAAACAACTTTTCACACGACACATACTCAATACTAGAATGACAATTGTTGATATATGAGAACTCAGCTAAGGATAAATGTATACCCCGGCTTCCTCCAAAATCAAACACACCCATACTCTCAGCTTACCATCCAACGCCTGATTTGTACGCTCACTTAGTTCACTCATTAGAGAATGATAAGTCGTACTCATCTACATACACATTCTCAAGACTCTATAACACGTTTACCACTATCGCGAAGTAAGTATTCCATCACTTTCTTTGATGATCACGCGACACCCCATGGCTCATTACCATCTCACCGAGCGAAAAGTCTCGCCTACTCCTCCATACATCTCTTGCAAAGGTAATGATATGTCTTATCCATTCTCGGATGTTTCAAATACCTTGCATGATTGATGTCCTTACGCTTCCTCTCAATGAAACCAATAGCTGGTTCACAAAGTACATTCCTCCATCCTCGTTCCTTTCCATTTACTGGTCTAAACCAAATAATCATTCTTCTTACATGTTCTCATCCTTGAATCTCTCTCTCTAGGCTGTCAATATCATCCTCTTAACTCTGAACTGAATTATCATAATCATTGCTCACAAACATCCAAGTTTCATTCGTTCACTCCCTCTCAGCGCTCTTACCACGATGTCTGCCCTTCCTTTACGGTGGCGAATCAGACAATCGTAGTTACTGAGAAATTCCACACCCAACTTCTCTTCAACATATATTAACCTCTTGTCAAATATATGCTAAAGATTCTTATGATCTGGGTAGACAACACTCTTTGCTCCATAAAATATCATCTCCAAGTTATACTCCCCAACTTTAAATCATGTATCACATAGTTCCTCTTATGGATCTTCCACCTCCCCGATGCTCCCGCAATCAGAAGAACGTACATCTTGAAGCTAAACCTCTCACTTGAACAACTTGGCAAACACCCTCTTCCTCTTCAACGAACAAATTGATATTCAAAACGACAATCTATCCTAAGTAAACGACGCGAACCATGAAACCGATCGAACAAAAACGTATATCAACGAACTCAAAAGGGGTACGAATTACCGACTAGCGAAGTAACGAACATCAAAATCAAAGCTAGAAAAACACAATGAGAAAAATTTTCCCAATAAAAGTAGACACGGATAAAATGTTCATGAAAACCCATACAAAGAAAATATAAAATACACATACCCATAAAACATCCACAAGCGTACCTCAACGAAAGAAACACTCGATGAACCAAATACATAACAAGTTTGGTAAATGAGAACCATAGATAGTTCTTATTCCCGTACTCGACCTTCCCAAAAACAAATGAACACCGTTTTTCACAAGACATATCTTAAACTTATACATTTTTATAAAATATATATATAAACCTTTTTATGTAAGAACTCAACATAACCCTTTTTTTCACACTTCATTTTCACCATAAAAATAATGGTTTCTAACAAATGACCTTGAAATACCCAAAACGAATTTTAAAATACCATAAGGACTCTAACACAACCCCTTTATTGGATGCGAAAACACAGAAGAATCACATAATCAAAATAATCATCAAATGAATCTCGTACCAGTGAAAACTCACGCAAATACATTGCAAACCAAACGATGAACTTACAGACTATTTCGTACAACGATCAAACCAAAATCATAGAAAAACACCGATACTAACAGGTCACAAAAACATGTCACGAAATCCAATTGGTGTGTGTAAATGAGAGATCAAATATCCACACCAACTTGTCACGAACCAACAATACTTGAAGAATGGTATAACATTCATTCGCGGAATGAATGCAAGGAATAACCAAAGAAACGAACCAGTATCCAACAAAATGAATTCGATTACCCAACACCTATCACGACGTCAAATAGAAAGAATATGGCATCTGTACCATAATGGCACGAACGGGAATACCAACCAAAGAATTAGGTATACAAACGGAATGTCTAGCAAACGAGTCAACTTAATACCACAATATAAGTACCTACCGATAATTGAGGTATCACCATATGATAGGTAGGATGGAATCTTACCACCTACACACCTCAACGTATAACGATTGCCCAAACGGTTAAGAGAATACTTCTCTAACCATACAGTCATCACCAACATGATATCACATACTATCTAGTATCTACCACAACATATAACAACAAACATCAATCAATGCAATAATGGTCACATGTCCACATGTGTAATACCCTTATAATTATGTTCGCGACCATAGTTATAAGCCTATTCCACACGCATACTTACTTCCAAAACCACACATCTTAATGATAACGCACATATACCACATAGCACCTAATACACTATGCAATCCGTGCTATCATACTTGCAAGTCCACTTGTGTTGTGACGCATGTATAATTATGTTGGCCACCATAATTATCTATGCCCCCTTTCATAAGTGTACTCCCTCCTAGGACAACACATCATGCAAACAATCACGCAACCAAAAACAAAAGACGTCGCAAACAATCATCTCACATAGAACAATTCCATTGATCACGTAAACTCTATAATCAAAATCACTTGGATAAGGTCGATCCAATATCCAAGAGTAATCACGCTCCAACATGGCTCCAGACGGCAAAAGACAATATACGAATTCCAAAACATAACACAAAACAAAAGACGTCGCATAATGGCTCAACTCCACTCTTGCACTTATTTCCCCACTCAGATCAATTCAACTTACTACTCGCTGTGGACTCTAGATCCGAATCCACACCATTTCATCCTAACTCCCTTTCATCTTTACCCAACCTACCATTCATGTTTCCTACACGTTGAGGTAGTCGATAACATGCAAAACCATCTCCATTCTTTTCTTCCAATTCTACATAATTCACAAGCGCATACAAATCACGAGGTTCAGACTAAACCACATCTCCTTCCTAGGTGAAGTGAGGACACTACTAAGGGTATTTGGTAATGGCTCCATCTCCAGAAGTCGTCGTAGTTCCAAAACTCCCCACTTCTTCTCCACCAACGTTTCCCATAAACGTCCTCTCCTTGTCCGAACGTAGATACATGCTATCGGAAACTCGGATTCTGCGGTTAATCCGCTTCATTCCACCACTTTTCTCACATCCGATAGCGACACCGACAGTCCAACGAAGCATCTTACGCGCGGAAGACGATATAATAAAGTCGATATATACAATACTACGTATATAGAATAAAATAGACGTCCGAAACTCGATAAAACATCTCATAAATATAGGAAAATAGACATATAAAATACTATACTTACACATAGGTCCTAAATGCAACTATATGAGGGACTCCTAGGTTATAGTCTAGGTCTAACCGCCTAATTCTCTATAACCAAGGCTCTGATACCAATCTGTCACACCCCGCCACAGCGGAAACGCGCGGGTGTAACTTCATGGATATCATCACAACACCTGGTGTATACATAGAGAACAACTACATGCACATAAATAGAGCAATGTACAAACACAAAGTGTTGTAACAATACCCCAAAATAAAATAACCAAAACAAAACATAAATCCAAACATAGAGGATAAATCACTACCAATGCAACTAAGGTCTCGTCTATCCACATCCTTCTATCTTATCCTTAGAAAGCTCACCTGAAAATGATGCTTAAAATGTCAACATTACGTTGGTGAGATTCATAGGTTTGAGACTCAGCACACAAGGCAACCGAATTCACTGTGATTACAAAATATAGCTGGACAAATAATTATAGTTATCATATAGCTACGTGCATTTGCAAGTCAATATTCACACACAAAGGCAACAACACTCATAAGGCAACCATTAGGACGGCTCGTGTCCTCCGACCCCAAAATAATTACAACAGGATGGCTCGTGTCCTCCGACCCCAATAAACATCAATTAGGTCGCATGCGCGAGCAACAGGATAAGCATCCTCCTAATTGGATCCCATTAAACATATTAAACATCAATTAGGTCGCATGCGCGAGCAACAGGATAAGCATCCTCCTAATTGGATACCATATACATCCACACAAGCAAATAATCACACATAGCATGCATACGATAACATTATAGGTCCAAGCTCTTTAACCCCACACACATAATCACAGTAAATCAAATCATTTAAGACAAGCATCATTCCCATCCCATGTTTAAAACAAAGTAAAAATATGGGACTATGAACTCACCTTAAACTCCGCAGCTTCCACAAAAACAATTCACAATCTATAGCACACAAAAATAATGCACATTACACAAGGTCAAGATAAAAGCTACAACCCATGTAATACACATATGATGGATGTCTAAGACTCATATGACCCACCATGGATCTCCTAGACACCACACTAACCACTACCATAACTTAATACTCACTAAATCACTTGCACTCTAAAACTCAGAAAACGCAGAATTTTTGAGTACATTCACTCACATAATATCACGACAAATAAAGCTCAACAACTCACACCAAAAATTTAACATGGTCTCTCATAAGCATAGAAGCTAATCCCATAAGGCCCTGGACCAGTAACACACACAAGTACTCATAAGAAATTCAAACTTGTCAAATACTCAAATTCGGATCTGAACGCACACCAAAAAGTTTTGATTTTTAATAATTACTTCCACAAGTTTTTATCGCGAATCCTTTTCGCGGTAGTCTAATATAACCTAAAACTTAACTATTCCGGAAGGCCAAGTCAAAATACCACTTTTACAACCACATGACACCCTCAAACGTTTACCCAAAATCTGTCCCGGTTTGACAGCTTTGAAACCTTAACAAAGAAAAATCAAAAGACCGACTTCCCGACCTCAAAATCGATCGTGGCTGGACTTTTTGGAAAGCTCTTTCATTATACTTCAATTTAGACCTAAAATTCGTGACTTAACTCATCACCATCTGTTATTTACACTCACATCTTTACAGCCTTACAAATCTGTCCAAACCCTAACTCAATAACTAGCATGTTTTACGCTCAATTCTCTTAACCAATCATCATACTATTATTATTAATTGATCCCAACATGTTTAATAACATTAATTTACAGAAGTTAACACAAACCCTAATCTATCATACTTTATATTACATGAATTAGATCAATAACTAATTTAATTGAATGAAAACTAGTATCGAAAATATACCTTGATTTTGATTTTAGCTTCAATAATAAAAACCCTAATTTTTTCTTCTTGATTCTCCATGTGTCGACTTAAAATTGCGGGAAAAGGGGTAGGGAGGTTTTAATTTTGTATTTATAATTATTTAGTGGATAATTACCTAACTTAGAGTTGTAATTGGGCTACAATTGGGTTTCCTTTTCCTTCTTTTTTTTCCTAGCCGATTTTTATCCTATATATATATATATATATATATATATATATATATATATATATATATATATATATATATATATATATATATATATATATATATATTTATTTATTTATTTATTTATTAAATTAATTTATTACACTCAAAACCTCATACTTTTCATATTTTATAAACACCCGTAGCTAATCCTAGCGTCTTACGCGATAAACCTCAGTTTTTACGACAAACCGGAAAATATCATTTTCACGACAAAGTTTTCAAAAATAGAATTTCACACTCTTTTTGAAATATAACTCATAAAAACAAACTCCTCGTAACTTGCTAACGCTCAAATACTTGAACGAAGACTCGTTACGCAAAATCACAAAAATACCAAAACTACACAAGTCATTTCTACACCACAAAGGTGATCAAAATGAACTTTCCCAAATTTTAAACTTTCCAAATCACCATAATAAGCATTTATGCAAAGGGATTTAGTGCTAAAACTCACCTATATCACACTTATATCACTTCAAACACCTAGGACACACCAAACAAACGTCAACCGAGTCAAGACTATCAGTCAAACTGACCTGCTAAAACCACGGTTGTTACATATATGACTATGGTTGAGGCAGGCTTGAGCACAATTTCAGGTTTAGAGGTGGTAGCAATACTTTTTCCTCTGTCCTGCCTGAGAGTGGAAGAGACTGGTTCCTCTTGTGGTGGAACTTCAGTGATTGGAGTGGCTTCAGTGACATGCTCTCCCTCAGTGTGAGAGGGCTATCCAGATTCTTTTTCCTCAGTGTTAGGGGCTTCAGTAGCATTCTCCCCCTCAACATTTGCCTGAGCGTCAGTGATGGCAAGTGTTGGCTGAACCGAAGAAGAAGTAGATGTTCCCTTGAAGGCTTGAAAAATTTCGGTCATCATAGACTTGATTTCCGTAGTATCTTGATGAATGAGAGATACTTTGGAGTCAAGTGCAGCTTGAGAATTTTCAAGGGCCGTCATCCTGGATCCCATTGTCCATGCCAGAGAAGTGGACTTTTGGGATTGAGCTGCCACTGATTCTTCCAATTTTGTAAAGGAAGATTTGAGAGACTCCATCGTTGAGCTGATATGTCTCAGATGCTTGAAGAAGCTTCCTAGTTAGCTCATGATCATCTTTGACTGATTCTTGAACAGACTGAACCCCTGTATTCAGCTTGTTAAGGGATTCCAAAAACCGGTTGAGTTGAGAGACCATTTGTGTCAGGGAGTAGGTGACTGTGGAATTTTTTTCCCTGACATCATCATTAAAGTCTTCAACAGCATCCTTGAGGAGGTGGTAATAGAATGCTTGCTCAGTGTGCATGTTAAACACTTCGTCAGTGACCCCCCCTGTACAAAATGTTAGTAATCTTCTTGATGAACTTGGTGAAAACTTTCTCAGTGAGAGGAGCTTGATCTTCTTCTGAGGACTCTGATGTGGAGTTAGTTTCAGCGGCCTCAGTGTCAGAGGGTTGAGGAGATAGAGGAATTGGTTCAAGGACTGTCTCCTCAACCACCATATCATCTCCAACTTCAAAAATCTCCTCATCACTGTGAAATTCATCATCAGAGAACAGGGCGGCTTGAGCATCAGCCAGTGAGTTAATCTGCAACAGGTTAAGGTTATCCAGCTCCTCCTCATATGAAGATTTGCCTTCATTATGGCCAGGTCTTGACCCCTCAAATCTGGTAGATTGGGTTTTATCTACCTGGTCCTCAAGGTCAGTTCCCAAGTTATGCGCACCTCCGGGGGTGGTTATGGGTTCCATATCAGCGGGTGGCTTTTGTCCCTCTGAATCTTTGTCCCCCGTGACCCCTTCAGACACTGATGGGTGTTTTTCAATGTCATCCTGAGGAGTCGTGAATGTTGTGTCCCTATCAGCGCGTTATATGTTTCCCACTGAGTCTTTGGGATGAGTTTTTGTGCCCTCAGACAAAAACTTTGATTTACGAATGTCCTCATCAAGCACCTGAGTGGTTTTGCCCCCCTTTCCAACAGGCTTGTTCTGGCCTGTCGAAGGTTTAGGGGCTAGAACTCCCTGTTGCTTGGGTTGTGATTTACCCGAGCCTTTGGCAGGATGTGATTGTTTGTGGGTCCCCTTCTCAGTGGAGTAGTGCTGCCCCACCGAGGATATAGGACCCCTTTCTCCCTGAGACCCTGGTTGTGATTTCCCATAGCCTTTAGCAGGATGTGGAGGTTTGGTTGGTTCCAACTCCACTGACTTGTTTATGTCAGCAGAGCCTTTGGGAACGGGTTCGCCCGAGGACAATGAGTGTGATGTCTCAGTGCCCTCCGTTGGCCTTTGTTTTGGGGCCAAAGATTGGCTAATGATCCTGAGGGTGTCAGCAGTCAGGGTCTGTTGTTTTTGTTGCCCCCTTTTGTCAGGCTTAGGGGCAGAGGTCTTAGTGGCGAGTGACTTGGGTTGAGCCACCTTCCTGGATGCCTGTCCCTTTTTCCTTTTCACCTTCTTGGTGGGAGAGGGAACTGGTGATATGATGTTGTCACCCTGGATAACAGTCATCATATATGTGATCAGGGCGACATGTGTTACCTCAATAGGGTCACGAGAGTAATTTGCCTTATGTAAGACATCAGGTTCAAAGCCGACACTGTCAGGCTTGATATACTCAGACCCTAATAAGTCATTCAGGGCACAGGAAATGAATCTAGGGTAAGACATGTGTTTTTGCCTAGACTTCCCACCCAATTTCGCTATGAGGTCCCTGAAGATAATTTCTCCAAGGTAAATCTTTTTACCCTCAATGAGACAGTACACTATCATTGATTGAGTAGTGTTTAGTTGCTCAGTTGAGGATTTATTCCCCCCAAGGACCTGAATTACAAATGTCATCAGGATCCTCCAGGGGGCAGGGAACCATGTTTTGATTATGGGGGATTTAGACAGTAGGGCCCCTGGAGTAACATCAGGATGATGTTTATCATAGGGCCCAAGTTCCACGAGGAGTTGTCTAACATCCTCTTCAGTGGGTTGGGCTACAAAGGTCTCAGTGTAGTCAAGGCCAGTGGCTTTGACAAAGGTTTTGTAGTCCAGAGTTAGGAACTTAGTTCCATTCTTCAATGAGAACGTGATTTTTGCCTCCTTTGGCGCATCAGGATTTTTGCTTCAAGTAGTCATGATAGATGACTGAGGGGGTCTTTGTGAATGTGTGATGAGGCGAAAAATAAACCATTTTTAAAGGGTCATTTTAGCCCAAATTTGAGTTTATTTGATCAAATATTGCCCTAAATCATTCCTTTTGTCATTTTAGGTACTTTTGGAGTGAATTCTGGAAAAGGAAGCATTTTGGACGTTTTTGGAGCATAAAAGTTAAGAAAATGGCAAAGTCTTAATTTTCCTTGCTGGGAACAGTACCTGACGGCGTCCCAAGTTCCTTAATGACGCCGTCATTCAGTAACAAAAGAGGTGGATGCGGACAATACACGTGACGGTCCAGAGAGTTTTGTACATTGGAGATGACGGCGTCACCCAAGGCCGTCACGTGTAAAATTAAAGAGTGATGGCCCAGAAGACTTCCTGAAGGCGTCACGTAGGCCGTCACGTGTTAACTTGTCACAACTTGCGTGCGGAGTAGCTGATATTGTTTTGGTCATAACTTTTGCATGCGAACTCGGATTTAGGTGATTCAAAAGCCCACGCGAAGAGGACGAAGAGATCTACAATTTAGTGAAAAAAAGTTGGTCATGACACCGTCAAGGTTGGTCTGACACCATCATGATTGGGCAGACAGAAAATCAGCCTATAAATATAACATCATAACTTCACTTTTTGTAAGCCCTAAACCCTAAGGTCGATTCCAGGGTTTAGGTAGGTGTTTTTCCAGAAACTTAGAGGGTTTCAATCACTCCATAAAAATCTTGTAATAGTTTGATGATTCTATCTTAATTCATGTCTTCAATTATCATTATTGTTGCTTGTTCTTCATTAATTATGCTTGGCTAATTCACCTTGTGTCTACTTATGATTGTGTGAAACTTGTATATAATTGATTAGATCTTATTGATGTCTTTGTTGATGTTTGTGTCTATCTTCATCAATTAAGGTGTGACAATTTCAATAGGTATAGTTGATCTAGCTTATAATTCTTGATTCCTATTGTCTCTTGTTTAATTGAACGAATTCGATGTAAGGCTTAAGAAAACTGGCAGACTTCCAATTGGTAACTTGCTTGAACGTCTTAAGAAACATGATTGGAGGTGTACTACGATTATATGGTTGTATTTAATGCATAAGCGAATTCTGGTGATCCCATGTTATGAGCTTTTAACGGCTCGACATAGGAGTGAAGTAGGAGCTTATAGAGTTAGGGAAGATCGTACACGGCCCTACGACTAGTATTAAGTAATACAACCCGTCAATTAAAACAAGGTATGATAATTCAATAGGTAGAATTGGATAGCTAGCAAGGAGTAACATATCATAGGTAGACATGCTTCACATCCCTTGTAGAACCTTAGTTTACTTTTCTTGTTTATTAGTTTAAATTAGTAGCTTTTGGGTTAGTTGATTAGCAATTAATTCCGCCCACTCTTCCAATACCCGAGAATTTTACTTGCTTTTCATAAAATATAAAAACACAAAAAGAATCATCCTTCACCTTTAGACCTTGTTAGTTTAATTTTCAATCCTAATGACACTATTCCTGAGTTGAACGATCAATCCCCCGGTAGTTGTCACTATACTATACTACAACGATCAGGTACACTGCCTGGTGGGGGTTGTAAGCTTCTCAAGATCCCTCGAGAGGTAAAACCTGGTGCGATTCCCACGTATCAAGTTTTTGGTGCCACAGCCCGGGGAATAGTTATTGTTTCGGTTGAAATTTATTTTGATTAGGTCTACTCATTATATTCCTATCAAGTGAGATTTTTTCTTTTTATTTTGTAGCTTTCTCGTAGTCTATCTTTTCTTTGTGATTTTATTTGTAATTTCCTTCAAATGGACTTTTCACTTAGACTTCTAAGACTGCAAGATAAGGTTGAGTGGCTAGAACACCAAAAATTTCAAAATACCTCATTTAGAGACACCTATGAATTATATGAGCCTTTACCTGGGATATATTCTTATGAACAAACTCCATGTTTAAGATCTCGTTTTAGTGAGGCCAATAGGAAATGCGATCTAGTTTTCCAAGGAATTATGGAGAGAGCCGTTGCAACAAACCATAAGTTGGATGAAGCACTAGGTTTGTTGTTATCACTACCTAAGAAGACAATTGAGGAGGATTTAGCCGAGCATGATCACATTGATCAAAAAGACCTAGGTTTTATGACTAATGACTTTGAATCTCAAGGAACACATGATAAATCCTTTAGGCAAATTGAATATAAGATTAATGAGGGAGATCCTTATGATTCGGACATAGAAGTTGAGATGCCTAGAGAAGCACGTAAGATACTTAGGAGAATGCTTAGGATAGATCCTACCAAAACACATGATGAGGATATAGGTGATCTTGACACATGGAATGATGAGGTAAATAACATAAGCCCACAAAATACTCAACCATCATTTGAGGCACACACACCGCCTGTGACTTACCCGGAAGAAGTAGAAGAAACTTTAGGAATCCCAATGGAGGTAGAACCCTTGGACCAAGCACCACTTAAGGATATAGGTTTGAATACTTGTAGTGATAACCTTACTCCTAGTTCTAGGGAATTTCCTAGTGTTGATGAACCGGAACCTCAATCTTTACACACCTTTCCATCCTTAGATATATTTCTAGGAGACAAAAGAGGAACTGACCCACCCATCAACCAATATTATCTGGGTAGTTTTAGGATGAAGAAAGCCATTCACTCACCCCCTTCACCTCACGTGGCATATTTCCACCCTAAGGGTGTATATCGCTACTTCCACCCGCACTTAATCCTAAATGTAGGGAAAACCAACCCTATTTCCGTTAAATAAGGGAAGAGTCAGGCTCGTGACTCGAACAAAAACAAGGGCTTCTTGGGAGGCAACCCAAGCTTTATTTGTTTGTTTGTTTGTTTGTTTATTTGATTTTATTTGTTTCCGTATGCATGCTTTATTTTTATTGTTTGTGGTTCATGTTTCAAAGTAAATTGTGAAAATGCTTTATTTTGTTTTTAACTTCGTCTTAATTAGATATAAAGGTATTTTGCAAAAGCTAAGTGTAAGGGGAGACCCAAATTTGTTTATAAGAACGAAATTGAGCATGATCCACAACAATATTAAATGAGCATGTATATTAGTAATAGTTTGAGTCAAATGCTTGTATCGAGTCATAAAGATGTTTTGCAGGATTTTCCAGGAAGTAAGGCATATGTTTTTCCAGAAATTTTCCAGAAACTTAACATGAGATTTTTCCAGGAACATTTTGACGGCGTCAGGAGTTATAACCTGACGGCGTCGGGTACAAAAATTCTGAAAAAAATTTGCGAGTTTTGTTTATACCGGAGTCTTAAAGTTTTTGTTGATTCTTTAGTTTTATAAACTCCAGGAAATCTGCAAACATTCATTCCACAAGCATTATATCTTTAATTGTTTTTTCCTAAGTCTGGAATTACATCTAGTTGTGATTTTTCTTTGTTCGGATTGATACTTTGGGTTTTTGTGATTGTTTTCTCAGGTTTAACAGGTTATATATGACAAGAAGATGATTTATATTTCTGGAAGGGAAGCTTTGAACGTTCATTTTCTTGGAGGAAGATCTAACCTTGTTAACACACTATCCACACCGAACTAATCAGGGGAGTATTTGCTTTCATTCTTTTACCTATTTCACTTTTACATTCTTTAATTGAACATTGGGGACAATGTTCATCATAAGTGTAAGGGGAGGGTAAATGATGATACCTTAAAGGATACACTTGCACTTGAGTTTGTTTGTTTGATGGTAGGTGTGTAATAAAACTAAGAGAAATACTTGTTAGTGTAATTTTAGCGCCAAATTTAAATTTTTTTACAACATTTAGGAGTGAAACTTTAGCCTTAGCAAGCGTTTCATGGATAGGAGTTGTATGACTAGCACAAAACCGTACTACTCAGAAAAATTTTCCACCCAAATATGTGAGGTTCGCCTTTAGATTTGATAGGAAAAGCATTTACTATTAGTGCTTATGAGTGTACCGGTAGCATTTAGATTCTAGAACTTGCGTTAGTGATGCATCCCGAGACCGCTAGTGAGACTACATTTTTGTAGTAGGATTTACTACATGATAAGAGGCATTAGGATCACCCTTGTGTTAAACCCGTATCATAATTACTTGACCGTTTAAGTCATATTACTTGGCTAGTGATGAGTGTGTAAATACTCATCATTTTTATCGTATATGAACTACCAAAACATCCAAAAACACTAAAAAATGCATCAAAATACAGAAATTATTCCAAAAGTGTGTTTTATATGTTTTAGATGCAAAATGTTTAAAAACAAATGAAAAACGAACAAAGTTTGCATAATTGGCAGTTTCAGTCCCTCAAGTTTCAAAAATTGATAAAACTAGTCCCTGGAAGTTTAAAATGAAAGAAAAGTCAACCCAAGGTTTTCTAAAGTAAAAAATTATCAGAAACGTTCCTTGGGTGAAAACTTTGAGAAAATTACATGTTTGGCCCCTGAAGTTTGAAAAATGACAAAATTGGTCCTCGGGGTTTCAAAATTTGGAAAATTGAAATTATGGCCTTTGGTTATTTGAAGTTGGCAAGTTTTACCCTTGTGATGAATTTTAGAAACTTGTCAAACCAGACCCTCAAGTTTCAAGATATTACGAAATTGGTCCTTGTGAAATTTCAAACAAACCAAACGGATACCAACCTTTAAATTATTACTCCCTATAATCCAATCTAAAATAAAACCCAATACACCTCCAAGCCCAATGCACCTTATCCCTCCAGGCCCACTCCACAACACCCATCAGCCCACCACCCAAAAATAAACACAACCCGTTTTTATAATACTCCCCACCCTAGTCAAAGCTCAAAGTCAAACCCTTATCCCTCCCCCTTGCCCTGCTCCTAGCCTGCAACCTAAACCAAACACAATCATCAACCTTTTCCCCCCTCCTCTGCCAACACTCCACCCTATCCACTTTCCACCACTTCAATCCAAAACTTGCCCCCATGCCAAAGAGCTATCTGCCAAACTGATAAAAGCTCTTTCCCACCAATATCACTTTCAAAGGCTAAGATGAATTCAAGCCATCCAACGACCCTGAAGTAAAATGGGAAAAGCAAAGTGGGTATGGAAACCCTAAATGGGCAGTATAAAAGGAAAAGAGGAAGAGCAGAGTTGGCAGTTTTAGTTTTTCTTAATAGTAGGAGTAGTTTAAATTATTTCTAGTATAATTTTTAATGTTCTTAAGCTCTCCAAGATTTCAGAATTGTAATTTACTCTTTGGTTAAATTAAATTTCAGTTTTACTTTTGTTCTTGTTAAGCATTTTAAAGTTTCTATCTAAATTTCCCACTTTGAAGTTTGCTTGTTTTTAAGTTCTAGTGCCTGCTAATCTATGCTTGCTGACCATAGTCTAACCTAATCTATCAGTTTATTTCAAATTATGGATTAGAAATTTTGTATTGGCTTGCTAAATATCACATAGCTGCTTATTAAGGGGTGTTTGGCAAAAGCTTTTTCAAGGCCCAGAGTGGAGTTTGGTGGTTGTTTTCAGTTTACATGTATCACATTAGGTTAATTAAAGATGGTCAAATACTAAAATTCCTAGGTTTTCCTTTGCATAGTCAAACTTAGTCTCATAATTCATTCCTTTGGTCATTAATGTGATTTAGCTTCTGCAACCTTAGAGCTAGGATAGTTGTAGTTTTACTTAGCTTAATTGGTTTTTAAATCATCTTGAAATAACATATAAAATCAGTTAGGATCATTTAAAATCCAATTTAGTCAAAGTTCTTATAAATTGAAAAGTCAAAAGAAGAAAATCCATATCTAATGAACTGTTTTCTAAGTCAATTGTAGAACTCAATGCAGTTTGGAAATAGATAAGAATTATTTTTATGTGTTATTTGGTTGCTGGTTATCCATGATCAACAAGAAAATTTGGATTTGGATCCTACTTGCTTATCTGTATTCGATCTCAAAGTGACCTGCTGAGCTTGTGGTTGCCCTGCACCAGTCCTAATAGTATTGTTTCACAAGCTCATTTATAAGCTCATTCAAGTTCAATGTGGTTTAAGATTTGTAAAATATGTTCTTTACCAGCTCACATTTAAGTTTGCATGATTTTTAGATCTCGGCTTTTAGTTGGTAAGCTTGTGCACAAGCTTGAAGTTAGCTAGTTGACTGCTTAGTTGTGATTTTCTGTCATTATTGCTTATCTGCTCTTGTCAGCTTTTTACTTATTAAGTTCTTTTCATTTGGCTTATTTTAGATAATTTAGGTTGCTTTAAGTCTTTAGTAGCCTAGTTAGTCATTATTTTCGGCTTATAGCTTGTTGGGGCTTTTGAGATCCAAATCAGTTGAGCTCACCAGGCCTGCTACTTTTCATGTCCAACTGCTTGCTTTCATGAGCTTATTTTTGCGCTTGCTACTCAAGCTGAGTAAGAGATTGCTGGCATTCTGAAGAGCTGGTAGTATTGGTTTCTCATCCCCAAGGTTGTTTGACCTTTTTAAGCTTCTCCACTCAACTTAACACACCTCATAAGTAGCTTCATTAAACCTGCTGAAGCTAAGTGTTTGTTTGATACTTTCTAGGTTTTAGGATTGCTTATTCTGTTCCCCTTAGTGCTTATTTAGGATTCCCTTGGTTAGCCTTTAGCTTATTCATTCTTAGGAGCAGCTTGTAGCAGCTTGTGGTAGCTTTTTGTTTTCAAGTTAGTTTGATAGTTTTCAAATTATTGTTTCATGATTGAGAACAACCTGCTGTATCATCCAATTTTAATTTAGCTTATACCTAGTTTTTAGAAAAGTATTCTTCAAAAAAAAAAAAAAAAAAAAAAAAAAAAACCTTTGTTCTTTTATTGCTTTTCAAAATTTAATTTGCACCTTCCAGCTTATCAGCCTAGCTTATTTGCCCCCAAATGGACCCATACCTGCTGCCCTGCACCACAGGTTTGCACCCAACTTCCTAAACCCATCCCAAGTTCATAGGTGGGACCCACTGTGGTCTCTTTAGCTTTTTTAAAAGCTCTTAAGCACAAGTACCTAGTTCCAGGCTTGTTTTGGTGATTTGAGCTCATTTGATAAGCTTAATAAGGACTGAAAGTTAGCCCTTGGGTCTGCTTTGCACTGTCTCATTTGGCCTAGTTCATAAGCCAATTCCCAGCTTATTTGTGATCCCCAGAAGCTGCTACTTGGCTCAATAGAAAGCTCAACCAGCCAGCTTAATGGATCAATGCTCACTTTAGACCTTGGATCACCCAGTTGGGCCCCACAGAGGGCTGCAAGTGCCCTCTCAGGCCTGTTTGGATTCAGCTTTTGATTATGCTTAATTTCTTGTTTCAGCTTATTCTCAGTGCTTTTGTGGGTGACTTGAGTTGCTTAAAGTTCATTAAGAATTATTAGAACTGTTCCTGAACTTTTGGTCATTTTTCTTGATAAGTGCTTATTTATAAGTGCTTTTTGGCAAGTGCTTATTGCCCATTTTGCTTATTCAAGGTTCTTTTTCTGTCTATTTTATTTTTCATAAGTTCTTAATTGTATTTTAGAATTTTCCTAAAAGTTTCAGATTTTTCTTTGCCTTTTTAGTATTTTTAATAAATCAAAAGTAGTTTTAGTAATTAATAAATAGTTATTAATTAATAATAAATAGATAAAAAGTAGGAAAATATATTTTTAGTTTTAAAATTACTTTTATATTATTTTAGAATTTTTAGAATTAAATTTTCATTTTTCTAGCTTAATTTCATAATTAGTGTAATTTAAATATTATTAATTAGTAATTAAATAGTAATTAATTAATAGTAATTAATTAAATAGTGTAAAAATTATTTTTCTTTTTCTAAAAATTTTCTTTTATCATTAGGATTGTAAAAATGTAATTTTCACATCCGTAGGTATTTTATTTCGCTAAAACTCGCGTTTTATTTCGTACGCCAACGTAACTTTAATTCAAACAAACACGTTTTTAGTCCTAGCTTACGTTTTTAGTAAATCTGATCATCAGTAAATATTAATATAGTGTTTCTAAGTTATTTTCATTCCTCATTCCGTAGTGTAATCATTCACAACCCTTTATATACCTATTCCTGTCCAAATTCACCCGATCACGAAACCCGTTTTGATTACCATCTACACCTCGTCGGGACATAACGACCCGGGCAAACCACTATATTCCGCGGAGCATTGACTCTAGGCTGTTTGACCTTGTTGACCATTCTTTGGTCAATATAAGTTGACCGTTTGGAGCCAGTCAAATTTTTGGCGCCGCTGCCAGGGAGGTTGTGTGCGTATTTAAACGGTTTTTCTGATTAGTGTCTTTAGAATTCGTTCCATTGTACATTTATCCATCCTTTGTTCATATTTTCTTATTATCAAAACAAAACCGTTCACGAAAACTTTTTAAACTCAGTTTTCAACGAACACAAAAACCCAAAAACATTTTCTTTCTTATTTGTACAAAATATTTATCCAAAAATCCAAAAACATTCACCTTTACCCTCTCACATCTTTGATTCTTCATCCCTACCCCTCCCAAACCATTTGATTCTTTCTATGTCTCATCCACACTTTCTGGTTTGCCAGTGGTGTGGTAATCCTCATAATGGTGGCAATTGCCCCAGCTGTGGCATGGTAGAGTCGGGAAACGGGTCTGTCTATAACCAGAATCCCTATTCCTACTATGGCACGACTGATTCATTCCATCAGTTACCACACCATCAGTCTCAGCAGTTTTACTGTTGTGAGTACTGTGGTGGTTCACACTACAGTTATGATTGTCAATCGGGAAACACGCTTGTCTATGAGCAGTTTCCTGGTAACGATTATAACTCTAGCACTTATCACCCACAGCCACATCAGTTTTACTGTTGTGATTACAGTGGAGGTCCACACTCTAGCTCGGATTGTCAAACAAGGAATCCATTTCCTTGTAACAATTACGACTCTTCGTTTTCAGACCCACCTCCACAGTACGATATGATTCACACAACTCCTCAAGAAACCGAGCAAGACCTTTTACTAAAGGCTCTTGATATTTTAAAAGAACTTAAGGAGGAGTTGGTTACTACACCGTTTCGAGACTCTCGTGGGAAATCTATGGCAGAATTACTTGTTGAGGAACGAGAGGCTAAAAACGAATTGAGTAGGGAAGAATTACTTGTCTTAGAACAAGCAGCCATAACTCGTGCTAAATTTCATCAAGCTGCTCTTCTAGACTGCGATAATGATAGTGATAATGAAGACACCCTTGATATCCTTCAATTTTATAAGGGTTCGTCTGATTCATCATTTGTGATTCCTCCCACGGAAAATCAGGGAGAAAATAATGAGACGGGGAAATTACTAGCCGTTGAACAAATGGAACTTGAAAATTCCATGAATGCTAGATCCTCTCATCTCCCTCAGTCTGTTGATATCACACCCGAAGTTCACACTCACTCTCTAAACATGGGGGATGAGCATCTTAGCACTGTTCCTAATAAGGAATCGGACGAATTAATAAAGTCTAGTGTTGAGATCCTTGTCCCAATCCCGAGAGAGTCACAGGGGACTTTTGATCAAGTGTGTGATATTCATTCTAACCCTAATAATCCAAATGATCAAATTGAGACTGTCTCTGATTCCAGTGATGATTGTTTATCTTATGGAGACATTGAATTTGTTGATGCATCACTTCTCCACTCTGATGTTGACTTTCTTCTTGAAGAGTTCGCTGATGAACTCTCTCATATGGATCCCATCCCACCAAGGGATGAAAATGAAGTCTTTGACTTTGATGCGGATTTGAGAGAGTTAGAATTCTTACTTACTCGTGATCCTTCGATTGAACTTACTCAGATCAATCCAATTCCTCCGGAAAGTGAAAATGATCTGGACGAATTCGAGGCTTTTCTTACTGAAGATAGTTCAATTTCATATGAAGTTAATGATAATTATCTTGATCTTGAGGGGGACATTCTTTTTCTAGAAAGTTTGTTAAACGAAGATCCATTCCCCCCTCTCCCACCCAAACAACTTCATAATGAGGAAATCAAATCAGTTGAGGAAACTGATAAATTTCCTGAAATCAAGCTTAAGGACTTTCCTCCTCCACTTGAATATGCATTTCTTGAGGAGGAAGTTCTTATCTTAATTGCTATTCAGATCTCTCTTCTTTCCTTCGCCTACCAGGTGATTTCTCCTCTTCTTCACTCCTTCAGGAATGAAGATACCATATTTGATCCTGGCATTTTCATGTATCATTATCTTGAGCCGGATACTTATCTCATCGGTGTGGAACTTTCACGTGCTTCAAATGTTTGTCCAAACATTTTGAATGAAAGTCCGATTGAGATTGTTTCTTCCACATCATGCTTCCCCAAGGACAAATGAATTCGGGGTCGAATCAAGCTAGGGTTTTCACCCTAAGTGTGGGGGAGTCCCCCACTATAGTTACAAAAGTGAAAAACAAAATGGTGTTTTCCACGCTTAGCTTGTAATGTTGCCCTTTTACGTTCAAAATGTCGGCATAATAGCCGGGACTTTGAATATTGAGGACAACATTCATTCTAAGTGTGGGGGGATATTTCACTATTCTAGCGAATTTTATCACATTTTACTATTAATACCCCCGTTTTAGCCAAAATTTCAAAAATTTTAAAAAATTTTCACTGGTGCTTCAAAATTTTTGTGGTAATCAGTCCGCCTTGTCTAACCGACAAAAGGGATTGGCTAGTCCAGGAGCAAACGGCTCTTGGTAAAGACATCTCAAATCCGTTGACGGCTTGCAATTTGCCCAAAATTGTATGGTTCATCAACTCCCCAAAAACAAATGAGTTGGCTAGCCCACAAGATTATGGCTTGTGGTAAAGGCAGTGGAAAATCCATAATTGGTAATCAGCTCACCAAGATGTTGACTATTCCATCAAGAGCTGGCTAGTCCACAAGCAAACGGCTTTTGGTAAAGATAAATCAAATCCGTTGACAGCTGGTGGTTTGCTCAAAATCACACGGTTATCAGGTGTGCCACAGTTCTTACACCTGGCTATTCCAGAAGTGATGGCTTTTGGTAAAGAGTTTCAAATCCATCAAGTTTTTCTCAAAATATTGCTAGGGACTAGCAATAGTTTAGTGTGGGGGATTGATGAGTGTGTAAATACTCATCATTTTTATCGTATATGAACTGCCAAAACATCCAAAAACACTCAAAAACGCATCAAAATACAGAAATTATTCCAAAAGTGTGTTTTGTATGTTTTAGATGCAAAATGTTTAAAAACAAATGAAAAACGAACAAAGTTTGCATAATTGGCAGTTTTAGTCCCTCAAGTTTCAAAAATTGACAAAACTAGTCCCTGGAAGTTTAAAATGAAAGAAAAGTCAACCCAAGGTTTTCTAAAGTAAAAACTTATCAGAAACGTTCCTTGGGTGAAAACTTTGAGAAAATTACACGTTTGGCCCCTGAAGTTTGAAAAATGACAAAATTGGTCCTCGGGGTTTCAAAATTTGGAAAATTGAAATTAGCAAGTTTTACCCTTGTGATGAATTTTAGAAACTTGTCAAACCAGACCCTCAAGTTTCAAGATATTACGAAATTGGTCCTTGTGAAATTTCAAACAAACCAAACGGATACCAACCTTTAAATTATTACTCCCTATAATCCAATCTAAAATAAAACCCAATACACCTCCAAGCCCAATGCACCTTATCCCTCCAGGCCCACTCCACAACACCCATCAGCCCACCACCCAAAAATAAACACAACCCGTTTTTATAATACTCCCCACCCTAGTCAAAGCTCAAAGTCAAACCCTTATCCCTCCCCCTTGCCCTGCTCCTAGCCTGCAACCTAAACCAAACACAATCATCACCCTTTTTCCCCCTCCTCTGCCAACACTCCACCCTATCCACTTTCCACCACTTCAATCCAAAACTTGCCCCCCCCCCCCCCATGCCAAAGAGCTATCTGCCAAACTGATAAAAGCTCTTTCCCGCCAATATCACTTTCAAAGGATAAGATGAATTCCAGCCATCCAACGGCCCTGAAGTAAAGTGGGAAAGCCAAAGTGGGTCTGGAAACCCTAAATGGGCAGTATAAAAGGAAAAGAGGAAGAGCAGAGTTGGCAGTTTTAGTTTTTCTTAATAGTAGGAGTAGTTTAAATTAATTCTAGTATAATTTTTAATGTTCTTAAGCTCTCCAAGATTTCAGAATTGTAATTTACTCTTTGGTTAAATTAAATTTCAGTTTTACTTTTGTTCTTGTTAAGCATTTTAAAGTTTCTATCTAAATTTCCCACTTTGAAGTTTTCTTGTTTTTAAGTTCTAGTGCCTGCTAATCTATGCTTGCTGACCATAGTCCAACCTAATCTATCAGTTTATTTCAAATTATGGATTAGAAATTTTGTATTGGCTTGCTAAATATCACGTAGCTGCTTATTAAGGGGTGTTTGGCAAAAGCTTTTTCAAGGCCCAGAGTGGAGTTTGGTGGTTGTTTTCAGTTTACATGTATCACATTAGGTTAATTAAAGATGGTCAAATACTAAAATTCCTAGGTTTTCCTTTGCATAGTCAAACTTAGTCTCATAATTCATTCCTTTGGTCATTAATGTGATTTAGCTTCTGCAACCTTAGAGCTAGGATAGTTGTAGTTTTACTTAGCTTAATTGGTTTTTAAATCATCTTGAGATAACATATAAAATCAGTTAGGATCATTTAAAATCCAATTTAGTCAAAGTTCTTATAAATTGAAAAGTCAAAAGAAGAAAATCCATATCTGATGAACTGTTTTCTAAGTCAATTGTAGAACTCAATGCAGTTTGGAAATAGATAAGAATTATTTTTATGTGTTATTTGGTTGCTGGTTATCCATGATCAACAAGAAAATTTGGATTTGGATCCTAGTTGCTTATCTGTATTTGATCTCAAAATGACCTGCTGAGCTTGTGGTTGCCCTGCACCAGTCCTAATAGTATTGTTTCACAAGCTCATTTATAAGCTCATTCAAGTTCAATGTGGTTTAAGATTTGTAAAATATGTTCTTTACCAACTCACATTTAAGTTTGCATGATTTTTAGATCTCAGCTTTTAGTTGGTAAGCTTGTGCACAAGCTTGAAGTTAGCTAGTTGACTGCTTAGTTGTGATTTTCTGTCATTATTGCTTATCTGCTCTTGTCAGCTTTTTAACTTATTAAGTTCTTTTCATTTGGCTTATTTTAGATAATTTAGGTTGCTTTAAGTCTTTAGTAGCCTAGTTAGTCATTATTTTCAGCTTATAGCTTGTTGGGGCTTTTGAGATCCAAATCAGTTGAGCTCACCAGGCCTGCTACTTTTCATGTCCAACTGCTTGCTTTCATGAGCTTATTTTTGCGCTTGCTACTCAAGCTGAGTAAGAGATTGCTGGCATTCTGAAGAGCTGGTAGTATTGGTTTCTCATCCCCAAGGTTGTTTGACCTTTTTGAGCTTCTCTACTCAGCTTAACACACCTCATAAGTAGCTTCATTAAACCTGCTGAAGCTAAGTGTTTGTTTGATACTTTCTAGGTTTTAGGATTGCTTATTCTGTTCCCCTTAGTGCTTATTTAGGATTCCCTTGGTTAGCCTTTAGCTTATTCATTCTTAGGAGTGGCTTGTAGCAGCTTGTGGTAGCTTTTTGTTTTCAAGTTAGTTTGATAGTTTTTAAATTATTGTTTCATGATTGAGAACAACCTACTGTATCATCCAATTTTAATTTAGCTTATACCTAGTTTTTAGAAAAGTATTCTTCAAAAAAAAAAAAAAAAAAAAAAAACCTTTGTTCTTTTATTGCTTTTAAAAATTTAATTTGCACCTTCCAGCTTATCAACCTAGCTTATTTGCCCCCAAATGGACCCATACCTGCTGCCCTGCACCACAGGTTTGCACCCAACTTCCTAAACCCATCCCAAGTTCATAGGTGGGACCCACTGTGGTCTCTTTAGCTTTTTGAAAAGCTCTTAAGCACAAGTACCTAGTTCCAGGCTTGTTTTGGTGATTTGAGCTCATTTGATAAGCTTAATAAGGACTGAAAGTTAGCCCTTGGGTCTGCTTTGCACTGTCTCATTTGGCCTAGTTCATAAGCCAATTCCCAGCTTATTTGTGATCCCCAGAAGCTGCTACTTGGCTCAATAGAAAGCTCAACCAGCCAGCTTAATGGATCAATGCTCACTTTAGACCTCGGATCACCCAGGTGGGCCCCACAGAGGGCTGCAAGTGCCCTCTCAGGCCTGTTTGGATTCAGCTTTTGATTATGCTTAATTTCTTGTTTCAGCTTATTCTCAGTGCTTTTGTGGGTGACTTGAGCTGCTTAAAGTTCATTAAGAGTTATTAGAACTGTTCCTGAACTTTTGGTCATTTTTCTTGATAAGTGCTTATTTATAAGTGCTTTTTGGCAAGTGCTTATTGCCCATTTTGCTTATTCAAGGTTCTTTTTCTGTCTATTTTATTTTTCATAAGTTCTTAATTGTATTTTAGAATTTTCCTAAAAGTTTCAGATTTTTCTTTGCCTTTTTAGTATTTTTAATAAATCAAAAGTAGTTTTAGTAATTAATAAATAGTTATTAATTAATAATAAATAGATAAAAAGTAGGAAAATATATTTTTAGTTTTAAAATTACTTTTATATTATTTTAGAATTTTTAGAATTAAATTTTCATTTTTCTAGCTTAATTTCATAATTAGTGTAATTTAAATATTATTAATTAGTAATTAAATAGTAATTAATTAATAGTAATTAATTAAATAGTGTAAAAATTATTTTTCTTTTTCTAAAAATTTTCTTTTATCATTAGGATTGTAAAAATGTAATTTTCACATCCGTAGGTATTTTATTTCGCTAAAACTCGCGTTTTATTTCGTACGCCAACGTAACTTTAATTCAAACGAACGCGTTTTTAGTCCTAGCTTACGTTTTTAGTAAATCTGATCATCAGTAAATATTAATATAGTGTTTCTAAGTTATTTTCATTCCTCATTCCGTAGTGTAATCATTCACAACCCTTTATATACCTTTTCCTGTCCAAATTCACCCGATCAGGAAACCCGTTTTGATTACCATCCACACCTCGTCGGGACATAACGACCCGGGGAAACCACTATATTCCGCGGAGCATTGACTCTAGGCTGTTTGACCTTGTTGACCATTCTTTGGTCAATATAAGTTGACCGTTTGGAGCCAGTCAGCTAGTAAAGTTAACTAATTTTTCCCACACCTTAGCGTTGTACTCATTTTTAGTACACGAAACCCCTAGTACACCCTTCCGAGCCTATCTTTTTGTTTCTAACTTTAAGCATCTTACTTAAAGGAAGAATTTGTTACAACCCACTTCAATGTACACACAAATCACCTTAGCCTTCCGTGTATGCACTCATCTTTAGTGCATTATTGTTATTTGTTTAAACCCTTAGTTAATTATCTAATTGATTACATGGTTGCTAAGTCGAGTCATATCCTTGTACATATTGTTTTGGGACGATTGGGACTCATGGGTAAAGTACTTATATTATGGAGTAATGGGAAAGAACATCATATTATTACCCCCATATGTGCGTTAATCTTGAAAAGTACTCCAAGTGTTTTGATTATCTTAATTCGAGTCATTAGATTAGTTCATTGTAAAGTATGTAAAAATTCAAGTGTAAGGGGAATGTTCATTCCCTATGATGTATTATATTGGATGGTAGGGTAAGAGTGTATGCACATAAAAAAAAAAAAAAATAAAAAAAAAAAATCGAAAAATCAAGAAAAAGAAAAAAAATAGAAAAAGAAAAAAAATAGAAAAAGAGAAAAGAGAAAAACATACGGACTACCATCCCGTTTCATTCTATGTTTGTTTTATGTTTTTGTTATTTTTGATTTATTAGCTTAAGTCGAGTCTAGTCTTGGCTTAGCAACGCCATATTGTACATGTAATTAACCAAGATGATTAACTCGCCACCAGTAAAGATTGCCTTTCTCCAACAAAACCGTGTATTCCATATCCCTACACCTAACGTTATAACCCTTTAAAAGACCTCTTTGATAGTTTATCCTAGGTGCTTACGCCATGTGGTGGAGGTTTGATCTTTTTCCAAGCCAATGGTAATCTATTTTGCTATGACAGGTAGTGAGAGATGTTTTCCATTTCCATATTGTGATATATACTTTATTACACCCGAGAGATGTGAGTATCTAAACACTATTTGTGAGGTGCTAGTGTATGACCTCCGTGCTTGTCTTTGGTCTTTAGTCGAACGATTATTTGTTGTAATTACTTTTATATTAGTGTTAAATGACCCCTAACTTGTATTTTGATTAGAATAAAAGCGCATTTGCTTGAGGACAAGCAAATCTCAAGTGTAAGGTTATTTGATGAGGCGAAAAATGAATCGTTTTTAGGGGGTCATTTTAGCTTGGATTTGAATTTATTTGACCAAATATTACTCTAAATCGTTCCTTTTGTTAGTTTAGGTACTTTTGGAGTGAATTCTGGAAAAGGAAGCATTTTAGACATTTTTGGAGCATAAAAGTGAAGAAAACGGCAAACTCTTAATTTTTCTTGCTGGGAACAGTACCTGACGGCGTCACAAGTTCCTTAATGACGCTGTCATTCAGTAACAAAAGAGGTGGATGTGGACAATACACGTGAGGGTCCAGAGAGTTTTGTGCATTGGAGATGACAGCGTCACCCAAGGCCGTCACGTGTAAAATTAAAGAGTGATGGCCCAGAAGACTTCCTGAAGGCGTCACGTAGGCCGTCACGTGTTAACTTGTCACAACTTGCGCGCGGAGTAGCTGATATTGTTTTGGTCATAACTTTTGCATGCGAACTAGGATTTGGTGAAGAAAAGTTGGTCGTGACGCTGTCAAGGTTGGTCTGACACTGTCATGATCGGGCCGACAGAAAATCAGCCTATAAATATAACATCATAACTTCACTTTTTGTAAGCCCTAAACCCTAAGGTCGATTCCTGGGTTTAGGTAGGTGTTTTTCCAGCAACTTAGAGGGTTTCAATCACTCCATAAACATCTTGTAATAGTTTGATGATTCTATCTTAATTCATGTCTTAAATTATCATTATTGTTGCTTGTTCTTCATTAATTATGCTTGGCTAATTCACCTTGTGTCTACTTGTGATTGTGTGAAACTTGTATATAATTGCTTATATCTTATTGATGTCTTTGTTGTTGTTTGTGTCTATCTTCATCAATTAAGGTGTGACAACTTCAATAGGTCTAGTTGATTTAGCTTATAATTCTTGATTCCTATTGTCTCTTGTTTAATCGAATGAATTCGATGTTAGGCTTAAGAAAACTGGCAGACTTCCAATTGGTAACTTGCTTGAATGTCTTAAGAAACATGATCGGAGGTGTACTACAATTATATGGTTGTATTTAATGCATATGCGAATTCTAGTGATCCCATGTTAGGAGCTTTTAACGGCTCGACATAGGAGTGACAACTTCAATAGGTCTAGTTGATTTAGCTTTAATTCACCTTGTGTCTACTTATGATTGTGTGAAACTTGTATATAATTGCTTAGATCTTATTGATGTCTTTGTTGATCTTTGTGTCTATCTTCATCAATTAAGGTGTGACAACTTCAATAGGTCTAGTTGATTTAGCTTATAATTCTTGATTCCTATTGTCTCTTGTTTAATTGAATGAATTCGATGTTAGGCTTAAGAAAACTAGCAGACTTCCAATTGGTAACTTGCTTGAACGTCTTAAGAAACATGATCGGAGGTGTACTACGATTATATGGTTGTGTTTAATGCATAAGCGAATTCTAGTGATCCCATGTTAGGAGCTTTTAACGGCTCGACATAGGAGTGAAGTAGGAGCTTATAGAGTTAGGGAAGATCGTACACGGCCCTACGACTAGCATTAAGGAATACAACCCGTCAATTAAAACAAAGTATGACAATTCAATAGGTAGAATTGGATAGCTAGCAAGGAGTAACATATCATAGGTAGACATTCTTCACATCCCTTGTCGAACCTTAGTTTACTTTTCTTGTTTATTAGTTTAAATTAGTAGCTTTTGGGTTATGATGAGGCGAAAAATGATCCGTTTTTAGGGGGTCATTTAAGCCGGAATTCGAATTTATTTGATCAAATATTGCCCTAAATCGTTCCTTTTGTGATTTTAGGTACTTTGGGAGTGAAATCTGGAAAAGGAAGCAATTCAGACGTTTTTGGAGCATAAAAGTGAAGAAAACGCCAAAGTCTTAATTTTCCATGCTGGGAACAGTAGGTGACGGCGTCAAGAGTAACTCCCTGACGGCGTCAAGAGCAAAATTCCATGACGATCCAGAAGAGATTTGACGGCGTCATGAAGGTAGGGCGTCAAGAGTAAAAGTCATGACGGCCTGGAAATGATTAATACTTGACGGCATCAAATGTAGATCAAGGCAGTCCGAGATTAGTTTTGGCGGCGAGGTGACGGCGTCACAAGCTTTGTCTTGACGCCGTCAGACCCCTTTTCCTATATATAGTTTTCTAATTTTTACACATTAAAGAGAGAAGTTTTGGGAGAAACCCTAAGTACGATTTTGGTGCAAACTTTACAGGTTTTTCAAGGGTTCCAACCCCTTGATACCTTGCATGTGTAATCAAGATAAGTGTTCTTTTAATTCAATCAATATGTCTATGTGTTGGTTGTCTATATCTTGTTCTTGTCTTAATTCCATCATGCTAGGCTAGATCTATCTTGTGTTTGCTTAGATCTAATGAAACCTAGATGTTAATTATGTGTTGATTACTTGTTTATTCTTGTCTTGGATGAATGATTTATATGTTAGGCTTAAGAAAACTGGCAGATCTCCAATTGGTAACATGCTTGAACGTCTTAAGAAACATGAACCGATGCGCACTAGGTCTTTATTGGTTGTATTTAATGCATGAGCCACTGTTTACAATCCCTATAGTTGTGCTGGGCATGGTGTAGGAGGAGATAAGAGCTCATAGAATTGGGGAGTTAAGTGTGCCACCCCATGAATGGTATTAAGGAATACGATCCGTCATCCATACAATTATAACAAGTAATTAACGTGTAAAAGATGTCTAGGGAGTAGTGAAATCTAAGTAAACACATTTTTCTCCAATTACTGCTCACAACTTTAGTATAAATTAGTTTATTTTCATTTCTAGTATTTTATTTTGATTGCATCTTAGTATTGGGTTAGTTGATTAGCAACTAATTCCGCCCAAATCCTTCAAACCCGAGATTTTAAATTGCTTTCTAAAAAATATAAAAATACAAAAAGAATATTCCCTCACCTTTAGAACTAGTATTTAGGTTTTCTAATCCTAGCGACACTATTCCTAGCTGAACGATCAATCCCCCGGTACTTGTCACTATACTATACTACAACGATCAGGTACACTGCCTGGTGGGGGTTGTAAGCTTCTCAAGATCCCTTGAGAGGTAAAGCCTGGTGCGATTCCCACGTACATCAGGTTAGTTGATTAGCAACTAATTCCGCCCACTCTTCCAATACCCTAGAATTTTACTTGCTTTTCATAAAATGTAAAAACTAAAAAAGAATCATCCTTCACCTTTAGACCTAGTTAGATTAATTTTCAATCCTAACGACACTATTCCTGAGTTGAACGATCAATCCCCCGGTACTTGTCACTATACTATACTACAACGATCAGGTATACTACCTGGTGGGGGTTGTAAGCTTCTCGAGATCCCTCGAGAGGTAAAACCTGGTGCGATTCCCACGTATCAATGTGGTGGTGAGAAAACAGTTTTGAAGGAACTTCACCACATCCCTGTATTCAGGGAACCCTTGAGGGTAGGCAAAGTTCCCCACCACATTGTTTTTGGTGAGGTCTACGCTTTCCATTTGGAAATCCACATTGGGTGCGTATTTGATGACCTTTGAAGAAGCCATTTGTGTTTGAAAAAGGTCTGGTTTTGAGAAAAATTTGTATCAAAGAAGAAAACACACGCAGTGATGCGTGGGAATCGCACCTTGCTTTACCTCTCGAGGGATCTCGAGAAGCTTACAACCCCCACCAGGCAGTGTACCTGATCGTTGTAGTATAGTATAGTGACAAGTACCGGGGGATTGATCGTTCAGCTTAGGAATAGTGTCGCTAGGATTAGAAAACCTAATTAATAGTTCTAGAGGTGAGAGATGATTATTTTTGTATTTTTATATTTTTATGAAAGCAAGTAAAATCTCGGGTTTTGAAGGAGTGGGCGGAATTAGTTGCTATTCAACTAACCCAAAGCTATTAAAATAATGAAAATAAAATTAAACTAAATTATACTAAAGTTGTGAGCAGTGGTTGGAGAAATTGTGTTTACTTAGACTTCACTACTCCCTAGATATCTTTTACATGTTAATTACTTGTTACACTTGTATGAATGACGGATTGTATTCCTTAATACCATTCGTGGGGTGGCATACATAACTCCCCAACTCTATGAGCTCTTATCTCCTCCTACACCATGACCCAGCACAACTATAGGGATTGTAAACAGTGGCTCATGCATTAAATACAACCAATAAAGACCTAGTACGCCTCGGTTCATGTTTCTTAAGACGTTCAAGCATGTTACCATTTGGAGATCTGCCAGTTTTCTTAAGCCTAACATATAAATCATTCATTCAAAACAAGAATAGACAAGTAATCAACACATAATCAACATCTAGGTTTCATTAGATCTAAGCAAACACAAGAGAGATCTAGCCTAGCATAGTAGAATTGAGACAAGAACAAGAGATAAACAACCAACACATAGACATATTGATTGAATTGAAAGTACACTTATCTCAATTACAATGCAAGGTCTCAAGGGTTTGGAACCCTTGAAAAACCTGTAAAAGAGGCACCAAAATCGTCTTTAGGGTTTCACCAAAACTTCTCCTCCTTTAATGAAAAAACTAGAAAACTATATATAGGAAAAACAGTCTGACGGCGTCAAGAGTAACTTCTGACGCCGTCACCTCGCCGCCATATACTTCCTCGGACGGCATTGATCCACTTATGACGGCCTATGTGACGCCGTCACCACCCACGGTATATTAATTTTACCACTTTGACGCCGTCACGAGTCCTTTTGACGCCGTCACCACCTTCGGAGTTTAATTCTTCATGTCTGACGCCGTCAAGATGTTGGTCTTGACGCCGTCACCTTGTATTTTCAGCATGCAAATTAGGTACTTAGCCGTTTTCTTCACTTTTATGCTCCAAAAACGTCCAAAATAGCTTCTTTTCCAGAATTGACTCTCCAAACACATAAAATCACAAAAGGAACGATTTAGGGCAATATTTGATCAAATAAAGTCGGATTCGGGCTTAAATGACCCCCTAAAAACGGATCATTTTTCGCCTCATCATATATCCTTACACTTGAGATTTGCTTGTCCTCAAGCAAATGAGCTTTTATTCTACTCAAAAGACAAGTTAGGGGTCATTTAATACTAATATAAAAGTAATTACAACAAATAATCGTTCCACTAAAGACCAATAGACAAGCACGGAGGTCATACACAAGCACCTCACAAATAGTGTTTAGATACTCACATCTCTCGGGTGTAATAAAGTAATATAACATTATGGAAATGGAAGATATCTCTCACTACTTGTCATAGCAAAATAGATTACCATAGGCTTGGGAAAGGATCAAACCTCCACCACATGGCGTAAGCACCTAGGATAAACTATCAAAGAGGTCTTTTAAAGGGTTATAACGTTAGGTGTAGGGATATGAATTACACGGTTTTGTTGGATAAAGGAAGTTTTACTGGTGGCGAGTTAACAATCTCGGTTAATTACATGTACAATATGGCGTTGCTAAGCCAAGACTAGACTCGACTTAAGCTAATAAATGAAAAATAACAAAAACATAAAATAAACATAGAACAAAAACGGGATGGTAGTCCGTATGTTTTTTCTCTTTTTCTTTTCTATTTTTTTTTTCTTTTTCTTAATTTTTCGATTTTCTTTTTATTTTTTTTTTATTTATTTTTTTGCATACACTCTTACCCTACCATCCAAAATAATAAATCATAGGGGTTTGAGTATTCCCCTTACACTTGAATCTTTACATACTTTACAATTAACTAATCTAATGACTCGAATTAAGAAAATCAAAACACTTGGAGCACTTTTAAGATTAACGTACATATGGGGGTAATAAGTGATGTTCTTCCCCATTACTCCATAAATTAAGTACTTACCCATGAGTCCCAATCGTCCCAAAACAATATGTACAAGGATATGACTCGACTTAGCAACCATGTAATCAATTAGAAAGTTAACTTAGGGTTTAACAAATAACAATAATGCACTAAAAATGAGCGCATACACGGAAGGCTAAGGCGATTTGGGTGTACATTTAAGTGGGGTGTAACAAATTCTTCCTTTAAGTAAAATGCTTAAAGTTAGAAACGAAAAGATAGGCTCGGAAGGGTGTACTAGGGGTATCGTGTACTAAAAATGAGTACAACGCTAAAGGTGTGGGAAAAATTAGTTGACTTAACTAGCCAAGTAATATGACTTAAATGGTCAAGTAATTATGATACGGGTTTAACACAAGGGTGATCCTAATGCCTCTTATCATGTAGTAAATCCTACCACACGAATGTAGTCTCACTAGCGGTCTCGGGATGCATCACTAACGCAAGTTCTAGAATCTAAATGCTACCGGTACACTCATAAGCACCAATAATAAATGCTTTTCCTATCAAATCTAAAGGCGAACCTCACATTTTTGGGTGGAAAATTTTTCTGAATATATGGTTATGTGCTAGTCATACAACCTCCTATCCATGAGACGCTTGCTATGGCTAAAGTTTCACTCCTAAATGTTGTAAAAAATTTTAAATTTGGCGCTAAAATTACACTAACAAGTATTTCTCGTAGTTTTATTACTCATCTACTATCAGACAAAACAAACTCAAGCGAAAGTGCATATGTAAGGTATCATCTTTTTACCCTCCCCTTACACTTAAGATGAACATTGTCCCCAATGTTCAAGTAAAGAATGTAAAAGTGAAAAAGTAAAGAGAATGAAATCAAATACTCCCCTGATTCGCTCGGTATGGATTTTAGTTGGCCAGGTTAAATCTTCTTCCAAGAAAACGAACAATCAAAGCTTCCCTTCCAGAATATAAATCATCTTCTTGTCATAAATAACCTGTAAATCCTGACAAAAGTAGACAAGGCAACCTCGCGTAAAATCGGCGGCATCCTATATAAGTTACTAAATCCTAGAAAACAAAGTAAGATATCATGCTTGTGGAATGAAGTTTGCAGATTTCCTGGAGATTATAAAACTTAATAATTCACAAAAACCATAAGACTCCGTTAGAAAAACAAAACCGGTAAAATTTCCAGATTTTAACTCCTGACGCCGTCAAGAGCAATACCCTGACGCCGTCAGAATGGACCTGCAGAAATTCTTATGATAAGTTTCCGGAAAATTTCTGGAAAAACTTTGTCCTACTTCCTGGAAAATCCTGCAAAACTTCATTATGACTCAATACAAGCATTTGACTCTAACAAATACGAATATACATGTTCATTTAATATTGTGGAGAATCATGATCGGTTTGTTTCTTAAAAACATATTTGGGGTTTCCCCTTACACTTATCTTTTGCAAAAATACCTTTAGGTTGAAGTTAAGACTAGGCTAAACAACATAATAAAGTATTTCCTCATTTTAGTAGAGAAACATGATCAACCAACAATAAAAACAAAGCATGCATACGGAAGCAAATAACAATCAAACAAATAAAAATCACACAAAACATGGGTTGCCTCCCAAGAAGCGCTTTTCTTTATTTACGAGTCTTGTAGCTAGACTCAAAGTCGTGGGTTAACGTGTATCGCTTATGCTCACGTAACCAAGTGTGAGCCATCTAATAGTCGCCTCATCTTTCTTGTATTCATCTCCTAACTCTAAGCACCCGCGATAATATCTTTTATTCTTTTCATACGTGTACTTAAGTCCTTTCCTCTTATCATTCTCACTTAGCATTTCCATAGGCGGATACCTACTACACTTTTCCATGGAGAAATCCTTAAACCTAGGGTGTGCGCGGGGCATTCGATAGACAAATTCTTCATCCCCATCCGAGAATGTAATTAACCCTTCTATGAGTTTTTCATCGAGGTTGGTCAACCGTTTGAAAGATCTTCCAAACACAACTTGGGTCAATTTATCATCAATAAATTCTCCTAAATTCTCCATAACCATGAATTCAACAAGATAAACCAAACTTCCTACAAACACATGTAATGGTATTGCCCTAGCCACAATGTTTTCTCCTTTGTATTCTAACTCATCTACCATGATTTTATTGTATTCATTATGTGAGATTATGTTCATGGGAAGAGATGAGTTGAGATAGGCGTTAAAGCTCTTAAATCCAATCTTACAAGGGAATTGCATGTTAAATGAACTATCACACTCAATCCTAGTTCTAGGGTCAACATACCTAAGAGGGTTTACTTCTTCTTCCATTCTATCCTCATTAATCACATCACCATCATCAAGATCCTCATCGGAGTCTGAATAGTAAAAAGGACTAGCCCTATGGTCATCATCATGATCAGACTCTTCTAACTCAGAATTATTGTCAAAGTGGTGGTTGGGTGACAGGTTAGGTGGGTTCTCATTTTCTGCTAAAGGAAGTGGGACGGGCATTTGGAAAATCCTACGACGAAAAACACGAATAACAGGAATCGAGCGATCAATGTTATTGTTATCCATCGAAATTGTTTACGAACAAAGAACACAAAGAAATAAGATAGACGAAAGAAGACCTAAAAATAAAAATAAAAATCTTACTAGAAGGGAATCTAGCAAGTAGACCTAATAAAAAGAAATTCTAACCTAGACAATAACTATTCCCCGGGCTGCGGCGCCAAAAACTTGATGCGTGGAAATCGCACCTTGCTTTACCTCTCGAGGGATCTCGAGAAGCTTACAACCCCCACCAGACAGTGTACCTGATCGTTGTAGTATAGTATAGTGACAAGTACCGGGGGATTGATCGTTCAGCTTAGGAATAGTGTCGCTAGGATTAGAAAACCTAATTAATAGTTCTAGAGGTGAGAGATGATTATTTTTGTATTTTTATATTTTTATGAAAGCAAGTAAAATCTCGGGTTTTGAAGGAGTGGGCGGAATTAGTTGCTATTCAACTAACCCAAAGCTATTAAAATAATGAAAATAAAATTAAACTAAATTATACTAAAGTTGTGAGCAGTGGTTGGAGAAATTGTGTTTACTTAGACTTCACTACTCCCTAGATATCTTTTACATGTTAATTACTTGTTACACTTGTATGAATGACGGATTGTATTCCTTAATACCATTCGTGGGGTGGCATACATAACTCCCCAACTCTATGAGCTCTTATCTCCTCCTACACCATGACCCAGCACAACTATAGGGATTGTAAACAGTGGCTCATGCATTAAATACAACCAATAAAGACCTAGTATGCCTCGGTTCATGTTTCTTAAGACGTTCAAGCATGTTACCATTTGGAGATCTGCCAGTTTTCTTAAGCCTAACATATAAATCATTCATTCAAAACAAGAATAGACAAGTAATCAACACATAATCAACATCTAGGTTTCATTAGATCTAAGCAAATACAAGAGAGATCTAGCCTAGCATAGTAGAATTGAGACAAGAACAAGAGATAAACAACCAACACATAGACATATTGATTGAATTGAAAGTACACTTATCTCAATTACAATGCAAGGTCTCAAGGGTTTGGAACCCTTGAAAAACCTGTAAAAGAGGCACCAAAATCGTCTTTAGGGTTTCACCAAAACTTCTCCTCCTTTAATGAAAAAACTAGAAAACTATATATAGGAAAAACAGTCTGACGGCGTCAAGAGTAACTTCTGACGCCGTCACCTCGCCGCCGTATACTTCCTCGGACGGCCTTGATCCACTTATGACGGCCTATGTGACGCCGTCACCACCCACGGTATATTAATTTTGCCACTTTGATGCCGTCACGAGTCCTTCTAACGCCGTCACCACCTTCGGAGTTTAATTCTTCATGTCTGACACCGTCAAGATGTTGGTCTTGACGCCGTCACCTTGTATTTTCAGCATGCAAGTTAGGTACTTAGCCGTTTTCTTCACTTTTATGCTCCAAAAACGTCCAAAATAGCTTCTTTTCCAGAATTCACTCTCCAAACACCTAAAATCACAAAAGGAACGATTTAGGGCAATATTTGATCAAATAAAGTCGGATTCGAGCTTAAATGACCCCCTAAAAACGGATCATTTTTCGCCTCATCACGCAGTTTAATCAAACAGATTTTAGAAAACAATTTTGCAAGAGTTTTGACAAGTTTTTAAAAGTGTGTGTGTTTTTTCATTATGTGGGGGGTATTTATAGGGAATGGATTAGGGTAGTGATGTTGCGGATATCAAAGGGTTTTTGTTATTAAACTAAAACGGTATAATAATTTTTGTTTGATATCCGCATTTATTATCACGATTCCCATTACCCTATTTTCTCTCACATGATGAGGTGAACAGTTGTGTGGCTCTGCAAATAATGCACTTTTGCAGTGTGATATCATCACAACTATTTGTTGTGAGAGAGCAATTAATGCTCAGTGGTGTTTGGTGAGAGAGATGTGGGGGCCCAAGAAGTGGATGCCAGTTGTGTAAGCGACATATATTCCTATATTTAATAGGAATCAGTTACATACCTAGGACATTTACTAACTAAGTACTTAGAGAATTTAGTTAGGGTATTCAATGCATTTGACATCTTGAGCCCCCTGAATGATTTTTCATTCAGAATTGGTTATTGTTCAGGAAGGTGTGATCAGGGACCTAGAGAATTTACATCAGGTTGGAACACTTTTGATCAGTTGCCTGATTTTATGTCCAACATGCCCAATTCAGCTTTCAATCTTGTGAAAGGGTTTTGTGAAGATATCAGCTAGCTGATACTCAGTGGGGATGAAATGTAATTCAATTTCTCCATTCATGATGTGGTCCCTGATGAAATGGTATCTGATGTTAATGTGTTTGGTTCTTTGATGAAGTACTCGATTATTTGAGATGGCTATGGCACTTGTATTATCACAAAAGATAGGTACCATCTTATACTGAATGCCATAGTCACTCAGTTGGCTCTTCATCCATAGTACATTTGCACAACATCCTGTAGCAGCCATATATTCAGCTTCAGCTGAGGACATGGCCACTGATTGTTGTTTCTTTGTACTCCAACACACAAGTTTACCACCAAGGAATTGACATGATCCTGAGGTACTTTTTTTGTCCATATTGCATCCTGCATAGTCAGAGTCAGTGTACCCTTTGAGATCAAATCCTGGACATTTTGGGTAATACAAACCAAGGTTCGATGTACCCTTCAGGTACCTGAAGATTCTCTTGACATCAGTGAGATGAGACTCTTTTGGATCAGCCTGATATCTTGCACACCGACAGACTGAGAATTGGATATCAGGCCTAGATGCAAGTAAGTACATTAGGGAGCCTATCATTCCTCTGTATTGGGTTTGGTTCACTGATTTGCCAGTGAGGTCAGGGCCAAGGTTGTTTGGAGGAACCATAGGTGTCTTCACTGAAGAGCAGTCAGTGAGCTCATACTTCTTCAGTAGGTTCTTCAGGTATTTTTCTTGGCAAATGGATATTCCTCTTTCATTTTGTTTGATTTGGAGTCCAAGAAAGTATGTGAGTTCACCCATCATGCTCATTTCAAACTTTGTGGTCATCAGTTTCTCAAACTGTTTGCAAAGTTTGTAACTTGTTGAGCCAAAGATGATGTCATCAACATACACTTGAACCAGGATGACTTCACTTTTTGTTATGTAGATGAACAGTGTGTTGTCAATCTTTCCTATGACAAACTTGTTTTGGATTAGGAAAGCTGAAAGAGTTTCATACCATGCCCTGGGAGCTTGTTTCAGTCCATAAAGGGCCTTGTTAAGCTTGTAGACATGGTTGGGGTATTCACTACTTTCAAAGCCAGGAGGCTGTTGCACATAAACATCTTCTTTGATGTTACCATTTAGGAATGCACTTTTAACATCCATTTGGTAAACTTTAAAGTTCATGTAGGTTGCTTAGGCAAGGAAGATCCTGATGGCTTCCATTCTAGAAACAGGTGCAAAGGTTTCCTCATAGTCTATACCTTCCTGTTGATTATATCCTTTGGCAACCAGTCTTGCTTTGTTTTTGATGACTGTACCATTCTCATCAGTCTTGTTTTTAAAGACCCATTTCATACCAATGATTAAAACACCTTGGGGGCATTCAACAAGAGTCATGACATCATTTCTGTCAAATTGTTCCAATTCATCTCTCATGGCCTGAACCCAACTTTCATAAGTCAGGGCTTCTTTGACATTTTTAGGCTCAATTTTAGAGAGATAGTCAGCATAAAGACATATATTGGCAGAGGCTGCTTTGAGTTTTGCAGCCATGCTCCTTGTGAGCATGCCTTCAGTGGGTTCACCAATGATGTTCACAAGCTCAATAATTTTGGATCTTGTCCAGCTATCCTGAGGTTTGGGATAGGAATTTGAGCTTGAAGGAGCCTGATTAGGTTCAGACTCAGGAACATGAGGTGACTCATCAATATGTGCTTTAGTGACATTTGTGGGAACAACTTGTTATCAGGGTTCCCGAACAATTTGTTCAGTGGTTGCAGTCTCATTGGAGACCTACTGAGTTTCAATGAACTCACTGATGGTTGGTTGGGGTAGGTTGTGAGGGATGATATAGTAGGAGACATCAGCATCAGCTTGGTATTGGGTTGAGGGGTTGTTCTCAGGATGATACTCATCAGGAGGATACCTTGATGAGTCATCAATACCAATTTCTTCAACTGAGGAATTTGAGAACCTAATGGATTCAGTGCTCTCATCAACAGCAATGTGATAAGTTTCCTTAGTTTGTTGTCTCCTTGTGTTGAACACCCTGAAGGCTTTAGAAACCAGAGAATATCCCAGGAAGTATCCATCATCAGCTTTGGCATCAAATTTACCCAAGTGATCCTTGTAATTATGAATAAACACAGGACACCCAAATACATGAAAGTAGCTGATGTCAGGGATCCTTCCTTTGAATATCTCATAAGGAGTCTTATTGTGCCTTTTCACAATGATTGACCTATTTTGAGTGTAGCAAGCTGTTTTAACTACCTCAGTCCAGAAATGTTTTAAGAGGACTGAGCCATTTAACATTGTCCTTGCTGCCTCAATGAGTGTTCTATTTCTCCTTCAGCTACTCCATTTTGTTCAGGAGTATAGGGAGAAGTGAAGTTTTGAGAAATTCCTTTCTCATCACAGAAACACTCAAAGTCTGGGTTTTTGAATTCAGTGCCATTGTCAGTTCTAATTTGTTTAACTTTGACATCATTTTGATTTTCAATGTTCCTGACAAATGACATGATAGTATCAGCTGCCTGACTCTTTTTGGTCAGGAAGTAAACCCAAGTGTATCTTGAGTACTCATCCACTATGACCAGAGTATACTTCTCATGGTGAATGGACATTGGACTTATAGGTCCAAAAAGGTCCATATGGAGAAGATGTAGGCAGCTCTTGATAAAAAAAGGTTTGTTTGGTTTTGAATGATGCCCTGTGGTGTTTTCCTTTTTCACAAGCAGAACAAGGCTTGTCTTTGGTATACACCATGGATGGAAGGACCAGAACTTTGTTCTGTTTAGCCAGGTTGTTGATGCTCTTGAAGCTGAAATGAGAGAGTCTTCTATGCCATAGCCAGTTGATTGTCTCACTTGCCCTTGAGAATTGACAAGTCCTATTTTGAGTCAGGGATGACATGTCTAGAACATAGACAGCATCCCTCCTGGGGGCAATCAACACTATTTCCTTATTGGCATTAAAGATAGTCCCTCTCTTGTCATCAAACTGAACTATGTACTTAGCATCACATAGTTGGGAAACACTTATCAGGTTGTACTTGAGACCATTTACATAAGCTATTCTTGTAAAAACTATACCATTGCAGTTTACTAAACCATAACCTTCAGTGGGAGCTGATGAGTTATCACCAAATACTACTTTGGGTCCTGGTTCTTCCACATATTTGTGCAGATAACTTTTCACACCAGTCATACTCCTAGAGCATCCACTATCGAGGTGCCAGGTAGGATCCCTGATGTGTTTCTGCACAAACAGTAAACTGGGTTAGTTTTTCTTGTTGACCCACTTTCTAGTGGGCTTAGTCCTCAGGGACTTTTTGAATATAGCTAATGAATCATGGTCAGTAGTTGTGTGTACTGAGCATCCACATGTTTTACATTTTGTGGAGGTAGATGCCTCAGTTGACTGAGAAGTGTTGGTAGGGGTTTTCCTTCTAGACTGAATGATCTTGTCATGTCCCTTGGTTTCATGGGAGGGATCTCCACAGATGTCACAGCAATTTTTCATCATACAATCATCAGGAAGATGATCATTGAAACCACAGTGAGGACATGGTAAGAAGGGCTTAGCCTTCAGTCTCTATTTGGAAGGTGTGGCATACTGATAGCCTTGGGTTTTGTATAAACCTTGTGCCTTTAAAGAAGCAGTGTGAGAGATGTGATCACAAGTTCTGTGGTCCTCTTGTTTGCATATCATGCAGAACAAGACTCTGTAGCATTTATCAGTGCTGTGATCAGGATAATTGCACAGCTCACATCTCCCTGAAGGTCTGGGTGTGGTTTTTGGTTTGGAAGAACTTGAGGATACTGATGGGTTTTCAATTTTGAGTCAGAAGGTTTTTCAGTGGACTCAATTTTCTCACTCAGCATCCTGACAAGTTCAGCAAGCTGATCAAATTTTGAATCAGTGCTTTCAGGTTTTACTTTAGAAGTAACTGAGGGTGTGTGGTGTTTAGTGGGTGCAGGAGTAGGTCTTTTCAGAATAGTGTTTCCTAACCCTGATTTCTCCTTGGGAGAATGGGGTTGATAGACTGATGGTGCAAGGTCGGAATTGGGTTCAGCTCCCTGAAGATGTTTCAGTGGAGGGAGTGGTGAACCAGACTTAGACTCAGTGATGGACTCAGTAGGACTAAGTTCATGAGTGACTCCTAGCAGCTCCTTGATAGCCTGACTTTCAGGCCCCAGGATTCTTCCAATGTTAAAATTTGGCAACTTACTGTCAGGATTGTTTCTTTCAATCCAATCACTGGGTTTAGGAGTAAGTTCTTTGCTAGAGAGTATGTTGGCTGACAGAAAATTTGTTTAATGGCTACTCTCCCTAGACTCTTCAGTGAGTTGATCATCACCCATGGCAACCTTTTTGGTGCAGGGTGTGAGACTCAGTGTTTCATAAAGTTTGGGGTTTTTCTGAGTCCATTTCCAAATAACAGCCTTTTCTTTCTTAAGTTCTTCCTGAAGAGCTTGATTTTGTTTAACAAGTTCAGAATTTTGAATTTGAAGTGTAACACTTTCAAGCTTAGCTTGTTTTAAAGCAAGTAGTTCATCTCTACATTTATTTAATTCAAAACTCAGTTTGTTAAATTTTGAAAACAAATTAAGTCTTTGCTCTTCAACATACTTAAGATTAACATTAATATAATCTAAGCAAGATTTCCAATCAGCATCATCATCCATAGAAAGTAAAATGTTTACCTTTCTCTTTGTGATGTTAACCCATTCTCCATCTCTTGCATGACTCTTTCCCACAGCAAGCGTGTTGTCATCTGATAGGGCCATCAGGGCACTGATATGAACTTCTTCATTATCATCAGAGGATACTTCAACTTCATCCCAGTCAAAGGTTTCAGCAACCAGACCTTTGTTCTTGGCCTGAGAAGGCTTTGGAGCCTGAGGTGGCTGAGTGACTGTTGAGGATGATTCAAGAAGGGCAAGTTTGGCTTTAGCCTTCCTGTATTTGGCTTCAAAGTCAATTTGAGGGGTTTTTTCAAATCTTTGACTAGATTGAAGCAACTTAGGTTGAAATTTGTTGGGTCCTGAAAAAGAGTTATTTCCTGAAAACTTGAAAGATGGTTTTGAGGTTGTTTTTGAAAAACAATCTTTTGCAAAATGGCCTTTTTTGTCACATTTAAAACACTCAGTGTTTTAATTTGCTTTAGAAGGAAATTTATTTTTCTTAAAAAACCTTTTTGAGTTTGCAAGGAGTGCCCTTTCCTGAAATTCAATTTGAAGATCATTAAGGTACTCCTCACTGGTTCTTTGGTCAACCTCATCATCAGACTCATCTTGGAAGTCCTGCACAACACCATTGGAATAGAAAGCAGTTGATATGGATGAAATTGTCAAGGTCTTTTTGGTCTCCTGAGCTTTACCAGGGTATCTCCTGGTGATAAGATTGTCTTCATAGACAAACTTCCCATAAATAGCAGGGAGCTCAAGGTTCTGAATAGGGTTAGCATTTCTCAAACCTGAGAGAAGTTTAACCACTTCTCGGGGAGACTGTTGACAAAGCCAACATTGATTTCATGCTTTGACAGAATAACACCATCATTGGTCAGCTCATTCAGGAGGGTCTTATACCGAGTATAAGTCTCAGAGAGACTTTCAGAATCTTTGGCCCTGAAGGTATTGTATTCAAGCTTCAGGTCCATGATTCTATTCTCTTTGGTATCAGAAGGCCCATCCTAGCTATGAACCAGGTCAGTCCATGTCTGCTTGGCAGTGGAACAGTTAATCACTGATTCCATTATATCGTCAGGAAGACATGATATAATGATGCTTTTCAGGCGCTGGTCCTGATTGACCACCCTCCTTTCATCTGGGGTCCATTGGGCTTCAGGTTTGACTAAACCTTGGGCAGTTGTTGGGACAAATGGACCATCACTAATCAACTTGATGTAATAAGGTTCCATACTAGTTAAGTAGCAAAGCATTCGCTTTTTCCACTTGTTGAATTTTCCAACTTCAAGTCGAGGGGCAGTTGCTGAATAACTTCCACCCTTTTTGTCGACAAGTTGGGGAACATCTGAGTTAGCCATGGTGGGATCAAGGTTTTAAAAACTTTTTGAGCACTCTTTTAGTTTTGAAAACAGATTTTGAAAAAGTTTTACAAACCAGAGGCTCTGATACCACTTGTTGGTCCCTTTTACTTGGTTATCAATAACTAAATAGCTAAAGTAACCAAGATATATGACTTTTAACTCAGATGTATATATGATTAACAATAAAGTAACGTAAAGATAAGAGACTATATTTTTCAACGTTTAATTCTTTATTAGAAGTTAATCAAAAAGAATTGTACCCAAGTGTTTGCGGAATAACACTTGGGATTGAAAATGACAAGTGTGGCAATGACTCCTCTCTAAACTCAAAACAATGTTTGAGTGACAACTGAGGACCCACTGAGCTATCTCAGGGGCTATGTTGTTCTTTGGAGGAGTAAAAAGTGGTTTGTGAATGCTTTGCATTAATTGCACAAACTTTTTTTCTTTTACTCCTCACTTATGCTACCTATATATACACAAATATAAACAACTCTATTATACAATGGACCTAAGCGTTCCTCAATAAAATCTTGATAGATTTTATTCTCTGGCAAGGGAAAATTCTTTGAGTTAAGTCCAAAAGGTGCTTTCTGATGACAGACTGGTTTTAACCATTTGGGAAAAGTTTAACCTTAAAGTCATAAAGCACTTTAGTGAAATAGTTCAAACTTTCCCGCCCAGTTCCGCCAAAACTTCAGTCTTTAAGTCATCAGTCTTCAGTACCATGATAGTTGTTGAGGAGTCTTGGGGTTCAGTGAGTTATTGTCATCCTCACTAAACCCATCACCTTCTTCTTGGCTTAGATCTCGCTCACTGAGTTCCGCCTCACTGAATGGAGAACCTTTCTTCTTAGGCTCGGTTTAAGCATCCTGAAGTTGACTCACTGAGTTACTGTTCACTCAGTGACTTGTTTACACTTAGGTGATTTTACGTTCAAATCGTTATTAGAAGAAGATTGGGGAATTCAGTGACCCAACAAAATTTGAGCACAGCATGAAGACATAGCAATGTATTCAGCCTTTGTGGACGATATTGATGTACACATTTGCTTCTTTGATGACCAGCTTACAAGTTTCTCACCCAGAAATTGAGCACCTCCTGACGTGCTTCGTCGAGTATCATGACACCCCGCATGGTCAGCATCTGAGTAAGCCGTGAGAGCTATAACAGCGTCTTTAGGGTACCAGAGACCCATGTGTTGGGATATGAAGTTCTAAGTACTGCTGGAAAGTCAAAGTACTGCTATGTCAAAGTACTGCTAAATAGTCAACATGATGATCATGGTCAAAGTACTGCTAGATATTGAAGATTATTCAAAGTACTTCGAAGAACAAGGACTTAAGTGCAATATTGATTAAAGGATTATTATGTAATATTGTATGAATATTCCAGAATTAGTTAGGGATAATTACTTGTCATTCAAGTAGATGATGTAAACCAACTTAAGGTTATCTATATAAGGAGCCTTATGATGGTATTAGAGGTATGAAGTCATACGAAGTTTTCACAAAATGATTTTAGTAAAGTTAGGGATTGTTAGTGAATTGTTAGTGAACCTGTATTTAGAGAGGCAGGTTTAAGAGTTGTTTTAATATTAACAAAGTTCTTCTTAGCTTTGTGTTAGTAGATTCCGCATACTTTACACAATAATATCAGTGTTTCAATATTAACTGTTTTGAGTTATTCAAGATTGTTAAAACCTTACAAGCTACAAAGTAGTTTGGTCAGAGTTTATCGATCCAACAAGTGGTATCAGAGCTTGTGTTGGAAACTCTGATTAAGAAGAAAACCTTTTAAACCGATTCTACTACAAACCCTTAAAGATGTCGACAGATGTTGCACCTGCTCCATCCATCACTACTGTCAGAATTCCTATTGTCAAGAAGGGAGAATATGATTTATGGGCCATGAAGATGAGGCAGTACATTACCATCACAGACCATGCACTATGGGATGTGATTGTCAATGGTAATATGCTAATTGAAGAACCATTAGAGATCCCAGGACAACCAACACCACCTAAGCCAACCTTACCAGCTGCTACCAAAAGAAATCAAGACAAGGCACTCAACATACTGCTCTCTGCCATTCCTGATGGTCACTTATTGAAGTTTCATGATGCCAAGGATGCAAAGCAATTATGGGCTGCTATTAAAACAAGATTTCGAGGTAATGATGCTTCCAAGAAGATGCACAGGAACCTGTTGAAGCAGCAATTTGAAACCTTCACTGTTGGAGAAAGAGAAAGTCTTGACTCTGGTTATGATAGATATCAAAATCTACTCAGCATGCTAGAGTTATATGGAGCTGAGGCAACAGTTGAAGATGCTTCTTGAGGAGTTTTCCTTCTGTATGGCATGCGGTTGCTACAATGATTAGAGGACAACCTGGTTTGGAAACTATGGACTTTGATGATCTTTACAACAATCTAAAGGTGTATGAGCATGAGATGAAGGGTAATAAAAGTTCAAGTTCTCATAACATTGCTTTTGTCTCTTCTGAAAACAGACGCAGTACTTCCACTAAAAGTACTGCTTATCCTGTCCAAAGTACTGTTGCAAAAACACAGAATCCATGTACAACTTTGATCACTACCACTTCATCACCATCACATACTCCCAACTCAGATGATGTTTTATGTTCATTCTTTACCAACAAGCTACTCTACCTGTTGCTTATCAAGAAAATCTCTTGCAAATTGATGATGATGCTATGGAAGAAATTGACATAAGATGGCAGGTTGCCATGATTGCTGCAAGGATCAAGAAGTTTATGAACAAGACAGGGAAAGGTATTGATTTCAAGGCTAAGAAGGGTATAGCATTTGACAAATCCAAGATTGAATGCTTTAATTGTCAAAGAACTGGTCACTTTGCAAGGGAATGCAAGTTTGCAAAGTATCAAGCAAATAGGATGATTGAACAACCTAAACCCAAGGTTGAAAGAAAAGAAGTTCCTATTACTGAGCCAAAGTCACAAGCTTTAGTTGCTCAAGAAGACTTGTCAGAAGTTGATTGGAGAAAAGAATTTGATGATGAACCAGTAACCTATTCTATGGTTGCATTGGAAGAGGTTGATTGGAGCACAGCTTTTGATGAGGAATCAGGATATGAAGCTTTGGAGTTAAGAGATGGTCTAGGAAGCTTTGATTGGAGCATGGAAAGTGTAGGATATTCATAATATTAAACACGTATGGATTTGTGATAATGATTCGAATGGATGAGATGAAAACTAGAGAGATGTTAGAGAGAGAAAGAGTAGAGAGTTGGGAGCCTTTTCTAGAGAGAGAAACAAGATGAATATTAGATTGAAGTGAAAGGTCCAACCCTCTCCACTAGTGGAGAGGGGTATTTATACAAGCAACTAGACGCCCCATAAAACGGGCTGTGGTTCAAGCTGACAGTGGGTAAAGACCCGACCCGACTCCACAAATACTAACTAATACTAAGCTACGTACAAACTAATATGATAAATACTACGAGCTACTACATGCTAAACTATACTCGGGGTGACCGAGTCTTCATATGAATAATTGTATTCCTAACAATCTCCCCCTAAGGGAGGTCTCCCCGGAAAATAAATATTGAATCGTAGCATTCAAGTCTTGGGAGACATCTTTGTAGCTCGTAGCCTTTTGATTCTTCATCGTTGTGATCTTTGTGCTTTTAGCAGCAGACTCTAGATGACTGGTTTAATGAGTTGGATGATCTTTGGAAATAACTTCGAGTTCATCATCCAAATAAGTGTCTGAAAGTCATCTTTGAGTAGTAACGTCTCCATGTGATAAGAACATCTTTGTGTCGGCATGCTCACACTTTTTAGGATCATGATCTTCTGCATCAGAGTTGTGGAAGCATAAATGAAGCCCAATTAATGATCATGATTTCTTAGATTGTGATGTCGAAGTGTGAGCATGTGTTGATGGATCAGCATCTTTTCAGCAATCAACAGCAACCGTCAGAACTTCCTGCAAGTAGACAGTTAGCAACAAATCATCCGGTACTTATAGGTTTGGAATTAGAGATTGTCAACAGCATAGTGTGAAAACTCCTTCTAATCTTTACCAAGACCGTTCCCAATCGGCAAACCCTGAAAGGATTTACACGAACTACCTAAGTAGATCAACGATTGGGTGAGTCGCTGGAGTTCACTCCATGACTGTAGACCATTGGTAACCGCCGCGACCAGTAAGCGTAATCCATAAGGAATTACCGAAGTGACCTGCTTTCAGGGCTGCTTGATTTTGACCCTGGCAGGAATTTCCATTCAATCACTGGGAGTTACAGTAGCAATATCCCTCATAAATATTCTGGCAGACTGCTAAGATCTGTGTAGGACTCATAAGTTTACCACTGGTGTCCTTAATGTTGAACAACCAGGGTAGAAATAGCACGTGTTCCTATGAGATCTTTGTATGCATCTCGAGGCTCTAGACTCAATAAGTGCATTTGGTTTTCCAACGCGGAGATTAGGGAGAGGTCTCCTGCTTCAATATCAACCATCTCTAAGAGATATGTCGATAGATTACACCGGTTCCCCATGAGAATGAAACAAGTTCTTTTAAGAGAACTTGAGTGGCTATAAGGTTTAGTGCATTGCGTCACTGGGTCCATGATGTCTTGTCTTCAATACCAATGTCACCTTAGCAACCATAAGTAGATTATGAATTGAACCAGGTTTCTGCCCTAAGGTTGAATAATTGGAGGGCTATTTCTTTTCACCCTTTCTTATTTCATTTCTTTTTAATTCTTCAACTCCTTCTTTCTCCATTCTCACATTTCTCCTTTTTTCATAATCATACCTATGGACTTTCTAATACTATCTATTTGGTATTGTCCATGGGTAGATCCCTCCGGCTCTGGCGGATCATAGGACGGTTTTCCTAACCTTAGCCACCTTATAACTTCATGACTATCCTATGTTGCCACACACCAAATCACTGAAAATTCTCTCAATGTGTTTATGATTAAGAAACACATTTTGTTAACACATTGAGAGTTTTGTCATTTTCAAATGCTCCTCCTTAACATGTGCTCATATGTATTGATTTGAAAATTTGCACATGTCGGGAAGAGTTGCACTTTTTGAATTGATCTTCCTTAAGTGAACATGACCGGGCATTCGAGACACGCTTACATCACTAGTTAAACTAGCTTGAAGTTATTACTCAGCCCGATCAGATTCACCCAAGGTTTCTCGAAACGGTACATTCTACTCAGACTACTTCTTTTCGAGACACGCTTACATCACTGGTTAAACCAGCTTGAAGTTATTACCCGTCCAGGACTAGTCCTTTCGATTCAAGACAATTGTGTTTCGTCAATTCATGAGTCAAGTCTGAGTCTCGAACTCTTAAGATGCAAGAATCCTTTATCACAAATCATTTGCTCCCCCTCAATATGTGCATTGATATACAAAAGAGTTTGGCACATAGGGAAGAGCATATTTTTGGGTTCAAAACATCACGTTTTAATCAGTTTTTCATATTTAAATCACATCTTCTCCCCCGATCATAAATTTCAAACCAATTGAGATTTGTGATCCCAAGTGATTTAAATAAGTTTAAAGGTTTTGGGAGAAAGATGTGTTATATTTAAGAAATATTGATTTTGAGACGACAATTTAGCTCCCCCTCAAACCTTGAGGGAGTATGTTATGTGTTAGAGATGATGAGTTTAAAAATAATTATGAGTTTAGCGAGAAACTCATGAAAGATTCATATACTAACACATAACAATAGCACTTAATCCACTGGAGTTATGCACAAAGATCTTGTTTTGATGATATATAGCTTTTGAAATCGTTCTCCCCCTCAATCGATGACACATTTTAAAATTAAACATTTTGCACAAAGTATTAATTCTTTTAGCATCGATTGGGTGGCAAATTTTAAACAACATTACAAGTTTGTTTGATCTTCAAAAACCATGGTACCACCAAGTTTGGAGCAAATATTTTCCCGAAGAATCATTGAAGGAAAAATATTTGAGATGCAAAGAAGACTTCTCTTCTTTTACCAGAAATGATGCACTTAAGCGTACATCAGATCGGAAAGGCACGGATATAAAGTAATTCATGCTTTTGTTAGGAACAGTCGTCTTTTTTGCGAAGAACTTTCCCCAAAAATAAGACCGGGTTGCTATCTGAAGTAATAGCAAACCATAATATTGAAGACCGGGTTACAGCCTGAAATGACTGCAAACCATATAGAAAGAATATTTTTGGAAACGACATGTTTTAGAAAAACATTATTTAAAAAAAAAAAACTCTTGCTCAAGCATATGTATGTTTCCGTGTCATTATTGAATGACATTTCTAGAAACGTACATAATATTGATTACACAAAAGACATGTCGAGAGAAGAATATTTTTAGATTTTATGATTTTATGATTTTTTATGGTTTTTGTAGGTTTTATATTTTTCTATTTTCTTTTTGTTTTAAAACTATGTACAAATGATGTGTGAAGCAAAACCAATTACTCCTCATTAACTTCCTGATGACGTAAGAATGATTCTGGCGTAAGACTCTACATTCCAAGGCGCTAGAGAATAAATTGAAATCGTTCTCTTAAGAGAGCCTTAGTGAAGAAATCGGCCGACTGAAATTCTGTCCTCACGAAGTAAAGTTCCACTACCCCTTTCTCAACTTGTTCCACCACACTTTTAGAGAATCCGTTTGCCAAGAGAAACTTTGACAGTGTATCGTACCATGCCCTAGGCGCCTGCTTTAGGCCATAAAGAGCCCTTTTCAGACGATAGACATGGGTCGGACGAACAAGATCAACAAATCTTTCAGGTTGACTAAGATAAAGAATTTCATTCAGCTCGCCATTTAGAAATGTAATTGTCACATCCATTTGATAGACCGTCATGTTCTGACTTGCAACATTGGTGAGAAACATTTTGATAGCTTCAATACGAACAACCAGACCGAAAGATTCCTCTAAATCAATGCCTTCATGTAGACGATATCCCTTAGCAACAAGCCTTGCCTTGTTTTCATAACGATATCATGCTCATCAAGTTTCACTTTGAAGATCCACTTAAGAGCTATAATCATTGCACAGTCTGGAGGTAATACCAATTCCCATACTTCAAGTCGATCGAACTTGCAAACTTCATCTTGCATCGCATTAACCCAACAGTCTCTAAAGATAGCAGTCTTGAAGTCATTGGGTTCGACTTTGGATAGCACGGAATTATAACAGCACCACAAGGCAAAGGTGGTAAGTATCCTTCGTGTGAACACCGATCGAGAAGGATTCCCAATAATGTTGTCAATCGGATGATCATTAGTCCGTTTTATGAGATTGTGATGTGGTTGAGGGCAGGAACCTGAAGAAGCCATGTTACGATCTCCTGAAGAAGATGCCACAGATGAGGGTTCAGGAGCAAGTATGTTATCGAACAAAGCCTTATCCGGAGGAGCAAATGAATTAACTTCAAAAGAATTGTCGACTGCATTGCTTTGATGTACTGAAGGAGATTGAAGATTTGACGATGATGGTAAATAACTTGCAGATTGAGCATCTTGATCAATTCAAGTAGACACTGATGGACCATTTGAGTTGTACAGAACTGGAGCAGCGAGCTGGTGGTGTCAGTGTTTCATTAGTAGGTGACTCAAAGTATTCAACAATCATTGGGTCAAACAAGATCTTCAAAATCTCATTTGTAGTTGGTACATAAGGTACTGCAGGAGTGGGATGTTGTACAAGACCTAAACTGATTAGTTCAGGAGACAAAAGTTTAGACGCGGGTCCTGCACTGATGTGTACAGGAGTCGTATGCTCAGTCAGCTCAACGAATGTGACGTCAATGGTTTCCAGGATTTATCGGGTTCGTTAGTTATAGATTCGGTATCCCTTACTATCTGGAGCATAACCAACGAGGAATCCAATACCAGCTTCAGCTTTTAACATTCCCAGATCTTGACTGTCATTTTGTAGGTTAGCATAAATCACCAAACACAAATAGAAAGAAGAGATCTTGTTTCTTGCCATGTATCAGCTCATATGGAGTTTTGTTGTGAAGAGTATGTATCAAGTATCCGTTTTGGGTGTAACAAGCTGTAGCAATTGCTTCCGCCCATAGGAACATCGGTGCCTTGGAGAAATAGAATGAGTTGTTTGTAGATAAACTCCGTTCCATTGTTTGTCAGGATGATTCTGACGGTTTTGTGAGTCTTACTAGCAGTTGTTAGATGAGTTTTATGATAACTTTTGGAGTCACGTCCTTGGTTCTCAAAAACTTTACCCAAGTAAATCGAGAGTATTAGTTGAAAACAACGAGTACATATTACTTCCCATTTATACTCTTCACACTCATTGGTCTGCCTGGGTCCATGTGAAGGGTGTAAAGAACATCCATGTTGGTGTTAACAATTTTAGGTTTGAGAGTATGCTTCTTTCGTATACCCAGTTGACAAGCCGAATGGAGAAGTTCATTTTCGAACTTTAATCTGGGTAGACCTCATACAAGATTATTGCGAGCAAGATCATTGATGGTACCAAAGTTCAAGTGTTAAAACTTTGTTGCCATAGCCACGATTTGTTCTTTGAGGCCTTTGAGAGAGGGCAAATAAGAGAGGACCGCATCATGTCTTCGATAGAAAAGGTGTATAGATTTGTGCCATGACTGTCTTACAGAAGATCAATACCATCCAATTCTCAGACGAAGCATGTGTGTTTTCTGAAGGCAACATCAAGATCGGAATCAAAATATTGACCAACAGAGAACAGATTATACCCAAGTCCTTCCATGTAGTATACCCAGGAAATTAGCTGTCATCAGAAACAAATTCTCCATAACCCATAATTACCCAAAAATGGTAGTTCCCGAATCTCACTGTCTCGATAACCTTATTCACGAAATTCTCGAGCCCTGAGCGATTCCCAATCATATGTTTTGAGCAGCCTGAATCCAAATACCGAAGGACGAAATGTATGACCTGCATTTGAAAATAGACGAGTGCAAAAAATTTAGAGTGTCGGATCCCCAATTTGAGTTGGGTTCCAGTTGGTTAGTGCAAACAAGTTCTGGAGCCACTAAGACCTTAGGTTCATTCGTTTCAATGGTAGAAATTTCACTAGTAGATGAAATGGGCCTAGTTAAAGGACACTGGGTCTCCAAAGGGAAAGTTCTACTAGTTGGCTTCCATTTCTTAATAGGCACTACTTTAGAATTAGTTATCCTAGTTAAGGGGCACTGTTCTCCTAAAGTGAATTTCCTTCCAGTGGGCTTCCATTGATAACCAACATTGGCAAACAGTTTTCCTGTTGCTTTCCAAACTTGCTTAATTTGTTTAGCTGTCCAAACTTTTAGAACTGGGGGTTTGTTAAATGACTTCAGAAATTTCTCAACACATTTATCATGATTACTCGAAATTAAACATTCATTACATGTTTTGCAAAGTGAATTAGGTTTTGAATTATGACTCATTTTGCTCAAGTTGGACTTAATGTTCCTCATGTGGTCGTCTACTTTCTTTTTAGGAACACTTTTAGCAGGTGAAGTCCTATTATTCCTTCTATTTCTCCTTGGTTTAGACTCTCTAGCTTTAGTGTTACTATTTACTCCTGTAGACGGACTAATGGGAATTTTAGTCTTTTTCACTTCCGGTTGCTGAACATGTTTTGATGTGTTGGGATCTGAAGTTTCCAAGGGTACCTCAAAGGTAACATGCTTGTTCTTAGTCATAGATGATTATGCAGTAGACCTATCTCGCTTGCTATCAATTTTAGGACATGTACCAATAGCATATTCTAAGAGTTCCTGAGATCTATTAGTGAAAAAGCAGGCACTTACAATAGCATCATCAAGTGGTTTTGCTATCTTATCCTCTTCAATGGTTTCACGAAGCAAGTCAAGGCACTCTTTAAGATGTTTAAGATAGTCTCTATGAACTAACTTATTATTCCTAAGGGGAAGAGGAATATTCACATCATCAATTGCGTACTTCTTTCCAGCAGAAACCTTTTGAACAACATTATCACAAGTGATGATTGGCATTTTCCCTTTCACCTGAGTCTTTAGATTCTCAATCTCTTTAAGCAAAGAAGTTATCTTTTCATTGTTTATATCACGTGTGATCTTAATTGAATCATATAACTCTTTGTAATGTTGTTTAACGTTCGAATTTTCAGCACGAAACCAATCATTTTCATGTTGCAATTTATTGATGGTATCTTGAAATTGAAAATGCTGAGAATCTACAGACAGTGGTTTTTGGGTGCCAATCACATCACTGTTGTTTGACTTCAGTTGGGCAATTTGTGCCCTCAACTTTCAAATCGTGTTCGTGTGAGCTTGAATTTTTTCATCCTGTTTGGCTAATTCAAAACATGTATCAAATTCAGGAGCATCCGAAGATGTCTTGGTATTTGAGATTTTGGTTCTTTCTTCTAGATGTTGATACTTTAACTGTAAGTTAAGATTATCAACTTCTAGTTTTGAGAAATGCCTGATCATGTTATCATGGTCGTCGTTTTGAATTTTTTGATGTAATTTGGAATTCTCCCCCTCAAGCTCAACAACACGATTCTGGAAAACATTCAATGTAACCGACATCTCATGAAATTGACGAGCAGATAATGCAGAGTCGGTGACAGTGTAGAATACATCTTGTGCAATGGAATGAACAATCAAGTTTTCATTCATAATGAGAATGTTTTTTCTGTCAATTTCACTATGTTTAAGATCAATTGCCAATTGTTTACCCTCATTTTCCACATCTTTGAAGACCTTTTCCATTTCAGCCACATCATTATTAATTGTCTTTTTAAGACCCTCAAAGTGTTCTTTGAAAAGATTGAAAAATGGCATGACTTCAGTTAGGTAACACCGTTTTGTTTGCTCAAATCCCCTTTCCCCTTCAGTAATCCCCGTTGGTGTAATTCTCTTTTTACATGTTTTCTCAAAATCATTAAACAGTTGACATAGTACATATAATCCAATTAGAGTATTACACTGTGTGGGAAGAGTAAATGGTACAAGGTGCTCGGGCGTATTCAGAGGATAAATAGTTGGGCCAGCTATCCTAAAAATAGTGCATGTGTTACCCACAAGTCTTTCAGCTTTCATTTTCTCTAAGTCAATATTCCAAAAAACTTTCTCAGGGAGGATTTTCTTTTGAGGAACAAAAATGGCTGAATGATTATCATCAGCGTAGTCATAGTGAAACACGAGGTTATTAGCAGTGCACAGGGGATCCTTTAATTTCTCATTAAGTTTTTCCCTAGTTCTATCTTCAATCTCATTAATCTCATCATATGATCTCACATCAGGAGGGGCATGATCAGGCTCAAGCATAATATTTGCATCATATAACGTAGGCTGAGCACCTATACCGTTCCTAAGGAAGTTGGTCTTAGGTTTATCTATGTTCATCACTTAGTTTCCTATGTCTTTGCATCATTTGAGCAGTTTGAATGGTTTGGCCTTGTGTGTACAATTTTTCTTCCAGTTTATTTTTCAGTGTCTTAAGATTAGAGAAATCATTTAGAAGTTTTGTTTCTTTATCTTTGAAATCGTGTTTGAGTGTGATTAAGCCCTTTTGAATCTCTTGTTTTTGTTTAACAGTTTGATCCAGTTGTTTTTGCAAAGATTGTAACTCCTTTTTCAATGTTTCTCGCTTAAGATTATTTTCAGATATGTAAGCACGCATTTGCCATTCCATGTTCTGCTCACGTCCAGTGAGTTCAAATCTAGCACGTTGTTCGTACATTGCCACCTGATCCTTAAGGATGTTAAGTCTAGTGGTCAAAGAGTCATCGGGAATAAAGGCAGTGTTCTCATGCAACACATAATCATCATTTAGAACAGAAGATGCACTACTTTGTACAACAGACGCGACATTGTGTTTCACATATTGATCATAGGGGAAAACATCACTATTTCCCATATCAGCGGTATCTGATACACCAACGTTTGTTTGTTGTACTTTGTTAGGAATCTTTTGTTCATCCAACACATTATTTTCATTAATAACAAAAGATGCATCACTGGGTGCAACAGACACTTCGTTGTGTTTCACATGTTGTTCACATAGGTTAACATTGCTATTTCCCATGTCAACATCATCTGAATTGACATCGTTTGTCGGTTGTACTTTGTTAGGAATCTTTTGTTCATCAACCATGTCACACAGTTCGAGTACCTTCGCACATGACACATGTTCTTTTACTGGTCTGATATATGCATCCACATCATGTGTAAGAGTCATTGAACGGTTGGTAGTTTCAAGCTTATCAGTCTCTAATCCTCTGCCATTGGTGACAACTGACCCAACATCCGATGCTTTACCCTAATCCACACTACCATCAATTGATTGCACCTCACATGCCTTCACCTTGCCTTCAAACATAAGTTTTTGCTGTACTCCTTCCTCACTATACTCCTTAACTTGACCCTCTAGAGATGAGAGTTGTTCCTTATCTTATTGATGAGCAGTATTCAAGACAGGTGTAGAAAGCCTTTCAGACGAGTCATTAGTAATCCTCTTATCAGTAACAGTGTCATTGCATTGCTCTGGAAATGAGTGTTGCCTTTTTACTTGTTGGTGAGAAGTATCCACATCTTGTGTAGAGAACCCTGCTGAAGATTCATTAGTAGTCCTTTCTACAATGACAGAGTCACTTGATTGCTGGAGACGTGCACATGCCTCAATAAACTCCTTGACATTCCCAGTGAGCTGGAGTAAAGTGTCTCTGAAAGCATCCACTTCGAATCCAGTATGATTGGCAAATTGTTTACTCGTCATTTGAGAGTCAAAATCATACTCCATTATGAATCTTGAGTCAATGAATGCTTCGAGTTGTTTGAGAATCACACCATATGCTGCAGTGCAGCAGCTTTCAGAGAAATCTGCTCTGTCCATTTGTTGTTGCAGCTGATCCAAGTACAGGGTCATTGTGACAGTGAATGACTCAATGTCATGTCCAAAGAGTGTCACGAATGCACGTCTATATCCTCCAGAGTAACCTGATTGTTCAAAGAGAATTTTGATATGGGAGTGAAGTAATCGAAAGCATTCTGTACAACTTTCAGTAATCGATGGTATAGGAGGATAAGTATCAGATCCTGCAGCTCGAATATCGTCTGAAGAAGTACTTGCCATGGTGGACAGAGATATGTTGTTTAGTTGTGATCTTGGTTCCGTTTATGCAAGTTGGGCCACGAAAATTTGGTGAAATTTTGGTCTAAAAACTTCAAACCTCAATAACTTCACTCTGGAGCATTTTTGGGCCTCAAAACTTCGCTTGAATCGATAAATCTATTCAGCGAGTCATTCTCCTCGGTCTCACGGTCGTTTTGACAGGTATTTCGCTGAAAACGGAGTTACAGTTCAAAAGTTATGGCCGTTTGAAGTTTTGACGTACAAAATCAACTTTGGTCAACTCGCTGAATGACCAACTCGCTGAATGCCAACTCGCTGAACACCAACTCGCTAAACACAATTCTCTGAAGTCACCAACTCGCTAGAAATATCAACTCGCTAATGTTGACAACTCGCTGATCTAAAACTGAGCAACTCGCTAGAATTACAGTAGAACAACTCGCTAGAATTATAACAAAGCAACTCGCTAGAATTTTAATATAGCAACTCGCTAGATCTCAACTCGCTAAAATCACAAAAGTCCAAAAACCTGACAACTCGATAGCACAGTGGACAAAACGTCGCTTTCTTAGCGGTTTGTTTCTTATACCCAAAATAGTAATCAGCCAACTCGCTGGTCAAAAAGCAAACAACTCGCTACCACCAAATGTCAACTCGCTACCAAGAAATATACTTCGAGACCCAACTCGCTATGAAGAACTAAGCCACGAATCCCTTCCAAAACCAATTCCGTGAGTGTTTCAACCTATCCAAGTGAAAAACTAAGACCCTAGAACACCTTTACACATGAAAGTACATCAATAACGTGCTAGAAATCACAAGATGAGATCAAACTAGTGATTTTACCACTCCTACCATTCGAACCAAACAAGAAACACAAAAACTATAAATTCGAGCACCAACAATCCTAGGATGAAACCATGGCTCTTAATACCAATTGTAGGATATTCATAATATTAAACACGTATGGATTTGTGATAATGATTCGAATGGATGAGATGAAAACTAGAGAGATGTTAGAGAGAGAAAGAGTAGAGAGTTGGGAGCCTTTTCTAGAGAGAGAAACAAGATGAATATTAGATTGAAGTGAAAGGTCCAACCCTCTCCACTAGTGGAGAGGGGTATTTATACAAGCAACTAGACGCCCCATAAAACGGGCTGTGGATCGAGCTGACAGTGGGTAAAGACCCGACCCGACTCCACAAATACTAACTAATACTAAGCTACGTACTAACTAATATGATAAATACTACGAGCTACTACATGCTAAACAATACTCGGGGTGACCGAGTCTTCATATGAATAATTGTATTCCTAACAGAAAGTAAAGAAGAACCTGTTCAGCTTGCTATGATGGCTACTTCACCAAGTTCATCCACTATCTCTGAGGTATGTTCCAAATGTAGTAACTCTTATCAAAAGATGCTTAAAGAATATGAAACAGAAAGAGATAACTACAGAAGGGCTAGGTCTGAGATAGTTGGTTACCAATTGACTTTAGAATCCATGGAAGCTAAGATAATCACTCATGAGAATAATGAAGTACCTTGGGCTGAAAAATATGAGCAACAAGATTATCAATTAAAGCTAAGTGAGTGGAAGTTAGGATGTAAAGTTTCTGAATTAGAAAAGGTCACTAAAGAAAGAGATAAGTTGCTAGAAAAACTTGTTGTTTGGAAAGAATCAGGTCTGTCACATGTTAGTTTTATTGAAAAACAAAGAACAGCAAACATTAAAACTGGCCTAGGTTATGATAATAATTCAGAAGTACTTTCATCTAGGAACCAAGAATTAAGTCTTTCTCATGAGACCTCAACTAGTAATGAAGAATTCATAAGTTTAGAAGGAAACACATCTAGTGATGAGGAATCACCTTGTTCAACACCCCCTGAGTTTAAGAAAAACAAAAGTTATAATGAAGTTCCTCCACCCCCAGGTAGTTTTCAACCACCTAGGACAGATGTTTCTTGTTATGGTGTAGATAACCTAGAGTTTAGGAAAAAGCTTAAAGGTCAATCTAATCCTGAGTCTTTTAGAGAATCTGTTGAAACACCTAGGGATGATAATAAGGTTTCTGAATGTGAAAAAGATTTTTTAAAACAAGCAGTACTTCCAAAAACTTCTTAAAGTACTGCTGATCATTCAGCAGTACCTACAAGAAACTCTTTTCAAAATACTGCTTATCATAGAAAACCTTTTAGGAATGGATTTGGGATGATGGGTCCAAAGTTATGTTTTGTGTGTTATAGTCCTCATCATTTGATCAAGGACTGTGATTACCATTCAGAATACCTGAGCAAATATCCAAAGGCCACATCTGCAAACCATAAGAACAAAGAGAATAAACCAAGGGATAATAAGCCAGTTTGGAATTACACAAATAGGGTTAACCATAGTAATTTCTCAAAAGACTATAGGTACCCTCATCAGAAAAGACCATTATACAAACCCACAGTACCTTCTCAAAGCACTGGTCAAGCATTACTTCCTCAAAGTACTGTTAGGAAGTTTCCTAATCAAGGTACTGCTAGCAAAGACTCAAGTGTAAGACCTAGGAGATTCAATTCTTACAAACCTAGAAGGCCTTACAACCCAAGAAAAGCTGCTAGAACATTGAACCCAACACCAAAAGTTACAACTAAGTGGGTTAAGAAAGAAAGTACTGCTGAGTGTGACAAAGTACTTTCAGAAAACAAGGGTGAAAAAGGGAGTGTTGTTGACAATTCAACACAGGTTTTGGAATCAAAAATAGTAGTTCTTGATAGTATTTTCAAAAACAGTGGTGATTACATACTCAAAGAATTTGAGTATGTTACTCCACAAGGGGAACACAAGTCAGTAATGGCTTGGGTTCCTAAAAGAAACTAACCCTTTTCATTTTTATGCAGGGCAACTCAGCAGAGGAGCTTAAAGATCATGTTATTGTGGATAGTGGTTGCTCTGGAAGTATGACAGGAGAAAAGGAGCTCTTGTCAGATTTTAAGGCTTATTTTGGAGGAAGAGTTGCATTTGGGAATGATCCTGATGGAGGGAGAATCACTGGCAAAGGAACCATTAAGGCAGGATCTATTGATTTTGAGAATGTCAGATATGTGAAGGAGCTTAAATTCAACCTTTTGTCAGTCTCTCATATCTGTGACAAGAAGTACCCTGTGTTGTTTCTTGACACAGAATGTCTTATTCTCTCCCCTGAGTTTAGATTAGAAGATGAAAACTTGGTGATGCTGAGAGCACCAAGAACCAATGATGTGTATAGTATAGACTTGAAGAACATCAATTCTGCTGAAAGAGCAACATGCTTGATTGCAAGGGCAACAATGGAGGAAGCACATCAATGGCACAGAAGACTAGGGCATGTAAATTTCAAAAACATCAATAAGCTGGTCAAAGGAAATTTAGTTAGAGGTTGATGCGTGGGGTTTGCACCAGGATTTACCTCTCAAGGGATCTTGAGAAGCTTACAACCCCCACAAGGCAGTGTACCTAATCGATGTAGTATAGTATAATGACAAGTACCGGGGGATTGATCGTTCAGCTAGGAATAGTGTCGCTAGGATTAGAAAACCTAAAGACTAGGTCTAGAGATGAAGGATGATTCTTTTTGTATTTTTATATTTTTAGGAAAGCAGGTAAAAATCTCGGGTTTGAAGGATTTGGGCGGAATTAGTTGCTAATCAACTAACCCAATACTAAGATGCAATCAAAATAAAATACTAAAAATGAAAATAAACTAAATTAAACTAAGGTTGTAAGCAATACGTGGGAGAAATGTGTTTACTTAGATTTCGCTACTCCCTAGATATCTTTTACACGTTAATTACTTGTTATAGTTGCGTGGATGACGGATTGTATTCCTTAATACCATTCATGGGGTGGCGTACTTACTTCCTCAATCCTATGAATGCCTACTTCACTCCAATGTCGAGCCAGCTAAGAAGCTCCTAACATGGGATCATTAGAATTTACTCATGCATTAAATACAACCAATAAAACCTAGTACACATCGGTTCATGTTTCCTAAGACGTTCAAGCATGTTACCAAATGGAGATCTGCCAGTTTTCTTAAGCCTAACATTGAAATCATTCATCCAATACAACCATAAACAAGTAATCAACACATAATTAACATCTAGGTTTCATTAGATCTAAGCAAACACAAGATAGATCTAGCCTAGCATGTTGAAATTAAGACAAGCACGAGATATAGACAACCAACACATAGACATATTGATTGAATTAAGAGAAGACTTATCTCAATAGCACATGAAAGGTTTCAAGGGCTGAAAACCCTTGAAAAAGCTGTAAAATACGTACAAGGTTCGGCCCTAGGGTTTCTCCACACAAGTTCCTCTCTAATGAATGAAAATTAGAAAACTATACATAGATTTTAGAAGGTGACGGCGTCAAGAACAAATGTCTGACGCCGTCATCTCGCCTCCAAATAGTTCCTCGGACTGCCTAGATCTGGGTCTGACGCCGTCATATGTACACCTTATGCAGGCCGTCATGACTTTAACTCTTGACGCTCTTGTTGTGATGCCTTCAGGTTTCTTCTGAGTCGTCATGGATTTTACTCTTGACGCCGTCAGGATTTCTTTCTTGACGCCGTCACACACTGTTCCCAGCATGGAAAATTAAGTCTTTGGCGTTTTCTTCACTTTTATGCTCCAAAAACGTCTGAATTGCTTCTTTTTCCAGATTTCACTCCCAAAGTACCTAAAATCACAAAAGGAACGATTTAGGGCAATACTTGATCAAATAAATTCAATTCCGGGCTTAAATGACCCCCTAAAAATGGGTCATTTTTCGCCTCATCATATACCCTTACACTTGAGATTTGCTTGTCATCAAGCAAATGCGCTTTTATTCTAATCAAAATACAAGTTAGGGGTCATTTAACACTAATATAAAAGTAATTACAACAAATAATCGTTCCACTAAAGACCAAAGACAAGCACGGAGGTCATATACTAGCACCTCACAAATAGTGTTTAGATACTCACATCTCTCGGGTGTAATAAAGTATAAATTACAATATGGAAACGGAAGATATCTCTCACTACCTGTCATAGCAAAATAGATTACCATAGGCTTTGGAAAGGATCAAACCTCCACCACATGGCGTAAGCACCTAGGATAAACTATCAAAGATGTCTTTTAAAGGGTTGTAACGTTAGGTGTAGGGATATGAAATACACGGTTTTGTTGGATATAGGCAGTCTTTACTGGTGACGAGTTAACAATCTTGGTTAATTACATGTACAATATGACGTTGCTAAGCTAAGACTAGACTCGACTTAAGCTAACAAATGAAAAATAACAAAAACATAAAACAAACATAGAATGAAACGGGATGGTAGTCCGTGTGTTTTTTTCTCTTTTCTTTTTCAATTTTTTTTTTATTTTTACTTTTTTTTTTTTTTTTTTTTTTTTTTTTTTTTTTTTTTTTTGCATACACTCTTACCCTACCATCCAAAATAATACATCATAGGGGATGAATATTCCCCTTACACTTGAATCCTTACATACTTTACAATAAACTAATCTAATGACTCGAATCAAGAAAATCAAAACACTTGGAGTACTTTTAAGATTAACGCACATACGGGGGTAATATATGATGTTCTTCCCCATTACTCCATAAAATAAGTACTTAACCCATGAGTCCCAATCGTCCCAAAACAATATGTACAAGGATATGACTCGACTTAGCAACCATGTAATCAATTAGATAATTAACTTAGGGTTTAACAAATAACAATAATGCACTAAAGATGAGTGCATACACGGAAGGCTAAGGCGATTTGGGTGTACATTTAAGTGGGGTGTAACAAATTCTTCCTTTAAGTAAAATGCTTAAAGTTAGAAACGAAAAGATAGGCTCGGAGGGGTGTACTAGGGGTTTCGTGTACTAAAAATGAGTACAACGCTAAGGGTGTGGGAAAAATTAGTTGACTTAACTAGCCAAGTAATATGACTTAAATGGTCAAGTAATTATAATACGGGTTTAACACAAGGGTGATCCTAATGCCTCTTATCATGTAGTAAATCCTACTACACGAATGTAGTCTCACTAGCGGTCTCGGAATGCATCACTAACGCAAGTTCTAGAATCTAAATGCTACCGGTACACTCATAAGCACTAATAGTAAATGCTTTTCCTATCAAATCTAAAGGCGAACCTCACATATTTGGGTGGAAAATTTTTCTGAATGATACGGTTATGTGCTAGTCATACAATCTCCTATCCATGAGACGCTTGCTATGGCTAAAGTTTCACTCCTAAATGTTGTAAAAAATTTTAAATTTGGCGCTAAAATTGCACTAACAAGTATTTCTCATAGTTTTATTACACATCTACTATCAAACAAACAAACTCAAGCGAAAGTGTATCTGTAAGGTATCATCATTTTACCCTCCCCTTACACTTAAGATGAACATTCTCCCCAATGTTCAAGTAAAGAATGTAAAAGTGAAATAAGTAAAATGAATGAAATCAAATACTCCCCTGATTCGCTCGGTATGGATAATAAGGTGGCCAGGTTAAATCTTCCTCCAAGAAAATGAACAATCAAAGCTTCCCTTCTAGAAAAATAATCATCTTCTTGTCATACATAACCTGTAAATCCTGAGAAAACAGACAAGGCAACCTCGCATAAAATCGGCGGCAATCTACATATGTTACTAAATCCTAGAAAACAAAATAAGATATAATGCTTGTGGAATGATGTTTGCAGATTTCCTGGAGATTATAAAACTTAATAATTCAACAAAAACTTTAAAACTCCTTTAGAAAAACAAAACCGGTAAAATTTCCAGATTTTTACACGTGACGCCGTCAAGAGTAAACTCATGACGCCGTCAGAAGTGACCTGCAGAAATTCTTATGTTAAGTTTCCAGAAAATTTCTGGAAAAACTTGGTTCTACTTCCTGGAAAATCCTGCAAAACTTCATTATGACTCGATACAAGCATTTGACTCTAACAAATACGAATATACATGTTCATTTAATATTAAGGAGAATCATGATCGGTTTGTTTCTTAAAAACATATTTGGGGTTTCCCCTTACACTTATCTTTTGCAAAAATACCTTTGGGTGAACTTAAGACTAGGCCAAAACAACAGAATAAAGTATTTCCACTATTTAGTTTAGAAACATGATCAACCAATAATAAAAATAAAACATGCATACGGAAGCAAATAACAAACAAACAAAATAAAAATCACACAAAATCATGGGTTGCCTCCCAAGAAGCGCTTTTCTTTATTTACGAGTCTTGTAGCTAGACTCAAGGTCATGGGTTACCGTGTATCGCTTATGCTCACATAACCAAGCGTAAGCCATCTAATAGTCGCCTCATCTTTCTTATAATCATCTCCTAATTCTAAACATCCGCGATAGTATCTTTTATTTTTTTCATGAGTATATTTAAGCCCTTTTCTCTTATCATTCTCAGTTAGCATTTCTATGGGCGGATACCTACTACACTTCTCCATGGAAAAATCCTTGAACCTAGGGTGTGCACGGGGCATTTGGTAGACAAAATCTTCATCCCCATCCGAGAATGTAATTAACCCTTCCATAAGTTTTTCATCAAGGTTGGTTAATCTTTTGAAAGGTTTTCCAAACAAAACTTGGGTTAACTTATTATCAATAAATTCTCCTAGATTCTCCATAACCATGAACTCAACGAGATAAACAAAGCTTCCAACAAATACATGCAATGATATTGCCCTAGCAATGATATTATCTCCTTTATATTCTAACTCATCTACCATGATTTTATTATATTCATTACGTGAGATTATGTTCATTGGGAGAGATGAGTTAAGGTAGGCGTTAAAGCTCCTAAATCCAATCTTACAAGGAAATTGCATATTGAATGAACTATCAGGGTTCACTTCATCTTCCATCCTATCCTCATTAATCACATCACCATCATCAAGATCCTCATCGGAGTCTGAATAGTAAAAAGGACTAGCCCTATGGTCATCATCATGGTCAGACTCCTCTAACTCAGAATTGTAGTCAAAGTGGTGGTTAGGCGAGAGGTTAGGTGGGTTCTCATTTTCCACTAAAGGGATTGGGGCGGGCATTTGGAAAATCCTACGACGAAAAACACGAATAACAGGAATCAAATGATCAATGTTATTGTTATCCATCGAGAGAGTTTACGAACAAAGGAAACAAAGAAATAAGATAGACTAAAGAGAACCTAAAAATAAAAATAAAATCTTACTAGAAAGGAATCTAGCAAGTAGACCTAATAAAAAGAGATTCTAACCTAGACAATAACTATTCCCCAGGCTGCGGCGCCAAAAACTTGATGCGTGGGGTTTGCACCAGGCTTTACCTCTCAAGGGATCTTGAGAAGCTTACAACCCCCACCAGGCAGTGTACCTGATCGATGTAGTATAGTATAATAATAAGTACCGGGGGATTGATCGTTCAGCTAGGAATAGTGTCGCTAGGATTAGAAAACCTAAAGACTAGGTCTAGAGATGAAGGATGATTCTTTTTGTATTTTTATATTTTTAGGAAAGCAGGTAAAAATCACGGGTTTGAAGATTTTGGGCGGAATTAGTTGCTAATCAACTAACCCAATACTAAGATGCAATCAAAATAAAATACTAAAAATGAAAATAAACTAAATTAAACTAAGGTTGTAAGCAATATGTGGGAGAAATGTGTTTACTTTGATTTCACTACTCCCTAGATATCTTTTACACGTTAATTACTTGTTATAGTTGCGTGGATGACGGATTGTATTCCTTAATACCATTCATGGGGTGGCGTACTTACTTCCCCAATCCTATAAATGCCTACTTCACTCCTATGTCGAGCCGGCTAAGAAGCTCCTAACATGGGATCATTAGAATTTACTCATGCATTAAATACAACCAATAAAACCTAGTACACATCGGTTCATGTTTCCTAAGACGTTCAAGCATGTTACCAAATGGAGATCTGCCAGTTTTCTTAAGCCTAACATTGAAATCATTTATCCAATACAACCATAAACAAGTAATCAACACATAATTAACATCTAGGTTTCATTATATCTAAGCAAACACAAGATAGATCTAGCCTAGCATGTTGAAATTAAGACAAGCACGATATATAGACAACCAACACATAGACATATTGATTGAATTAAGAGAAGACTTATCTCAATAGCACATGAAAGGATTCAAGGGCTGAAAACCCTTTAAAAAGCTGTAAAATACGTACAAGGTTCGGCCCTAGGGTTTCTCCACACAAGTTCCTCTCTAATGAATGAAAATTAGAAAACTATATATAGATTTTAGAAGGTGACGATGTCAAGAACAAATGTCTGACGTCGTCATCTCGCCGCCAAATAGTTCCTCAGATTGCCTAGATCTGGGTCTGACGCCGTCATGTGTACACCTTATGCAGGCCGTCATGACTTTAACTCTTGACACTCTTGTTGTGACGCCTTCAGGTTTCTTCTGGGTCGTCTTGGATTTTACTCTTGACGCCGTCAAGATTTCCTTCTTGACGCCGTCATACACTGTTCCCAGCATGGAAAATTAAGTCTTTGGCGTTTTCTTCACTTTTATGCTCCAAAAATGTCCGAATTGCTTCCTTTTCCAGATTTCACTCCCAAAGTACCTAAAATCACAAAAGGAATGATTTAGGGCAATATTTGATCAAATAAATTCAATTCCGGGCTTAAATGACCCCCTAAAAGTGGTTCATTTTTCGCCTCATCAGAGGTTTACCTTCTAAAACATTCAAACTTGATTATTCATGTCTGGCTTGCAAGAAGGGTAAACAACACAAGGCTTCATGTAAAAAGATTGAAGAAAGAACTATTAGGGAGCCTTTGGAGTTGCTGCATATGGATCTGTTTGGACCTGTTTCAGTTGTTAGTTTAAACAAGAAGAAGTACTGTTTGGTTATAACAGATGATTGTAGCAGATTTAGCTGGGTCTTTTTCTTAGGATTCAAAGATGAAACTTTTGATGCTATTCATGATCTTATAATAGCTCTTGAAAATCAGTTAAGACTCAATGTTAGAGGCATTAGATGGAGTTGCAGAAAGGAAGAACAGAACTTTGATAGAAGCAGCAAGGATAATGCTTGCAGACTCCCAAGTACGTGTTCCATTTTGGGCTAAAGCTGTAAGTGTTGCTTGCTATGTGCTAAATAGAGTATCAGCGACAAAACCTCAGATGAAGACACCTTATGAGTTACTCATGGGAGAGAAGCCAAACCTTAAGTTTATGAAACCTTTTGGATGTCCCCTGACTATCTTGAACATTGCTGATAATTTGGGAAAATTTGATGGTAAATCAGAAGAAGGATACTTATTGGATTATTGTACCAATAACAAAGGATTCAGAGTATACAACAGGGCTACCAAGAAGGTTCAAGAATGTCTTCATGTTGAATTTCTAGAAGAACAAGAAAATCAAAAAGGTAAAGGTCCTGATTGGATGTTTGATCTCGATTTAATGTCCTCATCCATGAACTATGTACCTGTAAGGGAAGAAAATCAAGTTGTTCACAATGAAGAGGAAACACTGTGCATTATTCATGGAGTTAACATAAGACCTGAAGATGATTCTGATGAAGCACCCAATGATGAAAAGAAAAGTACTGCTGCACCTCAAGGTACTGTTGATCCACAAAGTACTGTTACACCAAAGACCACAGTATCTGATGAAGACCAAGCCATCCAAGATGAACTTAATAGGATGCTTCTTCAAGAAACAATTTCTAAGTCCTATGAAGATGATCAAAGGAGAGCTTATGAAGCAGAAAAGAAGAAGGCTAAAGGCACTGACAGTACTTTACCCCAAAGTACTGCTGATCCATTTAAAAGTACTTCTCAAGGCTTAGATACTTCAAATTGGAAGAATGCTGATGATTTAACTAATCCAACCATGCCTGCCTTAGAAGATACTGGTGATGAATTGGAACAAGAAGGCATTTTCTCAGATTCTAATGAAGACCCTGACCTCACAAATTTGGAAGATAATCTTGAAGTACCACCAACTCCTACTCTAAGAATTCAAAAAGATCCTCCTGTTAGTAAGATAATTGGACTTTCTAATTCAGGAGTGCTTACAAAAACTAAAGCTAAGAATATGTCTCAACAACATACTTCTTTACTTAGCTTTATTTACAAGCAGAACAGGGTGAATTACAAGGATCAGAAATTGTGTTTATTTGCTTGCTTTTTGTCTCAAGAAGAACCTAAGACAATAAAACAAGCATTTGCCAAGGAGAGTTGGGTTGAAGCTATGCAAGAAGAACTCTTACAGTTTAAACTTCAAGAAGTATGGGTATTATGTGATTTACCTGATGGTAAGAGACTGATTGGAACAAAATGGGTCTTCAGAGTGAAAAGAGATGAAAGAGGGAATGTAATCAAGAATAAAGCAAGGTTAGTAGCTCAAGGATATAGACAAGAAGAAGGAGTAGATTATGATGAAGTATTTGCTCCAGTGGCAAGGATTGAAGCCATAAGGCTATTTTTTTGCTTTTTGCATCTTATATGGGATTCCCTGTATATCAGATGGATGTTAAAAGTGCTTTTCTATATCGCACTATCACAGAGGAAGTTTATGTTAAACAACCTCCTGGTTTTGAAGATCCTGCACATCCAAACAAAGTCTACAAGGTTATTAAGACTCTCCAATTTTCTATTGCAACATGGTTACAGAAGAGGTTCTATTGACAATACTTTGTTTATTAAAAGAGATAAGAAGGATATCATGCTTGTCCAAGTTTATGTAGATGATATTATTTTTGGTGCTACTAAGCAATCTATGGTGAAGGAATTTGAAGATCTTATGCAAAAAGAATTTCAGATGAGTTCAATGGGAGAATTAACATTCTTCTTGGGACTTCAAGTGCAACAAGCAAGCAGTGGAATCTTTATAAGTCAAGATAAGTATGTTGCAGACATTCTTAAGAGATTCAACTTCACAACTGTCAAGCCAGCATCCACACCTGTTGATGCTAACAAGCCTTTGGGAAAAGATGAAGAAGGAGAAGATGTTGATGTCAAATTATACAAGTCTATGATTGGATGTCTAATGTACTTAACTGCATCTAGGCCTGATATTACTTTTGCTGTTTGTTTATGTGCAAGAAATCAAGTTCATCCCAAGGTTTCACATTTGAATGTTGTTAAGAGAATCTTTAGGTACCTTAGGCAACAAACTAATGATGAGTGCTCAAACACTCATCATTTTTGTTCAAATCTGAACTGCAAAACATACAAAAATACTCAGTAATGCATCAAAATACTGAAAATATTCCAAAATTATGCTTTATATGTTTTAGATGCGAAATGAGTAAAAACAGATGAAAACGTACAAAGTTTGCAAAATTGGCAGTTTCAGTCCCCTAACTTTCATAAAATGTCAAAACTAGTCCCTGGTCATTCAAAATATGGAAAATTATCACCAAAGGTCCTTTTGAAATCATAAAGTGTCATATTTAGTCCTTTGGTGAAAAATCTCAAAAGTATTGGAAAATTACAAGTTTTGTCCTCGTAATTTAAAATTGACAGAATTGGTCCCTGGTGGGATATTTTAGAAAGAAAAATCAATTTTGGTCTTTGGGGAATCACAAGTTGGCAACATAGGTCCTTGGATGAAAGGTTTGGAGAAATGTCATGTTTGGTCCCCGGAGTTTGGCAATTTGGTAATTTTAGTCCTTGGATATTTTAAAAAATGAAAAATTGCAACAATGGTCCTTGAATTATGGATGCTTGGCAGGAAAGGACTTTCAAACAAGTTGGGAAGAATTAAAAAATAGCCCCTTGGATTTTCAGAAAAATATGTGAATGGTCCTTGTGATTTCTAAGCCTTAATAAACAAACCAAATACCAAATCCAAAATCCACCCAAAACCAAGGCCTGACCCAAACACTTACCCCAAGCCCAACACACCCCTGGCCCAACTCCCTTCCCCATTTAATATTTTCCCCTTCGTTGACCCCCAGTCAAACCCTTCACTGTTTACTGTTCATCGTCCCTAACCTTACCCTAATTACCAGGGTGTTTGTCTCCCCCCTCCTCCAATTTTCTCACCAACCTCACCCACTATCACCCTTCCTCATTAATACAAACCAACCCTCCATTTATTACCCTCACCAAACCACCCAATCTGCCACACCCAAAGGTTCCCGCCAAAACTAATTTGAAGGGTGGGGATCAATTGAGCCCATCCTACGGTCCAAATTAAAGTGGGAATGAGAGAGAAGGTGCCCAGGACCTATAAAAGTGAAAGAAAAGACAGAGAATGGCATTAGATAGTTGTAGTACAGTTTAGTAGTAGAATTGTGATGTAGTTTTAATTATCTATCCATTTTCCTTGTATTTTTCTTTATTGATCCTTAATTCTCAGTTGTAATGAATTTTCTTTAATCTAATTCATGTATTATTCAGTTTAAAAGTGATTTCAAGTTTTACTTAATTTCCTAAATTTTTACTCAGAATTGTTATTTTGCATTTATTTGTGCTAAAAATCAATCTCAGTCACTTTTATAATCTATTAATAAAGTCTTTAAATCATTGGATTAAGAAAACTCAGAAAACTAAAAAAAATAGAAAAATATAAATATAAAAAAAAATTAAATAAAGAAATGGTGGACAGAGCTTTGTGAAGTAGAAGTAAGCATGGAAATTGGTCTGGTTTAGAGTCTCAGGGAGACATTAGGACCAGGGTACATGTTCTGTTCTTTGTTCTGAGTAAATGAATCATTGTAAGTCCAATTTCAGTCATTTCATCATCATCACTCACATTTTGTAATTCTTAGTTGAAGTTGTTCCTTGTTGCTAAATCCTGTTTGTTTATGCTCATATTGGATTAATGAAAGCATGTTTTCAGTTTCATGGTTTAGATCATCTGTTGGTTTCAATAAAATCCCAACAAACAAGGATATAAGGAGTGTTTGGAAGAAATGTGTTCATTGTAATCTAGTTATTTTTACATGTTAAATTCAGTTTGCACATGTCAACATAGGTCTTATTAGTTCATCCAAACTATAAAATACATTGGTCATTTGCAAAATAGTCAACATCTCAAAAAAATTAACCCACACAGTTAACTGTGTGGGATTTGGACTCCATAGTCCTTCATGTTAGTTTAAAAGTCAATGTTTGGTATTAATTCAACTTTATTTCAGCTTATCATCTGAGTTTCAGTCATTAAATTAAGCTCAAAATCCAAAAAAGTCAAAATACAAAGTTTTGATAAAAAGTCAAATTTCAAAATCATTTGGAAACCCATTTCTTGTGGGAATTTATTAGAATTTTGTATAAGGATTCAAGCTTTGTGGTTTTTAGGACTTTTAGTATCCCAGCTCATCTTCATTTTCCCACCTCCATTGTATTTTTGTGATTTTCTTTGTGGGTCCCACACCTGATCAAACACACTTGCAGGGGAATACCCTCCCCTGCTGCAGCAGACACACAGCCACACCACCACATTTGGTGGTGCTTTCTGGCCACCACAGTGGGTCCCACAAGCCATAATTAGGTTCCTTCAACCCCCCTCCTGTCCCTCTTCATGTCCCTGTGCTTAATTTGGGTTTTGCACTTCATTTGCTTGGGCTGCAAGGCCCATCAATCTTGTCCCTTTTCTGAGTGAGCTTTGGTTTTTGGAATTGCTTATTTGGGCTTATCAGCTTATCCAGGGTACCACTATTGTTGTTCTAGCTTTATACTTGCCCCTTTAGCTTATTCAAACTTAAATCCACCCCTAGTCTCAGGTTTAAGCTTATTTCAAAGCTTTTAGCTTTGACAGTTGACCAAAGTCAACTGTCAAGCTCATAAGCCCTCAAATAGCTTATTTTCTAGTTCTAAAAAAGTTGTTTTCATAAAAGTTGTTTGTTTGTAGGTATAAAATAGGTTTGTAAAAGAAAATTCCAGAAAATCAAATATTAATTATAAGTGATAGTTTCTATTTAATTTTATTTATCTTTTTAATTTTCCTTTTTAGATTTTTTTTAAGCACCTTGTATTTTTATATTTTTATTAATTACCTTTTACCATAAAGTATTTTTAGTAATTTTATCAGATTTTTATATTATCATTTGGTATTTATTTGATTTAATATTATTTTTATTAGTAATTAATTAATATTTAAGTTTTAAGTAGCAAAATTAGTTTTTAAAAAGTAAACCCTAGTTTTTATATTTTTCCTAGATTTTATAAGTTGTAAAATAATTTTAGGAATTTTCTAATAATTTCTACTATTCATTTTCTATTTTTTTTAATTTAAATAGTTTAATTAGTAATTAATTAATATTTAATATAATAATTAGTAAAATAGTGTAAAAACTTATAAAATAAACTTTTTATAATTTTTTAGGATTCCTGTGTTGGTTAATTAGGTTTATAAAATTTTTCTTAATTTTCTAAGTCTTTTTAGTATTTTTAATAATTCTAATTACTTTAATTAGGTAACTAATATTTAATTAGTAATTAATTAATAGAAAAATCACAAAAAGACAAAAATACATATTTTTAATTTTAAAACTTGTTTTTAGTTATTTTATAATTTTATAAATTTAATTTTCACTTTTCTAGTATTTAATTAATATTATATTGTATTTAAGTTATTTAAATATTAATAATTAGTATTAATTAGTATTTAATTAATAATAAATAATTAATTAGTATAAAAATTAGTTTTCTTTTTCTAAAAATTTTCTTTTAACCTTAGGTTTGTAAAAAAGTCATTTTCACCCCCTGTGGGTTTTCAGATTTCAGTTTTCACGTTTTATTTTGTACGTTTACGTTATTTAAAATGTAAACGTACGCGTTTTAGGTTTTAAACGTTTTTGGTTTTTCTAAATTTCCAGTCTTGTTCATATAGCTGGTTTAAGCTATTTCTTCGTATATTCCTTAGTTCAAATAATTCACAACCCCTTTCCCGTCCAGATTCACCCGATCACAAGTCGTTTGAATACAATTCACACCTCGTCGGGACATAACGACCCGGGGAAACCCTGTATTACCCGGAAGCATTGGTCTAGGTGGTTTGACTATATTGACCACATCTGTGGTTGACTTCAGTTGACTACTTCTGAGCCAATCAAAATTTGGCGCCGCTGCCGGGGAGGTTGTGCGCGTTATTTTAAACGGTTTTGCGTATTGGTGAACCTGGATATACATCCATTGTATATTTACCACCCTTGTTCATATTATCTTCTTATTTTCATATAAAAACAAAACAGTTCATGAAAACATTTTAAAATCAGTTTTCAACGAACACAAAAACATTTTCTTTCTTATTTGTACAAAATGTTTATCCAAAAACCCGAAAATATTCACCTTTACTCTCTCACATCTTTGATTCTTCATTCCTTACCCTCTGTAAACCTTTGATTCTTTCATATGTCGTATCCACACCATTGCGGTTGCCAATGGTGTGGTGGTCCTCATAATGGTGGAAATTGTCCCGGTTGTCGCATGGTAGAGTCAGGAGATGGGTCTGTCTATAACCAAGCTCCCTATCCTTACCATGACACATCTGATTCATCCTACCAGCCACCACATCATGAGATACTGAATATCTGTGTGAGTTTTGTGGAGGTCCCCACCAAGGATTTGAGTGTCAAGCCGGAAACACATTTGTCTATGAACAGTTTTCCGGTAATGCTCAGAACTTTGGTTATGACCAATACCCATATGATTCACCAGTCCAGACTCAACAGTTTTACTGTTGTGATTACTGTGGAGGTCCACACTTCAGCTCAGATTGTCAAACGGGGAATCCATACCCTTGTGACAATTTTGACACACCTTATTATGACCAACCTCCACAGTACCAAATGAATCAAGCAATTCTTCCAGAAATTCAAAATGTACTGGAAATACTTGATGAGCTTAAGGGTTTAGTTAAAGACTTTGCCCAAAAAGACACTCATCAAAAATCCATGGAAGAATTGCTAGCTGAAGAGCAGGCTGCTAGAATAAATTCCCAAGATGCCTATGAAAAATCTGTTAGGGAATCAATTGCAAAAGAAAAAGCAGCCAGATCTAGCTCTCAGTTCCATTTTATTCCTGATGACAGTGATGATGAAGATACCCTTGATATTCTTCAATTTTATAAAACTTCATCAGTTGATATCCCAGCAGTTGAGATTCCATCTCAAACAACTGCTATCACACCCGAGGTTCCCACTCACTCTCTGAGCATGGGGGACGAGCATCTTGACACTATCCCTGAAAAGGAATCAGACGAATTCATAAAGTCTAGTGTTGAGAACCTTGTCCCAATCCCAAGAGAGTCACAGGGAATTCTTGAGCATATGTATGATCTTCCTTCCCCTCTTGAGTGTTCAAACGATCATTTTGAGACTTTCTCCGATTTTAATGATGATTGTACATCTCATGGAGACATTGAGTATATTGAGGCATCACTCCCATAGTCTGATGCTGATCCTCTTCTTGAGGAGTTCGCCGATGAACTTACTCACATCAATCCACCTTCATTGGAAAGTGATGATGGTCTCCTCGATTTCGAAGCCGATCTGGGAGAAATTGAAAGTCTCCTATATCATGATCCACCACTCAGTTCTTATCCTAACAGTCCAATAGAGAATGATAATCATTTTGTTCCCGAAGCATTCAATACTACTCTCACCAATCCTCTATTTGAATTCGAATCTGAATTCACTTTGATTTCTGATAATCTACTCTTTGATATTCAGAATGAGGATTGTGATGAGTCTATTCCGGAACATGAGTTCACAAATTCACATCTTGTGAATGATTCTCTTCATGAGGAGTTCTCCGGTGAACTCACTCATCATATCATGACTCCTCCAGAGTTTGATAGCCTGGGGGGGAGATGCACTCAATCATGAGGATTTGCAAATTCCCACGCACCCTCCCGGGATATTTACGAGCTTAACCTTTGAAATCCAAATTCATGCTAATGAGCCTACTCTCGAGGAAGAAGATCAAATCATGATTTTCATCATGGTTTTCTTCCTTTTCTTCACCTATAAGGTGACTTCTTCTCTTCTTCACTCCTTCGGGAATGAAGATACCATCTTTGATCCCGACATTTCCATTTACCATTCTTTTAAGTCGGGTACTTATCTCATCGGTGTGGAACTTTCACGTGCTTCATATGTTTGTCCAAACATCTTGAATGAAAGTCCGAGGGAGATTGTTTCTTCCACATCATGCTTCCCCAAGAACAAATGAATTCGGGGTCGAGTCAAGCTAGCGACTCGGTAAACAAAAATAGTAGCATGCTTATAGGGTTTTCACCCTAAGTGTGGGGGAGTTACCCATGCTATGGTTACCAGTAAAGTGAAATATGGTGTTTCCACAGTTAGATTCGAATATTGGCTTTTTACGTTCAAAGGGTCGGAATAATAGCCGGGACTTTGAATATTGAGGACAATATTCATTTCTAAGTGTGGGGGGGGGGGGGGGGGGGGAATTCTAGCTAATTTTATCACAATATATCTTCTAGTACCTCCATTTTTGGCCAAAATTTTCAAAAAATTTTCACTTTATTTCAAAATTTTTGTGGTTATCAGTCCGCCATGTCTAACCGACAAAGGGATTGGCTAATCCAGGAGCAAACGGCTCTTGGTAAAGATAACTCAAATCCGTTGACGGCTTGCAATTTGCCTAAAATTGTATGGTACCTCAACTCGCCATATCCTAAAAAGTGAATGAGCTGGCTAGCCCGCAAGATTATGGCTTCTGGTAAAGGCAGTGGAAAAACCATAATTGGTAATCAGCTCACCAAGATGTTGACTTTGTCCATCAAGAGTTGGCTAGTCCAGAAGTAAACGGCTTTTGGTATAGAAAAATCAAATCCGTTGACAGCTGGTGGTTTGCTCAAAATCACATGGTTATCAGGTGGACCATAGTTCTTACTTGAATCGATACATCTGGCTACTCCAGAAGTGATGGCTTTTGGTAAAGAGATTAAAATCCATTAAGTTTTCAAAACAGTTTATTGCTAGGGACTAGCAATAGTTTAGTGTGGGGGATTGATGAGTGCTCAAACACTCATCATTTTTTATCAAATCTGAACTGTAAAACATACAAAAACACTCAGTAATGCATCAAAATACTGAAAATATTCCAAAATTATGTTTTATATGTTTTAGATGCAAAATGAGTAAAAACAGATGAAAAACGTACAAAGTTTGCAAAATTGGCAGTTTCAATCCCCCAACTTTCATAAAATGTCAAAACTAGTCCCTGGTCATTCAAAATATGGAAAATTATCACCAAAGGTCCTTTTGAAATCATAAAGTGTCATATTTAGTCCTTTGGTGAAAAATCTCAAAAGTTTTGGAAAATTACAAGTTTGGTCCCCGTAATTTGAAATTGACAGAATTGGTCCCTGGTGGGATATTTTTGAAAGAAAAATCAATTTTGGTCCTTGGGGAATCACAAGTTGGCAACATAGGTCCTTGGATGAAAGGTTTGGAGAAATGTCATGTTTGGTCCCTGGAGTTTGGCAATTTGGCAATTTTAGTCCTTGGATATTTTAAAAAATGGAAAATTGCAACAATGGTCCTTGAATTATGGATGCTTGGCAGGAAAGGACTTTCAAACAAGTTGGGAAGAATTACAAAATAGCCCCTTGGATTTTCAGAAAAATACACGAATGGTCCTTGTGATTTCTAAGCCTTAATAAACAAACCAAATACCAAATCCAAAATCCACCCAAAACCAAATCCTGACCCAAACACTTACCCCAAGCCCAACACACCCCTGGCCCAACTCCCTTCCCCGTTTAATATTTTCCCCCTCGTTGACCCCCAGTCAAACCCTTCACCGTTTACTGTTCATCGTCCCTAACCTCACCCTAATTACCAGGGTGTTTGTCTCCCCCCTCCTCCAATTTTCTCACCAACCTCACCCACTATCACCCTTCCTCATTAATACAAACCAACCTTCCATTTATTACCCTCGCCAAACCACCCAATCTGCCACACCCAAGGGTTCCCGCCAAAACTAATTTGAAGGGTGGGGATCAATTGAGCCCATCCTACGGTCCAAATTGAAGTGGGAATGAGAGAGAAGGTGCCCAGGACCTATAAAAGTGAAAGAAAAGACAGAGAATGGCATTAGATAGTTGTAGTATAGTTTCGTAGTAGAATTGTGATGTAGTTTTAATTATCTATCCATTTTCCTTGTATTTTTCTTTATTGATCCTTAATTCTCAGTTGTAATGAATTTTCTTTAATCTAATTCATGTATTATTCAGTTTAAAAGTGATTTCAAGTTTTACTTAATTTCCTAAATTTTTACTCAGAATTGTTATTTTGCATTTATTTGTGCTAAAAATCAATCTCAGTCACTTTAATAATCTATTTATAAAGTCTTTAAATCATTGGATTAAGAAAACTCAGAAAACTAAAAAAAATAGAAAAATATAAATATAAAAAAAATAAATAAAGAAATGGTGGACTGATGAGTGTGTAAATACTCATAATTTTTATTGTATCTTAACTGCCAAAATATCTAAAAACACTCAGAAATGCATTAAAATACAGAAATTATTCCAAAAGTGTGTTTTATATGTTTTAGATGAAAAATGTTTAAAAACAAATGAAAAACGAACAAAGTTTGCACAATTGGCAGTTTCAGTCTCTCAAGTTTCAAAAATTGACAAAACTAGTCCCTAAAGGTTTTAAATGAAAGAAAAGTCAACCCAAGGCATTTAAAAGTCAAAAGTTATCAAATTTGATCCTTGGGTAAAAAGTTTGAGAAAATTATACCTTTAGTCCCTGTAGTTTGAAAAAGTACAAAAATGGTCCTTGGAGTTTTAGAAAATGGCAGATTTGGTCCCTGGTGGTATATTTTGGATGAAAAAGTAAACATTGGTCATTGGAGTTCATAACTTGCCAAATTTAATCCCTGGGTGAAAGTTTTGGAGAAAGTACAAGTTCAACCCCTCAAGTTTCAAAAATGGCAAAACAAGTCCTCGGAAATATAAAATTGGAATTTATCAAATAATTTCCTTATACTAATGTCATATGGTAGGTTTGGCCCCTTGAAGTTACTTTGGAACATTAGCAACATTGGTCCCTCAAATTTTCAAAATTGCAAATATAGTCCTTGTAATCTCTAGTAAGCCAAACGGACCCTTGTTATTTCTTAATACCCAAAACCAAAATCTGATCCACCTTATATCACCAATTACCCCAGCCCACTCCAACAAGCCCACTCCAAAATAAATAAAACCAAACCGTTTTATAATCCCCCTCGGTCAAACCCCCACTTTGACCTTTGACCCAGTCAACCCCAACTCCATCTTCCACCTCAGCTCCCACTCACCCATGCAACTCCATCATCACCCTAGCCTGTCAACCCCTCCTACACACTCAACCCCCCTTGGTACTCCAAACCAAACAAAAAACTCCAAGACTGCCCCACTGGCATCAATAATATCAAGAAACTCCAAAAGAGATTTTTGGCGCCAAAATAATCAAATGGCCATGATTGATTCTCTTCATCCAAGGGTTGTAATTCAAGCTGGGAAAAGTCCAAAAAGAACTCAGAAACCCTAATCTGAGGATATAAAAGGAAGATGAATTAAGCAGTGAAGTGTGTAGTTTTTAGCTAATTTCTTAATGTCGTAATTCTTATAAACTTAGTTTTTTTTTTTTATGTAATCCTTCATTCCAGTGTATTTTAGCTTAATTTCCAGTGTATCTTTGAAGTTATATAATAGAATTTCCAAGTTTATGTTTGAATACCAAGTTTCCTATATTTAGCTTAAAATCCTCATTTTAGTGTAAAAGGTGTTAAACTATTAATTTCAAGTTCCTTTAAGTTTATTTTGGTTAGTTAAGAGTTTTAAGAAGCTAAGAAATCAATTACATAGATTTTCAGTTCACAAATCCAAAAAATCTCAAAAATACAAAAAAAAAATAGGAAATAAATCAAAAATCCATGAGAAGAGAAGAAGAAGCAAGGAATCAAGTATGGAACTGGTTTAAAACTCCAAGGGGAGTAAGAAGTTGTGTTTTGGTATTTGGTGTGGAGTTTACAGGAACATTTGTAAGCTCATTCATTATTTTTCATAAGTACTGTAGCATTGGTTAGATTGTTTAATTATAAGTGTTTTCATGATTATTTACAGTTCTTAAGTTGATTTGTGATGAATGAAGTCTTGCTTGTCCATTTGATAGCATAATTGCTTAGGATTGCATTTTAGCTATTCTTTTCAGCTTACCTATGATTTTGAGTTCTTGTTGTTACATGTTGTTGTTTGTTGTTGATTTTAGTTCATGTATGCTTGATTAAGGTTAGTGTAAGCTTTAGATTCAAATTTCATGGTCTAAGATGTAGGGTTGTCTCATAATCTCATCACAGTCCCACATATAAGGGGTGTTTGGTTTTACTTGTTCTAGGGTATTGAGATCTGTTTCAGTTGTTTCATTTGATGCAAGTAGTCTACAATAGGTCTATTAGGTTCATGTAAGCCATAAAAAGCAGTCACCTTTTCAATATAAGTCAAAATCTTGTTTTTTTTTCTTCTCTCAGTTAACTGTGTGGAAGAGAAGAACCATAAGCCTTCAAATTAGCTTGTATTTTATATCTCTAGCTTACAATTGGTTCATAATCACTTATTACATGTTTCCTAATCATTAGAATCCACCCAAAGTTGGAAAAAGTCAAACAAGTTCAATTTCTAAAAAAGTCAAAATTGTTTTAGTCAGAGAAAGTCAAAAGTTGGAAGTTTTTTCATGAATTTAGGGTTAAGAATTGGACTCTGAAACTTCTTGGAGTCATTATATACCAGCTCAACTTTGATTATCCATGTTCATTTGATTTTTGCCATTTTTTCTGAGCATTTCACAAGCCCCCAAAAGTAGCTGCAGGGCTGCATCATCTCCTGCACCAGCAGATATACAGTCCACCACCACCACTTTGGTGGTGGTTTCTGACCTCCACAATGGACCACAAGCCTCCCATTTGGTTCCATTCAACCCCCTGGTAGGCTTTAGTTATTGACCCATGGTTTGACCTCATACCCTCTAGGACCCACCTAAATCAGCACCTCAAAGTTATCCCATATTCTGAGTTACATTTAGTTTTTGGATGTGCTTATTGTTGGCTTATTGGCTTATCCAATGGTCCCATGTGCTTTTTCTAGCCTAAACATGTTTCCTTAACTCACTGGAACCAGATTTTACCCTTGTGGACCCCACATAAGTCCAATTGAGCTCATTTTCCCCCTTGGTCAACTATAGTCAACTGTCAATGTTTCTAAGCTCTCAACAGCTTATTTTTAAGTTATAAAAAATTTGTTTTTACAAAAGTTTGTTGTTTTTAGGTGTAATTTAGTTTTCTAAAAGAAAAATCAAATTAATTTTAAGTGATAGTTTCTATTTAATTTTGTTTAAATTTTAATTTTCATTTTTAGATTTTTATTAAGTACTTGGTGTTTTTATATTTTTATTAATTTCCTTTTAAGTTAAAGTAATTTCAATAATTTTCTCAGATTTTTATTTTATCATTTAGTATTTATTAGAATTAATATTAGTTTCATTAATAATTAATTAATATTTAAGTTTTAAATAGCATAATTAATTTTTAGAAATTAACATCTAGTTTTTATATTTTTCCTAGCTTTTATATAATATAATATAATTTTAGGAATTTTTCTAGAATTTTTACTGTTCATTTTCTATTTTTTTTAATTTAAAATAGTTTAATTAGGTAATTAATATTTAATTAGTAATTAATTAATAGAAAAATCACAAAAAGACAAAAATACATTTTTTTAATTTTAAAATTTGTTTTTAGTTATTTTATAATTTTAGAAATTTAATTTTCATTTTTCTAGTATTTAAATAGTATTATATTGTATTTAAGTATTTTAAATATTAATAATAAGTATTAATTAGTAATTAATTAATATTAAATAATTAAATAATGTAAAAATTAATTTTCTTTTTCTAAAAATTTTATTTTATCATTTAGTTTGTAAAAAAGTCATTTTCACCCCCTGGGTGTTTTCAGATTTCAGTTTTCACGTTTTATTTTGTACGTTTACGTTATTTAAAACGTGAACGTACGCGTTTTTAGGTTTTAAACGTTTCTGGTTTTTCGACTTTTACAGTCTTGTCTATATAGCTTATTTAAGCAATTTCTTCATATATTCCTTAGTTCAAATCAATCACAATCCCCTTTCTGTCCAAATTCACCCGATCACAAACCCGTTTTGAATACAATCCACACCTCTTCGGGACATAACGACCCGGGGAAATCACTATATTCCGCGGAGCATTGACTCTAGGCAGTCTGACTTTGTTGACCATTCCTTGGTCAATATAAGTTGACCGTTCGGAGCCAATCATGGACAGAGCTTTGTGAAGCAGAAGTAAGCATGGAAATTGGTCTGGTTTAGAGTCTCAGGGAGACATTAGGACCAGGGTACATGTTCTGTTCTTTGTTCTGAGTAAATGAATCATTGTAAGTCCAATTTCAGTCATTTCATTATCATCACTCACATTTTGTAATTCTTAGTTGAAGTTGTTCCTTGTTGCTAAATCCTGTTTGTTTATGCTCTTATTGGATTAATGAAAGCTTGTTTTCAGTTTCATGGTTTAGATCATCTGTTGGTTTCAATAAAATCCCAACAGACAAGGATATAAGGAGTGTTTGGAAGAAATGTGTTCATTGTAATCTAGTTATTTTTACATGTTAAATTCAATTTGCACATGTCAACATAGGTCTTATTAGTTCATCCAAACTATAAAATACACTGGTCATTTGCAAAATAGTCAACATCTCAAAAAAATTAACCCACACAGTTAACTGTGTGGGATTTGGACTCCATAGTCCTTCATGTTAGTTTAAAAGTCATTGTTTGGTATTAATTCAACTTTATTTCAGCTTATCATCTGAGTTTCAGTCATTAAATTAAGCTCAAAATCCAAAAAAGTCAAAATACTAAGTTTTGATAGAAAGTCAAATTTCAAAATCAGTTGGAAACCCATTTCTTGTGGGAATTTATTAGAATTTTGTATAAGGATTCAAGCTTTGTGGTTTTTAGGACTTGTAGTATCCCAGCTCATCTTCATTTTCCCACATCCATTGTATTTTTGTGATTTTCTTTGTGGGTCCCACACCTGATCAAACACACTTGCAGGGGAATACCCTCCCCTGCTGCAGCAGACACACAGCCACACCACCACCTTTCGTGGTGCTTTCTGGCCACCACAGTGGGTCCCACAAGCCACAATTAGGTTCCTTCAACCCCCCTCCTGCCCCTCTTCAAGTCCCTGGGCTTAATTTGGATTTTGCACTTTATTTGCTTGGGCTGCAAGGCCCATCAATCTTGTCCCTTTTCTGAGTGAGCTTTGATTTTTGGAATTGCTTATTTGGGCTTATCAGCTTATCCATGGTACCACTATTGCTTTTTTAGCTTTATACTTGCCCCTTTAGCTTATTCAAACTTAAATCCACCCCTAGTCTCAGGTTTAAGCTTATTTCAAAGCGTTTAGCTTTTACAGTTGACCAAAGTCAACTGTCAAGCTCATAAGCCCTCAAATAGCTTATTTGCTAGTTCTAAAAAAGTTGTTTTCATAAAAGTTGTTTGTTTGTAGGTATAAAATAGGTTTGTAAAAGAAAATTCCAGAAAATCAAATATTAATTATAAGTGATAGTTTCTATTTAATTTTATTTATCTTTTTAATTTTCCTTTTTATATTTTTTTAAGCACCTTGTATTTTTATATTTTTATTAATTACCTTTTACCTTAAAGTATTTTTAGTAATTTTATCAGATTTTTATATTATCATTTGGTATTTATTAGATTTAATATTAGTTTTATTAGTAATTAATTAATATTTAAGTTTTAAATAGCAAAATTAGTTTTTATAAAGTAAACCCTAGTTTTTATATTTTTCGTAGTTTTTATAAGTTGTAAAATAATTTTAGGAATTTTATTATAATTTTTACTGTTCATTTTCTATTTTTTTTAATTTAAAATAATTTTAATTAATTAATAATTAGTTTTTAATTAATAGTATTTATTAAAAAAGTAGGAAAAATATATTTTCAGTTTGAAAATTAGTTTTATAATATTTTAGATTTTTCCAAATTTATTTTTCATATGTTTAGTGTAATTTCATAATTAGTTGTAATTTCGGTTAATTTAAATAATTAATAAGTAATTAGAAAATAGTAATTAATTAATAATAATTATATAAATAGTGTAAAAATTAATTTTAATTTTCTAAAAATTTTCTTTTATTATTAGGATTGTAAAAATGTAATTTTCATATCTGTAAGCATTTTATTTCATTAAAACTCGCGTTTTATTTTGTACGTTCGCGTAAATTTAATCTGAACGTACACGTTTTTAGTTATTAAACGTTTTTAGGTATCTAACTTTCACGTAATCATCTATATAGCTTCTTTAAGCTATTCCATTGTACAAATCAGTAGTGTAATCAATCACAAACCCCTTTCCATCCAAATTCACCCGATCACAAACCCGTTTGAATACAATCTACACCTCGTCGGGACATAACGACCCGGGGAAACCCTATATTCCACGGAGTATTGAGCCTAAGGAGTTTGACCCTGTTGACCACATCCGTGGTTGACTTTAGTTGACTTCTTTTGCCTCAATCACCTAAGCTAGGATTGTGGTATCCTAGGGAGTCACCTTTTCATCTACAAGCTTTTTCAGATAGTGACTATGCTGGTGACAACTATGACAGAAGATCAACAACTGGAGGGTATCAGTATCTTGGAAGTAGAATAGTCTCATGGCAATGCAAAAAGCAAATAATTGCAGCAACATCTTCCACAGAAGCAGAGTATGTAGCTGTTGCAAGTTGTTGTGCACAAGTACTTTGGTTGCAAAATCAGCTTTTGGATTATGGATTCAACTTCAAGAACACTCCCACGAACATTGATAATGAGAGTACAATTTGTATTGTGAAGAATCCAGTTTATCACTTCAAAACAAAGCACATTCAAATTAGACATCATTTTATCAGAGATTGCTAGGAGCATAGGCTTATCCATGCGGTTAAAGTCCATACAGAGGATAATGTAGCAGATTTACTCACAAAGGGCTTTGATGTTTCAAGATTCACCTTTTTAGTTATGAGTATTGGTATGATTAATAATTAAGCTATTTTTTAGGGGAGGCATTTGTAGTTAGTCATTATTTGAGGGGAGGCTACATGTATCATACAAAAGAAAAGATTTTTATTCATTATTTCCAAGAGGGATACATTCATCAGTTCCAAGTGATACAGACAACCAGGACACACAGAGAACTACTACAAACACCCTACACCAAACCTACCTAACCTACCCAACACACCCTACTCCATTGTCCTTTTTCCTTTTCCCTGATAGCTTTGTTTTCCCTTTTGAGCAGTCTTTCTTTTGTCATCAAAAGAAGCATGCTTCCTTGGGCAAGCCAGGCCAAGAATCTGCTTGGGAGGTCTCTTTGGTCTTGGAGCAGGCCACTTCATGTTCTTTATGGCTGATTCAAGAGCCTGTGTCAAGGCATGTGGAAGTTCATTTGCCAAAGAAGAAATAGGAGCAGGGACAGACACCTTTTTCTTAGGTTTTGGGTTGGTAGTGCTTGCTGCATCAGTGATGGTAGAGGTTGATACATCAGGAGGAAAGTACCCACTCCATCCTGCATCATCATCAAAGTCAGAGTCAGAATAGTAGATGATCTCTGAATCTGTGGAGCCCTCTGAATCAGAAGAGATGTACACCAAAGGGAAGTCACTCATGTTGCTAACTAGGGTTTTTGTGAGCGTATTACAAGTGTTGATAAAAGAGATGTGTTGGTGGAAAGTTTCTTTTATAGGAAAGAAAAGTTATAAGGGATATTAATGATGCTCATTCAATTCTACTTGCCTTCGTAGCTTTGGGGAATTAATTTGGAAAGGTATTAATTATCTCGGGTTGACTTTCAACAGATATTTTGGTCAAACAGTCAACGCTATAGATATTTTGAAGGGAAAGTACTTTGCCAATGTACTGCTTTGTTTTACTAATGAAAGTACTGCTCCATGTTATATGGAAAGTACTGCTTGGTGTTCTGAAGGGTACGCTGAGGTGTCAGGATACTGTTCCAACGGTCAAAAATACGGGTAACCAACTTTCGAAAGATATGGGGAAGATAACTTCCAAAAATAATGGTAAAATAATTAATTCACCGTGATTCTTTGTATATTATCCCTCTTTATCCATATCTGTTTCATCTTTATATACCCGTATTCATTCACGATTATTCACTCATCAATTTCACCAAGTTCATCCACGATTATCATTTTTTTCTCTAATCATACTTGCAATGGCACACCGACCAACCATCACCAAACACAACATGATTGCAAACCTTGAGAAAACACAGAAGAACATTGACTTTCATGGAATCATTGATTTTCTCACCGGAACCACCATCAGTTACTCGCTTTTAGTAAACCCAGAGATTATTGGTCCATGGATACAAGCATTTTGGGCTATGGCTAGGGCTGAGATAGAGGATGGAGAGGATGTTATTCATGCTACAATTGTTGGCCATACGTATTACTGAAGCAACAATCAGGGAGGTTTTATTGTTTGATGATGAGGGAGGCTCTGTTTTGTTTGCTAAACAAGAGGTTTGGGATGCACTGAGAAATATTGGGTATGAAGGTCCTTTGAACAAGATTACTGTTCAGAAAGCAATGGTAAGTCCTCATTGGAAGTATCTTATTCATGTTTTGCTTCATTGTTTAAGTCCCAAAAGTACTGCTTGGGATCAATTTGGACATGCCATAGCTTCTGCCTTAGTTGGCCTAGTTACCAATCAGCCATTCAACTTTTCCTACATGATCCTTGATGGTATGATTGCACACATTAAGGCTGGATCACCTTTCTTGATGTATCCTAGATTAGTTCAACTCTTCTTAGAGAATTCACTTGATGGGATACCAAAACCTCAGGATTATATACCTACTGTTAGGATGCAACCTAAGGTGTTCACCTTTAAGTCTAACAAGGGAGTTAACTTTTTGGGTAACAATACACCTCTTAATGCTTATATGTTAGAGGTAGCACAGGCTGTTAGGGATGATGTTGCTGAAGCTAGTGGTTTTGCTAATTCTGAAAATGCTGACCAATCTGATCATTCTGAGCATTCTGCTTCAGTACATACTCCTACACCACCTATTGCTTCACCACAGCCTGATGATTTAAGTGAAAGAACTCCCTCAGTATCTGTTTCTAGGGAAAACCTATTTCTGCTGAAGGTACTTCTCCACAAAGTACTTCTCTGCAAGGTACTGCTTCAGAGCCTACTCCAGTACCTTCTCCCAATGATTATACTTCCACAGGTGGGTTTCAAACACCTGGAGGAGATGAAGGAATTAAGGATCCTTTGGATAATTATGCCTTGACTAGAGAGTTATGGAGGATGAAGAAAGTAATGGATAATCAGACTGCAGAGATTAAAAGGTTGAGAAACAAGTTCAGAAGGTTAAAGAGGTTTGTGTGGCCACTAGTGAAGAACTTTAGACTTTATGTGAAAGAAAAGAAACAATCCCAAAAGAAAAAGTCTAAATCAGCAAAGAAATCTTCTAAGTCCAAGAAGAGTCACAAGAAGTCATCATCTTTCAAAGTGGGGAGGAATCAAGATGATAATTTGAATGAAGATGATGTTGGGATTCAATATTCAGAAGATGCTCATCTTTGGCATTATCCAGAAGATCCTTTGAACATTGTGCCAGAGAAAAAGATTGAAGAGGATGAGAATATTGTTCAAGAAGAAGCTATTGAGCAAGAAGCTGGAGAACAAAATATTCAAAGTACTCACATTCAAAGTACTGATGTTCAAAGTACTGTTGATGAAAGTAGTGGTATGCAAGGTACTGTTGCAATGGATATTGATGGAATTAGAACTTCTACAGCTGGACATTCTACAAAGACTTTTGAAGATGAAGCTGGTCCTTCTAATCCTATCCAGCAAGAAGAAGTCAAAGAGCATACAGCAAGTGATGATGAGACTATAGCTCAGATAATGCTCAACTTGGATAGACCTTCAGGTATACATATTTCTGAGCCTGCACAGCAAGTCTCTGAATCCTCTTCTGAATCTGAAGAATTAGATCCTAAAGACAAAGGAAAAGGGATCATGAAGCAGAAACAGATCAAGAAGAAAAAGAAGAAGTTTACTCTTGCACAACTGAGAGAAATAGAGGTAGCAAAGAATGAGGAGATTGCTAGAAAGCAACAAGCTGTGTATGATGCATAGTATTTGGAAGAGATAAGGAAGCCTGTTACAAGAAAGCCTATGACTATTGCTCAAGAGAGAAACTGGATGATTAGTTTCTTGAAAAGAAGAGGATTCAAGAATCTACAAAGGTTAAGATATTGATTGGCTCCAAACGGTCAACCTAATTGACCAGGTGATGGTCAACAAAGTCAGACTGCTTAGAGTCAATGCTCCGCGGAAGTATAGTGTTTCCCCGGGTCGTTAAGTCCCGACGAGGTGTGGATGGTTATCAAACGGCTATGTGATTGGGTGAATCTGGACAGGAAAAGGGTTTGTGAGTGATTAAGCTAAGGAATCTACAAGAGAATAGCTTAAACAAGCTATATGAATAAGACTGGAAGCTAGGAAATACCAGAAACATTTAAAACTTAAAAATGCGTACGTTCACGTTTAAATAAAACGTAAACGTACAAAATTAAAAGTGAAAACTGAAATCTGAAAACCCACAGGGGGTGAAAATGACTTTTTTACAAACTTAAAGGTAAAAGAAAATTTTTAGAAAATTAAAATTAATTTTTACACTAATTAATTATTTATTATTAATTAAATACTATTTAATACTTATTATTAATATTTAAAATACTTAAATATAATTTAATACTAATTAAATACTAGAAAAATAAAAATAAAATTTCTAAAATTATAAAATAACTAAAAATAAGTTTTAAAACTAAAAATATGTATTTTTGTCTTTTTGTGGATTTTCTATTAATTAATTACTAATTAATTATTAATTACCTAATTAGACTATTTTAAATTAAGAAAAATAGCAAATGAACAGTAAAAATTATAAGAAAATTTCTAAAATTATTTTACATTATATAAAAGTTAGGAAAAATATAAAAAGTAGGTTTTACTTTATAAAATCTAATTATGCTATTTAAAACTTACCTATTAATTAATTATTAATAAAACTAAGATTAATTCTAATAAATACTAAATGATAAAATAAAAATCTGAGAAAATTACTATAAATACTTTAATATAAGAGGAATTTAAGAAAAATATAAAATAGCTAAGTACTTAATAAAAATTTAAAAATGAAAATTAAAATTAAATTACATTAAATAGAAACTATCACTTAATATTAAATTATTTTTTCTGGATTTTTCTTTTACCAATCTATTTTAAAACTAAAAACAACAAACTTTTATGAAAACAACTTTAATGGAACTTAAAAATAAGCAAAGTATAAGCTAATTGGCTCAACAGTTGACTTTTGTTGACCAAGGGGCAAAATAAGCTAAAATGGCCTTAAGTGGGACCCACAATGATGAAATCTGATCTAAATAAGTTAGATGAACATGTTTAAGCCATAAAATCAATTGGGAACCACAGAATAAGCTATAAGCTAACAATAAGCACTTTGAAACTTAATTGAGGACTGAAAATGGGGACAGATTTTAGGGGCTAAATTAGGTGGGGTCCACATAGTTTTAGGTCAAACCAAGGGTCAAACAATGGAATGTGGTAGGAGGGGGTGGAAAGAACCTAAGTTGGGGGTTGTGGGACCACTGAGGTGGCCAGAAAACCACCACCAAGTGGTGGTGGTGGACTGTATTAGCAGCAGCAGGGCAGAAAGCCCCCCTGCAACCTAGTTTGGTTCAATGTGGGGCCCAAGGGAAAAATCCCAAAAATGAAACAACTAATGGACACTAAAGATCAGCTGGTGGACTTTCTATGGAAACAAGTTTCAGATTCTAACTCACCACACAAAAATCAAAACAAATCTTTGAAATATAGGAAAAATCTGAAAATGCACATTTGACTTTTTGAGGAAACTTAAGGTTTTGACTATTATGAACTTTGATTCTTGATTTGATGATTGAAATAGATGTGTTAGGTTATACTAAGACTAAACTAGGCTATAAATGCAACTTTTAACAAAATGGGTGAGATTTGGAACCCACAAACCCCAACAGTTAACTGTTGGGTGGGTTTGGTTGTGATTTGACTTTTTTTTTGCTAATGAAGTATGATTTTTATGACTTACTTGACCTAATACAACCTAAAGCAATATGTATGAACCAAATATTTCAACTACAATACAAGAATCAGTGGGTAAAACCACTGATCCAAACACCCCTTATGAAAACAGATTTGAAGTTTTAAGAAGCAAATGGGATACTTAGGCTTCAAAACAGATTCCTAGTGACTAAATATGATTAAGAAATCCTAAATAAACTCAGAAACACAGGCTAAAACCACAAACACATAAGATTCAAGAAAATGATAAGCATGGCAGTTAGTTTAAGACTTTTTAGCACAATGCTACCTAGTGAATTACTACACTATTTTAAACACTAATCTAGTTCTAATATTCATAATAAGCATAAAGAAAGTACAAGTAAGCATGTAATAAACAAGAGAACAGTGAATGCTTTGAAATTAACAAGGAAGCTTACAATGGACTTTTGTGAGATCAAAACCAAGAAACATGGACTTTCACTAAACCTAACACTTCCCAAGAAGTACTAAACCAACTCCATCCAGAATCAACCATGAGATATGCTTCAATCATCCTTTTACACTGATTTTTAATTTAATAGCTAATTTTGCTATTTTTGAGTATTTTTTGAATATTTGAATTGGAGCAAGTATTGAAGTTGTCTGAGCTTTCCAAACCATCTAAGTAACTTATATGCAACTTATGTAATAGCAAAATACACGTTTTAACAGGATTAACTTGAAAAGAAAATTTTATATAAAAATGTGAAAACTTGAACTTGGATAAAGGAACCTGAAATTAATATTGAAACAAGGTTCTTAATACATTAAAGAGATTGATTACAAGCTGAAATTATATCTAGGAAATTAAAGATACATTAATTCGACATAAGAAGAAAATGAGCTAGACTACACTACTGCTACCCACTCTTCTTTCTTCCCTCTTTCTTCACTTTTATAACTCCTGGAGGTCCACAAAGACTTTCCTACACCTTCACAGCCCTAGGATAGGCTTGATTAAATCCTATCCGTTCAAACTAATTTTGGCGCGAAAAGATTTTTGGCAGATTGTGGTTTGCTTGTGAGATTTTGTGGGAATTAAATGGGTTTTGGAAGGTTGTGGTTTGGAAGGGGGGACAAGGTGTGGGAGTGATGAGCTGGAGGAGGGAGGTTGGAGTGTTGGGGTGGTTTAGCAGGTTCAAGTGGGGAGGAGGGTGAAGAGTCAAACTTGGTTTGACCGTTTTAAATAATAAAACGAGGGTTGTGGAGTGGATTGGGTGAAGTGGTGGGCTGAGAAGGGAGTTGGGCCAAGGGGGGTTGTTGGATCAGGCTAGTAAGTGTGGGGTGGGATAAAAGGGTTTAGGTTTAGTTGTAATATTAAGGGTCCATTTGTTTTGTTAGCAAAGAAACCACAAGGACCAATTTTGTAATTTAGAAAACTGCAAGGGCTGATCATGTAATTTTCCAAAATATATTATGAGGACCAAACCTGCCAATCACCAATATCCAAGAACCATTTTTTTGCATTTTCATTTTTCAAAATTTCCCGGGGACCAAATTTGTAAATTTCCAAACCTCGGGGACTAAACTTGCAATTTTCTGAAAATTTCACCCAAGGACTATTTGTGACACATTTTGATTTTCCAAGGACAAAAAATGATTTTCCTTTTAAAAATATCCCACCAGGGACCAAATCTGTCAAAGTTTGAAACTCCAGGGACTGAATTTGTAAATTTCCAAAACTTTTCCAATTTTTCACCAAAGGACAAAATATGACAACTTATGATTGTAAAAGGACCTTTGGTGATAATTTTCCATATTTTGAATATCTAGGGACTAGTTTTGTCATTTTATGAAAGTTGGGGGACTAAAACTGCCAATTATGTAAACTTTGTACGTTTTTCATCTGTTTTTGCTCATTTTGCATCTAAAAAATATAAAACACGATTTTGAAATATTTTCAGTATTTTGATGCATTTCTGAGTGTTTTTGTATGTTTTGCAGTTCAGATTTGACCAAAAATGATGAGTGTTTGAGCACTCATCAATATCCAGAAGTGAAAGCTCTATGGGATGAAGTACAAGAGTCTATTAAGAAAGAGTTGGAAAACTTTGTGCTCATGGATGTTGATAAGGGAAAGAAGTTAGAAGATATAAGGAAGGAACAAGCTGAGGAAAGAAAGTTAAAAAGGAAGAAAGCAGTTCAAAATGATCAATTGTCAAAGAAGCTTAAAATGATACATGAAGATACAATTGATGAACTGAAGAATTATTTCAGAGTTATGGATTTTGAGAACAAGAAAACAGAAGACTCTGGAAAGAAATCAAAGATTTTCTCATTCTTTGTGGTTGAATCAACTAAAGGAAACTATCTCATGTTCAACAGAGAAGATGAAAGCTTCACAGTGTTTAATATGCTATGGGATGTTCTGCACATAATAGACAGAGAAGATCTATACAACTTATATTTACAAGTGCAGACATACTATGAGAATATTGAAGCAACAGGAGTGGGATTGATCTTACTTGGAGATTTAATAACCATCTAGGAAACAGAAGAAACAAGTAATGATACTCTGTGGAATGATCAAGAAAACTGGGAGATAACAAGATGGAGATTCTTTGAGATTCACTTGAGATGGAAGATGGTACCATGATTCACATGTTAGCTGAAAGAAGATATCTTTTGATAAGAGAACTTATGATCAGAATGTTGGATCATGGAATGGAGCTTGAAGATGAAACTGAAGTAGCTTTTATGGCGATTAAGCTATTTATCAGGTGGACTAAATCAGAAGAATAATATTGCACAAGTACTGGTATGATTTGTTTTGAATAATAAGTATTTTTCTCAAAGTACTGCAAGACAAATAGTACTTTACCAAAGTACTGCTTGCTGTATAAAACCAGTATAAGTCTTTTGTAAGATAAAATAAAAGTTTTTGATGTTTAAGAAGATGTAAATAAAAGGATTTGAAGAGAAAAACATGGTGTTAGTACTTTACTGCACAGCAAATGGTAATCAACTCACCATGTTTAACAAACAAGAAAGAGTTTGACTCATCATGAGGGTACGGCTCTAATGTGATAATCAAATCCGTTTTTAGTTGACAATTTACTAAAAATTGTATGGTATTCAACTCACCATATCTGTAAAAGTGAAGAGTTGACTAGCCTACAAGAAAATGGCTTGTGGTAAAGGCTGTGGAAAATCCATTTATGGTAATTAGTTCACCATGGTTGAATTCAAAGAACTAACTAGTCCAAAAGCGAACGGCTATTGGTAAAGACTACTCAAATCCGTTGATAGCTGATGATTTGCTAAAAATCATATGGTTATCAATGTACCATGGTTGTTCTAATCTAAACATTGGCTACTCCAGAGTTAATGGCTTTGGTAAAGAGACATCAAAATCCATTAAAAGTTCAATGATTCACCTCTCACAGAAGTTTACACATCTGGAAGTGATGAGAACAGTATGAAACTTTAAAAGATTTGATGTAAACTTTGTCAAAATGTTGCTGAGTTGCTGAGAAGATGATGATCAAGAGCACTTTGACATACAAGATTGAAAAGAGATAAAGATACAATCTTCCTGAATGATAAAGATGTTGAAGATCAAAGAAAGTAAAGAAACTTGAAATCAAGCAAGTGGAGTTCAAGTTAGGGGAGGATTGTTGGGATATGAAGTTCTAAGTACTGCTGGAAAGTCAAAGTACTGCTATGTCAAAGTACTACTAAATAGTTAATGTGATAATCAAGGTCAAAGTAATGCTAGATATTGAAGATTATTCAAAGTACTTCGAAGAACAAGGACTTAAGTGCAATATTGATTAAAGGATTATTATGTAATATTGTATGAATATTCTAGAATTAGTTAGGGATAACTACTTGTCGTTCAAGTAGATGATGTAAATTGACTTAAGGTTATCTATATAAGGAGCCTTATGATGGTATTAGAGGTATGAAGTCATACGAAGTTTTCACAAAACGATTTTAATAAAGTTAGGGATTGTTAGTGAATTGTTAGTGAATCTGTATTTAGAGAGGCATGTTTAAGAGTTGTTTTAATATTAACAAAGTTCTTCTTAGCTTTGTGTTAGTAGATTCCGCATACTTTACAAAGTTATATCAGTGTTTCAATATTAACTGTTTTGAGTTATTCAAGATTGTTAAAACCTTACAAGCTACAAAGTAGTTTGGTCAGAGTTTATCGATCCAACACCATATGAATAGTCCCTTTGAGATACCTAAATATCCTCTTGACAGCTTCTAAGTGCTTTTTGATAGGCTTGGATTGATACCGAGCACACATACATACCACAAATAGAAGATCCGGCCTGCTTGCAGTGAGATACATGAGAGATCCGATCATGCTTCTGTATTTGGTTTGATCAATTGTTACTCCTGATGAATCATCATTAAGTTTGGATCTCTCAACCATTGGAGTGTCAACTAAGTCACTTGCATCAAAACCAAATTTCTTCAAGATGTCATTAGCATATTTGGCTTGATTGATGAAGATGCCACTTGGATTTTGTGAGATTTGCAACCCCAAGAAAAATGACATATGTCCCATCATCGACATTTCGAACTTGGAACTCATTTCCTTTGAGAATCGATCACATTCGGTAGCATTAGAAGATGCAAATATGATGTAATCTACATAAATCTGAACGTGAAGCAGATGATTTCCAGTCTTCCTAGTGAACAAGGTTGGATCAATGACACCCTTGGCGAATTGGTTTTATAAAAGAAACTTGGACGAAGTGTCGTACCAGGCCCTGGGTGCTTGTTTTAGGCCATAGAGAGCTTTCCTCAAACGATAAACATGATTAGGCCGTTCAGGATTCATGAATCCTTCAGGCTGAGTAACGTAGACCACTTCTTTCAAATCTCCATTCAGGAAAGCGGTCTTAACATCCATTTGGTAGACAATCATGTTACTGCTAGCAGTATTGGCGAGAAATATTCTAATGGCCTCAATACGAGCAACAGGTGCAAACGATTTTCAAAGTCAATTCCCTCTTGTTGACTATGTCCTTTAGCAACTAACCGTGCCTTGTTTTTCAAAACATCACCATGCTTATCAAGTTTTACTTTAAAGATCCACTTAAGAGCAATGATCATTGCACATTCCGGAGGGGGCACCAATTCCCATACATCAAGACGATCGAATTCATGGATCTCTTCTTGCATTGCTGTGAACCAGCATTATTAAGACAAAGCATCCTTGAAATCTTTGGGTTCAGTCTTGGATAGAATGGAGTTAAAGAGGCACCACAAGGCATCGGTGGAAAGTTCCTTTCTTGTAGACACTGGTTGAGAGGGATTCCCTATGATGTTGTCAATAGGGTGATCATTGATCCATTTTCTGAGATGTTCATGTGGTTGAGGGTAGTGGACTGATGTGGCTGAGTTTGATTCTCCTGAGAAAGTTGCTTCATTAGAGGATTCAGGAGCAAAGATATTTTCAAATGGTTCATCATCAGGTGGAGCAAAAGGATTAACTTCAAATGAATTATCTGTTGCCGTCCCTTGATGTTCAAAATGTGATTATACATTTGACGTATGTTGAGTGTGACTAGATAGTGGAGCATCCTGACCAAGGGAGATGGAAACAGATGGACCATTAATATCATGTGGAGCGTTTGCATCCGAAACCTCAGGATCTGCAGCTGGTTGTACAAATTCGTGAGTCTGCTGTGGCTCAAAATATTCGTCAAACATAGGATCAAATAACTTCTTCAATTCCTCACTAGTGGGAGGTACATAAGGTATGGCAGGAGTGGGATTCTGTACAAGGCCTGAACTGATCGGTCCAGGAGACAAAAGAATAGGTGCGGGTCCAGAACTGGTGTGTCCTGAAACCGTATGCTCAGCCAGCTCATTAAACGTGACATGAATTGTTTCCATGATTTTTCGGGTTCTCTTGTTGTAGATTCGGTATCCATTGCGATTTAGCGTATCCAACAAAAACGCTAATATCTGCCTTAGCCTTAATTTTGCCCAAGTCTTCACTATCGTTTGTTGGATAGCAAAGTGCTCCGAACACACGAAGAAAAGAGAGATCAGGTTTTCTAAGGTGCACTAGCTCATAAGGTGTTTTGTTGTGTAGAGGATGTATCAACGATCGATTTTGAGTATAGCAAGCAGTAGCAATAGCCTCAGCCCAAAGAAACATTGGAGTTCTAGAAAATATCAACATAGTGCGAGCAGCTTCAACGAGAGTGCGATTCCGTCGTTCAATGACCCCATTTTGCTGAGCAGTGCGTGGCACACTCTTTTGATGAATAATGCCAATACTTTCATAAAATTGAGTCAGTTGCATATTAACAAACTCTGTTCCATTGTCTGTGCGAATGATTATGAGAGTTCTGTTGAGCCTTACTTGTAGTTGCTTGATTAGTTTGATGATGATTTCCGGAGTTTCATCCTTGGATCTCAAAAACTTTACCCATGTAAATAGTGAATAATCGTCAACAATCAGGACAATGTATTGACGTAGTCGTTTTAGTATAGTGTTTGTTTTTCCGAAGAAATGCTTAGGAAAGTATTTCCCCAGGTCGTGTCCCAACGAAGGTGTGAATGGAATTTCGAATTTTCGAATCGTGAAACGTGTCGTGAAAGTGGTAAAAAGTGATTTTGAAGAGATTATACAAAGGAATTAGTAAATGAAGCACAAATAACCAACTAAGCACGTAAATCAAGTAAACAAACCAAAAACGTAACGTAAAATTAAAACCGTAAGCTAAAACGTGAAATAAACGTTAACGTACGAAATAAAACGTGAATTTTAAGCTACAATACTCCTACAGGCTTGAAAATAATTTTGAAAAGTTAAAAATGATAAAAGAAAATTTTGAGAAAAAGAAAAATATTTTTTTGACTTTTTATTTATTTTTTATGAATTAAAAACTAATTAACTAATTAAAAATTAAAAGAAAATGTAAATAAGGTGAGAAAAATGAAAAATAAATTTTGAAAATTATAAAATAACTAAAAAGTAATTTTAAAACAAAAAACTAATTTTTTGGCTTTTTGTGTAATTTTTGGGAATTAAAAACTATTAAATCTAATTAAAAATTCAAATTAAATTCAAAATAAATGGGAAAAATGTAAAATAAATTTCTAAAATTCTAAAATAAATGAAAATAAATTTTAAAAATATTTTTTGATTTTTCTTGGCTTTTTCTTTTTTTTTTGGATTTTTTAGTAATTAAAAAATATTTAAAATTGATTAAAAATGAAAATAAAATAAGAAAAATAGCAAATCAATTTGGAAAAATATGAAAAATTCATGAAAATTCTAAAATATTATTCTAAACTTAAGAAAAATTTGAAAAGTTGAAAATAAGCTCAGGAAATGCTACTTGCTTTGAAAATAGTTTAAATAAGAGCTTATTAATAAGCACTTTGACCCAAAACTGACCCCAAACTCTGAACATAAGATATTTTGACCAAAATGAACTCAAATGAACATGTATTAGATCAGAAAGCACTCAGCAACACAGATAATGACTAAAATCAGTTGGAATAAGCACTTTGACAATAAGCAGTAAGCAGAACAGAATAAGCAAAGGGTTCCCAACCAGTGAATAAAGCTTTTAGATGTGCAAATGAATACCGATGAACGAATAAACTCAGATTATGGGCACAATTACTCAATAGCAAACCTTAAAGGGAAATTAGAAACTTAGCTTCAACCATTCAACTATACAAGCCTAATAAGCTGATAAGACAAAACTAATGGGGGCAAATTCAACTTGGTATTATAGAGATTCTAAATCCACAAAAAGAAATGACCTAACAGCTTATTTGTTCCCTCAATAAGACCTGAGATCAGCAGCTATTAAACTGCATGTTTTGACTATTGCTTTGAACTTCTAATTTGACCAAAATGAAATTCTAGAACCCTAATCTGATCCTAAATGTATTGCTAAGCAGCTTTAATGCTTGATTTACCTAAATGCAACTAATCTTTAACTATTCTAAAAGATCACAGCAACAGTGTACCTGTATGTTTAACATTCATGAAATAAGCGAGTGAGTTTGACTTTTTGCTTAGTGACCTGCCAATTTTATGCTCAATCTGACTTTAATAGACCTAAGGTGACTTAACTGTGCAGCAAGATCAACCATAAACCAACAGGAACGTGTGATCCAAATCTAAACCAAACACCCCTACATCAAACAGCATGCACTACAACTACAGATTTTAAGCTATATCCTACTGCTATAAAGCTCAAAACAGATAAAAGGAACTCAATAGAAACTGACTAAGCAAAGATTACAATAAGAAAATAACAAATACTTGAAATGACAGACTAAGCTATGAAAGGCAGAATGAAACCACTAAATAATCAAAACCATTCAACAAGCTAAACTAAATCACTAAACAGCTATAGATAATCACATAAACAGAATAAAAAAAAACAATTAAGCAGGGATCAAAAGCAATATAGATAAACTACTTATGCAGATTTGAGAAATTTAAATAGGAACTTACAAGCTATACACCAGCTGAACAGGGGATCTCCCACACAGCCTATCTTTAGATAGGCTCCAATGTCACTCAGAAAACATAAGTTCAACACCAATCTTCCCAGAATCATCATCATGAATAACCATTGATTTTGTTGACTGCTGTCTTTTTAACAAATTTAAACACAAATAATTTTTAACAAGCTATGGTTTATTTTGAAAGAGCTAATGAGAACAGAAGAATGTAACTAGAAACAGATTTAGAACAATTGCAAATAAAATTAAAGGATAAGAAAACTTTAAATTTTATTAAAACTGAAATTAAGTACAATATTAAAGCTGAGAAAAATTACAATAACTGTGAACTAATCTAAACTATTAAAGACTGTACTAACTAAAGCTAAATTAACCCCACTCCTAACCTAAGCTAACACTAAAAACTAACAGCCTCAATTGTTGTGAGGGGGGGGGGGGTTTAAATAGGAGCTGAGAGATGAGGTCTTGGATCCCAATCCGTAGCACTTGTGTTTCTTTTCGTCCATTTTAAGCCGTTTGATTACCCTTGGCCATCAATCTTTCAATTCCATCCATTAGATTAACTTTGTGATGTGATTGATCCTGCGAGTCTTCTCTGATTGGTCCACGTGTATTTCTAGCACATTCCTGACATACCCTGACTCTTCTAGAAGCCCAATCATTGGGTTAATTATTACTAATTGAGTTAATTTGGTGTGGTGAAAAGAACTAGGGTTCATGCTACAGTTAAAATCCTGGGTTTGTGGGTAAAACGGCGGGGTGAGTTACGTTTGGGGGTTTTCGTTTTTTATATTAATATGGGTTGACCGGGTCTTGGTAAATGGTTTGACCGGGTATAATTTTGGGCTTGGGTGGAAGTAAAAAGGTGTTGGGCTATGTTGGTGTTTGGGCTAGGCTAGTATTATTGGATCCAGTGTAGTGTTATATTAGTAGTAATATTAGTTTAAGGACCAATTTTGTAATACTAAAAATCCCAGGGACTGAATCTGTACATCTTTCAAAGTTCATCTCAAGGGCTTATGTTGTAAGTTTCTGAATCATCAAGGACCACTTTTGAACTTTTCTTCCAAGGGATCATTTTTGTAATTATCTGAAAATGCAGGGACCGAAATTGCCACTTCTTCAAATCTTTCACCAGGGACCAATCTTGCAACTTTATGATTCTTTGAAGACTTCTTTTGTCATTTTGAGTTTTTCTTTATCATTTTGCTTCCCCGGCTCCGGCTTTTGACCTTTTTCCAATCTCGTGCTCGTTTTTGTCGGTTTTGGCATTGTTTTTGTTCATTTTTTACATATCCGTACCTGTACATACACAAATACAAAAACAGACATTCTCTTGGCATATTTGGTTAGTATTTGGTGTATTTGGTCTGATTTAAGCCTAAAAAGGATGTGTGAAAAAGCACACATCAAAATCCCCCAGACTAAGGTATTGTCGTGTCCTCACGCAATGTCATCACCTCACGCTTAAGAGATAAATAATTTCAAAACCTATTTTTACTGACGTTGTAAATTAGCAATGATGTTAAAAAGAGATATCAAAATCATTTTTTCTCAGAAACGCTCCGTTTTCCGATTTTCATGAATTATAACTACTACTACTATTTTTATACTTTTTCATTTTTATGTATGTGACGGTTTGCTTTGACTTTCATTATCAATTCTTATCTGTTGATAACTTTCAGGGTCAACGAGTAGAAACACTTCTCACAAAGAAGAGACCATACGGATAAAAATCGTCATCCTTGATTTTTCACAAGCCCCCAAACTAAGCGTAAAATCGAAATCATTGTTTATCCACAAGTTAGGTGCTAACACTACCCACAAAAGTTAATTGTGTCATTACCTCTTGTTCCCAGGTCCTAAGTTTTGTATCTCAAGATTTTAATTTGTGAGAAATGAATTGCTTCATATTTTCTCGTTTTGATATTTGTTAGTCCGATAAGAGCACAAAATTTGAACGCTAAGTAGTTTCCAAACTTTCCCTTGAAAACCCCTGCATACAGAAATCGGGTCCACATGAAGGTCTCTGATTTAACACGATTTGTGGAGGCTCCCTTTTTATTTACGACCGAGACATCCCATGTCTGAGACCCGAAACGGAAGCTTTTTATTAGGGAAACCCCCGGAGTCGAAGCTTGGCATTTTTGCATAATTATAAGCACTTTAATAATACTTGGTCCTTAGTCCTTTATTTCTTTTACAACAACGGTTTATGAGCCGCCAAGATGTAAGAGCTTTATTATGACCTTGGATTTATATCCGTTGCTTTTTATAGCTTTGGATTCCTCTGCCTTTTTATTTGGCTTTGGACTATTATTATTGATATTCATAATCATATGCCAAACCCCGAGTCCTACGGCTTTACTAAGATCACAACATCGGCTGCAAACCGGCAAGATGCAATAGTCTATTTCACCGTAACACTGGCAGTACCCCTATGTGTACCAAACCCCCATATGCAGAGATTTTGTTGGGAACGAGAAAAAACTAAGTATTGCCCAAACTCCATAAACTTAATTAATCCTAGAGATCTATTTTTATTGGTGTATAATCTTGTGGGAACAAGGAGGCCACAAGTACCTTTCGTGGGCTCTAAAGAGATCCAACTACTCCACGTTTAGCACGAAACTTCTAAATAAACTCTGTCATTCCTCGATCTCCGTAAATTTAAAATCCCAAGTAATGAGATCCGCGGATGCTTAGCCATAATCTTTTGATTATATTGGTTAAGGGAGACGAGCTAGGGCTCAACACGCCCGGTCAAGTCGAAACATTTATTTCTACTCTCTCCGGTAGGAAAGTCAAAACAAGGTGTCAAATCTTATTACTCATATCATATATCATTCATTTTTTATTTTATTTTTTTTTTACAATAAAGAGGTGACAAAAATTTAAAATTTTTGGTGGAAAACGGAGTTGCATAAGTTAACAGCTCAGACGAAGGTACAGGTTAAATCAAATCGAAGATTCACCCCCCCCCCCCCCCCCAGACTAAAGTGAAACATTGTCCTCAATGTTTTAAGGGTACGGGTAGTCCTGCGAAATATCTAAGGCCATTTATTAAGTATGCCAAGAGATAAACGTTAGTCGATAAGATTTTGGATATAGTGAATTTCCGAAATAGCAGCGAAGAATGAGAATCGAGTGGAGAGAGTGACAAAACACGAGCACGAGAGTCCTCAAACATCGGGGAAATTCCTGAACATTCACAAACAACCACGAAAACACGAGATATGGAAGAGGTCGCTGATGAGGTGAAAAATGAACCACTTTTAGGGGGTCATTTAAGCCCGAATTCGAATTTACTTGATCAAATATTGCCCTAAATCGTTCCTTTTGTGATTTCAGGTACTTTGGGAGAGAAATCTAGAAAAGGAAGCAATTCGGACATTTTTAGAGCATAAAAGTGAAGAAAACGCCAAAGTCTTAATTTTCCTTGCTGGGAACAGTAGGTGACGGCGTCAAGAGTAATTTCCATGACGATCCAGTACAGAAATGACGGCGTCACAAGGTAGGGCGTCAAGAGTGAAATGCATGACGGCCTAGAAACATATAACACATGACGGCGTCAAAAGTAGATCAAGGCAGTCCGAGAAGTATTTTGGCGGCGAGATGACGGCGTCACAAATTTGTTCTTGACGCCGTCAGACCCTATTTCCTATATATAGTTTTCTAATTTTCACAAATAAAAAAGAGAAGTTTTGGAGAAACCCTAAGGCCGAACTTGGCACGAATTTTACAGGTTTTTCAAGGGTTCTCAGCCCTTGAACCCTTTCATGTGTAATTGAGATAAGTATTCTTTTAATTCAATCAATATGTCTATGTGTTGGTTGTCTATATCTTGTTCTTGTCTTAATTCCATCATGCTAGGCTAGATCTATCTTGTGTTTGCTTGGATCTAATGAAACCTAGATGTTAATTATGTGTTGATTACTTGTTTATGGTTGTATTGGATGAATGAATTCGATGTTAGGCTTAAGAAAACTGGCAGATCTCCAATTGGTAACATGCTTGAACGTCTTAGGAAACATGAACTGACGTGCACTAGGTTTTATTGGTTGTATTTAATGCATGAGTAAATTCTAATGATCCCATGTTAGGAGCTTCTTAGCCGGCTCGACATAGGAGTGAAGTAGGCACTCATAGGATTGGGGAATTAAGTGCGCCACCCCATGAATGGTATTAAGGAATACAATCTGTCATCCACGCAACTATAACAAGTAATTAACGTGTAAAAGATATCTAGGAAATAGTGAAATCTAAGTAAACACAACTTCTCCACTTATTGCTCACAACCTTAGTATAATTTAGTTTATTTTCATTTCTAGTATTTTATTTTGTTTGCATCTTTAGTATTGGGTTAGTTGACTAGCAACTAATTCCGCCCAAATCCTTAAAACCCGAGATTTTTACTTGCTTTCTAAAAAATATAAAAATACAAAAATAATCATCCCTCACCTTTAGAACTAGTATTTAGGTTTTCTAATCCTAGCGACACTATTCCTAGCTGAACGATCAATCCCCCGGTACTTGTCACTATACTATACTACAACGATCAGGTACACTGCCTGGTGGGGGTTGTAAGCTTCTCAAGATCCCTTGAGAGGTAAAGCCTGGTGCGATTCCCACGTATCAAGTTTTTGGCACCGCAGCCCGGGGAATAGTTATTGTCTAGGTTAGAATCTCTTTTTATTAGGTCTACTTGCTAAATTCCTTTCTAGTAAGATTTTATTTTTATTTTTAGGTTTTCTTTAGTCTATCTTATTTCTTTGTGTTTTTGTTTGTAACTCTTCACCACCCGACATCATGGACGATGGGAACATCCTTGAACCCGTCATCCCACCACAACAAAACCCACCACTAGAACCTCTTAGGCCCTGAACCTTAGGAGAGTATTCCCGACCTAGCCACCAAGGCTACCGAAACACCATTGAGCTCACCGGAGCCAATGTGATCCCCTTGCGATCCAACACCATCCGGTTGGTGCAAAGCGGATGTGCATTCCATGGACTTCGTTCCGAAGATCCAACATCTTAAGGACTTCCTTAAAATCGTAGATTCCAAAGACCTAGGTGTTGAAACTAGAGAGACAACCTGATTACGCCTATTCCAATTCTCTCTATGGGATCAAGCTAGTCAATGGCTTGAGCGTTTACCCGCGGGATCCATCACCACATGGGATGATCTCACCACTCGTTTCCTTGCTCAATTTTTCCCACCGGGGAGAACTACTAAGCTTAGAAATGACATCTTGATGTTCCAACAACGTCAAAATGAATCTCTTTATGAAATCTTACGAAGCTCCTAAGCCTTCAAGTCCCTCATCATGGCATAGATCTTTGGCTCCAATTCCAAATCTTTTATGACCATATCGATCTCTCTACGAGGCGAGCCATTGACCAATCGGTCGGTGGTAAGCTACGTGATCTAAGTGCGGAACAATCATGGGAACTCATAGTAGATCTTGCTCTCTATGACAACGAAAGTTGGAATGATCCCCGTGATTTGAACAAAACGGTCAAGGCAATATCTTTGCCTTCGAACAATTCTAGCACTCTCGACCGTAGGATCATGGAACTTGAGGACCAAGTCAAGCTTCTCATGAAATCTTACGAAGCTCCTAAGCCTTCATGCCAAGTGAACAAAATCACTTCTTCATGCGAATTATGTAGTGGTCCCCACGACACTCGTGATTGTGTGGAACTCCCCGGAACAGCTTTTGCGGACTACGCATCCACGCGTACCGACGAAGCGGGAGATAAGTGGTACACTTTCAAGCCCGATCCGAACCCTTAAGGTGATTCATACAACCCCTCTTGGAAAAATCACCCAAACCTTAGGTGGAAACAAAATCAACCCAATTCTTCCAATCCGCCTAACCGTTATCAACCAAACGGTCCACCCTCCAACCGTACTTTCAACAACAATCCTTCTAACAATTATGGTAGTACCAACAATCTTGAAGGATTGATGTCTAAGTTCATGGCATCTCAAGAAGCTCGCATAGCTAGGTTTGAAACCGAATTCAACCAACAACAAACGGAGATGACCAACAAGATCGACAACTTGTTGAAAGCCCTCAACAACCAAGCGTTAACCACACCTAGGAAGGACACTAGGGACACCAATAACGGAGTCCAAATTAAGGATCCCTCATCGTCCAAACATGTCCACTTTGTCATTGTTGTCACCATTAAACCAATAGATAAGGAGATAGAAGAAAGTGACAAGGACGAAGTTGGAGTAGAAACCGATACTAATGATGAAAGTAGGGAAGTTGATGTTAATAAGGGAGAAGAATTAGAGGAAGTAGAAACTATCGAAGAATACTTCGATAAGATGCCCGCCAAGGAAGAACGGGAATACCATAAGGATTTATTCGATAGTCCCGAGAGACCATATATCCTGGGCACACCTCTTATCAAAATGGGAGACCCCTCTAACATTAACATACCATGCAATATCGGGTACATGCATATATAGAAAGCTTACATCGATCTTAGATCTCATGTTAACATCATGACTAGGACTTATTACAATTGGGTGATGAAGAAACACCTTGATTTTAGGATGATGCCCAATAAGAATCTGATAAGTAATTTTGCAGGAAGAGTGAAGGGATTACATGTGATTATAGGTAATCTCACTTATGAGATTGATTTTATGATAGTAGAAGACACTCGTTCGGTGATAGATGCTTGCCTAAGCCAAATAATATTTGGAAAACCATTTGTTGAGGCCACTAGGATGAGTTATGATCCGACTCTAGGGATAGTTAGATTTAAGGAAGAAAATGACGAGGTTGCCTATCAAATGCCCTATAAAATTGTGCAATACCGCCGCCTCTCTAATATAGAAAAAGAACACAAGCAAGCGGCTTATTATAGGAATGAGGAGGATAGACGTAGAGGAGTAGAGTATGTGATGAATAGGATGCTTGGTTTCTACAAAGAATGCTTGCAACTAGGTCCGGAATACAAAACTGGTTTAGAAGACGACCTAGAGAGTGGAACCAACGATGAGGTCACGTAGTAACCCATGACCTTGAGTCTAGCTACAAGACTCGTAAATAAAGAAAAGCGCTTCTTGGGAGGCAACCCATGTTTTGTGTGATTTTATTTTGTTTGTTTGTTATTTGCTTCCGTATGCGTGCTTTATTTTTATTGTTGGTAGATCATGTTTCTCAATTAAATAGTGGAAATACTTTACTTTGTTGTTTTGGCCTAGTCTTAACTCCACGTAAAAGTATTTTTGCAAAAGATAAGTGTAAGGGAAAACCCCAAATATGTTTTTAAGAAACAAACCGATCATGATTCTCCACAATATTAAATGAACATGTATATTCGTATTTGTTAGAGTCAAATGCTTCTATCGAGTCATAATGAAGTTTTGCAGGATTTTTCCAGGAAGTAGGACGAAGTTTTTCCAGAAATTTTCCGAAAACTTAACATAAGAATTTCTGCAGGTCACTTCTGACGGCGTCAAGAATTAATTCTTGACGGCGTCACGTGTAAAAATCTGGAAATTTTACCGGTTTTGTTTTTCTAACGGAGTCTTATGGTTTTTGTGAATTATTAAGTTTTATAATCGCCAGAAAATCTGCAAACTTCATTCCACAAGCATTATATCTTATCTTGTTTTCTAGGATTTAGTAACTTATATAGGATGCCGCCGATTTTATGTGAGGTTGTCTTGTCTATTTTCTCAGGATTTACAGGTTATGTATGACAAGAAGATGATTTATATTCTGGAAGGGAAGCTTTGATTGTTCATTTTCTTGGAGGAAGATTTAACGTGGCCACCTTATTATCCATACCGAGCGAATCAGGGGAGTATTTGATTTCATTCTTTTTACTTATTTCACTTTTACATTCTTTATTTGAACATTGGGGACAATGTTCATCTTAAGTGTAAGGGGAGGGTAAAATGATGATACCTTACATATGCACTTTCGCTTGAGTTTGTTTTGTTTGATGGTAGATGTGTAATAAAACTATGAGAAATACTTGTTAGTGCAATTTTAGCGCCAAATTTAAAATTTTTTACAACATTTAGGAGTGAAACTTTAGCCATAGCAAGCGTCTCATGGATAGGAGATTGTATGACTAGCACATAACCGTATATTTAGAAAAATATTCCAACCAAATATGTGAGGTTCGCCTTTAGATTTGATAGGAAAAGCATTTACTATTAGTGCTTATGAGTGTACCGGTAGCATTTAGATTCTAGAACTTGCGTTAGTGATGCATCCCGAGACCGCTAGTGAGACTACATTCGTGTAGTAGGATTTACTACATGATAAGAGGCATTAGGATCACCCTTGTGTTAAACCCGTATCATAATTACTTGACCATTTAAGTCATATTACTTGGCTAGTTAAGTCAACTAATTTTTCCCACACCCTTAGCGTTGTACTCATTTTTAGTACACGAAACCCCTAGTACACCCCTCCGAGCCTATCTTTTCGTTTCTAACTTTAAGCATTTTACTTAAAGGAAGAATTTGTTATACCCCACTTAAATGTACACCCAAATTGCCTTAGCCTTTCGTGTATGCGCTCATATTTAGTGCATTATTGTTATTTGTTAAACCCTAAGTTAACTATCTAATTGATTACATGGTTGCTAAGTCGAGTCATATCCTTGTACATATTGTTTTGGGACGATTGGGACTCATGGGTAAAGTACTTATTTTATGGAGTAATGGGGAAGAACTTCATATATTACCCCCGTATGTGCGTTAATCTTAAAAGTACTCCTAGTGTTTTGATTATTTTAATTCGAGTCATTAGATTAGTTTATTGTAAAGTATGTAAAGATTCAAGTGTAAGGGGAATGTTCATTCCCTATGACGTATTATTTTGGATGGTAGGGTAAGAGTGTATGCAAAAACAAAATAATCAAAAAAAAAATCAAAAAAAGTGAAAAAAAAAATCAAAAAATCAAGAAAAAGAAAAAAAAATAGAAAAAAGAAAAGAGAAAAAAACATACGGACTACCATCCCTTTTTATTCTATGTTCATTTTATGTTTTTGTTATTTTTCATTTACTAGCTTAAGTCGAGTCTAGTCTTGGCTTAGCAACGCCATATTATACATGTAATTAACCAAGATTGTTAACTCGCCACCAGTAAAAACTTCCTTTATCCAACAAACCGTGTATTTCATATCCCTACACCTAACGTTACAACCCTTTAAAAGACCTCTTTGATAGTTTATCCTAGGTGCTTACGCCATGTGGTGGAGGTTTGATCCTTTCCCAAGCCTATGGTAATCTATTTTGCTATGACAGGTAGTGAGAGATATCTTCCGTTTCCATATTGTAATTTATACTTTATTACACCCGAGAGATGTGAGTATCTAAACACTATTTGTGAGGTGCTAGTGTATGACCTCCGTGCTTGTCTATTGGTCTTTAGTGGAACGATTATTTGTTGTAATTACTTTTATATTAGTGTTAAATGACCCCTAACTTGTATTTTGACTAGAATAAAAGCGCATTTGCTTGAGGACAAGCAAATCTCAAGTGTAAGGGTATATCATGAGGCGAAAAATGAACCACTTTTAGGGGGTCATTTAAGCCCGAATTCGAATTTATTTGATCAAATATTGCCCTAAATCGTTCCTTTTGTGATTTTAGGTACTTTGGGAGAGAAATCTGGAAAAGGAAGCAATTCGGACGTTTTTAGAGCATAAAAGTGAAGAAAATGCCAAAGTCTTAATTTTCCTTGCTGGGAACAGTAGGTGACGGCGTCAAGAAGAAAATCTTGACGGCGCCAAGAGTAATTTCCATGACGATCCAGTACAGAAATGACGGCGTCACAAGGTAGGGCGTCAAGAGTAAAATGCATGACGGCCTGGAAACACATAACACATGACGGCGTCAAAAGTAGATCAAGGCAGTCCGAGAAGTATTTTGGTGGCTAGATGACGGCGTCACAAATTTGTTCTTGACGCCGTCAGACCCTATTTCCTATATATAGTTTTCTAATTTTCACACATAAAAAAGAGAAGTTTTGGAGAAACCCTAAGGCCGAACTTGGCACGAATTTTACAGGTTTTTCAAGGGTTCTCAGCCCTTGAACCCTTTCATGTTTAATTGAGATAAGTATTCTTTTAATTCAATCAATATGTCTATGTGTTGGTTGTCTATATCTTGTTCTTGTCTTAATTCCATCATACTAGGCTAGATCTATCTTGTGTTTGCTTGGATCTAATGAAACCTAGATGTTAATTATGTGTTGATTACTTGTTTATGGTTGTATTGGATGAATGAATTCGATGTTAGGCTTAAGAAAACAGGCAGATCTCCAATTGGTAACATGTTTGAACGTCTTAGGAAACATGAACTGGCGTGCACTAGGTTTTATTGGTTGTATTTAATGCATGAGTAAATTCTAATGATCCCATGTTAGGAGCTTCTTAGCCGGCTCGACATAGGAGTGAAGTAGGCACTCATAGGATTAGGGAATTAAGTGCGCCACCCCATGAATGGTATTAAGGAATACAATCCGTCATCCACGCAACTATAACAAGTAATTACGTGTAAAAGATATCTAGGGAGTAGTGAAATCTAAGTAAACACAACTTCTCCACTTATTGCTCACAACCTTAGTATAATTTAGTTTATTTTCATTTCTAGTATTTTATTTTGTTTGCATCTTTAGTATTGGGTTAGTTGACTAGCAACTAATTCCGCCCAAATCCTTAAAACCCGAGATTTTTACTTGCTTTCTAAAAAATATAAAAATACAAAAATAATCATCCCTCACCTTTAGAACTAGTATTTAGGTTTTCTAATCCTAGCGACACTATTCCTAGCTGAACGATCAATCCCCCGGTACTTGTCACTATACTATACTACAATGATCAGGTACACTGCCTGGTGGGGGTTGTAAGCTTCTCAAGATCCCTTGAGAGGTAAAGCCTGGTGCGATTCCCACGTATCAGTCGCCCTCCTCACGTCACGTTACTTAAGAAAATAGAAAATAAAGAAAATGAAAATGGATAAGCATGGGGTGCCTCCCACGAAGCGCTTGTTTTTGTTCACCGAGTCACATGAGCTTGACTTGATCCCCGAATTAATTCGTCCTTGGGGAGAGCAGATAGAATGGACACTCGGCATGATAAACGAAGATGCCGGGGTCAAAAACGGTATCCTCACTCCCGGTGGAGTGGAAAAGTGAAGAAATAATGGGATAAGCAAAGAACGGATAAAACACCCAGATGATAAAAGCAGATTCAAGTTCAGAATCACGGGTGGGTTGGGTGGGTAAAATATCAAGCACAGGAACATCTTGTTCATAAATCTCGTCCACCACTCCAACAATAACTTCATTCGTATCTGATTCAAAAACTACATCGGGTGGTTTCGCCGGTGGACGAGAAAACGGTAAATCAACGAGAATCGAGTCGGTATTAGGAAGTAAATCATCATTACGTATTTCTTTAGTAAGCACGTTTCTTTGAAATCCATTCTCGTCATTTTCAATATTCGGTGGAGAAATGGTATAAGTAAGTTCATCGGATAACTTTTCTTGAGGAGAATCAATCATATCATGTGAATCCTGGACCTCGGGTTTCATTTCGGACTCATCACAAGGAATATCGAAGATTGGATTATCAAGAGTCAATTCCAAATCGAAATCAAATAACGGATTTGTGAAAGTCATATTGAATGTTTTGGAAACCCTAGGAACAAGGTCATCAATATCACAAGATAAAGTATCATCATCGTCAGAATCGGAAAACATATCAACACGATCATTCGGATTATCAATTACTTCATCGCTCTTCGAAGGAAGAGAAGATAACGGTTCTTCATTCAATAATTCTTCAATCAAACGGATATTTCCCTCAGGATCAAAATTAGTATCATCAACCATCGTCGGATTAAATTCATTGTTAGCAAGACAAGCCTCAATCTCGTCTAAAAAGACATCACTCCTCTCAACCGGTGTGAAAGAAGGATCAGAAAAAATTTCAGAATCACCGTTAGAAATTTCCCCAGACTCAGTTGGGATTGGGACGAGGTTCTCAACACTAGACTTATTGAATTCGTCCGATTTCGTTGCCGGAATAGCGTTTAGATGCTCGTCCCCCATTTTTAGAGAGACCTCGGGTTCTACGGGAGAAACATCGGAAGTATTGTGAGGATTAAGAACGAATGTGATTTTCTCATCATCGTCGTCGAAATCATAGTAATTAAAATTTTTAAAAGGATTAGAGCTCTCTCTTCAGCAAGTAACTCTGCAATAGACTTCTCACGAGGTTCTGGAGTATGAGTATAACGATTAGCCACCAACTCTTTTAACTTCTCGATCATGGATTTAATTTCACAAATATTATTAGTAAAATCGGAAGTTTGTAGGGGTTGGTTTAAACCATGAGAATCGTAACACAGATTCGGCTCATAATAAAAAATTTCAACCGATCCCCCACAATTTTCAAAATTTGATGAACTTTGGAACGAATTTTCATTAAAATATGGTACTTGCTCATAAAAGTTTTCGAAAAGGATGATTGAAATCGTTTTGAGGATAATTATCAAAACTCGTATCACAAGCGTAAGACGTTTTAGCACTCGGGGCGTAACATATACAATTGATGTATCCACATTGTTTACAAAAACATTGCCCACATGGTAATCCTTCGTCGGATGGATTTCCACAATTAAAGCAAGTGAACGGAGACAGCGGTGGTGTTGGATAGTAATCGGGAACGTTTTGAAGGATTGTGTTTCGAACATACTCGGGAGTATTACAAAACTAACAAACTCCATCGTGAATATCATTACCACATTGTTCGCACGTACACCAAACACATGAACCTTCAAAGAACGGTTCTCCACATTTAAAACACATCGGATCCATAAGAATTATCGTTTTAGAGGGTTAAAGAAGAAGAATCAGGTGATAAGAGGATAAGAAGATTATTTTTGGTTTTTAATTATTGAAAAAGAAAATTAAAGTAGAAAAGGAAAATCTTTTTGTGTTTTTATTTTTGGAAAACAAAATTTAAAAACTTAAAACTTTTATTTTCTTTTGTTTTTTTTTTTTTTTTTTTTTTTTCAAACGTTACGTTAATCGTAAACCGTTTCCTTCAAAACTACTCGCGACGGAACGGGAGAGAAGAATGGATCTCTCTTCAGCTTGCAATTTAATGTCAAAGCTTCCGTATTTTCCGCTTATTCGGTCGTAGAATCCAAAGTAATCCGATTAGCAACTAATTTCACGCGTTGTTATATTGAGAAGCTTATTTGGTTTACAATGCCCACACTTCAACGGGAGAGTCGAGGCTGTAACTTTATTATTTTTTTGGTATTTTTGAAAACACTTTAGGAAAAGTGTTTTTGATTTTTCAATTTTTTTTTTTTGGTTTTTATAGAAAATATATACAAAAGGAAGGTTTTCAAAACACAATTTCGAAAAACAAAAATGAAAAATTCACTTCAACCTTCCCCGGCAGCGGCGCCAAAATTTTTGATGTAGTCGTTTTAGTATAGTGTTTGTTTTTCCGAAGAAATGCTTAGGAAAGTATTTCCCCGGGTCGTGTCCCAATGAAGGTGTGAATGAAATTTCAAATTTTCGAATCGTGAAACGTGTCGTGAAAGTGGTAAAAAGTGATTTTGAAGAGATTATACCAAGGAATTAGTAAATGAAGCACAAATAACCAACTAAGCACGTAAATCAAGTAAACAAACCAAAAACGTAACGTAAAATTAATACCGTAAGCTAAAACGTGAAATAAACGTTAACGTACGAAATAAATCGTGAATTTTAAGCTACACTACTCCTACGGACTTGAAAATAATTTTGAAAAGTTAAAAATGATAAAATAAAATTTTGAGAAAAAGAAAAATATTTTTTTGACTTTTTATTTATTTTTTATGAATTAAAAACTAATTAACTAATTAAAAATTAAAAGAAAATGTAAATAAGGTGAGAAAAATGAAAAATAAATTTTGAAAATTATAAAATAACTAAAAAGTAATTTTAAAACTAAAAACTATTTTTTTGTCTTTTTGTGTAATTTTTGAGAATTAAAAACTATTAAATCTAATTAAAAATTCAAATTAAATTCAAAATAAATGGGAAAAATGTAAAATAAATTTCTAAAATTCTAAAATAAATGAAAATAAATTTTAAAAATATTTTTTTTTTATTTTTCTTGGCTTTTTCTTATTTTTTTGGATTTTATAGTAATTAAAAAGTATTTAAAATTGATTAAAAATGAAAATAAAATAAGAAAAATAGCAAATCAATTTGGAAAAATACGAAAAATTCATGGAAATTCTAAAATATTATTCTAAACTTAAGAAAAATTTGAAAAGTTGAAAATAAGCTCAGGAAATGCTACTTGCTTTGAAAATAGTTTAAATAAGAGCTTATTAATAAGCACTTTGACCCAAAACTAACCCCAAACTTTGAACAGAAGATATTTTGACCAAAATGAACTCAAATGAACATGTATTAGATCAGAAAGCACTCAGCAACACAGATAATGACTAAAATCAGTTGGAATAAGCACTTTGACAATAAGCAATAAGCAGAACAGAATAAGCAAAGGGTTCCCAATCAGTGAATAAAGCTTTTAGATGTGCAAATGAATACCGATGAACGAATAAACTCATATTATGGGCACAATTACTCAATAGCAGACCTTAAAGGGAAATTAGAAACTTAGCTTCAACCATTCAACTATACAGGCCTAATAAGCTGGCTTAATAAGCTGATAAGACAAAACTAATGGGGGCAAATTCAACTTGGTATTATAGAGATTCTAAATCCACAAAAAGAAATGACCTAACAGCTTATTTGTTCCCTCAATAAGACCTGAGATCAGCAGCTATTAAACTGCATGTTTTGACTATTGCTTTGAACTTCTAATTTGACCAAAATGAAATTCTAGAACCCTAATCTAATCCTAAATGTATTGCTAAGCAGCTTTAATGCTTGATTTACCTAAATGCAACTAATCTTTAACTATTCTAAAAGATCACAGCAACAGTGTACCTGTATGCTTAACATTCATGAAATAAGCGAGTGAATTTGACTTTTTGCTTAGTGACCTGCCAATTTTATGCTCAATCTGACTTTAATAGACCGAAGGTGACTTAACTGTGCAGCAAGATCAACCATAAACCAACAGGAACGTGTGATCCAAATCTAAACCAAACACCCCTACATCAAACAGCATGCACTACAACTACAGATTTTAAGCTATATCCTACTGTTATAAAGCTCAAAACAGATAAAAGGAACTCAATAGAAACTGACTAAGCAAAGATTACAATAAGAGAATAACAAATACTTGAAATGACAGACTATGCTATGAAAGGCAGAATGAAACCACTAAATAATCAAAACCATTCAACAAGCTAAACTAAATCACTAAACAACTATAGATAATCACATAAGCAGAATAAAAAAACAATTGAGCAGGGATCAAAAGCAATATAGATAAACTACTTATGCAGATTTGAGAAATTTAAATAGGAACTTACAAGCTATACCCCAGCTGAGTAGGGGATCTCCCACACAAGATAGGCTCCAATGTCACTCAGAAAACATAAGTTCAACACCAATCTTCCCAAAATCATCATCATGAATAACCATTGATTTTTGTTGACTGCTGTCTTTTTAACAAATTTAAACACAAATAATTTTTAACAAGCTATGGTTTATTTTGAAAGAGCCAATGAGAACAGAAGAATGTAACTAGAAACAGATTTAGAACAATTGCAAATAAAATTAAATGATAAGAAAACTTTAAATTTTATTAAAACTGAAATTAAGTACAATATTAAAGCTGAGAAAAATTACAATAACTGTGAACTAATCTAAACTATTAAAGACTGCACTAACTAAAGCTAAATTAACCCTACTCCTAACCTAAGCTAACACTAAAAACTAACAGCCTCAATTGTTGTGAGGAGGGGGTTTAAATAGGAGCTGAGAGATGAGGTCTTGGATCCTAATCCGTAGCACTTATGTTTCTTTTCGTCCATTTTAAGCCATTTGATTACCCTTGGCCATCAATCTTTCAATTCCATCCGTTAGATTAACTTTGTGATGTGATTGATCCTGCGAGTCTTCTCTGATTGGTCCACGTGTATTTCTTGCTCATTCCTGACATACCCTGACTCTTCTAGAAGCCCAATCATTGGGTTAATTATTACTAATTGAGTTAATTTGGTGTCGTGAAAAGAACTAGGGTTCATGCTACAGTTAAAATCATGGGTTTGTGGGTAAAAGGGCGGGGTGAGTTACATTTGGGGGTTTTCGTTTTTTATATTAAGATGGGTGGACCGGGTCATGGTAAATGGTTTGACCGGGTATAATTTTGGGCTTGGGTGGAAGTAAAAAGGTGTTGGGCTATGTTGGTGTTTGGGCTAGGCTAGTATTATTGGATCCAGTGTAGTGTTATATTAGTAGTAATATTAGTTTAAGGACCAATTTTGTAGTACTAAAAATCCCAGGGACTGAATCTGTAAATCTTTCAAAGTTCATCTCAAGGGCTGATGTTTTAAGTTTCTGAATCATCAAGGACCACTTTTGAACTTTTCTTCCAAGGGATCATTTTTGTAATTATCTGACAATGCAGGGACCAAAATTGCCACTTCTTTAAATCTTTCACCAGGGACCAATCTTGCAACTTTATGATTCTTTGAATACTTCTTTTGTCATTTTGAGTTTTTCTTTATCATTTTGCTTCCCCGGCTCCGGCTTTTGACCTTTTTCCAATCTCGTGCTCGTTTTTGTCGGTTTTGACATTGTTTTTGTTCATTTTTTACATATCCGTACCTGTACATACACAAATACAAAAACAGACATTCTCTTGGCATATTTGGTTAGTATTTGGTGTATTTGGTCTGATTTAAGCCTAAAAAGGATGTGTGAAAACGCACACATCATGTATCTTTTCCCATTATAACTCTATATTCTCATATGTCCGCACAGATCCATGTGAAGAGTATAGAGAACTTCTGTAATAGAATTGCATGGTTTGGGTATGTGAGTGTGTTTCTTGCTTTTTCCCAATTGACACGCTGAACAAAGATGATCTATTTCATACTTTAACCTGGGCATCCCTCGAACAAGATCCTTGCGAGTAAGTCCATTAATGGTGCCAAAGTTCAAGTGATTCAACCGACGATGCCATAGCCATGATTTGTTCTTCGAGGCCTTAGAAAGCAAGCAAATGGGAGAGGACCGCATCATATCTTCGATAGAGATGGTATAAAGGTTTGTGCCATGTCTTCCTTTTAGAAGATCAATTCCATCCAATTCTCTAACAAAACATGTGTGCTTTCTGAAGACCACTTTAAGATCGAAGTCACAAAATTGACCAACAGAGAATAGATTGTGCCCAAGTCCTTCCCCATAGTAAACTCTAGAAATCACACTGTCTCCAAACACATAGTCACCATAGCCTGTTGGGATCAAAGTTTTTGATCCTAACACGTAAATGGAACGACATTTACGGGATTACATTAGTTATGATGTAAGGCAAATACACAGGTACTGAAACCGTCATTATTGTAAAGTAGTGTGTATGTTGCCCTATATAAGCCCTCCTAGACTTCACTAGGAGGGTGAGACTTGTGTGTTATTTTCTCATTTTCCTTTCATTTAATAAAACACATAGTTTTCCCTTCTCTCTCTACTTTCTCTCTCTAACTATGGCTTTCATCTTCTTCCACCAAACCCGACCTCCCGAATCACATAATCAACATAAAACTATGATCCTACAAGTGGCATCAGAGCCCAGGTTATTATTTTGTTGATTTTGTGGTTTTATCTTGTCAAAGTTGTTACCTTTAAGTTGTTTAGCCATCGGTCCTTACTATTTTTTATCATTCTTTTGGTCACAACAGTTTTCTTTACACTGCTATTCATGTCAAAATGGTCAATGAGAAAAGATTTCAAATTTTTCATTATCTGTTTCATATTTTTTTATGAAACAATATCATTTTTTGTGAATCTCTTTTGTTCCATCCCGTGAAGATTGTAACATGGTCAGAATACTTGGTCCGATAAAGTTGCGTTATAAGGTCGAAACTGCTAAAGGGTCATCGGATACTGCTACAAAACTCGCCGGAATCAAATCTGAATCTCTTGTATAAGAGGTTCTCGATTTGTACTGTTTTCGAGAACACAAGTGGTTTTTTCGAGAATACAATACCTCATTTATCGAAATTCTTGTATAAGAATTTTCGAAATGTTATGTTAATTTTCGATAAAGTTATGGATGAAAACTTTTTGAAAACTTATGGATGATAATTTCTCGATAATTCAGTGATCTCGATAAATCTATTTTTCGAAAATCATGTTCTCGATAAAGTTGTATATTTTATCGAAAATGTTTTATGCAAAGTTTCGAAAACACCATATGCAAAGTTTCGCAAACTGTTGAGGTGATGAAGTAAAGGAGTTTGACCATGACCTGTTTGACCAACACACAACCATTATATCGACTCTTACTTGTGACCTCCGTATTTGAACATCATCAGTCACGCTTAACGAACCAACAATATCAATACACCTATTTCTATCCTAACCCTTCACCAACTCACAATGACAACAAGAGTCATGAAACCACAACTGCCAATATCATCAAAAGAGCTCAAATTCTGAACCACGAATTAAAAATCATCATCGATCAAATTAATCTATAACAACATGGAAAATCATTTGTCGACCCTACCGTGACCCTTCAAAGGATCTTGAAGCCTCCTTATTTATGCTTTCTTGATTCGTTTTGAGCAGAAACTGATTAGATTTAGGTTCGGTTGTGGTTTGTGATGATGATTCGTATTGCTAAGGTGTTTGATTGAGGATGATTATTGAGATGGGATATTTTTTTTGTTTGTCTGCTAACGTGTGAGAGACAGATGGAAGAGCAGAGGATGGGGGCGGATGAGATAAGGTATAGGGTTGTATCAAATGATATTAAAAGTGTGACGGGTTTAAGAGTGTTGAATTGGATTTGCTATATTTTTTTTTTTTTGCTTGGGCTTCAATTGTTACAGACTTGGGCTCGTGGGCTGTCTTTCCTACAAGGGACGACTTGTATTTGTGTGTGTTGGGCTGATGCCTTTTATCACTGAATATATTGGATACTTGGATTGGAGCTGATAATTTTGATTATACAAATGTATTTTTATACATATTGTTACTTTCTTGGTACAATATTTGGTAAATGAAGAATGGCATTTTAGTCTTTACAAATTTTCACGGGGATACAATTTTGACAAGATTGGGAAACCATTATCAATGTTCACTTAAACCTTCAAAAAGGCTAGTTTTGAGCATATAACTGTAAGATGTGACTACGGCGATAATTCTTTATTATTTATTTGAGATTGAAGTGGGATTTCACGGGCGTGTGTACTTAGTATCTGAAGATATCGGGGTTGGTTGGATGCATGATTCTTTGAGATCCTTGTTCGAGCTTTTAACCTTTAAAATGACGAAGACTTGAATATCTAGTTATTTTTGTGATTCCTTCTTTCTATTACCACAAAATAACTATCACTTTAAGGAGTTACGTTGTAGTGCTCAGTGTCACACGAAGTTGTGGATAATCAAGAGGTGATGTACATCTTATACTTGATGGTTGGTTGGTTGATGAGTATAGAGTACTTAGGGATTCGATGGGGTGCGAACTCTCTACACCGCTCTTTGTCATACATTAGTGCAAGTTTAAGTCACAAGTTCGGGCTATTTTACTTCGCTCTCAAGTTCATAATATTGAGTTTTCTCCATCATTAGTCACTACAAAAAGCCGTCAGAATGATAATGGAGTCGGTAAAGAGTTAGTTGAGAGGAGTATAAAAGAGTAGAGTTGTTTATCAGCAGTTAATTCTCACAGGCTATTTATAAGACTTCACACATAATCGGTTAGTTAGACATATGGGGTTACGCTGCCTCCGTTTTCCATCGTAAACATAGTGTGTATGCTTCCGATTCTGCGAAGACATCGTGGGGGAAGATAGAGAGGGTGTTCTTTGCTTTCTTTGACTTTTCTTGACTTCTTTGCGAAAACACTCATTTTCCACGAGGTTCTGCAATTAGGGGGAAGAAATGTGCACATCAGGGACGCATAATAGACTCATGTGATCGAGCTTACAATTTTATTACTACCGGAGAGACGTCCGCAGAGATGATCAATGGTTCAATTTTGTGAATTTTGGTGTAATCGTTTCAACTCTCGCGGGTTGTGAAGTGTGAAGTAGCCTACTTAAGTGAGAAGATCTTGCTGATTTCTTGCATGTTACCCCCGAACGGAGCTTCCGCATAGAGTACAACTGTGATTAAGTGACTAGTCAGATTTGCTTGGTGTGGTTTACTGTGTCATCTACAAATTCCGCTGCGTACTCAAAACTTCAAAAGTTAGAAGACTTGTCTACTACATCAGTGTTTTGAATTTGCTGAAGACGGTTGTCAGTTTGGGGGAAGCTGATTCAGAAACTTCGCCAAAAAGAAGTGTACGAAGAAGCCGCTAAAGACATGCAGCATGAATTGGGGGGAAGTTAATCCATTTCATGCATATTACATCATTTGCCTACAAGTAAAGATAAAGTTCTCAAGCCGAGGTACAAGATGAAGACAAAGAGCGTCAACTGTAGTCATCCTCAGCACTTGAAAAGCCGATGAAGACCTTTCTTTATTTGTATTTGTACTTGTAGGAAATGTTGTAAGTAATCCCTTATGTCGCCCCATTGGGGGAAGATTGTTGGGATCAAAGTTTTTGATCCTAACACGTAAATGGAACAACATTTATGGGATTACATTAGTTATGATGTAAGGCAAATACACAGGTACTGAAACCGTCATTATTGTAAAGTAGTGTGTATGTTGCCCTATATAAGCCCTCCTAGACTTCACTAGGAGGGTGAGACTTGTGTGTTATTTTCTCATTTTCCTTTCATTCAATAAAACACATAGTTTTCCCTTCTCTCTCTAATTTCTCTCTCTAACTATGGCTTTCATCTTCTTCCACCAAACCCGACCTCCCGAATCACATAATCAACATAAAACTATGATCCTACATAGCCCATAATGGCTCCAAAATGGTCGTTCCCGAATCTAACAGTCCCGATAAACTTTTTCATGAAATTTCTGAGCCGAGAGCGATCCCCAATCATATGTTTTGAGCAGCCTGAGTTCAAATACCACAGGATGATTTGTACGACCTGCATTTGAAACCAGACAAATATGGATAACTGAAAAACGTGGATCCCCAAGTGTAATTAGGATCCAATTGGTTAACACAAACATACTTAGGAGAAAAATGATTAGAATATGCAATGGTTTCCTCAGAGGAAACGATACTAGTGGTTGCAACAGACTTATCGTCAAGGCATTGTGTCACTAAAGGGAATTTTCTACCAGTTGCCTTCCATTCCTTAACATCTAAAGGCTTGGGATTGGTCATTTTAGTTAATGGGCACTGGCTTCCTAAAGTGAACTTTCTTCCCGTAGGTCTCCACTGATATCCTACACTAGTGAAAATCATTCCTGTAGCTTTCCAAGTATGGTTTTCCAGTTTATGTGTCTTAGCAACCTTAATTGAGGATGAATAAGAAGACTTCAAAAATGACACAACACAATCATCATGATTACCAGAAATCAAGCAGTCATTACATGTCTTACAAGTAGCATTAGAATTCGAATTAATCACAGTACGCTTATAGCTAATACTAGAACAACACAATTCCTTTCATTCAAATCAATCTTATTATTCCTAGGGTGGTCTTCTACTTTCTTCCCTTGAGCACTCTTAGCTGGCGAAGTCCTATCATTCCTTGTATTGCAACTAGGCTTTGAGCCACTAGCTTTAGTGTCATTGTTCACTCCTGTAGAATTAATGACGAGAACATTAGATTGTTCCACTATTGTTTGTTTTCTAGGAAGTGATGTGTTACGTTCAGATCTTGTCAAAGGTACGTCAAAGGTAACATGCTTGTTCACTACCTTAGAGGAAGGTGAAGTAATTCTATCTCGCATGTTGTTGATCTTAGGACATGTACCTATGGCATATTCTAAGAGTACTTAGGATCGATTGGCGAGAAAACTAACATCAGTGAATGTGTTATCAGGCGGTCTCACCATTCTATCTTCGTAAATGGTCTCACCGCTCACGAAGCATGTCAAGGCAAGCCTTAAGATGTCTAAGGTGATCACTATGGACTAACTCATTATTCCTAAGGGGAAGTGGAATATTCACGGCCTCACATGCATATTTCTTACACTCACAGACCTTTGAAGTGACATTGTCACATGCAGTAACCGGCATTTTCCCTTTCACCTTGGTCTTTAGATTCTCAATTTCATTTAGCAAAGAAGTTATTTTTTCATTGGTTTGATCACGTGTGATCTTAATTGAATCATATAACTCTTTGTAATGTTGTTTGACTTTTGAATTTCAGCTTGAAAACAATCATTTTCATATTTGAGTTTATTGATCATATCTTTAAATTGAAAATCTAGAGAATCTGCAGACTGTGGTTTATGAGAGCCAATCACATCACTCATGTTGGACTTCAATTGGGAAATTTGAGTCCTCAATTTACGAATCGTGTTGGTGTGAGCTTGAATTTTTTTCGTCCCGTTTGGCTAATTCAAAATATGCATCAAATTCAGGAGCATCCGAAGATGTCTTGGCTTTCGAAATTTTAATCATTTCTTCTAAATGTTGATATTTTAATTGTAGGTTAAGATTATCAACTTCTAGTTTAGAAAAGTGCTTGACCATGTTATCATGATCATCATTTTCAATTTTTTTCATGCAATTCTAAATTCTCCCCCTCAAGCTCAACAACACGATTTTGGAGAACATTAAAAGAAACAGACATTTCATGAAATTGACAAGCAGTTAATGTAAATTCAGTAGCAGTATAGAATACATCTTGGGCAATACATTTAGCAATCAAATTGTCATTCATGATAAGAGCATTTTTTCTCGTCACTATATTGAAGATCTATTGCAATTTGTTTTCCCTCATTTTCCACATTTTTAAACACTTCTTTCATCTCTTTCACTTCAAATTCAAGGGATTTTTGCAAGCCCTCAAATGTTCTTTGATTAGTTTAAAAAATGGGATAACTTCAGTTAAGTAACACTCTTTTGTGAGTTCAAATCCCCTTTCACCCTCAGTAATTCCCGTTGGTGTAATTCTCTTTTTACAAGTTTTATCAAAATCGGCGAACATTTGACAAAGCACATATATGCTAATAAGAGTTTTACATTGAGTGGGAAGTGATAACTGAACTAAGTGCATTGGTGTATTGGGGGGATACACCGTTGGGGCAGCAACCTTTAGAGGGGTTTTGGCCTTAAGGTCTTTAGCTTTCATTTTTTCCATATCTGGGGACCAAAAGACTTGTTCAGGTGTTAACTTAGTTTGGGGTGAAAAAACATTTAATCGATTCTGTTCATAGTAATTACGAGGTTTGATATTGACACATTTTTTAATGCACTTTGGATCCTTCATTTTGTTATCTAACTTCTCCCTATTGACCGATTCTATCTCATCCATCTCTTCATCATACCAACTATTGGGGGGCATGATCAGGCTTAAGCATAATGTTAGCATCATACAAGGCAGGTTGAGTGGCACTAACACTCTTAAGGAAGTTTGTTTTGGGCACTCATAAATCCTTATTACTATGCTTATCCTGCAATTTAATGTGCTTTTGTATCATTTGAGCAGTTTGTATAGTTTGGCCTTGAGTGTACAATTTGTTTTCAAGCTTGTTCTTTAAAGACTTAAGGTTAGAGAAATCATTTAAGAGTTTAGTCTCTTTTTCCTAAAAATCAAGTTTTAGTGCAATTACACTGTCCTGAATCTCCTGTTTTTGTTTATTAGTTTGATCAAGTTGATTTTGTAAAGATTTTAACTCTTGTTTCAATGTTTCTCCCTTTAAGTTACATTCAGTTATATATGCACGCATTTGCCAATCCATTTTTTGTTCACGTTCAGTTAGCTCAAATTTTGCACGTTGTTCATAACAAGTCACCTTATCTTTAAGAATATTAAGCCTGGTGGTCAAGGTGTCATCGGGTGCAACAGCCGTGTACTCATCCAATTCACACACATTATCATCAACAGAGGATGCATCACTTGGTACAACAGACTCGACGTTGTGTTTTACATATTGTTCATATGGGACAACATTGCTATTTCCCATATTAGCAGTATCTAATCCCACCACGTTTGTTTGTTGTACTTCCTTAAGAATCCTTTGTTCATGCATCACATTATTATCACATACAACTAACGATGCTCCACTAGATACGTCAAACTTTTTGTTGTGATCCAGATGTTGCTCAATTGGAATAACATCATTGTTTACCAATTCAACCTCATTTGATTCAGCAACATTAATTTGACGTATGTCGTTGAGAATCTTTGGTTCATCATTTATTTTGCATGCATCGTATAACTTTAGTACCACAGATATGATGGATGACTTGGAGGGACTGGATTGTTGAGGTGATGAGACTGCTGATGATAAATTGGCCATGAAGATGGTTTGTGCTGTGGCTTCATCATCAACGTCCGAATCAAAAGCATCATAATCCTCTACCTGGAAGATGTTTGGATCATTAAGAGCTAAGTCTTGAACATGTTGATCATCTACATCGGCATCAAAAGAGTTTCCCTCATCACCAGCTAGGAATAACAGTTGCTCCTCATCCAATGCAACCCCACTTTCCTGTGCTTGCATCAGCAACATCTTATCCTTGAAGTAGTCAGAGTTCTGGGGATGTTTAGGTTGAGTGCAGTTCCTAGCAATGTGACCTAACCCACCACAGTTGTAGCATTTGGGTTGTCTTCCCTCTCCCTGATTAGCATTACTAACTCTATTCTAAGCGTACCACCGTACTCCATTCCTTTGATTGACATTTTGTCTTCCTTGAACCACAACACGTCCATCTTCCACAACAACAAGGTTATGTAGGTTAGATGATGTTCTAAGTTGGTTGTTAGTTTGAAGAAGTGTTGCCCTGAATTGTTGAACCAGAAGTGACACTTGGTTGGATAGGTTATCAATCATCTTATCAGTGTGGGAGTAACCTGGGTCCAGTTGAGTGTTCATGATGTTTGGTGATTGCATGGTTGATTGACCAGTGGATGATTGATTCTGTGCTGTTGGTGCAGGATGATGAAAGACTTGATCATGTGATGGTTGGTTGAGTGTTTGAACATTGGAGATGAATGCAAGAGGATCAGTTGTATTGGTTGGATTGAGCTTGTCCTTCTGTTGATGGCCATACACAGCATGCTTCTCATGTTCTTGTAAGTAAGCATAGAGTTGTTCATAGTTGGTGTTTCTGAGTCCCATGTTGAGCTTTATAGCTGTGACAAACTGATCCCATTCAGGTGACATGTTGTTAACAAACTTTGAGTTGAGTTGGATGTTAGGCATTGTCATTCGGATCATCTTCATGTCATTAACAAGCTTGTGGAATCTGACGTAGTAATCAGTGATGTTTTCACCAGAGTTCATCTTGAAATGTTCAAACTCATCATACAGTTGTGACTCACGATCTTCTTTGGTAAGTTTTGAGCCATCTAGAAGCATTTTGACATTATCCCAAACAGCTTTGGCATCTGTGTTGAAGTTAATGAGCTTGTACACATCCCTGGGTAATCCTTGTATCACAATGTTGGAGGGTCAAATATCGGCATCATAGCGCTTCCTTTCAACATCGATAAGATCATTGTAAGTACGTAGCCTGTCATTTCCAAAGGTGACAGTTCCATCTTTAGCAGTGGAGAGAACATCTCTTGTGGTACCCATTTGGAGTGGTCCTTCGTCAATTGATCGTAGAATGTTCTTGTTGGATCGTGAACACCTTGAACTTGTGTTAATATTGATACTTTGAGTGATACCACTAAGTATGCGGAATCTACTTAATGATACTTAGAAGATTGATTGTAAATGAAACAGTTGTATGTATGAAAGAACAATGTATGTAACAAAACAAATAGCTCCAATATTATTAATGATAATAATACGAGTGATCTATGATATCACTAGGGTTACACCTTGAAGCTCTAAGAAAACGTATTAGAAAGATATATGTCAACTGATATATAAAACCCTAATCCTAGGATCTCCTTTTATAGGACACAAGGAGTCCTTTACAAGATAAGTATAATGATAAATAAATAAGATATTCTCAAGATCTTTTCTATACTTATCTATAACAGTTATAAACTAAGCAGTGGTAACTATATGTACTAGCAGTGGTAATGATGTTTCCACTGCTAGTGTATTCTTCAGTAGTAGGAATAATGTTTCCACAGCTAGTGTATTCTTCCAGCAGTGGGAACTCCAACACTAGCATTTTGTACTGTTAGTTTAATTCCCAACAGTCCTCCCCTAAACTTGTGATTCCTCTACAAATCCACAAGTTTCTTGAATTAAACTTCCTCCTTGATCTTGGGGGGATTCTTCCAAACACTTATCTTTTCAATCATGCAGTTCTCATATTTCAAAATGATGAATTCTTCTGTATGCAGTATAGTACAACCTTTTTATTTCTTCATTAGCTTTTCCTTTCAATTGAGCAGCTGTCCATCCTTCATTGGTGGTCTTTCTTCTTCTGCTTCAATCATGATACCATCAGTAGAAACTGATATTCTATCAGCAGAATAAATTTAAACTTTTGGCAGCAGCATAACTGTTGAGTTTCTTTAACCTGAGAGCAATCCTCCCCTAAACCTTATCATCATTTTCCTCCCCTGTTTGGGAGAATCACCACCAAAATCATCACAATCAGATGAAATTCAAAAGAACTTGAAGATTCCACTGTGTTTACTCTCCTCTTTTCTTTCAAACTCTTGACATTATCATGCAGCATTTTCTCCTTCTGAATCAATTTTGTTTAAACATTTCCATAAAGTTTCTTTGTTGCAGCAATATATTCTTCAAGAGTATCCACCTTTTATGATAATTTGGTACACAGTTCCATCAATTCCTTAATTTGCAAACTACCCTCAGCACTTCCAGATGTGTTAACTTCTGGGAGAGGTGCATCATGGAGCATAGATTCAGTTTCTCCCCTAGTTGAACTAGGAAGTACTCCTGAACCACCCAATGTTTCAATTTGGCTAGGGATTTCACTACGTGTATCCAATCCCTGAGAATCAGACACATTAAGTGTTGCCATGGTAGAGATTTGAATGATGTTAACACTTTCATGTCCTGCATCTACACATAATAAGGATTAGTTGCTTAGATCAACAGTGATAAAATTTTCACTGTCAGTGGTAACTGTGAACCTGCAGTGGTAAAAATCAACACAATTTTCAAAGAGCAGTGGAAAGTAAAACATGTAAAATTAGCTGCTCTTATCATAGTTTTTAGCAAACTATCAGCTATCAACGGATTTGATATGTCTTTACCATGAGCCGTTTGCTATGGACTAGCCAACTCTTGATCACAAGGATGTATGGTGAGTTGAGAACCTAGTTTTTGGTAAACTATCAACCATGAACGGATTTGATGTGTCTTTACCTGTAGCCGTTTGCTCAGGACTAGTTGGTTCTTGGCGTGGGTTAGACATGGTGAACCAATTACCATTTGTTGTGTGTCCAGTTCACACACTCCAAACTCTATATCAACATACAGTCCAATTCACATATCAAGTAATCTAATAACTCCAAATCATTTGCTTTATCAACCTGCATTTGTTAGTCCAAAACCAAGAAAATACAAGACAAAATATTTTCCTTTTAACAATAATGAATATGACTAACAAAACATACTATAACAGACAACTAAACATTGGAAACCCAAGCCATTACTGACTTGACTCTCCCTCTTGCATCAATATATGTGTGTTTCTTTAAAACCATAGATGCCTTGTCACCTGTTATTGGTCTCCAACCCCATTGTGCTGTAGCTTTCATGCCATTACCCTTAACAGCTTTCTTTTGCCTATTAGTAGAAACTTTTGGCCTAACAGTGGGAACTGCTGGCTTAGCAGTTGAAACCTTAGGCATCCATTTTTGATTTTGCCTAGCTGTATTATTGAAAAAGGCCTTTTTAACTGTTTGTGCTTGATTTGAAAATCTTGGTTTAGCACTTGGAACAGTTGGTTTTGGATATACAGTTTTGTTTTGTCTAGCAGGACAAAATTGTCTTGTGCCAGAGTTCAACATAAATGATCTAGGTATCAAATTAACTTTAGAGTGAGTTTGATTTGAAACATATTTGTTCACTCTAGGTTGTTTGTTTCCAAATACCCTTGTATCCCTTGAAGTTACCTTTTTCCATGGGTTATGATCACAATAAGCAGCAAAGTGGTCAAAACTACCACATACAAAACAAGTTTTGTTTTGCATAACAAAATCACTACCTAGCTGTTGAGATTTCATATTATTCCAATTTCTTTGGTTACCTCTAGGTTGTGACCTGTACATCTCAGCATATCTAGTAGTAGGCCTAGTGTAATTTGACTGTGTCCTAGGCTTCTCTTTGACTACTTCAGAAATACTTTTTCTAACCTCCACTTTAACATTCTCAGAAGTACTAGGTTTAGACTCAACATGTAAACATTCATCTTTGAGAGATGAGTCACTAGCACTATTAAAAGTCTCAACCTCAACCTGAACCTTTTCTGTTTCAACTGGTTAAACAAATTTTGGTCCATAGGTCATAGGTAGATCCTGAAACTCTTCTAAACCTGTGTGAGCTAGGTCAATGCCAGGAGGTGCTAGAACACCTCTTAGAGGTGGTGGAACTGATTTGTATCCCAGACCTGATTTGGCTTTGCTCACAACTTGAGCTTCCCAAATTTTGCTAATGCTCTTAGATTGGTGGTCTAGTGTTTGATTAGTTATCTGAATGTTCTCACTAGCCTTCTTAACCTTTTCAATCTCTTCCCTAAGAGCTTTATTCACTTCAACATAAAAATCTAAGTCTCTTTTTAAAACAGCAATGTCATCATTGAACTTAGATTCATTTGCCCTATAATGCTCTAACTGCTTTTCTAATACACCTAGACCTCTTTTATGATTTGCTAAGTTATAATTAGTACGATGTAACTCTAGCATTTGTGCATCATATTGTGCTTTTATGTTCTCATACTCTTTTAAGGCCTTACAGTTTTTAGAACAAGCATTATTAGTATGTACCTCAGTGTCAGAGAAAGCCATGAGTGCATGCTCAGTAGCAAGCATTGCAGATTTTGAATCATCTTCTCCATCCTGAGTCATAAAGCTCCAATTAAAGCTCACTCTGGTTTCTGTCTCCATTGATTCTTCTGAGTGAACTTGAGTCTTCTAAATCAAAATATCAAAGCCTCTCTCTGATACCACTTGTTGGATCGTTTATAGCTCGAGGTTGTTTAGACCTCATCTAGGGATTACACAACAATAATGATAAGAACACGATACGCAGCGGAATAAACAAAACAATCATTATTATTGCTAACAAGGTTTGTTCGTCATCATTCTCCTTACCCCAGCAATAAAGTCGAATTCTTTGTGCTCACGATTCATAGTCAGTCCTATCGAGCATAGGAGGTCGGGTGTCGGATCGCGCAGCTTGAATGTCATCAGTTGAAGCCGTAGTAGCTATGAATTAACGTAAGACTGGATTATGCAACTCTTGCGACTTAAACCGAGAAATCGATTCTTTCCGGGGATTTTACTAAAGTCGACAAAAGAAACCAGAAGATGTGCTATAAACAACTTAAACTTAATGTGAGATCCGGGATAAATTACACTTAGTACTTAGTGTCAAGTCATGACAAGTCAAGTTACAATAAATCAAATCATGATAAGTCAAGTTACAAGAGTTAACTTACAACGTCAAATCACAATCAGACTAGTCGTAACAACTTAAGTCACAACAATTCACAACTTACTAATAGGTAACAAATCTCTAGAAACTCAAACTGAGCAAACCGCTATTCACCACAACTCGCTAGAAGAACCAAATAGCTAAAATAACCAAACCGCTAAACCTGCAACTCGCTGAAGTTATCAACTCGCTAAGGTCAACTTGCTACACTTGGAAACTCGCTAGAGGAACAACTCGCTAAAATAACAAGTTATCAACTCGCTAGAATCTAGACAAGTAGCTACTCCCAACCCGCTAAAGCCAAATCTCTAGTTACACGCAACTCGCTAACATCAACTCGCTGAAAATACCAACTCTCCAAATTACCAACTCGCAGGAATTTAAATAGTGAAACTCGCTAGATCTGGCAATTAAGCAACTCGCTGAACCTTTCAACTCGCTAGAATCACTAGCCTCCAAAGTCTAACAACTCGCTAAACAATGAGACAAAAATGTCGTTGTCTTAGCGATTTGTCCGTTTATCCCAATATAGTAAACGACAACTCGCTAGTCAGAAACCTACCAACTCGCTACTAATAATCACCAACTCGCTATGTAGAAAACAATACCGAGACTCAACTCACTAGAAAGAAATATGAGCCAAAATGTATCAAACTCCAAACCAACGAATGATATAGCCTAACCAACTACAAAACTAAGTAAAACTAACACCTCTAATCAAGAAAGTACATCCATAACATCACATATAGCACAAACAAGATCAAATGAAGGTGTTTACTTAGAGAAACTATTCTAACCAAAAACTAACCACAAAACCACACCTAAATACGAATCTAGCAAGCTCCTAGGATGTAACCATGGCTCTTGATACCAATTGTAGGATACCTCAATACATAAACTTGTCGGTTTTGTGATTATGGATAAAATAGATGGATAAATTCTAGAGATATGGGAGCCTTGAGAAAAAAACTAGTGATGGGAGCCTTGAGAGAAAAACTAGTGAAATATGATATTCCGAATGAAGGTCCAACCCTCTCCCTTGGTGGGAGAGGGGTATTTATAGTACAATACAAAACGCCCTCTCTCGGGCTATGGATCGGGTATACAGTGGGTAAAGACCCGTCCGTCCTCCACGATGTTACTTAAACTAAACTAATACTAACTAAATATAGTAATGACTATGAGCTAACTTAATGCTATTAGATACTCGGGGTGACCAAGTCTTTCATATGAAAATTTGTATTCCTAACAGTGAGCGACTTATCACCTTCTCTTACCATCTTTAACTATCCACTTCCACCAAATACTTCTTTGTCTCTATCACCAAATGGTCCTTTGCACTACACTCCTTCTACTCCACCACCATCTCCAATCATGGGGTTTCCTGTTTCCTACAACTTTGTGAACAACCACACCATGGGTTATACATGTTGCTTTCATAAGTTCAACCTCATTTCCTCTCTAAGAGGTGAACTTCACTACATGTTTACACACATTGAGTATCTTCTCTCACAACTCAATGTGCAACCAACTCCTCTTGCCACCATGCCACCTTCTGCTCCACTATTCTCCACCACCTTCATCTCCACCTTCTAACTAAATATCTCTACATGTTTAGTTAAAAATAATCAATGATTATCTTTTGGGCCAAACATTTTCTATGAACTTAGATTTTTCTAGGAATAGCTTGTAATTTTTCATAACTTGGTTGTAGTGTATCATGTATCTATTTATCTTGTATGGCTTCTATGTATGATCTCTTGTTTTGTTTAATGAAATTTTACTCTTATATGGTATGATACTTGTGCTAATTCATAATATTAACGTGAGTTAACATGAAATCTAGACTTTAAGGTTGTGATACATTAAAGCATGTGAATCAACTATCTTTAAAATGGGTAACACTTATATCACAATATTTTACCTAAAACACGGCCACTGGCGGCGGTCCATTATACAGGGACGATCCTCCATATTTAAGGGACCGTCGGTGTATACCAAGGACCGTCCCCAGTCAGTATTAAAAATCTGATTTCTCTTCTCTACATAATCTGAATTATCTGGTTCATTCTAAATCTATCTGATTGCACCTTCCTCTTATCATTTCTTCTTATCCAATCTCCTTCTATCTATCTTAATTCTCTTCTCATCCCCTCTAATTCTCATATAAATATGTGTATGTGCATTGTATTCTATATTGTTTTTGTAGCAAAACTGATGAGGCGAAAAATGATCCGTTTTTAGGGGGTCATTTAAGCCGGAATTCGAATTTATTTGATCAAATATTGCCCTAAATCGTTCCTTTTGTGATTTTAGGTACCTTGGGAGTGAAATCTGGAAAAGGAAGCAATTCGGACATTTTTGGAGCATAAATGTGAAGAAAACGCCAAAGTCTTAATTTTCCATGCTGGGAACAGTAGGCGACGGCGTCAAGAGTAACTCCCTGACGGCGTCAAGAGCAAAATTCCATGACAATCCAGAAGAGATTTGACGGCGTCATGAAGGTAGGGCGTCAAGAGTAAAAGTCATGACGGCCTGGAAATGATTAAGTCTTGACGGCGTCAGATGTAGATCAAGGCAGTCCGAGAAGAGTTTTGGCGGCGAGGTGACGGCGTCACAAGCTTTGTCTTGACGCCGTCAGACCCCTTTTCCTATATATAGTTTTCTAATTTTTCACATTTAAAAAGAGAAGTTTTGGGGGAGAAACCCTAAGTACGATTTTGGTGTAACTTTACAGGTTTTTCAAGGGTTCCAACCCCTTGATACCTTGCATGTGTAATCAAGATAAGTGTTCTTTTAATTCAATCAATATGTCTATGTGTTGGTTGTCTTTATCTTGTGTTTGCTTAGATCTACTGAAACCTAGATGTTAATTTTGTGTTGATTACTTGTTTATTCTTGTCTTGGATGAATGATTTATATGTTAGGCTTAAGAAAACTGGCAGATCTCCAATTGGTAACATGCTTGAACGTCTTAAGAAACATGAACCGACGCGCACTAGGTCTTTATTGGTTGTATTTAATGCATGAGCCACTGTTTACAATCCCTATAGTTGTGATGGGCATGGTGTAGGAGGAGATAAGAGCTCATAGAATTGGGGAGTTAAGTGTGCCACCCCATGAATGGTATTAAGGAATATGATCCGTCATCCATGCAATTATAACAAGTAATTAACGTGTAAAAGATGTCTAGGGAATAGTGAAATCTAAGTAAACACATTTTCTCCAATTACTGCTCACAACTTTAGTATAATTTAGTTTATTTTCATTTTTAGTATTTTATTTTGATTGCATCTTAGTATTGGGTTAGTTGATTAGCAACTAATTCCGCCCAAATCCTTCAAACCCGAGATTTTAACTTGCTTTTCATAAAATATAAAAATACAAAAAGAATCTTCCCTCACCTTTAGAACTAGTATTTAGGTTTTCTAATCCTAGCGACACTATTCCTAAACTGAACGATCAATCCCCCGGTACTTGTCACTATACTATACTACAACGATCAGGTACACTGCCTGGTGGGGGTTGTAAGCTTCTCAAGATCCCTTGAAAGGTAAAGCCTGGTGTGATTCCCACGTATCAAGTTTTTGGCGCCGCAGCCCGAGGAATAGTTATTGTCTAGGTTAGAATTTCTTTTTATTAGGTCTACTTGCTAGATTCCTTTCTAGTAAGATTTTATTTTTATTTTTAGTTTTTCTTTAGTCTATCTCATTTCTTTGTGTCTTTGTTCGTAACTCTTCGCAACCCAACATCATGGAAGGTGGTAACATCTTTGAACCCGTCATCCCACCACAACAAAACCCACCATTAGAACCCCTTAGGCCTCGAACCTTAGGAGAGTATTCCCGACCTAGCCACCAAGGCTACCGAAACACCATTGAGCTCACCGGAGCCAATGTGACCCCCTTGCGATCCGACACTATCCGGTTGGTGCAAAGCGGATGTGCATTCCATGGACTTCGTTCTGAAGATCCAAACCAACATCTTAAGGACTTCCTCAAAATCGTAGATTCCATAGACCTAGATGTTGCAACTAGAGAGACTACCCGTTTACGCCTATTCCAATTCTCTCTACGGGATCAAGCTAGTCAATGGCTTGAGCGTTTACCCGCAGGATCCATCACCACATGGGATGATCTCACCACTCGTTTCCTTGCTCAATTTTTCTCACCGGAGAGAACTACTAAGCTTAGAAATGACATCTTGATGTTCCAACAACGTCAAAATAAATCTCTTTATGAAGCATGGACTCGTTTCAAGGACTTACTCCAAAAAGTCCCTCATCATGGCATAGATCTTTGGCTCCAAGTCCAAATTTTTTATGACCATATCGACATCTCCACGAGGCGAGCCATTGACCAATCGGCCGGTGGTAAGCTACGTGATCTTAGTGCGGAACAATCATGGGAACTCATAGAAGATCTTGCTCTCTATGACAACGAAAGTTGGAATGATCCCCGTGATTTGAACAAAACGGTCAAGGCAATATCTTTGCCTTCGAACAACTCTAGCACTCCCGACCGTAGGATCATGGAACTTGAGGACCAAGTCAAGTTTCTCATGAAATCTTACGAAGCTCCTAAGCCTTCAAGTCAAGTGAACAAAATCACTTCTTCATTCGAATTATGTAGTGGTCCCCACGACACTCGTGATTGTGTGGAACTCCCCGGAACAGCTTTTGCGGACTACGCATCCACGCGTACCGACGAAGCGGGAGATAAGTGGTACACTTTCAAGCCCGAGCCAAACACTTACGGTGATTCATACAACCCCTCTTGGAAAAATCACCCAAACCTTAGGTGGAAACAAAATCAACCCAATTCTTCCAATCTGCCTAATCGTTACCAACCTAACGGTCCACCATCCAACCGTACTTTCAACAACAATCCTTCTAACAACTATGGTAGTACCAACAATCTTGAAGGATTAATGTCAAAGTTCATGGCATCTCAAGAAGCTCGCATAGCTAGGTTTGAAACCGAATTTAACCAACAACAGACGGAGATGACCAACAAAATTGACAACTTGTTGAAAGCCCTCAACAACCAAGCGTTAATCACACCTAGGAAGGACACTAGGGACACCAATAGTGGAATCCAAATTAAGGATCCCGCATCATCCAAACATGCCACTTTGTCAATGTTGTCACCATTAAGCCGATAGATAAGGAGATAGAGGAGAGTGACAAGGATGAAGTTAGAGTAGAAGCCGAGATTAAGGATGAGAGTAGGGAAGTTGAGGTTAACAATGAAGAGGAATTAGAGGAGGTAGAGCCTATAGAAAAATACTTTGATAAGTTGCCCACCGAGGAAGAACGGGAGTACCATAAGGATTTATTCGATAGTCCCGAGAGACCATATATCTTTGGCACACCCCTTATCAAAATGGGAGACCCCTCTAAAATTAACATACCATGCAATATCGGGCACATGCATATATGGAAAGCTTACATCGACCCTAGATCCCCCGTGAACATCATGACTAGGACTTATTACAATTGGGTGATGAAGAAGCAACTTAATTTTAGGATGATGCCCAACAAGAATCTGATAAGTAATTTTGCAGGAAGAGTGAAGGGATTGCATGTGATTATAGGGAATCTCACCTATGAGATCGATTTTATGATAGTGGAAGACACTCGTCCGGTGATTGATGCTTGCCTAAGCCAAATAATATTTGGAAAACCATTTGTTGAAGCCACTAGGATGAGTTATGATCCGACTTTAGGGATAGTTAGATTCAAGGAAGAGAATGATGAGGTTGCCTATCAAATGCCCTACAAGATTGAGCAATACCGCCTTCTCTCTAATTTCGAAAAAGAACACAAGCAAGCGGCTTATTATAGGAATGAGGAGGATAGACGTAGAGGAGCAGAATATGTAAAGAATATGATGCTTGGTTTCTATAAAGAATGCTTATAACTAGGTCCGGAATACAAAACTGGTTTAGAAGACGACCTAGAGAGTGAAACCAATGATGAGGTCACGTAGTAACCCATGACCTTGAGTCTAGCTACAAGACTCGTAAATAAAGAAAAGCGCTTCTTGGGAGGCAACCCATGTTTTGGTTGTTTGTTTGTTTATTTGTTTGTTTGTTATTTGTTTCCGTATGCATGCTTTATTTTTATTGTTGGTAGATCATGTTTCTCAATTAAAAAGTGGAAATACTTTACTTAGTTGTTTTGGCCTAGTCTTAACTCCACCTAAAAGTATTTTTGCAAAAGATAAGTGTAAGGGGAAACCCCAAATATGTTTTTAAGAAACAAACCGATCATGATTCTCCACAATATTAAATGAACATGTATATTCGTATTTGTTAGAGTCAAATGCTTGTATTGAGTCATAATGAAGTTTTGCAGGATTTTCCAGGAAGTAGGACCAAGTTTTTCCAGAAATTTTCCGGAAACTTAACATAAGAATTTCTGCAGGTCAATTCTGACGGCGTCAGGTGTAAAAATCTGGAAATTTTACCAGTTTTGTTTTTCTAACGGAGTCTTATGGTTTTTGTGAATTATTAAGTTTTATAATCTCCAGGAGATCTGCAAACTTCATTCCATAAGCATTATATCTTATTTTGTTTTCTAGGATTTAGTAACTTATATAGGATGCCGCCGATTTTACGCGAGGTTGTCTTGTCTATTTTCTCAGGTTTTACAGGTTATGTATGACAAGAAGATGATTTATATTCTGGAAGGGAAGCTTTGATTGTTCATTTTCTTGGAGGAAGATTTAACATGGCCACCTTATTATCCATACCGAGCGAATCAGGGGAGTATTTGATTTCATTCTCTTTACTTTTTCACTTTTACATTCTTTACTTGAACATTGGGGACAACGTTCATCTTAAGTGTAAGGGGAGGGTAAAAAGATGATACCTTACACATGCACTTTCGCTTGAGTTTGTTTTGTTTAATGGTAGATGTGTAATAAAACTATGAGAAATACTTGTTAGTGCAATTTTAGCGCCAAATTTAAAATTTTTTACAACATTTAGGAGTGAAACTTTAGCCATAGCAAGCGTCTCATGGATAGGAGATTGTATGACTAGCACATAACCGTATATTCAGAAAAAAATTTCCACCCAAATATGTGAGGTTCGCCTTTAGATTTGATAGGAAAAGCATTTATTATTAGTGCTTATGAGTGTACCGGTAGCATTTAGATTCTAGAACTTGCGTTAGTGATGCATCCCGAGACCGCTAGTGAGACTACATTCGTGTAGTAGGATTTACTATATGATAAGAGGCATTAGGATCACCCTTGTGTTAAACCCGTATTATAATTACTTGACCATTTAAGTCATATTATTTGGCTAGTTAAGTCAACTAATTTTTCCCACACCCTTAGCGTTGTACTCATTTTTAGTACACGAAACCCCTAGTACACCCCTCCGAGCCTATCTTTTCGTTTCTAACTTTAAGCATCTTACTTAAAGGAAGAATTTGTTACACCCCACTTAAATGTACACCCAAATCGCCTTAGCCTTCCGTGTATGCGCTCATTTTTAGTGCATTATAGTTATTTGTTAAACCCTAAGTTAACTATCTAATTGACTACATGGTTGCTAAGTCGAGTCATATCATTGTACATATTGTTTTGGGACGATTGGGACTCATGGGTAAGTACTTATTTTATGGAGTAATAGGGAAGAACATCATATATTACCCCCATATGTACGTTAATCTTAAAAGTGCTCCAAGTGTTTTGATTTTCTTAATTCGAGTCATTAGTTTAGTTTATTGTAAAGTATGTAAAGATTCAAGTGTAAGGGGAATTCTCATCCCCTATGATGTATTATTTTGGATGGTAGGGTAAGAGTGTATGCAAAAAAAAAAAAAAAAAAAAAAAAAAAAAAAAAAAAAAAGGGAAAAGAGAAAAACATACGGACTACCATCCCTTTTTATTCTATGTTCATTTTATGTTTTTGTTATTTTTCATTTATTAGCTTAAGTCGAGTCTAGTCTTGGCTTAGCAACGCCACATTGTACATGTAATTAACCAAGATTGTTAACTCGCCACCAGTAAAACTTCCTTTATCCAACAAAACCGTGTATTTCATATCCCTACACCTAACGTTACAACCCTTTAAAAGACCTCTTTGATAGTTTATCCTAGGTGCTTACGCCATGTGGTGGAGGTTTGATCCTTTCCCAAGCCTATGGTAATCTATTTTGCTATGACAGGTAGTGAGAGATATCTTCCGTTTCCATTTTGTAATTTACACTTTATTACACCCGAGAGATGTGAGTATCTAAACACTATTTGTGAGGTGCTAGCATATGACCTCCGTGCTTGTCTTTGGTCTTTAGTGGAACGATTATTTGTTGTAATTACTTTTATATTAGTGTTAAATGACCCCTAACTTGTATTTTGAGTAGAATAAAAGCGCATTTGCTTGAGGACAAGCAAATCTCAAGTGTAAGGGTATATGATGAGGCGAAAAATGATCCGTTTTTAGGGGGTCATTTAAGCCGGAATTCGAATTTATTTGATCAAATATTGCCCTAAATCGTTCCTTTTGTGATTTTAGGTACTTTGGGAGTGAAATCTGGAAAAGGAAGCAATTCGGACGTTTTTGAAGCATAAAAGTGAAGAAAACGCCAAAGTCTTAATTTTCCATGCTGGGAACAGTAGGTGACGGCGTCAAGAGTAACTCCCTGACGGCGTCAAGAGCAAAATTCCATGACGATCCAGAAGAGATTTGACGGCGTCATGAAGGTAGGGCGTCAAGAGTAAAAGTCATGATGGCCTGGAAATGATTAAGTCTTGACGGCGTCAGATGTAGATCAAGGCAGTCCGAGAAGAATTTTGGCGGCGAGGTGACGGCGTCACAAGCTTTGTCTTGATGCCGTCAGACCCCTTTTCCTATATATAGTTTTCTAATTTTTCACATTTAAAAAGAGAAGTTTTGGGGGAGAAACCCTAAGTACGATTTTGGTGTAACTTTACAGGTTTTTCAAGGGTTCTAACCCCTTGATACCTTGCATGTGTAATCAAGATAAGTGTTCTTTTAATTCAATCAATATGTCTATGTGTTGGTTGTCTATATCTTGTTCTTGTCTTAATTCCATCATGCTAGGCTAGATCTATCTTGTGTTTGCTTAGATCTAATGAAACCTAGATGTTGATTATGTGTTGATTACTTGTTTATTCTTGTCTTGGATGAATGATTTATATGTTAGGCTTAAGAAAACTGGCAGATCTCCAATTGGTAACATGCTTGAACGTCTTAAGAAACATGAACCGACGCGCACTAGGTCTTTATTGATTGTATTTAATGGATGAGCCACTGTTTACAATCCCTATAGTTGTGCTGGGCATGGTGTAGGAGGAGATAAGAGCTCATAGAATTGGGGAGTTAAGTGTGCCACCCCATGAATGGTATTAAGGAATACGATCCGTCATCCATGCAATTATAACAAGTAATTAACGTGTAAAAGATGTCTAGGGAGTAGTGAAATCTAAGTAAACACATTTTCTCCAATTACTGCTCACAACTTTAGTATAATTTAGTTTATTTTCATTTTTAGTATTTTATTTTGATTGCATCTTAGTATTAGGTTAGTTGATTAGCAACTAATTCCGCCCAAATCCTTCAAACCCGAGATTTTAACTTGCTTTTCATAAAATATAAAAATATAAAAAGAATCTTCCCTCACCTTTAGAACTAGTATTTAGGTTTTCTAATCCTAGCGACACTATTCCTAAGCTGAACGATCAATCCCCCGGTACTTGTCACTATACTATACTACAACGATCAGGTACACTGCCTGGTGGGGGTTGTAAGCTTCTCAAGATCCCTTGAGAGGTAAAGCCTGGTGCGATTCCCACGTATCAAAAACACCATAGCTCGATTCCTCGATGCTCTCATCCAAGGGAGCATTGAACAAGGGGGAGCATTAGTACTTTCGATTTCTTTCCTCTCTACACATCGACGAAGCCTTTTTGATTCTACAAAAATGGAGAGAGGTAAACGAAAACTCATTAAAAACTTATTAACCTATAGTTTTACCTAAAATGAGTTTATATTTTGTAATTATCAAAAAGGGAGAGATTGTTAATACAAATAATGTCAAAAATATTATTTGCATTATCCGGTCTCTTTACGTTTTGATAATTACAAAATATAAAAACGCGTTACATAAAACTACACTTGATAAGTTTTTAGTCGAGAAAAATTGTTTCAACAACGTACCGACTACAACATCACTTCATGTATGAACAAACACAATACCAACATTAGTAAAGTGATTAAAGAATTTATTTTTCTCAAAACTTCACATTTTTATGTGACAAAACATTTTTACAAAATTATTTTTGTAATTAAAAAGAAATGTTTTATTAAAGAAAATAAATTTGAATTTGAAATCTCCCAACAACTATATTTCCCGCTTAAACCAGATAAGTTTTTCACCAGATAAACTTTCACCACATCATGACAAAAATAGGAGCGTATGTTGGGACGGTCCCATAAACATGGCGACGGTCCCTTATATATACGGGACCGTCCAGTTTTTAAAGGACCGTCCCCCGCTCCTCCTGGTGCTTATAAATACTGAACTGTTTCGCACAGAAAAATAAGCCTCTTTGCACAAAAACATTATGTTCTTTCTTCCTCTCTTCTTTGATCACTATAACGTGTCGATATGTATTTATAAGTGATCCCGTTACCCTCCATATCAAAGTGCAAGAGAAGAACACTCGTATTCGTCAACGAAGTGTTATAGTCATCACACACATGTAACTTGTGTTACAATTCTCTTCTTCCCCCAAACTTTCTTCTTTGTGCATATGTAAATTTATATATCCGACTTGTGTGTGAGTCGTGATTAGGTGCGTTAGGATAAATATGGACAAAGTGTAAGTCCGTGAATTGGTGTATCTAGATTAGGAATTTGTGTTAGTTCGTGTGTCGGTGTGTGAAGACTTGGACTTGGTGTAAGTTCGTGTGTGAAGACTTGGACTTAGTGTGAGTCCGTGAAGTGAAGACTTGGACCGGGTGATGGTTCGTGAAGACTTGGATAGGGTGAAGATCCAAGTGGACTAGGTGTATCTCTGTGTAGCCACGTGCGCTTTGGTGTAGACTGGTTCTAGCTGGGATTAGAATTCGACATTCCGCTTAGTGTCGTTAAATTGGTATAAGCTTTGGTGTACGGTTTGCTCCGCATAAAGGGAGTGTGTTGGCACAGTGATTGTGAACTCTCGAGTGTGGTACTCGGGGAGTAGAGTAGGGCGAACAGTGAGATTCGTGCTGAACCACTATATATATTCGCGTCTCGATTTGGTTGTGTCTTTCCTTTATCTCTTGTCTTACTTTATTTACTTTACGCATTAGTATTGTGTTCATATATATATATATCACATAACTTTGAATCAAACGGTTTTTCGAAAAAGGTACAAAAAGAAATTAGAAGTTTTTAAAACATAATTGTAAACAGTGAAACTATTCAATCCTTTCTAGTTTCTATAAAGTTTTTTTAATTTTGATTATTTATGTGTTTTTGAAAAAAAAAAAAAAAAGCGAGTATTAATGCTCAAATTTGTTTTTGATGCACGCATTTTGTTAACTTATAATATGTTATGCAAAATAAAATTTTGATGCAAATACTAAAAAGAAGTTGGATGATTTTTTATGCACAAATGCAAATTTATAAAATTTTAATGTGCAAATGTTTTTTTAACAATTTTTTATCTATCGACTATCCTTATCTTCGTGGATTTTTTTTTTTTTTTTTTTTTTTTTTTTAATTTCTTTTAAATCATTTTTACGCCTTTCACTAATATGTCTTTTTATGTTAACCGTACCATTGATTTCTTTAGTTAACTTGTTATCTTCAAAATACTGCAAGTGATGTAAAAGCTTATTTGTGTCGAAAGAAATTGGAAGAACTGTAATATGCTACGAGATAAAATATGACTATGTCTTTAATATTAATATAGAAGACTTTATAAGGGTAGTGCAGTATTTATTTGTAAATACTTATTAATAAAGTGTTCCATGTAATTAGGGATGTAAACAAACTAACCATTCAGCGAACATTTCATGAACCGTCCGATAAAATGTTCGTTTATTAAATGCACGAACATGAACAATATTTTACGTTCGTTTAGTTAAATGAACGAACATGAACAAAAGTCTCGTCCGTTGTCCGATTATGCGTTCGTTAAAGTTTGTTTATGTTTATTTATCTATTTATGTTCGTATATCATATCTTTTAATTTTATAATTTTAAAAGTTAGTTTGTTTAAACAAGACAACATTTATTAAACAATATATTGCGAAGAATTCAATAAAGTTTATGTTTGTTTGTCTATTTACATTTGTGTTCGATCGTTTATGTTCGTTTATCGTTCGTATAGTGTCTTAATGAACGAACATAAACGAACATGAACAACTCATTTTCTTAATAAATGAACATGAACAAGAAAATTTGTCCGTTTAAGCGTCCGTGTCTGTTTATTTGTTCGGTTAAAATTAAATGAACAAATATAAAAAGGGCTTCGTTCGTATCCGTCCAGTTCGTTTACAGTCCTACATGTAATCATGTTATTTGTGGGAACACATTAAATATGTAAAATGAGAACAGGTGCATGAATTACAAGAGAAGAGGGGTTAAAATGCTCAACATGGTTCATGAATTAGACTGTCCTTTTACGCAGGTATTTGTCTAGTATAATTAACTTTTGGATCGGAACTTAAGAAAAAAGAATTCTATTTTATAATGATTGCGATTTAGTTCATATTTAATTGAAAAATGAAAATGATGTTGTCAATGAAGATTAAAAGCAACGTTTTAGGAAATCATTTTTCAATTGAGTTGGCCTGGTTAACGGTTCAACTGGCTTTTTTTTTTCAAAACCGGCTTAAATTGATCAAGCTGGTTCCTGGCTCAACCGGCCGGTCAACCCAGGTCCTCAAAACAGTAATTAAAATGGTGCGTTAAGTTTTCTAACAAAGGTTTAAGAAGATCCATGCATCCAATATATTGGGCTCGACAAGAGTATAATCCAAACTCAGTGTGTAGGCCTGTGACTATTGAATTTAAAGCAGTTATGGACAGAAATAGTATGCTAATGGGCTCTACAAAGTAGTCCTAAACTCAATGTTATCACTTTATTAACATTCTGTTGCCTCACAATTTTATTTTGTTTTCTTTTTATTAGGTAACAAGTTATTCCTATTAATTACTTTTTCCAGCTCAAAATTATTGTTTACTTTTTCATTTTAAGATATTTCAAAATAACTGTACACTTCTCATTTTAAACAAAAAGTAAAGTTTAGTCGGTAAAAATGATATTTGATTGATTAAACAACGTTGTAGTATCACTTTTATTAAACTGTATGTTTTTATCTGAGAACAATAATATTGGAACCGGATAGATTATTTAGTATTTCAAATATTCTATTATTTTTGAACTATCAATTATACTTACTATATTTAAAACACGGATAATTTTTCTTGAAACTTAAAACTTAAAAACGAATAATATGTTATACCAATATACTTTTGATTAAAATAGTAATTACATATATCATTAGATTAATAGTTTAAATATTGTTTCATCCTCAACCTTTTATCATTTTTCGTTTGAAACTCATAGATTTTTTTTTTTTTTTTTCAATGACTACATATTAAACCATTAAGTGATGCATCAAAGGTTACATCGGAATTACAAATTTACAAATATAATTATTTATCGTTATACGCAATCACTTTGCGCGATTATTCGTTTGCTGATATTGAATTAGTGATATGCTTTCTTGAATCTTATTTATTTCAGAATATTTATTTAGGTCACAAATGAGTCAAGATCCCACTAGTACAAGTATCGATGGTCCACTTAACAACGCGGAAATATGTCTTTCTACCTTTTTTGCACACTTTGGCTATCTAATCATTTTACAGCATGAAAGATTGAAAGGTTCTCCTTTTTTAGCATCTGTCAGAGTATACCATAAAACATTTCAGATATAGATAATATAAATATATATCGGGAAACATGGATTCTATCTGATTGTGAACATAGTGTTCAAAGAAAAATAATAAGTATAATCAGGTCCATATAATATATTCGTTTAAGTGTTCGTTGTATGACAAAAATAATACCAATTACACAAAATGTATAATATATAGATAATAAGTATCAATCTTGAAAAATTTTGTCATAACTAAAAATGTGTAATTGGGATTTTGAAAAATATCATGAAAAATCCCAAGTGTCCTTGACTTGTAATCTAAGGGTTCTCTTGTTTATTTCACTTATGACTTGCTTTATTGGGTGACCCTTAACTTCTTTTACTATCTTAGGAATACCTTCTTTCGAGACATTAACATCTAATGAAGGAGACCCATCTTGGTCTTGAACTACTTGTTCATCAACCATATCATCAACATCCAAGGATGATGATTTAGGCTCCAATAAACTCTCATCAAATGTCACATTGAGAGATTCATCAATCCTCATAGTTTCCCTGTTAGGTACTATGTATGCCTTACTAGTTTGAGAGTATCCAAAAAGCACACCTCCATAAGACTTTTGGTCGAACTTGGTGAGATATTCCATGGTGTTAAATATGAAATACTTACATCCAAAGTCCCTAAATTATCCTAATGATCCTCTAAGAATTTTATAGGGCGTCGTTAAGTATTTTCCTAGTGTAGATCCTGTTATAAATGTAATACGAAGTATCTAAGGCATGACTGATGACACTAAACTTTTATGGAATGGATTGCTCGTCTAACATTCTACGACACGTCTCTTGTAACTTTCGGTTTTTCCTTTCAAGAATCTCATTAGATTGATATGAGCTAGGGTCCAAGAAGTTATTAGAGATTCCACATTGTTCACGGAAGTTTATTTTCAAGTAGGTTTTTAATATTTTCCCTAAGATTTTAAATCTATCTAAGGCCTCATCTTTAGATCCTAAGAATAGAGTCCAATTGTAATTTGAGTAGTCGTAAACTATTATCAAAGTATAGAAGTTTTCTCCGTAGCATTGAAGAGGTGATGGACCAAACAAATCCTTATGTAGTAACTCTAAAACTCTCTTAGTTGAAACTGTGTTACTAGCCTATTGCTTGCATGACCTTGTTTTTCTACATTACATGTATCACAAAAATTCCTATCAAAGCTTAACTTAGGTAATTTCCTTACAAGCTCTTTAGAAGCTAATTAGAGTACCTTTATATTGGCGTGACCTAATTTCCTATGCCAAAGAGTTAAGTTATCCATCATTGATGTGCAAGACAAATATTTGTTGTTTGAAGTTATCTCCTAATTTGCAAGTATATAAGTCGTTTCTCCTTAGACCTTTAGTTAGTGTATTACCATTTTTACTAATAGTGCAATCTACTTTAGTAAATTTAACTACACAATTATCATCACACAATTGACCTATACTAATTAAGTTAAACTTTAAACCACTAACATGCTCAACATTAGTGATTTCTATGGAGTCATGAAAAAAATTACCTCGGCCGACGACCTTGCCTCTTAGGTTGCTCCCAAATACGACGTGTCCACCATTATACTCCTTGTATGAAGTAAACAACCTTCTATTTTCAGTCATGTATTTAGTGCAACCACTATCCATAATCCAATCATTTGGTCGTAGATCACATTTGAGACACACCGATAACCAAATATACAATTCAAGACCTTGGTACCCATTGTTTCTTGGGTCCACCATGGTGATGGGTGATTTGCAAAACCTACCTAATTTTTACAATCATCCAGTGTACCTAACCATTGTAGTGTAGTATAAGCAAGATACGGAGAATTAATCGTTCTCTAGGGGAATAGTGTTGTGAAGGCCGAAGTGTTTGACGATATAGGTCTAACGGTGAGGTAGGATTCTTTTTGTATTTTTATATTTTTTTTATATAACAAGTAAAATCTCGGGTTTGAAGAGTGGGTTTTTAAAACTAACAGTTAAAACTAAATTAAACTACTAAACAGAAAAGTAAAAGTGGTAACTCTTATGATAGGTGAATGTGTTGACTTAGATTATCTTTACACCCTAGTTATCTTTTATTAATTAGTCAAATTGCTACGTCCTTGTTTTAATTGGCGCATTGTATTACTTTATTATCGTAAGGTGGTGCCAATGTCGCTAATTCTATGAATGTATAAGTCTCCTTTCGAAAACCCTATATCTACAAGTAACAATTATGTCATCTCCTTAGGATCTTCTAAGATCTACAAGCCGCAATTCACGCAATAAATACAACGAAAATAAACCACCAGAGGCGTTTAGTCAGATTTACAAACTAACACATATAAGATTAAGGCCAGTTTTTCTACTTTTAACACAAGACAACCAATTAAACAAGAGACGACAATCAATATCAATAGGTTTCATTCAAATCTATACAAACACTAATTGATTTAGCCTAACATGTTAAAGCCAAGAAAAGAAAAACATATAATCAAACAACACATAGACATATTGAATGATTAAAGAGGGATTACTTATCTTCAATAAAACATGAGCATGATGGCTGAAAAAGCCTTACAAAACTGATCAAACTCGGTTTTGCCTCTTCAAAGTGTTACACGAATAAAGGAAAACATGCGAAAATATATGTAGGATTACATGTGTGAAGGCGTCGCGTTATGGTTGTGACGCCGTCAGCCCGCCGTCATTAGGCTTTCATCTATAACTGAGTCGTCGTTGTGACGTTGTTGCTTGTTGATTAGGGACATTGTCATGGACTGTTTCAATGGTGGTGACGCCGTCAGCTTGTAAACTCTCTCAAATTATCTGAGCCGTCGCGTGTAAAATTTCATCAAATCTTCAAGTCAAAATACAAGTGACGGCGTCACGTTGAGATTGTGGCGCCGTCTGGAGCCCTTTTCAAGACTTTTTCGTGACTTGGTTGTTTTTTTCACTTTCATGTCCAAATTAGCCCAAAACATTCCGGTTTTCATCTTTTGCGTCCCAAGTACCTAAAACGCAAAAAGAAACGACTTAAGGCAATAATTGATCAAGTACATACGAGTTTAGGGACTAAATGACCCCTTAAAAAGGTATGTTTTAAATCCTTATCACATGGTTAGCATAAAAACGTGCCCAAGTTAAAAATCCTTGGGTCTTGAAGTAAGAAATTTAGTGTCTCAAGACTATACTTTGAAAATGTAGACCAATGGTTGTTTTGAAAGTTACTTTGATTTTGGAATCTTGGTCCAAAGTTTTGATGACTTCTTAATCTAAAAAATCTTTGGTTTGGGCATGAGGTGTCTCTGCTTTGTGATGTGTTATATCCTTGTTGATATGAAGACCTTTGATTGTTGTAAAAAGTTTTTTCTCTTTTAACATGAGGGCAGGTTGTTTAGGTTAGGTTTATTTTGAAACGGATATCTTTGGTTGATGAGATCGAAGGTCTCATATTTGGGGTAGGTAATATTGGGATTTGGTCAAAATTTATTGTTTCACTTGTGCTAATGGGTGTTTAATTACCTCGAGTATTTGAAAAATGAATGTAAGGAACAATAGGTTTACGATGAACATTTGACAAATCACCGAAGTCAGGACAGTCCTTGGCGCGCTGGCGCGTGAGGGTGGCGCACTAGAAGATGTTGCTTCTGACTTCTCATTTTGACTCTCTTTACAAACACTATTGGTTTTCCTAGACTTTCGGAAGTGGTTTCTTTAGCTTTTGAAAATCTAGGATATTCCTTATCTTAGGACAACTTTTGATGACTTAATATGATCCAAACTACTACTACTCTTTTTAAATTTAGAAAAATTTAATGCTTCTTGTTGAAGTTTAGATACTTCTTCATTTAAATAGTCAACCTCATGTGTAAGTTTTTCACAACTTGAGAAAGGTTCAACCACCTCTTTGCATTCTAGGTCTCTTTACCTCACATTTGAGATCATAAATTTTTGTTCTTAAGTTTAGTTTATTCATTTTCAAGAGACCATTTTTCTTTGAAAATTGTTTCAAAAGTGTTAGTAGGTTCGAGTTCCTCATTCCCTCTTTGCAATTCATGAATATTTAAACCATTATTTGAATTAGATGAGTTTGGAGATACCTCTTGTGATTCAATAGCCATAAGACATGCTGTGTCCTTATTCGGTTGGTCATTAACTATTGCTCCAAGCTCCACCAACCAACACCTTCTTGTCCTTCGCCTTTGGACAATCACTCAGTGATTTTGTCCCCACATTATAACAACCACGTTTAGGCCTTGAGCTTCCAACACCCTTGTTTTCATAACCACGACCTCTTCCTGTTAGAATTAGAAGTATTGATCATTTATGTAATCAAAGAGAGATCTCAATGATCGCCCTTTAGGGGGAGATTGTTAGGAATAGAAGTGACGATCATTATCGAGTCAACTAGTCTTTTACTATTTGTAAAATATAAACGTGTAATAGGTAGTCTAAAGCTAGTCCATAAGTTTATGTAAAAGCCTAAAGGGCTCGGCCCATTAGAAGGCCCATGTGCATATGTATGGAACTATATAAACACCTCAAATGAGTCATTTGAGGTGTGTGCTTGAGTGTGTATTATGTGTGTGTTTTATGAATGATACTCTTCCATCTTTATCTCTCTACTTTCTCTCTCTAAAATATACATATCTCAAGTTACCTAAGTGCTTCATAGATTAGTGATACAGTTAGATCTAAGTTCCTACAAGTGGTATCAAGAGCCAAACAATGATTTAGGATTTTTGGGTGATTTTTGAAGAAAAGTTATAGTTCTTGGCGAGTAAGCAACTGTTTCTGCGAGTAAGCAAGTGTTTCTGAGAGTAAGGCTGCGAGTAAGCAAGTGTTTATGCGAGTAAGCAAGTGTTTCTGAAAGTAAGGCTGCAAGTAAGCAAGTGATTCTGCGAGTAAGCAAGTGTTTCTGCGAGTAAGCAAGTAATCTGAGAGTAAGGTTCTTTGCGAGTAAGCATATCGAGTAAGCTAAAGTTTCCTTATAGTTTATCTAGTAAGGAATTTTTTTTGCTTTCTCCTAAGGGGAACTATACTTCGTTGATTTTAACTCTCCGAGTAAGCAAGTTTCACCGAGTAAGCAAGTTTCATCGAGTAAGCTTATTTCAGCGAGTAAGCTACCGAGTAAGCAAGTTTCACCGAGTAAGGAAATTCAGAGAGTAAGGAACTTTATAACTTTCAGAGTGTAAGGAACTTTACAACTTTCAGAGAGTAAGGTACTTACAACTTTCAGAGAGTAAGGAACTTTACAACTTTCAGAGAGTAAGGAATATTAAAACTTTCAGAAAGTAAGAAATTTTATAACTTTCAAAGAGTAAGGAATTTTATAACTTTCAGAGAGTAAGGATTATTCTTTAATTAAGGGAACTATTCTTCAAGTAAGGAATTTAAAACCGAATTTTCAAAGACTTTCGCCAAAACATCTAAACTACAACAACCTCCCTTAAACAACACCAAACACAACTCCTACTTCGTTGAACCGATCCATGATCAACTTTATCACACATCAGAATTAAATGGAAAAGGAAATGAAAATGAAAGAGAGAGATTTAAAGAAAAAGTTTACAGTGTTCAAGTCACAGGTTGAGAAGGTTATAAACACATCAGGATATGAACCAAGGTTCAATCAGGCATTTGAATACTTCATCAGAATCCAATTTCATCAGTTCAAAGAAAAACTCGTCTAAAGTCTGAATCAACTTGAAAAGCTACTCAATAGAGATAAACTTCATACACGTGACTACAAGGAAGCTCTTAAAGTGATCCAAACTCAGCTTCAAAGTATATTTAACCCTTGGATAATGAACTAGACAGAGTTTATCAATGCGTTTTATCAAAGATTTTGGGTAAGTTATACGACATTCAGAACTAAATGTATCAATGACATGGGTGAACTCGAAAAGATACTCGATGCTGAGGAAGTTGAGTTAAATGAAATTGAGAAGCTGAAACGGGAAAGAGAGCAGATTGAACAAGATATGCAGTTAAACGAAAGAGAGCTAATTTAAAGAGAGATAAAGTTAAAGGAAACAGAGGTTATTGAAAGAGAGACAGACAAAGAAGATCCAGTAGAAGAAGAAACAGTCAATGCGGGTGAAGCATCAGACGCTATTTTGGTTTTCACGAGAAGTGATACATCTTCAGAACAGCAGGTTGAAAGCAGCAGTCCAAGGTATGATTCCGATGCTGATAATACACACAGTAATGAAGCTGTTTCGGATACCGAGGATGATCACATCAGACCTTCATTTGACACAGAGATATTGGCTATGGTACAACATTCAAATGATAATGATAATGTTGTGTTCGATAATGTGTTTGCTCACGATCAGACACATCCTGGGCATCCTGAGTCTGTTAGTGACACATATGTGGTGGAACAAAAGGATAGTAATATCACTCTTGCTACCCCAGATATGGATCCTAATGGAGGTGAGCGTGTACAGGATGGATCTAATCATGAACAAAATCGTGCCTTCTTTGCTTCATTAATCAATAATTTCAAACATGAACTTGATAAGTGCAAAGAGGACAATCGTGAAGCTAAGAAAGCGAATGTCTTATTGACCAAAGAGCTTGAGAGATTTAAGGAAATGGAAAAACGTTTTGAAAATATAACAAAAAGAAAATCTAAACTTGAAATTGAAATCTCAAACCTTAAATCTCAAGCTCGGAAGTTTGAAATGAATGGAGAGTCTATTAAACTACTTTTAAAACAAAAAGAAGCACTTGAAGTTGGTTATAGAGAAGTTGTTTTTCGTGAAAAACGTTCCATTCAAAAATTGGATGAACAAATGGTTCTTAACAACAGAAAGGTTGAAGCGCTTTTAAAAGAGAACAGTGATTTAAAAAGTGAAAATTCAAGGCTTCAGAAAACCACTTCAGATTTTGAGATTGTTAACACAAAACTTGAGAATGAAAACCAAGAGTTTTTTAAACGAGACGATCTTGAAAACAAAATTCGAAAATTAGGACAGACAACTCAGACTTTCAACATGATGCCTACTAAAGATGAGGACATTTCTAAATAAACATCTGGAATTCGTTTTGTGAATATTGCTCATTTGGAAAATGGAAAACCGTGTTTTTTAAACAAAGTGAAAAAGCTGATACCTATTTTGTATAACGCTGAAGATATGGGAAAAGAATTGTCAGCTGATCTTTTGTATGAGTCTCAAGATATTTTAAAATGTGAAGAGGAAAAACGTTTAAAAGTAAAACAAAGAAAAACCCCATTCTCGTACCACGGCTTTGTGTATGGCTGTACACAATTGACAGATATACCAAAAGAACCTTTGGAAAGAAAAGACACGAATGTGAAAAGATATTTCAAAGAAGCTCAACTTGCTACTTTTGATGCTAAGTTATGACAAAATAGAGCAAGGAAACAGTTTTGTAATCTTAAACATCACATTGAGCAAACGTTGAAAGTCATTGGTGTTAAGCAACAATACAACAATAATGGTTTATCTAATCCTCTTTCATCAAATTTACGCCTAAAAATTGAAGTAAAAAAAATTAAAAGATGAGATTGAACCTCGTGTGAAAGATATCAACTTAAGTTTTGATCACTTTGAAAAATATCTGTCACTGAAATAAGAGAAGATTTAAAGTACGTTCACTCTCTTGAAAACGAATTTGATGAAAAATGCTTAATACTTGACATTCAAAAAGAATTTTTCACAAATCAAATATAGTCATTAAAGTTAGTATCTGTCAGCCATGATTATGAGAATGTGAATTTTGAACAAACATCTTCTTTGAAATCTGGAAATCTTTATCTCAAAAAGAAAATCACTGAGCTTTCAAAAGAAGCAGCTGATGCCAAAGATGAATTGTCAAAAAGAACTACTCAGTTTGAGAAAGATCTTGCAAAACTCGAAGCACAAAGTATCTATTTCCAACTAAAACTGCAAGAGAAGAATGAGAAAAAGTTTTAGGAAAACTCTTTGACATCGGTGCTTAAAAGAAAAGAAAAGATTTTTGAAGAAATTTGTGATGATACCAAAATCAAGTTTGATTTGATGATCTTGATACAAAAAATATTGAGTTTGAACATGCTGTGGCATCATTACAAAAAGAAAATGAGCATTTGAAACAGATTTACAAAAACTTGTTTGATTCAATCAAGCGATCAAGAGTTCAGAATCAAATTTCAAACAAATCTGACTCTCACATCGCACCAAATCATCTTTTTGAAAAAGAAAATTATGTGCTACAAAAGAAAATTGTTGAATTGGAAAAGATGATTGCACAACAAACCAAGGATTTTGGTGATGCAAAAAATGATTTTTCAATCGAAACAGACAAATATGAAAAGTATTTTGCACATCTTGAAAATCAAAATGCTTCTTTACATGAAAAATTGGCATCATCAGATCATCTTTCTCTTCAAAAAGAATACAATGATTTGTGAACTTCATACAATGCCTTAAAATCAAAGTTTGATGTTCTTTACCGGTCAAAAGGAAAATCTCAAGTTTCAAACGAGTCTAAGCCACAAGTATGTGTTTCAGAGAAGGTTTACACGGGTGAATCTTCAAAACCATTTTCAAAAAAGGTTTCTCAGTTTACCACCTATTCCTTGCAAAAAAGAAGGAAGTTTTCAAAGAGACCTACTCGTAATTTTTCTAAAACATTTACTCCTCAAAAGGTTTCAAATACAAGTGCTCTCAAAGAAAAGAATCAAGTTTTTCAAACTCCATACTCTCGTTTTACTCCGGTAAAGCCAGTGTGGAAACCAAAGCAAAGCCGTTCAAAACATTTAAAATATTCATACTCTGAAATGCTCCGCTACAACAAAAGAATGGCTCTGCTTTGAAAACTCCAAATTCTGGAAGGGTTGCATTCATCTCAAAAATGAATTTTTCAAAATGAAACGCCGAGTTTCAACAATGGATGGAAAACTTCTTCTTCAAATTTTAAAACTCCAAGAGAGACATCGGGTTTCTCAAACAACTTTCAAAAGAAAAAGAGTTTTAAATCATCGTTGATTCCATGAGCTTTATTTCAAAATGAAACACCAGTTTTCAGCCCTCGTTGGAATTCAACTTCTTTGTCTCGGATTGACACAACTTACAAATGGATTTCAAAATATTGTAAACCCGTTGGCACTGTGCTTAAATGGGTTCCAAAGGTTGTTGTCTAATCTATCTCATAATGGCTTTTGGACACATCGGTTCAGGACTCGAACTTTAACATAACGACTTCTTGGTATTTCAGCTAAGGACTCGTTCCTCAAAGAAAGGAAAGTGCTTAAATCAAAACAAATGTTTTAAATATTTTTTGAGCACTTATCCTAAAAACATAATGGCTTATGTACACATAACAGTGCATAACCTGTGATTTTAAAGAAAGTACCCTATTGTACGTCTCAGTGTGACAATCCTAAATGAAAAGAAGACTTCTCACAAAATGCTTATCAATGTCTTCTTAATTTTGAGCAAAATTTATTCAAAATGTTTCAAAAGGTTTTCAAAACTTTTCAAAATTTTGCTCAAGATATTACTCCCTCAAACCCTTAAAAGAAAATATTTATTCAAAATGGTATATTTTTTAGGGGGAGTAATAAAAAGATTTTTCACAAAAAGGTTTTATGGCATATGATCAACAAACCTAGGATAATCGTGGAGTAATAAGGTGATTATGGTTAAGTTTATGTCCAATGATCTGCCAGAGCCGGAGGGATCTACCCAAGGACAATTCTAATATATTAGAATTAGAAGTCCTTTATCTCTTTACTTTATCTCTCTCTAAAAACACATATATCTCAAGTCACCAACGTGCTTAAAAGATTAGTGATAGAGTTAGATCTAAGGTCCTACACTTCCAAATTTATTTCCACTACTAAAGCGATTTCCTTGCCTAAACATATTACTCTTCCTAAAGTTCCTCGCCATTATGTTGAACTCTTCATCGTCTTCTTCACTTATATCTTGACTATCACCATCATCACTAGTTTTATCCCTAGTGAGTTTAGCCTTAAGAGCTAACGACTTAACCTTTTCCTTTTTATCCTTAGAGACGACACTAATATTCTCTAAGACCATTTCTTACACCTTAAGGTTTTTGATTACCTCGTGAAGAGGAAGTTCTGCCAAATGCTTGGCTTCTTCAATTGTTGTCACCTTTGTCCGCCATTTCACTGGAAGAGCTCGAAGAAACTTTCTCACATGGCGGACAATAACATTGAATAGCCTTGATCTAAAGATTTGAGACTAGTAACAATAACATTGAACCGTGTGTAACCACTATCAATAGTTTCTTCATCCGATATCATGAACTTCCCATATTGTCCAACGAGGGTGTGAGTTACCTTGATGAGTAATAATAAGTGTATGTCAAATCTCTTTAGTGGTTTTACATATAAAAACTCTCATACTCTTTACGCGACATAGCATTGTAAAGAGTCATCTTGGCTTTATTATTTTTGCCAAATTTCTTTCAGGTGTGTGATAGTACCTTATCCATACCCACTTCGGCACCAAATAAGATTCTCTTGTTTCTTGCTTCCAAGAATATCACATTTAAAGCTTCAACCGCCAAAATAAACAAGAAAGGGGAGAGGGGATCACCTTGTCGAAGCCCTCTATTATCTTGAATTCTTTGGTTGGGGACCCATTAATAAGGACCGAGGCGTAGTTCTCCATTTTTTTACTAAACCCCATTTGAATCATTATTGAGTTCAAGAAATACCAATCCAATGTATCACAAGCCTTTTCAAAGTCCACCTTGAGAAGAAGAAGCTTTATTTTTATGTTTCTTAGCCCATGAATTAATCTCATTGACCAACAAAGGTCCATCGGTTATTTGACGACCTTTAATAAAGTCCATTTGCACTTTACCAACCAATGAAGGAATGACAAGGGCTAAACAGTTTGCAAGGATCTTAGCAATAATCTTGTATTGACAACCAAGGAGGCTAATAGGACAACAATAACTAATAGTAATTGGGTCATCGACCTTAGGGACAAGTATAATGAAGGATGAGTTACACCCACGTGGGATGCAAGCCGAATGATGGAAGTCGTTAACATAAGAAATATCATCGTTACTCAGAACGTGCCCATATTTCTTTATTAGTTTTAAAGAGAACCCATCCAGTCCAGGAGCCTTTTCTCCACCACAATCCTAAACGGCATCGTTAATTTCTTGAGGAGAGAACGGTTTTTCAAGAACGAGGTTGTCATCAGGAGTAAGATGTTTGAATAGGTTGCTAGAAAACGTAGGCCTGTTTGGTGGTTTGTTTTGGTGAATTTGGATTCGAAGAAGTGAAAAATGTGGGATTTAATAATAATAGGGTCTGTGATCCATGAACAATCAATAGCAAGCCTGTTAATTTTAGAACAATTTTTACGATTATTGATTTAATAATAACAAGATCTGTGAAAGAAGTTCAAATTTTCATCACCCTCAACGGCCCATCTAACCTTGGCTTGTTGCTTTATTTCCTTTAAATTCCATGTCAGCTAATTGTTTCTACAGTTATAATATAATAATAAATCAATGCGAAAAATCTACATGTTTTTATACAATTGCTAATAAAAATAGATTTACAAGTTTACGTTAGAAATCATCAAGCATATAGGTGGTCTGTAGATTGTTACCAAAATGTTTTTTTCAAGCTATATATACAGTAAATTTTTCGTTTTTTAAAACATAGAGATCGTGTAGTTCAAAATTTTAAACTTTTATTACATCGGAAACTTATATCATAATTTCTTGTGCTTACAAAGTGGGAATATACATTTTTTTTCCAATGTGCATGGAATATTTAATAGAGGACAAATATTATTAGTAAGCTAAACTAATAATTAGTTGAAAGTGTATCTTAAATAATAAGTATCATATTTAAGTAGTACTAATTAGTCAAACATCTACATGGAGAAAGCAACGCCTTTGTGACTTTTTCGATGCTTTGAAAACACTCTTTTACTATAGAAAGGGATACACTATCCAACCATCATAATTTTCTATGCATAAAATTCTACTCGTGTTTTATCTGAGTAAATATGCGGTTCCAATTGATTCAAAACCAAACCATTAAATCATCTTAAACGTAACTTCATATTCACTAATCTATGTTTTGCAACTATGAAGACGAAAGAAGACATGCAAAGGAAGAAAAACCTAATACTTTGTAAATGAAAAAAAAGGAAATGTTGTTTTTCAGGTTTCAACATGAGAAGAAATATACGACAACTTTCCATATATACAAAGACCTCAAAGTTCTTGAAATGCGTTCTCATTTCAAGTACCTTTGTCTTTCTTAGTAGCTACTTATAACCTTTTGGTTTGTTTTCATAACTTAATTACCTAATTGATGGTGAGAAATCTCTTTTAAGACTCGAGCTCTCTTCTACCATCTAATACATCGGGCTTAGTAACACTAAAAACCTAATATTCACTAACTAGCAACATGTGTACTATACAATAACATGACGAAAAATCAAGGAAACAGTATCAGGGTTATGAGGTTGAGACCATTATTGTTCTATAAACTCATTGAAACTATAGAAATATTGGCCATAGTCTAATGAGGTCATAGAACAACACAAATCTTATTCCTTTGGACCATAAGAAGTTCAATTTTGTTGTTGGTTGTCGTTCTCTGGTGTGTCTAAGATGCTCATCTCAACATGGTTGAAACAATCCAACCCAAAATCATGAACTCCAAAATCTTGACAATCCAATAGCCACGTAGCACAATCGTCCCATGAGTTGAAGCTTCCAGTATAGTTAGTAAAATTGTGTGCGTTGTTTGGTAACTCCCAAGTCGTTGTATCAACTAGTGGAGGCTCATCGTCGCCAAGAAGATAGCTTAACAACTTTTCGTCTTCACAAAGGCTTAACAACTTTTCGTCTTCATTAATGCTTTCAAATAACTTTTCAGGTTCATAACCCAAAATTGAACAATTTTCAAGTGGCGAGGTACTTGAGTTTTCATCCGAGCTTCCTGTAGCATTAGCACTTTCCACGGGCGATGAATGAGAGTTGTGTTCAGATTGCGAAGAGTGATCTTGAGGAGAAGATGTTGTCTTTGTGTCCTGAGGTTCCTTCTGAAGTGGTTCATGAGTTACGGGATCAATTCCCCTCTTTATAAGTTTCTTCTTTATATGGGTGTTCCAATGGTTTTTTATCTCGTTATCTGTTCGCCCTGGCAATCTCGCTGCGATTTTGGACCACCTAACAAACAAAAAAATGAAGAAACATGGTCTATTTAGAACGATAAACAAAATCGATATAGATACGCTCCTGGATGCAAAAATTATCCACTTCCATTTTTGTAACACGAAGAATCATTTAGACTGGACCCACAAAACAAAACTACAATCACTAAAAAAGCGAAAGTACTAACTCTTTTTTTTAAACTAACTACAATAATATGTGAATTACAACTTTTAAGTATAAGAGATCCCGTTGCAATAAACGAATAGCGTACTATAGGGATTTTTTTTGCCCAATGTTACCACAACAGCATGCCAAACTTCACCGTTATTATGATGTTATTGGTCCCTCGCCAGTCAATTCATATCTCTACATCTCGTTATCTGATTTATTTATTTATTTATTTATTTTTTACTTTTTTTTATGATTGGGTGGAGTATTTTTGATGATGTGTTATGAAACTCACATATATTTTAACAATAATAGCTGAAAAATGTGTTTTAGTTACTGTAATGTTATTTAGTGTATGATGAGATGACAACCAAATAATATTTATTTGCTGCAAAGTGTCCTAGCTATCTAGCTATCTAAGATCATTTGCTTACTTCAATTGAAAATAGACCAATAAAAATTAGGCACTAAAAAGTCTAGTCGTAGCTTTACTCATGCCGGCCATAAACAATATTTTTTCAATTAGTACCATAATTTCTCATTCCAATATTTCTTACTTCATCATGAGTCTACTTTTAGTAAAAGCAAAATGTTTTTACGAGGTCTTTCTTTTTAAAAACTTTTGTATAGATGAAAGATGGTCTTTACTCTTTATGTATGCGTGTCCTTAATTTGTAATTGCATTCTTTAAATCAAAATATAGAAGATCAATATGTAAAAGAAAATCAATAGAAAAATCCTTAATTTGTCATATGCATGCTATGGTTGTCCAGGGTTAAAAACAAACATGCATGATCATTAAGGAAAATTGATAGAAAAAATGCAATAGTAAAAATGTATAATCATTAGTCATCATATATAGATGAATGATTACGGTGTATTGAAAAAAAAAAAAAAAAAAAAAGTTAGAAAGAATTCTTTTCAGAGAAACGATTAGATGCCAAAAGATTATTGGTTGGAAATAAAAAACCAAATTTTCAAAACTAATAATAAAACGCTCACATATATGCAAGTTTAAGCATGAAACTTATCACATCTTTATATCTCTCACAATCATTTATTTGTAGCTGATAAAGATTAAGAAAATCCCGTGAAAGTTTTAGTGTATAGTTCATTTTGATAATTCAGTTTAATTACATGCACACAAATATGCATGTGCTAGCTAGGAATGAATGAATAGAAGTCGTATATGTAAAACCTACCGATTGCCAAGACGAGCATGGAGATCAATAACGAGTTGCTCTTCAGACTCGTTAAGTAGACCACGCTTCAAGTCGGGTCGAAGATAGTTAGTCCATCGTAGACGACAACTTTTCCCACAACGACGAAGGCCAGCGAGCTTAGGGACAGCTCGCCAACAACATTGGCCATTTGTTAAGATAAAGTTGATGAGCTTGTTATCTTCCTCAGCTGTCCAAGGACCTTTCTTAACCCCTAGTTTATCACAACATGGTTGTCTTCCCATTGTAATAAACTACCAACCGTCCACCAACTTTAAAAAAAGACACTTGATAACTTAGTTTAATATATGTTATATCCAAATGCTTATAATGTAATGTATAAACACTTTAAATCACACACTTGCTAAGTTTAAGATATGGCACCACCAACCTATATATATAGTTGGAAATAGAGAGAGAAAGATATGCTGAAGATGGAGAGAGAGTATATAGGGTCCACCATTGATATATGATAGGCACAGGTGAACTACAACTTGGTTTGGTTTTGGTGGTGAGTGATGAAGTGAAAAGGAATGATGGTTGAAACAAAGACACATATGTGACTTCAAAAAACAAATGATAGAAATTTTTTATTTTGTACCCTTCTTCTTAAGTCAAATGTTGAGTTGAACTTTGTGTGTTTTTTATGACTATATAATTTCTTTTAACAAATATAATAAACCAGCAGGAGCTAATATATACCAACTTCAAGAACCTCTAACTTTTATGAAAACAATTCTATAACAAGAGACCAACAATCTTAAGCAACAAAACGAAAACACAATCCACAGAATAGAAACAAGCAAACCCTAAGGAACTAAACGATTGAACCTAAACCGACACTTGACGACCCAAAACAATGCATCTATAACCAAACAACTCTACAATCGTTACAAATTACATCGTTAGATGACGAAGATGACGTTTGAGAGTCTTGGACAACCTTAATCGCGGATAAACATTTTTGAATTCCTTGATCTGTAAAGCGTCAAAGACATACTCAATAGCTTTTGAGTTTTTGCAATAATTAGTGTACACTAATAAACAATATAGTATGCGTGTATAAGGACATAAGTTTAGTAACTTTAATATTCTTGGATTTATACGTCATGATATTGAATATGTAGATCATCATTAACGTCATATTAAAGTTCACTTGACTTGCATGTTCTCGACACATGATATATTATGAACTATACATACATAGTGTTCTGCCTATGATTGCGATCGATGCATATATCTGGTTTATGTATAAAGCTTTTCCTTTTGCTTTCTCAAACTTGGCATTTGGTGTAGCCTTTTGCGCTCTATTGATTAAGTTTAAATTGATGCGTATCAAAATTTTACTCTTCATAGTTAATTATTAATTTTTGGATTTTGAATGACATATGACATAAAAAGTATATTTCAAAGATACTGTTTACACAATGAATGTTGTTTTCATTCCGACTAAAATGATTTCAATATAATTGCCAAATCTCAATAAGGTATGCAAATATTCGTTTATATTATATATGGTATTCCAAGTTAGGTCATGGTTAATGTCTATTCTCTATATACTAGATTTAGAAAGCTACTACATATATAGCATTTAGGGAGCAAAAGTGAATAAAAAAATGTACAGGGGTTGGAATTGCAAAATAAGCTCAGACAACATATTTTCGTGTTCTCGTAATTGCACTCTTACTCAAGTGTTACGTCACCCCTTTCGTCATCATAAAGTTACGTGTCTTTACGGTAGAAGGTTTAGATATCGTGCTTTACACTTCCGACCCATTATTTTAGGAACCTTTTGATTTTGACCCAAATCTCTTTGATGTCTCTTTTCTTTACCTATTAGCAGTAATCGGTACAAGATGAAGTTTTTCTGTTCAAATTATTTGTAATGAATACGGATTTGAGTTAGATGTAAGTTATTTAATTTGGGTATCTTCTTGACTGTTATCGAAGCCTTTCGGGAAAAAGTTATAAATACATAATGTACTTTTTAAAATAACTTATTATGATTTATGAACTTTACTTACTGTCATAATAAATAACCGTTTTAATTTTATTTGGTTATTTAATGGCCGTTTGCAATAAACATTTGCACCGTTAGTCCTTTAACTTTTTTCCAGTTATAAAAGTTACAATAATGGTCCTTGTGGTTTGGGTTGACTTTCACCTTTCGTCCATTATTAAAAAAAAAAAAATTTTCACTTTTATTCAAAAAAAAAAATCTTTCCGAAAATCTTTTAAAAAATAAAATTCTTTTCGAAATTTATTTTTCAAAAAGTTTTTTCCTATATTTATTTTTACAAAAAAAAATGATATATTTTTTCGTACAACTTTTTTTTTTCAAAATTTTATTTTCTAATTCTTTTTTTCGAAAAAAAATTTTCAAACAATAATTATCGAAAAAATATTAAAATATTCAAAAAATAAAAATATTTTTTTGGAAATTTTTAGAAAAAAATTTAAAAAATATTCTAATCTTTTTTTTAATTTTCGAATAAAATGTTTTTCTAATAAATTTTTTTTAGAAAACTATTTGAATAAAAATATTTTTTAGAAAAAATATTTAAAAAAAAAATTCGAATAAATTTTTTTTTCGAATAAAAATTTATTAGAAAAATATTTTTTAGAAAAAAAATAATATTTCTGAATAAAAATAAAAAATAAATAAATTTTATTATTATTTTTTTGATTTTAACTTTTTTTACTGTTTTTTTAAAAAAAATTTAATTTTTTTTTTGTTTATTTTTTTTAATCTGGATTAAAAAATTTATATAAATTTTTTTAAAAAAAAATATGGACAAACATTTATTTTTTTAATTTTTTTAAAAATGCGTATTTATAAAAAAAAATTAAAAAAAAAATATTTTTTTTCACAAATATTATTTTTTTTTAATTTTGATTTTAAAAAAAAATGAACTTTTAAAAAAATAATTTTTTTAAAAATTTTTCCTTATTTTAATACATTTTAATATTTTTAATAATTTTTTTTTTAATTTTTACTTTTTTTAAAAATTTTAAAATTTTTTTAACTTTTTTTTCTAAATTTTTATTAACAAAAAAGATTTTATCTAGATTTCAAAAAAAAAAATGTTAAAAAGTTTTTTTTAAACGGTCGTTTGTATAACGGACTAACAGTGCAAATGTTTGTTGCAAACAATCGTTAAATAACCAAATAAAATGAAAACGGTTATGTATTATGATAATAAGTAAAGTTCATTGAGTATAATGAGTTATTTTAAAAAGTACGTTATAACTTTTTCCCAAGCCATTTCTCTCACCCAAGATCTTTACTTAAGTAGGTTTAAACCTAATGTTTCTCGTGTTTAGGAGCGGCTCAATTTTACGGGGTCCTAAAGCAAAATTTCAAAATGAGGTTGTATATTTTAAATCAACTTTGCATAGCATTTTTTTTTTTTTTTTTTTTTTTTTTTTTTTTTTTTTTTTATCAAGAAATAAGCCCATTTATCTAATTCTTTTATTAAGTAAAAGGTTCTAACTCGGTGAATATATTACTGCAAAAAATTGTTAAGTACAAAAGATGTGGGTGAATCTCACATCTCAGCTTATTACATAGGCGGTAAGAAATGCATAACAAGATATTTCTACTCCCACAAAAGAAATCAACCACTAAACATTAGATTACATTTGACTCAAAAGATACCAATATATAAACTATCGTCTACTTCGAAAATTAATGTCTAACAAGTCACAGAATATAATGACAACTACCCTTCAATTAGATTTTCATTCTGATAACCATCATACTCGCCATAATCTTCATCCTCAAGTGACCATGCATTATTTGCACCTTCACCAGCTCGCTTTGAAGAGGAAGCCATGAAATTAACAGTCTTATCGTATACATCCTCAACATCACTATCACTGTCACCTCCAGCCATTGTCACATCCTTACTGCATGACCAATAAAACATAAAACAGCGGAATTAAACATATAACAACCATGTATCCAAAACCGTAATAGTCAGATATTCCTAAACATTGATATAACCTAATTAGTCCTAACACGTAAAAAGATTTTTTATAGAAGAGTTACTAGTTTCCTGCAATTGTGTAAGCTTCTTGATCAATCACGTTGCGCGGGTTCACCTTCTTTGTTGGTCGATCAAATTAAGGTTTTCAGGAGGAAAACCTACACAGGTAGAACTAGGGCTATAAACCTACACAAGTTAGGCGAGTACGAAACCAAGGTAATACTAGTGGACTAGTAGGAGTCAACTTTGGTCGACTTGGAGATCGATCGAGGGTAAAGCCCTCCTGGGTTCGATCGGACGAGAAGAGGAGAAAAGGAAGAGGGTTTTTAGTGTTTGGTTGTTTGTTACGAGGATCCCTAGAATTCTCATTGTATTATATGATACATGGGAAGGATCTAGAAGGCCTTTATTTGTCCAACAAGTAGGCAAGTTTGACAAAAAGTCAAACTTCTCCCATTAAGAGATTTCGGGAGACCCCGAAGGTTTGTGGTTTTTTCCTTTTACTACCTAATATTTATCAAATACAAATATTACACTTTGGGTAATTACAATTTAACCCCTCAATGAAAATACTACAACATTTTCATTTCTTTAATACTCTCATTTCATTTTGTAACTCGTTTCTTATTTTCGCTTGCATGGTATGTTTAGTGTGCACTGGTGTGACCTTTCGCCATTGATGTAAAGGCTAGAGGTGAAAGATTCGTTGTGCCTTTGCACGTAATCCTTTCAGACTCCCATTAGTGCAAAGCAACAACATATGAACCTCTTTCACCATACCTAGAGGTTAGTAGCAAGACTAGCACCTAGCTCACAGTAACCAATTCAATACACACTGGTACAAAAAGTTGTATTGGCCACGCCAAAAATGTGTGACGATATGCATATAGTCACACACGTTTTTTTTCGTTGTGTGTCACTAAAGGTCCCGCCACCGTAGCTGGCATATAGTCACATTGTTGAGTTTGTGGCCATTGTCGTTGAAAAAGAGTGACCAAAACCCGAATATGTGTGACAAATTATGCACAATTTTTGTTAGATTAATCAGTATGTGTGACCGTAAACACTTTATAGTCACACAAATATTTTTATAGAGTAACTATTGTTCGTCCTTTAGCCACATAAATATATAATATATGTGACATTTGAGATGATTTATTCAAGTAAATATGTATTATGTTTGACTATTCCCGTCCTGTGGCCACATGAGTATATAATAAATGTGACGTTTGTAATGATTTAGTCACACAAAAGGTATTGTTTATTTTGAGTTAGTCACATACAAGTTTAAAATAAAGTGGCCAAAAATGTTAATGTGTGACCACATGTTGTTTAAAGTGAAGAAATGTGTATTTTGAGTGACTATTGTTCATCCAATGGCCACATTAATTTTTTGTTTGTGTGACCTTTTGGAATATTTAGTCACACAAATCATCTTTGTTTTGGGTATTTAGTCACACACAGTTAAGCATAAAGTGGCAAAAAATGTTAATAAGTGTGACCATATGTTGTTTAAAGCGAAGAAATGTATATTTTGTGTGACTATTGATAATCCAATTGCTACATGAATTTTTTTTGTGTGGTCTTTTGTAATATTTAGTCACACAACGAATTAAGCAAACAGTGACCAAACTTGTTAATAAGTGTGACTGTATGCATCTTTTAGTCACATTTAAAAAATCAATATATATCAAAACAAATTCAAGTATATATCAAAACAAATTCAAATACAATAACAGTTGTAACTAATACACTATATGAACCAACAGTACTAACTTATACTAACTTATAACTAACAGTTGTAACTAATACACTAGCAGTATTAACTTCAAGAACTCATCATTTTGCTGCTTATTTGCACTTGATTTCTGCTTTTCTTGTAGCAGTCTGTTGTTCCTTCCATCCATTTTAAACACATGCTGCAACAAAGAATTCAACAACAAAAACATCAATAGAACTGCCCAAAACTATTTCAAAATAAGGTTTCTGTCAGCGTTATAGCATTCAAGTTCATGCATTATTGCCTTAAGATTAGTTCATAGTGTTTGGGTAAACAAATTATGCTAATTAGTTAAATGGCTATATAATAAGTTTCATATCAGTTGTCAAAATACTTGATAATATGAGTACCTTTAAGAGATGAGCCTGTAGGGTACGATCCCTAGAAAATCCTTGCCACGAAACGTCAAACTGATAAGCTGAAGTTGGAGGTGCAATGTTTTTTTCAGCTTCAGCAATGGCAAGAGAAGCTGCACGAGCATTGGCTAACATCATGGATAGGTATCACTTCTTCTGATCCTGCAAGCCTCTGCATGAGTCAAAAAAAGGTAAGAATCACAAGGAAACTGAAATATCATTAAAAAAAAGATTGACGGGTTGTATTTAAGCCCATCCCATAGGTGGTGACACTTTGAAGGTCATGGATTCAAATCACACTTATTCCCTCACATAGTCACATAAGATATGATTAATCCCTAGTATCTAATCTTATGTAGACTACAGTTAGTAGAAGGAAACAGAACTCACCCTGAGCAACATCACTTCATTATTTGAAGGCAAAAGTATGTAATAGAACTGCACTGATGTCTCCCTCATAGTCTTTGTATTACATCTGGTCGAACAAACCAATCCTTGATCCAGATAATGTAGGGCACTGCAAAGCCCTTGAAAGACTGCAAAATTGCATCCAAAGAAAACTTGTGGAATTTATGGCGGAACAAGATCATTTAGGAGAACCCTGCTATAAATGAAACTGAAAAAGATGAACCAGAACCATTCAGCGACCTTGGCTATTTAACTCTGCCTGGTCTGTCTCATCCAGCTCATTAGAAGTTGATGGGACAACAACTATTGGAGTCCCCACAATCAACCCTGTTATAAAAGGCCAACAAGTAAAGGTGAGAAAACAACAAGATCTTTCACAGACTAAAACTAGATGCAGACAGAAAACATATATAGCTAGTGGCTTCTAAGTTAATATGGTCCAACCAAATGGTTTTGTATTAGTTAACTATTTTTTAAGTTTCAACACCTAAGGAAGTCTTTGGTTTTCTGAAAGATTAGACCCACCCGAGTAAAGAGACGCACAATGAAAAAAGTAAAATTCTAGAGCTAATCCGAAACAAAACAACAACAGGAGTTATCGAAATCTATGTGTCTATCTATGCACCTAACATAAGTAAATTAGCTCCATGTGGCCAAAGTTTTGAAACAATAACTGCTAGTCATTTTCACGAAATTCAGGTAGGAAGATATACAAATATTGCTATACAGATGAATTGGGTGTGAGGATTACCTTAACTTAAAGACCCTAAGTTGGTTCTTTCAATAATGTTGAAGTCAATAAGTGAGGTAACATACTGCAACTTTATATAGTAGTGAAAGGAAGGCATGAGCAGGATTGTATGCTTGCCAACTTTCAGAGAGTTTCCAATCAGATCAAGTGCGGCAAGCTCATTACAAGTGACTGGACAAGAAGTGGACTTCACCAATTTGTTTCCACGTTCATCAACCAATGGATAACCATGGCACCTATATACCTAATAGAGTATAGTTGATCTAGTAAAAAAAAGAACGATATAACAGATCAATGGATTCAATGGCTTTTTAAAACTCTCCTTCACAATAGAATACCAGAGAACTAGAGACGATAAAGCTTAAACTATTAACCAGATGCTAGTACATGAAAGAAATAATGATCACTAATAAGAGATGAAAAATAAACAACATAGGCTATTCATAAAGGGTGGGGATCCTCTCCCAATACTACTAAGATGGTGCCAACTACCACAAATGAATAGAATATTTAGCAATCCAAACAATGGTGAACAAGAGTATAAAGACTTAGATGAAAAGCTAAAATCTTAAGACCCACATGGAACCTTAAAATCTATATGATTAAGAGGCTAGAAAACTATTAAAAACCTATTATTCCAGTAGCCAAAACATGAACATTATTGAAAATTCCATGAACCATGCTACTGTCCAAGAAGCAGAGTTTGACGAGTTAATCCTATATAACACTAGTTCATACAAGTTTCTAAGTAGCTCATAAAATAACAATTGTTTCAATCCTATATAAAATAACAATTGTTTCCAGTCAATATGGAATAGTATCACAAGTTCACTAGAGTTGAATTCCTATCTCTCTACATACCGCATAAATGACCCGTTTAAGGTTAAAGGGTCAAAATTGCCACCTCTAATAGCAAGAACTAAACTACTTTCCCTTTTATCTCATACTCAACCAAATAACTCAAACTTCACATCATCACAAACTAACAAAACTAAACATAAACAACCTAAAAAAAAGTAGTACCTCAACAATATTGCCAACCAAATAAGGCAACTGCTTATTCAATTTAATCTTCTCTTGATTCTCTTTAATCTTCACCATAAACGAATCCGGTTCCAAATTCGTTCTTTGCAACTCCTCCTGTATTTATATACACCCATTCAATCAAATTAAAAAAAAAAACCCATTATAAAAAAAAACAAACGGATATTTAGAAAAGTAATTACTTTAAGATTGATGTGTCTTCTGCCATTGGTGTCACCATTGTTTTTGTGATACCTGTAATACATAAAGAACTATAAATGCACTAAAACCTAGTATACAAAATCGATAACAAATAGTATTCCAACATTAATTTCTCATTCAACCTTTAATAATAGAACCCTACCGTTAGGTTCCAATAATCAAAGAACCAACAAAGATTCATGAAAGTAACTAAAATTGGTGATGAGATCAAATAATAAATGCATTAAAGTACATGATTCGTATGATGAATAGACACGGAATCCCATTTGGAGTATAAACACTCTGGATCTGAATCGGTGATAGGTGGTAAGAGCAGAGTGGGTGTCAGTGTGCGAGTGCTTGTACAGTGGAGGTGGTGTACACTGGTGTGATTTTGTTCAGAGAAGAAGGTGTGGTGGGTCTAATGAGAAGATGATAAATGATGTAGGGTTTCAGTCAATTGGTTTAAAAGATAAGGGGGAAAACCCCGCTCAATAACTTTGGGGAAAAAGGGAGTGGGAATTCAAATTTTGGGGAAAGCTTTGGAGGGAATGGCTAAGTTGTGAATATTTTAGTGTGACCATATATGACATTTGGTCACATTGTTAAAGTGTGTGACATATATTTGTCACTTTTAAATTCATACGTGACTAATGTTTCAAACTTACTTTTCAGTTGTCACACATTTCAAATTCATATGTGGCTAAATATTCAGCAAAAATAGTAGTCACTTTTAAATAATGTGTGACAAACTTGACTATATAACTTAGCCACATACATAATTACTTCATGTGACCATATATGAATTTTGGTTATATTGTGCAATTGTGTGACATATATTTGTCACAAATGTATATATATATATATATATATATATATATATATATATATATATATATATATATATATATATATATATATATATATATATATATATATATATATATAATGTGACTAATGTTTCAAACTTATTTATATCGGTCACACGTCCCAAATTATAAGTGACTAAATAATAATAAAAAAAATTACCTGTTACCTCTAATCACATAAATATTCAAATGTGTGACAATGAAATCCGGAAATGGTCACACAAGTTGGATCAAGTGTGACTGTTTATTTTATTCTGGTACATTTAGTTACATAAATATCTGACTGTGTGGCCGTTCAAAAAACAACATGTGTGACGAAATCCCAGATTTGTACTAGTGACACAAGTAGTGATTTTTCCGACTTAAGATCCACCAAGATAAGACTCCTCGTACGCTGATCAAACCATTTGGTCAGTCTTCCGTACGGAATGCGTCCCCCCTACTATGCACAAACCAAACGTGTCTCATTAATTTTGAAAGGTTTGGTCGCCTGGGCGACTGAATGAAATGGAAGAATTTGTATGTGTGAGTGTCTATTTAATTAATTTTTATGGGGTATGTTTTTTGTTGTAACTGCGCATTATTATGAGCATTTGGTCATGCATTTGGTCTAGCTGAGTTAATGATGAGGCAGTGTTGTTTGGTTACAAGTGTGGTCACCACTACTAGTAGTCTAAGTCCATGCATATGACTATATCCATTCACACTTTTGGATATTTTTAAAAAGTAACAGGCATGGATATATTAACATCTTAATAATTTCGTCGTTTCTTTGGTGAAACGATGAAATATATTAGCTCCCAAACAATATGTACACACAAGCATCATTTAAAAGGTGATGGACATGTCCCAAACACCCCTTAAACTGTTTACAACAAATAATAAGAAGTACAAAGTTCTATATAAAACAAGTCGGCTTACAATTCTTGTTCTCTAAGATAAATCGTTTCTAAATATTTTCTATAATTATCTAAATGACTTTACATGTATATCTCATAAGCAGTTGTAACATAACCGCCTAAATAACCTAACAGTGTTAACTTAGAAGCGGCAACATTAACTTCTTCAGAAGCATCAACTTTGTACTAGCAACACTAAGTTTGTACTAGCAACACTAACATACTTAGCGTATATTCCTTGTAATTCTTCAATAGTACTAACTTTGGAAGAGCAGTCTTAACATTATACAGGCAGTAGTAAAACACTTAGCATATTTTTCATTAATCTTCAAGTGCAGTCTTAAATACATAGAGCAGCATTAAGAAAGCTTTTAATCCCAACAGAATTCTTCACTTTTACACCCATTAGTTTCATTCTAATGGTCTCACAAATTTGTTCCATCATAACCTCCTAAGTTCTGTCTTCATATCTAAAAATTCTTTTGTTTCTCTCCGGCCAAATATAATATAGAGTAGCAGCCAAACATAACCTTCTTATAAAATCACCAATACTATTTTTGCATGGGCTGCTTGCATTTTCATCAAAAATTTCCTCCCAGCTTTCTGCATTCGTAGTTACCTGCATCCTGACTTTCATTTTATCCTTTCTTGTTCTCGGGGCTGATTTGTCTCCCATAGTGTCTCAAACACATTTCATACGACCATACTTCTCACAAATCATCTCACGCAAGGGGTCTGGAAAAAAATATCCTTTCTTTAGTCTATTTCAACTTGGAGTTGCAAATTGTCATCTTAGTCATTAAACCATTTTTCCTTACCTCCCACTGAACTTGACGTTAGCATACAGCATTACACTTTTAAGAAGTAACTAGAAACTAAGTCTAAGCCCAGTGAAAATAATGTCAAATGACCTAATACCTCAGGTCATTGGGATAGTCTTTCACGATCAGAGAACACCATTAACTTCGATCCATGTGGTGGCTTTTATATCACAGTCACATCAAACATGTGCCCCGCAAAAGCATGTGAAATTCAACAATCCCCAGAATGTTTGCTATTTCACAATAGCTGCTTTCATTATCTCGGTCTCCCACCATGATAACCAGCTAAGGACCCTTTAAAATGACATATCTTTTATTCATGGATTCAAAATATGTGAAATATGAAAGGATTATGTGCAAACAACACAACAAACTTTCACACTTGCCTTTATAAAAATGTCGAAGGGTCACACCGGTGCATACTAAACAGAACCATGCAAGTGGAATTATGAAACGAGATTACAAGATGAAATGTGAGTCATAGAAAATGAAAATATGGCGTTATTTTCATTTATAGGATCAACAGTAATTGCCCGAGGATTAACATTTATCCTAGATAAATATTGGAGGGTAATAAATAGACAAAAGAAAAAACAATAAACCCCTAAGGTTTGTTGGTCAATTGACCGAATCCCACAAGGGGGTAAGTTTGACTCCTTTTCAAACTTGAATACTTGTCCTACAAGTATTCTAGAATGTTTCTAAGGAGGCTATAAATACAAAGGTTTTCCTAGGCATTCTCATAACGCACAACTAACCCCTAAAATCCCCTCCTCTTCTTTCCTCTCTATATTCGGTCGACCAAAGGGATGAATACTTTTGGACCGATTTCTATAGTCAACTATACCAATCTACTTTTTAGTTGATTGATTTACCCGAGTTCATATCTTGCCTAGCTTTCATAGGATCGAGCCCTAGTTTTACTTGTGCAGTATCGGTGGATACATGACGCAACCCAAAGAGTGGTTTTCCTCCCGAAAACCCTAATCTGGTCGATCAAGGAAGAAGAAGGCAGATCTGCGTGTCAAACTGATCTAGAAGCTTACATAACTATAGGAAACAAGTAAGTATTTTATAAACACCCATAATACGTGTTTAGAGTTAGGTTATATTAGTAATTAGGAAAGATCTTGCTAGCTAGGCGTTATCTGGCTGCATGGCTGATGAGGCGAAATTTGTTATGCTTTTAAGGGGTCATTTAAGCCTTAAGTCGTGATAATATGATCAATCATTATGTTAAATCGTTCCTTTTGTCATTTTAGGTACTTTTGAAAAGAATTATGGAAAAGGAAGCATTTTGGACGTTTTTTGAGCAAAAAGTGAAGAAAACGACAAAGTTAAGAATCCATGCTGGAATTTACACTTGACGGCGTCAGGAAGATCAAGGGAACGGTGTCAGCCTTTGTGACAAGAGGTGGATATTACATTTACACTTGACGCGTCAGAAGACAATCTGGGTATTTACACGTGACGGCGTCACCCTATACCAGAAATAGGCCGTCACGTACATTCTCTAAAGCGTGACGGCCCAGAACTCTTACAAAGTGATGGCGTCAAGAAGTTGGATTGGGCGACAAGAAACCCTAGCCGCGGCGAGATGACGGCGTCAACCATCAAAAGGTGACGCCGTCACCCTTGTAAATCTATATATAGTTTTTGATTTTTCATTCATTGGAGTGTAACTTTGGAGAGGAACTTTTTGGTGGAACACACACACAAACCCTAGTACGAATTTCAGAGGTTTTTAAGGGTTTCATACCCTTGTCCCTTCCATGTTCAATTAAAGATAAGTAATCTATCAATCATTCAATATGTCTATGTGTTGTTTGATTCTATCTTATGCTTGTCTTTCTTTTAACATGCTAGGCTAGCTTTATTTGTGTTTGCTTAGATGTAATGAAACCTAGTTATTGATTATTGATTGATGGTTTGTTATTAGTTGTTGTTGGGTGATTGATAATCGATGTTAGGCTTAAGAAAACTGGCTAATCTCCTATACGGTAACTTGCTTGAACGTCTTAAGAAACATGAATCGGATGTGTACTACGATTTTAATGGTTGTATTTAGTGCATAAGTAAATATTAAGGAGGCCATGGTAAGGATACTTAACATGTTGCCATAGGAAGAGATAGAAGCTTATAGAGTTGGGTAAGATCGTACAAGGCCCCACAAATGGTATTAAGGAGTGCAACTTGTCACCCACACAATTGTAACAAGCTTATCAATAAAAAAAAAAAGATAACTAGGGAGTAATGAAGTCTAAGTAAACACGTTTTCTCCATATATAGTTTTCACATTTTATTTTCTTGTTTATTTTATTTTAATTGTTAAGTAGTTAATTGGCTTAGTTGACTAGCAACTAATTCCGCCCACTCTTCCAAATACCCGAGATTTTACTTGCTTTCATAAAATATAAAAATTCAAAAAAAATTATCCCTCACCTCTAGACCTAGTTAGATTAATTTCAATCCCAGCGAACACTATTCCCTGTGGAGAACGATCAATCCCCCGGTACTTGCCACTTCACTATACTACATCGGTCAGGTAAACTACCTGGTGGGGATTGTAAGCTTCTCAAGATCCCTTGAGAAGTAAAACTTTCGTGTAGACCGCAATCCGCACATTAAAGTTTTTGGCGCCGCTGCCGGGGAATAGTTATTGTTTAGGTTGAAATTTATTTTTATTAGGTCTACTCACTAGATTCCTTTCTAGTGAGATTTTTATTTTTATTTTTATAGGTTTTCTTTAGTCTATCTTTTTCTTTGTGTCTTTGTTCGTTAAAACCTTTTCATTGACTCTTCCATTCACCAATATGGAAAACCCGAATCCACCATACTACCGACCACAAAATTCACCCACTCCAAATGACATCTTGATGTTCAAACAACATCAAGATGACCTATCTATGATGCATGGACTCGTTTTAAATATTTACTCCTAAAAGTCCCTCATCATAGTTTCGATCTATGGTCCCAAATTCAAATATTTTATTATCGTGTCAACCACTATACCCAATTGGATATTAACCATGCCGCAGATGGGGACCTTTAGGAATTAAGTGCTGACGAAGCATGGGAAACCATAGAGGATTGTGCCCAACTCGCTAAAATTTTGGACAACCCAACAAACGTTGTCACGGATCAATTGATAACAGTTTGAGGGAACAAGCAAGAAGTTTGTTTGGGGATAATAAGATTATATTTGAGATACCTAGGTTCATGGAACGGTTTGATGCCACCATAATATAAGATGAACGCATAGGTAATCTAGATAAGATGGAGGATAGAGTAGAAAATCCAAGCCCACCAAGTACCCCACAAGTCCTACCATCACTTGAGGAATACACACCACCCGTGACTTACCCAAAAGAAGTAGAAGAGGAATTGAAATAGGTCCCGATCCACCCATCAAACCATATAGTCCGGGTAGTCTTAGGACAAAGGTAATGGATTCTAAGCCTTGTAAAGAGGAAGCCAATATAGGAGTGGAAAATGACCTTACATGCTTACATCACCCATTTATGATTGATCACAAGAAACATTATGGGTTTAAACCGGGTTTATTAGATAAAGATGGATTCCCAACTAGGAGTCTCTCAAAGTTGATAGAAGATGATCCCTTTTTAGGAGAAAACCTTAACTCACCCATTGACCAACGTGAACTAGGTAAAGTTATGATGAAAGGAGCGCACCCCTTTGAGCATTTAATTCATCCACCACTCTTTCCTAACGAGGCATATTTCCACCCTAAGGGTGTGTATCGCTACTTTCACCCGCACTTAATCCTAAATGTAGGGAAAACCTCCCTTATTTCCGTTAAATAAGGGTAGAGTCAGGCTCGTGACTCGAACAAAAACAAGCGCTTCTTGGGAGGCAACCCATGTTTTTAATTGTTTGATATTTTTATTTTATTTGTTTGTTTGAGTCATATATGCTTAATCATAATTGTTTAATGTTCATGTATCAAACATTTGTGAAAATGCTTTATTTTGTTTTTAACTTCGACTTGATTACATATAAGGGTATTTTGCAAAAGATAAGTGTAAGGGAAATCCAAATTTGTTTTTAAGATCAGATTGAGCATGAACGATAACAATAAGATATAAACATACATATTAGTATTTGTTTGAGCCAAATGCTTTTATAGAGTCATAATGATTGTTTTACAAGATTTCAGGAATTAGAACATAAGTTTTTCTTGAAATTTTCCGGAAACAAAATAAAAGAATTTTGTCAGGTCAATTCTGATGTCGTCAGGCATCACCTGACGACGTCAGGTATAATTTTCTGGAAATTTTGCAGGTTTTGTTTTTCTGCCGGAATTGTAAAGTTTCGTGAAATCTGTATAAGAGGCATATGATTTGCGGGATTGCACCCTCAAAAAAGGTTTTACCTCTCAAGGGATCTTGAGAAGCTTGCAATCCCAGCCAGGCAGTGTACCTGATCGTTGTAGTATAGTATAGTGACAAGTACCGGGGCATTGATCGTTCAACATAGGAATAGTGTTCGCTAGGATTAAAATTCTACTAAACTAGGTCTAAAGGTGAGGGATGATTCTTTTTGTATTTTTATATTTTTATAAAAGCAAGTAAAAATCTCGGTTTTTTGGGGAGTGGGCGGAATTAGTTGCTAGTCAACTAACCCAATTAACTAAAGATGCAATCAAAATAAAATAAAATAAAACTTAAACTAATTTGTTGTGAAAACAATAATGATAGAAAATGTGTTTACTTAGATTTCACTACTCCCTAGATATCTTTTACCGGTTGATTAGCTTGTTACAATTGCATGGATGACGGGTTACATTCCTTATTACTAGTCGTAGGGCCGTGTGCGATATTCCCTAACTCTATAGGCTTCTACTTCACTCTAGGTCGAGCCGACTACTAGCTCCTAATGTAGTATCACTAGCAGTTGCCTACGCATTAAATACAACCAATAAATTGTAGTATACCTCCGATCATGTTTCTTAAGACGTTCAAGCAAGTTATCAATTGGAAGTCTGCCAGTTTTCTTAAGCCTAACATCGAATTCAATCATCCACAACAATTATAAACAAACCATCAACCCATAATAAACATCTAGGTTTCATTACATCTAAGCAAACACAAAAAAAAAAACCTAGCCTAGCATGTTAAAAAGAAGATAAGCATAAAATAAAATCAAACAACACATAGACATATTGAACAATTATTGGAAAACTTATCTTCAATTGAACATGGATGGAACAAGGGTTGAAACCCTTGTTGTTATAGAAAATTCGTCTAGGGTTTGCCCACAAAAAGTTCTCCAAAAGTTCCACCCCCAATGAATGAAAAATTAGAAAACTATATATAGATTTTACACCTTGACGGCGTCACGTTATAGCTTGTGACGTCGTCAACTCGCCGCCAAATTAAAGGTCGTATTGCCTAGATCCAATCTTGACGCCGTCATGTTGAGAATAAACTCTGGGCTGTCACGTATAAGTTGATCCTGACGGCCTTGGTGACGCCGTCAGGCTTTTTTGCGTTGAAATTGTTTTGGGCCGTCATGTGTATTTTTCATATCCACCTCTTTTGCCAAGCTTGACGCCGTCACTTGTATGGCCTTGACGCCGTCAGGTACTGTTCCCAGCAAGGATTTTGAGACTTTGTCGTTTTCTTCACTTAATCGCTCCAAAAACTTTCAAAATGCTTAATTTTTACGATTTCTTCTCAAAAGTACCTAAAATGATAAAAGGAACGATTTAGGGCAGTAATTGATCAAATAATAACGAATTCGGGCTTAAATGACTCCCTAAAAGCGGTACACTGTTCGCCTTATCAAATACCCTTACATTTGAGATTTGCTTGTCCTCAAGCAAATGCGCTTTTATTCTAATCAAAATACAAGCTAGGGGTCATTTAACACTAATATAAAAGTAATTACAACAAATAATCGTTCCACTTAAAACTGAAAACAAGCACGGAGGTTATACACTAGCACCTCACAAATGGTGTTTAGATACTCACATCTCTCGGGTGTAATAAAGTATATATCATAATATGGAAATGGAAAACATCTCTCACTACCTGTCATAGCAAATAGATTACCATAGGCTTGGGAAAGGATCAAACCTCCACCACTTGGCGTAAGCACCTAGGATAAACTATCAAAGATGTCTTTTAAAGGGTTATAACATGAGGTGTAGGGATATGATAAACACGGTTTTGTTGGATAAAGGCAATATTTACTGGTGGCGAGTTAATCATCTTGGTTAATTACATGTACAATGTGGCGTTGCTAAGCTAAGACTCGACTCGACTTAAGCTAATCAAAACTAGAAACTATGAAACAATCATAAAATGAAACGGGATGGTAGTCCTTATGTTTTCCTTACCTTTTCTCATTTTTTTTTTTTTTTTTTTTTTTTTTTTTTTGCATACACTCTTTGCCCTACCATCCAAAATAATACAACATAGGGGATTTACGTCCCCCTTACACTTAAACTTTTACATACTTTACAATCAACTACTCTAATGACTCGAATCAAGATAATCAAAACACTTAGAGTACTTTTAAAATTAACGCACATATGGGGGTAATAATTGACGTCATCCCCATTACTCCATAACACTAGTACTTTACCCATGAGTCCCAATCGTCCCAAAACAATATGTACAAAATATGACTCGACTTAGCAACCATGTAATAAATTAGACAATTAACAAAGGGTTTAAATAAATAACAATAATGCACTAAAGATGAGTGCATACAAGGAAGGCTAAGGCGATTTGGTTGCACATTTGGGGTGAATTGTAACAAATTCTATCTTTAAGTAAGATGCTTAAAGTTAGAAACGAAAAAGATAGGCTCTGTGGGGTATACTAGGGGTGTCGTGTACTTTATAGTCAAATAATTATGACTTCATTAGTCAAGTAATTTATGGTACGGGTTTAACACAAGGGTGATCCTAATTCCTCTTATCATGTAGTAAATCCTAACTACACGAATGTAATCTCACCAGCGGTCTCTGGATGCATCACTAACGCAAGTTCTGGAATCTAAGTACTACCGGTACACTCATAATCACTAGTAATGAATGCTTTTCCTAACAAATCTAAAGGCGAACCTCACATATTTGGGTGGAAAATTTTTCTGAGTGGTACGGTTTTTGTGCTAGTCATACAACTCCTATCCATGAGACGCTTATTAAGGCTAAAGCTTCACTCCTAAATGTTGTAAAAAAATTTAAATTTGGCGCTAAAATTGCCCTAACAAGTATTTCTCTTAGTTTTATTACACACATACTATCAAACAAACAAACTCAAGTGCAATTGTATCCTCTAAGGTATCATTATTTACCCTCCCCTTACACTTAGGCTGAACATTATCCCTAATGTTCAATAAAAAGATGTAAAAGTAATGAAGGTAAAATAATGAAAACAAATACTCCCCTAATTCGTTCGGTATGGATAGTGTGTCAACAAGGTTAGATCTTCTTCCAAGAAAATGAACTTTGAAAGCTTCCCTCCAGAAATATTAATCATCCTCTTGTCCAATGTAACCTGTTAAACCTGAGAAAACAATCAAGGCAAACCTCACGTAAAATCGGCAGCAATCTATATATACTAAAAATCCTAGAAATCAAATTAAGATATAATGCTTGTGGAATGAATGTTTGCAGATTTCCTGGAGTTTATAAAACTAAAGAATCAACAAAATCTTTAAAACTCCAGAATAAACAAAACTTGCAAAATTTTTCAAAATTTTTTGTACCTGACGCCGTCAGGTTATAACTCCTGACGCCGTCAGAATGTTCCTGCAAAAATCTCATGTTAAGTTTCTGGGAAAATTTCTGGAAAAACTTATGCCTTACTTCATGGAAAATCCTGCAAAACATCATTATGACTCGATACAAGCATTTGACTCAAACAATTACTAATAAACATGTTCATTTAAAAAAATTTGGGTCTCCCTTACACTTAGTTTTTTATCAAAATACTTTTATATGTAATTAAGACGAAGTTAAAAACAAAATAAAGCATTTTCACAATTTACTTTGAACCATGATCCACAAACTATAAAAATAAAACACGCATACGGAAACAAATAAAATAAAACAAATAAAACAAATAAAACTTGGGTTTCCTCCCAAGAAGCGCTTTTCTTTATTAACGAGTCTTGTAGCTAGACTCAAGGTCACGGGCTATCACGTGACCTCGTCGTTGGTCATGGTCTCTAGGTCATTCTCAAAGTCTCTATCGGGGACGCTTTCATAATACGGAACCAAGCTTACTAACATCCTTAAAGAACACACATGATAAGTCAGAGATGTCTTTACACCCTCTCCGAAAGTTGGGAGCCTAGTTTATCAAGTCCGTTGCAATCAATTCCTTCGAAATCTTTCATCTTATACGGCGTTTGGTATGACACCCTCCTAATTCCATCTGTGAAAGTCATGATTCCGTTTTGGTCGTCAACCATTAAGTTAGTGATTTCACAAAAGGGCGCTCCGAAAACAACTTGCGATAACCTTGGGTCGATATAATCCTTAATGTTGTCTACGATCGTAAAGTCCATTGTGAATGTCATATTTCATATGAATACTTGAACTTCATGATCTATACCTACAACATTTTCTCCTTTATAAATCATCCCCCATCTGCAAATATTGTTGTAATGGAACAAGGACATAACATTCTTGGGTAGGCATACGTCAATGTAGATATTATCAAAATGCTTGTGACCAATCATACAAGGGATTTTGAGGTTATTCGGATCATGTCGCTTTATCTTTCCCGACCTTCCATCCTGTAATCCATATGCATTACAATCCAGTGATGGGCGGTATTCATATATTTCCTTATTACCCTTGCGGAAAATCACTTTCCTGACACCATTGGAGAATAGTGCACTACCATCGCTCTCATCAAGGATCACTCCTGTTTCTTTTACAAATGGTTTTCCAAGAACGAGGTTAGTTAGCGTTGGGCTCAAAGATGAGTTCACGTCATCGACCACGGTAAGCTCAACGTCATAGGTAAATCCTTCAATCATAATAACCTTTTTACTATTCTGCCGAGGTTGAATTCCCCACATGCGACCTGTTCAGGGAAGGCTTCGTTGTAAAGGGAGAAAGGGATCGCATTCACTGGGAGGTTAGGATCTATGTAAGTATCGTTTACTAGCATTTTCCTAGTGGTGCAAGCAATCTTAAAAACTTTGGAGTCACCTTCCTCAATCCTGTTTCTACATCCAATGGAAATTCCTACCATGTCCCCATCCAATTTCTCCATAATAGATTTATCCAAAATTCTCGGATTTTCCTTAGGCCCCCTGGATTCTTTCCAATTTCTTGTCCCTTGTGTGATAGAGTCCTTAGGTAAGTCTATAGGGCCCTTAGCCACATCATGGTCGTTCTTGGAGGATTCTCCTTTAACTTCATGAATCCCACCCCAGTTGGTTGTTGGCTTAGACCAGGTTTAGAAGCAAGTATTGTGGTAATGGTGTTCATGAAGTGGATTGGTCTCGATGGGTCAACTTAGTCCTTAGTGCCCTTCACCTCTGGCGACATATGTTTAAATAGTTTACTAGGACTCTTTATCTTTACATGGGAGGTTAGCTGATTAATGACGGTAACGGATTTGACCTCTTCCTCCTGAGCCAATTTACTAGTAATGCGCTCATTGATAGCGTTCAATAGGTTACTAACCTTGTTATTCATATCGGCTTACTGTTGTCTGAATCGAGTCTCAAGTGTGGAAAGCTGTAATTCTTGAGAGAGAATGAACTTTCGCAATGCATCTTCATAGCTTTGCTTTGGAGTGTTCTGCGGTGGATAATGCTCGGACCATACGAGTGGGGGAGAATCATTGAAGGATACGCTCCGAGTTTGGTACCCTCTGAAATTTGGCTTATCTTTCTAGGCTTCATAGGCTTCGCCGAAATTCCGAGGCCCCTGGTTAGCGGTGAGCCACCTATCCTCTGCTTCATTAGAACGTGAGGATGCGAATTCCTTAAAACTTGTTTGGGAAGGTCCATACATTATGAGTTTTATGAGGACCACTACATAATTTGCATGAGGACGCGATTTTGTTCACTTGGCTTGAACGCTTAGGAGCTTCATAGGATTTCATGAGAAACTTGACTTGGTCTTCAAGTTCCATGATCCTACGGTCGGAAGTGCTTGACTTGTTCGAAGGCAAAGATATTGCCTTGACCGTTTTGTTCAAATCACGGGGATCATTCCAACTTTCGTTGTCATAGAGAGCAAGATCTTCTATGAGTTCCCATGATTCTTCCGCACTTAGATCACGTAGCTTGCCACCGGCCAATTTTTTAATGGTTCGCCTTGTGGAGAGATCGATATGGTCATAGAAAATTTGGACTTGGAGCCAAAGATCTATGCCATGATGAGGGACTTTTTGGAGTAAGTCCTTGAAACGAGTCCATGCTTCATAGAGAGTTTCACCTTGACGTTCAAGCAAGTTGCCAATAAATCGTAGTACACCTTCGATCATGTTTCTTAAGACGTTCAAGCAAGTTGCCAATTGGAAGTCTGCCAGTTTTCTTAAGCCTAACATCGAATTCAATCATCCACAACAATTATAAAGAAACCATCAACCAATAATTAACATCTAGGTTTCATTACATCTAAGCAAACACAACAAAAACCTAGCCTAGCATGTTAAAAAGAAGACAAGCATAAGATAAAATCAAACAACACATAGACATATTGAATGATTATTGGAAAACTTATCTTCAATTGAACATGGATGAAACAAGGGTTGAAACCCTTGTTGTTACAGAAAATTCGTCTAGGGTTTGCACACAAAAAGTTCTCCAAAAGTCCCACCCCCCAATGAATGAAAAATTAGAAAACTATATATAGATTTTACACCTTGACGGTGTCACGTTATAGCTTGTGACGCCATCAAATCGCCGCCAAATTAAAGGTCGTATTGCCTAGATCCAATCTTGATGCCGTCATGTTGAGAATAAGCTCTGGGCCGTCACGTATAAGTTGATCCTGACAGCCTTGGTGACGCCGTCAGGCATTTTTGCCTTGAAATTGTTCTGGGCCGTCATGTGTATTTTTCATATCCACCTCTTTTGCCAAGCTTGACGCCATCACTTGTATGGCCTTGACGCCGTCACTTGTATGGCCTTGACGCCATCAGGTACTGTTCCCAGCAAGGATTTTGAGACTTTGTTGTTTTCTTCACTTAATTGCTCCAAAAATGTCCAAAATGCTTCCTTTTCCAGATTTCTTCTCAAAAGTACCTAAAATGACAAAAGGAACGATTTAGGGCAATAATTGATCAAATAATCACGAATTCGTGCTTAAATGACCCCCTAAAATCGGTGCACTTTTTGCCTTATCAGAATAGGATAACCCATGTTTTTAAGCCTGTTTATTTTTATAATTACGTTGACTTCATTGGTCAACTAATTTTTCCACACCTTTGCGATGTACTCATTTTTAGTACACGATACCCCTAGTACACCCTTCAGAGCCTATCTTTTTTGTTTCTAACTTTAAGCATTTTACTTAAAGGAAGAATATGTTTACAATCCACCCCTAAATGTACACCCAAATCGCCATAGCCTTCCTTGTATGCACTTATCTTTAGTGCATTATTATTACAACATTTGTTTTAACCCTTTGTTAATTGTCTAATTGATTACATGGTTGTTAAGTCGAGTCATATCTTGTACATATTGTTTTGGGACGATTGGGACTCATGGGTAAAGTACTATCGTTATCGAGTAATGGGGAAGAACATCATTTATTACCCCCATATGTACGTTAATATTTGAAAGTACTTGATGCATTATTTTCATCCTGTTTTACATTTATAAATTTCAAATTATAAGGATTAACACATACTAACGGGCAGTGTACCCGGTCATGTGTAGTATGCCTTTAGATAAATCCGAGTGTCGTCCCAAGAGCTGTTGGTCTGGCAAACTAAGGTAAGTACTAAAAAGGGTATTAGTGAATAGAGTAAATAGTAACTAAGACATAAAGTAAACAAAAGAGAAAATAAAGATACTGAAGATAAAGATAGGTTATTAAGATATTAAGGTGAAGCCTAATTCATATATTAGTGTTCTATGTAGTGGGTGCAAGTCGACAAGAGTCAATTGGTTATATCATCAGCCCTATCTTGCATCTCATCCTATTCTCGTCTATTTTAAAACCAAGAGTTCATCGGTTAAGATACAAGAGTCATTAATTGCTATGTTTAATAGACTTGTTCTAGTGGAACCCAGCATGGTCAGAACTTAGATTCCCTCTAGCTCCTTAAATACATCCGGTTGATAGGTGGTCCTATGGTTAACTCGCACATAAGGAAATGTAGTACTATGGCCGATTCTTACCAATCCCCACAACCTACCATTCTAGGGTTCTATGTTAATTCACCTAGACTGAATAGATTCAACCAAGCTTACATATTACCGAAACGAAAGAATAACGAACAATCTAAGATAACGTCTACAAAGATGAATATGAATAAATAACTAAAACCAAATCTTAATAAAGAGAATTCATAAAATTGCGAAACAAAATAGAATTCGAACATGTGTTAGACTAGGTGGTTCCTAGTCTAATGGCACACCATATCTCTAGCCTTCGTGGTCTTCATTCTTTTTCTGGGTCATTTTCCCCAATCCCTAGTGCAGGTTTGGGGGGAGGAACTTGACCAATTGTGGACGAAAATTCCTTTGGTATTTATAGAGCTCGTCTTTGCTACGACGTAGTCGTATGGTAAGACTTCGCCGTAATCTTTGTAATAATCACTACGCCGTAACTCCATCACTTTTTACGGGCGTAACCTTCATAAAATGTAACTTATGCCGTAGTCCAATTATTAACTACGGGCGTAACCTTCATAGAATCTTTCTTACACTGTAGTCCTATTACTAACTACGGGCGTAAGGCTCATATCATCAACATTACGTCGTAGTCCAATGACTAACTACGGCGTATTCTTTGGTAATATCTGTTAAGCCGTAGCTTAGTGGCTTGCTACGGCGTAGTCTTCACAGAATGGGGTAAATCTTCTAACGGTGTAGTATCATCACTTAACTAGACCCCCGTGTTTGTGTCTTCAATGTAACTTTAAGCTTAATTCTGACTTTTTAGTTAACAAATCGTCAATAACGGACTTTTGCTCATCTTTACCCTGAAACCAAAATAGGAAGAAATAAGAGTATATATGATTATATTCTTCATATAAGTAGAAAAGATGAGCATTTTAAGGGAGAAATTAACACTTAGATTGGGGGTAAATTTGATGTTATCAGTACTCCAAGTGTTTTGATCATCTTAATTCAAGTCATTAGATTAGTTACATGTAAAGTATGTAAAAGTTCAAGTGTAAGGGGAGAACCGAGTCCCCTTGATGTATTATTTTGGATGGTAGGGCAAGAGTGTATGCAAAAGTAAAAAAATAAAAAAATCAAAAAAAACAAGAAAAATGAAAAGAAGTATATAGAAAAAAGAAAAAGAGAAAACAAAATATACGGACTACCATCCCGTTTCCTTTTGTTTTTATTTGAGTTTATGTTATTTATTTATTAGCCTAAGTTGAGTCTAGTCTTGGCTTAGCAACTCCACATTGTACATGTAATTAACTAAGATAATTAACTTGGCATTAGTAAAATATCCTTTTATCCAACAAATCGTGTTTTCCATATCCCTACACCTAACATTATAACCCTTTAAAAAGACTTCTTTAATAGTTTTCCTAGGTGCTTAGGCCAAGCGGTGGAGGTTTTTGATCATTTCCCAAGCCTAAGGTAATCTATTTGCTATGACAGGTAGTGAGTGATATTTTTCCATTTCGATTAGTTATATTTTGGTTTATGACACCCGAGAGATGAGAGTATCCAAACACTATTTGTGAGGTGCTAGTATATAATCTCCGTGCTTCTTTTGATTAAGGTGTAACGATCATGTGTTGTAATTACTTTTATATTAATGTTAAATGACCCCTAGCTTGTATTTTGATTAGAATAAAAGCTTATTTGCTTGAGGACAAGCAAATCTCAAGTGTAAGGGTATTTGATTAGGCGAAATTTATTACACTTTTAAGGGGTCATTTAAGCCTTAAGTCGTGATAATATGATCAATTATTACCTTAAATTGTTCCTTTTGTCAATTTAGGTACTTTTGAGAAGAATTTTGGAAAAGGAAGCATTTTGGACATTTTTGGAGCAAAAAGTGAAGAAAACGACAAAGTTAAGAATCCATGCTGGAATTTACACTTGACGACGTCAGGAAGATAAAGGGGACGGTGCCAACCTTTGTGATAAGAGGTGGATATCAAATTTACACTTGACGCGCCAGAAGACAATTTGGGTATTTACACGTGACGGCGTCACCCTATACCAGAAATAGGCAGTCACGTGTATTCTCTAAAGCATGACGACCCATAACTCTTACAAAGTGAGGGCATTAAAAAGTTGGATTGGGCAACAAGAAACCCTAGCCGTGGCGAGATGACGGCATCAACCATCAAAAGGTGACGTCGTCACCCTTGTAAATCTATATATAGTTTTTGATTTTTCATTCATTGGAGTGTAACTTTGGAGAGGAACTTTTTGGTGGAACACACATACAAACCCTAGTACGAATTTCAAAGGTTTTTAAGGGTTTCATACCCTTGTCCCTTCCATGTTCAATTAAAGATAAGTAATCCATCAATCATTCAATATGTCTATGTGTTGTTTGATTCTATCTTATGCTTGTCTTTCTTTTAACATACTAGGCTAGCTTTATTTGTGTTTGCTTAGATGTAATGAAACCTAGTTATTGATTATTGATTGATGGTTTGTTAGTAGTTGTTGTTGGGTGATTGATAATTGATGTTAGGGTTAAGAAAACTGGCTAATCTCCTATACGGTAACTTGCTTGAACGTCTTAAGAAACATGAATCGGATGTGTACTACGATTTTAATGGTTGTATTTAATGCATAAGTAACTATTAAGGATGCCATTGTAAGGATACTTAACGTGTCGCCATAGGAAGAGGTAGAAGCTTATAAAGTTGGGGAAGATCGTACACGGCCCTACAAATGGTATTAAGGAATGCAACCCATCACCCACGCAATTGTAACAAGCTTATCAATCAATAAAAGATAACTAGGGAGTAATGAAGTCTAAGTAAACACGTTTTCTCCATATATAGTTTTCACATTTTATTTTCTTGTTTATTTTATTTTATTTGTTAAGTGGTTAATTGGGTTAGTTGACTAGCAACTAATTCCACCCACTCTTACAAATACCCGAGATTTTACTTGCTTTTATAAAATATAAAAATACAAAAAGAATCATCCCTCACCTCTAGACCTAGTTAGATTAATTTCAATCCTAGCGAACACTATTCCCTGTGGAGAACGATCAATCCCCCGGTACTTGCCACTTCACTATGCTACATCGGTCAGGTACACTGCCTGGTGGGGATTGTAAGCTTCTCAAGATCCTTTGAGAAGTAAAACTTTCGTGTAGACCGCAATCCGCACATCAATGGCCAAATATGTTTTTACTTCCGCTGCTGCATGTTTTATTGGCCATGAGGGAACCACTAGAATCCTACAATGGTATTAGAGCCACCCTAATTATATATAACCATCTTCCTCTAATTTGGTGTATAGTATGTGATACAAGATGTTGTATAGTGATGATACAAGATGATGTACAATAATGATCCAATACATAAGTGTCTGGTAGATATGAATGCTTAATTTAATTATCAAGATATCTAAGCTTGATATGGATGAACTTCTTTTGATAAAAGCCTTTAATGGATGAAAATAACAATTGCTCTAAGCTTGTTGTGGTGGACCTTCATATGCATGTATGCTTTTGGTAGATGAAGGTGATGAGAGCTTTAGGCTTGTTCTTGATGGATCATGAGATGATAGTTTGTTTTCAACAAATGAGAGTTAGAAGCATTATGATCAAGAATTAATTAGGGTTTTACATACTTAAGAATGTTTTTTTTACATTGCAAAAGCTTGGTTTTAATGATGACTAAATGGTAGAGAGTGTATGCAAAGGGATAAGCAAAATGGCATGTAAATGGTTAGTTTAAATAGGAAAACTTTGGACATCTGACTACTCACGACCTCCTCCATGGCCCCCTAAACAAGGGACCATATAGGGGGTCGTACCTATACTAAGCCAAAAATAAAAATCCGTTTTTTGATTATATAATCATACTTGATCTAGAATATTCTCAAGATTGTTAAGCATGGAATGTGCATGGATGAGATTCTAGCATCTTATCGAATCTTTGCAAGACACTTACCCAAAGGGAAAGATCTTGTGCTAGTTTAATAAGTGATTAAGATTGGTTTATTATTATAAATAGTAAGATATTTTATTCTTGACAATATGTCATATGATACTTTTCCAAAGAGTGATTTGTAAAAGGTAATGCAAGTAAACTTTTGTGAAAGTTTATAAAAAATGTAAGATTTTACAATGATGCAAGTGATTCTACAAGATGATGAAAGTTGTTAATACAAATAATGTCAAACACGTTATTCGCATTATTTGGTTTCCTCGCGTTTTGATAATTACAAAATATAAAGACATGTCACGTAAAGTTACGGTTTATAAGTTTTTAATGGAGGAAACTCGTTACTTTTACGTAGCTGCTTCAACATCACTTCAGGTATGAACAAACTTTATACCGTCATTAGTTAAGTGATTAAAGAGTTTTTATTTTCATCTAAACTTACATTTTTAAGTTTGACAAAACATTTTTACAAAAGTATTTTTGTAATTTCAAAGAAATGTTTTATTAAGAAAATAAACTTAAATTCAAATATCCCAACAGCTAGTTTTCCCTCCAACCTTCACCAGATAGTTTTTCACCACATCTGGACAAAAATGGGAGCGTTTGTCGGGGCGGTCCCGTAAAGGGGTCGACGGTCCCTTAGTGATAAAGGACCGTCGCCTATTTAAGGGACCGTCTGCTCCTTTGTGTCGACTATAAATACTGGACTGTTTTCTTTCAGAAATAAGACTTTTCACACACACAAAACTTTCTGGTCTTTGTTCCTTTTATTCTTTGATCACTATAACATGTCGGTATATGTTTATAAGTGATTTCCTCTTCCTTCAAGTGCAAGAGAAGAACTCTCGACAACTATGAAGATTCGAGATGTTATAGGTGTCCACACACAACACGTAACATTTGTTACGTGGTAGGATTGATATCATTGTTTTCCGACTTGTTTGTGAGTCGAGGATGGGGTATAAACTTGGATGGTGATGATCAAGTGTGATATGTATGTAAAGACTTGATTCGGGTGAAGAATCAAGTGAGTCGTGTGTGTGAAGGCTTGGTTCGGGTGAAGAACCAAGTATGTCTAACAAAGTGAAGACTTGGATCGGGTAAAGATTAAAGATGGACAAGAATGCTTGTTCGTGTGGCCACGTGGGCCTTTGGAATAGATTGGTTCTAGCTATGATTAGAACTCGACATTATGCTTAGTGTCGTTAAGCCTTGTGTAAGCATGTGTACGGATTACTCCGCCTGAAGGAATGTGTTGATATAGTGATTCATAACTCTCGAGTGTGGTACTCAGGGAGTGGAGTAGGACGGAGAGTGAGCTTCGTGCCGAACCACTATAAATTGCCGCGTCTCTTTGGTTGTGTTCTTTCCTTACTCTTTACTTTACTTGTTTGTTTACATTCCTAGTTGCTAATTAGATATCACATAACAAGTAGAATTCAATAAGTTTGCAAAAGAAAAATAACCGGATCTAAAAACGGCGAAACGTTTTGTAAAGCATAAAATGAGCGGTGAAACTATTCAACCCCCCCTTCTAGTTTCTACAAAAGTGTTTTGATGCAATGTATAAAACATTGATCATTAGCCTAGTTTGTAAAATCGTGTTCATATCTTGTATGAAATGTAAAATGAGGATCGAAACATAATGATTGAAATTGTAAATACTTAATGACTCAAAAGTATATTTTAAACATTCTCAGTGGATTGAACATAAGGAAACTTAACAAACATATTCAAACTTGTGTTGAAACATGAGAGGATTCGTGTAACACCCCCAATTCATGGTTGCAGCGGAATTCGAACTGGGTGTTACTCGACGACACAATAGTCACAATAATAGAAAACGAACTCCAATTGAGTCGTTTTAAAAGATTTATCATTCAAATTATATAAATATCAGAGATTACAAAATGAGGTCCCAATTGGTTCCATGTTTACAATGTATAATAAATGAGTTTTGAATGATAATAAAATTTATAGCCCTCTTGAGTATCCGTGCCCTTCCGTGCCATCCTTGATCGTCATGAACCTGAAATACATGCTTGAGAGGTCAACACAAAGGTTGAGTGATATTCATAGAGTTTGTTTAATGTTTGAACACAATATGATGGTAGTGTGAGTTATAGGCTCACACCAGTGTTTGGAAAGCAAAATAGGTAGGCTATGTTGTTATACGCCCATAAAATGTATTATACACTAAGCTTATGACACCAAAACGTTAACGTGTACCAATATCGATCGGCGGTTTTATCCCGGTAGGTATGTTGCTGGCATACCCAGGTCTCAAATATTAATGCATTTGTATGAATGTATTCACTACAAATGGGATTCGTCAATCCCAATAGGCCTATTCACAATATTCGCGCTCACTTGCAAGTAACCCTCGCAAGTGATTAAATGGTTCATAATAAGGGATCTCGGTTTAGCAAGGTTGGTACTTAGTGATAATAAAACAATCAGGCAAGCATACAATTTAAAAACATTGTGCTCGGTTAAAAATAGCATGTATTCCCCCCAAGGGTTTGTAAAACAATTAAGTAATGGAAAGTGGGGCTATGAACTCACCTTGAGTTGGATGATGTATAATGAGAATGATGGATATGCCGTAAGAACTTCTACGAGCAACCTAGAATAATTGTTGCAACTTAGGTTTGGAATAATGTCTAAGGAAACATAAACATGCCAATATATGTATGTCTTGCACTTAGTCCATGATGTGGTATGATGTATAATGTAAGTCGTTGAAAGAAATGATTCATGAAACATGTATGTCTTGTATATCGTTTACTACCGTTCGGGCCGACATAATTCAGAAGTCATGTTAGTAAGCGTTCGAGGAGCCAGGACACTTTAACTCGTAAATCAACAACTCAACTCGACGGCTTACATAATGAACTCCTCACATGAGGCTCCCTACTATTGTAGTAGTTGATGAAATATATAGATATAAGTTTTGATCCGAAAAGTTACATGTCCGATACTTGAATAAACTTAGGAAAGTTTATTTGTACATGAAGATTGTTATTAGGGGTAGTTTCATAAGTCTTGTATGACCATTTTCTCTTTGTAATATCTCATGGTTCCTTTTTAAGTGAAGTAGATTCAAATTGCTTGTTCAAGTTCTCGTCAACTCTTTGTTTCATGTTTACGCCTACGTAAGTTGGTATGGTCATTTCGTCATGGCCTAGCCATGACCTTTGGTCCTTGTTTCAAGGTCATGAGACACAACCTTGGCTCTAGCCATGGTTGTGGTCTTGATTATAGGTCATAAGACCTCTTGTTCCTTTCAAAGTATAACCATAATCTTGTGACTTTCGCCTAAAAATGGGCTGTTTAGAATTTGAAGAATTTTATCACTCGGAAAGTGTTTTTATGTCTCGAGCTTCTTTGTTCTTAAACGAAAACGTCGTTCCGGACAACTTTTGTGTTTTAACTTTTTAATGAATCGGACCAGAAGTGGGACTTTCAAAACCCAAATTTGATCAGAATGGTATTTGGCAGTTTGCCGCAAAGTTTTGGTAACTTCAAATGGCGTAACTTTTGACTCGTATACCCGTTTTAGGTGGTTCAAATTGCTATGGTTTCCTTGTTAAGTCCTCTACTGTAATATGTAATGATCCAACATCATATCTTTACCATTTTGATCAGGTATTACCAAGAAAGTCACTAGTTTACTTGTTTTAGTAACTTGTCTTAACAATCAATTACAATAACTTGTTTTGTTCATTTTTATACATCATGGACATGAATACAAGACATAATATAGCATGAATAATAGGTAAATAACATGAACATGATTATTTAACAAGAAGCAAGTTAGGGTTTGCTTACAACTTGTGAAGAAACTAACTAGAACCAAGATCAAGACCAAGAACCACTACTTAATCTTCCAAAAACCTTTCCAACCATAGCCATGCTTCCATATCAAAAACCCTATCTTATAATCCCTTGATAAACACTAATCTATCACAAAAACAAGCCTTAGTAAAAATCTTCACTAAGAACACTTGGAAATTTGATGAGTTTTTTGTGGTGATTTTATAGAGTTTTATGGTTGAAAGGTGTTAAGGATCAACTAGGAATTATGACTTGAACTTGTGATGGATTGAATGAGCAAGATCAATGATCAAAATAGTAAGTTAAGGTTGTTTTGGGTCGTTGGTATGGCCAAGGAGAGGAAGAGAAAGATTAAATAAGGTCTTGAGGAGGTTACAAGCTTGACTAGTCAACACTTGGAGACCAAGTATAACACATGGAATCAATCTAAGCCTCCTAGCATGAGATCAAGCCACCTATGGGCTGAATTCCCCCCCCCCCCTAAGTCGGTTTGTATATCTTGGGGAGCAAGGTTTGACTTGTGATGATATTATCCAAGATATCTAGTATGTTTTGACTCCGTAAAATGCAAACCGTAAGTTGTTACGTCACAAAACGTAAAACCGGGTATCGTAAAAATACGAAACTTGGAGGAATGATTAAACTTGTCAAAATACTCCATAATAAAATATAAAATGAGTGGTAGGTTCCATTTGGGTGGTAAAACCCTGCTAAAAACTGGAAACACGGGTCTACAACGCGTAATACGTAAAACGTACGAATATTGCGTAAAATTGAGAAAAGTAAAATGTTACTTTTCTAATAGGATAAAAATGATTTAAAAAGACTTATAATGTCTAGACTGGGCTCAGTCTAGTGTCGGTTGGTATTAAATGTCTTTTAGACATCAAACCGTAAGCCTAAAAATCAAGGAATGACTTATAAAATCAAGGAATGATTTTTGGTCAATGGAGGAGGGAAAAATATGTTGACTTTTTCTAATAAGTTGAAAACTCAAATAGTCTTAGAAATGCGGTGCAGGTATAGGCTAAGGTTACGGCTGAGTAAAAACGCTTAAAACTGAAATTTTCAGTTTTTCACGGCCGAGGTTTATTTTGGTCATGTTTTTCTCAGTTATGATTTATTCTCAAATAAATCATGAGTGTGTCAAACATTTTTCTGATACGGTGAAAATTAACGCGACCGAATTTCGTTGTGCGTAGAATTTCTGAATGACGTTTTACCCTAAAACGTGTAATTCCGTGTAATTCCTTAATAACTTTCATGAAAATGAGCTTATGAATGTCAAACTTTTAATTTGCCATGGAAATGATTTATCACTTCAGCCCAAGAAATAAAAATCAAATTTCGGGAAAATTTTCGGGAAAAATGAATAGTAAAAGTGAATAGTGAAATTTTCCGGGAATAGTAATTATCCTGAAAAATGCGAATTGTTACAGTCTCTACCCCTTATGGGGAACTTCGTCCCGAAGTTCTGTGTGTATCATATGTTGGAGTGGTGTTGATGAAAAGGTGTGGTTACTTATGAGGACTAAAGTCCGGGATTACCGGTGATGTAATTTGATTTGTCATTTCAGTGTATGGTGTAGGACGAGGCTTACTTTTATATAGGAAAGGTATGGTAATAGTCGAATATCAAAGGAAATTGATATAGCAGTCGAATATTAATAGGAATTGATATAGTAGTTGAATATCAAAATAGAACTTGATATAGTTGTCAAGTATCAATAGCAATTGATATAAGAATCGAATCATGGAATAAGCGTTGAACATGTGGTTGGACCAAGTCCTGTTTGAATTGTACGGCTGCCCATGCATATGGCTACATGGCTTCACAATGAGTTCGGTATGACTGCCCATGCATATGGTTACATGGCCTCGCAATGAGTTTGTTTGTTATTGCACTATCATTATGAAAACCAAAATGTAAATCTCGTACTAATGGAAATTGGGATAGTTGTTGCAATCATAGCCTAGTAGGTAATCTGTTGTTGTATCTAGTGTTTATTGACTTCATACTTATGTTATTTCGGATATAAATAAGCCCACTTGTTTATAATTCTTTATTTACATAGAGAGGCATCCCAAACAATGTAACTAAAGGAATATAAATGTATGGTTCGATGATTTATAATTTCTTTATTTAAATGAAAAGGCATCCCAATCCATTCAAATAAGGACATTATAAATCATCCTACTCAAGAATTCCCGACACAACATTCATACTTAGCCGGTGAGTTACAAGGTAGTGTATTACGAGATGATACTGGTGTTCCAAAAGTACAAGATGAATATTCAATCTTGTAAAGCTGATGAGGGTACTTGCGGTGTAACTAAGGATGATTTGAGCTTTAAAAGTGCATCAAAATCTGTTAATGAGCTTGTGGTTCCAACGGTTGTGAAGATAATGTTATGATATGTTGATGAACAAAAGTGTGTAGTGTATGCTTAACATTAATACTATTAGGTATAGATGTTGAGTTTGCTTTAAAAATCTTAAGAGATTTTAAAAGTTTATGATGGAATGGTATCCTTAGGACCTAAACAGGATAGTACTTCTACAGGATGAAGAGAATAATTGATAACTATCCCAAGATAGTAGTTTGGATTATCTCATAAATGAAAAATTTCAAGAATAAAATTAGGTAACACAAATAAGGTGTTAAGATTTCGCTGAGTGGTAAGACATTATCGTGTCTCTAGATTGTTTTAATGTATTCTGGTGGTTTATCGAGTTCATGTAGGAAATCAATCTAAACATAACCCTAGTACAACTATTCTCAGTATTTGAAAATTCTAAGTCGAATATAGTTAGTCAGACTATATTCCACTGTCCCTAGGTTAAATATAGGTGACTAGTCTATATTTAGCCAAGGTTCGATAAAATTTTCAAATACCTAAACTAGGTATACTTTTGATATGTCCGTTGCTTTCGGGAAACTGTCCACTAAACAAAGGCGATGTCAAACCCTTAAGTTGCAAGTCCCGTCCATACAAGACTGGTAACGTATGTTTTCATATTCCATTGCATAGAAGGTAGTAAGGGTAGATACGTATGGAAAGGAAGTTTTAAGTAGTTCTAAAATAGAACATACTTGGCTAGGATCACGAACTTTTAATAATGAAGGTTTCATAAGAAAACTTTGATGAATGTAGAGAAAGTTCAGCTTTTGTCGATGATGGATTAGTTTGTCCTTTAGAAATCTCATATTTCTTGTTTTGAAATCGATAGATTGTGACGGGTTTTTGATATCATAAGAAATGATATTGATGATGTGATGGAATAATTCTAGAGACCAATTGCACAAAACATAATGTCTCGGAAGTAGGTTAGACCATTGTGCAATTCACAATGTCTGGGAAGTAGGTTAGGTCATTGTGTGACTCAAAACATTTGAGAAATGATTAAGACCATTGTATCATACAATGTCTTGGAAAATGAATGAGACCATTGTATCTCACAATGTCTTGGAAAATGAATGAGGCCATTGTATCTCACAATGTCTTGAAAAATGAATGAGACCATTGTATCTCACAATGTCTTGGAAAATGAATGAGACCATTGTATCTCACAATGTCTTGAAAAATGAATGAGACCATTGTATCTCACAATGTCTTGAAAAATGAATGAGACCATTGTATCTCACAATGTCTTGGAAAATGAATGAGACTATTGCAATCAGTTACAATGTCTTGGACATATAATGTTGGAGTAGGAACATGATTGGGAGAGTGTGGCTGTGCCGAAATGCCTTAGAATAGGCATACACAGATATGTTTAGTCCATTGTTTAGATAAATGATTGAAAATAAACTGAGTTTATATATCAATATACTAATATGTTCATGTAGCATAAAATGCCTAGTGTGTATATATCAATATACTTATATGTGTTCATGTAGCATAAAATGCTTAGTGTGTATATATCAATATACTTATATGTGTTCATGTAGCATAAAATGCTTAGTGTGTATATATCAATATACTTATATGTGTTCATGTAGCATAAAATGCTTAGTGTGTATATATCAATATACTTATATGTGTTCATGTAGCATAAAATGCTTAGTGTGTATATATCAATATACTTATATGTGTTCATGTAGCATAAAATGCTTAGTGTGTATATATCAATATACTTATATGTTTGTGTAGCATAACATGCTTACTAAGTCCATAATCGTCTCGAGGATGGAAGACACGGAGAGCGGAAGGCTATAAAAATGGTTTTGCTTGTAGTTGTAGTTATAGTTTAGGTCTTAATTAGACCCGTTTCTCTATAACCATGGCTCTGGTACCAATCTGTAACACCCCCAATTCATGGTTGCAGCGGAATTCGAACTGGGTGTTACTCGACGGCACAATAGTCACAATAATAGAAAACGAACTCCAATTGAGTCGTTTTAAAAGATTTATCATTCAAATTATATAAATATCAGAGATTACAAAATGAGGTCCCAATTGGTTCCATGTTTACAATGTATAATAAATGAGTTTTGAATGATAATAAAATTTATAGCCCTCTTGAGTATCCGTGCCCTTCCGTGCCATCCTTGATCGTCATGAACCTGAAATACATGCTTGAGAGGTCAACACAAAGGTTGAGTGATATTCATAGAGTTTGTTTAATGTTTGAACACAATATGATGGTAGTGTGAGTTATAGGCTCACACCAGTGTTTGGAAAGCAAAATAGGTAGGCTATGTTGTTATACGCCCATAAAATGTATTATACACTAAGCTTATGACACCAAAACGTTAACGTGTACCAATATCGATCGGCGGTTTTATCCCGGTAGGTATGTTGCTGGCATACCCAGGTCTCAAATATTAATGCATTTGTATGAATGTATTCACTACAAATGGGATTCGTCAATCCCAATAGGCCTATTCACAATATTCGCGCTCACTTGCAAGTAACCCTCGCAAGTGATTAAATGGTTCATAATAAGGGATCTCGGTTTAGCAAGGTTGGTACTTAGTGATAATAAAACAATCAGGCAAGCATACAATTTAAAAACATTGTGCTCGGTTAAAAATAGCATGTATTCCCCCCAAGGGTTTGTAAAACAATTAAGTAATGGAAAGTGGGGCTATGAACTCACCTTGAGTTGGATGATGTATAATGAGAATGATGGATATGCCGTAAGAACTTCTACGAGCAACCTAGAATAATTGTTGCAACTTAGGTTTGGAATAATGTCTAAGGAAACATAAACATGCCAATATATGTATGTCTTGCACTTAGTCCATGATGTGGTATGATGTATAATGTAAGTCGTTGAAAGAAATGATTCATGAAACATGTATGTCTTGTATATCGTTTACTACCGTTCGGGCCGACATAATTCAGAAGTCATGTTAGTAAGCGTTCGAGGAGCCAGGACACTTTAACTCGTAAATCCACAACTCAACTCGACGGCTTACATAATGAACTCCTCACATGAGGCTCCCTACTATTGTAGTAGTTGATGAAATATATAGATATAAGTTTTGATCCGAAAAGTTACATGTCCGATACTTGAATAAACTTAGGAAAGTTTATTTGTACATGAAGATTGTTATTAGGGGTAGTTTCATAAGTCTTGTATGACCATTTTCTCTTTGTAATATCTCATGGTTCCTTTTTAAGCGAAGTAGATTCAAATTGCTTGTTCAAGTTCTCGTCAACTCTTTGTTTCATGTTTACGCCTATGTAAGTTGGTATGGTCATTTCGTCATGGCCTAGCCATGACCTTTGGTCCTTGTTTCAAGGTCATGAGACACAACCTTGGCTCTAGCCATGGTTGTGGTCTTGATTATAGGTCATAAGACCTCTTGTTCCTTTCAAAGTATAACCATAATCTTGTGACTTTCGCCTAAAAATGGGCTGTTTAGAATTTGAAGAATTTTATCACTCGGAAAGTGTTTTTATGTCTCGAGCTTCTTTACCCCTGAACGAAAACGTCGTTCCGGACAACTTTTGTGTTTTAACTTTTTGATGAATCGGACCAGAAGTGGGACTTTCAAAACCCAAATTTGATCAGAATGGTATTTGGCAGTTTGCCGCAAAGTTTTGGTAACTTCAAATGGGCGTAACTTTTGACTCGTATACTCGTTTTAGGTGGTTCAAATTGCTATGGTTTCCTTGTTAAGTCCTCTACTGTAATATGTAATGATCCAACATCATATCTTTACCATTTTGATCAGGTATTACCAAGAAAGTCACTAGTTTACTTGTTTTAGTAACTTGTCTTAACAATCAATTACAATAACTTGTTTTGTTCATTTTTATACATCATGGACATGAATACAAGACATAATATAGCATGAATAATAGGTAAATAACATGAACATGATTATTTAACAAGAAGCAAGTTAGGGTTTGCTTACAACTTGTGAAGAAACTAACTAGAACCAAGATCAAGACCAAGAACCACTACTTAATCTTCCAAAAACCTTTCCAACCATAGCCATGCTTCCATATCAAAAACCCTATCTTATAATCCCTTGATAAACACTAATCTATCACAAAAACAAGCCTTAGTAAAAATCTTCACTAAGAACACTTGGAAATTTGATGAGTTTTTTGTGGTGATTTTATAGAGTTTTATGGTTGAAAGGTGTTAAGGATCAACTAGGAATTATGACTTGAACTTGTGATGGATTGAATGAGCAAGATCAATGATCAAAATGGTAAGTTAAGGTTGTTTTGGGTCGTTGGTATGGCCAAGGAGAGGAAGAGAAAGATTAAATAAGGTCTTGAGGAGGTTACAAGCTTGACTAGTCAACACTTGGAGACCAAGTATAACACATGGAATCAATCTAAGCCTCCTAGCATGAGATCAAGCCACCTATGGGCTGAATTCCCCCCCCCCCTAAGTCGGTTTGTATATCTTGGGGAGCAAGGTTTGACTTGTGATGATATTATCCAAGATATCTAGTATGTTTTGACTCCGTAAAATGCAAACCGTAAGTTGTTACGTCACAAAACGTAAAACCGGGTATCGTAAAAATACGAAACTTGGAGGAATGATTAAACTTGTCAAAATACTCCATAATAAAATATAAAATGAGTGGTAGGTTCCATTTGGGTGGTAAAACCCTGCTAAAAACTGAAAACACGGGTCTAAAACGCGTAATACGTAAAACGTACGAATATTGCGTAAAATTGAGAAAAGTAAAATGTTACTTTTCTAATAGGATAAAAATGATTTAAAAAGACTTATAATGTCTAGACTGGGCTCAGTCTAGTGTCGGTTGGTATTAAATGTCTTTTAGACATCAAACCGTAAGCCTAAAAATCAAGGAATGACTTATAAAATCAAGGAATGATTTTTGGTCAATAGAGGAGGGAAAAATATGTTGACTTTTTCTAATAAGTTGAAAACTCAAATAGTCTTAGAAATGCGGTGCAGGTATAGGCTAAGGTTACGGCTGAGTAAAAACGCTTAAAACTGAAAATTTCAGTTTTTCACGGCCGAGGTTTATTTTGGTCATGTTTTTCTCAGTTATGATTTATTCTCAAATAAATCATGAGTGTGTCAAACATTTTTCTGATACGGTGAAAATTAACGCGACCGAATTTCGTTGTGCGTAGAATTTCTGAATGACGTTTTACCCTAAAACGTGTAATTCCTTAATAACTTTCATGAAAATGAGCTTATGAATGTCAAACTTTTAATTTGCCATGGAAATGATTTATCACTTCAGCCCAAGAAATAAAAATCAAATTTCGGGAAAATTTTCGGGGAAAATGAATAGTAAAAGTGAATAGTGAAATTTTCCGGGAATAGTAATTATCCTGAAAAATGCGAATTGTTACAATTCGAGACATCGAGAGTTGTTAATGAATATATGCTTTGATGATATGTGGTTACGAGTAACTTGTGCATTTTACGTTATGTATTACAAGTTACATGTTTGTCATTATCAAAACATAAGAGACCGTTTAGTTTAAATATCGTAATATTTGCACTAACATGATTCAAGCAAGTTTTCTAGGTCAGTTTGCACTAACATAGAGATGAGGGGGTGATGCTCATAACACACGCATGCTTTTTATTCTTTCCATGTAACTGATTTCTTATTAATAAATGTTAATTGTTCGATTCTTTGTTGTTAGGATCATATTTTTTTTATAGAAAGTGTCGGTCATTAATATTACGTAATAGGTTGCATTAGAATATAATTATGATGAATTTTTACTAATGTTTTCATGTTTTTATAAAGTCTAAGGGCTAGTTATGTAATAAGGTCAAAGATACATGAAGCCCTAGACTACTAGTATAAATACTCATGTAATACCTCACTTGAGAGGTTGGTACTCTTAGTAATAACATTGTCTTCATTTCACACACTAGGAATTCCCTCCCACTCTCTCTCTCTATTTACTTTCTCTCTCTAGATTTAGGCAAGATTCATAAGTGAAATAGGTTATCCTACGGTCCTAAAAGTGGTATCAATCGCCTAGGGATAATTTTAGGTTGTTTTAGATTGTTTTTGGGTGAAAAAATTGTGTTTTTTGGGTGAAAATCTCGAATCTGGGTACTGGTCATCGCGTGTTTATCGAGTTAGGGTTCGTTTTTTATCGAGTTATGCAATATTTTTATCGAGTTATGTTGTCTTATCGAGTTAACTTTGTACCGAGTTAGCTATTTCTATCGAGTTTCTTACTTTGGTGAGTTAGCCATTTTAGCGAGTTAGCTAAATCACCTTATCGTTTATCGAGTAAGGATTTCACTTGGGTTTTACTAAACGAAATGCTCCCGAAATTTCATTAGGTTATCGAGTTAGAAATTCTTATCGAGTTAGAAGTTAGTAGCATTCTATCGAGTTTGCTGATCCTTATCGAGTTACCTTCTTTTATCGAGTTAGCCACCAAGTTATCAAGTTACAAGGCTTACCGAGTTAGTAGACCAAAACCTTACCGAGTTAGAAACGAAAACCATCTTATCGAGTTAGACAAAACAAAATATATATATATATATATATATATATATATATATATATATATATATATATATATATATATATATATATATATATATATATATATATCAAGCGAAATTTAAATTTTGATATAAGGTTGAAAATTTTGGCCCGAAATTCAAATTTTTAGGCCAAAATTCAAATTTTTTCGCTCAAATTTGGCGTCAAAATTTTTAAAACTCAAATTTTTCTGGCAACCTTAGAATTGAATTTAATAGTGATTTTCAAATTTTGGGAAATGAAATTTTCAAAGTCAATTTTTGGAGGGAAAATATGAAATCACTGAGATCAACCGAGAACGAATTTTCAATTTCACCACAACATCTTATCTACAACAACAACCTTTGTTATCTTTCAAAAGATCTTCATAACAACATTTTACTTTGAATTCAAATCATGGAAACTCAACAAGACATTCATGCTGCCGGTGCCAAAAATCGACCTCCAATGCTTGAAAAAGGTGGATATCTTCCATGGACAAGCCGCATGCTTCGTTACATTAAAATGATAAGGCGAAAAATGATCCGTTTTTAGGGGGTCATTTAAGCCGGAATTTGAATTTATTTGATTAAATAATGCCTTAAATCATTCCCTTTGTGATTTTAGGTACTTTTGGAGTGAATTCTGGAAAAGGAAGCATTTTAGACGTTTTTGGAGCATAAAAGTGAAGAAAATAGCAAAGTCTTAATTTTCCTTGCTGGGAACAGTACCTGATGGCGTCAAGAGCAATTTTATGACGGCATCAAGAGCAAAAATGGTGACGGTCCAGTGGAAATGTGACGGCGTCAATGCATGGCCGTCAAGAGTAAAAGTGGTGACGGCCCAGAACAACATTACACATGACGGCGTCATATCTGGATCTAGGCAATCCGATTTTATTATGGGCGGCGGGTTGACGGCGTCAGAAGTTTCTTCTTGACGCTGTCACCTTAGAAAATCTATATATAGTCTTTGTAATTTTCATTCAAAAAGAGAGGACAATTTTAGGAACAACTTGAATAAACCCTAGCTCGACTTTTATAGTATTTTCAAGGGTTTTCACCCCTTGAAACCCTTCATGTTCAATTAAGATAAGTATCCTTTCAATTCATTCAATATGTCTATGTGTTGTTTGAATATATCTTACGCTTGTCTTGATTTTAACATGCTAGGCTAGATCTCTTATGTGTTTGCTTAGATGTAATGAAACCTAGATGTTAATTATAGGCTGATTGCTTGTTTATAGTTGTAATGGACGAATGATTTCGATGTTAGGCTTAAGAAAACTGGCAGATTTCCATAGTGTAACTTGCTAGAACATCTTAAGAAACATGAACCAATGCGTACTAAGGTTTTTATGGTTGTATTTAATGCATGAGCGAATTCTAGTGATCCCATGTTAGGAGCTTCTTGCAGGCTCGACATAGGAGTGAAGTAGGAGCTTATAGAGTTGGGGAAGTACGTACGCCACCCTACGAATGGTATTAAGGAATATAACCCGTCATCCATGCAACTATAACAAACTATCAACCTGTAAAAGATATCTAGGGAGTAATGAAATCTAAGTAAACACAATTTTCCCATTTATTGTTCATTCCACATTAGTAATTAGTTTTATTTTTGTTTTTTGTTTTTTTTTATTGCATCTTTAGTTATTGGGTTAGTTGACTAGCAACTAATTCCGCCCACTCCTCTAAAAACCGAGATTTTTACTTGCTTTTTATAAAATATAAAAATACAAAAAGAACCATCCCTCACATCTAGACCTAGTTTTCAGGCTTTCTAATCCTAGCGACACTATTCCTGAGTTGAACGATCAATCCCCCGGTACTTGTCACTATACTATACTACATCGATCAGGTACACTGCCTGGTGGGGTTTGTAAGCTTCTCGAGATCCCTTGAGAAGTAAAACCTGGTGCAATTCCCACGCATCAAGTTTTTGGCGCTATTGCCGGGGAATAGTTATTGTCTAGGTTAGAATTTCTTTTTATTAGGTCCACTTGCTAGATTCCTTTCTAGTAAGATTTTATTTTTATTTTTAGGTTTTCTTTAGTCTATCTTATTTCTTTGTTTCCTTTGTTCGTAACCTTTACCATCCGACATCATGGAAGGTGGTAACATCTTTGAACCCATCAACCCACCACAACAAGACCACCAACAGAACCCACCACTGGCAAACCAACCTCTTAGGCCCCGAACCCTAGGAGAGTATTCCCGACCTAGCCACCAAGGCTATCGAAACACTATTGAGCACACCCAAGGAGCCAATGTATCTCCCTTGCGATCCGACACCATCCGGTTGGTGCAAAGCGGATATGCATTCCATGGACTTCGTTCCGAAGATCCTAATCAACATCTCAAGGACTTCCTTAAAATCGTAGATTCTATAGACCTTGATGTTACAACTAGAGATTCGACCCGATTACGCCTATTCCAATTCTCTCTACGTGATCAAGCTAGTCAATGGCTTGAACGTTTACCCGCGGGATCCATCACCTCATAGGATGATCTCACCACTCGTTTCCTTGCTCAATTTTTCCCACCGGGGAGAACTACTAAGCTTAGAAATGATATCTTGATGTTCCAACAACGTCAAGGTGAAACTCTATATGAAGCATGGACTCGTTTCAAGGACTTACTCCAAAAAGTCCCTCATCATGGCATAGATCTTTGGCTCCAAGTCCAAATCTTCTATGACCATATCGATCTATCCACAAGGCGAACCATTGACCAATCGGCCGGTGGTAAGCTACGTGATCTAAGCGCGGAAGAATCATAGGAACTCATAGAAGATCTTGCTCTCTATGACAACGAAAGTTGGAATGATCCCCGTCATTTGAACAAAACGGTCAAGGCAATATCCTTGCCTTCGAACAATTCTAGCACTCCCGACTGTAGGATCATGGAACTTGAGGACCAAGTCAAGTTTCTCATGAAATCTTACGAAGCTCCTAAGCCTTCAAGCCAAGTGAACAAAATCACTTCTTCATGCAAATTTTGTAGTGGTCCCCATGACACTCGTGATTGCGTGGAACTCCCCGGAACAGCTTTTGCGGACTACGCATCTTCGCGTACCGACGAAGCGGGAGATAAGTGGTACACTTTCAAACCCGAGCCAAACCCTTACGGTGATTCCTACAACCCTTCTTGGAAAAATCACCCGAACCTTAGGTGGAAACAAAACCAAAACAATTCTTCCAATCCGCCTAATCGTTACCAACCAAACGGTCCACCCTCCAACCGTACTTTCAACAACAATCCTTCTAATAACTATGGTAGTACCAACAATCTTGAAGGATTGAAGTCCAAGTTTACGGCATCTCAAAAAGCTCGCATAGCTAAGTTTGAAACCGAATTCAATCAACAACAAATGGAGATGACCAATAAGATTGACAACTTGTCGAAAGCCCTCAACAACCAAGCGCTAACTACACCTAGGAAGGACACTAGGGACACCAACAGCGGAATCCAAATTAAGGACCCCTCGTCATCCAAACACGTCCACTTTGTCAATGTTGTCACCATTAAGCCAATTGATAAGGATATAGAAGAAAGTGACAAGGATGAAGTTGGAGTAGAGACCGAGACTAGGGATGAAATTAAGGAAGTTGAGGTTAATAAGGGAGAAAAGTTAGAGGAAGTAGAAAACGTAGAAGAATACTTTGATAAGTTACCCACCAAGGAAGAACGGGAATATCACAAGGATTTATTCGATGATCCTGACACACCATATATCCTTGGTTCACCCCTTATTAAAGTAGGTGACCCCTCTAACATCAACATACCATGCAACATTGGGCATATGCATGTATGGAAAGCTTATATCGATCCTAGGTCTCTTATAAACATCATGACTAGGACTTACTATAATTGGGTAATGAAGAAGCAACTTGGTTATAGGATGATGCCCAGTAAGAATTTGATAAGTAATTTTGTAGGAAGAGTGAAAGGATTGCATGTGATTGTTGGAAACTTCACTTATGAGACCGACTTTGTGATAGTGGAGGATACTCGTCCGGTGATAGATGATTGCCTGAGTCAAGTAGTGTTCGGAAAACCGTTCGTTGAGGCCTCTAAGATGAGTTATGATCCGACTCTAGGGATACTTAGATTTAAGGACGAGAATGATGAGATTGCTTACCAAATTCCCTATAAGATTGAACAATACCACCTCTTATCAAACATAGAAAAGGAACACAAACAGACGGTTTACTATAGGAATGATGAGGATAGACGTAGAGGAGTAGAATATGTTATGAATAAAATACTTGGTTTCAACAAAGAATGCTTGCAACTAGGTCCGGAATACAAAACTAATATAGGAGATGACCTAGAGAGTGAGACCAACGATGAGGTCATGTAATAGCCCAGGACCTTGAGTCTAGCTACAAGACTCTTAAATAAAGAAAAGCGCTTCTTGGGAGGCAACCCATGATTTGTTTGATTTTTATTTTGTTTAATTGTTATTTGTTTCCGTATGCATGCTTTATTTTTATTGTTGGTAGATCATGTTTCAAACTAAAATGGTGAAAATACTTTATTTTGTCGTTTGGCTTTGTCTTAACTTCATCCAAAGGTATTTCGCAAAAGATAAGTGTAAGGGGAAACCCCAAATATGTTTTTAATAAACAAAATTGATCATGATTCTCCACAATATTAAATGGACATGTATATTCGTATTTGTTAGAGTCAAATGCTTGTATCGAGTCATAATGATGTTTTGCAGGATTTTCCGGGAAGTAAGATATAAGTTTTCCAAAAATTTTCCGGAAATTTAACGTAAGGATTTCTGCAGGTCACTTCTGACGGCGTCAGGAAGAAATTCCTGACGGCGTCATGTGTAAAATTCTGGAAATTTTGCTAGTTTTGTTTTTCTAACGGAGACTTAAAGTTTGTGTTAATACTTTAGTTTTATAAACTCCATGAAATCTGCAAACATCATTCCACAAGCATTATATCTTACATTGTTTTCTAGGATTTGTTAGTATATATAGATTGCTGCCGATTTTACGCGAGGTTGCCTTGTTTGTTTTCTCAGGTTTAACAGGTTATGTATGACAAGAAGATGATTTATATTCTGGAAGGGAAGCTTTGATTGTTCATTTTCTTGGAGGAAGATCTAACCTTGTTACCACACTATCCACACCGAACGAATCAGGGGAGTATTTGATTTCATTCTTTTACCTATTTCACTTTTACATTCTTTAATTAAACATTGGGGACAATGTTCATCCTAAGTGTAAGGGGAGGGTAAAATGATGATACCTTATAGTATACACTTTCACTTGAGTTTGTTTGTTTGATGGTGGATGTGTAATAAAACTATGAGAAATACTTGTTAGTGTAATTTTAGCGCCAAATTTAATTTTTTTTACAACATTTAGGAGTGAAACTTTAGCCATAGCAAGCGTCTCATGGATAGGAGATTGTATGACTAGCACAAAACTGTACCATTCAGAAAAATTTTCCACCCAAATATGTGAGGTTCGCCCTTAGATTTGATAGGAAAAGCATTTACTATTAGTGCTTATGAGTGTACCGGTAGCATTTAGATTCTAGAACTTGCGTTAGTGATGCATCCCGAGACCGCTAGTGAGACTACATTCGTGTAGTAGGATTTACTACATGATAAGAGGCATTAGGATCACCCTTGTGTTAAACCCGTATCATAATTACTTGACAATTTAAGTCATATTACTTGGCTAGTTAAGTCAATTAATTTTTCCCACACCCTTAGCGTTGTACTCATTTTTAGTACACGAAACCCATAGTACACCCCTCCGAGCCTATCTTTTCATTTCTACCTTTAAGCATCTTACTTAAAGGAAGAATTTGTTACACCCCACTTAAATGTACAACCAAATCGCCTTAGCCTTCCGTGTATGCACTCATCTTTAGTGCATCGTTGTTACATGTTTAAACCCTTAGTTAATTATCTAATTGATTACATGGTTGCTAAGTCGAGTGATATCCTTGTACATATTGTTTTGGGACGATTGGGACTCATGGGTAAAGTACTAATGTTATGGAGTAATGGGGAAGAACATCTATTATTACCCCCATATATGCGTTAATCTTAAAAAGTACTCCAAGTATTTTGATTATCTTGATTCGAGTCATTAGATTAGTTTATTGTAAAGTATGTAAAAATTCAAGTGAAAGGGGAATGTTCATTCCCTATGATGTATTATTTTGGATGGTAGGGTAAGAGTGTATGCAAAAAAAAAAAAAAAAAAAAAAAAAAAAAAAAAAAAAAAAAAAAAAAAAATCGATAAAAAAGAAAAAAAAAGGAAAAGAGAAAAAAATATACGGACTACCATCCCTTTTCATTCTATGTTTATTTTATGTTTTTGTTATTTTTCATTTATTAGCTTAAGTCGAGTCTAGTCTTGGCTTAGCAACGCCATATTGTACATGTAATTAACCAAGATGATTAACTCGCCACCAGTAAAGATTGCCTATATCCAACAAAACCGTGTATTTCATATCCCTACACCTAATGTTATAACCCTTTTAAAAGACCTCTTTGATAGTTTATCCTATGTGCTTACGCCATGTGGTGGAGGTTTGATCATTTTCCAAGCCTATGGTAATCTATTTTGCTATGACAGGTAGTGAGAGATATTTTCCATTTCCATATTCTGATATATATTTTATTACACCCGAGAGATGTGAGTATCTAAACACTATTTGTGAGGTGCTAGTGTATGACCTCCGTGCTTGTCTTTGGTCTTTAGTGGAACGATTATTTGTTGTAATTACTTTTATATTAGTGTTAAATGACCCCTAGCTTGTATTTTGATTAGAATAAAAGCGCATTTGCTTGAGGACAAGCAAATCTCAAGTGTAAGGGTATATGATAAGGCGAAAAATGATCCGTTTTTAGGGGGTCATTTAAGCCGAAATTTGAATTTATTTGATCAAATAATGCCTTAAATCGTTCCTTTTGTGATTTTAGGTACTTTTGGAGTGAATTCTAAAAAAGGAAGCATTTTGGACGTTTTTGGAGCATAAAAGTGAAGAAAATGGCAAAGTCTAAATTTTCCTTGCTGGGAACAATACCTGACGGCGTCAAGAGCAACTTTATGACGGCGTCAAGAGCAAAAATGGTGACGGTCCAGTGGAAATGTGACGGCGTCAAAGCATGGCCGTCAAGAGTAAAAGTGGTGAAGGCCCAGAACAACATTACACATGACGGCGTCAGATCTGGATCTAGGCAATCCGATTTTATTATGGGCGGCGGGTTGACGGCGTCAGAAGTTTCTTCTTGACGCCGTCACCTTAGAAAATCTATATATAGTCTTTGTAATTTTCATTCAAAAAGAAAGGACAATTTTAGGGATGACTTGAATAAACCCTAGCTCGACTTTTACAGTATTTTCACGGGTTTTCACCCCTTGAAACCCTTCATGTTCAATTAAGATAAGTATCATTTCAATTCATTCAATATGTCTATGTGTTGTTTGAATATATCTTACGCTTGTCTTGATTTTAACATGCTAGGCTAGATCTCTTGTGTGTTTGCTTAGATGTAATGAAACCTAGATGTTGATTATAGGCTGATTGCTTGTTTATAGTTGTAATGGACGAATGATTTCGATGTTAGGCTTAAGAAAACTGGCAGATTTCCATAGTGTAACTTGCTAGAACATCTTAAGAAACATGAACCAATGCGTACTAAGGTTTTTATGGTTGTATTTAATGCATGAGCGAATTCTAGTGATCCCATGTTAGGAGCTTCTTGCAGGCTCGACATAGGAGTGAAGTAGGAGCTTATAGAGTTGGGGAAGTACGTACGCCACCCCACGAATGGTATTAAGGAATATAACTCGTCATCCACGCAACTATAACAAACTATCAACCTGTAAAAGATATCTAGGGAGTAATGAAATCTAAGTAAACACAATTTTCCCATTTATTGTTCACTCCACATTAGTAATTAGTTTTATTTTTGTTTTTGTTATTTTATTGCATCTTTAGTTATTGGGTTAGTTGACTAGCAACAAATTCCGCCCACTCCTCTAAAAACTAAGATTTTTACTTGCTTTTTATAAAATATACAAATACAAAAAGAATCATCCCTCACCTCTAGACCTAGTTTTTAGGCTTTCTAATCCTAGCGACACTATTCCTGAGTTGAACGATCAATCCACCGGTACTTGTCACTATACTATACTACATCGATCAGGTACATTGCCTGGTGGGGGTTGTAAGCTTCTCGAGATCCCTTGAGAAGTAAAACCTGGTGCAATTCCCACGCATCACAAAACAAAGACTGATGGTAAACTAATGATCAAATCCATTGAAAATGATCCATTTAAGCCAAGACAAATTCAAGTTGAAGGCAATCTGAATGACACACCTCCCACTCAACCATTCAAGCGTGACAAACTGAAGAAGATTACACTGATGCAGACAGGAAGCAGATCACCGCTGATGATATGGAAATGCATTTAATCCAACTTGGATTACCACGTGAGATCTTTGCTGCTGTCGACAGCTGTCAAACTGCTCATGATATGTGGGAACGTGTTAGAAGGAGATGTCATGGAACAGAGATTGGACAACAAGACTTTGAGAACAAACTTCTAATTGAATGGGAGAACTTTACATCCACTAAAGGTGAACAGATTGAATCATACTACACAAGGTTTTGCACTTTGATGAATGAGTTAATCAGAAACAAGTTGACACCACGAACAATTGCAACAAACATCAAATTCATCAATAACCTTCCAGAAGAATGGGGTCGTTATGTTACAATTGTCAACCAAACAAAGGATTTACATAAGGTGTATTATGATCAACTCTATGATTTTCTATATCAAAACCAAGCTGAGGCTAATGAAGTAAGGAAAGAAAGATTGGCAAAGAATCATGATCGTCTCGCATTAATTGCTGCTACACCAACACCGTTTTCAGTGAACACACAACAACCATCATCATCTTCCACTCACAACTACTTGAAACCATCATGCATTCAACAACCAACACCGGTCTACCAACAACAGTTCTACCCACAGCAACAACAACATGTTATTCAACAACAACAATACCCACAGTTCCAAGAACCAGAATTCACTAACAATGATGAAGCTACTGCAGCCTTGACACAAGCGTTTGCTTTTCTGACAAAGTCATTCCAAGGACGTTATTCTACACCAACTAACAACAACCAAAGGATTTCATAGAACACTCGCAACAAGCAGATTGCTCAATCGAGTTTCAATATGGGCAACGGAGGCCAAATGGTTGGAGTTTATGGGAATTAGCAAGGATATACTACTGGATTTCATATGGGTAATCAGAATATGCAGAATGCAAGTCAGTATGCAGGGAATCAGAATGCAGGTCCGTATGCAGGGAATCAGATGGATCAGTTTGTTGGATATCAGAGGGGTCAGAATGTTGGTAATCAGGCAATGGGTAATCAGAATAGGAATGTTGCAGCTCCAGTTGTTGGGAATCTGGGAAATGTGAATCAGGGTAATCCGGTAAAGTGTTTCAACTGCTAGGGTGTAGGTCATATGGCAAGGAACTGTCCTACTAAGCCGAACAAAAGAGACACAGCGTACTTGCAGAAAGCATTGCTGTTGGCACAAAAGAATGAGGCAGGGTTTCAGTTGAACGTAGAGGAGAATGATTTTATGGCTCTTATGGATGACATGGAAAACAGAGAGGATATCGATGCGAACTGCATATTCATGGCGCATCTTCGGGAAGCTAAGTATGACACGGATTATGACACACTTCCTGTTTATAACACCAATGCACCATCTGAGGTATCCAACTTCAACATATGTCACAATAATGATATATTTGATATGTCTCCTCATGAGGAACAACATTCTGTGAAGCTAGCATCTACTTATGATACATACCTGGACACGCCAAGTAGTAGTAATACTCATTTAGCAACTCTAGATGTGAATTATAATGGAGGCTTCGTTTAACAGCATGCTGAGAATGATGAGGAAACACGTGCTTTGTTTGAATCATTATTGAATAATTGTCGTATTAAAATTGAGAATGTGAAAAATGTCAATCGCGATGTTAAGGCCGCGAATGTTAAATTGACCGCTGAGCTTGAGAGTTACAAGGAAAACGTTAAAGCTTTTGAGTTTCATAACAAAAGATTGTCTGAATTAGAAATTGGTTATAAAAATTCCGTTTCAAGGGAAAAACTTTTGCAAATCAAGTTTGATACACTTGATGTTAATTCTTTCAAGAAGATAAAAGCTTTAAACGCGGATATTTCTGATTTGCAAAACCAAGTCTCTAAACAAAAATCAGCTTATTCCAATCTTGAAAAAGAAAGGGATGAGTTGAAAAAAGAATTTGCAAAGAAAGAAGATAAACTTTTGGAAGAAATTGTAGAGTCAGAACACATGATTGCACATTTAGAAGAATTAGTGGTTAAGTCGGGTCAGTCAAGTCAAACAATGAAAATGATTTCAAATCAAACTAATCCGATTTACCATACGAAACATAAAATGGCTCTTGGTAACAACACCCCTTGTAATCTCAATAAAGCTCAGGAAGAACAGAATGTTTTGTATAATGGTAATCTTATTTACACCAAACATGATCCTCCCGTCGTTCGGGATTCGGTGCAAACGATGGAACTTGTCGAAGAGAGCATAACTAAAATGAAACAAAAGGATTTGAAACCCATTGATTACAACAAATTGAACAAACTTTCGGGAATTACTTTTGTTCCACAAACAAAACCATCTGTGTTTTCCATAAAACAACCATTCGCGAAATTCTTTTCTAAAAAGATAGTTGTTTCTAAATCTCTTTCAAAAATGGAACAAATGTCTTCTAACAACACTTTTAATACTAGTGAGGCTAGAGACATTCTTGATGACGTTAAAAAGAGAATTCAAGTACTTCAAAATATTGTTAAATCTAAAACTACTATCAGTATTAACGACTGGCATTCTAGTTTTCATATCGAACAGAAAAAGGTGTTTGAAAAAGAAATTAGTATCCCGCTGAATAACATCTGTGCTAGGGTAATCCATTTTGAAACCGCTTTCTTAAAAGAAACGGCCGATTTTGTCAAGGACCACAAATCCCTAGTAAAACAAGCTAATGAAACTCGTGAAAACATGAATGTTTTGAAAAGGTTAAATGATTCTCTCTTTGAAGCAGTTCTGTCTACTCATATAATGTCTATCATCATACAAACATATTCAGTTCAAGACGATGAAAGACGAAGAGCTGAGACCTCCGAAATTGTTTCTAAATATGAAAATGCTCTTATAAAGCTTGAAAAAGAAAATGTGTCATGTTTTAAACAACTTGATCGGAAAAAAAAAAAAAGAATGCTAGTATGACAAATTGTCATATGAGCATGCCTTCAAGAACCTGAAAGAGCAAAATGATCTATTGAGGGCTCAGCTTGAAAGTCAAAAAGGGAAGGGTGAGGAAACTAAGTTTGCAAAACCATCGACTTCGGCAAAACTAAATGTTTCAAACACGGTTCAAAAACCAAAAATGCCAATTTCACGGTTTGCGCCAAACGTCGATGAGAAAAAGGATTTGACAAAACCAGTCATTACAACACCCTTGCCCAAGGAAAACGAAAATGAAAAGAGTGTTGAAAAAGGAAAAGCAGTTATCAAAACACCAAAAGTTCTAGCCAATGTTTTAAAAAGCGTGCCTAAGGCGCGCCTACTCCCTAAATCCCACGAGGCTCTAGCCTTTGGGATTTTTTCAGATCGAGGCTCACGACATGCATGAATCCCGTAAAAATCTTTGCGCCTTAGGGATTTTTGCGCTTTTGCGCCTTGGGTATTTTTGCGCCTAGAAGATGTAACGGGGTTTTGGCCTTTTTTTTCTTAATAGTAAGATACATGTTGGGCTTACATGTTATATACATTGGGCCCTTTAAGTTATAAAGTATCTAATAGCCCTAATATTTTAGAAAATAACTAAAACACACAATTAACAAAGAAATATATATTTTTTGTAATCTAATGTCTAAGAATAGTTGCTTCTTAACAGATACAAATGTTGTTTCTTTAGTGTTAAGTGTTACTAAGCAACTATAGCTTTTTTGTTGTTGATAGTTGATAGAGATACATTGTAATTTGTTAAATTTTATAAGTCATAAACTCATATATTGTAATGTATATTCAAGGATTTAGGGTAGTTCATGGATTCTAATATGTTGCTTGCTTGATATTTTGGGTTTAAATGCAAGCTTTATTAGATGTAATAACTATTAAGTGGCATTATGCATTGAATATTGATATTTTTTTGTTATTTAAGCTACATAAGTTGTCACATATGTTATAAAAAAAAACCTAAATATGTAGTGCGCCTCATATTTATGAATCCCGCGCCTTGGTTTGCGCCTCGACTCAAGGCTCTTTGACCCCCTTTGCACCTTAGTGCGCTTTGAGCCTTTCAGAACATTGGTTCTAGCACCTGGCCTTTTTAGGATTAGTCCCACTAACGCGTCTACCTCCAAATCTAGGATTTATGAGGGCAAAAATGATAATTCTAAATAGTCTAGTGATGCTAAAAAGGATAACAATATAAATCCTAATGTGTGTGCCTCAACTTCTACAGGATTAGACAGCACTTCTAGGAGCAGCAGACTAAAGCCTAGGAGCAATACAAGGAACAATAGAGTCTCACCTGCCTCTAAGAGTAGTTACAAGAATAAAGTTGAAGAAGTAGAAGAACACCCTAGGAATTTATCGCTTTGTAATAAGAGACATGTTTCATCTGAAAATGTCGAGAGTACTGGTTCTAATGCATGTAATGACACTGTTTGTTTAATATGCAAGAAATGTTTAATTAATGATGTTCATGATGAATGTGTTTCTAAGAATGTGAATGTTACCCTGAACAGAAGAGCATTTCGAAAGGTCCTAGTGCAAAATCTAGATTTGTTGGAAACCTAATTAAAAGAATTAGGAACACCACTAATAGTAGCACGCCTAGGAACTATCTTAAGCATTGTGTTTAGATTCCAACGGGTAGAGAATTTATACTCAAGGATGGCAAATTAGAAATAGTTCTAGCTAAACAAGTAGCAACTGTCTATGAGTGTGATTTTGATTGTACCCCTAACCCCATGGAACCAAATTTAAAACGGTTACCAAATACAAACTCTTCTGTTATTGGCAGGTTATCGAAATATGTCTTTGGATCATCGACTCGGGTTGCTCCAAGCACATGACCGGGAATTCAAAGCTGCTGATCAACTTCATCTGGAAATTCATGGGAACTGTACGCTTTGGAAATGATCATGTAGCAGCTATTCTGGGTTATGGAGACCTTCAATTTGGGAATTTTTTAATCACTCGAGTTTACTACGTCGAAGGATTGGGACACAACTTGTTTTCAGTTAGGCAGTTTTATGATGCAGGTTTAGAAGTTGCATTCAGGAGAAACACGGTTTTTATTAGAAATTTGATTGGTGATGAACTCTTAACTGGTAATCGTGGTACAAACTTGTATGCTATCGACATCAACCAAATGGCTTCTACATCACCAATTTGTCTCATGACAAGAGCAACCGAAACAAAGTCCTGGCTGTGGCATGGACGTTTATCCCACCTCAATTTCGACACCATCAACAAGTTAGCCAAAGACAACATCGTCAACGGTCTTCCTAAGTTCAAATACACCAAGGATCATCTATGTCCATCATGCAAACAAGGAAAAAGCAAAAGAGCATCATATAAACCTAAAACCGTACCTAGTTTGGAAGCAAGGTTACATTTGTTGCACATGGACTTATGTGGCCCAATGAGAGTTGAAAGCATTAATGGGAAAAAGTATATTCTTGTTATCGTTGATGATTATTCAAGATATACATGGGTCAAGTTTTTGAGATCAAAAGACGAAGCACCAGGCATCATCATCACCTTTATGAAGCGTATTCAAGTTCTACTTCAAGCTCCAGTAAGTATTGTAAGAACAGATAATGGCACAGAATTCACAAATCAGGAGTTAAGAACCTATTTTGAAGATGTTGGAATCACTCACCAAACATCAGTTGTTAGAACTCCATAGCAGAATGGGGTAGTTGAAAGAAGAAACTGAACTCTTGTAGAAGCTGCTCGCACAATGCTAATTTATTCTAGTGCACCAATATTCTTATGGGTTGATGTTGTTGCCACTGCTTGTTTCACTCAAAACCGATCCCTAATCCATCCTAGATTCAATAAAACACCATATGAGCTTGTGAACAATCGGAAACTGGATATCTCTTATCTTCACGTGTTTGGCGCTTTGTGCTATCCGACGAACGACAGAGAAAATCTAGGAAAGTTAAAAGCTAAGGGTGATATCGGAATCTTCATTGGATATTCAGAAAACTCGAGGGCATTCAGGGTGTATAATAGAAGAACAAAAAGGATAATGGAGACGATGAATGTGAAGTTTGACGAGATTTCACAAATGGCTTCTGAGAGACTCGCTCTAGAACCCGCGCTTAATCCGATGGCTTCTAATCATAACGGATTAGGACCCGCACCAAACCAGCAGACTTCTGGACACATCAGTTCAGGACTCGTGCCTCAAGGAGCTCAGTCAACAAACACAGACAAAACTTCAGAACAAGAACTGGAAAATTTCTTCGAGTTAATGTTTGATGAATATTATGGTGGAACTTCGACAAATACATCTCAACAACATTCCCCTGCACCCGCTCAAAACCATCAACCACCACAATCACAAGATGCATCTACAACAATCAAAGTTGAAGCTCCAACTCCCTCAGCATCATCAACATCTACTCCAGCAACTCTAGTTATTGAAACTGATCTACCAAGAGTTAATGAGAAAAACCAAAACACAAATTTTCAAGAAGAACCTACAAATAATTCAAACGATGTTGCGTTAGAAGAAGAGGAAGTATTTGAAAACCCTTTTGCAACAGACTCTGCTGAATCTTCTTCAAGGTTACAAGAACCATCTAACACACATTCGTTCAACCCAAGGTACCCTTCTACGTTTCAATGGACAAAAGACCATCCAATAGAACATGTTATTGGTGAATCTTCAAAGCCAGTTCAGACGAGGAGACAACTTGCCACCGATCTCGAATTGTGCATTTACATTTGCTCAATCAGCCTCAAAGAACCTAAGAACATTCGGGAAGCAATGGCAGAATACCCATGGATAGAAGCAATGCAGGAGGAAATTCTTCAATACCAGTTACATGATAGTTGGGAACTTGTTGAACTACCACTTGATAAACGAGTTCTTGATCTCAAGTGGTTGTGGAAGAATAAACTGGATGAGGAAATGACTGTAATTCGTAACAAAGCTCGTCTAGTGGCTAAAGGTTATCCACAAGAAGAAGGGATAGATTTTGAAGAATCATTCGCGCCTGTAGCTAGACTTGAAGCAGTCCGGATTTTCTTAGCCTATGCAGCTCACAAAAACATCACAGTCTATCAGATGGACATTAAGACAGCTTTCTTGACTGGAACTCTGAAAGAAGATGTGTATGTGAGTCAACCAGAAGGATTCATCGACAAAGATCATCCAGACTACATCTACAAGCTTAAGAAAGCCATTTATGGTTTAAAACAAGCTCCAAGAGCGTGGTATGACGAACTATCATCTTTCTTGATCAAAAACAATTTCACCAAAGGAACGGTTGATGACACCTTGTTTACCAAAAAATTCAAAGATGACGTTTTGATCGTTCAAATTTACGTGGACGACATTATTTTTGGATCAACCAATCCTAACCATTCAAAACATTTTGAAAATCTCATGAAAAGTAAATTTGAAATGTCCATGATGGGGGAACTAAAATTCTTTCTTGGTTTACAAATACATCAATCCCCTCGTGGTATTTTATCAATCAAGCTGAATATACAATAGAGATTTTGAAAAAACATGGAATGGAAAACTGTGATTCTGTTGGTACACCAATGGTCATTTCACCAAAAATTGGTGCTGATTTGTTTGGGAAACCCATCGATCCGAAAAAATATCGGAGCATGATCGGTTCTCTCATGTACCTAACTGCTAGTCGACCCGATATTCAATTTGCTGTTTGTTTGTTAGCACGGTTTCAGGCAAAGCCTACCGAACTTTACCTCAAAGAGGTTAAACGGATTTTTCAATACCTACGAAGAACCATTAACATGGGACTTTGGTATCCGAAGGATTCGGGGTTTAATCTAACAGCCTTTTCAGATGCCGACCATGCAGGAGATCAAGTTACAGCAAAAAGTACATCAGGTGGAGCACAATTTTTAGGTGAAAAACTTGTAAGCTGGTCGTCAAAGAAACAGGATTGTACTGCACTATCAACCGCCAAAGCCGAGTATGTGTCTCTATCTGCGTGTTGTGCCCAAGTTCTTTGGATGCGGACACAGCTCACAGATTATGGCTTTACTTTTGACAGAATACCTATGTATTGCGACTCAAAAAGTGCCATAGCCATCTCGTGCAATCCCGTACAACACTCAAAGACGAAGCATATCAAAGTCCGCTACCATTTCATCAAAGAGCACGTAGAAGAGGGTACTGTTGAATTATTTTTCGTGAAGACTTATTACCAACTCGCCAATCTATTTACTAAAGCACTTCCAAAAGAAAGTTTTGACGATTTAGTTTGACGAATTGGCATGCGAAGCCTAATTCCTGAGGAGCTAGAACATCTTCTCGAATCTTCTTGAAAAAAGTTTTCAAAATCGCTTCGCTGTAAATATTTTTGAAAAAAAACAAAATACAAAATTTGAAAAACCAACAAAAACAAAATACAAAAATATAAAATTTCAAAAAATACAAAAACAATATAAAATCAAAAAATCCAAAAATATTCTTCTCGCGGCATGTCTCTCGTATAAATCAATATTCTGTACGTTTCTAGAAATGTCATTCAACAATGATACGGACATGTACAGATGCTTGAACGGGAGTTCTTTAAAATGTTTTTCTAAAACATTTCGTTTCTCTAAAGTTTCTTCACTATGGCTTTCGTATACATCAGTACGAAACCCGGACCCGAATGATGACTTCTTAGTATTTCTGCTAAGGACTCGTTCTTCAAAGAAAGGAAATCGCTTAAATCAAAACAAAGGTTTTACATATTCTTTGAGCACTTATCCTAAAAACATTATGGCTTATGCACACATAACAGTATATAACCCGTGATTTTCAAAGAAAAGACCCTGTTGTACATTTATGTGCGACAATTCTAAAAGATAAGAAGACTTCTCACCAAAATGCTTATCAAAGTCTTCTTAATTTTTTGAGCAAAATTTTGAAAAATGTTTCTAAGGTTTTCAAAACTTTTCACAATATTACTCCCTCAAATCCTTTAAAGCAAATATTTACTCAAAATGTTCTATTTTTGAGGGGGAGTAATAAAATGGTGTTCCAAAATGATCATGCTTAAAGGAAACTTATACGAAATTAACAAACATCCGTTTCTCCCATAAGCTATCCAAAAACAAAGGTTTTAATCAATCGGTATCAAAAATACCATGGTGATGAGGTGAAAAATGAACCACTTTTTGGGGGTCATTTAAGCCTGAAATTGAATTTATTTGATCAAATATTACTCTAAATCGTTCCTTTTGTGATTTTAGGTACTTTGGGAGTGAAATCTGGAAAAGGAAGCAATTCGGACGTTTTTAGAGCATAAAAGTGAAGAAAACGCCAAAGACTTAATTTTCGAAGCTGAGAACAGTACCTGACGGCGTCAAGAGGATAATCATGACGACGTCAAGAGTAAAAGTGGTGATGACCCAGTGCAAACCTGACGGCGTCACAACAAGGGCGTCAAGAGTTAATTTTGTGATGGCCTGCATAAGGTGTATACATGACGGTGTCAAACCCAGATCTAGGCAGTCCGAGGAACTATTTGGCGGCGAGATGACGGCGTCAGACTTTTGTTCTTGACGCCATCACCTTCTAAACTCTATATATAGTTTTCTATTTTTCATTCATTATAGAGGAACTTGTATGGAGAAACCCTAGGGCTGAACTTTGTAAACCCTAGCTCGTATTTTACAGTATTTTCAAGGGTTTTCACCCCTTGAATCCTTTCATGTGCTATTGAGATAAGTCTTTTCTTTAATTCAATCAATATGTCTATGTGTTGGTTGATTATATCTTGTGCTTGTCTTGATTTCAACATGCTAGGCTAGATCTATCTTGTGTTTGCTTGGATCTAATGAAACCTAGATGTTAATTATGTGTTGATTACTTGTTTATGGTTGTATTGGATGAATGATTTCAATGTTAGGCTTAAGAAAACTGGCAGATCTCCATTGTGTAACATGCTTGAACGTCTTAGGAAACATGAACCGATGTGTACTAGATTTTATTGATTGTATTTAATGCATGAGTAAATTCTAATGATCCCATGTTAGGAGCTTCTTAGCCGGCTCGACATAGGAGTGAAGTAGGCACTCATAGGATTGGGGAAGTAAGTACGCCACCCCATGAATGGAATTAAGGAATACAATCCGTCATCCACGCAACTATAACAAGTAATTAACGTGTAAGAGATATCTAGGGAGTAGTGAAATCTAAGTAAACACATTTCTCCCACATATTGCTCACAACTTAAGTTTAATTTAGTTTATTTTCATTTCTAGTATTTTATTTTGATTGCATCTTTAGTATTGGGTTAGTTGACTAGCAACTAATTCCGCCCAAATCCTTCAAACCCGAGATTTTAATTTGCTTTCTAAAAAATATAAAAATACAAAAAGAATCATCCCTCATCTCTAGACCTAGTCTTTAGGTTTTCTAATCCTAGCGACACTATTTCTAGCTGAACGATCAATCCCCCGGTACTTGTCATTATACTATACTACATCGATCAAGTACACTGCCTGGTGGGGGTTGTAAGCTTCTCAAGATCCCTTGAGAGGTAAAGCCTGGTGCAATCCCTACGCATCAAGTTTTCGGCGCCGCAGCCCGGGGAATAGTTATTGTCTAGGTTAGAATCTCTTTTTATTAAGTCTACTTGCTAGATTCCTTTCTAGTATGATTTTATTTTTATTTTTAGGTTCTCTTTAGTCTATCTTAATTCTTCGTGTTTTTGTTCGTAACTCTTCACAACCCGACATCATGGACGATGGGAACATCTTTGAACCCGTCATCCCCCCACAACCAAACCCACCACTAGAAACTCTTAGGCCCCGAGCCTTAGGAGAGTATTCCCGACCTAGCCACCAAGGCTATCGAAACACTATTGAGCTCACCGGAGCCAATGTGACCCCCTTGCGATCCGACACCATCCGGTTGGTGCAAAGCGGATGTGCATTCGATGGACTTCGTTCCGAAGATCCAAATCAACATCTCAAGGACTTCCTTAAAATCGTAGATTCCATAGACCTAGATGTTGCAACTAGAGAGACAACCCGTTTACGCCTATTCCAATTCTCCCTACGTGATCAAGCTAGTCAATGGCTTGAGCGTTTACCCGCGGGATCCATCACCGCATGGGATGATCTCACCACTCGTTTCCTTGCTCAATTTTTCCCACTGGGGAGAACTACCAAGCTTAGAAATGACATCTTGATGTTCCAACAACGTCAAGGTGAAACTCTTTATGAAGCATGGACTCGTTTCAAGGACTTACTCCAAAAAGTCCCTCATCATGGTATAGATCTTTGGCTCCAAGTCCAAATCTTCTATGACCATATCGATCTCTCCACAAGGCGAGCCGTTGACCAATCGGCCGGTGGTAAGCTACGTGATCTAAGTGCGGAACAATCATGGGAACTCATAGAAGATCTTGCTCTCTATGACAACGAAAGTTGGAATGATCCCCGTGATTTGAACAAAATGGTCAAGGCAATATCTTTGCCTTCGAACAACTCTAGCACTCCCGATCGTAGGATCATGGAACTTGAGGACCAAGTCAAGTTTCTCATGAAATCTTACGAAGCTTCTAAGCCTTCAAGCCAAGTGAACAAAATCACTTCTTCATGCGAATTATCTAGTGGTCCCCATGACACTCGTGATTGTGTGGAACTCCCCGGAACAGCTTTTGCGGACTACGCATCCTCGCGTACCGACGAAGCGGGAGATAAGTGGTACACTTTCAAACCCGAGCCAAACCCTTACGGTGATTCGTACAACCCCTCTTGGAAAAATCACCCAAACCTTAGGTGGAAACAAAATCAAGCCAATTCTTCCAATCCGCCTAATCGTTACCAACCAAACGGTCCACCCTCCAACCGTACTTTCAACAACAATCCTTCTAACAACTATGGTAGTACCAACAATCTTGAAGGATTGATGTTTAATTTCATGTCATCTCAAGAAGCTCGCATAGCTAGGTTTGAAACCGAATTCAACCAACAACAAACGGAGATGACCAACAAGATAGACAACTTGTTGAAAGCCCTCAACAACCAAGCGTTAACCACACCTAGGAAGGACACTAGGGACACCAATAACGGAATCCAAATTAAGGACCCCTCATCATCCAAACATGTCCACTTTGTCAATGTTGTCACCATTAAGCCAATAGATAAGAATATGGAAGAAAGTGACAAAGATGAAGTTGAAATAGAAACCGAGACTAGGGATGAAATTAGGGAAGTTGAGGTTAATAAGGGAGAGGAGTTAGAGGAAGTAGAGACTATAGAAAAGCACATCGATAAGTTGCCCACCAAGGAAGAACAGGAATAACATAAGGATTTATTCGATAGTCCCGAGACACCATATATCCTTAGCACACCCCTTATCAAAATGGGAGACCCCTCTAACATCAACATACCATGCAACATCGGGCATATGCATATATGGAAAGCTTACATCGATCCTAGATCTCCTGTAAACATCATGACTAGGACTTATTACAATTGGGTGATGAAGAAATAACTTGATTATAGGATGATGCCCAATAAGAATTTGATAAGTAATTTTGTAGGAAGAGTGAAGGGATTGCATGTGATTATAGGTAATTTCACTTATGAGATCGATTTTATGATTGTAGAAGACACTCGTCCGGTGATAGATGATTGCCTAAGCCAAGTAATATTCGGGAAACCATTTGTTGAGGCCACTAGGATGAGTTATGATCCGACTTTAGGGATAGTTAGGCTCAAGGAAGAGAATGATGAGATTGCCTACCAAATGCCCTACAAAATTGAGCAATACCGCCTTCTCTCTAATATAGAAAAGGAACACAAACAAGCTGCTTACTATAGGAATGATCAGGATAGACGTAGAGGAGTAGAGTATGTGAAGAATAGGATGCTTGGTTTCTACAAAGAATGCTTGCAACTAGGTCCGGAATACAAAAATGGCTTAGAAGACGACCTAGAGAGTGAAACCAACGATGAGGTCACGTAGTAACCCATGACCTTGAGTCTAGCTACAAGACTCGTAAATAAAGAAAAGCGCTTCTTAGGAGGCAACCCATGCTTTGGGTGATTTTTATTTTTGTTTGTTTGTTATTTGCTTCCGTATGCATGCTTTATTTTTATTGTTGGAAGATCATGTTTCAAAACTAAATAGTTGAAATACTTTATTTTGTTGTTTGGCCTAGTCTTAACTTCACCCAAAGGTATTTTTGCAAAAGATAAGTGTAAGGGGAAACCCCAAATATGTTTTTAAGAAACAAACCGATCATGATTCTCCACAATATTAAGTGAACATGTATATTCGTATTTGTTAGAGTCAAATGCTTGTATCGAGTCATAATGAAGTTTTGCAGGATTTTGCAGGAAGTAGAACCAAGTTTTTCCAGAAATTTTCTGGAAACTTAACATAAGAATTTCTGCAGGTCACTTCTGGCGGCGTCATGTGTTTACTCTTGACGGCGTCACGTGTAAAAATCTGGAAATTTTACCAGTTTTGTTTTTCTAACGGAGTCTTAAAGTTTTTGTTGAATTATTAGTTTTATAATCTCCAGGAAATCTGCAAACATCATTCCACAAGCATTATATCTTATTTTTTTTTCTAGGATTTAGTAACATATGTAGATTTCCGCCGATTTTATGCGTGGTTGCCTTGTCTGTTTTCTCAGGTTTAACAGGTTATGTATGACAAGAGGATGATTTATTTTTCTGGAAGGGAAGCTTTGATTGTACATTTTCTTGGAGGAAGATCTAACCTGGCCACCTTATTATCCATACCGAGCGAATCAGGGGAGTATTTGATTTCATTCTTTTTACTTATCTCACTTTTACATTCTTTACATGAACATTGGGGACAATGTTCATCCTAAGTGTAAGGGGAGGGTAAAATGATGATACCTTACAGATACACTTTTGCTTGAGTTTGTTTGTTTGATAGTAGAAGTGTAATAAAACTATGAGAAATACTTGTTAGTGCAATTTTAGCGCCAAATTTAAATTTTTTTACAACATTTAGGAGTGAAACTTTAGCCATAGCAAGCGTCTCATGGATAGGAGACTGTATGACTAGCACAAAACCGTACTATTCAGAAAAATTTTCCACCCAAATATGTGAGGTTCGCCTTTAGATTTGATAGGAAAAGCATTTACTATTAGTGCTTATGAGTGTACCGGTAGCATTTAGATTCTAGAACTTGCGTTAGTGATGCATCCCGAGACCGCTAGTGAGACTACATTTGTGTAGTAGGATTTACTACATGATAAGAGGCATTAGGATCACCCTTGTGTTAAACCCGTATCATAATTATTTGACCATTTAAGTCATATTACTTGGCTAGTTAAGTCAACTAATTTTTCCCGCACCTTAGCGTTGTACTCATTTTTAGTACACGATGCCCTTAGCACACCCCTCCGAGCCTATCTTTTCGTTTCTAACTTTAAGCATTTTACTTAAAGGAAGAATTTGTTACACCCCACTTAAATGTACACCCAAATCGCCTTAGCCTTCCGTGTATGCGCTCATTTTTAGTGCATTATTGTTATTTGTTAAACCCTAAGTTAATTATCTAATTGATTACATGGTTGCTAAGTCGAGTCATATCCTATGTGCGTTAATCTTAAAAGTACTCCAAGTGTTTTGATTTTCTTAATTCGAGTCATTAGATTAGTTTATTGTAAAGTATGTAAAAATTCAAGTGTAAAGGGAATGTTCATTCCCTATGATGTATTATTTTGGATGGTAGGGTAAGAGTGTATTAAAAAAAAATAAATAAATAAAAATCGAAAAAACAAGAAAAAGAAAAAAAAATAGAAAAAGAAAAAGAGAAAAACATACGGACTACCATCCTTTTTTATTCTATGTTCATTTTATGTTTTTGTTATTTTTCATTTATTAGCTTAAGTCGAGTCTAGTCTTGGCTTAGCAACGTCATATTGTACATGTAATTAACCAAGATTGTTAACTCGCCACCAGTAAAGACTGCCTATATCCAACAAAACCGTGTATTTCATATCCCTACACCTAACGTTACAACCCTTTAAAAGACCTCTTTGATAGTTTATCCTAGGTGCTTATGCCATGTGGTGGAGGTTTGATCCTTCCCCAAGCCTATGGTAATCTATTTAGCTATAACAGGTAGTGAGAGATGTTTTCCATTTCCATATTGTAATTTATACTTTATTACACCCGAGAGATGTGAGTATCTAAACACTATTTGTGAGGTGCTAGTATATGACCTCCGTGCTTGTCTTTGGTCTTTAGTGGAACGATTATTTGTTGTAATTACTTTTATATTAGTGTTAAATGACCCCTAACTTGTATTTTGATTAGAATAAAAGCGCATTTTCTTGAGGACAAGCAAATCTCAAGTGTAAGGGTATATGATGAGGCGAAAAATGAACAACTTTTTGGGGGTTATTTAAGCCCGGAATTGAATTTATTTGATCAAATATTACCCTAAATCGTTCCTTTTGTGATTTTAGGTACTTTGGGAGTGAAATCTGGAAAAGGAAGCAATTCGAACGTTTTTGGAGCATAAAAGTGAAGAAAACGCCAAAGACTTAATTTTCCAAGCTGAGAACAGTACCTGACGGCGTCAAGAGGAATATCATGACGGCGTCAAGAGTAAAAGTGGTGACGACCCAGTGCAAACCTGACGGCGTCGCAACAAGGGCGTCAAGAGTTAATTTTGTGACGGCCTGCATAAGGTGTATACATGACGGCGTCAGACCCAGATCTAGGCAGTCCGAGGAACTATTTGGCGGCGAGATGACGGCGTCAGACTTTTGTTCTTGACGCCGTCACCTTCTAAACTCTATATATAGTTTTCTATTTTTCATTCATTAGAGAGGAACTTGTGTGGAGAAACCCTAGGGCCGAACTTTGTAAACCCTAGCTCGTATTTTACAGTATTTTCAAGGGTTTTCACCCCTTGAATCCTTTCATGTGCTATTGAGATAAGTCTTCTCTTTAATTCAATCAATATGTCTATGTGTTGGTTGATTATATCTTGTGCTTGTCTTGATTTCAACATGCTAGGCTAGATCTATCTTGTGTTTGCTTGGATCTAATGAAACCTAGATGTTAATTATGTGTTGATTACTTGTTTATGGTTGTATTGGATGAATGATTTCAATGTTAGGCTTAAGAAAACTGGCAGATCTCCATTGTGTAACATGCTTGAACGTCTTAGGAAATATGAACCGATGTGTACTAGGTTTTATTGGTTGTATTTAATGCATGAGTAAATTCTAATGATCCCATGTTAGGAGCTTCTTAGCCGGCTCTACATAGGAGTGAAGTAGGCACTCATAAGATTGGGGAAGTAAGTACGCCACCCCATGAATGGTATTAAGGAATACAATCCGTCTTCCACGCAACTATAACAAGTAATTAACGTGTAAGAGATATCTAGGGAGTAGTGAAATCTAAGTAAACACATTTCTCCCACATATTGCTCACAACTTAAGTTTAATTTAGTGTATTTTCATTTCTAGTATTTTATTTTGATTGCATCTTTAGTATTGGGTTAGTTGACTAGCAACTAATTCCGCCCAAATCCTTCAAACCCGAGATTTTAATTTGCTTTCTAAAAATATAAAAATACAAAAAGAATCATCTCGAATAGGACTTGTCTGAGTAGAATGTACCGTCTCGAGAGACTTTCTTTGAACTTGACCAGGATGGGTAATAACTTCAAGCTAGTCTAACTAGTGATGTAAGCATGTCTCGAATCGGTTGTGTTCATTTGAAAGTGGAACAATTCAAAAAGTGCAAACTCCTTCTACATGTGTAAATTTCTCAAAAATCCATGAGCACATGCGAAGGGGGAGTCCTTCAAATGAAATGCAAAACTCTCGAAGTATTAACAAAGTATGTTTTATTATCATAAACACTTTGAGAGATTTTCACAAATGGTTTTATGGCAACAATAGGATAGTCATGAAGGTATAAGGTGACTAAGGTTAGGAAAAACCGTCCTATGATCTACCAGAGCCGGAGGGATCTACCCAAGGACAAATCCAATGGATTAGAATTAGAAGTCCTTAGGTATGATTGAAAAAAGGAGAAAATGAGAAAGGAGAAAGAAGGGGTTGAAGAATTAAAAAGAAAAGTTATGAAAAAGGGTGAAAAGAAATAGCCCTCCATATGTTTAACCTGAGGGCAGACACCGGGTTCAATTCATATGCTACTTGTTGTTGCTAAGGTGACACCGGTATTTAAGATTAAAGACGTCATGGACCGAGTGACGCATTGCACTAAACCTTCTTAACCACTCAAGTTCTCTTAAAAGAGCTTGTTTCATTCTCACGGGGAACCGGTGTAATCTATCGACCTGTCTCTTAGAGATGGTTTATATTGAAGCGGGAGACCTCTCCCTAATCTCCGCATAGGAAACCAAATGTGCACTTATCGAGTCTAGAGCCCCGAGATTCATCAAAAGATCTCATAGGAACACATGATATTTCTACACTGGTTGTTCATCATTAAGGACGCCAGATGTAAACTTAAGAGTCCTACGCAGATCTTAGCAATCTGCTGAGAACGTTTATAAGAGGATTTACTTATGTATTTTCTCAATGATTGAACAAAAATTTCTGCCAGGGTCAACATCAAGCAGCCCTGACAGCAGGTCACTTCGGTAATTCTTTATGAGTTACGCTTAGAGTTCGCGGTGGTTTCAAACGGTCTACAGTCGTGGAGTGATCCCCAGCGACTCACCCATTCGTTGAGCTACTTAGTAGGTCTCGTAAGCTTCCTCGGGAGTATCCAAAATGGGAACGGCCTTGGTAAGTGTAACACCCCAACCCGACAAGGGCTAAAATGTCACATTCATGGTGTCAATCAGAACAAACACAAGCATAGACTTTAATAATACAAATGGATACAAGGGTTACAAAAGGTTCCATGATAACGGAATACAATATCAACTAAGTACAAAATGACTAATCTAAAGCATCTTCAGAATCACTATTAACTCATCAAGCAATTCCTCTCTAAAAGCTCCTATTTGCACTCTTCACCCATAACCCAGCTTCCTTCTAAAACCTGCCGCGGGAGAAAGAAAACGCGGCTGAGCTTAAAAAGCCCAGTTAACAGATATAACAACAAAGTAATATGAAACAGAGATGAATACTGAATAAGGTATAAAGGAAATAACAGAATGTAATCAAAGGCAAGTATGAAATAGTAATAAGAGATAAGGTAAGGGTTAATCATCAACCACGAGCCCAGAAACAGATATAATAATGCCTTCATCATAATCATAATCATAGTCATAATGAGGGGAGACCTCAAAATATCATATGTAAACAGAGGGGTGACCTCAATGGGTTGTGAAGGACGTGTATTGCACACACAGCCACATTCACCAGATAACAGATAACAGATAACAGATAACAGAAACAGATCTAGGATGCATCCATACGCCCCCACAGAAATCAGATTGGCCATAGTAAATCATAGCATAAAGTGCGCATATCATATAACAAAAAAGGGGACATGGCAGAACATCACTCCACTGCCCTGGAGTCATGCCAGAGGTGCATCTCTGACACGGACATGGAACCCCCATGCCTAGTGAAATAAATTTGGCTCGGGTGTCAAACTAGAATAGGTCAAACAGAATAGGTCAACAGTATGTCATAAATGACAAAGATCATAAGTCATCATAATCAGATCATATCAGAAATCCATATCATAGGTCAAATCAGAAGGTTCAGATAGCAAAGGTTCATGTCAAGGTTTACAAATGACAAGGTTCATATTTAGAGCTCAAATCAAAGGTTCAGTATCAAAGGTCAATGTTCCAAGCTCCAAAGTCCCATAGTTAATGATTAAAGGGTCATAATGAGAGTTTAAAACAAACGTTCATTTATCAGGTTCCCATCACTTGTTTAAAAAAATCGTAGTACAACCCCATTCAAAAAGGTTTATAACAAAGGTTTATTTGACAAGGATCTTATAAAAGATAAAATTTATAAAAGTGATCTTTAATAAAGGTTGTCATGAGGTGTTCTTTAAAAGTGGTTTTTATGAATTTATAGGAAGTCCCATATAGAAATGGCCTTAAGGCATATTAAAGTGTCTTTATAAATAATTTCTCCTTTAAAAGGTTCTATATCACATTTAAGAAAAGAACTTTTACCTCCCGTTATATTATCCCAACAGAACATTCCAAGTGTCACAAGGGTCTCACCTTCCGTTACAATATCCCAAAGAGTACCCATAGTCTCACAAAGGTTCAAAGGTTAAGGTCACAAAAGGTTATCGAACGGATCATAAGAGTTCAAACGGAATAAAAATATGATAGCAAATCGAAGACAAAGTCGAGAGAGAAGAGGTGTGCACTTTTACTGAAAGAGTACGGAATATCTGTACCTCAACCGATGACAAAGCAAAATGAGGGAAAGGATAAAACGGAAATAGAAATCACTCCTCCTTCACCAAACCTAGAAGAATTAGAAGTCGAGAATTATTCAATAGTTCATTTTAAATTCTGATTAATCCTTTTTAGGCTATCTTTCCATTTTAAGTAACTTTTCATTTTTAGCGGTTTCCAAAATTAGCAAGTTTCCATTTTTAGAAAGTTTCTTTATTTAGTAAGTTTTCATAAATAGCATGTTTCCAGAATTAGAAAGATTTAATATCAAAACACAAGTTAAATCATTTGTTAAACATTATTATGGAGTCTAGGGTTCACTTTAGCAAGTCATATTAAGTTTAGGGTTTAAATAACTAACTTTCCATATTTCGGGGTTTCAAATGTAAATATGCCATAGTTAAGGGTCTATTGTGTAAATATCGCAAGTTTTCATATATTACATTATTTATAAAGAAGTTAATAATATCAAACCCTCAAGTTTATAAATATTACACTTTAAACCCTTTAGTTCTATTATTTATAGTTTTAGCCCTTATTAATATTTAAATTACAATTACATCCATGATAATTCCATATTAGCATATTTAACCATTTATCATCAGAATTTACACATTTTACCCTTCACTTTAATTTATGTACGAAACACCCTTAAATATCAGAATTTACAAAATACACCCCTCTATTTTATTTATTTTAAATTCGGATTACTAATTATATATATATTTAACATTTAAACCTTTTATTAACGAAATTAACACTCTACACCCCCATATTATATTTTAATATGTCACCTCTGGTCTAACATGAATTACAAAAATGTCCAATAAGTTTAGAAAATTACAAAACACCCCCTACTATTTTAAAACTATAATCGGTTTAAACAAAAATCCCAAAGTATGAACACTAATTTTCTCCCACCTCATCTATTCATTATTACTCAATAATTACAGCATTTATTATCCCACAAAATCAAAAGAAACCCTAACCCTAGCCAATTCAATCTCTTTTTCCCTTTATTCTTTAATCCGGTTTACAAAATAATTCAGAACAATTATTTTAAGCTTCAAATAAATATATATCCATTTTATTCAGATCATATATGTATTTTAACATGCTAAAAAAATCAGACCTTGCCATAGAAAAATCATATAAGCCGATTATGTAATTTCCATTATTTTAGGGTTTTCAAAATCAATAATTCGTATAGCCTTATATATGATGCATGGATCGAATTTCTGATTTTATACAGATAATATATGATAATAGGGATGATAAAAAAATACCCAAAGTGGTTGGATCGAAAAGAATGAACAAGAATGAATTTCCTCCTTCTTGGCCAAATTAACGAGCAAACAAAATTCCCAAGCTTTGATCCGATCACCCACAGACCTCACCACTATTTTTCCCACCTTAATAGCCTTCAAAAACGTCCAGTAAAAATACCTAATTGACCCAGAAAAATACTATGCTTCCAGATGGAGTTTTGGTGGTTTTTAGGGTTTTTAAAGTTTGTTTTAAATGAAAATATGTAACAAAATTATATAGAGGGTAAATGGGGATTGAGGGCCGGATTTTAGGGTGTAGTGGTTGAGAGAAAATCAGAATTTATCACTTTCCATGATTAAATTATGCATATCCTTATTTTTAAATAATTTGCACTACATATTAATTCATTTTGGACTAAGTTTAGGCGTGGCATAATTTATTTTGGGTCTAAATATCTCAAATGCTCCAAAAAAATAATATTAAGTATATGTAACTTATTTTCAAGTGTTTGGGATTTATTTGGTATTTTATTTAAATTTTAATTTAGTTTTTATGTTATAAGGGCAATTTGGTAATTTTACACGTTTGACAAATTTTCGGTTTTACAACTTCTTCCCCTCTAAAAGAAAATTTTCGTCCTCGAAATTTGAAGTCGCAAAGTTAAACGGAGTCGTAGCAAATCGCAAGGATCGTCACAATTATCCTCGCGCTCGGGAAGGTTCTTCCCCAAAAGAATTCCCAAAACAAAATAGTTTCTCATAACTCAATCTAGACAAGGTGGTTTCGGATTCCTCAGAATGAGATCAATCAGGTTGAATCTGGTCAAAAGGCCAATGCAACATATAACGGATGGTAAGTGAATCATTTCAGTAATAACATGTGGAATACAGACAGAAATCAGATCAAACGACGACATTAGACTATAGAGGGCTCTACCATGAAGCTTAAGATTTGTAACAGATATACAGAGGTTAAACCGAATTACATGTCGAGAAGTTCAAACTTATCCAGACATCGAACGAACGAAGGCAAAGCATACGCATAGGTAGAATGAACCTAAAGTCCCATTAATCGCATATAATTCAGATAGGATGTCAGAACTTCTAAGGTTTTAAAGGCACTCCTCGGATATCCTATGATCACAATGAGTGCACATTATATGGTGTAAGTATTATCACGTTGATCAGGCATCATAATACGAGCACCACATAATTATGCCCTCATGATGATCATACTTTATCTCGAGTCGTGAACAAACAACCTATTCTTAGTCCACTAGTACTTCTACAGTCCAGAGATTAACAGAATCAGATATCATAGCTTAGAGGAAAACAGACTGCTCAAAAGAGTAATGGAAATTCCAAAATTCCTAACAGAAGTAACGTACTGCGTTCAAGAACATAGGTCTTCACAATTCGCCAAAATTCTCAAAACGAGGTCATTATCAAGAAAACGCAGAGTGAACACGGAACTGAGATGTTTCTAGAGAATTTGAAATATTTACAAGATTTATAACCAGATAACAAAACTTAAGTGGGTCAACGGAAATGAGAATTCATCATCAACTTTTTCCTTCACAGAATCAGTCCATCCAAACATAGGGGTTTGCTTCAATATCAGTTCATTCAGAAATTTACTATCTCCCATCTCTTCAAGTCCGGTCATTTATCTTTATTTGTCCATCAACTTGGGGGTGAACGAAGTCATGATCTTGAGTCTGGTTCGTCAATCCTTCTACAGTTCCTCTTGGAATGTGATGGAGTGATGTGAACTTCTGGCACGATCTTTGAATTCCTTCATCATCCAGTCTGCTTCCGCTCTCAATTCATCTTAGTATAACCAAGATGAATAGGGAAGTGGGACTGTACGTCTTCATCAGCTCTAGGTCCGCCGTCTTGACTAGATCTTGTCCTCTGCTCGCCAACACTTTTGTCATGTAGGGATCGTTTTCCACTCTTCGGGGTGACCACTGCTGTTGTAAATTCCAGATCATGCAGTGAACAATCTTCTTATACGTTTATAGTTGAAGTGATGCATAAACAATCATCTTTCTGCGATGCACATGTTCATGTCTGAATCTCTCTTAGAAGCGTTCCAAGTCAGGTACCACTTGCGAGTGCAGAAGCATATCTCTATTTTAGCTTTTTCTAGAACTCCGTTCTCAATCAAACTGACCTGTTTCTCTCTGTTCACGAAATTTATTAACAGTAACACAATTTGTAAGCACCCTCCAAAATTTTCTACATGATTCAGAAGATTCTAGCTTCTTTTAATCTGATGTCGGAGTTTATAGTAATTTTCTCAATTAAAAACACCATTGCCTCAACATACATCAAACTTCCAGAATACACAACTGATTGTCAAATTACTAACAACTTGCGCAATTGATTCTCACGTTCTTCCTTGTTTCTAAACGTACTAATGAGTCATACGATGACCATTTCTCTAAACATTCGAGAAACATAAATTCCATTTGATGCGTAAGAATAGTTGACAATTTTGCCAATACAATTGGCATCATCAGGGTTCGCAATAATGAGTACAAAGGTAGCTTCAGAATCACTTCTCATTACCTTCCTTCTTCATAACAACTGCAATACTTTACGGAGGTTATTCTTAATTATTTAACCCATTTCTTAGAAGTTCTTGAGGTTGCTTCTTCAGTCCATCAAATGTAATCAGATCACTGAGTTTCAAAGGTAGACTAAATCATTTATTAATACGCAGGAAGGATTAATGATTTCGGATAGTGATTTAGTTAGGTTCACGATAGTCGATCCACCGTCATATATTTCTCTTTCTCTTCTTCATAAATCGATCGGATCATCCCAGAATAAAATATCAGGGTGATTAACATCATATTCAATCTCTCAACTTCCATGGCTTCTTTGACTGAGATCAGTTCATATTCTATTGTTCAAGCAGGAGGGAATACCAAAAGGTTTATCAGAGAACATTGAAAACTTTTGTACTACAAAATACTTCCAGTGCTAGAGCTTTTCAAGAATGGACAATATTAGGTGCTAGTAGAAACTTGAAAATCAGAAGAGATCAGAGTTTTGTACTTCATAGCAGCATCAATCTTAACAAATTCATGTGTTTCAGAAACATCATACTAGGAGTAGAATGAAACAAGTTACTAAAGGTCACAAGCCAACTCGAAATCAAGAGACCTCAAAATCAGATATATCAAGATTAAATGGATTCATAGAACGAATACAGTCATCAAACCAGACGGATGGTTTATATATCTCAGAGTCCAGTACATGATACATCAAAATGTTGAAATCGATGAGAGAACAGTTCAAGGTATTGGAATCTCGTTTGTTTTAAACAAAAGTGATAGGTGGATTATAAATCAATGGTACTACAACATCAAATGATCTTCAAAAGTGAGATGTATAGGATATCAGTTGTCAGCATCATCCTGCTAAGTTAACGAATCCATATTAAGATCATATTAACATCATATCCTTCCAAAGGAAACTGATTGGCAAACAGAGTTCATCATTCAGAGGGAGGAAAACAAATTTTCCTATATCCGTAATTAACGGTCATCAGGGTTCTAATAGTAAAGAATTATGCAAAGTCAAATTGTATCACATGATACATTCTATGCCCAGCATAAATAATGAACTCACAGAATGTGTCAAACACGTCACGTTTGAATGACCTTCGGAATGGTCGGTAAGATATCAGAATACTTGTCAGGCAAAATGGAATCTGAGGATCAAAATCAAGGGAATTTGGATGGTATAAGGCATCAATGTCATTCTCGAGGGATTTCAAACTTACTTGGTTACTGAACTTAGGTTGCAAAACTTTTTAACCACGGAAATAGAAATTCTCTTAAGGCATAACTAAAGGCAGAAGCACGAATCAGAGTAATGCGGAAGTAGTGCTACTTACACAATGTCCTAGTCTATCCATTCCTCACCGGTAATAACTTAGGTTCATACTGGGGTGGTCCTAAAGAAAATTCTCAATGGTCGTCTAGTGAGCGCCTACAGTGGAAACTTAGGGGTCTAAACTTCACAGGTCAAGGTTTAATGTACTACAAGTCGCAGCCTGGTCTCTGATACCATAATTGTAACACCCCAACCCTACAAGGGCTAAAATGTCACATTCATGGTGTCAATCAGAACAAACACAAGCATAAACTTTAATAATACAAATGGATACAAGGGTTACAAAAGGTTCCATGATAACGGAATACAATATTAACTAAGTACAAAATGACTAATCTAAAGCATCTTCAGAATCACTATTAACTCATCAAGCAATTCCTCTCTAAAAGCTCCTATTTGCACTCTTCACCATAACCCAGCTTCCTTCAAAAACCTGCCGCGGGAGAAAGAAAACGCGGCTGAGCTTAAAAAGCCCAGTGAACAGATATAACAACAAAGTAATATGAAACAGAGATGGATACTGAATAAGGTATAAAGGAAATAACAGAATGTAATCAAAGGCAAGTATGAAATAGTAATAAGAGATAAGGTAAGGGTTAGTCATCAACCACGAGCCCAGAAACAGATATAATAATGCCTTCATAAATGCCTTCATCATAATCATAATCATAGTCATAATGAGGGGAGACCTCAAAATATCAGATGTAAACAGAGGGGTGACCTCAATGGGTTGTGAAGGACGTGTATTGCACACACAGCCACATTCACCAGATAACAGATAACAGATAACAGAACAGATCTAGGATGCATCCATACGCCCCCACAGAAATCAGATTGGCCATAGTAAATCATATCATAAAGTGCGTATATCATATAACAAAAAAGGGGACGTGGCAGAACATCACTCCACTGCCCTGGAGTCATGCCAGAGGTGCATCTCTGACACGGACATGGAACCCCATGCCTAGTGAAATAAATTTGGCTCGGGTGTCAAACTAGAATAGGTCAAACAGAATAGGTCAACAGTATGTCATAAATGACAAAGATCATAAGTCACCATAATCAGATCATATCAGAAATCCATATCATAGGTCATATCAAAAAGTCCAAATCAGAAGGTTCAGATAGCAAAGGTTCATGTCAAGGTTTACAAATGACAAGGTTCATATTCAGAGCTCAAATCAAAGGTTCAGTATCAAAGGTCAATGTTCCAAGCTCCAAAGTCCCATAGTTAATGATTAAAGGGTCATAATGAGAGTTTAAAACAAACGTTCATTTTAGCAGGTTCCCATCACTTGTTTAAAAGAATCGTAGTACAACCCCATTCAAAAAGGTTTATAACAAAGGTTTATTTGACAAGGATCTTCTAAAAGATAAAATTTATAAAAGTGATCTTTAATAAAGGTTGTCATGAGGTGTTCTTTAAAAGTGGTTTTTTTGAATTTATCGGAAGTCCCATATAGAAATGGTCTTAAGTCATATTAAAGTGTCTTTAGAAATAATTTCTCCTTGAAAAGGTTCTATATCACATTTAAGAAAAGAACTTTTACCTCCCGTTATATTATCCCAAAAGAACATTCCAAGTGTCACAAGGGTCTCACCTTCCGTTACAATATCCCAAAGAGTACCCAAAGTCTCACAAAGGTTCAAAGGTTAAGGTCACAAAAGGTTATCGAACGGATCATAAGAGTTCAAACGGAATAAAAATATGATAGCAAATCGAAGACAAAGTCGAGAGAGAAGAGGTGTGCACTTTTACTGAAAGAGTACGGAATATCTGTACCTCAACCGATGACAAAGCAAAATGAGGGAAAGGACAAAACGGAAATAGAAATCACTCCTCCTTCACCAAACCTAGAAGAATTAGAAGTCGAGATTTATTTAATAGTTCATTTTAAATTCAGATTAATCCTTTTTAGTCTATCTTTCCATTTTAAGTAACTTTTCATTTTTAGCGGTTTCCAAAATTAGCAAGTTTCCATTTTTAGAAAGTTTCTTTATTTAGTAAGTTTTCATAAATAGCATGTTTCCAGAATTAGAAATATTTAATACCAAAACACAAGTTAAATCATTTGTTAAACATTATTATGGAGTCTAGGGTTCACTTTAGCAAGTCATATTAAGTTTAGGGTTTAAATAACTAACTTTCCATATTTCGGGGTTTCAAATGTAAATATGTCATAGTTAGGGGTCTATTGTGTAAATATCACAAGTTTTCATATATTACATTATTTATAAAGAAGTTAATAATATCAAACCCTCAAGTTTATAAATATTACACTTTAAACCCTTTAGTTCTATTATTTATAGTTTTAGCCCTTATTAATATTTAAATTACAATTACATCCATGATAATTCCATATTAGCGTATTTAACCATTTATTATCATAATTTACACATTTTACCCTTCACTTTAATTTATGTACGAAACACCCTTAAATATCAGAATTTACAAAATACACCCCTCTATTTTATTTATTTTCAATTCGGATTACTAATTATATATATATTTAACATTTAAACCTTTTATTTACGAAATTAACACTCTACACCCCCATATTATATTTTATATATGTCACCTCTGGTCTAACATGAATTACAAAAATGTCCAATAAGTTTAGAAAATTACAAAACACCCCCTACTATTTTAAAATTATAATCGGTTTAAACAAAAATCCCAAAGTATGAACACTAATTTTTTCCCACCTCATCTATTCATTATTACTCAATAATTACAGCATTTATTATCCCACAAAATCAAAAGAAACCCTAACCCTAGCCAATTCGATCTCTTTTTCCCTTTATTCTTTAATCCGGTTTACAAAATAATTCAGAATAATTATTTTAAGCTTCAAATAAATATATATCCATTTTATTCAGATCATATATGTATTTTAACATGCTAAAAAAATCAGACCTTGCCATAGAAAAATCATATAAGCCGATTATGTAATTTCCATTATTTTAGGGTTTTCAAAATCAATAATTCGTATAGCCTTATATATGATGTATGGATCGAATTTCTGATTTTATACAGATAATATATGATAAGAGGGATGATAAAAAAAAATACCCAAAGTGGTTGGATCGAAAAGAATGAACAAGAATGAACTTCCTCCTTCTTCGCCAAATTAACGAGCAAACAAAATTCCCAATCTTTGATCTGATCACCCACAGACCTCACCACTATTTTTCCCACCTTAATAGCCTTCAAAAACGTCCAGTAAAAATACCCAATTGACCCAGAAAAATACTATGCCGCCAGATGGAGTTTTGGTGGTTTTTAGGGTTTTTAAAGTTTGTTTTAAATGAAAATATGTAACAAAATTATATAGAGGGTAAATGGGGATTGAGGGCCGGATTTTAGGGTGTAGTGGTTGAGAGAAAAACAGAATTTATCATTTTCCATGATTAAATTATGCATATCCTTATTTTTAAATAATTTGCACTACATATTAATTCATTTTGGACTATGTTTAGGCAGGGCATAATTTATTTAGGGTCTAAATATCTCAAATGCTCCAACAAAAATAATATTAAGTATATGTAACTTATTTTCAAGTGTTTGGGATTTATTTGGTATTTTATTTAAATTTTTATTTAGTTTTTATGTTATAAGGGCAATTTGGTAATTTTACACGTTTGACAAATTTTAGGTTTTACAGTAAGGGTTAGAAGGAGTCTTCACACTATGCTGTTGACGATCTCTAATTCCTTATCTGTAAGTACCGGTTGATTTATTGCTAACTGTTTACCTGCAGCTATACATCACCTCCATGGCGATGGATTCCACATGCTCATACATGCATCACAAAGTCAAAGGAAAGTTCTCACAAAGATCAAATGATAGCAACGGTCAAAGAAAGATTTTACGCCAAAAAGAAGAATCTACAAAGTAAAGTGACAGAGATCAAAGTGAATGAACGAGAACAACAAATGTATGTATGACAAAGACTAAAGACATATGAGCATGTTGGAAAGGCGCATAACTACCAAAGACAAAGAAGTGACAAAAGGCCGATGACATCATTGGATCACTACATCTACACTGGATGAAGCTTGATGAACTGGAAACTATGACTCATCTAGTGATTCTTAAAGACGTCAAGAGCTATGAATATTAAAGTTTAAAAACAAAGATGATGACGTCGCGCAACCATCAATGACCAACACTTAGGGGGAGATTGTTAGGATCATATTTTATTTATTGAAAGTGTCGGTCATTAATATTATGTAATAGGTTGCATTAGAATATAATTATGATGAAGTTTTACTAATGTTTTCATGTTTTTATAAAGTCTAATGGCTAGTTATGTAATAAGGTCAAAAATATGTGAAGCCCTAGACTACTAGTATAAATACTCATGTAATACCCCACTTGAGAGGTTGGTTCTCTTAGTAATAACATTGTCTTCATTTCACACACTAGGAGTTCCCTCCCACTCTCTCTCTCTCTCTACTTACTTTCTCTCTTTAGATTTAGGCAAGATTCATAAGTGAAATAGGTTGTTCTATGGTCCTACATTTGTAGTCTCTCGTTCTTTCTACTTGTGCTTGATACAATCCGTGGTCTAGCATTCCGTGATCGAACTTCAGGTTTGTTGTCGTAATTGTCCAACAACTGGAACATCTTTAGACAAACTTGGCACTCTCACCTTTATTTTTTGAAAATGCAAGGAAAAAAGACAATAAAAGTTATTTATTTATTATATTTTTTATTTTTTTTCCCTTTAGAGAATAAGTTAACATAACCCTAAACCTGATGGACTATAAGCTTTTCATTAGACTTAGGTCTTAACCTATTAGATAATATGTTAAGGCGCAAACCTAATCATAAACTTATGTCATTAGTTTATTCTCTAACGGTTTTATTTGATCAAAACTAATTAAAATTAAAGTAGATATATTAAATCTGTCGTAAGTAATAATGGAGGAAATATTTTAGTAGACTACAAACTTCTACAAGGAAGTCATATGTTATGCACCTAATTGACATGGGCCACATATTCATTATTGTAAACACCATCACTTCATTGCAATGATCCACAAATTTTTTGTCTTGCCACCTTTTTCTATCTTTAGACCAGTCACTATATCTCCACCATGCACGAAGACCATACAGGGGTACCACCACCGTGCACGGTGGTGGCATTTTAGTTCCTTTACGTGGTCTCAACTGTCGAACAAATTCGAAAAAAAAATCCATTCAAACGGTTAAAAAGTGAGTGGAGCCCCAAACACATATATTTGGCAGTTATAATTTCTTTATAGAATTTGGCCCCAAACACATATATTCCAAATGATATTATCCACTATATAATATTTGTTTGTTTGATAGTTTTTGTTACCTTAGTGGAGCAGATATGGTTTTAGTAATGTGTTGGTTAAGGTTAATAGAATAGCTTTAGTTGCATATCTGAAGCAACTTTTCTATACTTGGTAATGATTTTTATCTCTTAATTTAGTTGTTGCATTATCACTATTCGGATGGTATAATGACTCAAGCTTAACTAAATAAATTTATAGTAGGCAGCTTTTGTTTCTAAAATGAGCAATACCTAGCTAATTGCTACTCGTATTTAATAATAATAATAATAATAATAATAATAATAATAATAATAATAATAATAATAATAATAATAATAGTTCATGGAATAGGGATTTGCTCATATATATTGCTATTTTGCACGTAGTTATTAGTAGGATTACCTGAAATTCATGTTGAGAATGCATATAGGTTAGTTATTCTCAAAAGCTTCAACAACAAATTTTGTTGTGGCGTATATTTTACTCTATCCGTCCTAAAATTATATTCCCATTTTGATTTTATAAGTATTTCATTTACAACTTTGGCTTTAAATATTTTTATTTATATTATATATCACTTGATAAAATATATATGAATGATTAGTTTTTAAATGTAATTTCATTTGTATAATTTTCAACAAGTATTATATAACACAAACAAAAATATTTAAAGTTAAAAAAAAAAAAAAAAAAAAAAAAAAAAAAGACTTCAAAGTCTAAAGGAAACTATAATTTTGGGAATGAGGGAGTAAGGCTGGCCACAGTAAGGTGACTCAATCCTCCCATTTTTTTTGTGCGTCAGCTTTCTCTCTTCAGCGACCTGCAGGCGATTCGGTGCCCCAGTAACGCGACCTACACTAAAAAAAAACATACCCCACAAATATAACTTTTATATTTAATATACACACAAAAAGCACTTACATGAAAAAAAAAAATAAAAAAAATAAAAAAATAAAAATAAAAAAAAAAAATACTCGGTCGTGCCTGCAACCCTTTTGAATTTTTTTCGTCTGGCAACCTAGTAGCCACAGTAAGGTGACCGACTAGAACTCGGTCGTGACCCATTACCGTGGAAAGCCTAATGGTTACTTGATATCAACTAAATCATACTAGTTGAACTCGACACATTACTCTTATTTTCTTTTTTATTAGAGTGCTAGGTGCAATTCGCCTTGGTGCCACGTCTGAACGGCGAGCCGTTGCTCTTCACTGCACCGCCCCCTTGCCGTTCTTAGCCGTTGGGTGGGTTCTCATGGGCACGGCGAAGCAGATTGCAGACATTGTTGTACTATTTTTTTTTCTTTTCCCATTTCTTTTATTGTTTTTGTTGTTTTGAAATTTTGGTTAGTAAGGTTTTGTGAAGTTTTTTTTTTTTTACATAAAATTAAACATACACAATATTAACTAAAATAAACTCTATTAATTAAAAAACACACATTTCAATTAAACTACAACATAAAACATGTTAATTAAACTATGATAATTAAACATAAAACATCTAAATTAAACTACGATACTTAAACATAAACTACGATTAAACTAAACTATGAATCAAGAAAATGAATCATCCGACACATAGCCCTCGTGACTTGAATAGGAGGCACTCGAATCGTCCTCACTCAATGGCACACGGGGCAATCCCATTCGTATTCGCCATTCTGCTCGACGGTTTCTCCGATCCTCTTTACCTTTTAAGTACGCCTCACGCTCTCTTACCTCACGTTCTTCCGCAGCTTGAACACGTAACAATTCTTGCATATCTTGCTGAAACAGTTCTTCATCAGTCAACCCTCTCCAAATGGGTTGGTTTTCCACCAGTGGATTGTTCACCGGTTGATCGGGTTGTTATTGGACAACCGGTGGATTGGGCACCGGGTCATTATCCGGTGTGAATACCGGAAAGATGTCTTCCGGTGTAGTGTTCAGCGGTGCATTCGGAATCATGTTGGAGCTTGGGAATTGCTGGAAAAAGTCATGGTGGCTTGGGAATTGCTGGGAGAAGTCACGGTGAGTTGGGAATTGTTGGGAGAAGTCACGGTGAGTTGGGAATTATTGGGAGAAGTCTTTGCGAGACATTGTTGTCGAGAGAGTTGATAAATTTTATGTGTGTTTGTATGTGTTGTGTATGTACAAAGCAACCAGGGGATAAGCCTATATATATGGCCTTTTTTGAATTTGAATTTTAAAAGTTTAAAAGATCCCGCTTTCTATATGAATTTGAATTTAAAATGTATCCCGCATTCTATTTGAATTTTGAATTTAAAATGTATCCCGTCTTCTGTTTGAATTTTGAATTTAAAATGTATCCCGCCTTCTGTTCGAATTTTGAATTTAAAATATATCCCCCTTTCAATAAACCCCTATTAATACCATACGATACCATTCAATTTTTCACACACTTCAATATCTACATCATTTTACAATGACTAATCGTTGGTCAATGGAAGAAGAATACTTGCTAGCTAACGTATGGCTTGAAGTTCACGATTCTAGAGACCTTGTGAATGAACGTCCTTTTTGGAATGAAGATACACAAAGGTTCAACAATCAGACTGATGATGAGCACCGTAATAAAAATAGTATTACGGCTCAATGGAATAGAATCAACCTTGAATGTCGTAAATATAATGCTATTTACAAAGAGTTGCAGCGTACAAGTCAAGACCCTTGTCGTCCCAGCAATGCAAACCGAATTATCATGAACGCCATGGTGGGAGAGGGATTAAATATCAACATGTGTGGTTCGTTCTGAGAAACACGTTGGCATGGGACAGAGACAATGCGTAATGGTGTTTTATGTTAAGTACCGTATCGTGTTTATTTCTTTTCCGTATCGTGTTTATTTCTTTTCTGTATTGTGTTTATTTCTTTTCCGTGTCGTGTTTATTTGCTTCCGGTATCGTTTGTAACTTGGTGTAATGTTGCGTAACGATGTTTTATGTATTGTTTTCCCGTATCGTGAATTTGAATTTGATGATTTGTGTGTGAATTGTGGGTGTATTTCAGCATCTGAGAATGGGTATTTATAGGATGATTTTTGGAATTTGAAATTTAAACGTTTATACCGCTTTCCGTTTGAATTCAAATTTTGAAAGTATCCCGCTTTCAGTTTAATATATGCACACGTTTTTTTATGAATTAGAAATTTAAACATTTAAAATTTCTGTTTGAATTCAAATTTGAAATTTAAAAGTATCCCGCTCTGTTTTTGAAATTTGAATTTCTAAACACACTTATATAAAGCATCACATAACATACTATTTTGCACACACTTCACTTTCTAAACAATTTTACTATGGCTAATCGGTGGTCTGTTGAAGAAGAATGCTTGGTAGCCGACATGTGGCTAAACGTTCACGAATTCCATATCGAAACCGTTTTTTGAACTACTGTTACAGAAAGGTTCAACAACCTATCTGACGGTCCTTTTCGTAGCAAAAGCCAGATAACGGGTAAGTGGGTAAGAATGAACTGTGAATGTCAAAAATTCAATGATATTTACTTGAGCGTGCAGCTTAATGACGAGGTCAATAATCGTCTGCACACTACATTGAACATGCTCAAAGAACGCTATGGTGGGCAAGGCTTCAAATATCTTAACGTGTGGTTCATTTTGAAATGGAGCCCCATATTGAACAGATAAAGGGATTAATGACTTTATGTTGTTCTGTATCGTTTTTATTTGTATTTCTGTATGGTTTGTGTTAGTATTTCCGTTTCGTTTGTGTTTGTATTTTCATATCGTATGTTTTTTTTCCCGTATTATAACTTTGTTATTTGGATGAAATAAAATTAGTATGTCGTATTATTTTGTAGTGAAATGAATTTAATTTAATTAATGAAATGAATACAAAAATAAAATTGTAAGTAGTGGATCTCAAATGAGTAAGTTGAGGTTTGTTATTTGGTGAAGAGGGGTTAATTTTGAAAAGGTGTTGGGGTGATGTGGCACATGTGAGGCCCGAATGAGGAGATGGACCTTGCCATCTACACCTAGCACTCTTAGAAACATGCCATGATATCAGTAACATTGTACTTGATTATAGTTTACTACGTAATTAAACCCTGTAAATACATTTCAAATCGGATATCACATGTTCAAACAAATATAACCAAGTTCGAAAGGTTTTCTGGCTATGATATTTTCAATACATTCAGTATGAACATACATGTGTATGACCAGGGATAAAGCCGGGTGGGGTCTCGTAGGTGCCCGGAACATCTATAAATTTTTTTGATGTACTGTTAATTAAAAAAATCGATTTTTTTTAAATGTATCTTGAATGACCTCGGTCAATCGAAGAGTGTTTTTAGTCTTATTTAGTTTGCATACTTACAAATAAAAAATAGAAGATAATACGTTCATTTATTTATTGTTTAAATGAAATTTTCATTTTAATTCACTTTTTAACTCTATTATATTATGGTTAAAAAAAATTATGCATTCAATTATATTTGTTCTTAGCTCCGTCTCTGCGTATGACAAACACTGTTTTTATTCAAAAAAAGGTAAATTTAATGACAAATCGACAAGAACTCATATGATAAACAAGTATTTAATTTGTCGCATTTTATTTGTGTTCATTGCTTTATACACACTCAATTCCTTGATGCATGCATGGAGTAGAAGTCAAAGCTCGATCACTAACAAGTTACCACTGATTGGCTGACACATCACCCACTCTCATTTGATAAACTCCTGTTTCCAACATTTGTCAAGGTGCAATTGAAACAATTCTGATAATAATATAAAACGAGAAAGATTGCCCGCGCGTTGCTGCGGTGCGGCCGTGTTTATGTTAAAACATTTAGGCAATGAATGCAGAAATAACACATATAACTGAAACTAATCTGTTAGTAGCATACGCTACCCGAGCGTATGCTGCCACTTTCATGCACATAAACCTAAAGTGACTGACTAATGGCAAATGAAAGGCCTTTCCTGTCGCGTAAACATTCAAATTCAATAAACTCAAATTGCAAAAAAGAAAGTAGTTTGTAGGTCGAGTATGGTTTAAAGATATATATACTTAATATCTGAAGACAAAAATGCCAAACAATTATGTATACTCTTATCGTTTTGTCGTTTTTTGAAGTAAGTAAAATTAAGCAAACATACATGCATGGATTGCGAAAGGAAAAGCTTTGTTTAGTGAAGGAGTCACACCAGAAGCAGCTTGAGCAACATCTGGAACCACCATTGAAGCTGTCACAGCAGCTGCAGTCATGGCTGTCAATGCCTTCTTTTTTATTGAGCTCCTTGCTACTATCAACCCGCTTTTGCTGTTAAAATAAAAAAAATAACCAATTCAGTATATGAAGCAAAGTTCTCTTCACTATCAGGCGTGAAGTTTTTGATTTGACGTTTATTAATCAAATTTCATGCGAAAAACTAAACTACAACATCGTCATCTTTCTCACACACAAAACACATCAAATGACTTTTAAAAACACAATTTTGCAAGCAGCTAATCTGCTTTCATATTGCAATCCCAGACACATCAAATGACTTTTAAAAACACAATTGGATTAGTGTTTACATAAACTTAACTAAACCGCGACCTGCTACATCTGAATGAAACTTATCCGAAAGATTAGAGAGTCGAATGTTTTTTCCATCCCTGAAAAATGCTTATCCAAATACTCTAGTACTAAGTAACTGTTTAATGCTCTAAAGATTATTCTTTTTCGTACCTTGAAACCCCAAATCTATCAGTTTATCAGTTTGAGATAAATGCTCGGTTCAAGCAGTCCAATCAGGCTCGGTAATGCCTCTTTCAACAATAATCGATATTTTTCCTAAAAAAAGTCATGAAAATTAAAGCATCATTTCCTACCTAAGAAGCACCCCATAAAGTAATATGAACCTACTGTGAACCTGGAATTGCAACTTTAGAAGAAACATAAAAGATTGACGCTAACAAATATCACTTTCTGTTGCACTATTACCAAATGTTATACTACTGTTTTGTCTTGGCCTAGTACCAAATGTATTTTTATAGGAAATTTAGTTCGGTACTTACTATTATAACCAAAACAAATTTATTGTAAATGACCAAGAGTCATTTTAACCAAATATATAAGTACTGAACTTACTTATCAGAAATTTAGTGTTAACATTGTTGACTCCAAAGCTTTATGAACAGTGGTCAGTTCATTAAAAAAAACTTTTACCCATCAGGTATACCTGATGACTTTCATGGTTTCCTCTTAAAATAGTGATGCATTGTGGATATTACACTTTGAGAGCGACAAATAATTGAAAGTCCAAACATAGTGCTATTATCAAAATCTCAAGTGGTTGTTGAGATTAGGTGTACAAAATTGAATCGCTATCGAAAATAATATCCTCTGAATCATATTTACTTGATTTTGACCCATTCGACTCATGTAATATTCTACAAATAGTATATACCTAATACACCTATATCGCCGTTCAAGAATCACCAACTTCTTGGCCACTATTGTCTATTGACATCCTAAGCCCCAATTCAGTTTACGTAAATGGTTATTGCATTTGGAACATCAAACAAATAGGGCGTTTTTAAATTCCTTATCTAACACATCAATCAGATTATTTAAAGAACAAATAAGCAATTAGCAGATAACCATCCCAGATGACTTTTAAAAAGGTGATTTTGGCCTTTTGCACGATTAATAAGGAATTAGCAGATAACTCATTAGACGTCGGAAAGGGTAAATCGACAATTTACCTGAATGATGTCGGGATAGTCTCGCGGGTTATTTCCTGGCGAACCTGCATAAAAATAATAGAACAAAATATTTAAGTTTCATTTCACAGATTTAAAAATTAGTTACAAAAGTATTTATATTCAAATTATATGATCATACATGATTTCTTTTAGTGAGTAAATGACGGAAAGTCATTTTACGTAGTAGCTTCACTTAACGCTTAGCTTAGCTTAATTTGATAAAACAACCACATCAATAAACAGAAAATATAAGCAATCCCAAAAACTTGCTTAGCTTAATTTTCTGCCTTATGGCCTTATTTCAGTTTGAAAAAGCTTATTAGCTTTTTTTTTTTGGGATTGATCTAATTAATTTCAACTTATGTCTAATGAATAAACCATAAGCTCAACCTAGCAACCTTATAAGCCGATAAAAATGATCTCATGGGCTTTCCCATAATCATATAAGGTCACACTAACCTCATAACCCCATATTTCGATTTAATCATATAAGGTCACACTACTCTTTTGAACTCTTACGCAGACCTTAAGCCTCATGTCCCCGTCACCTTTTACCTGTAACAGAACCAACAGTCATCAACTTTATAAACTTATTCAAGAACAAATAACCGAAAGGGGCATTGGACTTGTTTGTGTGCTTACACATCTTATATTCTCTTTAGGCCGTATTTTGACTCGAATAGATGTCAAAGAATCTTTTGATTTCCTTTCAAGAAGTTGCATTTAAACAAATTAAACTACCACTTATGAGTTTACTTTCAACATTAGTCCTGCATTTAAACAAAATAAGCTATCATTTATGAGTTTAGTTTTCATGTTAGTCCGAAATCAGTTCAGATACAAAATACATCAGAAGTTACTTTTGTTTGCCATTGATATACAACATTCAACAAATGGAGGTAGAATTGTAAAAATGGCATTCAGTTAAGATTAATACAGACTTGCGCCACCATTTTCTCCCAAAACAAATTCAGCAAGGTTCAACCACTCTAACTATTTATGACTTGATCCAGGTTGTGCTTGTCTACAACAGGTCAAATGCTGTTAGTCATTAACAGCTCTTAAGGGACAAATAATGGCTTTGAAAAAAATACCAACTATTGCAACAAAAGAACGTCTTAAAAGCTGTCATGATTTTAGTCAGTTAACTTTATCAAATTTCAGTAAACTAAACTCATCAAGGTTTAAAGTTAGTTTCTGTTTGCCATCTCATATTTTCCTCTTTATTAGAGAAGGAGTCCGGGATCATATATATACGTTTTCAGATTTCAAGAAAGAATAGTGGGCGACAATTTCTGTTTAACACATAAGACTTGCCCTATAGTGCATTTTTACCCGTCAAGTAAAATTAAATGCATACCGGGTATTTTTTTGCCGTTGTTAATGTGATTTGTAGGTAGGCAGCGTTTTAGCTTTTTTGAGAAGGCATGTTTCCAGCTGCAACATACCTGAAAGGAACATACCAAATTCAGTTAGGAATAGTCACATTCCAAATTTCCATAAGCCGAATAATTCCCTATAATAAGCTAATCCAAAGCACCCATGTAACCTAGTATCTGCACATAAGCTGATCCAAACACCCCTAATTATCACAGATAAACCATTAACTTGTCAAACGTACCTGTTTTTCTGCTTTTCTCTTCTCCAATTCCTGCTGCATCCGTAATACTCCAAACTGAAAATTGCAATAGCATAAGAAATTCATAGCAAGCATGAGGCTAACAGTAAAGGAACTCATAAAAAGCGCACACAAAAAATAAAGCGCACACAAAACGAAACATCATCCACCATTCTTTTATAAACTAAAGGAACTCATAAAAGGAACTCCCAATCAGTTAAATTTCTGGTTTTATACATTATAAGCAGATTTTTTTGGTTCAACGCTTTTAAGTCACGATAAGGTCATAAACTCATAAGGTAATAGACAGACGCATTGTGCAGTTGCAGACATTTTATAAAAAAAGAATTGTAAATTGTAATCCATTTGTGTCCATACCAACCTGTTAGAAAAAGGAATAGAACGATCACCTTTTGATATCTTTCTTATGTTGGTGCTAGATTATCCAACCTGTTGGCCTAAAACGTCTTCAACTATGGTATCGTCGTTCGACTGAATGTTGTGTTTCTCTACAGTAGAAATAAAGCGCACACAAAAAACAACATTACACAAAAGGTCTAGTAAAAAGAAAAGGTAACACATGCTTTAAAGCATACCAGAACACTCCTCCTGCAACTGTTGCTAGTCCTTCAACTGTTTTCCAGAATGTAGCGTATTTAAAGCGTCTTGGTCGCCCACTTTTCTTTACAAATATTCGTTAACATAGCAAATGACACTTTTCTTTACAATAAATATGCATAAGATACATGCCAAGATACATGTTTTGGCAAACGATACTTAGAAAACTGGTTTGAATAGATCATTAGGCTCAGATTTGTGGATGGAAAATGGAAAAAAAGGTCAGAATTCAGGCATGGCTGCAAAAGAAACACGATTGCGTAATAGCAAATATGCTATCACACCATCCGGTTATTGCCGTGCCAAGTTATGGTTCAGACCTTAAATGTCCAATATCATCTGACTCACATTCATTAGTAATCGAAAAAAGTGAATACACCAGGCATGGCTGCAAACGTAATAGTTTACCCTGCCAAGGCACGGACATTCGTTGCTTTAATCGAATCCACAAATTCATCACAGCCTATTATATTATACTATCTATATAAAACCCAGGCCCTTTTCTTGTCTGCACATAAAAGAAAATAAGAAAAAATTAATTTTTAGCTCGCAAACACATGAGCCGCAACTCTAATTTGTGTTATGTACCTAATGATTTATTAAAATAAAACCTAAAGTTAATGACTTCAACCAAGCAACTTTAAATCAATGTGGGGGGCATTGCTTTTTAGGAATTGATTATCTGAGTATTTGTATCCGAATAAGCAATAAGTTCAACCAAACGACCCCATAAGCCAGAAAAAGTGACTGAATAAGCCATAAACTCAACCAAGCAACTTTAAAGGGCTTATTTATAAGCAATCCTAAACACCCCTTAAATTAAGTTGAGTTGTACCGACAAAAAATAATAAAAATACAATTTATATGAAATGTAACAAATACAATAGTTGCCTAACATAACCTTAAAAATTGCCTAAAGTAGCATCTACAAATATTCATATAAGCAGTTTGAAAAAAGCAATCCCAAATGCACCTGTAATATGTGTTCTTAAAAACAGTAACTAATATATATTTTTTTTCAATCCTACCTTAAAAAAACACACACTTGCAGCCTCAGTGTAAGGAAACAAATACCTCAAAAGACTTCGGCCCAAACATCATTAGCAAAGCAACCTGCAAATCAAATCAACAAAAAACCCCAAATTAATAAAACCCTAATTTGAAAGAAAAGTAAAAGTAAAAGAAGTGTCTCAATTAAATAATTAATGAAACCCTAATTTGGAATGGTGTGGATGAAAATGGAGAAGAAGAAGTGTGAAGAAGGCTCTGGGTAGCCTGATGCATGTATCTGGCTTTAGACTATCAAGAAGCCTCTAATAATGCAGATTTTCAAAGGGTTTGTTGAGAATGTATGGCTGGGATTGCGTAGTACCCACTGTAGGCATGGCACACCCTGAAAAAACTGATAATACTCTACTAAACCTTTGAAAAAATGCTAAGCCCTGTGAACAGTGTATGTAGCAAAGTTTGCAAACCAATGGGCTTGTGACACCTAACTTTTTTCATACCATTGGGCTAGATTATGAAGGATAACAAAAAGCAACAACCAATGAAAACCGAAAATTAAAAGATAAATAAAGGTTAACCAAGATTTTTAATGCAAAGGCTTTTTTGGTCTTTATAGTATAGTATAATATACGGACAAATTTTTTTTAAAACTAGAAGTTATTTACGGACAAATTTTTCATACAGTGACGTGTCATTATACTTGGCTCATTTGTTTTCTTTCTTTCATTTCAGACGACGGTATATTACTATGTTTATTATTAACTTTTTACAAATAATTTACTAAAGGGATACCTTAACCGGACCCTCCCTACCCCATCACATCATAGCCTTTTGGTCAAACCGTGCAACCCGTAAAACACACCGTACAACCTTCCGATGCGTCCAATCATTGCAAACCCTCCCTATGGGAGGGTCAATATATCATCAGCCTTTACTAAAAGCATGATGCAAAAACGTTGTGCGTGAAGACGTTCGTGCACATGCAAGTATTTGCGACTTTTTTTTGTCACTTGTGAAGCGTGCTTCTATACATATCAACATTTTCATACAATCGTACGTAAAACCGATTAATAAACGATTTCTAAAGAACGTGTACTTCTTTTAACATGTACTGTATTTTCTTTGACCTCTATAATCATGTCAAATATCATCCAAATTATTCAATCATTTTAAATGTGCAATGCAAAGTTGGTGTAACAAAAGTTCATCACGGGATTTTTTTCTGTACTTGGCCTTAAGTTGGTGTAACAAAAATTCACACAAGTTGCATTAAAATACATATGATGTCGTGTTAGGTTTGACTTGAAGGCGACGAGATTATTCCTATATGCATCGATAGTTCAAAGGTGGACCCTAGTTTCATCCGCCATTTCCTTTACTTTGACTTGCATGTAGAGGCGGAGGCGATACCATGACTAAGTGTGCTGGCTCCCTCCCAACAAACCCACAAGCCCGAGCTCTATTATAAGTTCATTTGGCCCCTCCTAAATTCTATCCATCTTCTTAATTTTATCAGTTTGTAAGCTCTCACTACAAGTTAGAATTAGGTGCTCTTTGTTTTTTAAAAAGTTTTATGTCTGAATCTGACTACCACTTTTGAATAAAAAAGTGGCTCAAAAGCCTGAATCTGAATTACAGTAAAAACTCGATAAATTAATACTCGATTATTTAATAAACTCTCTAAGATAATATTTTTTGCCGGTCCCGACTCAGGGATAGGGTGCTAAATTAATAATTCGCTAAAATTATAAGATAATACATTTTTGATAATTTCTTTAGACCCCATATAAAATATAAATTAATAATTCCTTATATATAGCATATTACATGAATGATTTATGAAGGTTTCTTGAAAAATAACTCAATTGTCTTTTGTTTTTGTTGAAATCAATTTCCCCTTGTGTGTATGATTTGTTTGTGTTAACCTATTTTGATCTTGTATTTATATAGAAAATATTTTTAATGTCCATAAAGTGATACATTGAACACAAGAAGCATAATAAGGTGGGAAATTGAAGGTTTTTTTCAAATTGGGCCGTTCATTTGATATACATGCATTGTATACAATAATTAAGTGAAAGCTTGAAAGGTGTTTGTAAACTAAGTATTCTACTATAAATTAATAAAATATTAATTAATATATAAATTAATAATTATTAATTTATCGATTAATTAATAACTCTTTTAATTAATAAATTTTAATGGTCCCAAGTGTATTATATTATAGAGTTTCTACTGTATTTTAGACGGTTTGTTTTTATAAAGTGTCTGAATAAACCAAAATCAATCCTTTCACTATAAAACAAATCGTAACCGATCGTCAATTCCAAACACAATGTGTTTTAAATAACTTTAACATTTTTCATTACTTTTTAAACATAAAATTAACAAAATAGAATTAAACTACAATTAAAAAAAGGACAACTGAAAAAAGATATATTTTAAAATAATTTGACATAGTACTTGATAGTATATTTAACTCCTTGATAAATCTCAATCGATTGGGCACTTGGACCCACCAAAAACAAAAAGCCTCCATTGCCTGAAAAAGATGGGTTTATTTCAATCTTTCAGAAGTAATAAGACAATTTATAACATCTAAATTCTAAAATAATCAGAGGCTTTTCAGAATTTTAAACATCTAAAGTCTGATAAAAAACAAACAGCAAGATGGAACATACATCTGACCGAATCAGAGATTAGAGGTCTATCAGAGTTTTATAAAAAAAACAAACAGCCTCTTAGTATGTAACTTATAACATGAAAAGATGCGTAGTAAATAACGTATTGTTTGTTTGTTAAGAAGCTCTGAGTCTGAATTTGATTCACATATCTAAATTTGAATTTGTGACAGAAAACTTTTAATCAAAATCAATAATGTTGTTTATTTTTCCAGACGTCTAAATGATTAAAAAAAAAACAAAAACAAAAAAAAAAACAAAACAAAAACTAGCTTGCTATATACTCTCTCCGTCTCAAAATAATTGTCAGGAGACAAGAATTACAAAGTTTAATAAAAGTGGGGCCACTTTAGTTTTCAACCACTCAAATAGAATATTCTCCTATTATATTCTCTAGTTTTTACTTAAAAGGAAAAGTGAAAAATCATTTTGACACAACCCAGAATAAAAATATGGACAATATTATTGAGACGGAGGGAGTATCTCATTAAGAGATAGTAAGATCCTCTTACAAGTATTGTTGAGCAAGAAGTTTAAACCTTTCAATGCATCTGAACGAGGGAAAGAAAGCAAATACCTTAAATTGTCAAAACTTTTAACAGTTCAAATTTATAGACTATTAAGAGGTATTAATTGATTTAATTTAGAAAACAAACACAACCTAATTGTCAAATAATTGCACTGTAACAATATAATAATTATTGACAAATATATATCATAGTCTACGGCTAACTATACAAGATTATATAATGAGTCAAACTTTTTTTGTTATTGATATACTTAGTTTTTTCTAATAGCGAATTACGAATAGCATGAAAGTCGAAGATTTAACTTTTGAATGATTGATCGAGTTTGTTCATCTTATATGGAGAACTCTTTTGATTACCATGCATTACAACAAATAAAAAATATATTATTTTGTTAAATTAAAAACATAAAATGCACAACATATAAAATTTATAACTCCTATTACCTTTAAAGGTATGCTATATTTTTATTACGAGTACTATGTTTGTTTAGGTCGCAACATATTTTGTTCGCATATATAGTGTTTTCGTGTCCGTTTCACAGTATAGTCGGATCCCTTAACGTAAATTTCTGGCTCATCCCTTGCTTGCATGACTCGCATGAGAAACAAAGATAATTAAATAACATATAAAGTATACAATTAGTAAATAATAATTACAACTTGCACACAAATCCAATTAAATAATATGGTTAATGCACTCTTTCTTGAAAACAGTACGGTTTTTATTATTATTATTATTATTATTATTATTATTATTATTATTATTTAACAGAAAAAAATAACTAATCTAAAATATTTATAGATGTATGTTTTTGTAGTCTTTTTATAATGAGGATATGGCTGACCGGAATCGCCAAAATACGTATACATTTTCAATTCTTATTTTTTAGGCAGTCGTTTTTTGTAAGTTGTGTATGAAGTGAGTGAGACATATATACGTCTCTAACTTCTAATGGAAATGAATTAAGTTAACTTCATTATAATAAAATTGTGTTTTCTCTGACTGTTTCTATTATTTTACTCTTGATGAACTTAACGATAGACATGAATTATTCTAAAATAATTGTTATATGATAGGAAACTATATGCCAAATGGCAATCGTACATAGTCAACTAGATTTTTGTACATAATATTTTTATATCTACACATATCAATTCACATACATGCACACGCATATTTAATCAACAAATATACATGCATGTATACTTTCTCCCTTGGGAAAGTTTAGTGACTAGGATGTCTGTATAATATTTGTTTTAGTATTTTAATGTGCCTAAATATTTCCATAATTACACATGTCATGTGCATGCTAATAAGCTCCCCACAAGCCTTATCATTCTTAGTCGACAACCAACAATTTCTTGGTGGCCAACTATTGAAAAAATCCGAGTTCGTGGCCTGAAACTTGCACACGTACATACAGCTCTCTTGGTTCGAATAAATTAAGGAATTTATGTTGAGATCTACATTCTTGTATCTTAGATAATATCTATGTTTTGTTAATATATATATATATATATATATATATATATATATATATATATATATATATATATATATATATATATATATATATATATATATATATATATATATATATATATATATACAGTACTTAGATCTTGCTAATAGTTACAATGACGTAATTTGGAAGAAAAAAAACACCAACTCTAGAAATGAACTAGAGACAAAGAGATTATACAACGACGTAATTTGACAAAATAATTGACAAAGAGATGAACTTAGATCTTGCTAATAGTTACAACGAAGTAATTTGACAAAGAGATCTTGCTAATAGTTACATTGTTAACCATTACTAAAACACCATATCGCTGAGAGACCACGACATCGAGACATAGATCATCCATGTTTATGGGGTACCAATGCTCATGATCTTCGAATATATCCTTCTTAAGTTTCGTGACTCTAGCTAGAATATTATTTCGGCAACTATTACCAAAGTAAGCAGTAAGAAATGTTGCGACTGAAATCCTTATCTCATAAAGAATGGCTTTCGGGATCCATAAAAACATATAAACTGTTCGACATGCATGCTAGCTTGTTCATCGAATAAAAACATAGTTGCGATCTCGTCCCAGGAATTCTTTTTTATGTTTTCTTTTCTTATGAATATTGTAACATTGTTATACTCTTTGCTAACTAATAACTAAACAAACTAATAACTAAACAACACGTAGTAGTATTTTTTTACTATGTTCGATATTAATTGCAATATAAAATGAAAATGTAGATCTTTTGGATTTTGAACCAAATTTTGAGCAAAAACAACTGGACATGTCACACTACATATCGTGTTTGTATATTCGTTATTATTAAATACGAGGCATACATATCTTGCTTCCAAAAACGGGACTGTCTCTGAACAGTTAACTACTTGTCTGATAATTAAGGTTTTTCTTATTTTTGTAAACTTCGAGAATACACGTGTACATTGCATTCATGCTATATTCCGCAAAAACAATTATGTGTCTAAAATTCGTGATTTCCGTACCACACTTGAATCAAATTACAAGTACACTAATACTATAGTAGAATATACTTTTGTCTTAATTATATTAAAAACTTGACTAACGTGGCTTAAGTAGCTAGTGTTAAATTCTATGTTCACCACTATAAGAAATATGGGAAATCAATGGTGAATGCATTGATAAACCTATGTGTGTCGAAGTAACTGTATTCATAGTGGAACCAATTATGAAATAATAGCAAATTCTAGCAATATACGAGTGGCATCTAGATCTATGCTAAGCTTTTGCTAATATTAGTAGCTTGTTATTGACAAAAATCACGTATAAGTTAATTATATGCAAGAAACGTACTAAGCAACTGTTGGAATTATATAACATGACATATCATAAATATAAACAATAAACATTAAGTAAACACATGCGGAATCGTTATAACAAGATCACATAATGCGTAATTAATTAATCAATAATAAATAGTAAATATACCGTTGTAATTCTAGCCCGAACAAGAATCAAATTAAGCAAATCTTCAACTTATGAACCCTAATTAGGGTTTATGTGGATTACAAATAACCCCTTACCTTTTTGTTATTCAATCCAAGATATAACCAATAGTGTTGTTATATCACGTTCTTGTACACACGTACTAATTCAAGTAAAAAATTATGTAAGTAATAAACACAAAACAATTTTTGTTGCACAAAAATTCGAAACCTTAAGATTTAGGGTTGTTCAACCGGTTTTGAAAGCAAGGAGGAAAAGAGAGAGTTTTGGTATTGTGTGTGCACAACAGGTACCCAAAACCTAAAACTTTGATTTGTATTTATAGGCAAAGAAACTTAGAGCTCAAGTTAGGGTTTGGGTTGGATTTCCCCTCCACAACCGATCGACCATACACCCCCAAAGGGTGTTCCGGATCCTTCTTGACTTCTAATTCTTTACATATACAACTTTCCTTTTATTCGTCTAATGGTCATTAGCCATTTTCCGTTAAATACTAACGGTCGTTAGATATTTGTGCTTAATAATTAAATATAACATTTATAATTAATTATTATTCAATTACTCTTCATACGTAGAGTGTGCAATCACGTGATCTCAAGTTCGATCCTAACACACGACTATTATTTCATGTCTATAAAACTAACAACTCCCACTTAGACATGTCATAATAGAGTGATCACATCGGTTAGCGCCTTACAACACGCCGATACCTCTAGTACAACTCGAGTAAGGCTCCTGGAAAACCTTTTAATGATTTCTCATTATTATTATCCTTTTGTTTCTAATACCACATTAATAAGGATATAGTCATTCCTTAATTAACCATTCTGTTTCTCGTTGTTTGTGATTGACAAGGTTACCAAATCGTCTGAACATTTCAGGGAAGATCTTGGGCGTGGCCACGCAAACACCTTGATAACCCTACGAGGGGCCCAGTAGTATTAAACTCAAAAACTTAATTTGAAGGAACAAATTATGTCTTAATTACAAGCAAAACACACGAACTTTGTAACACTTCCGAAAAGAACCCTTATGACTACCAGTTACGTATAGCGTTAAGTTGTTCCACAAAAATGCACTACATTCATGACAACTACCTTGTATCTCAAGTCTAAGGATAACTTCTTAGGATTTACTTAATGACAAGATCCATAAAGTAACATCATAAAGTTGGGATAAGTCCTATATTCTATATCATTGAATATCATCTGAAATGGCATGTCTACACATCAATATACTTTTAAGTATATTATACCAATCTTCAGATTTGTCTTAATTTTATAATATTTCCATATTATTAACTGACAACGGACAATTTAGAATAACTTTTATTCATGGATTAAACATGCAAAAATAGGATAACAAAAATTAACAATGAAAATAAATATACCAAAAATACTTTATTTCATTAAAAATAATAATTGTTTACAATATCCTTTATCCAAATGCTAATCACAGTTGCATGAAATTACTAGCTAATCTAAGCCCAATGTCATTGGCTAATTCATTAAGCTTTTCTTTAGCTAAAGCGTTAGTGAATGGATCAGCTAAGTTATCATCTGCGTGAACTTTCAGCAGATTTACTTCACCTTCGTTAACTTTTTCTCGAACAAAGTGATACTTCCGTAGAAAATGTTTGGTGCCTCTCATGACTCCAGGTTCATTGGCAAATATGATTGCAGCAGAATTGTCATAATACATATTAATAGGTAATTCAATTGAAGGCATAACACCAAGCCCTGAAATGAATTTCCTAATCTAAATAGCCTCCATAGCAGCTTCTGAAGCAGTAATGTATTCAGCTTCTATTGCAGACATCGCAATTGTACTCTGCTTCTTGCTCTTCCAGTCTACTGCTCCTCCATTGATAACAAAACATAACCCGTCTGAGACTTCGCATCATCTTTGTTACTTTGCCAGGACGCCTCGCAGAAACCTGTAACACCAAGTTCTACATCTGGTTCTCCACCATATACCAAAAACATATCTTTTGTATTTCTCAAATACATAAGAATATGTTTAACAGCAATCCAACATTTTTCACCTGGATCCTGTTGAAATTGACTGGTGATGTTTTGAGCAAACGTCACATCTGGCCTTGTGCATTTTGCCGCATACATAATAGATCCTACAGCCGAAGCATAAGGAACTTTACTCATGCGAGCCACCTCAGTAGGTGTTGAAACACATAACTCATTACTTAAGCCATGTTTTACTTCCATTGGCAAATTTCCTTTCTTGGAATTTTGCATATTGAATCTCTTCAATATTTTGTTAATGTAAGCACTTTGACTTAATCCAATTAACCGCCTTGATCTATCTCTATAGATTTTTTATTCCCAGAGTTTATGTAGCTTCTCCTAAATCTTTCATAGAAAAACTCTTTCCAAGATATGTCTTAACTTTTTGCAAACTTGGAATGTCTTTTCCAATGATCAATATGTCGTCAACATATAAAATTAGAAAAATTACATTATCACTCAGACTAGCTTTGTAATATACACATGGCTCATCGAGATTCTAAGTAAATCCAAACTTTCTAATCTCAGCATCAAATCTCTTGTTCCAATGTCGTGATGCTTGCTTCAATCTATAAATGGATCTTTGAAGTTTGCATACACGATTTGGAAACTTTGGATTTTCAAACCCTTCTGGTTGTGCCATATAGATGTCTTCATCTAGACGACCATTTAAGAAAGCGGTTTTTACATCCATTTGCCAAATCTCATAGTTATAGTACGCAGTTATAGCTATGAGAATCCTAATTGCTCTTATGTCTACTACAGGAGAAAAAGTCTCCTCGTAATCGATCCCAAAAGTTTGAGTAAAACCTTTAGTAACCAGACGAGCCTTATAGGTGTGTACATTTCCATCCATGTCAATTTTCTTCTTGAAGAGCCACTTACTCTCAAATACCTTGGCATTAGGAGGAAGATCTACTTCAATCCAGACTTCATTATCTTTCATGGATTGCATTTCCCCATTCATAGCAACCATCCATTTATCCTTTTTAGGACTATTAATGGCAGCTTTATAACTAGTATGTTCATTAAGATCCCCTAGTATAGTTTCCTCACACTCTACGTTAAGACTTAGACAGTCAGGAGCTTTCACATGTCTAGAAGACTTGCGAATGGGAACTGCTTCAACTTCAGGTAGAGGCCCTAGACTCTCAGGTTCCCCAGAAAGTTTGCTAATGTTTTCAGAAAGTAATGCATTATCTTGATCATATTCCAGATCATAGATTTTCCTACTGACTTCTTGAGATACAAGATCTTTTTCAAGAAAGTCACCATACCTAGCAACAAATACTTTGTTCTCAGATGGGTAGTAAAAGTAGTAACCCATCGTTTCCTTTGGGTATCCTACAAAAATGCACTTTACAGATCTTTGTTGGAGTTTATCTGTTGACTCACGTTTAACATACGCCTCACAACCCCAGACCTTTAAATAAGACAAGTTCGGAGCTTTTCCATTTGGCTAATCCCAAACTACCAGTCAAACTAAATCAACCAAGAGTGCTTGGTCAACAAAGTCAAGCAGTAAGCGAGAGGAGAGATCAATTTATGATCCGGTGTAAGCACAGTGTTTTCCAGAGTCGTTATGTCCCGGCGAGATTGAAATTGTGTTTTTGAAGCGTTTGAATGATTCAGTGATTGAGGAAAGTAACAAATAATGATTTGGAGTTAATTACACTACTGGAATAATTTGGATTAAGATAAATAAACAGTATTAACAATTACGAGAAACAAATATATATAAACGTGAACTGAATTAAATACAATTACTATAACGTGATAGGAAAAATGTGAGTTTTAAGCAAATTTAAACTAGAGGGGGTGAAAATGAAATTTTTACAAACTTAATATTAAAATAAAATTTTAATAAAAAGAAAATTATTTTTATTTTTATTTATTTTTTTGTTTATTTTATTATTTAATATTAATTAAAAACTATTTAAATTATTTAATAATTAATTAAAACTAATTTAAACCTAATTTAAATTTAAGGAAAATACTAAAGTGACTTAGAAAATTGTGAAAATTTTAATAAAACTACTTAACCATTATAAGAATCCTAAAAATTTATAGAAAGTTTATAAAAATTATTTTTAAGTTATTTTACTAATTATTTACTTATTTATTAATTAAAATCAATTTTAACTAATTTAATTATGAAAAAAATACTAAATAAATAGTGAAAATTATGAAATTTTTTCTAAAAATACTTTATTAATTATAAAAGCTAGGAAAAATATGAAAATGTACTTTTGCTTATAAATAAGCAGAAAGAAAATTAATTTTTTGGGCTTTTAATTAAAACTATTTAAACTTAAATTAATTATTATAAATACTAAATAAACTCAGAAAATTATGAAAATTTTTATAAAACTATTTTAATATATAAGAAACTTAATAAAAATATGAAATTGAAAATTGCTTATTAAATAAGCGGAAAAATAAGCCAAATGGCTTAAATAGAAGCTATCACTAATTTTATGTTTGGCTTTTTCTGGTTTTTCTTTTACAAAACTATTTTAATACTAAAAATAAACAACTTTTATGAAGAAAACCTTTTTTGAATCTTAAAAATAAGCAATGTGCAAGGTTATGATCAAGACAGAAGGTCTAATAAGCTAAAAGTGGACTTTTTTTTATGGATTAAGCTACAAACAAGCTATACAGGGTACAATAAGCTATAAACATATGAGATGTACACAAAATGAGCCAAAACCACTTAATAAGCACTTATAATAAGCTAGGAGATACAAATAAATAAATCTAAAAACAAACAGAGCAAAATAGGCCAAAATGGTCAATTTGTAGCCCTCTGTGGGGCCCACAAGCTTGATCAGAGATCCAAGACAAGTGATGATCTGAAAATATGGCCTGGTGAGCTTTCAAATAAGCCAAGGTTCAGGGGTTGGGTCCCACAAATAAGCCAGGTGAGGGCTTGGGAAGTTTGGTGACTTATACTGACCACTCAGTATACTGAGTGTAGTCAGGTCAAATTCAAGGCCAAAATAAGCTAGGGTCAAGGGACCTAAGATCCAAAATAAGCCTAGAACTAATAAGCTATACTGATAAGCTACTCAAAAATCCAAGAGTGAGGTCTGGAAGTCACAAATAAGCTCAGGGTGGCTTATTGAAAAATGGGTAAGTACCCTAGTGCAGGGCAAAGGGTTCCCCTGTAGGTCTAATTAAGCAGTAAGATAAGCCACTAAATAAAATCTTAAAAATAAGCCAAAATGAGATTTCAAAAGTTAAGCTGACAAATTTTTATCTCCAAAAATTTCAAAGGCTAAAGTTGAAAGATTAAATCATGAAAATTCTTTGAAAATCTGAATTTCTGTCAAACTATGCAAATTTTGACTTTTTGATTATGAACTTGGTTTGACTTATATGAGCTTTGATTGGTTATAATTAACTGAAAAGGTGATGTTAAGCTATTGTAAGACTAAAATAAGCTATATTAACAACTATAGAGCTCATTTTATGAGTCCTTGATTATAAAATCCTAACAGTGATCACATATAGTGAGATTAAAAGCTATTTTGACTTTTCACTGAGTGAGGACTGGTTTTTATGACTTAAATGGACTAATGTGACCTAAAATAACTTGAGTGAACTAAGAACAACAACAATAATAGACTAGAACATAGAGTTACAAGTAAATCCAAACAACCTGTAAAGAGATGGATTTTGAGGTTTATGAAGCAAATAGATGCGTAGGTCTTTGAAACTGCTTTTTATAAACTTATAATGACCTGATAAGCTCAAATTAGCACAGAAACAATAATCTAAACCACAATTACCTAGGATACTATATAATGCTATAATGGCAGTGAAACAATGATTTTTTAGTACAATGAGTTCTAATGAACTAACACCTGATTTTATCCTACAATATGACTTAATAATACCTAATAAGCACAGATAGGCAGAAAATAAGCAATGGAACAGTAAAAACTAGAAAATTGAAAAATTCCTTACAAAAGCCTTCCTGCCAATACACCATGAACCAAGGACCAAGAACCAATCCTATTGCCTCCCCTGAGGGTCTAAACCATAGCCATCCATTATTTACAATGCTCCTTGCAATCTTCTTCCTTGTTCATTGATTTTTGATTTTTTATGTATTTTTCTATATTTTTTTGTATTTTTGAATTTTATGAGTAATAATGGTCTAAATGCTAAACTAGACTTGTGGAAATTGTTAAGTGAGCCTACACAAGCTTATGAAACAAAGAAACACAGGTTGCAATAGGTTTTTGCTAAAAAGAGAAACTTTAATGAAAATTACAATACTTGATTAGAATTAATGAAACTTGAAATTTGGATTACAGAAAGGTGAAATTACACTGTAGAACTTGATTACAAGCTTTTGAAAGTAATTTCAATAACTAAAAACTAATTTTGAATTAAAATGACATACATAAATCTAAAATAAAACTACACACTTGATTCTCTTGCTTCTTCTTCATTATATAGGCCATCCAAGAGTTCCCTTAGGGTTTCTGAGCAATTCCCACAGCCTTTGGATCAATCAAACTCAATCTCAGGCCTCCACCTGTTTTTGCGGGAAACAGGTATTTGCAATTTGGTCTTTTTTTATTGCAAGAGGGGGTGGCATTTAATGCTGATGGAATGGTTGGTCGGTAGTGGCTTGGGCAGGGGGATGTGATGGAGTTGGTGGAAGGGTGGATGGGACATGGTTGCAGGTTGCAAGTGGTGTGGGGGGGGGGGGGGGGGAAGGAGATGGTCAAAGAGTTTGAACCTGGGGTGTGTTGTTTTCTTATTAGTAAAACGGGATGGGAGTTGGGCTGGTGAGGGTGTTGGGCTTAGGTTTAGTGGATCAGGGGTATTGGGTTGGTTTGTTTGTGGATTAGGTTGTGTTTGGGTTTGTATTGTATTTGGTTTTAATAATAACAAAGGGGTCCGTTTGGTATTTGTAGTTTAACAAGGACCAACTTTGTAATTTTTTGTTTTTAGAGGGACTGGTAGTGTAATTCTTCCAAAGCTCACCGAGGGATCACTTTTTCCAAACTTGAATAATATAAGGACCACAGTTGATACTTTCCATTTTTGAAACTCCATGGACCATTTTGCCAAATCTGAAACTTCAGGGACCAAACTTGTAAATTCCTCAAACGTTTCACCCAGGGACCAAACTTGACACTTGTGAATTCCCAAGGACCATTGTTGACTTTTTCTTCCAAAATACAATGCTTAGGGGCTATTTCTGTCAATTTCCAAACTTGAGGGACCATTTCTTCCAATTTTGCAAATTTTTGCTCCAAGGGTTATTTTTGGCATTTTGTGATCTTCAAGGTGTGTTTTGTCAATCTGAGCTCAAAAGTGGTAATTTGCTTCCCTGGCTCTGGATTTTGACACGTTTTCCAAACTTGTGCTCGTTTTTGTCCTTTTTGGCCTTATTTTTGCCAATTTCTGAAATATCCGTTCATTCACGATCACAAACACAAAAACACAAGATCTTTGGCATTTATGGTTAGTTTGTGTCTGTTTTGGTCTTAATATGGACAGAAAAAGGTGTGTGAATAAGCACACACCAAATCCCCCCAGACTAAGGTATTGGCGTGTCCTCACATAATGGGATCAATTCACGCCCTACAAGATAAATAATTTTCATAACTCTTTCTACTGACATTGAAGAAGTAGCAAAATGTCCAAAAGAGAGTACAAAATCATTTATTCTTGAGAACGCTCCGTTTTTCAGCTTTTATTTCCTACACTAATATTTACGTACTTTTTACACTTGTTATGTGACGGGATGTTTGACTTTCATCATTTGGAAATTTTATGTACTTTTTACACCTTTTACAGTAGTGGGAGGGGGTAGCTTAGCTATAACATCGACTTTAGCTCTATCAACCTCGATCCCACTTTTGGAGATTTTATGGCCGAGGACAATGCCCTCTTTGACCATAAAATGGCTCTTCTCCCAATTTAGACACAAGTTTGTTTCTTTACAACGTTTCAGCATGTTTTCCAAATGGGAGAGACAAGATTGGAAAGAATCCCCAATGACCGAAAAGTCATCGACAAAGACCTCCACAGTTTTCCCGATCATGTCGTGGAATATGGCCATCATGTACCTTTGGAACGTGCCTGGAGCATTACATAAGCCGAAAGGCATACGTCTATAGGCAAAAGTTCCGTAGGGGCACGTGAAGGTGGTCTTTTCTTGATCCTGCGGATCAATGGGAATCTGAAAGTAACCCGAGAAACTGTCGAGAAAACAATAGTACTCATTCCCCTCTAATCTCTCGAGCATTTGGTCCATGAAGGGTAGAGGAAAGTTGTCTTTTCTGGTGGCGTCATTTAACTTTCGATAGTCAATGCACACACGCCATCCCGTAACCAATCGAGTTGAAATCAACTCGTTTTCTTCATTTGTCACAACAGTAATGCCACCCTTTTTTGGAACGCAATGGATGGAACTAACCCAAGGACTATCAGAGATAGGGTAAGTCAATCTGGCATCAAGATGTTTGAGAACCTCTTGTTTGATAACCTCATGAATTTCGGGATTAACCCGTCTCTGTTGTTGAACTGCCGACTTGAAATTATCCTCCATTAATATTTTATGAGTACAGAATTCAGGATTAATACCCTTGATATTGGAGAGTTTCCACACAATTGCTTGCTTGTGGGATTTCAAGACCTTTATGAGAGCAATCTTCTCCTCATCTTTTAAGTCTTTAGCAATTATGATGGGCAATTTATCATCACCCTCCAGGAATGCATATTCAAGATAAGGAGGCAAGTCCTTAAGCTCGACCTCGGAAAAATCATCAGTTTTCTCAACATTTTTGATTTCCTCTTTATGAAGTTTCTGTGAAAGAACGGGAGGAGGAGAGGGATCTTCGTTCAGCAACTTTTCAAGGAGAAGTATATCCCTTTTCCGGGTCAATCTCTTGGTTATCAATTCCTTCGGGAATTGAATCACTCTTGAGAAAGGCCTCTATTTCCTCTAAGACGAAGTCACTTCCCTCAAACGGAGTGAGGGAAGGAAAAGAATTTGCAATTATAAGTTGAGAGGAGGGAGTGGGACTGCCACTCGGAAAATCATCAGCAAAACCAAGAATTTCTTGAGAGTACTCCTCTATAGAAACATCGATGACATCGATGCGGTTAACTGACTTAGAATCATAGTTTGAGGAGTATCTCGAGGTTTGATCAAGGTTGAAAGTTATTGCTTCAGTACCAACACGTAATGTGATTTCCTCATCGAAAACATCGATCAAAGCACGACCCGTCCTAAGGAATCCTCTTCCTAGAATGAGAGGAACCCTTGGATCCACATCAAAATCAACAATCACGAAGTCTGCTGGAAAATGGAACTTTCCCACTTTTACAAATACGTCCTTGGCAATACCGAGGGGACGAGATATTTAACGGTCTGCAAGCTCAAGAGTCATGCAGGTGGGAGTAAGTTCCGGAAGAGAGAGTTTCTTCCATACTGAATGAGGCATTAAGTTGATGCTGGCACCAAGATCGTCCAAGGCATAGCATTCAACCATTCCCGGGAATATGCATGGAATGAGAAATTTCCCGGGATCTCCCAGCTTTTCGGGAAGCTGTTTCAACAGGACTGCAAAGTAGTTTTCATTGAGAGGAGTTTTTGCCATTTCAAACAGTTTTTCCTTATTACTCAACAGGTTTTTGATTGTTGATGCAAACTTGGGCATCAAGAGGATAGCATCCGCGAAGCTGATATCAAAATGAAGATCTTGAAAAATTTGGAAGAATTTTTCCATTTGATGATTTGCTTTTTCGTGGAGCTTTTGGTCTTGCAAACGTGAAGGATATGGAATTGAAGGTTTAGGGTTGGGTTTCAGATTTTCAACGGGATTCTCGAGAGGTTCAAATATGACCCTTGTTTTGGGGATCGGGACCGGGATAACTGGAGGAGGGACGTCATTGGTAACTCTGTTGTTAGTAGGAAGTACCGTGTCCGTTGTAGCCTCAGTTTCACGTTCCTCTACCTGGATAGGAGAAGAGGTAGACGGAGCCGTGGGTCCTTTATAAGAAACTCCAATTCTGGTTGTGATCGCCCTTACATCGCCCCTCGGGTTAGCGATCGTGTTGCTCGGTAGTATTCCTGAGCCCGAGGGTCGATCATTTAAAGACTTCTTGAGTTCGGAAATTTGGCTGACCAACAATTTGTTCATTTCTTCTTGGGATTTCATAAACTGTTTCATCAACTCATCGGATGATGGTCCAGTTGGAACAACGGCTTGAGTTTTGTTAGGAAAATTTTGAGCACGGTTGTTCTGGAAATTCCCTTGATTCTGATTGTTATGACCATGAAAATTATTTCCTTGTTAAAAATTACCCTGATGGAAATTATTACCCTGATTAAAATGACCATGATTACGGTTAAAATTTCCTTGGTTTTGATTTTGAAAAGCCTGGTTGTGACCGGAATTGAAATTCCCTTGGTTTTGAAAACCTTGGTTCATTCGGTTTTGATTTTGATTTTGATTAAAATTTTGATTCCGGTTTTAGGCATTCTAATTCTGAGCTTGATTAAAACCTAGTGGTCCAAGGTAGTTATTGGATCGATAGCTCAAAAGGTTTCGGTCCCCTTATGATTGGTAAGAATTAGCCCCCGCGTTATAGGAACCTTGAGCTGCGTACACATTTTCATGAGCGAAGCCACCGGAGGCTGGGCACTCAGTGTACGGGTGGGGACCACCACAAGTTTCACAACTTGGGTTGACAACTTTGATGTGATGATTTTGATTTGACTGATGGATACGTAGAACTGCAGTAGACAAATCATCAAGCTTTTTAGCAAGGATAACTATATCATTGTTTGCTGGAGTGACTGATTTACATGAGTCATTCCTCTCAGCTGAGGAATCCCAAAAATTGTGATGGGCAGTCATGTTTTCGATTATATCATAGCACTCTTTAGGGGTCCTTTTCATAAAGGTGCCCCCAGCAGCATTGATGGTGTCACGGTGGCGAAGTGTCAAACCATTGTAGAAGGTATCTATAATGGTGACTAGAAGCATACTATGATTGGGACATCGATCAATTTTGAGTTTATAGTGTTCCCATGCCTCAAATAAGGACTCGTCGGGACGCTGTCTGAAGTTGCTGATATCATTCCTCAGCTTAGTTACCATGGATGGTGAAAAGTATTTTGCCAAGAATTTGGTAACCATTTCATCAAAAGTGTGGATTGAATTCTTCGGAAGACGATCGAACCAGGCAGTTGCATGATGAGTGAGAGAGTAGGGGAAGAGATACAGACAAAGGCCGTCTTCGGTGACACCATTTTGTTTCATGCTCTGGGTGACGGTCAAAAATTTGTCGAGATGCTTGTTAGCATCGTCACCCGGCAATCCGTGGAACTGACACGAATTTTGGACTTGCTGGATCATGTGGTGCTTGAGTCCAAAGTCCGTGGCCTCAATGGTGAGTGGTGCAATGGGTCCACCTCTCCCATGCATGGTAGGCTGGCACAGCTCCTCCATCGTTCAGAGATCAGGAGCTGTCTCATCCTTGGGAAGGTCAGGTGGGGGTGGTGGGGGCTCGTCCATTTTTATTTTTGGCTCTTCAATAACTATACGTAACTCGGGTACGTTTTCTGATGATCACGTTTTGATTGTGAACGAGTGCGCATGCACTAAAAACAAAGTCAATTAAAACAAGACCGAGACAAAACAACAGGGAACTTAAACCAATAATCAAAATATAAATGGCTTCTTTGAAAAAGATACACCAATTCACAAGGATAAAAAGGCAAGTTTTTATCTTTGGTTTTAGAACTTATTAATGTTCATATCCCCACTTGGTAGGTATTCTGCCTTGGTATTCGATAATGTATTTTATGTAATTATTAACAAAAAAAAAAACAAAATGTTTTTGGCTTTTTGGGTGTGTGTGAAAAAAACTTTTGGTAATTATTTTTGGTATCGATTCGTTAACCGAAATCGTTTACTTTAAAATTACTCGCAGGGTGGCGGAAGAGAAGAATGGATCTCTTTTCAGTTCGCAATTTAATGTCAGAACTTACATTGACCACTTGTATAGGTTGTAATCTTAAAAAAAGCGAAGTAATTTAACTTCACGATTTGTTTTGTTATTTTTGATTTATTTTTTGGTGTTGTTAACACTTTAGGAAAAGTGTTAATGAACTTTTCTGATATGATTTAGATTTTTTCAAAAATTTACAAAGTGGTGAGATTTGTACAAGGAGGGTTTTTAAAAATCACTAAACCTAAGCGTTTTTTAAAACACGCAACAACCTCCCCGGCAGCGGCGCCAAAATTTGACTCCTCCCAAACTAACAGTCAAACTAAGTCAACCAAGAGTGCTTGGTCAACAAAGTCAAGCAGTAAGGGAGAGGAGAGATCAATTTATGATCCGGTGTGAGCACAGTGTTTTCCCGGGTCATTATATCCCAGCGAGATTGAAATTGTGTTTTTGAAACGTTTGAATGATTCAGTGATTGAGGAAAGTAACAAATAATGATTTGGAGTTGATTACACTATTGGAATGATTTGGATTAAGATAAATAAACAATATTAACAATTACGAGAAACAGATATATATATAAAATTAAAACTGAATTAAATACAATTACTATTACGTGCTGGAAAAAAGGTGAGTTTTAAGTAAACTTAAAATAGAGGGGGTGAAAATGAAATTTTTACAAACATAATATTAAAAGAAAATTTTAATAAAAACAAAATTATTTTTATTTTTACTATTTCTTTTATTATTTTATTATTTAATATTAATTAAAAACTGTTTAAATTATTTAATAATTAATTAAAACTAATATAAACCTAATTTAAATTTAAAGAAAATACTAGAGTGACTTAGAAAATTATGAAATTTTTTATAAAACTACTTAACCATTACAGGAATCCTAAAAAATTATAAAAAGTTAATAAAAAATAATTTTAAGCTATTTTACTAATTATTTACTTATTTATTAATTAAAATCTATTTTATCTAAAATAAATAGTGAAAATTATGAAACATTTTCTAAAAATACTTTATTAATTATAAAAGCTAGGAAAAATATGAAAAGGTACTTTTGCTTATAAATAAGCAGAAAGAAAATTAATTTTTTGGGTTTTTATTTAAAATTATTTAAACTTAAATTAATTATTATAAATACTAAATAAACTCAGAAAATTTTGAAAATTTTTCTGAAACTTTTTTACTCCCTCCGTCCCATATTATAAATCCATTTTCTTACTTTTTGTTGTCCCAAAATATTTGTCTATTTTTTGTTTCAACCAATCAAAACAAACTTTAGCGGAGAGAACAAATTTTTATTGGTGGATAGATTTGTTAGTGGAAGTTTGTTAAACTTTGTGCAAAATGAAAATGGACGTATAATTTGGGACAGAGAGATTAATATATAAGAAACTTAATAAAAATATATAATTGAAAATTGCTTTTTAAATAAGCTGAAAAATAAGCCAAATGGCTTAAATAGAAGCTATCACTAATTTTATGTTTGACTTTTTCTGGTTTTTCTTTTACAAAACTATTTTAATACTAAAAATAAACAACTTTCATGAAGACAACATTTTTTGAATCTTAAAAATAAGCAGTGTGCAAGGTTATGATCAAGACAGAAGGTCTAATAAGCTAAAAGTGGATTTTTTTGGTGGATTAAGCTACAAACAAGCTATACATGGTACAATAAGCTATAAACATATGAGATGTACACAAAATGAGCCAAAACCACTTAATAAGCACTTAGAATAAGCTAGGAGATACAAATAAGCAAATCCAAAAACAAACAGAACAAAATAGGCCAAAATGGCCAATTTGCAGCCCTATGTGGGGCCCACAAGCTTGATCAGAGATCCAAGACAAGTGATGATCTGAAAATATGGCCTGGTGAGCTTTCAAATAAGCCAAGATTCAGGGGTTGGGTCCCATAAATAAGCCAGGTGAGGGCTTGTGAAGTTTTGTGACTTATACTGACCACTCAGTATACTGAGTGTAGTCAGGTCAAATTCAAGGCCAAAATAAGCTAGGGTCAAGGGACCTGAGATCCAAAATAATCTTAGAACTAATAAGCCATACTGATAAGCTACTCAAAAAGCCAAGAGTGAGGTCTGGAAGTCACAAATAAGCTCAGGGTGGCTTATTGAAAAATGGGTAAGTACCCTAGTGCAGGGCAAAGGGTTCCCTTGTAGGTCTAATTAAGCAGTAAGATAAGCCACTAAATAAAATCTTAAAAATAAGCCAAAATGAGATTTCAAAAGTTAAGCTGGCAAATTTTTATCTCCAAAAATTTCAAAGGCTAAAGTTGAAAGATTAAATCATGAAAATTCTTTGAAAATCTGGATTTCTGTCAAACTATGCAAATTTTGACTTTTTGATTATGAACTTGGTTTGACTTATATGAGCTTTGATTGGTTCTAAATAACTGAAAAGGTGATGTTAAGCTATTGTAAGACTAAAATAAGCTATATTAACAACTATAGAGCTGATTTGATCAGTCCTTGATTTTAAAATCCTAATAGTGATCAAATGTGGTGAGATTAAAAGCTATTTTGACTTTTCACTTAGTGAGGACTGGTTTTTATGAATTAAATGGACTAATGTGACCTAAAATAACTTGAGTGAACTAAGAACAACAACAATAACAGACTAGAACACAGAGTTACAAGCAAATCCAAACAACCTGTAAAGAGATGGATTTTAAGGTTTATAAAGCAAATAGATGCCTAGGTCTTTGAAACTGCTTTTTATAAACTTATAATGACATGATAAGCTCAAATTAGCATAGAAACAATAATCTAAACCACAATTACCTAGGATACTATATAATGCTATAATGGCAGTGAAACAATGATTTTTTAGTACAATGAGTTCTAATGAACTAACACCTGATTTTATCCTACAATATGACTTAATAATACCTAATAAGCACAGATAGGCAGAAAATAAGCAATGGAACAGTAAAAACTAGAAAATTGAGAAATTCCTTACAAAAGCCTTCCTGCCAATACACCATGAACCAAGGACCAAGAACCAATCCTATTGCCTCCCCTGAGGCTCTAAACCATAGCTATCCATTATTTACTATGCTCTTTGCAATCTTCTACCTTGTTCACTGATTTTTGATTTTTTATGTATTTTTCTATATTTTTTGTATTTTTGAATTTTATGAGTAACAATGGTCTAAATGCTAAACTAGACTTGTGGAAACTGTTAAGTGAGCCTACACAAGCTTATGAAACAAAGAGACACATGTTGTAACAGGTTTATGCTAAAAAGAGAAACTTTAATGAAAATTACAATACTTGATTAGAATTAATGAAACTTGAAATTTAGATTACAGAAAGGTGGAATTACACTATATAACTTGATTACAAGCTTTTGTAAGTAATTTCAATAACTAAAAACTAATTTTGATTTAAAACGACATACATAAAACTAAAATAAAACTACACACTTGATTCTCTTGCTTTTTCTTCATTATATAGGCCATCCAAGGGTTCCCTTAGGGTTTCTGAGCAATTCCCACTGCCTTTGGATCAATCAAACTCAATCTCAGAACTCCACATGTTTTGGCGGGAAACAGGTATTTGCAATTAGGTTTGTTTTTATTGCAAGAGGGGGTGGCATTTAATGCTGATGGAATGGTTGGTGGGTAGTGGATTGGGCGGTGGGATGTGATGGAGATGGTAGGAGGGTGGATAGGACATGGTTTCAGGTTGCAAGTGGTGTGGGGGGGGGGGGGGGGGAAGGAGATGGTCAAAGAGTTTGACCCCGGGGTGTGTTTTTTTCTTATTAGTAAAACGGGATGGGAGTTGGGCTGGTGAGGGTGTTGGGCTTAGGTTTAGTGGATCAGGGGTATTGGGTGGGTTTGTTTGTGGATTAGGTTGTGTTTGGGTTTGTATTGGATTTGGTTTTAATAATAACAAAGGGGTCCGTTTTGTATTTGTAGTTTAACAAGGACCAACTTTGTAATTTTCTGTATTTAGAGGGACTGGTAGTGTAATTCTTCCAAAGCTCACCAAGGGATCACTTTTGCCAAACTTGAATAATATAAGGACCATAGTTGATACTTTCCATTTTTGAAACTCCAGGGACCATTTTTGCCAAATCTGAAACTTTAGGGACCAAACTGGTAAATTCTTCAAACTTTTCACCCAGGGACCAAACTTGACACTTGTGAATTCCCAAGGACCATTGTTGACTTTTTCTTCTAAAATCCAATGCTCAGGGGCTATTTCTGTCAATTTCCAAACTTGAGGGACCATTTCTGCCAATCTTGCAAATTTTTGCTCCAAGGGTTATTTTTGGCATTTTGTGATTCTTCAAGGTGTGTTTTGACAATCTGAGCTCAAAAGTGGTAATTTGCTTCCCCGGCTCTAGCTTTTGACACGTTTTCCAAACTCATGCTCGTTTTTGTCCTTCTTGGCCTGATTTTTGCTAATTTCTGAAATATCCGTTCCTGCACGATCACAAACACAAAAACACAATATCTTTGGCATTTATGGTTAGTTTGTGTCTGTTTTGGTCTTAATATGGACAGAAAAAGGTGTGTGAATAAGCACACACCACCATTCCATATCTTATATGGTGTCTTATCAACCTTCTTTGTGGGAACCATATTAATAATGCGAATAGCATATTCTAAATCATAATCCCAAAAGGACAAACGAAGAGTAGTACGATTAAACATTGATCGAACCATGTCCAACAATGTACGATTCCTTCTCTCAGATACACCATTTTATTGTGGAGTATATGGAGATGTGAGATTATCGACAATTCCATTCTAAACTAAGTAATCTTTAAAATCCTGACTAAGGTACTCACCACCTCGATTAGAACGAAGACCTTTAATATTCTTTCCTAATTGCAACTCTACTTCTGCTTTAAAAACTTTAAATGTTTCAAACACCTCATGTTTATGTTTAAGTAAATAAACATAACCATAATGGCTGAAAATCATCTATAAAAGTTAAGAAGTAGCGAGCACCTTTTCTTGACACATGTCTAAGTGGTCCACACACATCAGTATGTATCAAACCAAATAGATCTAAAGCCCTTTCCATATTGCTATGAAAAGGTTTCTTCGTCATCTTCCCAGATATACAAGACTCACACATATCAAATGACTCATCAATGATATTTTTCATAAGCCCATCATGTTGCAGCTTTTGCATGCGAGCCTTGCCTATATGGACAAGTCTACAGTGCCAAAGGTAAGAAGAATTCAAGTCATACTTTATTCTCTTACTTATGATATACATTGAATTATTTTTATTAGACATACAATCATTCATATCAATTTCAAACACACCATTCACAGCAATAACATTAAAATAAAATACACCATTTAAAGAAACACAAATTCCATTGCTATTAATAGTATGAGAAAAACCAAGATCCAACAAACATGAAAAGGAAACAACACCTCTAACAATAGATGGTGCATAATGACAATTGTTTAAAATAAGTACTAAACCAGACAGTAAAACTAAATTAAACACTCCTATGGCTTCAACTAGTGCTCCATTGCCCACTTGCAGAAATTGCTCCCCATAAGATAGTCTCCTTTCCTCTCTAAACCCCTGCAGTGTATTACATATGTTAATACCACATCCAATATCATACACCCAGGAATTTATTTTATGAGATAAAGTAAATAATTCAATTACAAATAAGTTACCTAAAGTGCTGGCGCCCACGTGCCCAGTCTTCTTAACCTTATTCGTTCGCAAGTCATTGAGATAAAGAGGACAATTCCTCTTCCAATGACTCATCACCTTGCAGTAATGGCATCCTTGATCCTTCTTCGGATTATCCTTTTTTGGAGGGTTCTTTTTAGGATGAGGAGGTTGATAAGCCATAACCTGCTTACCCTTATCAGCCTTACCCTTTCCCTTGCCCTTCTTCTTGTTCGCATTTGGCTTGTTAATTCTACCCCCTTAAATAGCAAGTACCTGGGGTGTAGGAGCCTTGAGTGGTAAACCTTTCTCATAATCAATAAGCAGTGCGTGTAATTCACTCATTGTCTTTCCCACGCAATGCATATTGAATTTCCTAACAAAACAACTAAATTCCTTGTTAATGGATCTATTGATTAAGTTCACAGCCATATCATTGTCATAGGGTTTGCCAAGTGCTTGTAATTGATCCATGTAATTTTTCATTTTCAATACATGAGCACTCACAGGTAGACCATCACCCTGGTTACAAGCATGTAGAGATTCCATCAAATCGTAAACTTCTACATTTGCTGGTTTCTCATATAGTTTCTTAAGTTCTTCAATCATGTTCATAGGGAAGAAATCTTCAAACTGCCTTTGCAAAGCAGGTGTCATCGCCCCCAACATTAAACAGGCCACATCAACATGCGTCTTATAAACTCCTTTCCAAGCAGCTTTTGCTGCATCAGTTGCAGCCTCGCCAGTTGGTTCAGTAGGACAAGGCATCTTCAAGATTTCAAGTTGATTAGTCACTCGTAAGACAATCCTGAGTGAACGATGCCATTCATTGAAATTCTTTGTGCCAGTCAATTTTTCTCATTCAAAGTATGCCTTGAACACAGAACGCAATTTGGTGTTATCAGTTTGAGCCATTTCTACAGATAAAGAAAGTTCAAAACATTAGTATTTTTGATAATACAGCTTTTCAAGAAAATAAAATACCCAAGGAAATAAAATCCATAGAATTTTCTTGAAAACTAGGATCCTACATAAACATAGTTTCATCACATCAGTTGATTTGCTAGTAATAAAAATATAATATAAGGTAACTTGTTATACAATAATTGGCATAACATTTTTCCAATTCCTAGATTTATGGGATTTACAATCACAAAACTTTTGTAATGTAAGCATGTTTAATCCCCATCTTAATGCCTTGAGTCCAAGTTCTCACTTCCTACTCAATTTAAGTCGTCTAACTTAAAAACTGCAAACTCATAATTCCATCACATCAGTTGATCTGCTAGCAATGAAATTATGAAATTTACCTCTCCATTGCAATCTAGCCAAGCTCTCACATGACGTAAACTATAACTTCAAGTGTTCTTAATTAGATGGCATTTGACTTAATTTTATATGGGTATTAATTTTGACGTGTAATCAAAATAATGTATGAAGAAGCATACATACAATTTCATAACATTGGTTTTACAAAACAATTTTATTTACCAATTCACTAAGAGAAAATTAACAAAGTTTTGATTGAGGTATTAGGTTCACCAATCAAAGAATTACCAACAATTATTGTCCAATATATCGTACTTTTGCATAAGCCCTAAAGCATAGTGTTTCGGATAATCATTATGGAATTGTGGTCAATTCACCCTTAAGATGACAGTACACATGTAATGGTTTTTCGGTAAGTCTAATTTGACGCACAAGCAAGCGTGGAAACTTGGTAGGAGCGAATCTCTTAAAGAACCCGTTTCCACTTATACCCACCTTATAGTTTGTCAAACTTCGGTCGGCCTAGTTAACGATTACGTACAAAAGCATCAATCAATTAAACCTTGATAATTTGACTCTTAAAAACAAAACAGATTTCGCCATTTATTTAGTCCATATTATCTTATTCAAAAAATTACCATTTTTTCGTTTATAAACATGTCTTTACAATACATAAACAAAAAAGCAAGTAATGCAAATAAAAAATAACACAACTAAATAAACATATACACAACATAACAATTAAATATGTATAAGTTATGTAGCCACATACAAATTTAATTCAATAATCCTATTAACAATCAATTCTAGAGCCACATACATCGACGAATCGATTGCGTAAACCATAATTAACTAAACACCACATAGCACATAATTGATTACTTAATATTTGAGTCTTCCCCAATTAGACATCTATTAATTAATTTACATGTTTACGATATAACTTAACAATTTAATTCATATAGCCAATTTAAACAATTTAAATTACAACACAATAAAATTCATGCAGACACGCACTTTTCCATGGATTACACTTAACAATTAACATATTGCACCAAGATCGTTTATATAAACGCATAGCAATTACATGACAATCCTATAGTTTCTAATCATATTAAAAATCAAAACCAAAACCTAAAATAATTAAAGGGTATTCGGCCCATTAAAAAATTAGGGTTTGGATTATATTAAACCTTAAAAAAATTAGACAAGCATGTAAAAAAATAAATCAAGATTCTAATTTTATGCGTTTTGATAATTAATTACACATTATAACCGCTCGTTATGCTAGTGTTAGAATTATATAACATGACATATCATAAATATAAACCATAAACATCAAGTAAACACATGCGGAAGCGTTATAACAAGATCACATAATGCGTATTTAATTAATCAATAATAAATAGTAAACGTACCGTTGTAATTCTAGCCCGAACAAGAATCAAGTTAAGCAAATCTTCAACTTATGAACCCTAATTAGGGTTTATGTTGATTACACGAATAACCCCTTACTTTTGTTATTCAATCCAAGATATAATCAATAGTGTGGTTATATCACGTTCTTGTACATGCGTACTAATTCAAGAAAAAGATTATGCAAGTAATAAACACAAAACAATTTTTGTAGCACAAAAATTCGAAACCCTTAAGGTTTAGGGTTGTTCGACCGATTTTGAAAGCAAGGAGGAAAAGAGAGAGAGTTTTGGTATTGTGTGTGCGCAAGAAGTACCCAAAACCTAAAACTTTAATTTGTATTTATAGGTAAAGAAACTTAGAGCTCAAGTTAGGGTTGGGTTGGGTTCCCCTCCCCAACCGATCGGCCATACACCCCCAAAGGGTGTTCCGGATCCTTCTTGACTTCTAATTCTTTACATATACAACTTTCCTTTTATTCGTCTAACGGCCGTTAGCCATTTTACGTTAAACACTAACGGTCGTTAGATATTTGTGCTTAATAATTAAATATAACATTTATAATTAATTATTATTTAATTACTCTTCATACGCAAAGTGTGCAATCCCGTGATCACGAGTTCGATCCTAATACACGACTATTATTTCATGCCTATAAAACTAACAGAAACTTCAAGGTGAAAATAATACTTAGTGTGCTAAACTTGCAAGTCACTACAGAAAGAGTCAAGAATGCAGGGACGTTCAATGGTTTGGTTCTCATATTTTCCAGATTATTTGGTATGGGTAGGTTCTAACTAAATTCGGTTTGGTGCAGTTTGAAAAAAAAAAGGATAATAATAAAAATAATAAAAAATAAAAAATAAAATAATGATACTACGTAATAATCTATTTTAAAATTCGGCATCTAACTGAATAATTATAAATATATACATTTCCCGTGGCCTTCACTGTTCACTGCACTGTTTTTTCTACAGTGTGCTACAGTAACGGGCCTTTGGACCTTTTTTGGGTTGCTACAGTAACCGGCTTTGGTTTTTTTCATTTGCTACAGTAACCGGGTACTAAGTCCAGCCCGTTTCATTTGTGGCCCATTTTTTTTAGATTGCTCGGACCCGGGTGAGCATGCATACCTTAATATTGAAATATCCCGCGACAACGTGCGGGTTTAAAACCTTGTTTGATAACAAGACATGTGACTACATTTTGTTATTGATTGTTGGAAACTTACTTTGCACACGGATTCTTTAATGCATGGTTTTATCAATTAGATACACAATCATCCATATTTGTGAATACTCGAAAAACATGTATGAACATTTAATAAGTATAACATTCCTAACATGTGTTTTTCAAATGTGGTTAAGTTGAAATTAAACATTTGTTATCGCCATAAATCAAGGGAAACCCAAAATTCAATGCCTTTTCCTTGTAATTCAATCTTATTAGAAGTTAACACAACCACAAAAGCTAATTAATCATGACATACAAATACATCACGTATATCAACTTCTCTTGTAGTACAAGTTTTGCGTTTTCACTTCTTCGCAAGGGTGAATTTTACCTTCTCACTTATTTTATTTTTTTTTGAACATAACCTTCTCACTTATTCTCTCAGCCAATTTCATGGAGACACATGTTAATCCTTGTTAATCCGTGTTATTTGACTTTTAGCAGCAAAATTATTTTAAACTTTTTGAAAACTATGTAAGTTACGGAATCTGAATCAACATGAAATGAGAATTTAACAAAGTCTCCATAAACGAAACATTGTTAATGTTTTTCTTACTAGTTTCTATACTGAATTTCGTTATGAAGAACACGTCTGAAATATACTGTAATTTTTATTTGGTTAACACCCAATGTTATGTTTTGGATGGATCGCGCGTATATGGAATGAAACCCATATGACCAACTAGATTTCATACGATTAGTTTTGTAAAATGTATAGCTTAAGTTATTCTTAGCTTGATCAAATATGTAAAGACAGGTTTTCTCAACGGCATTATGATATACTCCGTAAAAGCTTTAGTAACAAAATGATCACTACCCCTATAGCTGGATTTGTTTAAGGATAAACCCAGATGTTTTAAGTTCTACCTTTTCCTATATAAATTATCAAAGACGTGTCAATAAACACAGAATATGTATGTGTTTAATATTACATACGATAAAAGGTGCTATATAAGAATGTTGTTAGATATATAATACTTTATTTAATTAAATCTCATATAAAGTGTCCCACTCTTCCACTTGCGGAGATAATGAGCATCCAAAGACCAAACAAAATCATTTTATGACTTAAACTTCCATTAATCTTTTCTTAAAGTGACACTTAAACTAACAAAATAAGATTTTAAACAGAGCTCATATGTCACTAAAATATGATTTTTTTTATATGTCTATTTTAAGAATACCAATGACGTTATCAAGAGTAATACAAACGTCATTATGAAAAGGCCAAGAATTTTGAGAGCTTCAATTGTCTAAGAAAATGATCATAGTGAAGTGTGCATTGTGTAGATATCAATATATGGGGCATTTCTGTATTATGTTATGCTTTAACTTTTGGGGACATGTAAATCATACTCAAGAAGTAACTTTTCTTGGCGTCATTTTTTTTTCTTTCATGTTTTTTACCTAACATCATGTATCGTCATCTATACCTAAGAATTTGCTCGTGGCAAATTGGAATTTCGAACCGAATGGTAATTCGGATTAGGTTACAATTAGCAAGTTAGAACAACCTAACGTGAACACGTCATGTTTAATGAATCGAGCCAGGTTAGCTTGTTTACCCGAACATGTTTTCACATCCCGAAGGATATTATATAACTCGTTTATATAGACAGCTTTGGCAGTTTAAGCATGTTTAATAGGTTAGCTGATAAGTTATAAATGTTTTAACCGGTTAGCATGCAGACGCGTTTTACCCGCTAGGAACTTTCATTTTAGTTTTATTTATGGTTTAACACTTTAACGTGTACCGAGTCGACTTATTTAACCCATCTCGACCCCTAGCTAGCCCAAGCTAGGTGAGTTTAATGTTAGAATAAACACTAGTTGTTTACTTATTCTATAACAAATAAAGAGTTTAAAATTAGCATGCAGATTGGCATCTACTTGTTTTAAATCAGATTATTACTTTGAAATAATTAATTACATACACCTTTTTCTACTATATCCGTTAAAGACTTTAAAGTATTATTTTCTAAATATTAACATAAGAAACATATAGACATAACTTAAAAGTTTGTGTTCACATCACTATCATTTTCTTTAACCCTTGAATATGACGCATCTAATAGGTAATTGCAACTTTTCGCGTTTTCCTCATTATAGATTTTCAACTCAGTGTTAAAGCTAAAAAATCTTGGATTTGTTGCAATATTCAAACAGGTTTTTGAGTAGGCTTGAACGGAGCTGAGTGTCATTTAATCATGAAATGTCAAACAAAGATAATGAAAGATTTCAATTCAAGAGGGACATTTGTACTTTAACGCAAATAATATATTGAAAATGGAGAGTTTGGTGAAAGATAAAAGAAGTGCAAGTACTTTTGAAGTTAATGGCCACCCAATAGTTCAAGAATTGCAACCATGGGACTTTTAAAATGTGTCCAATTCTTGTTTGGTACTCAACAAAAAACTTTTTGCTTTTGGTTACCTACTCCAAACTTTTGTGAGTATGCTTAAGGCCGATGATCCGGATAATCACTCGTATTACTTAATGTACGTAATTTTTGGGGCGAGCATGGTGCGGGTTGGTGCGTTTTTTGGTAAAAACCAACCCACATCCTCAGTTTCGGTTTTTAAAAAATGAGAATCAACATCCGAGCAGTTTTTATGGTTTCGGTTTTCACGGTTTTGCGGGTTTTTGGGTTAAAGTTTTTTTGCTTTTATTATTTTTTTTTTGTTTTTTGTTTTGTTTTGTTTTTTTTTTTTTTTTTTTTCACAAATTAAAACTTTGGTATATATTTATAATAGAATATATATATATATATATATATATATATATATATATATATATATATATATCATAAGGTTACATGATGAGTTGAAACGTATATACAAAATGTTGTGTATTAGTATGAAATTATAAATCTATACAATAGTAAAAGTCGAATGATATGAAGAATTTTATAAACTTTGATGTTAAATTAATGAAAAATAAAGTTACGTTAAATAAAGTTTATTACCTAAAAACTCATACAATAATTGAGCATTAAAATGTGTTTAAAATAATTAATTATAAAGTATAAACAAAAGCATTTTATTATAAAAAAAATTATAAATTTTAGTGGGGTATTTAAAAAAATAAAACTATATACTTGAATATGACGGAGTGGTGCGGTGCGGTTATTTTGGTGCGGTTTTTCCATGAAAACCGAACACGCACTGCAAAATGCGGTTTTTCTATTTTCAAGAACCGCGCCGTCGATTTTTGTTATGGATCGGTTTTTGCGGTGTGGATTTTACGATTTGTGGTTTGCGCTGCGGTTCCTGCTCACCCCTAGTACTACATATTCATCGACACTCCTAGGCCATCAATATTTTTAATGATTGCAAGTAATTTTTGTTTTAAGAGTTGTAGAATATTAGCTGATAGATTAGAAACATGAACCCGTTTGTTGGGAGAGGTCAATTAGAGTTTATTAATAAGGTTTCTAATCTATCAGCTAATATAGAAATCATGAAGGCAAGTGTATGTATCTTCAATCCTTATAATGAATGTTGTATTTGTAGAAACTAGGTCATGTTCAGATCAAGTTCTTATAAGAATTTGTTATTACAATTCTGTAAGTAAAGTGTAACTTAAGTACATATATCATAAATGTTCTCCATTCACCACGAAATATGCAATTTGTGGCACTAGGGCACGTTTGGTACGAAAGAATCCCGAAGGGTGGAATTGTAACAGGAAATGGAATTGTAGATAATGTGAATCAAGGTAAAAAGAGAAAAACGATTATTTCGTTCGGTACAAATAAAGAATGCGTGTGAGGTAGAGGCACATTCTTGTTTAGTCATGATGTGCATCTGAATAGAAATGAGTTGAGTTTTATTGTCTAAATCACTCTTTTGAAAATATTATTAAACAATCAAATTACCTAAATCACTCTTTTAAACATATGATATTGAATTATCGTTGTAACACAATCAAAATCAACCTTTCAACACAAAGAAACATTTGACGATCAGTTCTTAAGTAGTTAAGTATAGGTTGTAATTCATGTGCATTTAAAAATGAATAATACGGTAATTCTTTTTTGTTTAGAGTAAATTGCAAAAATTGTCAATGTGGTTTCGTCAAATAGCATGTTCAGTCCTTATTTTTTTCAAAAGTGCACTCGACGTCCTGTGAGGAACTTACAAGTCACTGTTGGTCCCTGATCAAAATTAAATGATTAAATTACCCTCACAAGGAGTCATGGACCAAAGTGAAAAGGAAGACGAAGAGGGTATTATAGTAATGTAACTTCAGCCAAAGACCAAATATACACTTGTAAGTTTCTCACATAGACAATGAGTGCACTTTCAAAAGGATAATGATTGAACCTGCAATATGGCCAACCCACATGCATGGACGATTTTTGCAATTTACTCTTTTTGTTTCTAATAATTGGGTATGAATTTTAAAATAAACATACTGATATGAACTTATGAATCTCTCAATTGGGAAAAAAAATAATAAGTCATTAATATGAACAAGATGATTTTGTTGTTTCTAAATAAAAATCAAAACATTACTAAATCAAAGGCCAAAATCATTAATTGCCGAAGACTCGAAGGGGGTGTTTGATTTTGACTTAATTGAATTAATATGAAAAAAACTGAATTAATTAAGTCATATAAAAACTGTTTGTTTGTGAATTAATAGAGAAAGATGACTTAAAATATTAAGTAATAAAATTGAGGTTGTCTGCATTAACACGACTTAATGAAAAAATTAAACGAACAGTCCCGAAAAGTGGGATAGGGTGCAAAACAATTTCTCGATTTGGGATAAGCATGGGCCTCCCACATGCCTTTCCAATTTATTAACATGTAGTTTTTAATTGAAACCTCCTATAGTCCTATTCCACCGAGAATAAACCTACGCTCATCTTTGTTGATTCTATGATTCTATCATTTCTCCGCCGCATCGCTTGTATATGAGCTTACTACTAAGATAAAAATGTCGTTTTTGACAAAAAAATGAGATACCATCAAAACGCCATATGTGATCGTCGAAGCAATGAGAGCTTTTGCATCAGGACACATACATCGACTATATGTTTCACAACGTGCATTCTTGATTTTTCAAGAGATCTGTAAATTCTAAAATTTAGAATTATGCTGAGAAGATGAAGACACAAAGTATGGCCGATATTCAATCAACTGAAAAAGTCTTCTTTTGTCGAAAAAAGTCGCACATAATTTTGTGTACACATGCGCGATAGGGACATAAAACAAGAATCATGTAGTCTAAAACCATCAATTTACAAATTTTCTTTGAAACGCTAAAATCTAATCACGACTTACGACAGATGATAGCAATTCGTATAATATTCTCCATAACCTACTTGTTTCAATGTAAATAAACTAATGGCTACTCTGAAAGTTAACACCTCACTATTGATTTGAGTAATAGCAACTTAAAGAGACTTTTGAAGGTATATATGTTGATTATGTTGAACACTACAATCATGATACCAAACATGAACATGTATCTAAGTATCAAAATGGAAGTATGCTAGAATTACACATATTTAAGTTAAATGGGACATTACAAGACAAAACTGGGATGAATGGTCATATCTCATCATCTGTTGCTATATTCAAAATCATATATGAGTAACAGATGACCAACTATCAAAAGGACCAACAATCAGAAGGGACCACATCATTATTAATAAGTATGACCTGCCGACATTACGGATGTGCCCCATGAATGTTAACAAGATCATCCATCCATATTCATGACTTTACAACATAAAATTAGATAAATCAACATTCATGCTATAGTCTTGCATAAACAACTTACAACACTTATTTTGATGCGTTGCAAGATACAAAACTCATTCTAAAGACAATCATCCTATCGTGAACTCACCCATATTAGACTATTGGTAACAATGGGAAGAAGACGTGTCTTCCCCCCTTAACGTGTCTTCCTTACACAATGAGTCCTTGGCCAAATAATGGAAAAGTCGGTCTTGGGGAAGACCGAGTTGTGGAAGAAGAAAAAAATGGTTTTTTGTGTGTGATGTTGGTTTTTGTGAGTTATATTTGTGTTTAACTAAGGTATGTATGAGTTGTGAAGTTAGTTGTCTTATTACACTATGATAGTTGTGTTGAAAAGTTGATGTAGCGATAAGTTAGTTGTGATGATGTTGGTCACTATTACCACTAGCCTTAGGTCTTGACAGGTCTGATAAACCTTAAATAATTACAATGCAAACAGCCGCCATCTATTGTCTCAACCAAGAAACTTGTACTGGAGCGCCATAACTTAATTTGCTAGGTTTCACCGGGTTATACACGGCCAACTGATATACCACCCTATATAATCTCTATTAAGGTGTTTTCAAATCCTGGTAATCACTTGGAATAACCTAAATATATTGTGTATGACGTGCTGAAGTGTAAACAACCAAGGAACTACTAAAGCGATGTCAATATGCAACACATATACAACCATCACGGTCACCAAGCATCACAAGCCAGAAGGACCATCGGTGATCCCCTTCCTTCACACTTAATTTCTTTTTCCACAGTAACTCCAATTTTAATTTCCACGCGTTCACGTTTCAAATACTCACAATTCGCAATAAAACCATCAAAGTAAAAACATATTGTATATGTGATTCGGTTGTTTGTAACATACTTTATGCTTCCAAACACTCAAAAGTCCATTTCACTCATGTGCCAAAACATTCAATTTCTTCTAAATCATAATATTTGGCCATCGATGAACTTGAAAGCTTCAGGTGGCCAAATGCTAAGACAGATACACTACATCAACTACATAAGGTCATATAAAAGCTACAATAAAAGTTGAGCCTCAAAAATCTTTGAAAGATGATCACCTAAAATACATCAACTTCACTACATAATCTTTTATATAATAAAACAAAACCTCTATTGGGAATTTTGCATTTCAAAAAAATCAATGCATACCTGATTTAGTAATAATTTATTTAAAAAAAAAAAAAAAAAAAAAAAAATTATTTTCTTATTAGGTAATATCTTATATTTATCCATAACACAAGTAGAAGATAAATACAAAAAATATAAATAAGATATTTAAAAAAAATTATTTATCCACAACACAAGTAAAAGATAAATACAAAAAATATAAATAAGATGCAATTAACAATAGGATTAAAATTTTTAAATAATTATTTCAAAAAATTAAAAAAAAAAAAAAAAAAAAAAAAAAAAAAAAAAAAAACGCGCGTACGCGGGCATTATAACTAGTGATCACCTAAAATACCTCAACATCACTACATAAAGGTAATACCGAATGTTATTTCATCAAAATAAAAAATAAAATAAAATAAATACAAATAAAAAATCTCTCGTTGCTTGTTTTACTTAAAAATCATTAAAAGTATGTTGCAGTAATCAACATGAGGAACGCTATTGTAGCACTTATTGCCAAGTATCATCTACTAATTTCTGAATATTTGATCCAACATCAACTTATAGCTAACCATATCAAGAAATAAGTTATGACCCATGAAATCACTCTCTAGAGATGATGTCTACCATTTTGGTGATTGCACCAAATTTCAATTAAGTCTAAGTTCTGTCTTTCTAAAAGAACTTGAAAACTGCATAAAGAAAATTAGCAACTAGCGTAACTTGAATAACTTCTTAAAGATATACTATAACAGTATAACCATTAAACTTGAATTAAAAGGTTTGATGAATTCCAACAACCCCAGTATAAGCATATTATTTATTAAGGAAACTAACAAGACTGGATGGACACTAAATTTTTGCAAAAGGAATTCCATCTACCCATTCAACTTCTTTTGGAACTGGTAGCTATTTGTAGTATTATTGAAATTACTTTCAGTGAAAGTAACATACATGGTATATAAAAGTTTATATAAACCTAAATACACCCACGACATCCAAATAGACATGTCATGCTGTGACTTGCTCAAGTTGAAGGCATTCAAGTTACTCTTAATTTTAACAAACTTACTCCACTGATCATTTGTTGCTCTACAAAAAAATTAACCAGTGACAAACAGGTAAATCAATATTTGGAAGATCTAGTTTATACATGTATTATCTTAATCAGTTATATACTTTAATGATATTCAGGTAATCAGATAGAAATCATGTACTTTGTACCAATTAAAACTACCCCACAATATTTTGATACATATATTGAACAAGCAGCTGCTAACAAAGTAGGAAATATTTGCTTATCATAACATAATGGAACTCGGATAAAAAAAAATCTGGATTAACTGATTTGGGAATCAACATTCTTAGTAGCATATTATCCACCTCACGTCCCATACACAAACAAAAAACAGAATGATTGTAAGTACCTTATAACCTTCCAACGAACTTTCCAGTTCAAAACTCAACTACACACTCTCTTAAATACAAGTGCTTCACTTGGGTCCACCAAATTTGCTCATCATCTTAGCGATAAGTGGAGCAACCTTCGGGTTTGCCTGGTGCTTTGCGAGATTCGCTGGGTTTTTCATCACTGCAAAAGATTTGAGCAATTTTAAAAACAATGCAAGAAAACCAAGAATGATGGAGGTTTAACTTTAAAGCTGGTAAGAAATCCCAGCTTTACAACTCCTGTTATATTGCCTTAGATAAAGGCATGAAGCATATCTGATCTAATTAGCAATTATAACTACAAAGTAAGAATAATCATTTTTTGTTGGTAATTTAACTAAATAATACTAGTTTATTGAAGTTACTGAAGTGTCACATAAATCATCCAACAATAGGGAGTAGAGTGAACAAAGACATACCATCTTGCAGAGCAGCCATTACTTCAGGATCTTGAAATGCTGCCATTAACTCAGGATCCTGCAGTAATTGAAACGAAGAAGAAACAAAAATTACATCAAACGTCTACTTGATAATAATTTATACCAAACCACACTAGCATTTTCTAAAGCAAAAGATTTTATACTCAAATCATCAGCTAATAAATGAGCATGCAAGGTTAGGATAGCCACAAGTATCTACAATAGATCCGCTGGAGACATGATTTGAGGATTAGCCATGAATAATCGTAAAATTTGTAGATTAGTCAAGGTTTACAAAGGCATCATGTTTAATACACTATGTAAGAGGCAGTACATGGAAACAGGGTATGACAGTATAAGTCATCAAACTCGGAGAGATACTCACATTCAAGATTTTGCTGTAGTCAATGCCACCGGGCATACCTCCCCCACCTCCGCTGCCACCTCCTGGCATACCTGGAATACCACCTCCAGGGAAACCACCTGCAGCGGGGCCACCACCAGGCATACCACCACCAGGGAACCCACCTGGCATACCACCTGGGAAGCCACCTGGCATTCCACCAGGGAAAGGCATTCCACCTGGGAAACCACCTGGCATTCCACCAGGGAACCCACCTGGCATTCCTCCAGCTCTTTCACTTGAAGATGCTTTTTCTTCCTTTTTGGCCTTCTCATAGGCAGCCTGTGCATAACACAACACAGGATCAGATTGCAGAAACTGGAAGAAGGTACCAAAAAACAAGAGGATATTATGCAAACAGATAAATCTACCTTGGCTTCAGCTTTGCGACGTTGCCTCTCACGTTCAGTTTTCCTGTCCTCTCGCTCTTTCCTGAGCTTATCGTATTTCCTACGATGTTCCACAATTTTGTGTGCATTGGGTTCAACCTAATGCAAGAGAAATTTAGATCAAGTTGCATAAAGCAGTTAGGAAAAGTAGGCAATAATCCTAGTAGAGTTCTCTGCTCAATTCAGTGCAAGAGAATACATCTGCAACATTGAAGCTTAAGTGCATAAACCAACTTCCTGTAACATCATCACCTTGTTAAGTTTCACAGCAGAACTAGAGTTCAATCAGGCATATCAATCGTACTACCATGACTGGCATAGGTATCAAATTGTGAATCATATTAATTCATTTTTCAAAACTTTCAGATATTAAGTCTAAGTCGTAGACTGAGATCAACTTAAAACTTTTCTAAATAACTTCTATACGACAAGCGCAAGTACGAAAAATACATGAATGGTTAAAAAAGCCATTATAAGACCCCCGACTCCCAAGCAAGAGAAACTATTATTGTAGAAAGTGTACATACCTTCTTTAGAATGGTACTTATTTCTTCATCAAAATCAATATTTGATGCAACATGAAGATCCTTTGCAGCCTCTTCCCATTGGCCGAGCAATGATCTAGCAATTCCTCGTGATTTATAACCTTTAGCAGAATCAGGATTTATCTGGAAATATTCATCAGAAAAAAGGTTGCGTTAGATATTCAAAATATTGATAAACCAAAGATATTACATACACGTTACAAAAAGAACTACATCAAATCTATAACCTATGACCACTTGCTACTATTTCACAAAAGAGCAATTAACTAATCACAATTACAGTGAGAAATTGAATTTGAGAGTTCATTTCAGACAGAAAGAAGTATGACATGAGGAGTTTATACTTCCTAATACTCATCTCATTTAAAGGCTATAAGTCTTTTCATAAATATGGATGTAAATAAGCCCAAAACATACAAATAATAAATTAATTAGTGACCTTATGAAACATAAGCCCAAAACCAAATAACTTAAGATTCATCTCTTAGATGCATGCTTTAATCTATACTTGGATTCTTGCATTATGTATACTACATAAAGATCATTTGAAATTATAAACCCTTTTGATTACACACCGTCCTCGCAAAGGTAATCATTCAAGAAAAGAGTTTTTATATTCCGCTGTCATATTTAATCTTCATGAAAACTATCATGACAATAAATCATCATTATAAAATTAATGCGCATAGAAAGAAAATTTTAATCAAAGTCAAATTCTTGAGTATGATTAAAAATTCTATCACAAAAATATGTGCACAATATTGTCCATATGAGTCTTACATTTAAAGAAAACTCATTAACCGTTTGTTTAAAGATTAATCAAGTTTCCAAAAATCGATTATCTTCTATGGACTTGCATCTAATCATTCATAGTATTTATTTAATCATCAGATTCAAGATTCAAAAATGCATCTCTATAGTTGGTAGGTTCACCATGATCCTCTAACTTATATTCCTCATCATTGGTATAAAATATATCATTCAAGTGCTAGAGCAGCATTAATTAATTTATCAAAAATAATGTAAACATAAGGACTACCTTTAGAGCAGCATCAGCATCTCGAATGGCGGCATTTGGCTTCTTCATTTTGATATAAACAGAAGCTGTAGTAAGGAGATTATCAAATTCAAATCTCACATACAAATAAAGTACAATAGAAAAGGTAAAAAATTGTCAAAACTAGAAGACATGTTTACCTCTAGTCGCATACATGATAGCAGAAGTAGGGTTGAGCAATATTGCCTCTGTTAGATGCTCGATCGCTTCCTCTAGCTTACCTGTTCACCACAATATGTGAGATGCTTGCATCTTGACATATAAAAAGACACCCTCAATTACTAAAGAAGAATAAGAGCAACAAACCATCAGAAATAGCCTCCATGCCCTTTGCTTTTGCCTCTTGAGAAGCATCACGATTCTCTTCTGAGACCTCCACCGAAGAATCTCCCATCTATGATAAAACAAAAAACGACACCAAATAATGGTAAGAGATAAAGCAAACACCAATCGCGAACAACTAGGTTGTATGACATAAGTAAAGACAGACCTTTTGTGGAGGATCATTATCAGGCTCCACTGTTTCACCTTCAAATTCAATGTCAGACTCTACTATCTCATCCTCCTCTTCTTCTTCTTGAGGTTCTTCTACCTCTTCATCACTCTCCACCACCACATGAGGCTTCTGCAATATCACATTGGTTGAATCATTTAGTAACGAGTCATTCATTAATAAAAAAATTACTGTGAGTATAATCTTTAAATAGTCCATCAGCCCCTTCTTTATGTCATCAATCAAAGAACATACGGAATTTCCATTCTATTGTTATGTAAACCTTTATGTACTTATATAACAATGCAGCAAGACCCATGTTAATACAATTATATAATCATAATAAACCTTATCCTTTCGCTACAACTCTTTCATCACAGATGCTGCCTATTACACCTCAGAAACTTGTTGGTTCTCATTAGCCCTAAAAAACGTTATCAAACAAATCAAACGCACTACCTTTTTGTTGTGTAATCCAATAACTACAATATTGACATAAAACTGTTTAAAACAATATCCGTTACAATTCTTTGTACTTAGAAACTTTTGAACTTAAGCCGAAACACATCACTCACGCCACACATACACACAAGTCAAAACTTTACAAAGAAACCAACAAACTCTTATTCCATTACCAACGTCTACACGTTACTTTCTACGGTAAATTCACAACGCCACACCACTTAAATAAGTAAAACCTTACATAACACAATCAATAAAATTATTTAACTCAACTCAAGTACAATAAAACCCTAAATTATTCCTTAACATATCTAATCCCATAACATCAACCTTAAAATATTCATCATCAACACCTAAACTAAATCAACAAATCATCAGAAAAAAAAAAAAAAAAAAAAAAAAAAAAAAAAAAAAAAAAAAAAGTAAAAAGTAATATACCGATTCACTCTTGTAAGCAGATGAGGGAAGCTTAGCTCCAACGCTGTAAAACCAAATAAAACAATTTTACACATAGTAAAAACACGCACATATGATTATTAATAATAAAATGATAGAGTACCTTTCGAGATAATCACGGAAGAAAGAGAGTGAAGGATCACTGAGAATAGACGGATCGGATTTGCAAGTGTTGATGAATTGTTTTAACTCTTGTAATTTCACGGCGTCCATCGCCGGAAGATTTGATGGAAAATGGTTTGGAGTGAGTGAGAGGGTTTTGGTTTTGGTTTTGGGGGCGGATTTATGGATTTTGGTTGTGAAGCTGGTTCTAGATGGACTTTTCTAGTAGGTTCTTTTTGTGGAATGGAGTGAGTGTATATAGATTAGAAATGGTCCCTTGACTATCTCAGAGTTTCATTGCCGGATGTAAATTAGCTTGGCCCGTTTATTAACTCATGAGTTTCAAACCTCGTCTTGGCCCGTCTCTTCTTTATCATTATACTTTATACTATATATATAAAAGGCAGGCACTTCATGAGGCACCGACACGTGTCCACCAACACGTGTCACTTTACCAGCACCCCAAAACACTATTATAAGCACTGTTCATCGGAATACTGTAGCGAAAAAAAAAACAAAAAAAACTACAGCCGGCGGAGTGGCGCTACACAAAAGAATAAGAAATTAAATAATAGCAAACCAAAAACAGGGACCAATACTACCATAGCCCACAGGCCAAAATGCCCTTATTTTTAGGACATGTGCAGAAAGAGGTTGAAATGAGTGAAGAGATTGCAGAACTTTCAAACAGATACACATGTGGACGCATTAAATTTAATGACCGAAGGTTATGCCTAGAGGTGGCAATTTAAGACCTATGGGTAAAAGTTGGGTCAAGTTGAGTAAATATTTTTAATGGGATAGGTTTAGTTGGGTTTGTTAAATAATTTAGATGGATTACTGTAACATGTTACTGTAGTAGTACTGTTCATCAATTTTTTTTTTTTTTTTTTTCTTTTTTTTTGTTTTCCTAAGGTTAAATATTTAACAAAAACAGCATCTCAAGTTAAATTTTAATTTCAAAGATAGTCCCAAAGAAATAACTTTGCAACATATCGATCCCATTAAAAAAAAAAATCTTTTTCTTTTTTCTTTTAATTTTTTTTTCAAAGTTAGTCTCAAAAGACTAACTTTTAAAAAATAGTACTTGCGTTTATCGATCTTTTGCAAATTTAGTCGTTAATAACAAAAATAATTTTTTTCAATCGTTTTATTTTGAGTTTAGATTAACCACAACATTTCATCAATAATTTTTTTCAAACGTTTTATTTCAAGTTTATATTAACCACAACATTTCCGCAGCAACGCGCGGGTACCCCCGCTCGTTTACTATATCGAAGGGGTGTTTACCAAAATAAATGATGTGGGCCTTCTCTATATGAATCACTCATTTAAAGAGAGAGTAGTTTTTTATAGTCCCCTATTAAAAGGGAACTAGACACTGCGGCGACGAACACCCTGCAATTAAAATCTTTTGCGAGTAAATTTTTTGGATAATGCGTTTTTTTTTACAATAACATTACGAATTATGAAAATTTTATGTTACAATAACTTTAAGCAATAACAATTCTTTTAATATAAAGGTAGTAGAGTATCAATGATAACATCCCGCAAGATAAAGTGATAGTTGCTAAAATTATGAAAATAGAAAATTAAAGTCGGTTGTTGTCACAACTCACAAATTAGTAGAAAAAGGTGCATTAAGTTTCATTACAATTTACACCAGTTTACTTTTTAGTCATGCTTATATTTTATATACGTAAATATCCTCTATAGAAGAGTAGAATTAGATTCTTTTATTTGTTATTCGTGGGTGATGAGAACACTGTAAGCCGCAATTTGATTAGGTAGTCATGATCAAATAGCATGTGAACTCGCTATTAAAATTACAAAGTTACTAATTAAATAACATGAATAAATAAATAAATAAAGACAAACGTTAAAAATCACGTACATGTATATATTTTTTGACTTGGGCCTATAAACAATTTTGGTCGTTTTAGCTTAATAGGCCATAACCTACCAATTAAAGAAACATTTGCTAACCATTTACATGTTAGGTTTTCAATTGTTTATGTGCCGCATGTATTCTTTGTCATTGCATCCTATTCGAGTGGAACCCTAATCACACACATACAAACATAACGCCCCATCTTTATCCTTCTCTTAACAGTCACATAAACCAAACACCCTTGATCTTTCTTACAATCAAAACGAATCAAACAAAAATACCTTTCTTTTTTTTCTGCTTCGATTTTGTGCATGGTTCGTGTAGTGGTTTGGCTTCAAGATCTCACTAAGATGTCTCGGGTAGGTTCTTGTGTTTTGTTTTTGTTTGTTTTATCTCGACGAATTCAAGGAAGAAATGGTAACATTATTGTTTTTCTTTCTTTCCTTTTGATATTCGGATATTGAATGACAAGATTAACTTATAGCAGATCTATGATGAAAATGTGTTAATCTTTAAAGATAGTGGTTTTATAACCTCAACACGGATCTGAGATCATTGAGTTTTTTTTTTTTTTGTCGTTTTTTATTCTTGTTCGAGTGTGGTTGTAAGTTGAGGATATAGGTTTAGGATAGTTGTTGTTTAATATTGTTTGTTTTGGTTAATAGGATATTGCACTTCATCTTCTCGAACTTTTTTTTTTCCTTTTCTTGTACAGATGAAGACACATATCTGATGTCTAAATATGAACAGGGGTGATGCTAACCATGTGGTTATTTGTAGTCTTGGTTTAGTCAAACTGAGTTGAAACTTGGTAAATTTTCGTTCACACAAAGAGATAAAAATGAGATATTAATTTATTTTTATTTTCTTTTTGTGGTTCGGACATGGTGATGGGTTTAGGATAGATAGTGGCCTCGGGTAGGCTGTTTAGATCACACAACGGCCACGGTGATGGGTTCGGACATGGTGATGAGGTTTTTTTCCGTTAGTGTTCTTGTTCGAACCAGGTAGATGAGGGTGGTTGATTTGGAGTTGGATTGAATATTTTATGTGTTTGTTTCTCAAATTTATTTTTTACTATTTGCTTAGCTTAGTAGCTTGATTATATTGTACATTAAGATTAAATGGTTGTATTTTTTGATGAAATGGTGAATTAAATATTGTACTAATTGTATGTTTTGAATATTGCTTTTTTAGTTGTATTTGTGCTTCAAATAGTTGGAAATTATATTTTTTTAACTTGTATTTACTTAAAAATCTATTTTAGGAAATCTTAAAAAAATAATAGGTGGGAAGTGTCAACATGCATTATAAGTAGTATTAGATAAGGGATGTGCCCACTCATTAAATGGGAATAAGAGAAAAAAGAAACACTCAGGCTTAAATTTATTAAATAAAAGAATCTAAGTCCAAGGAGAACATGTCTAGTTAACCATATTTATTTGATCACTAAATGTGTTAACTATAACGAAGTTTTAATGAGCTATAAACTCGTCATCGACCCTTAAACTTGCAAAGTGTTTTTCGGAACAAAAAAGACATGTGGAATAAACACACTCGAAGAGTTATGCAAAAGCCTAAAAAACACTTGGTCGGGCAAACACGTCCTGGTACACACAATTTTAATGCCTGAAAGGCTTACAAGACAAGCGGAAAAGTTAAATATAAAACATTTCATAACGCCTAAAAGACTTATACAAACACTCTTAAAGAGTTATAAAGTTAAAGACTTATAAATACTCAACAAACACTCTTAAAGAGTTATACAAGAACCTCCAAACACTTGAGGATCGCAATCATTAGGCAAACTTGTCCCGAAGCAAAACATTTTATAAGGCCTAAGAGGCTTATGAAATAAAGAGTACGTGCATAGTCAACAACTCTAAAAGCTATACAGAAAGCTCATAAACAATTGAGAAAAAATATTCATTATGCATACTGCCTTGAAAAACAATATTTTATAGCGTCTAAGAGACTAATGAAATATATTACAATAATTCCGAAACATGAATTTCATTAACCGACTATTTGAAATACAACAAAGACAAATGAAAATACATTACAAATCTTCCATCGAGCAATCGATGTTCATGGAAAACAATTTCATGAACCTAGTAGACACAACCAGCAACCTCTCATTTGGCACCACCCTATAACATAGAAAGAGCCAAATGAGACTTGAAGTCGAGCCTTGGCCAATCCAACATAAAACTTGGAGAAAGTGTATGCTTGAGTTTGATGAGAAAAAGGTTCGGCAAAATCCTTTATTCTCAATCTCACCTAAAGCTACTTACTCCATCTTGAATCACCATCACAACTGAACTCGATAGTGCAGCTCGCTGATGAAGGTCAACGTAATCGCCCGCAAAACCGCTAAGGTAACCAAAAACGCATGCAAGAACCGCCAAGGTCCAAACTAGGGATTCTCTGATAGCATACAAGGGCATAGGATCCACATTAACACTAGTCACCTTATTAGAGACTGAAACGATGATCCCAAAATAGGCTTGCTGACACAAGGGCCCAAAGACTAGGTCATCAGACGCTAAAGTAGTGCGAATGGACGTGATGAAACTTCCAGCTACCCCATATCATATCCTTCCACCACCAGCCACACTACTTGATAATCAGGAAAAACACATATCTAATACACTCCAAGAAAAAATAAAAAATAAAAAAGAAAGAAAAAAACTAGAAAATGACAAAAGAAAAAAGGAAACTAACCACGGAGCAATGACGAGTCTGCAGTCAAAACAACAAACTCCTCTCGGGCGTTACCACCTCCTATGGAAACATGCCCTTCTTCCGCTGCTTTAAGAGCATCAGCGGCTACGTTCCAAACATCAAAGGATACTTTACGCCCGTCAATTACAACCTCTTGGATGTTCAATAAAATACTGAAGATTTATACCAGGATGATCGACCTCATCTAAGAGGAACTTGGAAATATTTTCCGACAACCAAGAGTCTTTGAAACCCAGGAATGCAAGCAACACCACCATAACCAGGCCAAGGTTGAACTTCCCCACTTACAATTATGGGAAGATCCTAAACCTTGACAACTTAAGCCTCAAACACGTTGGCCACAAAAAGAAAATCATTTTGACAAAACAATAAATGAAAACATTGTTCCTAGTTTTTAACATAGTGCAACACTATTTCCCTCCCTATCCCGGTGAGATAAAACCAAATGGGAAGAGGAGAAACGAAAAAGATCGACATTCTTGCTACAATCAAGAATAAACATCTAACGTCAAACTTAGGTTGAAAACAAACCAGATCTAACTCTGGAATCAACCAGTAAACACACAAGAAATTACCAAACACACATACATGCACTTATGGAGTTTTGTCGCTTACAAAGTCCACAAGGATACACAAAGTCCATGGACTTCCAACAAGAAACTCAAAGTTTCTACAAGCAAGGTATGAAAACTTTTGTCACTTACATTTACTTGATAATATCAAATAGTCATGATATTTTAGTGTCAATTTCCCTCTGTAATGCTCATCATTTATATTGTTTTATTTGAATATATACTCTTATTTGTTAATATTTCATTTTTAGGTAATAAATGAGCATATGAATGAAAAGACGCGGAATTGAAAGGTTTTAATGAAAATATACAAAAGTATGGTGGCCAGACAGAAGTTACGGCATAAATCCATACTTTACTTACGCCGTAACTATGATTTACAACTAAAAAGACCAAAATCAGCGCAGCTCAAGACTACGGTGTAACTTCACAACCATGTTACGCCGTATAAATTCCGAGACTTAGAAGAATCTTTGTCGTCAAGAAGGTTACGTGTAACAACCCACAAAATCTCATTACTATCATTCCACTACAAATACCTAGGTCAGGTATTTCACAGGTAAATTTTTTTGCTTTTTATGTGCAATCATTACTTGCATGACTCTCTAGACCTACTCGCGTATCTACAAAAGCCAAACAACTCAGCACTTATCCTATAAACCCCTGATATGTCAAGCATAAGATCACAACAACACCATAATAAGTAATCTACCAATCTAACACACTAAACATATCACAAACCCTAATGAACTCTAATTAAACCCTAACTAGGTTCATGCGCTTACTAAACCCTATATGCTTAACTAAACTAGTTTGAAAGTGTCCAAGGCTTAAGTATGAGTTACCAGGGCCATTAGGCACTAGTACAACCACATAGAGCTTAGGTACAAGTCCTTTAGACACAAAAACCATAACTAGGTTATAACTTCCTGGAATTAGGTCTAAACTATCCCAAAACTTCACCATAAGCCACCACCACTTAGTATAAGCTTCTTAAGACCTAGTATTAGTTATTAGGCACTCATAGGACCTTAAACTAGGCACTAAGCTCTAGGATAAACCCTAATCTCTTACAAAGTAAAACTAGGTTATTTAAGTCCCGAAACTAGGTCAAACCTTCCCAAATCTTTCCCATAAGCTACCGCCACTTAGTATAACCTCTTTTAGGATTAGTCACTAGACACTCATAGGAACCTAATTTAGACATTAAACCTTAGTAGAAACCCTAATCTCTCACTAAGCCAAATTTGGATAAAACTAAACCTAAACTAGTTAAAACCTAAACATAAGTACCTCACCCTAGCACCTTAGTCATGCTTAGCACACACCCTAGCACCTCTAAGCAACCACACAAGTAGGTGCATCACCTACTTGTCACCACCTTCAACCCCTCGACTCACCACCATCACAACCGGCCTAGACAGCCCCCTAGCTACTCCTAGCTCGTCCTCATCACCTCCTAGACTTGCTACAACCCCTAGCTCAACTTACTCATCTCCCCCCTCCTCGACACCTCCTACTTCCGTTTCTTGCTCACTCCTCCTCACTACCCTATAAATACCCCCCGTCCCCTCTCCATTTCATTCACACCTCTTCTTTTCTTTCTCTCCACATACATTCTGGTCCTAGTGGTTGTATGTGAGCTATAGTAGGCCTAGGAGTCAAGCTAGTAAAGCCTTGCCCTTGTAGAGTTGTGGTTTGAGTCGAGAAAACCCTAGAAACCCTAGTTAACCCTCGTTAACCCTTCCCTAGTCACGTAAGCTTTCATACTTGCTTTATTTAGCTTTATTTTAGTCTTAGGATAGTATTAGGATGCCTTAGATCCCCTAGGAACCCTTGCCTAAGCCTTGAACCATTTCATTTACTAGTTTTCTTTTTAAAACCCTAAATAGAGTCGAATTGCCTTTAACATACTATAAACCCTTTACATAAGCTATAATCTGATTTAGGTAACTTAGATAAGCTAATATTAGTTATACATAAGCTAGGAAACTTAGGTGTTACATAAAAATATAGTTTACATAAATTTAGGACTAGTTTTGCAAAACCTTACATGCATAGGGGTATATATCATAAATTCCTGAAACTATAAAGTCTAGGGACTGTTTTTGACATTTCCTAACAGCATCAGCATCTCGAATGGCGGCATTTGGCTTCTTCATTTTGATATAAACAGAAGCTGTAGTAAGGAGATTATCAAATTCAAATCTCACATACAAATGAAGTACAATAGAAAAGGTAAAAAATTGTCAAAACTAGAAGACATGTTTACCTCTAGTCGCATACATGATAGCAGAAGTAGGGTTGAGCAATATTGCCTCTATTAGATGCTCGATCGCTTCCTCTAGCTTACCTGTTCACCACAATATGTGAGTTGCTTGCATCTTGACATATAAAAAGACACCCTCAATTACTAAAGAAGAATAAGTGCAACAAACCATCAGAAATAGCCTCCACGCCCTTTGCTTTTGCCTCTTGAGAAGCATCACGATTCTCTTCTGAGACCTCCACCGAAGAATCTCCCATCTATGATAAAACAAAAAACGACACCAAATAATGGTAAGAGATAAAGCAAACACCAATCGCAACTAAGATGTATGACATAAGTAAAGACAGACCTTTTGTGGAGGATCATTATCAGGCTCCACTGTTTCCCCTTCAAATTCAATGTCAGACTCTAGTATCTCATCCTCCTCTTCTTCTTCTTGAGGTTCTTCTACCTCTTCATCACTCTCCACTACCACATGAGGCTTCTGCGATATCACATTGGTTGAATCATTTAGTAACGAGTCATTCATTAATAAAAAATTTCTGCGAGTATAAACTTTAAATAGTCCATCAGCCCCTTCTTCTTGTCATTACAAACAAGTGAATCAATAACCAGTTTTTTCATCATCAATCAAACAACACACGGAATTTCCATTCTATCGCCAAGTAAACCTTTATGTATTTTAATACAATTATATAATCATAAACCTTATCCTTTCGCTACAACTCTTTCATCACAGATGCTGCCTATTACACCTCAGAAACTAGTTGGTTCTCATTATCCCTAAAAGACGTTATCAAACAAATCAAACGCACTACCTTTTTATTCTAAAATTCTAGTCTAATCCAATAACTACAATACTGACATAAAACTGTTTAAAACAGTATCCGCTACAATTCTTTGTACTTAGAAACTTTTGAACTTAAGCCGAAAGACATCACTTACACCACACATACACACAAGTTAAAACTTTACAAAGAAACCAACAAACTCTTATTCCATTACCAACGTCTACATGTAACTTTTTACACCGCTTAAATCGGTAAAACCTTAAATCAAAAAAATATATATATCACTCAACTCAAGTACAATAAAACCTAAATTATTCCTTAACGTATCTAATCCCATAATATCAACCTTAAAATATTCATCATCAACACCTAAGCTAAATCAACAAATCATACGTAAAAAAAAAAAAAAAAAAAAAAAAAAAAAAAAAAAAAAAAGTTAATATTCCGATTCACTCTTGTAAGCAAATGAGGGAAGCTTAGCTCCAACGCTGTAAAACTAAATAAAACAATTTTACACTTAGTAAAAACACAGACATATGATTATTATTAATAAAATAATAATAGAGTACCTTTCGAGATTTTCACGGAAGCAAGAGAGTGAAGGATCACTGAGAATAGACGGATCGGATTTGCAAGTGTTGATGAATTGTTTTAACTCTTGTAATTTAACGGCGTCCATTGCCGTAAGATTTGATGGAAAATGGTTTTGATGAGTGAGAGGGTTTTTGTTTTGGGGGCGGATTTATGGATTTTGGTTGTGAAGCTGGTTCCAGATGGACTTTTCTAGTAGTTTCTTTTTGTGGAATGGAGTGAGTGTATATAGAAATGGTCACTTGACTATCTCAGAGTTTCATTGCCGGATGTAAATTAGCTTGGCCCGTTTACTAACTCAAGAGTTTCAAACCTCATCTTGGCCCGTCTCTTCTTTATCATTTACTATATGGAAGGGGTGTTTATCAAAATAAATGGTTTGTGCCTTGTCTATATGAATCACTTATTTAAGAGAGAGTAGTTTTTTATAGTCCCCTATTAAAAGGGAACTAGACATTGCGGCGACGGGCACCCTGCAATTAAAACCTTTTGCGAGTAAATTTTTTGGATAATGCGTTTTTTTGTGACAATAACATTACGAATTATGAACTTTTTATGTTACAATAACTTTAAGCAATAACAATTCTTTTAATATAAAGGTAGTAGAGTATCAATGATAACATCCCGCAAGATAAGGTGGTAGTTGCTAAAATTATGAAAATAGAAAATTAAAGTCGGTTGTTGTCACAACTCACAAATTAGTAGAAAACGGTGCATTAAGTTTCATTACAATTTATACTAATATAAATTTACATTTACTAATCACTAAATATGATAATTTATTTTAAAAATATATGTATCATATCGGATTTTTAAAAAGTATTTATGTAAGAAATGATTTTACCAATGTACACCAGTTTACTTTTTAGTCATGCTTATATTTTATATACGTAAATATCGATCATAGAAGAGTAGAATTAGATTCTTTTATTTGTTATTCGTGAGTGATGAGAACATCGTAAGCCGCAATTTGATCACGTAGTCATGATCAAATAGCATGTTAACTCGCTATTAAAATTACAAAGTTACTAATTAAATAACATGAATAAATAAATAATTAAAGACAAACGTTAAAAATCATGTACATGTTTATATTTTTTGACTTGGGCCTATAAACACTTTTGGTCGTTTTAGCTTAATGGGCCATAACCCACCAATTAAAGAAACATTTGCTAACCATTTACATATTAGGTTTTCAATTGTTTATGTGCCGCATGTATTCTTTGTCATTGCATCCTATTCGAGTGGAACCCTAATCACACACATACAAACATAATGCCCCATCTTTATCCTTCTCTTAACAGTCACATAAACCAAACACCCTTGATCTTTCTTACAATCAAAACGAATCAAACAAAAATACCTTTCTTTTTTTTTTCTGCTTCGATTTTGTGCATGGTTCGTGTAGTGGTTTGGCTTCAAGATCTCACTAAGAGGTCTCGGGTAGGTTCTTGTGTTTTGTTTTTGTTTGTTTTATCTCGACGAATTCAAGGAAGAAATGGTAACATTATTGTTATTGTTTCTTTCCTTTTGATATTCGGATATTGAATGACAAGATTAACTTATCGCGGATCTATGATGAAAATGTGTTAATCTTTAAAGATAGTTGTTTTATAACCTCAACAGGATCTGAGATCATTGAGTTTTTTTTTTTTTTTGTCGTTTTTTATTCTTGTTCGAGTGTGGTTGTAAGTTGAGGATATAGGTTTAGGGTAGTTGTTGTTTGATATTGTTTGTTTTGGTTAATAGGATATTGCACTTCATCTTCTCGAACTTTTTTTACTTTTCTTGTACAGATGAAGACACATATCTGATGTCTAAATATGAACAGGGGTGATGCTAACCATGTGGTTATTTTTAGTCTTGGTTTAGTCAAACTCAGTTGAAACTTGGTAAATTTTCGTTCACACAAAGAGATAAAAATGAGATATTAATTTATTTTTATTTTCTTTTTGTGGTTCGGACATGGTGATGGGTTTAGGATAGATAGTGGTCTCAGGTAGGCTGTTTAGATCACACAACGGCCACGGTGATGGGTTCGAACATGGTGATGTTTTTTTTTTTTTTTTTTTTCGTTAGTGTTCTTCTTCGAACCAGGTAGATGAGGGTGGTTGATTTCAGTGTTCTAAAAGGCGTGCCAAGGCGTCTCCAAGGCGCGAGGCGTGGCCTCGGCGCCACGAAATGGACCAAGGCGTGAAGTCTAGGCGTCGTGTGAAAAGGCGTGGAATAAGGCGCGAAAAGGCGTGCCAAGGCGCGCCTTATCGTATGGCGTGGCGCCATTTTTCGAAGGGGATGATGTGGGCTTAAATTTTGGGCCTAAATTTTGGGCCTAGTAATTTCTAAACATAATTCAAATTTTCACTTTATTTCTTATGCATATCACTTTTTGTAAGCTCACATTTTCTAAACTCACATTTTGTAAACTCGATATGCATATAAAATATGATATTATAACATAAATGATAAATATATAAATATTTTTTCGCCGCCTTAGTCACGCCGCAAAAAACGCCATGGCTTCGCCATGGCGCGTAAGGCTTGAGGCGTGACCTTGCCGCCACGCCACGCCTCACGCCATTTATAACATTGGTTGATTTGGAGTTGGATTGAATATTTTGTGTGTTTGTTTCTCAAATTTATTTTTTAGTATTTGCTTGGCTTAGTAGCTTGATTATATTGTACATTATGATTAAATGGTTGTATTTTTTGATGAAATGATGAATTAAATATTGTACTAATTGTATGTTTTGAATATTGCTTTTTTAGTTGTATTTGTGCTTCAAATAGTTGGAAATTATATTTTTTTTTTAACTCGTATTTACTTAAAAATCTATTTTAGGAAATCTTAAAAAAATAATAGGTGGGAAGTAACAACATGCATTATAAGTAGTATTAGATAAGGGATGTGCCCATTCATTAAATGGGAATAAGAGAAAAAAGAAACACTATTAGGGCATCCACTATGATGAACCTTTTAAAAGGTTTATAAAATTGACACCTCATGAAATGTCATTAATTTACAAACATTTTCATACTATAAACTTATTCCCACTATAGATAAAGCTTTTAATAAGTTTATAAAATTGTCAACTCGTACGATGCATTAATTTATAAACCTCTTCAAAATCCTAGATCTTTTCATGCCACCTAGACTTGAAATGGTTCCTCACAATGGTACAAAAATTTTTGAACCTCTTCATAATTTCTTGAACCTATTCTTAAACCACCATAGTGGATGCTCTTAGGCTTAAATTTATTAAATAAAAGAATCTAAGTCCAAGGAGAACATGTCTAGTTAACCATATTTATTTTATCACTAAATGTGCTAACTATAACGAAGTTTTAATGAGCTATAAACTCGTCATCAACCCTTAAGCTTGCAAAGTGTTTTTCGGAACAAAAAAGGCATGTGCAATAAACACACTCGAAGAGTTATGCAAAAGCCTTAAAAACACTTGGTCAGGCAAACACGTCCCGATACACACAATTTTAATGCCTGAAAGGCTTACAAGACAAGCGGAAAAGTTAAATATAAAACATTTCATAACGCCTAAAAGACTTATAAATACTCAACAAATACTCTTAAAGAGTTATACAAGAACCTCCAAACACTTGAGGACCGCAATCATTAGGCAAACTTGTCCCGAAGCAAAACATTTTATAAGGCTTAAGAGGCTTATGAAATAAAGAGTACGTGCATAGTCAACAACTCTAAAAGCTATACAGAAAGCTCATAAACAATTGAGAAAAATTATTCATTATGCATACTGCCTTCAAAAACAATATTTTATAGCGTCTAAGAGACCAATGAAATATATTACAATAATTCCGAAACATGAATTTCATTAACCAACTATTTGAAATACAACAAAGACAAATGAAAATACATTACAAATCTTCTATCGAGCAATCGATGTTCATGGAAAACAATTTCATGAACCAAGTAGACACAACCAGCAACCTCTCATTTGGGAGCACCCTATAACATAGAAAGAGCCAAATGAGACTTGAAGTCGAGCCTTGGCCAATCCAATACAAAACTTGGAGAAAGTGTATGCTTGAGTTTGATGAGAAAAAGGTTCGGCAAAATCCTTTATTCTCAATCTCACCTAAAGCTACTTACTCCATCTTGAATCACCATCACAACTGAACTCGATAGTGCAGCTCGCTGATTAAGGTCAACGTAATCGCCCGCAAGAACCGCTAAGGTAACCAAAAATGCATGCAAGAACCGCCAAGGTCCAAACTAGGGATTCTCTGATAGCATACAAGGGCATAGGATCCACATTAACACTAGTCACCTTATTAGAGACTGAAACGATGATCCCAAAATAGGCTTGCTGACACAAGGGCCCAAAGACTGGGTCATCAGACGCTAAAGTAGTGTGAATGGATGTGATGAAACTTCCAGCTACCCCATATCATATCCTTCCACCACCAGCCACACTACTTGACAATCAGGAAAAGCACATATCAAATACACTCCAAGAAAAAAAGAAAGAAAAAAACTAGAAAATGACAAAAGAAAAAAGGAAACTAACTGTAGGATCGAAATATTATGTTCATTATGTGGATTGGGAGGTCTTGGATTGTGGAAGTATATGATAAACATGATTAACAAGTTAGAGAGAGAGAGTTGAGATAGTGGGAGGTTTCTAGTGAGAGAAACACCTAATGAGGTGCGTATATTATGAGAAACAACCAACCCTTCCCTTGTGTGGGAAGGGGTATATATACAATTACAATATACGCCCTCCTGTGGGCTGTGGATCAGGTATACAGTGGGTAAAGACCCGTCCTTCCTCCACGGTGTGACTAATATCTAAACTATTCTATAATATCTAATCTAATAAATAAACTAACTACGAGCTAACTTAATGCTATTACAATCATTAGGTGACCGAGACTTTTACAGGAATATTTGTATTCCTAACAATCTCCTCCTAAGCAAGGTCACCTTTAAAATTAAGCTCTTTGGTCATTAAGCATTCTTTCGTCTCTGTAGCTCGTAGGATCTGATTCTTCACTTTACTTCACACTTTGTACTTCAAGCAACGAACTTGTGATTTGGATTCCTTTGTGATGTGTGATCCTTGAGCTTCTTTGAGATCATCAGCCATAGTAAATCTCCAAGCTCATCCATGGCAGTATCGCCTTCATGTGATGTAGTGACTTTTGGACCATCATGCTCACACCCTTCTGGATCAGGAGACTTTGCATTAGAGTTGTGGATTAGGAGACTTTTTCATCAGAGTTGCGGAAACGTTGTTGGTAGTCTCTTAACATTTGTTGTAGCAAGTTTCTTATCTTCATTGATAGTGTGGAGGATGTGTGAGCATGAGGTATGGATTGACCCGATTCAGCTAGAAATGGGGGCCATCAACACCATCTTTATATGTGTCCCTGAAATAAAACAGTTAGCAATAAAGATAGAGAACGAATATGGCTTTGTCATTCGTTCTGCGAGGACAGACTACCCTCCAGTTTTGTGAAAACCGACCTGTGATCAGGTAGAGTCTCTTTTAAAGAAGACTCTCCTTGACAGGAATTTCCAGGTTGTAGTAATGAATTTTCCAAAGAATCCACTTTGGAATCTTCATACTAAGCATGTTCTCCTACCGGAACGTCTCAAAGCAGACAGCACGATAGAGTGAATCGGTGAATTGATATTCACGGATTGATGAGAAATTGATTTATAGAAATCACTCGCGTGTCATATGATAAACATTTTGAGACACGACAAAAGTTTAAGCTTTGAATCACATTTTCATCAAAAATACTTTTGTTTGAAAGATTATACACAATCAATGTGCTCGAAAAATTAGTTTGTGAGCACATTGAAAGGTTTTAGCAAAAGTATCCGTCAATCCATATCTTGGAACAAGTTTGATTCAATGTTGAATCGCACCATTGTTGCTTTCCAGTTGTCACTTGATCATTGATCCAAGATGGATCTCACATGTCACCTACCAAGAGCTTGAGTGATGTTCGCTCTAGAAGGATTTCCATCTTCATCGTGAATATTTTTATTTCACTCGGATGTTCTGGCAATACCACAAGGATAATGCGTAGGACTCTAAATATTTTATCTTATTTTTCACATTGTGTGAAACAATAAGCATATTTGGAATGTGTGCCCTATTGAGATTTATGGGTGATCTCTTTGGCTCTAGACTCAATAGTGCGTTTTGATCCGCTCCTGGAGACTGGGGAGGTGTCTCCTGTTTTAGGTATCAACATAGCTCGCAATGAGCGGTCGATACATTGCACAGGGTTCCCCGTGAGATTGAAACAAGCTCTTTTAAGAGAACTTGAGTGGTTGGGAAGTTTAGTGCAGTGCGTCACTGGGTCCATGACGTCTTGTCTTCAATACCGGTGTTACCTTAGTAACCGCCAGTAGATTATGAATTGAACCCGGTTTCTGCCCTAAGGTTGAATATTTGGAGGGCTATTTCTTTTCACCCTTTCATATTTCATTTCTTTTTCATTCTTCAACCCCTTCAGTGCTTACCGAGACTTCACCACTAGAACCTTGTTGGGTTTGTTCCAGTCCTAGCTCTATCTCAGTCCGCACTTTTCCCTTTCTCACTTTTCTCCTTTTATCCAATCATTCCTAAGGACTTCTAATCTATCTATGGATTGTCCCTGGGAAGATCCTTCCGGTTCTGGTGGATCATGGGAACTCATACCTAACCTTAACCAACCTTATAACTCCATGCAGAAAGATAACTGGTAGGTCTTTGGTATAGCTTCCACAAACGCCTTTACTCCCTCTCAATATGTGCATCGATATACGAAAGAGTTTAGCACATATGTGGGAGCCTATTATTGAGTCTAAAAGATCACTTTTGATTATCAGATTTCATATTTAAATCACATTCTCTCCCCCGATCAAAAATTTCAATTCTTTCGGGATTTTTTATCTCAATTGATTTAAATAATTTAGAAAACGTTTAGGAGAGAAATGCGGTCATCATTTTTTTTAATAGATTCTGATAAAAGGAACTTTTTTCTTGCTCCCCCTCAAACTGTGAGGGAGGTTGTTATGTGTCAGATTCGATGAGTTTACAAAAGATTTGAAGTTTTAACGAAAACTCTTTGAAAATTTCTCATTCTGACACATAACCATCACAAGTATTGTTGCATTTGTATAGTACAACGTGTGGGGAGTTTTGATGATACATAAAATTTTGATAAATCACTCTCCCCCTCAATCAATGACGGATGTTAAAAATATTTTCATAAAATGTTAAAGTCATTGATTGAGTGAAAATTTTATCAAACTTTTAAGTTCAATTTGATTTACAATCAAAATCTCATGGTACCACCAAGTTTTGCACAAATACTTCCCAGAAAAATCATAGAAGGGAAAGTATTTGGCGATAAAAAGAAGACTTCTCTTCTTTATCAAGAAGTAATGCACTGAAACGTACATTAAATCGAGGGTGCATGAATATAAAGTAATTCACGCTCGGATGAACGGCACCCTTTGTTAGGAACAACCGTCTTTTTGGCGACGTGTTTTCCTAAATTTTGAAAACCGGGTTGCTATCTGAAGTAATAGCAAACCATAGTTTTGAAGTGCGGGTTGTAGCCTGAAATGACTACAAGCCATAATTTTAAGTTCGGGTTGTAGCCTGAAATGACTACAAGCCATATTAAAAGAAGATTTTGAGAAGCGACATATTTTAGAAAAACATTATTTGGAAAAAATAGAAAAACTCTCGCTCAAGCATATGTATGTTTCCGTGTCATTATTGAATGACATTTCTAGAAACGTACATAATATTGATTACACGAGAGACATGTCGCGAGAAGAATATTTTTGGAATTTTTATGTTTTTCCCATTTTTTATGGATTTTGTTGATTTTATAATTTTCTATTTTCTTTTTGGTTTTTAAAATATGTACAAAGGATATTATGCAGTTTAAGAGGATGTTGACATGAATACCGAAAAGAGGATATCGGTTTGCAAGTAGTAGAAGTTAGTAGTCAACATCTCTTAAACTTTCACCACCAAAGCGTTCGAGGCTCCTGAATTGTCGTCTGAACTTGAGCCTTCTCAATGTGAAGCTTTGATAGCTCAGCAACATATCATCTCACGCTTGACTAGTTCTTCTCAACTTTCTTCCCTGCTGATGGCTGAAGTAGTGTGTACCAAAAGTATCCAGAGACCACTTCCCCCTAAGTAGTAGAAATGATGCAATCAGTCTCATTATATGAAGCTCAGAAACCCGAAGTACACACACAATCCATTGTGTACAGCTTTTGTCATCAGAAACTATTTCTTACATCTCTTCCCCCACGTAGTTGGAATAACACACCAAAAGAACGAGTTAAAACACTGATTTTCTCTGCGGTTATGACATTTGTCTTCCCGGAATAACATCAATTAAGATGAAGTATAAAACTCATCAAGTGTACTCGTTGTGCGTTCCGATGTATATCTCCTTCCCCCTTGCTGGTTTTGATACCTCGGAATCGGCAACACATTTTATGCACATATTCTTGAAATCTTGAGAAAAGAACAAAATTAGCTCAAATGTATCCTGTGAGAATCAACTTGCTGAAGAGCAATGTGAGCACATCTAATTAGGTATTAACATAGACTTATCACTCTCCCCTAATTAGTGCTCTCCCCTAAAATGACAACCTTTCTTGATGAATGCCTTGAATATGAAGAAGTCTTTCGATAATTAGTTGCATGTCGTCTTTAGTCTTCTAACACGTAGCAGAGAAAGTAGAACAGACTGTAGACTCGACCTTCTTCAATGTTGTCCATTTGGGGAATAGGATATCAACATCTCTATCTCACTAAATGCATTCCAGTTATATTACATCTACCAAATCAGCCCACATGTACCAAATACAAGAAGCAACGATAACACCAAAGTAACAGGTTGAGGCACTGATCATCTCTACGGATATCAACTCCGGAATAACTGATTAAGCTCGATCATGTGAACCTGTTGTGCATCCCTGATGTACACATTTCTCTCCCCTGATGGTTGCGATTAATCGAAATCATCATAATGATGTGTACATGAAGCATTAACTGGAAGCCCTTTATCTATAACTGGAAGCCTTTTATCAATAATAATATTAGCCCGTGAGAAAGTGTCGATAAGCCCTCATGAGTCCTGAACTGAAGATTCCTGGAGTCATGAAATGATGACTAATTGAGTTTGCTCCCCCTCAATTAGGCCATCGTATGTAAAGAGCCTCTTCGAAACTTGTGAAGTTTCAGAATCGGCTCCCCCTCAAACTGATCATCCCTTTTTTAGTGATTCAACACTTTAACTTCATGATCACATTTGAGGGTCTTGATATTAACCATCTTCTTCTTTATCTGAATCAGTCAATCAACTGGAGTACTAAATGATAATGCCAAGTTCGAATCCCAGAAGTGACAATAGAACTCGAACAAAGTAACAAACCACGGAATATATCGGAGAGGTAGACATTAATTTCCCCGACATGAATAATTAAGCTTGATCCCTTCATGATTTATAACCCCAACATACACATTACTCCTCCCACGAAACAGGAGAAAGAACACACGCCTATTCTCCCCCTCACAGTCGAAAGGAGAAGGACATACACTAATTCTCCCCCTAAAAAATGGCATGCAATGACATTTTTGCCATAGTTGAGATTCCGTGATGGTTGAAATTTATCAGACGCAGCATAAATATGTGTGTAGCACCAAAAACTATTGCGAAGAAGATGATGATTAAAACACTCTTGAAGCAGCCCCTCCTTTGTTTCCTCATCAATGGTTTAGCAAATGAAAAGTTCCATGAAGCTTGTAATATGCCTAAACCACTTGTTGAACTGTGTCAAACCTCAGAGGGAGAAAATAGCTGCGTACAAGAGCCGAATGACCATTCTACAAACATCATCAACATGTAGTATCTTCATCCTTTCCCTTCTCCCCCTCAAAAATTGCATATGCCTGTTTGCAAATTTTGATTGAATAAGTGAAGCACAAAAATATAATCAAATGTATGTCGATCCATTTGATGACTGTACGAACATGGGAAAAGCATGAAGCTTGTTGATTAGAATGGTCATAAATAAGAAGATTTCTCTTCTTTCTAAGATAAGGCGCACTGAAACGTACACCTTTCTTTTATTTGAGGAATGGGGCCTGAAGTGTTATCTACAGACGCCATAGTGTTGAAGAACGAGGCCTGAACTGATGTATTCAAACGTCATCTCTCTTTTTTCTTCTCCTCCCTGCTAACTCATTACCAACCCCATTATCATTCAGTCGGCTCTTTGTCGTGACTACTGATGGAGAAAAACCCAATATGATGAACTTGAGACTGAAGTAAATTAACCCGAACTTGTGACTTAAGCTTGCACTAATGTATGACAAAGAGCGGTGTAGAGAGTTCGTGCAACATCAAATCCCTAAGTACTCTATACTCTTCAACCAACCAACCATCAAGTATAAGACGTACATCACCTCTTGAATATCTACAACTTCGTGTGACACTGAGCACTACAACGTAACTCCTTAAAATGATAGTTTTTGTGGTAATAGAAAGGAAGAATCCCAAAAATAACTAGATATTCAAGTCTTTGTCATTGTACAGGTTAAAAGCTCGAACAAGGATCTCGAAGAATCTTCATCCAACCACCCCGATATCTTCAGATACTAAGTACACGCACCCACGAAATTTCACTTCAACCTCAAATAAATAATAATGAATTAATGCCGTAGTCTTATGTTGTGGTTTAAATACCCAAATCTAGCCCTTATTGATGTTTTGAATGAACTTTGATAATGGCTTTTCACCCGATCATGGTCAAAAGCGCATATCCCCGTAACAATTTGTTATAGCCAAAATGCCATGAAGTATATCATAAAAGTCATCCAATACATGATGTACACACCTTATCCCTTCTTTGAAGTTGAAACCGTAGCACCAAGTTCAATTAAGATCCGGAAATGCACTTTATTTCTCCAGGATAATTCCATCATCACGGGATTTTACAAATCTATGATTTAAACCGAGAAATAGGTTCTTTTGCGGGATTTTACAAAACCAAGAAGAAACCGTGAGACAATGATCGATTGAATGTGTTATGACAACTGTTGGATTTGGTGAATAACTGTTTGGGAAAAACATGCAAGAGATCAGCAACAATTCTTCTCCCATATGTAAAATACTTCACAAACCATGCTAAGTCAAGTAGTATAAACTACTTCCCCTTGGAGATTGACCTTATATCATCAAAGTACACGTTTCTCCCCCATGATGGTTTCAAACTTTCGGAAACATCATTGACGTGTATGACCATATACACGAGAAGTTCTTGTCTTAAGCAACCATCTTGAAAAAAACATGAATGACATTGAAGGAACTTAAGAGATTTTGCTTAGACTGTGAAGTATCATTGACATTCTGTAGCGTCGACTATCCCATGAAAATTGTTGATCACATCTCAACCTTTGAACCCTTTGGCTAACAACCCAACCTCATATTCTGTCGGCTATTTCTGTGACCACTTGGCGAGGTAAACCCGATATACCCAATTTGAAAGTGAAGTAGAATTTCCCAAATTTGTTACTTAAGCTTGCACTGTTGTTGAAAGAACGGTGTAGAGAAATCTCTAAGTACTCAATACTATCCTAACAAAGTATGAGACTTTTATCAACTCTTGCGATTATCCACAACGTCTTCTGCGTGTGACACTGAGTACAATAATGTAACTCCTTTAAGTGATAGTTAACCAGGTCTTCAACCATCCACCCCGACTGCTGGTAACTAGATAAGCCAAGTCTTCAACTTAAGTCTTAATCACGAGTAAGTTATCATTGAAAGTCATGCATCCAACCATCCCCGACTTCAAGATAAAATAAGTAAGCGCCTTCGTGAAACCCACTTCAAACTCAAATAAGGGATACCAAAATAAACTTCATGGTCATCTCATGCTTTTAAACACCCAAAAACTAGCCTTAAAAAAATGAGAAACTTTTGGATTGGTAAATGATTAGATGGTTGTTTGATGAACGTGATGGTTCTTGTTTTAGTTCAACTTATATAAAGATGGGAGCTAACCGCAAACTTGAGCTAACCGCAAACTTGAGCTAACCACAAACTTGAGCTAACCGCAAACTTGAACTAACCACAAACTTGAGCTAACCGCAAACTTGAGCTAACCACAAGCTTGAGCTAACCACAAACTTGAGCTAACCACAAACTTGAGGTAACCGCAAAGTTGAACTAACCACAAACTTGAGATGAGATAAATGCAAACTTGAGCTAACCGCAAACTTGAGCTAATCACAAACCTGAGCTAAGCACAAACTTGAGTTAACCGCAAATTTGAACTAACCACAAACTTGAGCTAACCACAAACTCGAGCTAACCACAAACTTGAGCTAACCGCAAATTTGAACTAACCACAAACTTGAGCTAACCACAGCTAGGAGGTAACCGCAATCTGAAGGTAAACACAAACTGAAGTTAATCGCAATTTGAAGGTAAACTCAAACTGGAGGTAATCTCAATCTGAAGGTAAACTCAAACTAGAAGTAATCTCAATCTGAAGGTAAACTCAAACTGGAGGTAATCTCAATCTGAAGGTAAACTCAAACTGGAGGTAATCTCAATCTGAAGATAAACTCAAACTGGAGGTAATCTCAATCTGAAGGTAAACTCAAACTGGAGGTAATCTCAATCTTGAGATAACCTCAAAACACAAAAATACAAGAAAGTCACTATCTTGCCAGTTTGTCTTTACACAAAAATACAAGAAAGTCACTATCTTGTCAGATTGTCTTTTTCCCATTATTGAGTTAATCTCAACCAAGAAACAAGCTAATCTCAACCAAGAAACAAGCTAATCTCAACCAAGAAACTTGCACTAAATCACATTAAACATCAAACAAATCAACCAATTCAACCTACCCAAGTGAAAAATTAAGTACTACTAACACCTCAAAACACAACAATACCACCAAATCATCAAAAACAGCACAACCAAAAATCAATTCGAGGTGTTTTCATAAAAAAACATTTCGACCCAAAAAATTGAACCACTAAACCAAGCCACAAATTTGAGCACCAACAATCCTAGGATGAAACCTTGGCTCTTGATACCAATTGTAGGATCGAAATACTATGTTCATTATGTGGATTGGGAGGTCTTGGATTGTGGATGTATATGATAAACATGATTAACAAGTTAGAGAGAGAGAGTTGAGAGAGTGGGAGGTTTCTAGTGAGAGAAACACCTAATGAGGTGTGTATATTATGAGAAACAACCAACCCTTCCCTTGTGTGGGAAGGGGTATATATACAATTACAATATACGCCCTCCTGTGGGCTGTGGATCAGGTATACAGTGGGTAAAGACCCGTCCTTCCTCCACGGTGTGACTAATATCTAAACTATTACTATAATATCTAATCTAATAAATAAACTAACTACGAGCTAACTTAATGCTATTACAATCATTAGGTGACCGAGACTTTTACAGGAATATTTGTATTCCTAACACTAACCACGGAGCAATGACGAGTCTGCAGTCAAAACAACAAACTCCTCTCGGGCGTTACCACCTCCTATGGAAACATGCCCTTCTTCCGCTGCTTTAAGAGCATCAGCGGCTACGTTCCAAACATCAAAGGATACATTACGCCCGTCAATCACAACCTCTTGGATGTTCAATAAAATACTGAAGATTTATACCAGGATGATCAACCTCATCTAAGAGGAACTTGGAAATATTTTCGGACAACCAAGAGTCTTTGAAACCCAGGAATGCAAGCAACACCACCATAACCAGGCCAAGGTTGAACTTCCCCATTTACAATTATGGGAAGAGCCTAAACCTTGACAACTTGAGCCTCAAACACGTTGGCCACAAAAAGAAAATCATTTTGACAAAACAATAAACGAAAACATTGTTCTTAGTTTTTAACATAGTGCAACACTATTTCCCTCCCTATCCCGGTGAGATAAAACCAAATGGGAAGAGGAGAAACGAAAAAGATTGTCATTCTTGCTACAATCAAGAATGAACATCTAACGTCAAACTTAGGTTGAAAACAAACTAGATCTAACTCTGGAATCAACCAGTAAACACACAAGAAATGGCCAAACACACAGACATGCACTTATGGACTTTTGTCGCTTACAAAGTCCACAAGGATACACAAAGTCCATGGACTTCCAACAAGAAACTCAAAGTTTCTACAAGCAAGGTATGAAAACTTTTGTCACTTACATTTACTTGATAATATCAAATAGTCATGATATTTTAGTGTCAATTTCCCTCTGTAATGCTCATCATTTATATTGTTTTATTTGAATATATACTAAATGTTTTATTTGAATATATACTCCTATTTGTTAATATTTCATTTTTAGGTAATAAATGAGCATATGAATGAAAAGAAGTGGAATTGAAAGGTTTTAATGAAAATATACAAAAGTATGGTGGCCAGACAGAAGTTACGGCATAAATCCATACTTTACTTACGCCGTATCTATGATTTACAACTAAAAAGACCAAAATCAGCGCAGCTCAAGACTACGGTGTAACTTCACAACCATGTTACGCCGTATAAATTTAGAGACTTAGAAGAATCTTTGTCGTCAAGAAGGTTACGTGTAACAACCCACAAAATCTCATTACTATCATTCCCGCTACAAATACCTAGGTCAGGTATTTCACAGGTAAATTTTTTTTGCTTTTTATGTGCAATCATTACTTGCATGACTCTCTAGACCTACTCACGTATCTACACAAGCCAAACAACTCAACACTTATCCTATAAACCCCTGGTATGTCAAGCATAAGATCACAACAACACCATAACAAGTAATCTACCAATCTAACACACTAAACATATCACAAACCCTAATGAACTCTAATTAAACCCTAACTAGGTTCATGTGCTTACTAAACCCTATATGCTTAACTAAACTAGCTTGAAAGTGTCCAAGGCTTAAGTATGAGTTACCATAGGAACATTAGGACACCTTAAGGTCATTAGGCACTAGTACAACCACTTAGAGCTTAGGTACAAGTCCCTTAGGCACAAAAACCATAACTTGGTTATAACTTCCTGGAATTAGGTCTAAACTATCCCAAAACTTCACCATAAGCCACCACCGCTTAGTATAAGCTTCGTAAGACCTAGGATTAGTTATTAAGCACTCATAGGACCTTAAACTAGGCACTAAACTCTAGGATAAACCCTAATCTCTTACTAAGTAAAACTAGGTTATTTAGTCCCGAAACTAGTCAAACCTTCCCAAATCTTTCCCATAAGCTACCACCACTTAGTATAAGTCTCTTAGGACTTAGGATTAGTCACTAGACACTCATAGGAACTTAATTTAGACATTAAACCTTAGTAGAAACCCTAATATCTCACTAAGCCAAATTAGTATAAAACTAAACCTAAACTAGTTAAAACCTAAACATAAGCACCTCACCCTAGCACCCTAGCACCTTAGTCATGCTTAGCACACACCCTAGCACCTCTAAGCACCCACACACGTAGGTGCATCACCTACTTGTCACCACCTTCAACCCCTCGACTCACCACCACCACAACCGGCCTAGACAGCCCCCTAGCTACTCCTAGCTCGTCCTCATCACCTCCTAGACTTGCTACAACCCCTTAGCTCAACTTACTCATCTCCCCCTCCTCGACACCTCCTACTTCCGTTTCTTGCTCACTCCTCCTCGCTACCCTATAAATACCCCCCGTCCCCTCTCCATTTCATTCACACCTCTTCTCTTATTTCTCTCCACATACATTCTGGTCCTAGTGGTTGTATGCGAGCTATAGTAGGCGTAGGATTCAAGCTAGCAAAGCCTTGCCCTTGTAGACTTGTGGTTTGAGTCGAGAAAACCCTAGAAACCCTAGTTAACCCTCGTTAACCCTTCCCTAGTCATGTAAGCTTTCATACTTGCTTTATTTAGCTTTATTTAGCTTTATTTTGGTCTTAGGATAGTATTAGGATGCCTTAGATCCCCTAGGAACCCTTGCCTAAGCCTTGAACCATTTCATTTACTAGTTTTCTTTTTTAAAACCCTAAATAGAGTCAAATTGCCTTTAACATACTATAAACCCTTTACATAAGCTATAATCTGATTTAGGTAACTTAGATAAGCTAATATTAGTTAAACATAAGCTAGGAAACTTAGTTGTTACATAAAAATATAGTTTACATAAATTTAGGACTAGTTTTGCAAAACCTTACATGCATAGGGGTATATATCATAAATTCCTGAAACTCTAAAGTCTAGGGACTGTTTTTGACATTTCCTAGAAGTTATTACTGCAAGGACTCATTTTGCAAATTTTTGAAACCTTAGGATAGAAATTAAAATAAATTATAAACTAAAAAGGACTAGTTATGCAAATATTATAAAGTTAAGGGTTTAAATGGTAAATATAGAAAACTTATAAGTCCAAGAGTTATTTTTGTCATTATCATAAAATATAAAATTTTAGGGACTAATTGTGTCAAGTATAGATAGTTATAAGTATAAGTAATATAAGTATAATAAAGTATAGGGTAGAAAGTGTAAATATATAAACTATAAGGGTATAAAGTGAAAATATTATATAAATATAAAACTTAATTAAAGTTAGAAGCATAATACAATAGTAGGGAGCTTCATGTGAGGAGTACCATGTGGATATTTCGTTTTGACGAGTTTTGCTGGGTTTACGAATTAAAGTGTCATGGCTCCTCAAACGATTATTGCATGTACTTCTGGATTATGATGGCCCGAAAGGCGTTATGTTATAACTAAACTTAATAACAACATTGCTCAATAGTAGGGAGCTTCATGTGAGGAGTATTAACTTCTGAATTATGATGGCCCGAACGGTATGATGTTGATAACATAATACAATAGTAGGGAGCTTCATGTGAGGAGTCATATACTTCTGGATTGTGATGGCCGAACGGTGTTATGTTATATATAAAACATTAACAAACCTAAGAATGATTACATATGAAACTTAAACAAGATAACTAAAGCTTGACATACATCCAAACCTACAACATGTAATACCTTGTATTATCCCATGTCATTTAGTTATGCTTATCACTGATCGTTTTTACAAATAACTGATCACTAGGCCAATTTTGCGGGCCAATTTAAATTTTTCATGGACTATGAACTATTTCTTTTATTTCCAAAACATGTGTTTGGTCACTACTGAATTACCGAGAAACTTGACGTAACTTGAATAGCTTCCACTCGCGAAATAGAACCTAATACCGACCTAGTGATGTATATATTATACGAACGAAACTATTATAAACTATATATATATATATATATATATATATATATATATATATATATATATATATATATATATATATATATACACACACACATGATGATATATATACATGTGCAAGCATTTTCGCGATAATCTTCGTAATTTATTTCTATATAAACTCCGTCATATTATCTTTCCTGAAACGTTTAACCACTCGATTTTTTTTTCTTTTGGACTGGGCCGATACCCGTACGCAAGCCCAATACTATTTTTCTCTTTCTTTCATCTTGGACCATAGACTAGCCCAACTACCATTTCTTTTTCTTTCTTTTCTCTTTGGGCCGAAACTACAATCATAAGCCCACGATGGCCTTGTTACAATTTTCCTTCTTTCTTTCTTGTTGAAGCCATGTCGAGACCAAGAGAAAACCAAAAACCACACAACCTTGCTCCATAGATTGCAACATATATGCATTTGAAACAATCTTGTCTTCCTTGTCCCCCTAAGAACTCGACACTACCACTATTCTTTTTCTTTCCTTTGCGTGTAAAAACCACCCAAGCCACCCTAATTACCTACACCTAAACACTTAAACAAATACAAGATTCTTAAACCCTTTCCAAAGGCTAATGACCAAAGGGTCTTATGTTCCATTACCCTCAACAAGGATCACATGCTTCCTTTGTCCATTCAAACCAAGTGCATAAGCCTTTCAAAACCCCCTTGACCTAGACTTAAAGCCTCATCATAGCCACAAGGACTTTGCCATCTTCGACAAGACCAAACATGAAACTCCCTTGACAACTTTGTCACCTAGCGAATGACACCACAAGGACTCACCCAACAAAAATCACATGTTTACTACCTAACCACCTTTGCTTCCTACTATAAAAACCATTACTACATACTTCACAACTCACCATACTTTTAAAAATCTCAAAACAAACCACCTACTTTTTCCTTTTGGTTGCTGTCGAGACACACGAGAACCATACAAGACGTTTGGGTCATTTTCGAGACTTTGGGTTATTATTTTGGATCAAGGGTTCATATTCAAGGAAAAGTTCGGGTTACAACTCACACACGTTCTCATTTCTCATTCGACCTCTTCACCACCCTTGAGGTGTTGTAAGTGACTTGATCCTATTTCAATACTTATTGTTTTCATCTTCTTTGTCATGCATGCTATACGTGTCTCGTTTTATTAAGAACCTAAAATATGATAACATTTTCTTACAAGCATACCACACGACACTCCCTAGGAATGGCCACATATTTCGTTATTTTCACGTACAACGTATATATATTTTTCGACCACTCGGATCTTCGAACCAAACAGAAGCAAGATCGACACACATGCAAAGATTAGATCGTGTAACGCTAGCCTAAAATGTCCTAAACCTAAGCTTAGTCGAGCACCCTTTTAAATATTTTCTAAAATCTGTTTTGGGCTTGATGGGCTAACGAGCCCATATATGTATTCCCTAATAATATTTTCGAAAAACAGAAGCATGAGACTCGAAATATTTTGTATCCAAAAACCGAATTTTTGTAACCTTTTATAAGTTAAAAATGATAACTTTTATAAATATAAAAGTCCACTTTTTCAAAACTTAACTTTGGACTATTTTTGCAAAAGATTTCGTTAAAGGACTAAAAGTGTCAAAACTTGGAAACTTTCAGACTAATTGTGAAACAGTAAATTTTTAATAAAAGAGAAGGGTATAAACTGCCATTTTGAGAAAGATAAGTGTAAAAGTACCATTTTGGACTAAAAATGTAACTATTTTTTACCAAAAGGTTAAAGTGTAACTTTTGACATACTTAAAGGTTTATTTGTTACAAATCTAATAACATTTAATTTTCAAAAACATTTTACTTAATACATTTCTTTTACAATATATATATATATATATATATATATATATATATATATATATATATATATATATATATATATATATATATATATATATATATATATATATATATATATATATGTGTGTGTGTGTGTGTGTGTGTGTGTGTGTGTGTGTATATTAATACGAACTTATAATATACTAACTAAAAATATTTAAATTAAATATTTTTATATAATACGATAATATTATACGTAAAATAATACTTAACCTTATAAATTATTTTTGAACCTGAGACATATTAAAATGAGTAATCCGACGTCACTTCATTTGAAGATACCACATTCGTCATTTGCGCATCGAGATCATTAAACCGATAATAATATGTATATATCACGATAATTTAGGTCGCGAGCCAGGAGCTATTCACTGCTTTTCATAACTGTTATTAGTTCTCATTTGAGCACTAGTTGATTTCTACATTATCGAGGTGAGTTCATAGTCCCACATTTTTATACTGTTTTCTAAACCCCGTGGGGAGATACATGCGATAAACCGAACACAAGTATTTTTAGTATGCGATTATTTTCCTGATATTGCCTAAGTTCCATATGCTGAAAGTCCCTCTTGCACGAACCTTAATCACTTCCGAGTGATCGCGAAATATAGTTGATAGATCTATTGGGACTGGCAACCCACCTAAGGCAATTCAGAATTTTTGTCAGGAGGTGAGCTATATTTGTATCTTTGGGAAATCCGGCATAGTTTCCCTGAGGGCACCTTCGTCAACTACACCCGTCGTGGTGTAGGTGATTGCATTACATAACTGTCAAGGCTTGCGTTTTGTGAAACCTTAGGAGCAATATCAATATGTATAGATTAATTTTTATGCATATTCATTACTGTGCAAATTCCGCGAGTACAGGGTTTTTCAAACTGTTATCTTGTGTTCAAACTACTTCATAACTTAAACTACTATGGATTCACTCAACCATTATGTTGACATTTTTAGCATGTTTATTTCAGGGAACTAGCAGTATGATGGCACAGAGTTGGCAAAAGGGCACAGGACCTCCCTTTTTATGTTAAATAACTTATCATTCCTTTCAAACTCACTACCTATTTTGAAAGCATTCTCTTTATGAAAATGTTTTGTACTCTGAACAATTGAGTTTTCATTGAATGATATAAAATCTATCTTTTGAATTATGTTTCTATGAGTTTAACTGTGATTCAATTTCGTAATTACCCCGATTAAGTCTTCCGTTGTGTTCTAAAATTTTTGGGGTATTATAGATTGGCATCAGAGCCAAGGTTATAGCGAACCAAATGATTTTGAAAAATTTGGACTATAACCATACGATTTTCAAAACGAACCATTTTACAACATACTACTTCGTGCCCTCCGTGCCAGCGCTTGTCGACATCATGCTTTAAGGTTTGATTTTAGATGCATTATGCTAAGTCTTGTTTTAGCATCATAACTACTGCATGTGTAGCATTACGTAGACTAAATGACTTATACTAATATTATTGGGATTATTACAGTACCATGTCACCCCCCGTCATTATTTTGTCCGACAGTGATGACGTCAAGCCGGCATCATCCTACCTACCTACCATTGACTTATCTGACTCTACCCATGACACCTTAACTGTATCACCTGTCATTCCATCTCCTGTTCCATCTGGAGACCCATCTGCCGAGAGTGAGCCCTCGAGGAGGGTGAGGTTGCTTCTACACCTATTGATTCTTTTGCTATACAGCCTCTTTTTCGTCCTGTCTGTGGACCTATGACACAGGAACAGTACCTATATGATTAGTATCTTACGTCTCAGCAGTTTCTTACGGCTGATGACCGTCCTACCCCACCTGTTAGTCACCATACCGGTTCAGATGCCGATGACGAGTCTTCTGACTCTGATACTTCTGATATTGCTGCTTCTATTCCACCACCATCCCCGCCTGCATCGACTCGTCGACGCAAGCGAGTGAGGATTCTTGAGCCCTTTAAGCCTGAGCATTTCAGAGATTGTTTCGATACCATGAGGGTGACTTTACCTGCAAATACACGGCTCGGAAACGAGTCTGTATTTTGCCTGCTTCTACTGTACCACCACAAGTACCTACATCTGTGCCACCACCTACACCTGTACTTCCACCCGTTTCTGCACCTGATCTGACACCTGTGGCTTCACCAGCACCTTCACCATCTTCATCATCATCGCCTTTATCACCGTTACCCGAGCCACATCCTTATATGTTGCCTACCTACACCGCACCCCACTCTTCTGAGGTTTTACCACCTATGCCACCACCTATGGTTTTCTACTCTCAGACTACCACTGTACTGATTCCATCGCCTGCTTCATTAGCTATCTCGTCACCTTCATCCATCCCTTCTAAGACCACTACCTCACCCAACATTCATAGGATGGTTGATGCCCGCCGATGGTCGTTCTTGTTGGAGTGCATTCGTCGAGGGAGATTTATCGAGGGATCACCTAGGGCTGCTGAGCTTGGAGAGGGCTCTTCAGCGGTGTTACAGGTCACTGGGGAGCTGATACACCATACTATCCCTTTACTGGCTGCTAGGTTGGTTAGACATGAGGATCGTCTTGATAAGCTGTTGAGCGTGATAGAGGAGATATTGATGAGTGTGTAAATACTCATCATTTTTACCTTTTTTGAGCTGCCAAAACATCTAAAAACACTCAATATTGAATCAAAATAGTGAAAATATCCCAGGAATGTGTTTTATATGTTTCAAATGCAAAACAATAAAAAACAGATGAAAAACGTACAAAGTTTGCAAAAATTGGCCGTTTCAGTCCCTCCTCAACTTTCAAAAGTTGTCAAATCTAGTCCCTAGTTGTTCTAAAAACTTGAAAAAGTCACCAAAGGTCCTTTTAAATCAAAAAGTTACATAATTAGTCCTTTGGTGCAAAGTTTCACAAAATGTCAAGTTTAGTCCCTGAAGTTTGGAAAATTATCAAAAATGGTCCCTGGGATACTAAACCTTTGAGAAAAACAAATTTTGTCCTTGTACTTCTCATATATGGCAGGATTGGTCCTTGGTGGAAAAGTTTGGTGAAATTACACATTTGGTCCCTGAAGTTTGAAAGTTTGGCAGATTTAGTCCCTGAGAGATTTAAAATGGAAAAGTCAATTTGGTCCTCATACTATTCATCACTTGGCAAGAAATAACCTTATGGAAACTTTGGAAAGATGCCAAGTCACACCCCTAAACTTTTGGCAAAATTACAAAAATGGTCCTTGTGAACTTACTAACCAAACCGGACCCTTAATAAAATACCAAACCAAATTCTAAATCCAATCCACAAACCAAAAGCCCACCTTGTTTAATTTTGGCCCAATTCCCCCTAAGCCCACTCCCCCTATAATAAAACCGAGGTCAAACATACCAGTCAACCCCCCTTTCCCCCTTTCCCTCTCAGTCAATACCACCCACAAAACCACCAACGGTATTCATCCTCCCCTCTCCACTTGCACGTCAATTCACCACCGCCCAACCCATATTCTACCTCCCATCACCTCCACATTAAATGCCACCCCTCCCCAATTGCTACAACAATCCAATTTTGGACTTATCATTTTTGGTGTCAAACCCTTTTAAACGGTCAAGATCACTTCCCCTCATCCAACGATCAAGATTATTGATGGGAAAGATTCAGAAGGTCAAGGAGGTCTCAAAATGGCTATAAAAGAGAAGAGTATGACAGAAAGCAAGGAGTAGTTTTTTATTTTTAGAATTTTAGTGTCGAATTTATTTCCCTAGCAAATCTTAGTGTAATTTTCATATTTCAAGCATTGTAGTAGATTTCTTATTGTACTCTAAGTCTTTTTAAGTAATAAAAAGTCAAGTTTAAGTTCCATCTTTGTTAAAGCAATTTACTCTTGTTTCTGAATTTCTCAATAACCTTAGTTGTCACTTGTATCAATGATCATGGACTTCTTTAGGGCCACTTAGGTTGCCAAAAGCTTATTAAAGCTTGTAGAAACAATAAAATTCAAAACTAGTAATAAAAATCAAAAATATAAAAATAGTCAACATAAGTCAACTGTGGTGGTTTTGAGATTGATTTTAGGTATTCAGAGGCATTGCAGGGCAAGCTTGGAAGTGGATAAGCCTATGTAAAGATAGGCTTCTGTGGAAAACCCTTTGTTCATGCTAAGGGTGTATTGTAAGTTTGGCTTATTTTGATTTTTTTTCTCTAAAATATTAGCTTAAGGTCTGTTTATCTAGTCTATCTTTGTTTAATTAAAGCTTAGTATTCATCTAACAAGGTTTAGTGAGTTGTAGTTTGTTTGATCTCAGTTTGTTGTTTTAAGTGTTAAATCTGTGTAGTTTTTCTTTCCATATTAGTCAATAATTGTGAAATTTAGAATCTGCTAAAACAAGTTATTGATTGTTGTTGATTTTAATTAATTAGGTGTTGCTAAGTGATGATTCATGTTTACTGAATGATGATTGTGGTCTAAACCCTCACACTCTTTGAAAAACACAAACAATCAACAAATAAAGGGGTGTTTGGTATTGTTGGTTTCACCTAGTTACAGTTTGTCTCAGCTGATATCTTTGGTTGCTACAACTCACAATAGGTGCTATTAGATCAGTTATAGCTTTAAAACTTAGTGTCTTTTGTAGAAAAGTCAAAAATCTCTTTCATATATTCCTTGTTGTTTAACTGTTAAGAATTAAAGCTACAAATCCTTGAGATTAGTTAAATAAGTTGTTAAAGTAGCTTGATCTCACCCCATTTTTACTTGAAACATAATTTTTAATCATTGAGGATCAATCCAATCTCACATTAGTCAAAGTGTCACAAGATTTTCAAAAGTCAAAAGTTTCAAATCTGTCAAATAGTCAATTAGTCCAGGCCTTGCATAAGCCTAAAAGCAGTTTGGAAATCCTAGGTTTTTGTGGATTTGTGTTGGTTTGTTGTTGGTTTACAAGTTTTAAAAAGAAAATCTCACTTTGGATTTCATTTGCTTATAAATAAGCACTCTTGAAGTGGCCTAGTTGGACTAAGACCTCCCCTGCATCAGGGGTGTAACCCTGATTTCACAAGCTCACCAAGAGCTTCTCAGAGGGCTTGAGCCTTCAAGCCTTGGCTTTTTATGAACCTTGTCAACCCATCTCACCATTTTAGTTGCTAGTTTGGACTGTAGAAGCTTTTTCCCTAGGCCGCTTGTACCAACAAGTCATCACCATCATACTGAGTACACTGAGTACTCAGTATAGGCACCAACTTTCATCAGCTTGCCAAAAGCTCAATTGTGACCAGACCAGCTTTTGAGATTCATTCTCACTTTGGACCCTTGTGCTTATTTGTAGGTCCCACACAGGCCTTAAGTTGCCCTTTCGGGACTGCAATCCACGTAAGTTGTGGTTTTGGGCTTAATTGCTTATTATAGCTTATTGCTCAGTCCTTTTGCTTGTTTTAGCTTATTTTTTGTTTACTTAAGTTGATTATAGCTCATTGTACCTTCTGTGATCATTACTTGGCCTATCTCATTTGAAAAATCCACAAAACAAGCTAATAAGCCATCTGTTTTGAACAAGAGGGTGCACATAGCTTATTTTTAAGCTAATCAAAAAGTTGTTTCACAAAATTTTCTTATTTTCATCTTATTTTTAGCTGTCAAAAAGAAAAACACTAAAAAAGCAAACATAAAATTAGTGATAGCTTCTATTTAATAGATTCTATCTTTTTCATTTTTTATTTCAGCTTATTTATAAGCACTTTTCCATTTTTATAATTTTCTTAATTTTCTTGTACCTTTAAGTATTTAAAATAATTTTCTTAGATTTTTCCTAAAAAATTTACTATTTATTAGATTTAAAAATAGTTAAATTAATTAAATAGGTAATAATAGTAATTAATTAGTTTTCTTAAATTTTACTTAACAACAGTAGGTTTTTATAATTTTCCTAAGTTTTATAAATTATTTAAGACTTTTAGAAAATATATTTTTAATTTCTACTGTTAATTTTGCAATTTTCTTATTTTAATTATTTAAATTAGATTTAAATTGATTAAAATGTAAATAATTAGTGAAATAGTCTAAATATAATTTTTATAAACTTTTTATAATATTTTAGGATTCCTGTGATGGTTAATTAGTTTTATAAATTTTTTCATAATTTTCTAAATTATTTAGGTATTATTAGTAATTTAAAATATTTTAATTAGTTTAATTAATATAATTAGTTTTTAATTAATAAAAAACTCATAAAAAGACAAAAATATTTATTTTTATTTTTTATACTTTCTTCAAGTTCATTTTAAGCTTTAGAAATTATTTTTGCAAGTTTTTAGTTAAATTTGTAATCCTTATCATTTTTAGTTAATTAAAATTAGGTTTAAATTAGATTTTAAATAGTTTTAATTAATTAAGTAATTTTTAAATATTAAAATAATCATTTTTATAATTTCATTTTCATTTTAAATTTTCTTTTAATTTTAAGTTTTCAAAAGTTCACTTGCACCCCCTGTAGTTTGTAATCTGATAAAACTCACTTTTCTGTCTGTTACCTGATTCAAACTGTGAATTTGTGCATATATCTGTATATCTGTTATTTGTGAATATTATATCATTATACAAATACCAAAATATCGGTAGCAAATTCAATTCCCAATCAACTTGGCTACTGTCCTCAGTGCCACTCATTCCCAAAAACGTTTTCCGAAACACCATTGCAATCTCGCTGGGACTTAACGACCCGGGGACACACTATACTATCACCGGAGAATTGGAACGGGGCTGTCTTTGACTTGTTGACCTTGGTCAATAATATCTGACCGTTTCGGGGCCAATCAGATATCCTTGGAGAGGATTGAGATTATGCAGGAGGAGGTCGAGAATCTCGTTGTTCAAAGGACAGCTTTAGAGACTATATTTGAGATGATGGGGACCGAGATCGAGGAGGCCCAGGACACTATCACTGAGTTCGGTCATTGATGAGTGTATAAATACTCATCATTTTTACCTTTTCTGAGCTGCCAAAACATCTAAAAACACTCAATATTGAACCAAAATAGTGAAAATATATCCCAGGAAAGTGTTTTACATGTTTCAAATGCAAAATAATCAAAAACAGATGAAAAACGAACAAAGTTTGCATAATTGGCAGTTTCAGTCCCTTAAGTTTCATAAATTGGCAAAACTAGTCCTTGAAGGTTTAAAATGAATAAAAAGTCAACTTTAGTCCATGGGAAATCAAATTTATCCACAAATAGTCCCTGGATAAAAGTTTACACATATTGGCAACTTTTACCCCTCAAGTATCAAAATTGGCAAAAATAGTCCCTGGGTATTCAAAAAGCGAAATTTAACAAATATTACCCTTGTACTATTCATAACTTTTAATTGGGAACATGTTGATAACTTTTGGAAAAATTTCAATTTCACCCCCTAAACTTTAGAAAATTACAAAAATGGTCCCCGGGGTGATGAAAATTGTAATAAATGCAAAATTACATTTAAGGTCCTTTGGTTTATCACACTTGGCAATATGGTCCTAATGAATACTTTGGGAAAGTTCCAAATCAGGCCCCTCGACTTTCGGATATTTGCAATATTAGTCCTTGTGTTTACTAAACCTAAAAAAAACCAAACAGATCCTTATTGTAAAAACCCAAAACAACCAAATCCAGTCCAAGCAATCACCCTTTGGGCCCAACCATTTTCCCAGCCCAACAAAACAACCCAACCCCCCACATTTTTAATATACCAGGGTCAACTCTCATTTGACCATTCCCCTTACCTCCAAAACCAAAACCACCTCAGCCAAATACCACTTTCACCCTGGTTTGCCTCCCCCTTGCACCACTTGCACACATCCACCTTATCCCTGACACATTACACTTCCCGAACACCAATCATACCACCCCCTCCTAGTCTATACCTCAACAGGTCCCAATTGCCCATATAATCCTTTCCCGCCAAAAAAAATAGAGAGAGCAAAAGTGATCAAAAACTTAATCAAGTTGCTGGGAAAGCTCAAGTGGGTCCCACACACCTCAGAGGTTCAATATAAAAGAGAAAGAGAAGGAGGATTAGAGGGTAGTAGTTGTAGTTTAGTTTAAAAAAATGTCGAATTAGTGTAATTTTGGCTTTCAGTTGTAATTTCTAGTTAAAATAAGTTGTAATCTACATTTTAAGTGTAATATTACTGTTATTGAACCTTAATTTCAAGTTTGCTTTGATAAATTCATATTTAGCCGTTTTAAGTGAATTTGAAAAATTTAATTAAGATTGTTAAATGTTATTGTTTACTGTTCCTTCAAGCTCAATTATACTCATTTACAAGTTTTCAAGAGGTTTACAACCTTGCAATTAAGTACAACTTAGATTACCATAAATTCTCAAAAATATCAAAAAAATAGAGTAAAAATAAAAATCAATGTTCATGGAGGATCAAAGCTTGAAGCAAGGTTGAAATGGAGATTTTCTGGGTTGTAGTACCTCATGGGAGGTTTAGGAATTGAGTTCTTGGTCCATGGTTCTGAGTTATTGCTTGGATGCATTTGTAAGCACCTTTTTCATTATTGTTAGCATTTACTGTACCATAGTCTAAATAATAGTTATTTCTATGTTTTTATGCTTCTTTGATATATTTAAGTTATATTTTTGCTTAAAATAAGGTATCTGTTCATTAAAATCCTTAGTTGCTCAAAGTTTGAATCTCACTGCCTAAATAGCATAAGAGTTGATTGTCAAGAAATTACCTTCAATGTTGGTGTTTTTATGGCTCAACTGATTTATTACATCATTGTGCATCCTTATGAACAAATCTTATGACTTAAATCATTGAATTGATGTGAAATCATAAAAACAGTCACATAAGGGTGTGTTTGGCTCTGTGTAATTCACTGTTGCTGAGGTTGTTTTTGTTGTTACAGATAGCCCTAACATATCACATTTAGTCAATTTGTTGCATATTAGTCATAAAAATCACTAGTTATAATACAAAAAGTCAAAAATCCATCTATTACCCTCAACAGTCCACTGTTGAGTTTTTGTGATCTCAAAACTCACTCATTTCCATTTAAAAGTTGTTGTTTTAGCTTTAGGTAATCTTATTATAGCTTTTCATATCATTTTCAGTTAATTAGATGTAATCAAAGTTGGTAAAAGTCAATCTAGCGTGTTTCATTAAAAGTCAAATCTCAACTTTGTCGATTTTACCAAATCTTGGAGGAATTTTCTAGATTTATGTGCTTAGATTTAGGGCTTGAGATTTTCACACATGGTTGCCTCCCACCCCATCTTCAGTGTTCCACCCTCATTTGATTTTTAGGATTTTATATCTGGGCCCCACAACCCTCCAAAGAGGGCTGCAGGGCTGTTTGGTTCCCCTGCTGCATCAGATTTCAATCCACCACCACCACTTTGGTGGTGGTTGCTGACCATCTCAGTGGGTCCCATGGCCATAACTTAGCTTCTTTCAATCCCCCCTGGTAGAATCTTAGATTTGACCCTTGGTTTGACCCCAAGACCTGTGGACCCCACCTGAATTGGCCACACAAGTTTGTCCCCTTTTTCAGTTTCCAAACAAGAAGTGGTGTGCTTATTTTTAGCTTATTGACTTATTTTGTGGATCCCAAGTGCTTATTCCTGCTCAAACATATTCACTAAACTCTTTTGAACCAGAGTTTACCCTTGTGGGTCCCACTTAGGCCAATTTTAACTCATTTCCTTGTTTGGTCAACTGTGGTCAACTGTCAAGGCTTTTAAGCTCTCAACAGCTTATTTTTAAGTTATAAAAAGTTTGTTTTTACAAAAGTTTTTCATTTTTAGGTATAAAACAAGTTTCCAAAAGAAAAATCCAAAAAAGTCAATTTAAAAATAAGTGATAGTTTCTATTTAATTCAATTTATCTTTTAATTTTCATTTTTAGATTTTTGTTAAGTACTTGGTGTTTTTATATTTTTATTAATTACCTTATATAGTAAAGTAATGTTAGTAATTTTTCAGATTTTTATTTTGCCATTTAGTATTTATTAGATTTAATCTTAGTTTTATTAGTAATTAGTTAATAATTAAATTTTAAATAGCATATTTAGTTTTTATAACGCAAAACTTAGTTTTTATATTTTTCCTAGCTCTAATATAATATAATAGACTTTTAGAAAATAAATTTTTAATTTCTACGGTTCATTTTCCATTTTTCTTATTTTAATTATTTAAATTAGATTTAAAGTAATTAAAAGGTAATTAATTAGTGGATTAGCCTTAAACATAATTTTTAGAAGTCTTTATAATTTTTTAGGATTCCTATGATGGTTAAATAATTTTATAAATTTTCTCATAATTTTCTAAGTTAATTTATTATTAATTGTAATTTAAAGTAGTTTAATTAGTTTAATTAAGTTAAATAGTTTTTAATTAATAAAAAACTCATAAAAAGACAAAAATATTTATTTTTATTTGTTATACTTTCTTCAAGTTCTAATTAAGGTTTAGAAATTATTTTTGCAAGTTTTTAGGTTAATTTGTAACATTTGTCATTTTTAGTTAATTTAATTTAGGTTTAATTTACATTTTAAATAGTTTTATTAATTAAATAATATTATAATATTAAAATAATCATTTTTATAATTTCAATTTCATTTTAACTTTTAATTTAATTTTAAGTTTTCAGAAGTTTCAAAAGCACCTCCTGTAGTTTGTAATTTATCAAAAGCCACTTTTCTGTCTGTTACCTGATTCCTGATTGTGAATTTGTGCATACATCTGTATATCTGATTTTTGTGAATATTATATCATTGTGTGAATACCAAAATATCAGTAGCAAAATCAATTCCATATCATCCGGGCTACTGTCCTCAGTGCCACTCACTCATAAACGATTTCCAAAAGCACCATTTCAATCTTGCTGGGACTTTAACGACCCGGGGACACACTATACTATCACCGGAGTATTGGAACGAGGCTGTCTTTGACTTGTTGACCTTGGTCAATAATATCTGATGGTTTAGTCTCAATCAGTCATCGACTAGATTTTCAGAGGCATGAGATGGAGGATTTGAGAGAGATAGCGATCATCACGCAGCAGATGCTGGAGCACCAGACCCAGGAGCTAGCCGCATCTAGTGCTACTATCCACACTCTGTCAGCCACGTTTGAGGACATTCAGGCCAGGGAGAGAGCTCGAGATCTAGAGATGTTGGATATGATCAGGATTGTCAGAGAGCTAGAGAGGAGATCAGGAGGCGCACCCGGACCTTCATAGATCTATGACGTATCATTACATTCAGAGACATCTTAACTTGCCGCCTGTGGCATTAATAATGTTGTATCTTATTGTTTTGTAGCAATGAATTCAAATTATTAAAACTTTATGTTGGTTATGATTGTAATGTATTGATATTGATTTATGATGTTCTGGTTGTCTAATCTTTTATTATGCTCTCATATTGAGATTCATTATAATTTCCATGTGTGTTGTTACATGTCGTGATGATTATTTATGAATGATATGGTTTATGTTGGTGTATTCATGGTGTGATTATGATGTATTTTGTGATGATCTCGACTATTATGAGCTTGGTTGCATTATTTCTTTTATTATTGATCGATGTTTGGGATTATTACTTATACACTTGCGATTTTATAGAGTTATGGCCCCTAGGAAAACCACGACTACCACCGCATCACCTGCTATGACTCAAGCTGCTATCAAGAAATTTGTTGCCGACAGCGTTGCTGCAGCTTTAGAAGAGCAAGCTGTTGTGATGGTGCGATCAAGTAGCGACAACCGACCTACTGCTGAAAGCGAGTCTTCTGCGACTCAGAGTTGTACCTATAAGGACTTCATAGCTTGTAAACCATCTCAATTCAAGGGAACTGAGGGAGTAACAGAGCTTGCTCGATGGTTTGAGAGAACTGAAACTGTGTTTGTGAGGAGCGGTTGTACCGCTGAAAACAGAGTTTCGTTTGCTACTGGAACTTTACTGGAAGACGCATTGTCTTGGTGGAACGCAACTGCTCAGAAGATAGGTGTGGAGGAAGCCTATCAGATCACCTGGGCTGACTTTAAGGAGAAGATGTTGAAGAAGTTCTGCCCAAGAGGAGAGATCAAGAAACTAGAAGATGAGTTTCATCTATTGGTTGTGAAAGGGAATGATCTCAGGGCTTATGATAGGAGATTTCAGGAGCTTGCCACACTTTTCCCTTCAAAGGTTCCTGATTTGGAAAAGTTGTTGGAAAAGTACATCGAGGGATTACCGAGAAGCATTGAGGGAAACATCACCTTGTCAAAGCCTGAATCTTTGGAAGAAGCAATGACTATTGCCCAAAGACTGCTAGACAAGGAGATTAAGCGAAACTCTGCACAGGGAATAAATGATCACAAAAGGAAGTTTGATGATCGTAAGACAAACAACAACAACAAAAACAACAACAACAACCATAACCAGAACCGTAACTACCACCAGGGAAGGAACAACCACCATAATCAGCAAAATCGCCGACAAGAAGCAGCTAAGGCTTATGTCGCTGCACCAGCTAACAACCCGGGGTATGCTGGAAACGCCCCTTACTGCAACCAGTGCAGACTACACCACCATGGCCAATGCTTTATTAAGTGTAAGAGATGCCAACAGAATGGCCATAAGGCTATAGATTGTACGGCTACAGGAGCTAACTTACAACCGGTGGCAATCACATGTCATGCTTGTGGAAAGAAGGGACATTACAGGAATCAATGCCCCGACAAGAACAACACTGCACGCGCTCGAGCATACGTGTTGGGAGAAGGAAATGCTCATCAGGATCTGAACATAGTCACGGGTACGTTCCTACTTAATAACCGTCATGTTAGAGTTCTATTCAATTCTGGAGCCGACCAAAGTTTCGTATCTACTTCTTTTGCACGCCTACTTAATATTCCCCCTACCCAACTAGACACCACTTATGATATAGAACTTGCCGATGGAGAACTAGTACGCACTAACACTATTATCCGAGGTTGTACTTTACACCTACTTAACAAACCCTTTGCCATAGACCTTATGCCAATTAGACTTGGTAGTTTCGACTTCGTCATAGGAATGGATTGGTTATCCAAGAACCGCACTAGAATCATATGTGACGAAAAGGTCGTCCATATCCCACTCAGAGATGAAACCCTAATCGTTCGCGGAGAGCGGAGTAAAACCCGTCTAAGCATCGTTTCGTGCATCAAAGTCGTTAAGTACATCGAGAGAGGATGTCAAGCCTTCTTGGCTCAAATCACGGAGAAGAAACCGGAAGAGAAACGACTCAAAGACGTGCCAGTAGTCAAGTGCTTTCCTGATGTATTCCCTGAGGATTTGCCTGGTTTACCACGAGCACGAAAAGTGGAATTTCAGATTGACTTGATACCGGGAGCAGCGCCGGTAAAACGAGCACCTTATAGATCAGCACCGTCTGATATGAAGGAGTTATCTGCGCAATTGCAGGAATTGTCAGATAAAGGATTTATTCGCCCGAGTTCGTCACCATGGGGAGCGTCGGTATTGTTTGTGAAGAAGAAGGATGGAACCTTCAGGATGTGTATCGATTATCGTGAGTTGAACAAACTCACTGTAAAGAATCGATATCCATTACCGAGAATCGACGACCTATTTGACCAATTGCAAGGATCGAGTGTCTACTCGAAGATTGATCTAAGATCAGGATATCATCAATTGAGGGTTAGGGAGGAGGATATCCCTAAGACAGCTTTCAGAACGAGATATGGTCACTACGAATTTCAAGTAATTCCGTTCGGATGCACCCGCTGTATTTATGGACTTAATGAACCAAGTGTGCAAACCCTACTTGGATAAGTTCATGATTGTGTTCATCGATGATATACTTATCTACTCCCGCAACGAAGAAGAACATGCTCAGCACCTAAGGACCATACTAGAACTGCTCAGAGAAGAGAAATTGTACGCAAAATTCTCTAAGTGTGATTTTTGGATCAAGAAGGTACAATTTCTTGGGCATGTGATCGACAGTAAAGGTATTCACGTTGATCCTGCCAAGATCAGAGCGGTTAAAAATTGGACGTCCCCTACTAGTCCTACTGAGATACGTCAATTTTTAGGTCTTGCCGGATATTACCATAGATTTATTGAAGGTTTCTCGAGAATTGCTAAACCATTAACCGAGTTAACACAGAAGAAGAAGAAGTTTGTTTGGGGAGAAAAACAGGAATCAGCATTTCAGTTTTTGAAATAGAAGCTTTGTGAAGCCCTGATTTTGGCATTACCCGAAGGAAGTGAGGATTTCGTGGTATATTGCAATGCATCAATCCAAGGATTGGGTGCCGTATTGATGCAAAGATTTAAAGTAATCGCTTACGCTTCTAGATAACTTAAACCTCATGAGGAGAACTACACTACCCATGATCTAGAACTAGGAGCGGTAGTATTCGCTCTTAAGATATGGAGACACTACCTTTATGGAACCAAGTGTACGGTTTTCACCTACCACAAGAGTCTCCAACACATTTTAGATCAAAAGGAGTTGAACATGAGACAACGTCATTGGTTAGAGTTGCTGAGTGACTATGATTGTGAAATTCGTTATCATCCTGGAAAGGCAAATATTGTAGCAGATGCCTTGAGCATAAAGGAACGAATTAGACCCCTTAGGGTCAGATCTTTGGGAATGAAAATCTGATCGCCACTACCGACTCAAATACTTGAAGTGCAAGCTAAGGCACTTAAGGAAGAGAACAGACCAAAGGAAAGGATTTACGGTATGCCTGAGAGCAAGAATGGATTTGTAAGGAAACTAGATGGAAGGCTGTATTTCAAGGATAGGAATTGGATTCCACTGCATGGAGGATTACGAGACATCATCATGCATGAATCCCACAAGTATAAATATTCCATTCATCCCGGTTCAGACAAGATGTACCAGGACCTTAAAAAGTTGTATTGGTGGCCAAACATGAAAGCTGACATTGCAGAGTATGTCGGTAAATGTTTGACCTGCTCGAGAGTAAAGGCTGAACATCAAAAGCCATCCGGTTTATTGATTAAACTAGAGCTACCAATGTGGAAATGGGAAAGGATCACTATGGACTTCATTACAAAACTACCTAAGACATCGAATGGATTTGACACCATATGGGTCATCGTTGATCGCCTCACGAAATCAGCGCATTTCTTACTGATCAAGTAAAACGATGAGATGAGCACTCTTGCTCGTCTATACCTGAAAGAGATAGTTTCACGGCATGGAGTGCCGATTTCTATTATCTCTGACCGAGACAGCCGTTTCACGTCTAACTTTTGGCAGTCTTTATAGAAAGCCTTGGGAACTAAGTTAGATATGAGTACAGCTTACCATCCACAGACTGATGGTCAAAGTGAAAGGACTATTCAAACCCTTGTGGACATGCTTTGGGCATGTGTAATTGATTTTGGAAAAGGCTGGGATAAACACTTACCGTTAATAGAATTCTCCTATAACAACAGTTACCACGCCAGTATCAAGGTCGCACCGTTTGAAGCACTTTATGGAAGAAAGTGTCATTCACCAGTTTGTTGGGCTGAGGTTGGAGATGTACAAATCTCAGGTCCTGAGTTAATTCTTGAAACTACCGAGAAAATAGTGCAAATTAGGAAACGTTTGCAAGCCGCCCGAGACCGGAAAAAGAGTTATGCCGATGTAAGGAGAAAACCAATGGAATTCCAAGTCGGAGATAGAGTAATGCTTAAGGTATCACCCTGGAAGGAATGATTAGGTTTGGAAAACGGGAAAAGTTAAACCCTCGTTATATTGGACCATTCAAGATCCTTGAGAGGATTGGTCCGGTTGCATACAAACTTGAGTTGCCTGAAGAGCTTAGTAGAGTACATGACACTTTTCACGTATCAAATTTGAAGAAATGTTTGTCAGATGAAACCTTAGTCATCCCATTAAAGGAAATCCGAGTCGATGATAAGTTAAACTTTATTGAGGAACCCGTCGAGATTATGGATAGAGAAGTCAAGCGACTTAAACAGAGCCGCATTCCCATTGTGAAAGTGAGATGGAACTCTCAAAGAGGACCTGAGTTCACTTGGGAATGCGAGGACCAAATTCGTGCCAGATACCCTCATTTGTTCGATAAGTCAACCCTAAAACCCCGATTCAACTTTGGATTCGGGACAAATCCAGTCTAACGGGTAGGTACTGTAATACCCTGTATTATCCCATGTCATTTAGTAATTGTTGGGATCATACTTTAGTATTTAGTCAAGTCTCGGTCATTACATTTTGTAATAGGTTGCTTAAGTATTATTTCTTATTATTGTTTAAGTTAATGGGCAACATGTAAAAGCCCAAGAGGCCTTAAAAGCCCACGTTAAAAGGATAAGGGAGGAAGGGTGTGTTGCCCTAGCTCCTCCCTTATAAATAGTAAGCTTATGTTACATTTTATTTTGTTGGTTATTAGATTACCTTAAGGAAACTCTTGCACTTTTATCTTTCTTATTATCTTATAATCAACCAAGTCTATTTCTCATCTCATTTCTCTTTATATCATACTTGTGTTTACTAAATGGTGACCTAACAAGTGGTATCATTCGCCTACTAGAAGTTTGAAGTGTATTTCTTTTGGTTACGTGGGGATTTGGTGCTTATTCTTCATCTTTTTGCATTTTTCTTTGTTTCTTTCACTCAAATCTTGAAGCTTGGATAAGTTTCAAGGTTGATATAGTGATTTGAAGCTTAGTTGTTGCATAAAGTTGTGATTTTTTAAGGTTTTTTTAGGTTTTATAGCTTCTTTGATATTGGAAAACTAGTTTTTGGTAGTTACATCTCATAAAGTTAAGGTTTTCTAAGTATTGGTGAAGTTATTTGATCAAAAGTACCTTATTTTTAAGCATTTTCTCTTCAAAAAGTCATTATTTAAGGTGAACAGTACGTTTTACGCGTAAAGTGGTCGGAAAAGTACTATTTCCAGCTGTCTAAAGTGTTTTTTGGTCGGTTTACGCATAAAATAAGCCTAAACCCTTTTCTTACGCGTAATATTTGCCAAAACCCTGATCCTACGCGTAAAGTGCTCCTTTACGCCTTAAATCCTACGCATAAGTTGTATTCTACGCGTAAGTCAGAGTTACGCGTAACTTGCCAGAGTTTACGCGTAAGCTTCAACAACGATCTTCTTCTTGTGCTACGGTGACTCAGTACTTCCCTAGCTTGGATAAGTTAGTGGAATACTTCGACTACGGATATCTTTCAAGCTTGGATAAGTTTGAAAGATTTGTTTGGTTGTTTCAACCTTACGCATAAGTCTAAACTTACGCATAAGCATAAGCTTACGCGTAAAGAGGAAACTTACGCATAAACTAGAAAGTTTACGCATAAACCTACTCTTTACGCATAACTTAAAGTTTACGCGTAAGATTAAGTTACGCGTAAGATTTAAACTTACCCCAAGGATTTTGCTACTTTCACAAAGGAACGTGCATTTCAATCTTCTACAAAGATCCATTTCTACACAAGTGTTCTAAGATGTCTCAACCACCTAATCACTACTTCCCTCACTCTTATCCTCAGCAACAACAACCTCAGCAGTATCAGCAACAACAACCTCAGCAGTATCAGCAACAACAATATCTTCCGCACATAATGAATCAACAACCTCCTAAATACAATCCACAACAACATTACCTGATGATGCAGCAACAACTCATTCCTCAACAACAACCATATCAAGTGCCACAACAAAACACTCAGTTTTCCTCCAAACAACCTCACTGGTTTGACAGAATGTGTGAAGTTATTACAACTCAACAATCCCGACATGAGGCAGGATCACTTGAAACACCTCCAATGCTAACACCTGGTAACTATGTGCAATGGTCAAGTCGATTCCTACGCTTTCTTGAACTAAAGAAACCTCATGGGCACTTCTTAAAGCAAGTGATACTTGAAGGACCATTTGAGTGGCCAACAAGATTTGAAGCTGGTGATCCTAATGCTGATCCTCCACGTCCTCCTGGTGATAGACCCCTTCCAGAAACTGCACTCACTGAAGAACAGAAACTACATCATGAAGCTGATCAGTATGCAATGGCTTATATACTTCAAGGTATACCCAATCCGATCTATCGCAGTGTCGATGCTCAGAAAACAGCCAAAGCTATGTGGGAACACGTTCATCTCCTCATGGAAGGCACTCAATTGAATAAAGATGACATGGAATCCAAGCTTTACATGGAATACACTGACATCACAATTGAACCTGGAGAGTCACTTGAATCCTACTATCATCGTTTCACAAATGTTGTCAATGATCTGGAACGTCACAAAATCACTGTACCAAGGATCGCTGTGAACTCCAAATTTGTTGGTAGTCTTGGCCCTGATTGGCATAAATATGTGACATTTGTTCGTCAAACGAAGAATCTTCATGATGCTCCATATGGCTTGTTGTATGACTTTCTGAAACACCATGAACCTGAAGTGGAAAAAGATCGAGCTCTACGAGGAGGTTACACACCCACAACAACACCAAATTCTTTGGCTCTCGTAGCTCAATCTCCCTATGCTTCACCACCACTGTCAAATCATGCATATGTTCAAGAGCAGAACTACTTCAGTTATCCACAATCTTCCACCTCGAACCAAATGGTCTCTTATGATTCATCTCCACAAGATACTTCTACTCAACTTGTTCCGTCAAACAACAATGATGCTGTGTACTACTCCAACTGCAATGATGATGACGATGATGACTTTAATACGTTGAATCAGGGACTTGCTCTTATTGCTCGTGCTTTCAGCAAATTCTCCAACAAAACGAACAACCGTCAACGTTCATCTTCAAATACCAGGAATCAAGCTGTTGTAAATGATGGAAGAGTGGAAATTCAAAATCGTAACTATGGTAGATCTGGTTCAGGAAGTTCTTCAGGAAGTTATGGGAATGGTCAGAGGTTTGGTAACAATGCAGGGTTCAGGAACAACTCAGTATCTTCTCAACAAAGGTCTGACTCAGTTGCTACAAGGAACTCAAACTCAGGGAATGCAGTTTGGTGCTACAATTGTAATGAACAAGGTCATATTGCTACAGCATGTCCCAAACCAAGAACTCGGGGTAGCAAGTTTCACAAGCAGGCATTACTCATGGCTCTTCAGGATGAAAAAGATGGACATTTCCCTGAACAGGACAACAACTTCATGGCAAATGTGAACAACGATGATGACATGGAAGATCTGGAAGCCAATGCTGCTGTGATGCTTATGGCTAACATGCAGGAACTTAAGCTCAATGATTCAGGTCCAGTGTATGACACTGACGGCTTGTCTCAGGTACATGACTTCAATGAATGCTTTATTAATGAAATAGTCTCACCTTCTGCTTATGAATCAGATATGGCGCAAGTTGTTCCATCTAAATCATCTTCATCATCTCATACAGATGAACAAATAAACACAGTTGTCATATTCGATGATGACACAGTTGTTTCATTTGATGATCCTATTGAGAATGATAAACATGATCATTTCGAACAACATGAACCATCATTTGATCCAGACCCTGATCTCATATTGTTATCAAAACAACTGGATGCTCAACAATTGCAAATAATAAAATGCAACGAGAAAAACAAAGTTTTGAAAGAACAAAATGCGTCACTTGCAAGAGATATTGAATGTTATAAAATTCAACTTTCTAATCAGGAAGACAAGATTAAACATGCAAAAAGTTTTGAAAAAGCTTTTCACGATTCCTACAACAAAGAACAAGATCTTCAACGCAAAATGCAAGATTTAATCGAGTCAAACGGAAAATTGATTTCAAAACTCGAAAGTGAAAAGAGTGAATTGAAAAAGCAAGTCGAACGTCTTCAAACAGAACTTTCAAAAACAGAAACAGAATTGTCAAGTTGTCAAAAAGATTTTTGTGAACATAAAATACGAAAAAGGAAGTATATAGATAACTTACTCGGTGATATTGTTGATCTTGAAAAACAATTGAAAGAATTTCGGAACATTGTTTACAAACACGGGAACTCTGTCACTACAATTCAGAAATTTACTTTAAAACCGAGACCCGGTACTGGATTTGCACTTGGCGATTACAATTCAATGTTTCTTCACAATGCATTCAAAGATGTTCCAAAAATTTACAGTATGGACTATTTGCTTGATAATACGATTGTGCGTGCTGTTGTTTTTGATACTGAGGAAGAAGAAGAACATGAAGACGAGAGTCGATCAAAAATGAGGAATGTTGAATATTGCACACCCTATGACTATTCAAAAAATCCAGTCAAGTTCGTTACTCAAAAGGATTTACCTGAGAAATCATGGTTTATCGAAGAGTCGTATGTTTCATCTCACAATGAGGCCCCTGTCCAAACTGTAGCACAAGTAAATGGTCCTTTACCATCATCCGGTGAACTTACACGTTTACCAAAATGTCGTGTCTTAAATTATTTCAAAACTTTTATGGAAGACATTGATATTTTGGAGGAAACAATTGAACGCAATTCTGAAATAAAAATTGAAACTTTTCAATCCGCTTACGAGCGAGAAAAGAGAGATATTTTTCAAAAACAAATGAAACCAATTGTTCAACACCTCCGTCTCTGTGCTACACGTTGGGATCAGGAACTTCAAAAGGAGGTCAAAAATATGATAAACGTTTTTGATACTGCTGAAAATGAGATTTTGGTTCAAAAGTTACAAACTAAAGTTTTCAAAAATGATGCTGATCGACTCTTGGAACAAGTTCTATGTGCTGATATTTTGTCTGTTATCATGAATGATCTCTATAAATCTGGTACTTCTATGCTTAAGCATGATCATTGTGTTGATAATAACTTGTTGAATGAGGAAATTGAGACACTGAAACATGAGAATGATAATCTGAGGAAAAAGAATGATGATGTGACAAAACAGTTTTCAAAACAAATCAGTCTACTCAATCAAAGGCTTGAATGGTGTCAAGCTAAAAGTCTTGAAAGAGAATTGAAGTTTCAAAGTCACAATGTTTCAAACTCTTGTCAACTTTGCAAAAACAATGAGTCTTTAAAAGGTTTGTGTCTCAAATACGAGAAAGAAATTGCGAAGTTAAAAATTGAAAATGACGAATTTCTACAAAACCACATAGACATCAAATATTGCAATGGTATACTTGAGTCAAACATTCAGGATAAGAATCACATCATCATTGAGTTAAAAGAGAAAATAAAGATACTTGAAAAAGGAAAGATGGTTGACACCACGGTGATAGCACCAGGAATGTATAAATTAGACATAACTGATAAAGGAAAGGTTGTTCAAAATACTAATGTTGCAAACTCCACTTCTACAGGACTAGTCTCCCCTACTAGCGTTAGCAGACCCAAGCGAAACAGTAAAAAGAAGAATAGGCTCTGGCAACGTAAGAGAGGACAACTAGAAGCTCAAGAAGTAGAAGACCAACTTAGGAATTTGAATAAAACTCATGTTGCATCAGATTTAGATTCTAATCTGGCAAATTGTAATCAAAATCTAAATGTAACGAATGATGAACCTTTGAATATTTTGAATATTAATGCATCTTGTGTGTTTTGTCGTAAAAGCGTTTCATCTGGTGATCATACTAAATGTATAGCTAATTCTCTACTTCATCGTCATAAGAAACGTAGGACATGCATTCCTTCTAGGCCCACTACTGCCTCTAAGTCTATCTTAGGAAAGCCGCCTTCTACGGTTTCTAGTGAAGTTGATGTTACCCCCATAGGTGCAGAGAACAAGTCTAGGAATCAGCCAAACACTAGTGAATACACCATTAAGAAAGCTCGAACTAGTTGGAATTGGCAACGTTGGTTACAACACAAACCTGATTTTAAATGGATTCCTAAATTATTGAATACTTGTGCTTCTAACCAACTGGAACCCGCAGTTTCTTTGGGTTCCACCCTTACTTCTGTTCCATCCGTGTCCTCCTCTTGTGATGCAGGTGGTGCAGATTGTTCTCTGGATTGTTGATAGCGGATGCACCCGACATATGACAGGCAATCTCAAACTGTTACACAACTTTGTCTCAAAGTTCATTGGTACTGTCAGATTCGGGAATGATCATTACGCTTTAATCATGGGGTATGGTGACTTTATCAGTGGGAACATCGAAATTAGCCGTGTTTATTATGTGGAAGGCCTTGGACACAACCTTTTCTCTGTTGGTCAATTCTGTGATGGGGATCTAGAAGTTGCATTTCGTGAGAAAACTTGCTTTGTTCGTGACTTACAAGGAAACGATCTTATGTCTGGCTCCCGTGGCTCCAATCTTTATACAATTTCAATGTCAGATATGATTGCAACATCTCCGATATGTCTTCTCTCCAAAGCAGAATCAACTAAATCTTGGTTATGGCACAAACGTCTTTCACACTTGAATTTCAAAACTATGACTGACCTTGCTCGTTATAAACTTGTTGAGGGATTTCCAAGATTCCGTTTCACCAAAGATCACTTATGTCCAGCCTGTGAACAAGGAAAAAGTACTCGGGCTCATTTTCCTTCAAAACCTGAACACAGTACGAATCATGTTCTACAACTGCTTCATATGGATTTGTGTGGACCGATGCGTGTTCAAAGTATCAACGGTAAACGCTACATACTAGTAATCGTCGATGATTTTTCCAGATGGACTTGGGTTTATTTTCTACGAAGTAAAGATCAGGCTCCTTCTATGATCATCACCTTTCTCACTAAAATTCAAGTTCAGTTACGCAACACGGTCCGAATAGTCAGAACTGACAATGGAACTGAATTCAAGAATCAGACACTTAGGTCTTATTATGAGAAAGTGGGAATTGAACATCAAACATCTATTCCTAGAAGCCCAGAACAGAATGGAGTTGTTGAAAGACGCAACAGGACGTTAGTGGAAGCTGCTAGAACTATGTTGATTAATGCTCAATTACCTGATTACTTGTGGGCAGAAGCTGTTTCAACCGCATGCTATACTCAAAACCGTTGTATGATCACAAAACGTCATCGCAAAACACCATATCAAATTGTTCACAAAAGGAAACCGAACATCGATTACTTTCATGTTTTTGGAGCACTCTGCTATCCGAAAAATGATCGTGATGATTTAGGTAAACTTAAAGCAAAGGCTGACATCGGAGTGTTCATTGGATATTGTGAGAATTCTAAAGGTTTTCGGATTTGGAATCGTCGTACTCGTGAAATTCAAGAAACCATTCATGCTAATTTTGATGAGCTCACACAAATGGCTTCTGAGCAACACAGCTTAGGACCCGAATTTAACCGTCTTAACCCTCCGGCATCTTCAGCTGAACCATTGCCACTCAACCGCAAAGAATTGGAAACCTTGTTTGCTCCACTGTTTGATGACACAATTGAATACCGTCCTACTGAGGTCCCACCAAATTCCGCTGCTCAACCTGACAATATTCATGTACCAGACTCACCTCAACAAACTTCAACAACTGTTGAGAGAGACGGTCCTCCAATTGCTTCACCATCTACAGTAGAACAAACTGTTTCTAACTCCCGCCACTCAGCTGAAGATCCAACACCACTATCAGTTCCACAATCCGCAGAGCATGATTCTGATGCGTTCTTCAATCCGTTTGCACCAGCTACTACAGTTCCTGATATAGCTGAGTCGTCAACACGCAACTTGGATCCTGCCAACATGCGAGATACATATCAACTACACCCTTCAACACACAAATGGACCCGAGACCATCCTCTAGTTAATATTATTGGCCATCCAGATGCACTAGTTATGACAAGACAACGACTTCACACAGATGGAGAAACTTGCATCTACGCACTCACAGTTTGTCATGAAGAACCCAAGAACATTAAAGATGCTATGACTTATGACAACTGGATTGAATCTATGCAAGAGGAATTTCAGCAATTCATACGATTAGAAGTCTGGGAATTAGTTGAAAGACCTGACGGAGTCTTTGTCATTGGGTTAAAATGGATATGGAAGAATAAGCTTGATGCTGAAGGAACTGTCATCCGGAACAAATCACGTCTGGTAGCAAAAGGATACTCTCAACTGGAAGGTCTAGATTTTGCTGAATCCTTTGCTCCAGTGGCTCGACATGAAGCTGTTCGGATCTTTTTGGCCTATGCTGCACACCGGAACATGGTAGTCTTCCAAATGGATGTCAAAACAGCATTTCTTAACGGAGATCTCCGTGAAGAAGTTTATGTCAGCCAACCTGAAGGCTTCGTTGATCCTGAGCGTCCTAATCACGTCTACCGACTCAAAAAGGCTCTCTACGGACTCAAGCAGGCCCCACGGGCGTGGTATGACAAACTGTCCACTTTCTTACTGGCCAATAAGTTTTCTAAAGGATCGGTGGATCCCACACTGTTTACTAAAACCTACGGGGAGGACTTACTTGTTGTTCAAATATATGTCGATGACATCATTTTTGCCTCAACAAAAAGAAGTTTCTCTAATGATTTTGCAAAATTAATGAAAGATAATTTTGAAATGTCCATGATGGGTGAACTTTCGTTCTTTTTAGGACTACAAGTTCATCAATCACCCCGTGGAATTTTTGTAAATCAATCAAAATATGCTCTTGAAATTTTAAAGAAATATGGAATGATGTCTTGTGATACCTATAATACACCAATGGGCTATACCACAAAACTAGATGCTGATTTACATGGGACTCCAGTTGACCCTACCAAATATCAAAGTATGATTGGGTCCCTCATGTATCTCACAGCTAGTAGACCTGATATAGTATTTGCTGTCTACATGTGCTCCCGCTATCAGTCCAGACCAACTGAAAAACACCTCAGTGAGGTCAAAAGAATCCTTCGATACATAAAGGGAACCATTAACTTGGGGATCTGGTATCCGAAGGATTCTGGATTTGAACTAATTGCTTTTTTAGATGCTGACCATGCAGGATGTTTAGACACACGCAAAAGTACATCTGGTGGATTACAATTTCTCGGAGACAAACTTGTGTCATGGCAATCTAAGAAGCAGGACTGCACTTCACTGTCATCTACAGAATCTGAATACGTAGCCATGTCCGCTTGTTGTGCTCAAGTCATCTGGATGAGATCACAACCCAAGGATTATGGCTACCTGTTCAACAGGATTCCTATCTACTGTGACTCAAAGAGTGCAATTGCTATCTCCTGCAACACTGTGCATCATTGCAAATCCAAACACATCGATCTCCGATATCATTTCATCAAAGAGCATGTGGAAAGGGGTACAGTTGAACTTTATTTTGTTGGAACTGAGTACCAATTGGCGGACTTACTTACCAAATCCTTGGCACCATCCAGGTTTGCTAGTTTAGTTCACCAAATTGGTATGCGATGTTTGACTCCAGAGGATCTGGAAAAGTTTTTTAAAACACAAGTGATTGTCAAACATCAAAACTATCTTTGTAAATATTTTTTTCTCTAAAACATAATACAAAAATATATTTCTCAAAAAAAAAAAAAAAAAAAAAAAAAAAAAAAAAAAAAAGAAAAATGCAAGTATAAAACTCTTTCAACACTATTTTTTTCTAAAAAGTCTTTAATCATTTAAAATTAGTGTTGAGGGGGAGGAAAAGTAACATTTTTTTTTTAATTTCTAAAAAATTATTTTACCTTTTATACTTGCATTTTACCAAAAACATTTACATTTTAACAAAAATAAATAAATTTTTTCTTAGTATTGATTCAAAAGGATATCGGGTTACTCTCCTTGATCAAAACCAGTTAATTTTACCATGATTCCAAGGTCGAGGGGGAGTATGACAAGTTGTTCTTTTCATATCGTGGTGTTGACTAACAAATGTTACATGTGAATAAGTATGTTAGTATTCAAAATAAATGTTAGTCAAGGTTAAGGGGCTAAATGTGTCAACACATGAAACTTGTATTAACCACGGTCAAAACTACCATTGACCCTTCACATTTACTGTTTCTGCAAACACATTTAATTTTCACCAACCATATCCTACGACTCACAATCATTCTATTGATCTAATCCACCATTCTTGAATCTGTAAGTGTTAACTTGTTTTGATTATGATTGCTAACAAGGGTTTTTAATTTTATTCCAATCCAACGGCTCAATTTTTCACAATCGATTAAATTGCTTTTGGAAGTTATGCGTAAAATCAAACCCAGATTTAAGTATTGTTTTGATTAAATTGATAGATGGGAAATGGTCATTAGATGTTAATAAGCATGTTTCTTAACTCCAATCACTCCCAGAAACACTAATCGATCATGTTTGAGATTAGGGTTCATGCGTATGAATTGGGGGTTCTTGAGTTTGATCATTAGGATGGTAATTAGTGATGGGGATAGTGTTTGTGTATGCCTAGGATCATGTGAATATAGGTTAATTGGATTTTAAACATGTTTTGTTCTTGAATCTAAGGGTTAGGGTTCGTATGTCACTAGCAGATCCTATCTTGTGATTTTGTGGATGTTTTGTGTTTATATTTGATACATATGATCCTTATGATGTTAATATTATTTGCCCCATGTTAATTTCTACCCAGAAACACTTTTGACTAATGATGTGATTGAGTGTTCATGCGTGTTTATGCGTTAAGTGTTATTAGGCATGATTACGTGTTAAAATGTATAAAATAAGTGTATTGGATTGATGTTTGATCAGTGGTAATGTTTGTGCACTTTCAGGAAACTCATAACTCAAATTACAAAAGGTGAATTTCTGGATATGACGATTTTACGCGTTAAATGTTCATCCTACGCGTAAGATTGAATCTTACGCGTAAGATTCGACACGTGGACAAATTGTGTCTTGGATAAGACACAGTTTACGCATAAAATTGTTTTTACGCATAAGTTCTGATCTTACGCATAAGTCTAGAACTTACGCGTAAGTCATTACCTACGCATAAGTTACAATTTACGCCTAAGGGAAATCCTACGCGTAATTTCATTTTTTACGCATAAGACCTATCTTACACATAAAATTGATCTTACGCGTAAGTTTCATTTTACGCGTAAAGTTCTAACTTACGCGTAGATTTTTGCTCTTTCGCCTTATTTCTTAACTTACGCTTAAGTCAGGTTACGCGTAAAACAACTACTTACGCGTAAACTTGTCAAAATTCCAAATTTTTTTCTAAGTGTTGGTAATTTCCAATGTGTAACTTGTTGTAAATGATAAACTTTGGTTGGAATTGAATTGTTTTATGTTTCTAACAAGTAAAATAACTCAAGTTTGTCACATAACATAAGTTTTTACACACACAAACCCCCACTGATCATCGACAAAACACGATAATCTAAGTGAACTCATGCTTAATGAATGCTAATACTAACATCATCAACAATTGCCATGTTTGTGTGTTTATGATCAATTCAGATGGCAGAACACAATGACATCCCATACGGACCAGAACCTGAACCCATTCGTGCATGGGAAGACACATTTCCTGAAAACTACTCCAGGAAGATTGGAAAGAACAACCTAAGAGTCAACTTCAACAAACTCACATGCAATGAGTCTTCTTGCCTTGTTGCTGTTGATGCTCTCATCTATCACCCGTGCAAAGTTCTTCTCACCAAATCTGCTGCAGTGGCATGCTTCTACATACATCAGTTTTGGCACACAATCCACCTGGACCTCCTGGAAGAGTCCTTTACTTGTATGCTTCACATGAGACAAGTCACGGTCGACAAGGATCTTCTCCGTAGTGCTCTTGGACTTCCCGAACTTGAACCGAATGAAGAGTATGACCAAGTTCCCACTGAAGAAGAATTGATAGAATGGCTGAGAGATATTGGGTATGATGAGTCTGAAGGGGTCATTACTAGTCACTCTAGGGTCAATATCAGATTTCTTCCACAGCCTTGGAGAACTCTCTACATCATAATTGCCAAGTCACTATCCGGCAGAGACACAGGCCATGAACACCCTAAGCTCCAACATCTCAGGCTGTTCTGGGCTATTGCTAATGTCAAGAAGGTTGATTATGCCAGCATTATCTGGGAAGATATTGTGTGGCACATACACCGCAAGACAACCAATATTCCTTTCGTCCGTTTCACCAAACTTCTTATTGCAAGCTTCCTTCATGAATATGATGACATTCCTCAAAGATTGAATGATGAGTTTCAGCACACATACAAGAATGAGGACACACTGAAGGTCATCAAGAGAATGGATACAAGTACAAGGAAACAGGGAAAGAAACTTCCAGATAGCCTCTTAACTGACAAAGTCAAGGCTGGCAATAACTACAAGTACTACCTACAAGCCATTGAAGCAGAGAAAGTTGGGTTCTTGGACGAAGCTGCTCTACCTTCATACATGCAGAAGAAAGGTAAGAAAGTTAGCAAATCGGGCAGCTCAGAAAGTTCTACTAAGTCCAAACCTAAGAAAAAGCCATCATCTAAGGTCAGAATTCCTGCACAGAAACCTACTGCTGAACCTGGCTGGTTTCCCTCACCTCCACTTTCTCCAAAACCTGCTGACTCTGAACAAACCGAATCCGACGAAGGTCCTATTTACAGTGAAGCCTATGCCAATATCACCAAGAAAGTCAATCTTGATGAAATTGACGATAAGGATTTGACGTTCGAAGATTGGGATAATATTATTGACGAATCTGCTGATTATGCTGAATCCCCCTCACACCTCTATCAACGTCCATTCACCAAAGCTCAAACAATTTTGGAAGAAGAAAGGATCAGAAGGAAAAAGATGAAGGAACCAATTACAGCTGTACAAGAGCCTGAAGGCCTTTCAGTCGAAGAAGAAAATGAACGGGCTCTCAACCTCGGTCTCCTTCACAGCCGAATTGATACATTCAATGCTGATATGCCTCCACCTCCTGTCTTCTCTCAGACCACCGAAGCTGGCGGCTCAAGCAGCATTCCTGAGCCTACCACAGGAATCACCTCTGACTTAGTTGTTTATGATACACCCTCAGTATCTCCCACTGACGTTGAGATGACTCCAGCAATGGGAGAGGAAGGAGAAGATGATCCTATGGATACCGATGCTCCAAGACTTATGTCTATGGAAGAAATGGAGCGTAGAGAACGGGCTCAGGAAGAGGAACTGAAAAGAAAACAAGAAGCTGAAGAGGCCAGACTTGAAGAGATTGCTCAAGCTAAACTGGAAGAAACGATCAGAATGGAAGAGAGCAGGAAAGCAGAGGAGGCAGCCAAACTGGCTGAAGAAAAGTCTAAGAAGGAAGAAGAAGTCAGGCTGGCTGAAGAACAAAGGCTTAAAGCCGAAGCTGATAGGCTGGCTGAAGAAAAACTTAAGAAAGAAGAAGAAGCCAGGGTTGCTGAAGTACTAAGACAGAAAGCTGAAGCTGAAAAACTGGCAGAAGAACTTAGGGTGAAAGAAGCAGCAGCCAAAGATAAGAAAGTTGTACAACCCGAACTACAGAAAGGAGATGTCAAAGACACAACCACCATTATTGAATCATCACAGTCATCACCTCCTGCATCTGAATCAACACATGGCAAATCAATCAAGAAACCGAGCTCCAAAGCCTCTGCTGCATCCAAACTACTCAAGTCTGCTTTCAAAAGAGTGCATGATAAGAAGAGAAGCAAACTAGAAGATCAGGTTGCTAAACTTGCAACCCAGGTTGCTGAACTATCTAAACTGAACACGAACGTCAACGAGCTACAAGATAAGGTTGACATTTTCCTAGCTAAAGACGTAACAGAGAACTTGGAAGCCGCATTAGCAGCTCAAGCACAAGAATACATGGCACAACACTTAGTGGCTGAGCTGAAAGTACTGCTGGCACCAATGAGAGACGAACTCACCAAGTTCGCTGAGCAAGCAGTTAAGAAAGTTATCCGATCAACAACCTTCACCCTTCGTGCCGACAAGTCTACTGCTCCTCTACCGGGACTATATCTGGATGATTTGGAAATTCAACTTTTGGACAAGCTGGCAAGCAAAACTACCTTATCTCCTGAAGAAGCCAAAGTCCTGGAAGCACTGAATAACAAACTGACTAAAGAGACCTGCAGCACAGAGGCCGATAAGCTGAAACGACAAAGAGATGATGAAGACAGGGATCCTAATTCTCAGGCAAAGAAACAGAAACAAGCCGAAGGATCCTCATCTCAGCACAAAACACCGGTAATTCCTCCTACCACAACAACTTCCTCACAACAACCGAAGGCATCCGGTTCTGCTCCCAAGGCACATGATCACTTTGAATACACCGGTGGTGACGACATTCCTATGCCCGATGAAGTTCCAGAACCATCTCCTAAGCAGAAGAAGAAAGATAAGAAAGGAAAGCATCAGCAACCTCAACCGGATACCTCAACTAAAGGCACCAAACCAAAGAAACCCAAAACCGTCCTTAGCTGGCTAGACCAAGACAATAGTGCCGAATACTCCTGGTTTGAGAAGATGATAAATTCGCAACCACCACTGGAAGACAATCATGAACCTCAAGATGGTCGTACAGTGGAATATGCTCAAATGATTCAGCAAAAGTTTAAGATGAAAAAGATGAATAAGAAAGAGCTGCGAAGAATCAAAAATGATGCTTTCAATCTTCTGAAAGATCGGTCTGCTAACTCAATCGAGCTTGAATACCATCTGGAAAATATTGCTCGAGCTATGTCAAGCAATATTGACTGGATCAACCCTGAATCATATGTCGATCCAGTCACTAAGAAAACCGCACCTTACATTACTGATTGGTCCAAACCACTACCGATGATTGGGAAGCCTAAGGAACCAAAGATCCCGTACAAGTTCTTCTACAACACAGACTTGGAATTCCTGACACTTGGCAGCAAGATCGAGAAGAAGTATGTCACCTCACTCGCCTTTCTCCCTGCAGCTCGATATCTCAACAATGCCATCGAAGAAGAAGCTTCAGCATTATTCGTCGACAAAATTGTTGAATATGACCGAGATGCACTTTATGGTATTCATCATTGGCCAACCAACCGGGCACAGTACTATCGAAGCAGCAGACTTAATCAGACGATGGGTGATGTAGAAAGTGATCTGAAGATAGTCTCCATTCAATTCATCTCGACTGTCACGTTCTTTGGGTACCCCTTCCTCAGCAAAATCACACTGAAAAGGCTTGATGAAAAGGAGTACGATATTTCCGAGTCTGACTTTCCACGACTACGTCTCAACGACATTGAAGACATGTACCTGCTAAAAGTTCAAGGAAAACTCTGTGGCTTGCCCAAAGACATACAGCTTGCCTTTATCCAAGCTCTTCTCATCTACATCAGGCAGATTGTCATAAGAGAAAGAGTTGAAGATCTTCAGTTAGGAGTGGAAAGTTACCAGAAGAAGCTCAATCTCACTAAACCAAACCTGTTTGACATCCCCGACCTTCAACGTCTACCTCAATACTCCTTGATCAGACGACCATTTGGGTTCACCTACCGAAGTATTAACGGTCGCAACTGCTTTATGGGATATGAAGAAATTCATAAGTTCTGTGATGAAACTCTCAAGTTCGTCAGAGATGGAATCAAAGGCAGAATCAATGATATTGAACTGGGTAAATCCAAAAGGTGGAACACAAATGACGCCCGGGATGCTCGCAGATTCATCTTCAGGATTGAAAACAGATTGAGGCGCAGGGATCAGTTTCGGAGGTTGGAGAGTTATGTTGGAGGCAGATCCAAATTTCCGGTGCTGACATTTCAGAGGCCTGATTGGTAAATCATTGTAAGCATTTGATTTGATTTGTCAATAATTTACTTCATAATGGTTTGTGCACGCATATCAGTGTACAACCCGTACTTGTAAAGAAAGGACCCTGAGGTACGCATCAGTGCCTCAATCCTAATATAAGGAGCGAAGGCTTCTTACTTTTGAGTAGAATTAATCAAACATTTATGATTTTTTCATAATTCTGCTCAAAAGGACAAGTATTTCACCTCAATAAGACCTAATCACTTGTTGAGGGGGAGCACTTGTCAAAACAAAATACTTTGCTCAAAATCAAAAAGTTCTTGGAGAATCTCCCCGTAAGACTCAAAAGGCATATTTTAATCTAAAAGATTATCAAAAACATCATCTTATATGCTATTTTTGAGGGGGAGAAAATGAAAAAGTGATTAAAATATACGAAGTCAATGCTTAAAAGTTGTATCATGTACGAGCTAGACTCAGTTTTAACCCAGGAATTGACAAGGCAATAAATGTTAGTAATATCGAAAAGACTTATCCTCGACGGGTAATAACATCAAGTTAGATATTAGAGCTAGTTGTCACCTAAAAGCTGACAATGTATCTCTTTATCTAACCACGTAAGCGTGTCTCGAAAAGGATTAGTCTTAGTAGAAATGTACCGTCTCGAGAAACTTTCTGTGGACTTGACCAGGCCGGGTAATAACTTCAAGCTAGTTTAACTAGTGATGTAAGCGTGTCTCGAATCGGTCCTGTTCACAGAAAGTGAATCAATTCAAAAGTGATTGCTCCTCCCGCATGTGCAAATTTATTAAATACTTATGAGCACATGTGCAGGGGGAGCCCTTCAAAAGTGTACGCAAAACTCTCAAAGTGTTAACCAAAATATTTGATTATCACCAACACTTTGAGAGATTTTTCTATCAAAGGTTTCTTGGCTACTGTCGGAGTTATAAGGTGATTAAGATAGGAATATCCGTCCTATGATCCGCCAGAGCCGGAGGGATCTACCCAAGGACATCCCCCATAGTTAGAATTAGAAGTCCTTAGGTATGATACGTAAAAGGAGAAAAGAATGAAAGGGAAAGAAGGAGTTGAAGAATTAAAAAGAAAAGTAAAGTAAAGGGTGAAAAGAAATAGCCCTCCTTATGTTCAACCTTAGGGCAGACACCGGGTTCAATACGTATGCTACTGGCTGTTGCAAAAGACAACACCGGTATTGAAGATTAAGTCGTCATGGACCCAGTGACGCAATGCACTAAACCTTCTTAACCACTCAAGTTCTCTTAAAAGGACTTGTTTCATTCTCACGGGGATCCCGCGTAATCTATCGACCTATCTCTTAGAGACGGTTGATATTGAAGCAGGAGACACCTCCGCAGTCTCCGCATAGGAAACCTAGGTGTGCACTTATAGAGTCTAGAGCCTTGAGATACATCAAAGATCTCTTAGGAACACTTAGTATTTCTACACCTGGTGTTCTACATCAATGGGCATCAGTTGTAAACTATCGAGTCCTTCGCAGATCTTAGCAATCTGCCGAGAACGTTTATGAGAGGATTACATAAGTATTTCTCAATGATTAAACGGAAATCCTGCCAGGGTCAACATCAAACAGCCCTGACAGCAGGTCACTTCGGTAACCCCACAAGGGTTACGCTTAGTGTTTGCGGTGGTTCCATTACGGTCTACAGTCGTGGAGTGATCCCCAGCGACTCACCCAGTCATTGAGCTACTCAGTAGGTCTCGTAAGCTCCTTCGGGAGTATCTGATATGGGAACGGCCTGGATAAGGATTAGAAGGAATCTTCACAATATGCTGTTGATGAGCTCTAACTCCTTATCCGTAAGTACCGGTTGTTTTATTGCTAACTGTTTACTCGCAGGTACCTCACTTCCATGATGATAGATTCCAACATGCTCATACATACATCTTGAAGTCAAAGAAAGCTCCCCCAAAGATCTTAGCAACACAAAGTTCAAAGAAAGATTCTACGGCAATTAGAAGAATCTACAAAGTATAAAGACAAAGATCTCAATGCATGAAAAAGGAACTTCTTGTAAGTGAAAGTCTAAAGATGTATGAGTATGTTGGAATGGCGTACAACCACCACAGACACAGGAGTGACGAACGGCAGACAACTTCATAATCCATCATTACCAAAGAACAAAGACAAAGAGCAAAGTACATTCACTATCATTCATTCATTTTGAAGACGTCTAGAGTTTTACATGTCACAAGTCACCGACAAAGATGAAGACGTCAAGCAACCGTGATGACCGACCCTTAGGGGGAGATTGTTGGGATCATACTTTAGTATTTAGTCAAGTCTCGGTCATTACATTTTGTAATAGGTTGCTTAAGTATTATTTCTTATTATTGTTTAAGTTAATGGGCAACATGTAAAAGCCCAAGAGGCCTTAAAAGCCCACGTTAAAAGGATAAGGGAGGAAGGGTGTGTTGCCCTAGCTCCTCCCTTATAAATAGTAAGCTTATGTTACATTTTATTTTGTTGGTTATTAGATTACCTTAAGGAAACTCTTGCACTTTTATCTTTCTTATTATCTTATAATCAACCAAGTCTATTTCTCATCTCATTTCTCTTTATATCATACTTGTGTTTACTAAATGGTGACCTAACAGTAATGCTTAACACTGAACATTTTTACAAATAACTGATCACTAGGCCAATTTTGCGGGCCAATTTAAATTTTTCATGGACTATGAACTATTACCTTTATTTCCAAAACGTATGATTGGTCACTACTGAATTACCGAGAAACTTGACGTAACTTGAATAGCTTCCACTCGCGAAATAGAACCTAATACCGACCTTGTGATGTATATATTATACGAACGAAACTATTATAAACTATACTATATATATATATACACATGATGATATATATATGTGCAAGCATTTTCGCGATAATCTTCGTAATCTATTTCTATATAAACTCCGACATGTTATTTTTCCCGAAACGTTTAACCACTCGATTTATTTTTTTTCTTTTGGACTGGGCCGATACCCGTACGCAAGCCAATACTATCTTTCTCTTTCTTTCTTCTTGGACCATAGACTAGCCCAACTACCATTTCTTTTTCTTTCTTTTCTCTTTGGGCCGAAACTACAATCACAAGCCCACGATGGCCTTGTTACAATTTTCCTTCTTTCTTTCTTGTTGAAGCCATGTCGAGACCAAGAGAAAACCAAAAACCACACAACCTTGCTCCATAGATTGCAACATATATGCATTTGAAACAATCTTGTCTTCCTTGTCCCCCTAAGAACTCGACACTACCACTATTCTTTTTCTTTCCTTTGCGTGTAAAAACCACCAAAGCCACCCTAATTACCTACACCTAAACACTTAAACAAATACAAGATTCTTAAACCCTTTCCAAAGGCTAATGACCAAAGGGTCTTATGTTCCATTACCCCCAACAAGGATCACATGCTCCCTTTGTCCATTCAAACCAAGTACATAAGCCTTTCAAAACCCCCTTGACCTAGACTTAAAGCCTCATCATAGCCACAATGACTTTGCCATCTTTAACAAGACCAAACATGAAACTCCCTTAACAACTTTGTCACCTTTCGAATGACACCACAAGGACTCACCCAACAAAAATCACATGTTTACTACCTAACCACCTTTGCTTCCTACTATTAAAACCATTACTGCATACTTCACAACTCACCATACTTTTAAAAATATCAAAACAAACCGCCTACTCTTTCCTTTTGGTTGCTGTCGAGACACAAGGGAACCATACAAGACGTTTGGGTCATTTTCGAGACTTTGGGTTATTATTTTCGATCGTGGGCTCATATTCAAGGAGAAGTTCGGGTTACAACTCACACACCTTCTCATTTCTCATTCAACCTCTTCACCACCCTTAAGGTGTTGTAAGTGACTTGATCCTATTTCAATACTTATTGTTTTCATCTTCTTTGTCATGCATACTATACATGTCTCGTTTCATTAAGAACCTAAAATATGAAAACATTTTCTTACAAGCATACCACACGACACTCCCTAGGAATGGCCACATATTTCGTTATTTTCATTTACAACGTATATATATTTTTCGACCACTCGGATCTTCGAAGCAAACAAAAGCAAGATCGACAAACATGCAAAGATTAGATCGTGTAACGCTAGCCTAAAACGTCCTAAACCTAAGCTTAGTCGAGCACCCTTTTAAATATTTTATAAAATCTGTTTTGGGCTTGATGGGCTAACGAGCCCAAATATGTTTTCCCTAATAATATTTTCGAAAAACAGAAGCATGAGACTCGAAATATTTTGTATCCAAAAACCGAATTTTTGTAACCTTTTATACTTTTAAAAATGATAACTTTTATAAATATAAAAGTCCACTTTTTCAAAACTTAACTTTGGACTATTTTTGCAAAAGATTTCGTTAAAGGACTAAAAGTGTCAAAACTTGGAAACTTTTGGACTACTTATGAAACAGTAAATTTTTAATAAAAGACAAGGGTATAAACTACCATTTTGAGAAAGATAAGTGAAAAAGTGTAAAAGTACCATTTTAGACTAAAAATGTAATTATTTTTTACCTAAGGGTTAAAGTGTAACTTTTGACATACTTAAAGGTTTATTTGATACAAATCTAATAACGTTTATTTTCCAAAAACATTTGACTTAATACATTTCTTTTTCAATATATATATATTAATACAAACTTATAATATACTAACTAAAAGTATTTAAATTAAATATTTTTATATAATACGATAATATTATACGTAAAATAATACTTAACCTTATAAATTATTTTTGAACCAGAGACATATTAAAATGAGTAATCCGACGTCATTTCATTTGAAGATACCACATTCGTCATTTGCGCATCGAGATCATTAAACCGATAGTAATATGTATATATCACGATAATTTAGGTCACGAGCCAGGAGCTATTCACTGCTTTTCATAAGCGTTATCAGTTCTCATATGAGCACTGGTTGATTTCTACATTACTGAGGTGAGTTCATAGTCTCACATTTTTATACTGTTTTCTAAACCCCGTGGGGAGATACATGCGATAAACCGAACACAAGTATTTCTAGTATGCGATTATTTTCCTGATATTGCCTAAGTTCCATATGCTGAAAGTCCCTCTTTCACGAACCTTAATCACTTCAGAGTGAGCGCGAAATATAGTTGATAGATCTATTGGGACCGGCAACCTTAATCACTTCCGCTATGTTCTAAAATTTTCGGGGTGTTACACAACACACTTGGATACGTGAGTAAGGCAATATAGTTCTCGAGTCACTTTTTGCATCAATTGGATTTCCCTAAGCACATGTGAGTTCATAGCCTCATACTTTATTTTAAAACTTTCACTTTAAATGCTTTACAAACCCTGTGAGGGGGATACATGCTACTTGTTTTACTTAAAACCGAATACAAGTCTTTTTCTTTGGTTGTTGCACAAGTAAACTAACTGTCACCATTACATAACTAAAATTCATGAATCTAATCGTTTGGGATATTTTACCCACACGAACGCGAATATAGTTGATAGATCTATTGGAGTTTGACAACTCCCGTTGGTATTAACATCTTTCTGGATGGTACCAATAAGTACTATATTTGAACCCACTGAAGGATTAAATTTGGCAAGTTATCCTTCCCATCCCCTCATGGTCGGGTCTGCAGCCCCCATGACCCGGATTGTTAACGTGTGGTTCATGAGCTTAGTGCAACACACCCCACTCTTGATAATTGTGCATGCATCACAATTATCACACACATAACATTTTCCCAGATGGGTGTAACAACGGAATGCAGGGAACTTGTATTCACTAACACTTAAACCAATGACTCTCACTCAACATCTAGTGTTGACTTTTAAGCATGTATTCTAGGTATGTCACATCAACGGAGATATGGCAGAAGGAGGCAATGAACTCGGAGGACTTTCAAACCGGTTATCATTCCAACATAACTTAACACCTAGACTTTGGGACCTCATCAAAAGTAAAAGTATATCTTTTACTAATAAAACTCTGATAATTAAATGAATGATAACTAAATTTCTAAAAACATCTCTTTTCGAGTCTTTTTCTATTACTGTAACTGTGATTCTATGAAGTAATACCCCAAACACTTATTCCGCTGCGAACAGTGAAAAATGGAAGTTACAGATTGGCATCTGAGCTTCAGTTGTAGAGAACAAGGTCAAAACCTAAACTACAACTATTTTTCCTAAACCCGAGAAAGTCCTCAGTACTCCTGCCATTCTCCGTAACTATACATACTAAGGTTAGTATAATAATTGCCTGCTTAACTGCTAAATGATTTATAGTATTTTACTATTATATAGTTATGTCTACTCCCCGCTATTCTACCCCCGTCTCATCTAGTTTACATCCGGATAATGATCTTCCCTCTCTAAATGTACTAGATTATTCCCCTAAACCATATATTCCCAATCACTTAGAAGACTCTAGAAATAGTTTAGATACACCTTCACCCTTAGGTTATATACCTAAATATAACCCAAGGCAACCCTACACTTTAGGACCTACACTTTACTTAGTAAACCCTCCCATTTTATATTGGAAAGATGAATTTGGAGAAAACCCCACTAGGACAACTTTAGAAAATGAGGAAAATCAGTTAGTGATGTGTGGGGTTTGCACCAGGCTTTACCTCTCAAGGGATCTCGAGAAGCTTACAACCCCCACCAGGCAGTGTACCTGATCGATGTAGTATAGTATAATGACAAGTACCGGGGGATTGATCGTTCAGCTAGGAATAGTGTCGCTAGGATTAGAAAACCTAAAGAGTAGGTCTAGAGATGAGGGATGATTCTTTTTGTATTTTTTATATTTTTTTGGAAAGCAAGTAAAAATCTCGGGTATGAAGGATTTGGGCGGAATTAGTTGCTATTCAACTAACCCAATACTAAGATGCAATCAAAATAAAATACTAGAAATGAAAATAAACTAAATTAAATTAAGGTTGTGAGCAATAAATGGGAGAAATGTGTTTACTTAGATTTCACTACTCCCTAGACATCTTTTACACGTTAATGACTTGTTATAGTTGCGTGGATGACGGATTGTATTCCTTAATACCATTCACGGGGTGGCGTACTTACTTCCCCAATCCTATGAGTGTCTACTTCACTCCTATGTCAAGCCGGCTAAGAAGCTCCTAACATGGGATCATTAGAATTTACTAATGCATTAAATACAACCAATAAAACCTAGTACACATCGGTTCATGTTTCCTAAGACGTTCAAGCATGTTACACAATGGAGATCTGCCAGTTTTCTTAAGCCAAACATTGAAATCATTCATCTAATACAACCATAAACAAGTAATCAACACATAATTAACATCTAGGTTTCATTAGATCTAAGCAAACACAAGATAAATCTAGCCTAGCATGTAGAAATCAAGACAAGCACAAGATATAGACAACCAACACATAGACATATTGATTGAATTAAGAGAAGACTTATCTCAATAGCACATGAAAGGATTCAAGGGGTGAAAGCCCTTGAATATACTGTAAAATAAGAGCTAGGGTTCACAAAGTTCGGCCCTAGGGTTTCTCCACACAGGTTCCTCTTTAATGAATGAAAAATAGAAAACTATATATAGAGTTTAGAAGGTGACGGCGTTAAGAACAAATGTCTGACGCCGTCATCTCGCCGCCAAATAGTTCCTCGGACTGCCTAGATCTCGGTCTGACGCCGTCATGTAGTCTCCTTATGCAGGCCGTCACGAATTTAACTCTTGACGCCCTTGTTGTGACGCCGTCAGGTTTGTACTGGATCGTCACCACTTTTACTCTTGACGTCGTCATGAATTTCCTCTTGACACCGTCATACACTGTTCTCAGCATGGAAAATTAAGTCTTTGGCGTTTTCTTCACTTTTATGCTCCAAAAACGTCCGAATTGCTTCCTTTTCCAGATTTCACTCCCAAAGTACCTAAAATCACAAAAGGAACGATTTAGGGCAATGTTTGATCAAATAAATTCAATTCCGGGCTTAAATGACCCCCTAAAAGTGGTTCATTTTTCGCCTCATCAGTTAGAGAAAATTTTAAATAATTTAGATGAAATTTTTCTTGACCTTCTAGAGAAGATAATAGGGAATGGAAATTCCCCTTACACTTTAATTTTTACATACTTTACAATAAACTAATCTAATGACTCGAATTAAGAAAATCATAACACTTGAAGTACTTTTAAGATTAACGCACATATGGGGGTCATAAATGATGTTCTTCCCCATTACTCCATAAAATAAGTACTTTACCCATGAGTCCCAATCGTCCCAAAACAATATGTACAAGGATATGACTCGACTTAGCAACCATGTAATCAATTAGATAGTTAACTAAGGGTTTAACAAATAACAATAATGCACTAAAGATGAGTGCATACACGAAAGGCTAAGGCGATTTGGGTGTACATTTAAGTGGGGTGTAACAAATTCTTCCCTTAAGTAAAATGCTTAAAGTTAGAAACAAAAAGATAGGATGGGAGGGGTGTACTAGGGGTTTCGTGTACTAAAAATGAGTACAACGCTAATGGTGTGGGAAAAATTAATTGACTTAACTAGCCAAATAATATGACTTAAATGGTCAAGTAATTATGATACGGGTTTAACACAAGGGTGATCCTAATGCCTCTTATCGTGTAGTAAATCCTACAACACGAATGTAGTCTCACTAGTGGTCTCGGGATGCATCACTAACGCAAGTTCTAAAATCTAAATGCTACCGGTACACTCATAAGCACCAATAATGAATGCTTTTCCTATCAAATCTAAAGGCGAACCTCACATATTTGGGTGGAAAATTTTTTAAGTGGTACGGTTTTGTGCTAGTCATACAATCTCCTATCCATGAGACGCTTGCTATGGCTAAAGTTTCACTCCTAAATGTTGTAAAAAAATTTAAATTTGGCGCTAAAATTGCACTAACAAGTATTTCTCATAGTTTTATTACACATCTACTATCAAACAAACAAACTCAAGCGAAAGTGTATCTGTAAGGTATCATCATTTTACCCTCCTCTTACACTTAAGATGAACATTGTCCCCAATGTTCAAGTAAATAATGTAAAAGTGATATAAGTAAAAAGAATGAAATCAAATACTCCCCTGATTCGCTCGGTATGGATAATAAGGTGGCCAGGTTAAATCTTCCTCCAAGAAAATGAACAATCAAAGCTTCCCTTCCAGAAAAATAAATCATCTTCTTGTCATATATAACCTGTAAATCCTGAGAAAACAGACAAGGCAACCTCGCATAAAATCGGCGGCAATCTACATATGTTACTAAATCCTAGAAAACAAAATAAGATATAATGCTTGTGGAATGATGTTTGCAGATTTCCTGGAGATTATAAAACTAATAATTCAACAAAAACTTTAAGACTCGGTTAGAAAAACAAAACTGGTAAAATTTCCAGATTTTTACACGTGACGCCGTCAAGAGTAAACTCATGACGCCGTCAGAAGTGACCTGCAGAAATTCTTATGTTAAGTTTCCGGAAAATTTCTGGAAAAACTTGGTTCTACTTCCTGGAAAATCCTGCAAAACATCATTATGACTCGATCCAAGCATTTGACTCTAACAAATACGAATATACATGTTCATTTAATATTGTGGAGCATCATGATCGGTTTGTTTCTTAAAAACATATTTGGGGTTTCCCCTTACACTTATCTTTTGCAAAATACCCTTGGGTGAAATTAAGACTAGGCCAAACAACAAAATAAAGTATTTCCACTATTTAGTTTTGAAACATGATCTACCAACAATAAAAATAAATCATGCATACGGAAGCAAATAACAAACAAACAAAATAAAAATCACACAAAACATGGGTTGCCTCCCAAGAAGCGCTTTTCTTTATTTACGAGTCTTGTAGCTAGACTCAAGGTCATGGGTTACCGTGTATCGCTTATGCTCACATAACCAAGCGTGAGCCATCTAATGGTCGCCTCATCTTTCTTATAATCATCTCCTAACTCTAAACATCCACGATAGTATATTTTATTCTTTTCATGAGTATATTTAAGCCCTTTTCTCTTATCATTCTCACTTAGCATTTCTATGGGCGGATACCTACTACACTTCTCCATGGAAAAATCCTTGAACCTAGGGTGTGCACGGGGCATTTGCTAGACAAAATCTTCATCCCCATCCGAGAATGTAATTAACCCTTCCATAAGTTTTTCATCAAGGTTTGTCAATCTTTTGAAAGGTTTTCCAAACACAACTTCGGTTAACTTATCATCAATAAATTCTCCTAGATTCTCCATAACCATGAACTCAACGAGATAAACAAAGCTTCCAACAAACACATGTAGTGGTATTGCCCTAGCAATAATATTTTCCCCTTTGTATTCTAACTCATCTACCATGATTTTATTATATCATTACGCGAGATTATGTTTATTGGGAGAGATGAGTTAAGATAGGCGTTAAAGCTCCTAAATCTGATATTACAAGGAAATTGCATGTTGAATGAACTATCACTCTCAATCCTTGTTCTAGGGTCGACATACCTAAGAGGGTTCACTTCCTCTTCCATCATATCCTCATTAATCACATCACCATCATCAAGATCCTCATCGGAGTCTGAATAGTAAAGAGGACTAGCCCTATGGTCATTATCATGGTCATACTCCTTTAACTAAGAATTATTGTCAAAGTGGTGGTTAGGCGAGAGGTTAGGTGGGTTCTCATTTTCCACTAAAGGGATTGGGGTGGGCATTTGGAAAATCCTACGACGAAAAACATGAATAACAGGAATCAAACGGTCAATGTTATTGTTATCCATCGAGATAGTTTACGAACAAAGGACACAAAGAGATAAGATAGACTAAAGAGAACCTAAAAATAAAAATAAAATCTTACTAGAAAGGAATCTAGCAAGTAGACCTAACAAAAAGAGATTCTAACCTAGATAATAACTATTCCCCGGGCTGCGGTGCCAAAAACTTGATGCGTAGGGTTTGCACCAGGCTTTACCTCTCAAGGGATCTCGAGAAGCTTACAACCCCCACCAGGCAGTGTACCTGATCGATGTAGTATAGTATAATGACAAGTACCAGGGGATTGATCATTCAGCTAGGAATAGTGTCGCTAGGATTAGAAAACCTAAAGAGTAGGTCTAGAGATGAGGGATGATTCTTATTGTATTTTTTATATTTTTCTGGAAAGCAAGTAAAAATCTCGGGTATGAAGGATTTGGGCAGAATTAGTTGCTATTCAACTAACCCAATACTAAGATGCAATCAAAATAAAATACTAGAAATGAAAATAAACTAAATTAAACTAAGGTTGTGAGCAATATATGGGAGAAATGTGTTTACTTAGATTTCACTACTCCCTAGACATCTTTTACACGTTAATGACTTGTTATAGTTGCGTGGATGACGGATTGTATTCCTTAATACCATTCATGGGGTGGCGTACTTACTTCCCCAATCCTATGAGTGCCTAGTTTACTCCTATGTCGAGCCAGCTAAGAAGCTCCTAACATGGGATCATTAGAATTTACTAATGCATTAAATACAACCAATAAAACCTAGTACACATCGGTTCATGTTTCCTAAGATGTTCAAGCATGTTACACAATGGAGATCTGCCAGTTTTCTTAAGCATAACATTGAAATCATTCATCCAATACAACCATAAACAAGTAATCAACACATAATTAACATCTAAGATCTAAGAAAACACAAGATAAATCTAGCCTATCATGTTGAAATCAAGACAAGCACAAGATATAGACAACCAACACATAGACATATTGATTGAATTAAGAGAAGACTTATCTCAATAGCACATGAAAGGATTAAAGGGGTGAAAGCCCTTGAATATACTGTAAATACGAGCTAGGGTTCACAAAGTTCGGCCCTAGGGTTTCTCCACAGAAGTTCCTCTTTAATGAATGAAAAATAGAAAACTATATATAGAGTTTAGAAGGTGACGGCGTCAAGAACAAATGTCTGACGCTGTCATCTCACCGCCAAATAGTTCCTCGGACTGCCTAGATCTGGGTCTGACGCCGTCATGTAGTCTCCTTATGCAGGCCATCACGAATTTAACTCTTGACGCCCTTGTTGTGACGCCGTCAGGTTTGTACTGGATCGCCACCACTTTTACTCTTGACGCCATCATGAATTTCCTCTTGACGCCGTCATACACTGTTCTCAGCATGGAAATTAAGTCTTTGGCGTTTTCTTCACTTTTATGCTCCAAAAACGTCCGAATTGCTTCCTTTTCCAGATTTCACTCCCAAATCACCTAAAATCACAAAGGGAACGATTTAGGGCAATATTTGATCAAATAAATTCAATTCCGGGCTTAAATGACTCCCTAAAAGTGGTTCATTTTTCGCCTCATCAGTTAGAGAAAATTTTAAATAATTTAGATGAAATTTTTCTTGACCTTCTAGAGAAGATAGAAAAAGGTCATGATAATAACTTAGGTAATCAACCTGACTATAGTAGTTTAAGAAATACCCTACAAGAAAACCGTTTTAAGGTAGCTAAAATACAGAAAAACCAAAATGAAACACCATAAAATAGCCTTTACCCGCTTTGGGGTTTTTACTTTAGAAAAGATAATTGATGATGATGAGTAAAATCATCAATCAAACCTAGAAAAGACAAACTCTTGGAATTAGGAAAAACCTTAGAAACCCCTAAGTAATATGCCTTTTATAGCCTTAAGGGTTATGCCCTAGAATAATTAGTGCCTATAGGTAATATAAGATAGGAAATCAATAAAATAAGTTAAGTTTTAGAAACTACCTAGTGCCCCTCAATTAGGATAATTTAGATAAACTAGATTTAGGTATGCCTCTCCCATGTTACCCTATGCCTCTCCCATGTTACCCTATGTCGTCCCTAACCCAATAGTAACCCTTAGGAGAATAGATATAACCCATAAAACATAACAAGTTAGGTACTTGTTATAACCTACCCCGAACCTTTAAACCCTAGGAATTTAGGAAAACTACCCCGATGCCTTAGATACATAGATTCTCTAAACTGTTTTAAACTCCCCTCGTACTTCCTTCTTCCTAAACCCAATTCTTTCAAACACTCTCCCTTATCAATGGTGAGAATTCTAATTCTACACCATAGAGATCTAAATTCTTTCTCCTCTTATCTCTAAATCCTCACTACTTCATTAGCTTTCTTAAGCTATCTTTTCCCTAGTTAAAGAGTCTACCCCTAACTATCCCATATGCAAATATATGATAGTCATATGCAAGCATATTCCTATCCTTTCCCTCTTTATTTCCTTAGATTACTATGATTTTCCCGAATTAGTTTTCCCCATCCCCTTAGTAAAACCCGAACCATATTCTTTAGGATTACCGTACTCGAGGTTAGAAATAACTTTAGGATATTGATAAGGCAAAAAGTGTTACGCTTTTAGGACATTTAAGCCCTAAGTCGTGATTATTTGATCAAATATTGCCTCAAATCGTTCCTTTTGTCATTTTAGGTACTTTGGAGAAGAAATATGGAAAATGAATCATTTTTGGACATTTTTGGAGCGAAAAGTGAAGAAAATGGCAAAGTCTCCAAAATCAAGCTGGAAATAGTACCTAACGGTGTCATGCTTTGCATGTGACGACGTCATGTTTTGGTAAAGAGGTGGATATAAAGTTTACATGAGACACGCCAGAATGTTTTTGGGACTTAAAGAGTGACGGCGTCATGCTTTGGGACGCCTAGGCCGTCAAGAGCAACTTTACAAGTGACGGCCATATGATGAATTACAAGTGACGGCATCAGATCTGGATCTAGGCAATCCGAGAAGAGTATTGGTGGCTAGTTGACGGCGTCATAGGTACAACGTGATGCCGCCAGATGTGTAATCTCTATATATAGTTTTCAAATTTTCATTCATTAGAGGAGAGAACTTTTGGAGGAACTTTACCACAAACCCTAGGTCGAATTTTCACCTTCTTGTAATGGTTTCAAACCCTTCTTTCATCCATGTTTGAATAAAGATAAGTCTTGCAATAATCATTCAATATGTCAATGTGTTGTTTGATTCTATCTTATGCTTGTCTTCACTTTAACATGCTAGACTAGGTTTGTTTGTGTTTGCTTAGATGTAATGAAACCTAGCTATTGATTGTTGGTTGATTGTTTGTTATTAATTTCTGTGGATGAATGATTTCGATGTTAGGCTTAAGAAAACTGGCTAATCTCCAATTGGTAACTTGGTTCAAAATCTTAAGAAACATGAATCGGATGTGTACTACGATTTTAATGGTTGTATTTAATGCATGAGTGACTACTAAGGAGGCCATGTTAGGAGCTAGTTGACGGCTCGACATAGGATGAGGTAGAAGCTTATAGAGTTGGGAAAGATCGTACACGGCCCCACGAATGGTATTAAGGAATATAACCCGTCATCCACGCAATTGTAACAAACTAGTCAATTAATGAAAGATAGCTAGGGAGTAGTGAAATCTAAGTAAACACGTTTCTCTCATTATTGTTTTTCTCAATATTTACTTTCTTGTTATTTTATTTTTCTTTCATTTGTAGTTATTTGGGTTAGTTGACTAGCAACTAATTCCGCCCACTCTTCCAATACCCGAGATTTTTACTTGCTTTCCATAAACCATAAAAATACAAAAAGAATCATCCCTCACCTCTAGACCTAGTTTAATTAAGTTTTGATCCTAACGAACACTATTCTCCAAGTAGAACGATCAATCCCCCGGTACTTGCCACTACACTATACTATATCGGTCAGGTACACTGCCTGGTGTGGATTGCAAGCTTCTCGAGATCCCTCAAGAGGTAAAACCTTTTGCGTAGGCGCAATCCCACGCATCAGATATCTCTAGAAAACATAAACTTAAGTATAGAATACCTTACTAAGATAGGCTATCTAAGAAACCCATGGGACATCATTGATGAGCTTGCATTCGATAATAATAAATTATGGGAAGTTGCCCATGTTATAAACTCGGCTGTCAAAGCAATTTCGTCACCAGGGGGACTACTTAACTCTCCAAAGAAAGCCTTTGTGAACTTGAGAAAAAGGTTGACTATCTCATGGAAAAACAAAAGGGACTTTTAAGTCCAAGCCGAGCAACGATCAACTCTATCTCAAATATAAATCCAACACCATTGTCCGAATCACCTCTTAGAGAGAATGTCGAAACCTTCCAAAAATATGCTCGACCCTATTCACCTCTTCAAGACCTCAGTCCGGAATTTGAAACTCGAATGAGCGAATATATGTCAACCCATTCTGAAAGGTTGGCAAAATTCGAGGAGGTCGTCTATAGACAAAAGGAGGAGATGCAAGAGAAAATGGCGGAAATGATGTTCCTATTGGAAGAATACTCAAAAATAAAAACTCCGGAAAAGGTGTTGATGAGGAAGGAAGGCGTCACCCCCACTACCAAGTTTTTTAAGTCTATATCCAATGTCCACAAAAGCATTGAAGAGGAGGAAACCCCTATTGCACGGACCATTGAGGAACCACCAAAATCTCAACCATTATGGTACCATCTAAAACGTAATATAAATGAGAAAACCATAACCAACTGGATAAGGGGTGATGGACGTAACCAATCGTCCAAAATGGTCCCTGAAGGAGAAGAAGAAGGAGAAGGTGAATATGATACATTACCTGGGGGGCCAGTATACGAGAAGCTACTTAAGCAAAAAGTGTCTACGAAGCAATTGGCTTATGGGAACTTCGAAATACTAGCTAGCATTGGGAAATTGCAATATTTGGATGCTTTCGCCGATCAAGGATCAGAAGTAAACCTGATGCTCTTAACCATTTATACTCAGCTCACTAAAGAGGTATCGGCCACTACCCGTGTTAGGCTTTCCTTTGCTAGTCACTCTTACGTGTATCCTTTGGGAATTACAGGGGATATGCTAGTCAATGTGGCAGGTTTCATGTATCCCGTCGATTTCATGATCATCAATGATAAAGAAAATGAGTGTATGCCAATAATCCTTGAAGCACCATTCCTTACCATAGCAAGAGCTGTCATTAAGTATGAAAAGGGGGAACTGAGCTTAAGTCAGTAAAAAGGAAAATTCACTTTCCTATGACCCCACGATATGTGAGAGAAAGCATGATGGAAAGGAAGCTAAAAAACAACGCCGACACACCGCATAATCATGTTCAAGAAAAAATCCTCGCATGTGAGGCAAGAATCAAAAGCTACAAAGAAGCTAAGCTTGAGAGATGCAGAAGTAGGGATAAAATTCATGTTGAATTTGAGTACAATCAGCGGATAGAGAATCATGCCCCGTTTATGGAAGGAGACTTAGTACTCCTAAGACATTTAGGGATAAAAGAGCCTCCCAATAAATCAAACTCCTGGTGGTATGGACCATTCACAATCAAAAACTTAGGTCACAATGGGATAGCACTCTTGAACAGCAAAAGGAGGGGAGAAATGACTGTGAATGTCGAACGATTGAAACATTACCACCCGAGTAACAAGGATTCTATTGACAAGGGATACATCATATTGCGGGACGAGGTCACGCGACATCCCATGACTTTGAGTCTAGCTACAAGACTCGTAAATAAAGAAAAGTGCTTCTTGGGAGGCAACCCAAGCTTTATTTGTTTGATTGTTTGTTTTCTGATTTTATTTGTTTCCGTATGCATGTTTTATTTTTATTGTTTGTGGCTCATGTTTCAAAATAATTTGTGAAAATGCTTTATTTTGTTTTTAACCTCGTCTTAATTGCATATAAAGGTATTTTGCAAAAGATAAGTGTAAGGAAAATCTAAATTTGTTTCTAAGAACAAGATTGAACATGAATCGCAACAATATTAAACAAATGTGCATATTAGTATTTGTTTGAGTTAAATGCTTGTATCGAGTCATAATGATGTTTTGCAGGATTTTCATGAATTAAGGCGTGAGTTTTTCCAGAAATTTTTCAGAAACTTAACATAAAATTTCTGCAGCTCACTTCTGATGACATCAGGATTATAACCTGACGGCGCCAAGTGTAAAATTCTGGAAATTTTGCAAGTTTTGTTTTTTCTGCCAGAGTCATAGAGTTTTTGCTAAATCTTTAGTTTTATAAACTCTAGGAAATCTGCAAACATTCATTCCACAAGCATTATATCTTAATTTTCTTTCTAGGATTTTATTATGTATAGAGTTTGCTGCCGATTTTACGCGAGGTTTGCCATGATTGTTTTCTCAGTTTTAACAGGTTATATTGGACAAGAAGATTATTTATATTTCTAGAGGGAAGCTTTCAACGTTCATTTTCTTGGAGGAGGATCTAACCATGTTATCGCATTATCCATACCGAACGAATCAGGGGAGTATTTGTTCATACTTTTACCTTTGTCACTTTTACATCCTTTTTATTGAACATTGGGGACGATGTTCAGCCTACGTGTAAGGGGAGGGTAAATGATTGATGTTTGGGAATTGCACCAGGCTTTACCTCTCGAGGGATCTCGAGAAGCTTACAACCCCCACCAGGCAGTGTACCTGATCGTTGTAGTATAGTATAGTGACAAGTACCGGGGGATTGATCGTTCAACTCAGGAATAGTGTCGCTAGGATTAGAAAGTCTAAGAACTAGGTCTAGAGGTGAGGGATGATTCTTTTTGTATTTTTATGGTTTTACGAAAGCAAGTAAAAATCTCGGTTTTGGAAGAGTGGGCGGAATTAGTTGCTAGTCAACTAACCCAATAACTAAGATGCAATCAAAATAAAATAACAAAAATGTAAATAAAGCTAATTACTAATGTGGTGTGAACAATAAATGGGAGAATTGTGTTTACTTAGATTTCACTACTCCCTAGATATCTTTTACATGTTAATTGTTTGTTACAGTTGCGTGGATGACGGGTTATATTCCTTAATACCAATCGTGGGGTGGCGTACGTACTTCCCCAACTCTATAAGCTCCTACTTCACTCCTATTTCGAGCTTGGAAGAAGCTTCTAACATGGGATCACTAGAATTCGCTCAAGCATTAAATACAATCATAAAAACCTAGTACGCATTGGTTCATGTTTCTTAAGACGTTCAAGCAAGTTACACAATGGAGATCTGCCAGTTTTCTTAAGCCTAACATCGAAATCATTCATCCATTACAACTATAAACAAGCAATCACCTTATAATCAACATCTAGGTTTCATTACATCTAAGCAAACACACAAGAGATCTAGCCTAGCATGTTAAAATCAAGACAAGCGTAAGATATATTCAAACAACACATAGACATATTGAATAAATTGAAATGATACTTGTCTTAATTGAACATGAAGGGTTTCAAGGGGTGAAAACCCTTGAAAATACTAAAAACGTCATGCTAGGGTTTATTAAGTTCAACCCTTAAATTCTCTTCTCTTTAGAATGAAAATTACAAAGAGTATATATAGATTTCCAAAGGTGACGGTGTCAAGAAGAAATTTCTGACGCCGTCAACCTGCCACCCATAATATTCTCGGACTGCCAAGATCCAGATCTGATGCCGTCATGTATATTTCTGTTCTGGGCCGTCACCACTTTCACTCTTGACGGCCTTGATTTGACGCCGTCACGTTTTCTCTGGACCATCATCATTTTTGCTCAGGACGCCGTCATAAAATTGCTCTTGACGCCGTCTGTTCCCAGCAAGGAAAATTAAGACTTTGCCGTTTTCTTCACTTTTATGCTCCAAAAACGTCCAAAATGCTTCCTTTTCCAAAATTCACTCCTAAAGTACCTAAAATCACAAAAGGAACGATTTAGGGAAATATTTGATCAAATAAATTTAAATTCTGGCTTAAATGACCCCCTAAAAACGGATCATTTTTCGCCTCATCATATACCCTTACACTTGATATTTGCTTGTCCTCAAGCAAATGCGCTTTTATTCTAATCAAAATACAAGTTAGGGGTCATTTAACACTAATATAAAAGTAATTACAACAAATAATCGTTCCACTAAAGACCAAAGACAAGCACGGAGGTCATACACTAGCACCTCACAAATAGTGTTTAGATACTCACATCTCTCAGGTGTAATAAAGTATATATCACAATATGGAAATGAAAAACGTCTCTCACTACCTGTCATAGCAAAATAGATTACCATAGGCTTGGGAAACGATCAAACCTCCACCACATGGCGTAAGCACCTAGGATAAACTATCAAAGAGGTCTTTTAAAGGGTTATAACGTTAGGTCTAGGGATATGGGATACACGGTTTTGTTGGATATAGGCAATCTTTATTAGTGGCGAGTTAATTATCTTGGTTAATTACATGTACAATATGGCGTTGCTAAGCCAAGACTAGACTCGACTTAAGCTAATAAATCAAAAATAACAAAAACATAAAATAACATAAAATGAAACGGGATGGTAGTCCGTATTTTTTTTCTCTTTTCTTTTTCTATTTTTTTTTATTTTTATTTTTCGATTTTTTTTTTATTTTTATTTTTTATACACTCTTACCCTACCATCCAAAATAATACATTATAGGGAATGAACATTCCCCTTACACTTGAATTTTTACATACTTTACAATAAACTAATCTAATGACTCGAATCAAGATAATCAAAATACTTGGAGTACTTTTAAGATTAACGCACACATGGAGGTAATAATATTATGTTCTTCCCCATTACTCCATAACATAAGTACTTTACCCATGAGTCCCAATCATCCCAGAACAATATGTACAAGGATATGACTCGACTTAGCAACCATGTAATCAATTAGATAATTAACTAAGGGTTTAAACAAATAACAATAATGCACTAAAGATGAGTGCATACACGGAAGGCTAAGGCGATTTGGGTGTACATTTAAGTGGGTTGTAACAAATTCTTCCTTTAAGTAAGATGCTTAAAGTTAGAAACGAAAAGATAGGCTCGGAGGGGTTTACTAGGGGTTTCGTGTACTAAAAATGAGTACAACGCTAAGGTGTGAGAAAAATTAATTGACTTTACTAGCCAAATAATATGACTTAAATGGTCAAGTAATTATGATACGGGTTTAACACAAGGGTGATCCTAATGCCTCTTATCATGTAGTAAATCCTACTACATGAATGTAGTCTAACTAGCGGTCTCGGGATGCATCACTAACGTAAGTTCTAGAATCTAAATGCTACCGGTACACTCATAAGCACTAATAGTAAATGCTTTTCCTATCAAATCTAAAGGCAAACCTCAAATATTTGGGTGGAAAATTTTTCTGAATTGTACGGTTTTGTGCTAGTCATACAATCTTCTATCCATGAGACGCTTGCTATGGCTAAAGTTTCACTCCTAAATGTTGTAAAAAAATTTAAATTTGGCGCAAAAATTACACTAACAAGTATTTCTCATAGTTTTATTACACACCTACCATTGAACAAACAAACTCAAGTGAAAGTGTTTACGATAAGGTATCATCATTTTACCCTCCCCTTACACTTAGGATGAACATTGTCCCCAATGTTCAATTAAAAAATGTAAAAGTGAAATAGGTAAAAGAATGAAATCAAATACTCCCCTGATTCGCTCGGTATGAATAGTGTGGTAACAAGGTTAGATCTTCCTCCAAGAGAATGAACAATCAAAGCTTCCCTTCCAGAAAAATAAATCATCTTCTTGTCATATATAACCTATTAAACCCGAGAAAACAAACAAGGCAACCTCGCGTAAAATCGGCGGCAATCTATATATGATAACAAATCCTAGAAAACAAAGTAAGATATAATGCTTGTGGAATGAATGTTTGCAGATTTCCTGGAGTTTATAAAACTAAAGATTTAACAAAAACTTTAAGACTCCATTAGAAAAACAAAATTTCCAGATTTTTACACATGACGCCGTCAGGAATTTCTTCCTGACGCCGTCAAAAGTGACCTGCAGAAATTCTTATGTTAAGTTTCTGGAAAATTTCTGGAAAACTTATGTCTTACTTCCTGGAAAATCCTGCAAAACATCATTATGACTCGATACAAGCATTTGACTCTAACAAATACGAATATACATGTTCATTTAGTATTGTGGAGAATCATGATCGAGTTTGTTTCTTAAAAACATATTTAAGGTTTCCCCTTACACTTATCTTTTGCGAAATACCTTTGGATGAAGTTAAGACTAAGCTAAACGACAAAATGAAGTATTTTCACTATTTTAATCTGAAACATGATCTACCAACAATAAAAATAAAGCATGCATACGGAAACAAATAACAATCAAACAAAATAAAAATCACACAAAGCATGGGTTGCCTCCCAAGAAGCGCTTTTGTTTATTTACGAGTCTTGTAGCTAGACTCAAGGTCATGGGTTACTACATGACCTCATCGTTGGTTTCACTCTCTAGGTCATCTCCAATATTAGTTTTGTATTCCGGACCTAGTTGCAAGCATTCTTTTTAGAAACCAAGTATCCTATTCATCACATACTCTACTCCTCTACGTCTAACCTCATCATTCCTATAGTAAACCGCTTGTTTGTGTTCCTTTACTATGGTTGATAGGAGGCGGTATTGTTCAACCTTATAAGGCATTTGGAAGCCAATGTCATCATTCTCTTCCTTGAACCTAACTATCCCTAGAGTCGGATCATAACTCATCTTAGTGGCCTCAACGAACGGTTTTCCGAACACTACTTGACTTAGGCAATCATCTATCACCGGATGAGTATCCTCCACTATCATAAAATCGGTCTCATAAGTGAAATTTTTGACAATCACATGCAATCCTTTCACTCTACCTACAAAATTACTTAACAAGTTCATGTTGGGCATTATCCTATAACCAAGCTACTTCTTCATTACCCAATTATAATAAGTCCTAGTCATGATATTTATAGGAGACCTAGGATCGTTGTAAGCTTTCCATACATGCATATGCCCAATGTTGCATGGTATGTTAATGTTAGAGGGATCTCCCACTTTAATAAGGGGTGAACCAAGGATATATGGTGTCTCGGGATCATTGAATAAATCCTTGTGATATTCAAGTTCTTCCTTGGTGGGCAGCTTATCAAAGTACTCTTCTACGCTTTCTACTTCCTCTAACTTTTCTCCCTTATTAACCTCAACTTCTTTAATTTCATCCCTAGTCTCGGTTTCTATTCCAACTTCATCCTTGTCACTTTCTTCTATCTCCTTATCAATTGGCTTAATGGTGACAATATTGACAAAGTGGACGTGTTTGGATGACGAGGGGTCCTTAGTTTGGATTCCGCTGTTGGCGTCCCTAGTGTCCTTCCCAGGCGTAGTTAACGCTTGGTTGTTGAGGGTTTTCAACAAGTTGTCAATCTTATTGGTCATCTCCGTTTGTTGTTGGTTGAATTCGGTTTCAAACTTAACTATGCGAGCTTCTTGAGATGCCATAAACTTGGACATCAATCCTTCAAGATTGTTGGCACTACCATATTTGTTAGAAGGATTGTTGTTGAAAGTACGGTTGGAGGGTGGACCGTTTGGTTGGTAACGATTAGGCGGATTAGAAGAATTGTTTTGGTTTTGTTTCCACCTAAGGTATGGGTTATTTTTGCAAGAAGGGTTGTAGGAATCACCGTAAGGGTTTGGCTCAGGTTTGAAAGTGTACCATTTATCTCCCGCATTGTCGGTACGCGAGGATGCGTAGTCCGCAAAAGCTGTTCCGGGGAGTTCCACACAATCACGAGTGTCATGGGGACCACTACATAATTCGCATGAAGAAGTGATTTTGTTCACTTAGCTTGAAGGCTTAGGAGCTTTGTAAGATTTCATGAGAAGCTTGACTTGGTCCTCAAGTTCCATGATCCTACGGTCGGGAGTGCTAGAATTGTTCGAAGGCAAAGATATTACCTTGACCGTTTTGTTCAAATCACGGGGATCATTCCAACTTTTGTTGTCATAGAGAGTAAGATCTTCTATGTGTTCCCATGATTCTTCCGCACTTAGATCACGTAGCTTGCCACCGGCCGACTGGTCAATGGTTCGCCTTGTGGAGAGATCGATATGGTCATAGAAGATTTGGACTTGGAGCCAAAGATCTATGCCATGATGAGGGACTTTTTGGAGTAAGTCCTTGAAACGAGTCCATGCTTCATAAATTCCAATTCTGGTTTAAATGACCCACTAAAAATGGATCATTTTTCGCCTCATCAATGATGATACCTTAGAGAATGCAATTGCACTTGATTTTTGTTTGTTTAATAGTAGGTGTGTAATAAAACTAAGAGAAACACTTGTTAGGGTAATTTAGCGCCAAATTTAAATTTTTTTACAACATTTAGGAGTGAAGCTTTAGCCTTATTAAGTGTCTCATTGATAGCAGTTGTATGACTAGCACAAAAAAAAAAAAAAAAAAAAAAAAAAAAAAAAAAAAAAAAAAAACGTACCACTCAAATTTTCCACCCCAAATATGTGAGGTTTGCCCCTAGATTTGTTAGGAAAAGATTCTTATGAGTGTACCGGTAGTATTTAGATTCTAGAACTTGTGATAGTGATGCATCCCGAGACCATATGTGAGACAATATTCGTGTAGTAGGATTTACTACATGGTAAGAGGCATTAGGATCACCCTTGTCTTTAACCCGTATCATAATTACTTGACTAATGAAGTCAATACACTTGACTAGTAAAGTGAATTAATTTTCCCACACCTTTGCGATGAACTCATTTTTAGTACACGACACCCCTTGTACACCCCTCCTAGCATATCTTTTTCATTTCTAACTTTAAGCATTTTACTTAAAGGAAGAATTTGTTTACAATTCACCCCAAATGTACACCCAAATCGCCTTAGCGTTCCTTGTATGCACTCATCTTTAGTGCATTATTGTTACATGTTTAAACCCTTAGTTAATTGTCTAATTGATTACATGGATGCTAAGTCGAGTCATATCTTGTACATATTGTTTTGGGACGATTGGGACTCATGGGTAAAGTGCTATTGTTATAGAGTATTGGGGAAGACGTCAATTATTACCCCCATATGTGCGTTAATATTTAAAAAAGTACTCCAAGTTTTTGATTATCTTAATTCGAGTCATTAGAATAGTTGATTGTAAAGTATGTAAAAGTTCAAATGTAAGGGGAATGCAAATTCACTACAATGTATTATTTTGGATAGTAGGGCAAGAATGTATGTTATGACCAAGAAACACGTTCCGGAGGTCGAGGTTGATCGAAATATGTGAAAACCATGGTAATTTCTAGAGAGAGAAAGTAGAGAGAGAAAGGTGGAGAACTATGTGTTTTATTAGAATGATAAATGAAATGGAGCTTACACACACTTTCCCACAACCCTCATGGACAGTCATGAGGGGTATTTATAGGCTCCTAACACTACATGTTTGTCTTCTTGACAATAGTAGTCCTTGTAGTTTCTAATCTAGTCCAATTCACTTGTGTGACGTTGTTGGGATATAAAAGATCAAGGTACTTCTGTATGTCAAAGTACTGCTGCATGAAGAATAAAGTCAAAGTACTGCTGAAGATAAAAGTCAAAGTACTGCTGTTTACTGAAGAATGTTTAAAGTACTTCGAAGGAAACAAGGACTTATGTGCAATATTAGTTAAAGGATTAATGTGTAATATTGAACGAATATTCTAGAATTAGTTAGGGATAATGACTTATCGTTCAAGTTATATGTTGTAAACCGACTTAAGGTTATCTATATAAAGAGCCTTAAGAGGTATTAGTCGATATACGTTTTAGATTTGTTCAAAGTCGATAAATAGTTAGGGATTGTTAGTGAATCTGTGTAACAAAGCAGGTTCATAGTTTGGTTAATATAAAAGTTCTTCTTAAGCTTTGTGTTAGTAGATTCCGCATACTTTACAAGGTTAAACAATGTTTCAATATTAATAGTATTAAGTTTACTTAATATTATTAAACCTTTACAAGCTACAAAGTAGTTTGATCAGAGTACATCGATCCAACAAGTGGTATCAGAGCTTGTGTTGGAAACTCTGACTAAGAAGACAAACCTTTAAACCGGTTTTACTACAAATCCTTCAAGATGTTGACAGAAGCTGCACCTGCTCTCTCAATCACTGCTGTTAGAATTCCAACTGTTAAGAAGGGGGAATATGACTTATGGGCCATGAAGATGAGGCAGTACATTGCCATCACAGACCATGCACTATGGGATGTGATTGTTAATGGTAACATGCAAATTGATGAACCAGTAGAGGTACCTGGACAACCAACACCACCTAAACCAACCATACCTGCTGCTACCAAAAGAAATCAAGACAAAGCTCTCAACATACTGCTTTCTGCTATTCCTTATGGTCACTTATTAAAGTTTCATGATGCCAAGGATGCCAAACAACTATGGGCTGCAATTAAGAAGAAGTTTGGAGGTAATGATGCTTCCAAGAAGATGCATAGGAACTTGCTGAAGCAACAATTTGAAACTTTCACTGTTGGTGAAAGAGAAGGTCTTGATTCTGCTTATGAAAGATTCCAAAATCTTCTGAGTATGCTAGAACTATATGATGCTGAAGCATCAGTTGAAGATGCTAATTTGAAGTTCTTGAGAAGTTTTCCATCAGCATGGCATGTAGTTGCTACTATGATCAGAGGACAACCAGGGCTGGATACAATGGACTTTGATGATCTCTACAACAATCTGAAGGTGTATGAGCATGAGATGAATGGTACTACAGGTTCAAGCACACATCAGAAACCTCAAAACATTGCTTTTGTATCTTCTGAAAATAGAAGCAGTACTTCCAACAAAGGTACTGCTTATCCTGTCCAAAGTACTGTGACTGAAACTCAGGTTCCATGTACAACTATGGTCACTACCAATTCATCACAATCAATTACCCCCACCTCAGATGATGTTCTATGTTCATTCTTTGCTCAACAAGCATCTCTACCTGTCACCTATCAAGAGGATGTATTGCAAATAGATGATGATGCTTTGGAAGAAATTGATATCAGATGGCAAGTTGCCATGCTCACTGCAAGGATCAAGAAGTATGTGAATAAGACAGGAAAAGGCATCAATTTCAGAGCTAAACAGGGAATAACATTTGATAAGTCAAAGATTGAGTGCTTCAACTGTCAAAGGACTGGTCACTTTGCAAGGGAATGCAAATTTGCAAAGTATCAAGCAAACAAGATGATTGAACCACCCAAGCCTGAAAGAAAAGAGATTCCTATTACTGAACCAAAACCAAAAGCTTTGGTTGCTCAAGAGAATCTGTCAGAGATTGCTTGGTCCAATGAGTTTGATGATGAACCTGTAACCTATTCAATGGTTGCATTGGAAGACTAGAGCACAACATTTGATTAAGAGCCTGGATATGCTGCTTTGGAGTCAAGAGATAGTCTAGGAAGCTTTGATTGGAGCATGGAGTTTGAAGAAGCACCTGTTCAGCTTGCTATGCTAGCTGCTTCACCAAGTTCATCCACTAGCTCTGAGGTATGCTCTAAGTGCAATGATATGTATCAAAAGTTACTTAGTGAATATGTAGCTGAAAGAGATAAATTTCAAAAGGCTAGGGCTGAGATAGCTGGCTACCAGTTGACTTTAGAGTCAATGGAGGCCAAAATAATTACACATGAAAATAATGAAGTAGCATGGGTGACGAGTGTGTAAATACTCATCATTTTTACCATTTCTGAGCTGCAAAAACATATAAAAACACTCAATATTGAACCAAAATAGTGAAAATATCCCAAAAAAGTGTTTTACATGATTCAAATGCAAAAATATCAAAAACAGATGAAAAACGCACAAAGTTTGCATAATTGGCAGTTTCAGTCCCTCAACTTTCAAAAGTTGTCAACTCTAGTCCCTGGTTATTCTAAAAACTTGAAAAAGTCACCAAAGGTCCTTTTAAATCAAAAAGTTACAAAATTAGTCCTTTGGTGCAAAGTTTCACAAAATGTCAAGTTTAGTCCCTGAACTTTGAAAATTGTCAAAAATGGTCCTTGGGATATTAAAAACTTTGAGAAAAACTAATTTTTGTCCATGCACTAACCTTTTATGGCAAGATTGGTCCTTGGTGGAAAGTTTGGTGAAAATTACACAAATGGTCCCTGAAGTTTGAAAGTTTGGCAGTTTTAGTCCCTGGTGAAAATTAATTGGAAAATTCATTCCAAGGCCTTATGCTATTCATGATATGGCAAGAAATACCCTTGGGAACACTTTGGAAGATTGCCAAGTTACACCCCTCAACTTTCGTTAAATTACAAAAATGGTCCTTGTGTAATCTTAAAACCAAAACCGGACTAAAACTAATACTACCCCAAACTTAACCCAAGTCCAAACCATTCCCTACAGCCCACCCTTTCCTAATTCTTGGGCCCAAAACACATCTCAGCCCACACCCTTAATACTAATAACCGGGTCAATGTTTGACCCCCTCGGTCAAACGAAGTCAAACAACCACCATCCTTCCCAGCTTCCCTCCCCCACACCCTACTTGGCCGTCCCATCACCACCACCCTCTCCCACTTGATTCCACCGCCCAAAACACTCACCCTACACCTAACTATCACACCACAATAAATGCCACCCCCCATTTGCTATAACAGTCCAATTTTCCTTATCCGGTTTTGGCGCTAAAACCTAAATTCAAGGGTTAAGATCATCTCAGAGCAAATCAATGGCTAAGATCAAATGGGAAAGGTTCAGAGAGGGCAAGGAAACCCTAGGAGATGGCTATAAAAGGCAGAGGAGTGCAAGGAAGACTTGTGTAGTTTTTTAGTTAAAATTTAGTGTCGTTTTTAAAGTAAGCTTCCTATTTTCAGTGTAACTTTCAATTTTAAGCATTGTAGTAGTGATTCCAGTGTACTCTTAATCTTTTCAAGTAATAAAATCAAGGTTTCATTTCTGTTTTGTGTAATTTCAATTTTCTCAATTAAAGCATTTCTAAATAAGCTAAGTTGTGATTAGAAGCAAGAACCATGGACTGAGATAGCTTCACTTAAGTCCCAATAAGCTTATTGAAGCTTTAGAGACAACTAAAAACCAGTATTAAGTAGAAAATAATCCCAAAGCTAAAAAGTCAATAAAAGTCAAACTGTGTTTGCTTTTGAGTATTTTCAAGTATCAAGGAGCATTGAAGAGCAGCTGGGAGTTGGATTTGGCCTATCTAAAGATAGGCATCATTAGGAAAATCCCTTGTTCAAGCTAGGGGTGTCTTGTAAGAAATTGCTCATTTACTTGTTCCTCTAAAAAGCTTAGTTTTTTATTCCTTGCTTATATCTGATAATCTGTGTTGTTTGTGCTTATTTGGGTATTGATTAGTTAATTTATAGCCTAGTTTATATAACTTGTTTGTTAACATTTGTAGTTACTTTATATTCTTAGTTTGATCAGTCAAAATAGCTTAAGTGAGACTCTTGTGTAATTGTCATTGTACTTTGCTCCTAAATGCTTATTGGATCATATTGCATCAGTATAAGACCTTGTGGATAGTTCTCATAAGCTGTTATAGCCTTTTACTCATTAAAACTCAAAACAGTTCAACAATAAGGGGTGTTTGGATTTGCAGACTTGGCTTTGTTGTTATTGATCTCAGAGGGCAATTATAATTCAAACAGCTTGCCTTAGGTTTCATTTGGTAGCTTAGACCATAAAATCCAGTCTTGTTTCACAAAAAGTCAAAATCACTAAATTTTGCCCCTCACAGTTAACTGTGAGAGTTTTGGGTACTCAGATCCATCAAAATAGTTACATAAGTTGTTAACATATAGTAATCTAGCTTAAATATATCTAATAACATCATAATTAATCGGTAGGACTCAGTAGAAACTCAAATAAGTCAAATCTTGTGTTTTCCTCAAAAAGTCAATTTGAACCTTTCAGATTTTTGCAAAAGTTACAAGAATTTTTGTGATTTATGTGTTTGGATTCAAGGTCTGAAACTTGTTGTAGATAAACTCTACCACCTCAACTTTTGATTCTCATACTTCTTAGAATTTTGTAAATTTGTGTGTGGGCTCCAGAAGCCCTGGAACATACTTACAGGGAAGAAATCTTCCCCTGCACCAGCAGACCTCCACCACACCACCACCTTTGGTGGTGGTTGTAGACCAACCCAGTGGGCCCCAGAGGTTCAATTTGGTTTTTCTCAACCCCCCTCCTACCAGGGTACAAGGGTTGAACCTTGGTTTGACCTAGGATCAAGTGGACCCCACCTGGAATCCACCCATAAGATTGTCCCAAGTCTATGTTCAAGTTCAGATTGCTGAAGTGCTTATTTAGGTCTCAACAGCTTATTTGTGCTCATTTCTAGTTGTTTTTCAGCTTAATTAAGTTTGTTTAGCTTATTTGTATAAAGTTTCGTCATTGTGGACCCCACCCTAGGTCATTTGTGCTTATTTGCTTGCTCAGTCAACCAAAGTCAACTGTTTAAGCAAAAGGGGGTGCATACAGCTTATAAATAAGCTATTTCAAAAGTGTTTTCACAAAAGTTTTCTATTTTCAGTAGTAAAGTAAGTTTGTAAAAGAAAATCCAAGAAAAACCAATTTAATATTAAGTGATAGTTTCTATTTAATTTAATTAAAATTTTATTTTTCATTTTTAGATTTTTATTAAGTACTTAGTATTTTTATATTTTTATTAATTACCTTATATAGTAAAGTATTTTTAGTAAATTTTTCAGATTTTTATTCTGCAATTTAGTATTTTTTAGATTTAATACTAGTTTTCTTAATTATTAATTAATATTAAGTTTTAAATAGCATATTTAGTTTTTATAAAGCATAACCTAGTTTTTTTATTTTTTATAGCTCTTATATAATATATTAGACTTTTAGAAAATATATTTTTAGTTTCTACTGTTCATTTTTCATTTTTCTTATTTTAATTGTTTAAATTAGATTTAAAGTAATTAAAAGGTAATTAATTAGTGGATTAACCTTAAACTTAATTTTTAGAGGTTTTTATAATTTTGTAGGATTCCTGTGATGGTTAAGTAATTTTATAAATTTTCTCATAATTTTCTAAGCTAATTTAGTATTAATATTAATTTAAATTAGTTATATTAGTTTAATTAAGTTAAATAGTTTTTAATTAATAAAAAATTCATAAAAAGAGAAAAATATTTATTTTTATTTTTTATACTTTCTTCAAGTTCTAATTTAAGTTTAGAAATTATTTTTGCAAATTTTTTAGTTTAAATTGTAATATTTATAATTATTAGTTAATATAAATTAGATTTTTAATTAGGTTAATTAATTAAATAATATTTAAATATTAAAATAATCACTTTTACAATTTCATTTTCATTTTCAATTTTCTTTTAATTTTAAGTTTTCAAAAGTTTCAAAAGCACCCCCTGTAGTTTGTTAATTATCAAAATCCCACTTTTCCAGTCTGTTACGTGATCTTAATTGTGAATTTGTGCATATACTTGTATATCTGATTTTTGTGAATATTATATCTGTGTACAAATATCAAAATAACAATAGCAATATCAATTCCACATCATCTGGGCTACTGTCCTCAGTGCCACTCACTCATAAACGATTTCAAACGACACCATTTCAATCTCGCTGGGACTTTAACGACCCGGGGACACACTATACTATCCTCGGAGTATTGGAACTGAGCTGTCTTTGACTTGTTGACCTTGGTCAATAGTATCTGACGGTTTAGACCCAATCAATGGGCTGAAACATATAAGCAACAGGAATACCTAGTTAAGTTAAGTGAATGGAAACTAGGATGTAAGAACTAGATAAAGTTACTGCTGATAGAGATAAGTTATTAGTAAAACTTGCTGTTTGGAATGAATCAGGTCTGTCACATGTTCAATTCGTTGAAAAGCAAAGAACATCAAACCTTAAAACTGGCCTAGGTTATGATAATGATAGCAATGAAGGCATTTCATTTAAGGGTAAGGAACTAAATCTTACTGTAGATACCTCCACTAGTGATGAAGAGTTCATAAGTTTAGATGAAAATACTTCTAGTGATGAGGAATACCCTAGTCCAATACCTCCTAAATTTAAGAAAAACAAGGGATATAATGCAGTTCCTAATCCCCCAGGTAGCTTTCAACCACCTAGAAAAGATGTTTCTTGTTATGGGGTAGATAATCTAGAGTTTAGGAAGAAGCTTAAAAGTCAATCTAACCCTGAAACTTTAGAAAAATCTATTGAAGCACCTAAGGTTGATGAGAAAAAGTTTTCAAAACAAGCAGTACCTTCAAACACTTTTCAAAGTACTGCTGATCACTCAGCAGTACCTCAAAGAAAATACTTTCAAAATACTGCTAATTTTAGAAAACCTTATGGAAAGGGATTTGGGGATATTGGTCCAAAGGTCTGTTATGTATGTTACAGTCCTCATCATTTGATTAAAGACTGTGATTATCACTCAGAATACTTAAGTAAATATCCAAAGACCAGAACTGCACAACCAATTCATAGGGAGAACAAGCCAAGAGACAACAAACCAGTTTGGAATTATACAAATAGGGTTAACCATAGTAATTTATCAAAAGACTATAGGTACCCTCAACAGAAAAGATCGTACTCCAAACCCCCAGTACCTTCACAAAGTACTGATAGAAAGTACCCTAACCAAGATGCTTCTAGCAAACACTAAAGTGTAAGACCTAGGAAATTCAACTACTACAAACCTAGAAGGCCTTACAACACAAGAAAAGATGCTAGAACACAAAGCCCAACTCCAAAAGTTAAAACTAAATGGGTTAAGAAAGAAAGTACTGTTGGGGAAGAACCAGTACTTTCAGAGGTTAAGGGTGAAAAAGGGAAAATTGATCATGATAAACCAACAGTTTTGGAAACAAAAACCTTAATTCTTGATCATGTTTTCAAAGACAGTGGTGATTAGATACTCAAAATTTTTGAGTATGTCACTCCACAAGGGGAACACAAGTCAGTAATGGCTTGGGTTCCTAAAAATAACTAACCTTTTTCATGTGTATGCAGGGCAACCCAGAAGAGGAGCTTAAAGATCATCTTATTGTAGATAGTGGTTGCTCTGGAAGTATGACAGGAGAAAAGGAGTTCTTGTCAGATTTTAAAGCTTATTTTGGAGGAAAAGTTGCATTTGGGAATGATCCTGATGAAGGAAGAATAACTGGCAAAGGAACTATCAAGGCAGGAAACATTGATTTTAAGGATGTTAGATATGTGAAGGAGCTCAAATTCAATCTTTTGTCAGTCTCTCAGATTTGTGATAAGAAGTATCATGTGTTATTCTTTGACACAGAATGTCTTATACTTTCTCCTGACTTTAAGTTAGAAGATAGAAACTTGGTGATGCTGAGAGCACCAAGAACTAATGATGTGTATAACATAGATTTAAAGAATGTCAATTCTGCTGAAAGAGCAACATGTTTGATTGCAAGAGCAACAATGGAAGAAGCACATCAATGGCACAAAATATTGGGGCATGTAAATTTCAAGAACATCAATAAGCTGGTCTAAGGAAATTTAGTTAGAGGTTTACCTTCTAAAACATTCAAGAATGATCACTCATGTCTTTCTTGTAAGAAGGGTAAACAGCACAAGGCTTCTTGTAAGAAGATTGATGAGAAAACTATTAGAGAGCTTTTGGAATTGCAGCACATGGATCTGTTTGGACCTGTTTCAGTTGTTAGTCTGAACAAGAAGAATTACTGCTTGGTTGTAACAGATGACTGTAGCAGATTTAGTTGGGTCTTTTTCTTATGCTTCAAAGATGAAACTTTTGATGCTATTCATGATCTTATAATAGCACTTGAAAATCAGTTAAGACTCAAGGTTAGAGGCATTAGATGTGATAATGGGACTGAGTTCAAGAATCAGCTAATGGATGACTTTTGTGCCAAGAAAGGAATTAAAAGAGAGTTCAGTATTGCTAGAACTCCTCAACAAAATGGAGTTGCAGAAAGAAAGAATAGAACTCTTATAGAAGCAGCAAGGACATTGCTTGCAGACTCTCAACTACCTGTTCCATTCTAGGTTGAGGCTGTAAGTGCTGCTTGTTATGTGTTGAATATAGTATCAGTGACAAAACCTCAAATGAAGACACCTTATGAGTTACTCATGGGAAAGAAGCCAAGCATCAAGTTTATGAAACCTTTTGGATGTCCCCTAACCATTTTAAACAATGCTGATAATTTGGGCAAATTTGATGGGAAGTCAGATGAAGGATATTTATTGGGATATTGTACAAATAGCAAAGGATTCAGAGTGTACAACAGGGCTACCAAAAAGGTTCAAGAGTGTCTTCATGTTGATTTTCTAGAAGAACAAGAAAATTCTAAAGGTAAAGGTCTTGATTGGGTGTTTGATCTTGATTTAATGTCTTCATCAATGAATTATGTACCTGTAAGGTAAGAAAATCAAGCTGCTCCTACTGAAGAAGAAGCACAGTACATTGTTCATGATATTAATTTAAGATCTGAAGATGAGCCAAAAGATAATGTCAATGATGAGAAGAAGTACTTATGAGCCTCAAGGTACTGCTAAACCTAACAGTACTACTGATCCTCAAAGTACTGTTCCACCACAGATACTAGTATCTGATGAAGATCAAGCCATTCAAGATGAACTTACTAGGATGCTTTTTCAAGAAACAATGGCTAAGTCTTATGAAGATGAACAAAGGAGAGCTTATGAAGCAGAAAAGAAGAAGGCAAAAGGCACTGACAATACTTTACCCCAAAGTGTTGCTAATCCATTTGAAAGTACTTTTCAACCTTTAGATACTTCAAATTGGATAAATACTGATGCTGTGAATGATTCTAGTATGCCTGACCTAGAAGATACTGATGATTTGAATGATCTAAACAAGATTACTTTAGAAGACACTGATGATGAATTGGATCAAGAAGGCATTTTCTCAGATTCTAATGAAGATCCTGATTTAACTAATTTGGAAGACAATCTTGAAGTTTCACCAACTCCTACTCTCAGAATTCATAAAACTCATCCTGTTACCAACATAATTGGACCCTCAGCTTCAGGAGTGCTCACAAGGACTAAGGCTAAGAATATGTCTCAACAACCTACTTCTTTACTTTGTTTTATCTACAAACAAAACAGGGTGAATCACAAGGATCAAAAGTTGTGTTTATTTGCTTGTTTTCTATCTCAAAAAGAGCCAAAGAATATCAAACAAGCATTAGCCAAGGAGAATTGGGTGGAAGCTATGCAAGAAGAACTCCTACAGTTTAAACTTCAAGAAGTATGGGTATTATGTGATTTACCTGATGGAAAAAGACTGATTGGAACAAAATGGTTCTTCAGGGTAAAAAGAGATGAAAGAGGGAATGTTATCAAGAATAAGGCAAGGTTAATAGCTCAAGGATATAGACAGGAAGAAGGAGTAGACTATGATGAAGTTTTTGCTCCTGTGGCAAGGATTGAAGCCATCAGGCTATTTTTAGCTTTTGCATCCTATATGGGATTTCTTGTATATCAAATGGATGTTAAAAGTGCTTTTCTATATAGCAAAATTACAGAAGAAGTTTATGTCAAACAGCCTCCTAGTTTTGAAGATCCTGCACATCCAAACAAAGTCTACAAGGTTATCAAGGCCCTGTATGGCCTTCATCAAGCTCCAAGAGCATGGTATGAAAGACTTTCTAATTTTCTACTACATCATGGTTACAGGAGAGGAGCTATTGACAAGACTTTGTTTATCAAGAGAGATAAGAAGGATATCATGCTTGTCCAAGTGTATGTAGATGATATTATTTTTGGTGCTACTAAGCAATCTATGGTGAAGGAATTTGAAGATCTTATGCAGAAAGAGTTTTAGATGAGTTCAATGGGAGAATTAACATTCTTCTTAGGACTACAAGTGAAACAGTCAAGCAGTGGAATATATATCTGTCAAGATAAGTATGTTGCAGATATTCTTAAGAGATTCAATTTCACAACTGTCAAGCCTACATCTACACCAGTTGATACTAACAAACCTTTGGGAAAAGATGAAAAATGAGAAGATGTTGATGTCACACTATACAGGTCTATGATTGGATGTCTCATGTATTTAACTGCATCAAGACCTGATATTACTTTTGCTGTGTGTTTATGTGCAAGACATCAAGTTCATCCAAAGGTATCCCACTTGAATGCTCTCAAGAGAATTTTCAGGTATCTGATACGTGGGAATCGCACCAGGCTTTACCTCTCAAGGGATCTTGAGAAGCTTACAACCCCCACCAGGCAGTGTACCTGATCGTTGTAGTATAGTATAGTGACAAGTACCGGGGGATTGATCGTTCAGCTAGGAATAGTGTCGCTAGGATTAGAAAACCTAAATACTAGTTCTAAAGATGAGAGATGATTATTTTTGTATTTTTTAGAAAGCAAGTAAAAATCTCAGGTTTGAAGGATTTGGGCGGAATTAGTTGCTAGTCAACTAACCCAATACTAAAGAACTAAAGATGCAATCAACATAAAATACAAGAAATGAAAATAAACTAAATTATACTAAGGTTGTGAGCAATAAGTGGAGAAAATTGTGTTTACTTAGATTTCATTACTCCCTAGATATCTTTTACACGTTAATTACTTGTTATAGTTGCGTGGATGACGGATTGTATTCCTTAATACCATTCATGGGGTGGCGCACTTAATTCCCCAATCCTATGAGTGCCTACTTCACTCCTATGTCGAGCCGGCTAAGAAGCTCCTAACATGGGATCATTAGAATTTACTCATGCATTAAATACAATCAATAAAACCTAGTGCACGTTAGTTCATGTTTCCTAAGACGTTCAAGCATGTTACCAATTGGAGATCTGCCAGTTTTCTTAAGCCTAACATCGAATTCATTCATCCAATACAACCATAAACAAGTAATCAACACATAATTAACATCTAGGTTTCATTAGATCCAAGAAAACACAAGATAGATCTATCCTAGCATGATCGAATTAAGACAAGAACAAGATATAGACAACCAACACATAGACATATTGATTGAATTAAAAGAACACTTATCTCAATTACACATGAAAGGTATCAAGGGCTAAGAACCCTTGAAAAACCTGTAAAATTCGTGCCAAGTTCGTACTTAGGGTTTCTCCAAAACTCCTCTCCTTTTAATGTGAAAATTAGAAAACTATATATAGGAAATAGGGTCTGACGGCGTCAAGAACAATTTTGTGACGCCGTCACTTCGCCGCCAAAATACTCCTCGGACTGCCTAGATCCAGATCTGACGCCATCAAGTGTTATGTGTTTCCAGGCCGTCATGCTTTTTCCTCTTGACGCCCTACCTTGTGACGCCGTCAAATATGTACTGGGCCGTCATGGAAATTACTCTTGACGCCGTCAAGATTTTCTTCTTGACGCCGTCACCTACTGTTCCCAGCAAGGAAAATTAAGACTTTGGCGTTTTCCTCACTTTTATGCTCCAAAAACGTCCGAATTGCTTCCTTTTCCAGATTTCTCTCCCAAAGTACCTAAAATCACAAAAGGAACGATTTAGGGCAATATTTGATCAAATAAATTCAATTCCGGGCTTAAATGATCCCCTAAAAATGGTTCATTTTTTGCCTCATCATATACCCTTACACTTGAGATTTGCTTGTCCTCAAGCAAATGCGCTTTTATTCCAATCAAATACAAGTTAGGGGTCATTTAACACTAATATAAAAGTAATTACAACAAATAATCGTTCCACTAAAGACCAAAGACAAGCACGGAGGTCATACACAAGCACCTTGATGAGGCGAAAAATGATCCGTTTTTAGGGGGTCATTTAAGCCCGAATTTGAATTTATTTGATCAAATATTGCCCTAAATCGTTCCTTTTGTGATTTTAAGTACTTTGGGAGTGAAATCTGGAAAAGGAAGCAATTCGGACGTTTTTGGAGCATAAAAGTGAAGAAAACGCCAAAGTCTTAATTTTCCATGCTGGGAACAGTAAGTGACGGCGTCAAGAGCAACTCCCTGACGGCGTCAAGAGCAAAATTCCATGACGGTCCAGTAGAGATTTGACGGCGTCATGAAGGTAGGGCGTCAAGAGTAAAAGTCATGACGGCCTGGAAATGATTAAGTCTTGACGGCGTCAAATGTAGATCAAGGCAGTCCGAGAATAGTTTTGGCGGCGAGGTGACGGCGTCACAAGATTTGTCTTGACGCCGTCAGACCCCTTTTTCTATATATAGTTTTCTAATTTTTCACATTTGAGGAGAGATGTTTTGGGAGAAACCCTAAGTACGATTTTGGTGTAACTTTACAGGTTTTTTAAGGGTTCCAACCCCTTGATACCTTGCATGTGTAATCAAGATAAGTGTTCCTTTAATTCAATCAATATGTCTATGTGTTGGTTGTCTATATCTTGTTCTTGTCTTAATTCCATCATGCTAGGCTAGATCTATCTTGTGTTTGCTTAGATCTAATGAAACCTAGATGTTGATTATGTGTTGATTACTTGTTTATTCTTGTCTTGGATGAATGATTTATATGTTAGGCTTAAGAAAACTGGCAGATCTCTAATTGGTAACATGCTTGAACGTCTTAAGAAACATGAACCGACGCGCACTAGGTCTTTATTGGTTGTATTTAATGCATGAGCCACTGTTTACAATCCCTATAGTTGTGCTGGGCATGGTGTAGGAGGAGATAAGAGCTCATAGAATTGGGGAGTTAAGTGTGCCACCCCATGAATGGTATTAAAGAATACGATCCGTCATCCATGCAATTATAACAAGTAATTAACGTGTAAAAGATGTCTAGGGAGTAATGAAATCTAAGTAAACACATTTTCTCCAATTACTGCTCACAACTTTAGTATAATGTAGTTTATTTTTATTTTTAATATTTTATTTTGATTGCATCTTAGTATTAGGTTAGTTGATTAGCAACTAATTCCGCCCAAATCCTTCAAACCCGAGAATTTTAATTGCTTTCTAAAAAAATATAAAAATACAAAAAGAATCTTCCCTCACCTTTAGAACTAGTATTTAGGCTTTCTAATCCTAGCGACACTATTCCTAGCTGAACGATCAATCCCCCGGTACTTGTCACTATACTATACTACAACGATCAGGTACACTGCCTGGTGGGGGTTGTAAGCTTCTCAAGATCCCTTGAGAGGTAAATCCTGGTGCGATTCACACGTATCAAGTTTTTGGCGCCGCAGCCTGGGGAATAGTTATTGTCTAGGTTAGAAATTCTTTTTATTAGGTCTACTTGCTAGATTTCTTTCTAGCATGATTTTATTTTTATTTTTAGGTTTTCTTTAGTCTATCTTATTTCTTTGTGTCTTTGTTCGTAACTCTTCACCACCCAACATCATGGACAACAGGAACATCTATGAACCCGTCATCCCACCACAACAAAACCCACCATTAGAACCCCTTAGGCCCCGAACCTTAGGAGAGTATTCCCGACCTAGCCACCAAGGCTACCGAAACACCATTGAGCTCACCGGAGCCAATGTGACCCCCTTGCGATCCGACACCATCCGGTTGGTGCAAAGCGGATGTGCATTCCATGGACTTCGTTCCAAAGATCCAAACCAACATCTAAAGGACTTCCTCAAAATCGTAGATTCCATAGACCTAGATGTTGCAACTAGAGAGACAACCCGATTACGCCTATTCCAATTCTCTCTACGGGATCAAGCTAGTCAATGGCTTGAGCGTTTACCCGCGGGATCCATCACCACATGGGATGATCTCACCACTCATTTCCTTGCTCAATTTTTCCCACCGGGGAGAACTACTAAGCTTAGAAATGACATCTTGATGTTCCAATAACGTCAAAATGAATCTCTTTATGAAGCATGGACTCGTTTCAAGGACTTACTCCAAAAAGTCCCTCATCATGGCATAGATCTTTGGCTCCAAGTCCAAATCTTTTATGACCATATCGATATCTCCACGAGGCGAGCCATTGACCAATCGGCCGGTGGTAAGCTACGTGATCTTAGTGCGGAACAATCATGGGAACTCATAGAAGATCTTGCTCTCTATGACAACGAAAGTTGGAATGATCCCCGTGATTTAAACAAAACGGTCAAGGCAATATCTTTGCCTTCGAACAATTCTAGCACTCCCGACCGTAGGATCATGGAACTTGAGGACTAAGTCAAGTTTCTCATGAAATCTTGCGAAGCTCCTAAGCCTTCAAGCCAAGTGAACAAAATCACTTCTTCATGCGAATTATGTAGTGGTCCCCATGACACTCGTGATTGTGTGGAACTCCCCGGAACAGCTTTTGCGGACTACGCATCCACGCGTACCGACGAAGCGGGAGATAAGTGGTACACTTTCAAGCCCGAGCCAAACACTTACGGTGATTCATACAACCCCTCTTGGAAAAATCACCCAAACCTTAGGTGGAAACAAAGTCAACCCAATTTTTCCGATCCGCCTAATCGTTACCAACCAAACGGTCCACCATCCAACCGTACTTTCAACAACAATCCTTCTAACAACTATGGTAGTACCAACAATCTTGAAGGGTTGATGTCTAAGTTCATGGCATCTCAAGAAGCTCGCATATCTAAGTTTGAAGCCGATTTCAAACAAAAGCAAAGCGAGATGACCACTAGAATTGACGCATTGTTGAAAGTTCTCAATGACCGAGAAATGGGAGCCCTTCCAAGCGACACAATCAAAAATCCGAAACTAAATGTTAATTCCATATCTTCAGTTTCGTCACCCACTTCGTGTCCACAATACTACTCGGTCAAATCAACAAGCACGTGTTTCAAACAAAACCAAATTCTTCAAAAGGACCAATCAAATAAAACACCCAAAATAGAACTGGTCAAAAGTATAGTTGAAACACCTCTTACGCAAGACCTTGACGATGAATTCAAAGAACTTCACCTCGAACGCCCCGTCATTGATGTCTTAGTGCGTGCTCCTTACTATAGTGCCCTCCTAGAAAAATATGAGAAGTTTAAACTAGGTAAAAATGGGACCGCCTTCGTTCAAAACAAGTTTCCTAAAAAGCTCGATGATCCGGGTATATTTGTTTTGCCTTGTAAGATAGGAAGATCCAAAGCTTTCGACACACTAGCCGATTTAGGGTCAAGCCTCAACTTGATTCCCTTATCCTTATTCACCGCTCTTAAGTTAGGAAAGCTAGAGGAAACAGAGGTATTGATAGGGCTAGCGTATGGGAGTATTGCCCACCCGGTTGGAATGATTAAGGATGTAGTTATTCACGTAGGAAAGTTAACTATATTAGCGGATTTTCACGTCCTAGACATGGTTAGTGACACTACATGCCCATTATTGGTAGGGAGAGGATTTTTAGCAACCGCTAGCGCCATGATAGATTGCAAGGAATCTAGGATAGCGGTAGGTGAAGGCGATACTTGGTCGGTATACGATGTAAAGAAGCATAGTTATGATTGTGATGATGAACCGACACCGCATTGGGTAGAGATGAATAGGAGACTATCTAGATATGGACCTTGGATAGAAAGGAACTTCATAGGACCTCAATGCCCATTTTATCTAGAGAAAGATTTCGTTGAAAAGACACATTCGGTAGAACAACTCATAGCTAGAGATGAAGAGCTAGACCCCTTTGAGGACCCCTTAGTCTTTAGGAAGATGATTGAGTTCTTAAGCGTAATGCCTATTAACATAGAGATGAATAAGTGGAAAAAAGAGGGAGACAAGTGTAAATGGAGGTGGGACAAGCCACCTAAAGAAGGTGACGGATCACGGCATATGAGAATGACTTTGTATGATCCGGATGGAGAAAAGTTTGAAAGGTCATACCATACTAAGGAAACCGATTGGAAGTTGAAACCTAAGTTTGACCCCAAAGATGTCCTCAATGAGGAACTCACCCGTGTCACGTAGTAACCCACGACCTTGAGTCTAGCTACAAGACTCGTAAATAAAGAAAAGCACTTCTTGGGAGGCAACCCATGTTTTCTGTGATTTTATTTTGTTTGTTTGTTATTCGTTTCCGTATGCATGCTTTATTTTTATTGTTGGTAGATCATGTTTCTAAACTAAATAGTGGAAATACTTTACTTTGTTGTTTAGCCTAGTCTTAACTCCACCTAAAAGTATTTTTGCAAAAGATAAGTGTAAGGGGAAACCCCAAATATGTTTTCAAGAAACAAACCGATCATGATTCTCCACAATATTAAATGAACATGTACATTCGTATTTGTTAGAGTCAAATGCTTGTATTGAGTCATAATGAAGTTTTGCAGGATTTTCCAGGAAGTAGGACCAAGTTTTTCCAGAAATTTTCTGGAAACTTAACATAAGAATTTCTACAGGTCAATTCTGACGGCGTCAGGAGTTTACTCTTGACGGCGTCAGGTGTAAAAATCTGGAAATTTTACCGGTTTTGTTTTTCTAACGGAGTCTTATGGTTTTTGTGAATTATTAAGTTTTATAATCTCCAGGAGATCTGCAAACTTCATTCCACAAGCATTATATCTTATTTTGTTTTCTAGGATTTAGTAACTTATATAGGATGCCGCCGATTTTACGCGAGGTTGTCTTGTCTATTTTCTCAGGTTTTACAGGTTATGTACGACAAGAAGATGATTTATATTCTGGAAGGGAAGCTTTGATTGTTCATTTTCTTGGAGGAAGATCTAACCTGGCCACCTTATTATCCATACCGAGCGAATCAGGGGAGTATTTGATTTCATTCTCTTTACTTTTTCACTTTTACATTCTTTACTTGAACATTGGGGACAATGTTCATCTTAAGTGTAAGGGGAGGGTAAAAAGATGATACCTTACATATGCACTTTCGCTTGAGTTTGTTTTGTTTAATGGTAGATGTGTAATAAAACTATGAGAAATACTTGTTAGTGTAATTTTAGCGCTAAATTTAAAATTTTTTACAACATTTAGGAGTGAAACTTTAGCCATAGCAAGCGTCTCATGGATAGGAGATTGTATGACTAGCACATAACCGTATATTCAGAAAAATTTTCCACACAAATATGTGAGGTTCGCCTTTAGATTTGATAGGAAAAGTGATGCGTGGGAATCGCAACAGGCTTTACCTCTCGAGGGATCTCGAGAAGCTTACAACCCCCACCAGGCAGTGTACCTGATCGTTGTAGTATAGTATAGTATAGTGACAAGTACCGGGGGATTGATCGTTCAACTTAGGAATAGTGTCGCTAGGATTAGAAAGCCTAAATATTAGTTCTAAAGGTGAGGGATGATTATTTTTGTGTTTTTATATTTTTTAGAAAGCAATTAAAATCTCGGGGTTTGAAGGATTTGGGCGGAATTAGTTGCTATTCAACTAACCCAATACTAAGATGCAATCAAAATAAAATACTAAAAATGAAAATAAACTAATTTATACTAAAGTTGTGAGCAGTAATTGGAGAAAGTGTGTTTACTTAGATTTCACTACTCCCTAGACATCTTTTACACGTTAATTACTTGTTATAATTGCATGGATGACGGATCGTATTCCTTAATACCATTCATGGGGTGGCACACATAACTCCCCAATTCTATGAGCTCTTATCTCCTCCTACACCATGCCCAGCACAACTATAGGGATTGTAAACAGTGGCTCATGCATTAAATACAACCAATAAAGACCTAGTGCGCCTCGGTTCATGTTTCTTAAGACGTTTAAGCATGTTACCAATTGGAGATCTGCCAGTTTTCTTAAGCCTAACATATAAATCATTCATCCAAGACAAGAATAAACAAGTAATCAACACATAATCAATATCTAGGTTTCATTAGATCTAAGCAAACACAAGATAGATCTAGCCTAGCATGATGGAATTAAGACAAGAACAAAATATAGACAACCAACACATAGACATATTGATTGAATTAGAAGAACACTTATCTTGATTAATCATGCAAGGTATCAAGGGGTTGGAACCCTTGAAAAACCTGTAAAGTTACACCAAAATCGTACTTAGGGTTTCTCCCAAAACTTCTCTCTTTTAATGTGTGAAAAATAGAAAACTATATATAGAAAAATAGGTCTGACGGCGTCAAGACAAACAATGTGACGCCGTCACGTCGCCGCCAAAACTCTGCTCGGACTGCCTCGATCCACTTCTGACTCTGTCAAGACTTAAACACTTCCAGGCCGTCATGACTCTTTTACTCTTGACGCCCTTCCTTCGTGACGCCGTCAAATCCGTTCTGGGTCGTCATGGAAATTCATGAGATTTGCTCTTGACGCCGTCAAGGTTTTGCTCTTAACGCCGTCACCTACTGTTCCCAGCATGGAAAATTAAGACTTTGGCGTTTTCTTCACTTTTATGCCCCAAAAACGTCCGAATTGCTTCCTTTTCCAGATTTCTCTCCCAAAGTACCTAAAATCACAGAAGAAACGATTTAGGGCAATATTTGGTCAAATAAATTCGGATTCGGGCTTAAATGACCCCCTAAAAGTGGTTCATTTTTCGCCTCATCATATACCCTTACACTTGAGATTTGCTTGTCCTCAAACAAATGCGCTTTTATTCTAGTCAAAATACAAGTTAGGGGTCATTTAACACTAACATAAAAGTAATTACAACAAATAATCGTTCCACTAAAGACCAATAGACAAGCACGGAGGTCATACACTAGCACCTCACAAATAGTGTTTAGATACTCACATCTCTCGGGTGTAATAAAGTATAAATTACAATATGGAAACGGAAGATATCTCTCACTACCTGTCATAGCAAAATAGATTACCATTGGCTTGGGAAAGGATCAAACCTCCACCACATGGCGTAAGCACCTAGGATAAACTATCAAAGAGCTCTTTTAAAGGGTTGTAACGTTAGGTGTAGGGATATGAAATACACGGTTTTGTTGGATAAAAGAAGTTTTTACTAGTGGCGAGTTAACAATCTTAGTCAATTACATGTACAATGTGGCGTTGCTAAGCCAAGACTAGACTCGACTGAAGCTAATAAATGAAAAATAACAAAAACATAAAATAAACATAGAATGAAACGGAATGGTAGTCCGTATGTTTTTCTCTTTTTCCTTTTCTATTTTTTTTTCTTTTTCTTTTTCTTGATTTTTTTTCGATTTTTTTTTTTTTTTTTTTTTTTTTTTTTTTTTTTTTTTTTTGCATACACTCTTACCCTACCATCCAAAATAATACATCATAGGGAATGAACATTTCCCTTACACTTGAATCTTTACATACTTTACATTTAACTAATCTAATGACCCGAGTTAAGAAAATCAAAACACTTGGAGCACTTTTAAGATTAACGTACATATGGGGGTAATAAATGATGTTCTTCCCCATTACTCCATAAAATAAGTACTTTACCCATGAGTCCCAATCGTCCCAAAACAATATGTACAAAGATATGACTCGACTTAGCAACCATGTAATCAATTAGAAAGTTAACTTAGGGTTTAACAAATAACAATAATGCACTAAAAATGAGCGCATACACGGAAGGCTAAGGCGATTTGGTTGTACATTTAAGTGGGGTGTAACAAATTCTTCCTTTAAGTAAAATGCTTAAAGTTAGAACGAAAATATAGGCTCGGAGGGGTGTACTAGGGGTTTCGTGTACTAAAAATGAGTACAACGCTAAGGGTGTGGAAAAATTAGTTGACTTAACTAGCCAAGTAATATGACTTAAATGGTCAAGTAATTATGATATGGGTTTAACACAAGGGTGATCCTAATGCCTCTTATCATGTAGTAAATCCTACCACACGAATGTAGTGTCACTAGCGGTCTCGGGATGCATCACTAATGCAAGTTCTAGAATCTAAATGCTACCGGTACACTCATAAGCACTAATAGTAAATGCTTTTCCTATCAAATCTAAAGGCGAACCTCACATATTTGGGTGGAAAATTTTTCTGAATATACGGTTATGTGCTAGTCATACAATCTCCTATCCATGAGACGCTTGCTATGGCTAAAGTTTCACTCCTAAATGTTGTAAAAAATTTTAAATTTGGCGCTAAAATTGCACTAACAAGTATTTCTCATAGTTTTATTACACATCTACCATCAAACAAATCAAACTCAAACGAAAGTGCATATGTAAGGTATCATCTTTTTACCCTCCCCTTACACTTAAGATGAACATTGTCCCCAATGTTCAAGTAAAGAATGTAAAAGTGAAAAAGTAAAGAGAATGAAATCAACTACTCCCCTAATTCGCTCGGTATGGATAATAGGTTAGCCAGGTTAAATCTTCCTCCAAGAAAACGAACAATCAAAGCTTCTCTTCCAGAATATAAATCATCTTCTTGTCATACATAACCTGTAAAACCTGACAAAATAGACAAGACAATCTCGCATAAAATCGGCGGCATTCTATATAAGTTACTAAATCCTAGAACTCAAGATAAGATATAATGCTTGTGGAATGAAGTTTGCAGATCTCCTGGAGATTATAAAACTTAATAATTCACAAAAACCATAAGACTCCGTTAGAAAAACAAAACCGGTAAAATTTCCAGATTTTTAACTCCTGACGCCGTCAAGAGTAAACCCCTGACGCCGTCAGAATTGACCTGCACAAATCCTTATGTGAAGTTTCCGGAAAATTTCTGGAAAAACTTGGTCCTACTTCCTGGAAAATCCTGCAAAACTTTATTATGACTCAATACAAGCATTTGACTCTAACAAATACGAATACACATGTTCATTTAATATTGTGGAGAATCATGATCGGTTTGTTTCTTAAAAACATATTTGGGGTTTCCCCTTACACTTATCTTTTGCAAAAATACCTTTAGGTGGAGTTAAGACTAGGCCAAAACAACAAAGTAAAGTATTTCTACTATTTAGTTTTAGAAACATGATCAACCAACAATAAAAATAAAACATGCATACGGAAGCAAATAACAATCAAACAAATAAAATCACACAAAACCTGGGTTGCCTCCCAAGAAGCGCTTTTCTTTATTTACGAGTCTTGTAGCTAGACTCAAGGTCATGGGTTACTACGTGATCTCATCATCAAACGTCACATCCTCCTCACTAATCATTTCATTGTTATTCTCTTGGTAATGTTTTACACGTTGTATGTTAACAGTGAACTCCCTACCTTCATCATCAATTAACACTACTGCTCCAAATTTAGAAGAATTCTTTACCGTGAACGGTCCATACCATCTAGACTTAAGTTTTCCCGGAAATAATCTCAACCGAGAATTGTATAATAGGACCTTGTTTTCCTCTGAAAATTCTTTGGGTTTCTTAATTCTCTGGTCATGCCATCTTTTAGCTCTTTCTTTATATGTGATGGAGGATTCGTAAGCTTCTAGCCTAAGCTCATCAAGCTCGTGTAATTGCAAGAACCTATTGTTTCCAGCAGTCGTGTAATCTAGGTTGCATGTCTTAAGCGCCCAATAAGCCTTGTGTTCTAGTTCTACCGGTAGGTGGCATGCCTTACCATACACCATGCGGAATGGGGTTGTTCCAATAGGTGTTTTGTAGGCAGTTCGGAATGCCCATAAGGCTTCGTCGAGTTTAAATGACCAGTCCTTTCTGTTTTGACTAACCATTTTTTCAAGTATTCTTTTAATAGCTCTATTGGTGTTTTCGACTTGGCCATTGGTCTGTGGATGATAGGCGGTGGAGAATCGATAGGGTACTCCATACCTCTTCATGACCTTTTCCATTTGTGCATTCCAAAAATGAGTTCCCCTATCACTGATGAGAGCTTTAGGAATCCCGAATCTCGCGAAAAGCTTCTTCAGGAAATGAATAACTACTCTGGCATCATTGGTCCTAAGGGCTTGTGCCTCAAACCATTTTGAAACATAGTCAATAGCGACTAATATGTACTCGTTCCCCCCTGAAGATGGAAAGGGTCCCATGAAGTCAATCCCCCAAACATCGAAAACCTCACAAACTTGTATAAAGTTCTGAGGTGCTTCATCCCTATGTGATATATTTCCGGCACGTTGACATGCATCACACGCCTGCACCATTTCTTTTACATCACGGAAAATTGTAGGCCAATAGAATCCCGCATCGAGAATCTTTCGGGCGGTAACGTTTATCCCATGATGCCCCCCAGAGGGACCAGAGTGACATTCCCTCATAATCTTCACCTCCTCATTTTCCAAAACACAACGCCTTATAATTTGGTCAGGACACCTTCGGAATAAAAATGGTTTATCCCAAAAGTAGTATTTAAGCTGAGAAAAGAACCTTTTTCTTCCGTATCTAGTCAGGTGTTCAGGAACAAGTCTACATCTACTTGCGAAGTAATTAGCAAAATCGGCGTACCACGGCTCCGAATCAATCATTAACATCAGTTGTTCGTCAGGAAACGAATCCCTAATCTCACTTCTATCATGCTTATCCAAGGGGTTTTCGAGACGAGATAGATGATATGCGGCCAGATTTTCTGCCCCCTCTTATCGCGAATCTCAACATCGAATTCTTGTAACAACAAGATCCACCGAATTAGTCGTGGCTTAGCATCCTGCTTTGCAAACAGATATCGAAGAGCCGAGTGATCAGTGAAGACGACTGTCTTTGAAAGGACAAGATATTGTCGGAATTTGTCGAATGCAAACACTACGGCTAATAATTCTTTTTTGGTGGTGGAGTAATTCTATTGAGCAGGATTCATGGTTTTGCTAGCGTAGTAAATAGGTTGGAAAAGCTTGTCATGACGTTGGCCCAACACAGCCCCGACAGCGAAATAGCTAGCGTCACACATGATTTCAAACGGTAACTCCCAGTTGGGTGTGATCATGATTGGAGCTTGTGTGAGCTCCTTTTTTAAGAGATCGAAAGCATCTTTGCATTCTTGGGAAAAATCGAACGGAGCATCCTTCACAAGCAATTGAGTAATTGGCCGGGCAATTTTGGAGAAGTCTTTGATGAATCTCCGATAAAATCCGGCGTGCCCCAAAAAGCTGCGTATTGCCTTAACAGTCGTGGGGTATGGTAACTTAGATATAACTTCAACTTTAGCTTGGTCCACCTCTATTCCGTTCCCTGAGATCTTATGCCCTAACACAATCCCTTCCTTTACCATGAAATGACACTTTTCCCAGTTTAACACCAAGTTGGTTTCCTCACAACGTTTAAGCATCTTCTCTAGATTAGCAAGACACCGGTCGAAGGAGTTTCCGAAGACTGAAAAGTCATCCATGAACACTTCCATGCTGTCTTCCATGAGTTCGTGAAAGATTGCGGTCATGCAACGTTGGAAAGTGGCGGGGGCATTACATAGCCCAAAAGGCATCCTTTTGTAGGCAAATGTTCCATAGGGGCAAGTAAACGTGGTCTTTTCTTGGTCCTCGGGTGCTATGGGTATTTGAAAATATCCAGAGAATCCATCCAAGAAGCAATAGTACTCGTGTCCAGATAATCTCTCTAACATCTGATCAATGAATGGTAAGGGAAAATGATCTTTCCTCGTGGCATCATTGAGCTTTCGATAGTCGATGCATACCCGCCATCCAGTGACAGTTCTCTGGGGCACCATCTCACCCTTGTCATTCTTTACTACAGTCATTCCACCCTTTTTAGGTACAACCAGCACAGGACTGACCCATGGGCTATCCGAGATCGGGTAAATCAGTCCTGCATCCAAAAGTTTGATAACTTCTTTCTTTACTACTTCCTTAATGTTAGGGTTCATGTGCCTCTGGGGTTGCACGGTAGGTTTATAATCTTCCTCCATGAGAATCTTATGTGTGCAAAAAGTTGAGTCAATCCCCTTAATGTCGGCCACACTCCATGCGAGTACCCCCTTGTATTTTTTTAGGACCTCTAAGAGTTTAACTTTTTGTTCATGTTCCAAGGAAGAGTTTATGATTACCGGGAGTTGGTCCTCCCCCTGAAGGAAGGCATACTCCAAATGGTTAGGAAGCTCTTTAAGATCAACGTTAGGGGGTTCGATAATAGAGGGTTTGAGCTTGTTCTCGGGCTTTCAGAGCTCGAGATGCTCCGTTGCCTCTTGTCTGGGGTAGAAGGAGACTGCATTAACATCCTCCGTCTTTTCTACCTCTAGCAAAGGCAGAAAACTCTCGTCCCATAGCCAGCCTTCATCAATCTGTTCATCGACGCAACTATCAATGACATCTGTGAGTTCATCTACTTCCCCAATAAAGTAGAGCCGGTTGGCTGCTTCGAGGGAGAGGTCCATAGAATCCTTAATGTCGAAGGTTGTGTTATCGTCTCCCACTCGTAAGGTTAATTTTCCATCGTAAACATCGATGACTGCACGAGCGATAGCAAGAAATGGTCTACCTAAGATGATAGGTACCAAGTCATCCTCCTCCATATCCAGGATTACGAAGTCGACCGGGAATTTGAATTTCCCAACTTTGACTAGCACATTTTCGCATATCCCTACGGGGTACTTGACCGATCTATCGGCTAGTTGGATGTTCATACGGGTAGACTTCAATCCAGAGTATCCTAGTTTACGGAACATAGAGTGAGGCATGAGATTGATACTTGCTCCCAAATCGGCAAGAGCATTCTTGATTGATAGAGGTCCTATGGAGCAAGGTAGGGTGAAGCTGCCCGGATCGTCTACCTTCTTTGGTAGCCCTCGATGGGTTACCACTGAGCATTCTTCCCCCAGGGTCACAAGACCCTCGAGTTTTTTCCTGTTAGCAAGTAGCTTTTTGAAGTATGTGCTATACTTTGGCATGTGATAGCAAGCATCAAGGAGAGGTATGGTGACAACTGAGTCTTTTAGGTATGACAAGAATCTCTTGTTATCATTCTCAGTTTTCTAGTTCCTTAATCGGGACGGGAATGGGATTCTCACAGGTTGGTTAGGCAGGGCTGATGGGGAAGGGGTCGTCACAGGCGGTTGGTCTGGGGCACCCCCGCCGAAATCCTCCTCCTCCTCCCCAGGTTTGTTTGGATCGAGGGTGATGGGGGACGAGTTTGGGTAAGGAGGGTCCTTGGTTGTCGTTCCAGCTCGCGTGGTTATTGCGAGCATGGGGTCATTTTTGCTTACTGATGGCGTTTGAAGATTATCTAGGGCTGAGTTAAGCTTGTTGAAAAATCCTCCAATACCCTCCTGCTGCTCGTCGAAAAGCTCATTAAGGCCTTTCATTTGCAAGTCTTTTTCTTGAGTGAAGTGACCAAGGTCATCTTCGAAATTGCTCCTGATTTTGAATTCAGGGCCTTCCTCCCCTTTTCTTCTCTTTACTAGATTTCCCCAAAGGGTGTAATCGTCATTTTGGTAAAAAGGCAAACGGGAGGGATCATCATAAATGTCCCCTCCTGAAAAGCACGCATGTTCAGTTGTGTCTGCTCCTCCGCATTCTTCTACCTCATGCGGGCCTCCACAGTAATCGCAGATCAAGTAAGGATTCGACAGCTGTTTAGGTAATTGCGATCCAGCTAGGTATTCCACTCTTTTATGAATTTTGCTCAACCGATCCGAGGTGATCTCAGAAATGCTGACAGTCGACTTAGGTTCATCCCAAGTGTCATCCTGGTCTTGAGCATATTCTTCAATCCTATCCCATCCTTCCTCGGCACTAAGATTGGCCAATCTTCCTTTCCTAGATTGGTTAATTCCGTTTCGGTCATTAGAGGAGATATTTTTGTAGAAGATTTGGACCAAGAGCCAAAGCTCAATGCCATGATGGGGAACTTGTCTTATTAAATCTTTGAATCTAGTCCACGATTTATGGAAGGGTTCATCCTTCCCCTTCCGGAAACGGAGGATCCTATCTCTAAGTGCTGAGGTTTTTCCAGGTGGAAAGAACTTCTCATAGAACTTGGATATGAGTTGCTCCCATGTGAAGATAGATTCAGAAGGGAGTTTGTCATACCATTCTTGGGCTTTTTCATATAAGGTGAAAGGAAAGAATCGCAATCGGGATGTGTCTCTAGTAGCCCCATCCGTATGGAGGGTGTCTACTATTTTCAGGAAGTCCTTGATGTGTTGGATTGGGTCTTTCTCATCTGTTCCGCGAAACTTACACACATTTTTGACAAGCCAAACATTGTTTGCATGCAAGACCTCATTGGTGTGTTCGTTTGGGTAGACAATGGCGTTTGAGAATCCACGAGAGGTTGGGGAGGAGTAGTCCTTAAGGCGCTTAGGAATGGGGGTTGCGGGAGTACTCATCTCATCGTTGGGTTGGGAGCTAGGGGTTGTGACATGATTTTCTGAATTTTCTTCAGAAAGAGGTGCATCAAAATCGATGGCAACGCTAGATGGTTCAGAAGTTGAGTGATATTGTCTCAATCTATGCATTTCTCTTTCGGGTTCCGCATAGGGCAAGACAAGGTTTCGAGTGCAACTACGACTCCTAGTGATCCTAAGGTTAAAGTATTCGTCATTTGCCATGATGGCAGGTGGTGAAGAGTTACGAACAAAGACACGAAGAAATAAGATAGACTAAAGAAGACCTAAAAATAAAAATAAAATCTTACTAGAAAGGAGTCTAGCAAGTAGACCTAATAAAAAGAAATTCTAACATAGACAATAACTATTCCCCGGGCTGCGGCGCCAAAAACTTGATGCGTGGGAATCGCAACAGGCTTTACCTCTCGAGGGATCTCGAGAAGCTTACAACCCCCACCAGGCAGTGTACCTGATCGTTGTAGTATAGTATAGTGACAAGTACCGGGGGATTGATCTTTCAGCTTAGGAACAGTGTCGCTAGGATTAGAAAGCCTAAATACTAGTTCTAAAGGTGAGGGACGATTATTTTTGTGTTTTTATATTTTTTAGAAAGCAATTAAAATCTCGGGGTTTGAAGGATTTGGGCTGAATTAGTTGCTATTCAACTAACCCAATACTAAGATGCAATCAAAATAAAATACTAAAAATGAAAATAAACTAATTTATACTAAAGTTGTGGGCAGTAATTGGAGAAAGTGTGTTTACTTAGATTTCACTACTCCCTAGACATCTTTTACACGTTAATTACTTGTTATAATTGCATGGATGACAGATCGTATTCCTTAATACCATTCATGGGGTGGCACACATAACTCCCCAATTCTATGAGCTCTTATCTCCTCCTACACCATGCCCAGCACAACTATAGGGATTGTAAACAGTGGCTCATGCATTAAATACAACCAATAAAGACCTAGTGCGCCTCGGTTCATGTTTCTTAAGACGTTCAAGCATGTTACCAATTGGAGATCTGCCAGTTTTCTTAAGCCTAACATATAAATCATTCATCCAAGACAAGAATAAACAAGTAATCAACACATAATCAATATCTAGGTTTCATTAGATCTAAGCAAACACAAGATAGATCTAGCCTAGTGTTGGAACCATAGTTTTACTATTTTATGAAGTCTCGGTCATTTGTAATAATGCTAGGTTGCTTAGTTATTGTTTACTATCATTTACATTTTGTATTAAGTTTACTAGGCTTAAGAATGAGGTCCATGGGCCTCAAGCCCATACGTTTCATGTAAAGGGAAGGAGTAGGAATGTTGCCCTAGCTCCTTTCCTATAAATACTAGTCTTAGGCCTCTTGTAAACTTGGTTGGTTATTTGAAAACATTAAGGAAACTCTTGCATTTCACTTTCTCAAATTTCTCATAATCATCCCACTCTCATTCTCATCTCATTTCTCTTTATATCATACTTGTGTTTACATAATGGTGACCTAACAAGTGGTATCATTCGCTAGAGGAAGGTGTAGTTATTGTTTTCATTGATTTATATCTTAAAAAAATCGTTTTTTTATCGAATTTTTTGTGAAAATTTTAAACTTTCTTGTTAGTTTCTTGGTTTTTCTCACATCTTTGCTTACAAACTTGTGTTTAAAATTAAAACTAACCAAAAAGTTCCAAACTTTTTACAAAAATATTCGATTTTGGTTACCTGTACTTTTATCGAAATTTTTTTAAGTTTGGAAAATTTCCTAAAGTTTTCTACTTTCTTAAAGATCTACTCATTTTACAAACAAAAGTACAAGTATCTTGAAATAAAAACGAGTTTTAGGATTGCTTTCTTTGATAAACAAAAACTTACAAGTTATCGAGATCTTCTCCAAGTGCACTACCTCGACTTCGTTTGTGTGGACTCGGTATTTTTTTTCTTGTATAAGGAAGTTAAGTACTTCGACATTTGGAAAGTTTTCGAAATTGTAAAATTTTGAAAATTATTTTTTTCTCGTTATCGCAAACGTTCGTGCCTTTATCGCAAACGTTTTTCGAAAACCTGAAAAATATCGAAATCTTAGTTTTTCGATAACCTAAAAAGTTTCGAAATCTTAGTTTTTCGAAAACCTGAAAAATATCGAAATCTTAGTTTTTCGATAACCTGCAAAGTTTTTCGAAATCTTATTTCTCGATAAAACTGTCTTTGTCTCGCAAACCTTGTTTCTCGATAATCTGCCAAAGTTTCTCGATACTTAGATTTTTCTACACTTTCTACAAGATCCATTTCTACACAAGTGTTCTAAGATGTCTCAGCCACCGAATCACTACTTTCCTCATGTTCAACAACAAACACCTCAGCAACAACAACCTCAGCAGTATCAGCAACAACATTACCTTCCGCACCAGATGAATCAACAACCTCCTAAATACAATCCACAACAACATTACCTAATGATGCAACAACAGCTCATTCCTCAACAACTACCATATCAAGTGCCACTACAAAACACTCAGTTTTCCTCTAAACAACCTCACTGGTTTGACAGAATGTGTGAAGTTATTACAACTCAACAATCCCGACATGAGGCAGGATCACTTGAAACACCTCCAATGCTAACACCTGGTAACTATGTGCAATGGTCAAGTCGATTCCTACGCTTTCTTGAACTAAAGAAACCTCATGGGCACTTCTTAAAGCAAGTGATACTTGAAGGACCATTTGAGTGGCCAACAAGATTTGAAGCTGGTGATCCTAATGCTGATCCTCCACGTCCTCCTGGTGATAGACCTCTTCCAGAAACTGCACTCACTGAAGAACAGAAACTACATCGTGAAGCTGATCAGTATGCAATGGCTTATATACTTCAAGGTATACCCAATCCGATCTATCGCAGTGTCGATGCTCAGAAAACAGCCAAAGCTATGTGGGAACACGTTCATCTCCTCATGGAAGGCACTCAATTGAACAAAGATGACATGGAATCCAAGCTTTACATGGAATACACTGACATCACAATTGAACCTGGAGAGTCACTTGAGTCCTACTATCATCGTTTCACAAATGTGGTAAATGATCTGGAACGTCACAAAATCACTGTACCAAGGATCGCTGTGAACTCCAAATTTGTGGGTAGTCTTGGCCCTGATTGGCATAAATATGTGACATTTGTTCGTCAAACGAAGAATCTTCATGATGCTCCATATGGGTTGTTGTATGATTTTCTGAAACACCATGAACCTGAAGTGGAAAAAGATAGAGCTTTACGAGGAGGATACACACCAACTTCAACACCAAATTCTTTGGCTCTCGTAGCTCAATCTCCCTATGCTCCACCACCAATGTCAAATCATGCATATGTTCAAGAGCAGAACTACTTCAGTTATCCACAATCTTCCACCTCGAACCAAATGATCCCTTATGATTCATCTCTACAAGATTCTTCTACTCAACTTGTTCCGTCAAACAACAATGATGCTGTGCACTACTCCAACTCCAATGATGATGACGATGATGACTTTAATACGTTGAATCAGGGACTTGCTCTTATTGCTCGTGCTTTCAGCAAATTCTCCAACAAAACAAACAACCGTCAACGTTCATCTTCAAACACAAGAAATCAAGCTGTTGTTAATGATGGAAGAGTGGAAATTCAGAATCGTAGCTATGGTCGATCTGGTTCAGGAAGCTCTTCAGGAAATTATGGGAATGGTCAAAGGTTTAGTAACAATACCGGGTTCAGAAACAACTCAGCATCTCCTCAACAAAGGTCTGACTCAGTTGCTACAAGGAACTCCAGCTCAGGGAATGCAGTTTGGTGCTACAATTGCAATGAACAAGGTCATATAGCTACAGCATGTCCCAAACCGAGAACTCGGGGAAGTAAGTTTCACAAGCAGGCATTACTCATGGCTCTTCAAGATGAAAAAGATGGACATTTCCCTGAACAGGACAACAACTTCATGGCAAATGTGAACAACGATGATGACATGGAAGATCTGGAAGCCAATGCTGCTGTGATGCTTATGGCCAACATGCAGGAACTTAAGCTCAATGATTCAGGTCCAGTGTATGACACTGACGGCTTGTCTCAGGTACATGACCTCAATGCATGCTTTATTAATGAAATAGTCTCACCTTCTGCTTATGAATCAGATATGGCGCAAGTTGTTCCATCTATATCATCTTCATCCTCTCAAAAAGATGAACAAATAAGCACAGTTGTCATATTTGATGATGACACAGTTGTTTCATTTGATGATCTAATTGAGAACGATAAATATGATCAGTTAGAACAACATGAACCATCATTTGATCCAGACCCTGACCTCATATTGTTATCTAAACAACTGGATGCTCAACAATTGCAAATAATCAAATGCAACGAGAAAAACAAAGTTTTAAATGAACAAAATGCGTCATTTGCAAGAGACATTGAGTGTTATAAAATTCAGCTTTCAAATCAAGAAGAAAAGATAAAACACACTAAAAGTTTTGAAAAAGCTTTTCAAGATTCTTACAACAAAGAACAAGATCTTCAACGCAAAATACAAGATTTAATTGAGTCACACGGAAAGTTGATTTCGAAACTTGAAAGTGAGAAGGGTGAATTGAAAAAACAAGTTGAATGTCTTCAAACTGAACTTTCAAAAACAGAAACAAAATTGTCAAGTTGTCAAAAAGATTTTCATGAACATAAAATACGGAAAAGGAAGTACATAGACAACTTACTCGGTGATATTGTTGATCTTGAAAAACAACTCAAAGAATTTCGTCACATTGTTTACAAACACGGGAACTCTGTCACAACAATTCAGAAATTTACTTTAAAACCGAGACCCAATTGCGGATATGCACTTGGTGATTACAATTCAATGTTTCTACACACGGCATTCAAAGAAATTCCAAAAATTTACAGTATGGATTATTTTCTTGATAATACGATTGTGCGTGCTGTTGTTTTTGATACTGAGGAAGAAGAAGAACTTGAAGACGAGAGTCGATCAAAAATGAGTCAAGTTCAATTTTGGACACCATATGACTATTCAAAAGCTCCTCCACTTTCAAAATCTTTTGTCACTCAAAAGGAATTACCTGAGAAATCATGGTTTATCGAAGAGTCATATGTTTCATCTCACAATGCGGCTCCTGTCCCACATGTAACACAAATAAATGGTCCTTTACCATCATCCGGTGTACTTACACCTTTACCAAAATGTCGTGTCTTAAATTATTTCAAAACCTTTATGGAAGACATCGATATTTTGGAGGAAACAATTGAACGCAATTCAGAAATAAAAATTGAAACTTTTCAATCCGCTTACGAGCGAGAAAAGAGAGATATTTTTCAAAAACAAATGAAACCAATTGTTCAACACCTTCGTCTATGTGCTACACGTTGGGATCAGGAACTTCAAAAGGAGGTCAAAAATATGATAAACGTTTTTGATACTGCTGAAAATGAGATTTTGGTCCAAAAGTTACAAACTAAAGTTTTCAAAAATGATGCTGATCGACTCTTGGAACAAGTTCTCTGTGCTGATATTTTGTCTGTTATCATGAATGATCTTTATAATTCTGGTACTTCTATGCTTAAGCATGATCATTGTGTTGATAATAATTTGTTGAATGAGGAAATTGAGACACTTAAACGGGAAAATGAAAAGTTGAGAATTAAAAATGATGATGTGACAAAACAGTTTTCAAAAGAAATTTGTCAACTCAAACAAAGGCTTGAATGGTGTCAAGCTCAAAGTCTTAAAAAGGAATTGAAGTTTCAAAGTCAAAATGTTTCAAACTCTTGTCAGATTTGCAAAAACAACGAGTCTTTAAAAGGTCGATGTTTCCAATACGAGAAAGAAATTGCGGATTTAAAAATTGAAAACGCCGAATGGCAACAAAACCGCGACGACATCAAATATTGCAATGGTTTACTTGAGTCTGAAATTCAGGACAAAAATCACATCATCATTGATTTGAAAGAGAAAGTTAAGCTACTTCAAAAAGGAAAAATGGTTGACACCACGGTGATAGCATCAGGAATGTATCAAATAAACAAAACTGATAAAGGAAAGGTTGTTCAAAACACTAATGTTGATAACTCCACTTCTACAGGACTAGTCTCCACTTCTAGCGTTAGCAGACCCAAGCGAAAAAGTAAAAAGAAGAATAGGATCTTGCAACGTAAGAGAGGACACCTAGAAGCTCAAGAAGTAGAAGACCAACTTAGGAATTTGAATAAAACTCATGTTGCATCAGATTTAGATTCTAATCTGGCAAATTGTAATCAAAATCTAAATGTAACGAATGATAAACCTTTGAATGTTTTGAATATTAATGCATCTTGTGTGTTTTGTCGTAAAAATGTATCATCTGGTGATCATACAAAATGTTTAGCTAATTCTCTTCTCAATCGTCATAAGAAACGTAGGACACGCATTCCTTTTAGGCCCACTAATGCCTCTAAGTCTAACTTAGGAAAGCCGTCTTCTACGGTTTCTAATGAAGCTGAAGTTACCCCCATAGGTACCGAGAACAAATCTAGGAATGAGCCAACGACTAGTGCCTTTAACATTAAGAAAGCAAAAACTAGTTGGAATTGGCAACGTTGGTTACAACACAAACCAGACTTTAAATGGATTCCTAAATTGTTGAATATATGTGTTACTAACCAACAGGAACCCGCATTGTCTTTGGGTTCCACCCTTACTTCTGTTCCACCCGTGTCTTCTTCTGGTGATGCAGGTGGTACAGATCGTTCTCTGGATTGTTGATAGCGGATGCACCCGACATATGACAGGCAATCTTAAACTGTTGAAAAACTTTGTCTCAAAGTTCATTGGCACTGTCAGATTCGGGAATGATCATTACGCACTTATCATGGGATATGGTGACTTTATCAGCGGGAACATTGAAATCAGTCGTGTTTACTATGTGGAAGGCCTTGGACACAACCTTTTCTCTGTTGGTCAATTCTGTGATGGGGATCTAGAAGTTGCATTTCGTGAGAAAACTTGCTTTGTTCGTGACTTACAAGGAAACGATCTAATGTCTGGCTCACGCGGCTCCAATCTTTATACAATCTCAATGTCAGATATGATTGCAACATCTCCGATATGTCTTCTCTCCAAAGCTGAATCGACTAAATCTTGGTTATGGCACAAACGTCTTTCGCACTTGAATTTCAGAACCATGACTGACCTTGCTCGTTATAAACTTGTCGATGGATTTCCAAGATTCCGTTTTACCAAAGATCACTTATGTCCAGCCTGTGAACAAGGAAAAAGTACTCGAGCTCATTTTCCTTCAAAACCTGAGCAAAGTACGAATCATGTTTTACAACTGCTTCATATGGATTTGTGTGGACCGATGCGTGTTCAAAGTATCAACGGTAAACGCTACATACTAGTAATTGTGGATGACTTCTCCAGATGGACTTGGGTTTATTTTCTACGAAGAAAAGATCAAGCTCCTTCGATGATCATCACCTTTCTCACCAAAATTCAAATTCAGCTTCGCAACACGGTACGAATCGTCAGAACTGACAATGGAACTGAATTCAAGAATCAGACACTTCGGTCTTACTATGAGAAAGTGGGAATTGAACATCAAACGTCTATACCTAGAAGCCCAGAACAGAATGGTGTGGTTGAAAGACGCAACAGGACGTTAGTGGAAGCTGCTAGAACTATGTTGATTAATGCTCAATTACCAGATTACTTATGGGCAGAAGCTGTTTCAACCGCATGTTATACTCAAAACCGTTGCATGATCACAAAACGCCATCGCAAAACACCATATCAAATTGTTCACAAAAGGAAACCGAACATCGATTACTTTCATGTATTTGGAGCACTTTGCTATCCGAAAAATGATCGTGATGATTTAGGTAAACTCAAAGCTAAGGCTGACATCGGAGTGTTCGTTGGATATTGTGATAATTCCAAAGGTTTTCGGATATGGAATCGTCGTACAAGAGAAATTCAAGAAACCATTCACGCTAATTTCGATGAACTCACCCAAATGGCTTCTGAGCAACACAGCTTAGGACCCGAATTCAACCGTCTCAACTCTCCGGCATCTTCAGCTGAACCTTTACCACTTAACCGCAAAGAATTAGAAACCTTGTTTGCTCCACTATTTGATGACACAATTGAATACCGTCCTACTGAGGTCTCACCTAATTCCGCTGCTCAACCTGATCACATTCTAGTACCAGACTCACCTCAACAAACTTCAACAAGTGTTGAGAGAGACGGTCCTTCAATTGAATCACCATCAACAGCAGAACAAACTGGTTCTACTCCCTGCCATCCAGCTGAAGATCCTACACCACAATCAGTTCCACAATCCGCAGAGCATGATCCTGATGCGTTCATTAATCCGTTTGCACCAGCTACTACAGTTCCTGATATAGCTGAGTCGTCAACACGCAACTTGGATCCTGCCAACATGCGAGATACGTATCAACTACACACATCAACACACAAATGGACTCGTGACCATCCACTAGTTCATATTATTGGCCATCCAGATGCACCTGTTATGACAAGACAACGACTTCACACCGATGGAGAAACTTGCATCTACGCACTCACAGTTTGTCATGAAGAACCCAAGAACATTAAAGATGCAATGACTTATGACAACTTGATTGAATCTATGCAAGAGGAATTTCAGCAATTCAGAAGATTAGAAGTCTGGAAATTAGTTGAAAGACCTGACGGAGTCTTTGTCATCGGGTTAAAATGGATCTGGAAGAATAAGCTTGATGCAGAAGGGACAGTCATCCGCAACAAATCACGTCTGGTAGCGAAAGGATACTCTCAACTTGAAGGTCTAGACTTTGCTGAATCCTTTGCTCCAGTGGCACGACATGAAGCTGTTCGGATCTTTTTGGCTTATGCTGCTCATAGGAATATGGTGGTTTACCAAATGGATGTGAAAACTGCATTTCTGAATGGAGAACTCCGTGAAGAAGTTTATGTCACCCAACCTGAAGGCTTCGTTGATCCTGAGCGTCCTAATCACGTCTACCGACTCAAAAAGGCTCTCTACGGACTCAAGCAAGCCCCACGGGCGTGGTATGACAAACTGTCCACTTTCTTACTGGCCAATAAATTTTTTAAAGGATCGGTGGATCCAACACTGTTTACAAAAACCTACGGGGAGGACTTACTTGTTGTTCAAATATATGTCGATGACATCATTTTTGCCTCAACAAAACGAAGTTACTCTAATGATTTTGCAAAATTAATGAAAGATAATTTTGAAATGTCCATGATGGGTGAACTTACGTTCTTTCTAGGATTACAAGTTCATCAATCACCCCGTGGTATTTTTATAAATCAGTCCAAATATGCTCTCGAAATTCTTAAGAAACATGGAATGATGTCTTGTGATACTTTTAATACACCAATGGGCTATACCACAAAACTAGATGCTGATTTACATGGGACTCCTGTTGACCCTACCAAATACCGAAGTATGGTTGGGTCCCTCATGTATCTCACATCTAGCAGACCTGATATAGTATTTGCTGTCTACATGTGCTCTCGCTATCAGTCCAGACCAACTGAAAAACACCTCAGTGAGGTCAAAAGAATCCTTCGATACATTAAGGGAACCATTAACTTGGGAATCTGGTATCCGAAGGATTCTGGTTTTGAACTAATTGCTTTTTCAGATGCTGATCATGCAGGATGTTTAGACACACGCAAAAGTACATCTGGTGGATTACAGTTTCTCGGAGACAAACTTGTGTCATGGCAATCTAAGAAGCAGGACTGCACTTCACTGTCGTCTACGGAATCTGAATACGTAGCCATGTCTGCTTGTTGCGCTCAAGTCATTTGGATGAGATCACAACTTAAGGATTATGGTTACCTATTCAACAAGATTCCCATCTACTGTGATTCAAATAGTGCAATTGCTATCTCCTGCAACACTGTGCATCATTGCAAATCCAAACACATCGATCTCCGATATCATTTCATCAAAGAGCATGTGGAAAGGGGTACAGTTGAACTTTATTTTGTTGGAACTGAGTACCAATTGGCAGACTTACTTACCAAATCTCTGGCACCATCCAGGTTTGCTAGTTTAGTTCACCAAATTGGTATGAGATGTTTGACACCAGAGGATCTGGAAAAGTTTTTAAAATACCACTGATCGTCAAACATCACTACTATCTTTTGTATAATAGTTTGTTTTTTCTTTCTTTCCTATAAACTAATCAAAACACAAAAAGATTTTCCATATTTTTACTTAAAAAAAAAAAAAAAAAAAATGCAAGTATATCGCTTCCATTCAACACCTTGTTCATACTTTACAAGTGTTGAGGGGGAGTCACGCTTAAATCTTTTACCAATTTTAATTGGTATACTTGCATGTTTCTCGTATTTTACGGTTCTTCAGAATGTGTGGACGATTTCTTTTACGTCACTTTGTCTCATTTGTTACTTAATCTTCATAAGTTAGGCATATCTTAATGGTACTTATGGTTTGCAAGAAACTTTAGGACACTAACTTGTTTCTTATAAAAGTATAAGGACTAAAAGTGACTAAAATCAAACCTTTTTCAAAATAAATAAAACAAACCGTACAAACCAAAAACACCACAATTTCAAAACTACTAAACCCCTAAAACCCTTTTCTTAAACCCACGGTTCAAAATCATTCGAGCTAACCACAACCTTGATCTTTAAATTGTAAGTTCCTATGTTATCACTAGTGCATTACAAACATAGGTTCTTGATTAATTGGTCTTTCAACGGTTCAATCTTGTGATTTCTTGATGTCGAGAACTAGGGTTAGGTTTTTTTCGAAAAATGCTATTAACGTGATGTGGTGTTTAATTCTTGATATGGTTTAGGTACTATGATTGTTTCTAACACATACTCATCGACTATTAACACATTCCATCATGTTTCTTTGTTTTTCGAATTCATAAGATTGGGTCGAAATGGGTTAATAAGTTTCTGTGATTATTGGGTTGTTTTTAGTGGTGGGATTTGCTTCAAAGGTCTCTTATGTGCATGCTTAATCTTGCTAGGATGTTTCACACTCTTGAACGTGATTCTCGATAAACTTGTATGCCTCGTTCGTGAAAAACATCGAGTTAAACGTGTCTCTAGTGTTGTCTATTGTGCTATGTGTCTTGTTATGCATCATACTTGTAGTTGTGATATGCTAGAACTCTGTAATACTCACTTGTTTTATATTCGTGAAGGTATCGAAATACATGTTCTAGTACATTATCGCAATCTTTGTGTTTTTACCATAAACATGTTTAAACTACCTTGGTGACAGGCCAAAATCATTGGAATAAAACTTTGTGAAGGAAAAGTACGTATGACTTCAATTAAATTCGAGTCAATTCTTGTATAAGAATTTTCTCGAAAAACTGTGCTTTATCGAAATCTTCTCAAAATTATCGAGAACCTTAAGTTTTTCGATAAATATTGTTCACAGCCCAAAGTTTTCGAAAATATCATTTTTTCGAAATCTTTCTGAGAACTTTATTTTTTCGAAATCTTCAGTTTCTCGAAAAATTGTTTTATCGAGAAAAATTGTGATTTCTCGATAAATTTAAGTTTTTATCGAAAAGGTCATTTTTCTCGAAAAGTTTCATCAGTTTTCTCGATAACCTCAATGTTTTTTCGAAAAAGATAAAAGATCTCGATAAATGTCAATAATGTGGAATTTTTTCGAGAAGTCAAATTTCTCGATAAAGTTCCACTATTACATTTTGTCGAAATCTATCTCAATGATATTTTCTCGAAATCTTGTTTGGTTTTATCTATGTTACCTTGGTGTGATTCATTAGTGTTGTGTGATGTAATTGTGAATTGTGCTTGTCATGTTGTGATTATTTGCTATATGCATTATTTGACTCATAACAAAATGACACATTTGTGCTTAACTGTCTCAAGTAGATATCTGTATCCAAACTCTAAAATGTGCTAACACATAACAAATTTGGATGTTTGGTTTATGGTGATACTTTTCAGATAAACATGGCTGAACACAATGAGAACGTTGCTGAACAAACTCTTCCATTACTCACCTTGGATGACATCACTCCCGAGAACTACAATGTCACAATTGGCAACAACAATCCCAGAGTCGATTTCAACAAGTTGAATATCACAGAGAAATCATGCAAGATTGTGAAAGATATCCTACTGGCACATCCATGCAAACCACTTCTCACCTGCTCTACTTCAGTTCCACTGTTCTACCTTCATCAGTTCTGGCTTACTGCTCGGGCCAACTTGGATAATGAGTCTTTCACCGTTACATTAGATAGCCAAGATTACTCTGTAGATCATGACGTTCTTCGAACAGCCCTTCTCATGCCACAAACTGACAACGAATTTGCTCTGATACTACCTGACCTGGAACTTCTTGACTTCTTCATTGAATAAGGATATGAGGTTGATGATGATGAACCTCTAATCAAGCTTTCCAAATTTAATGTCAAGTATATCCCTCAGCCTTGGAGAACATTCTGTCTGTTGGTTGTTAGATCTATATCTGGAAGGAAAAGTGGTCATGAACATCCAAGGCTCGAACACCTGCAAACATTCTGGGGTATGGTGACTCTGACATCAATTGACTTTGCAGTTCCTATCATGAATGATATCGTCTACAGTATTCAGACCGACCGTGTGAAGACTATGATACCATTCACAAGATTCACCAAGCTTATCATTGAACATCTCTGCAAAAGTTCTCCAGAATTCATCAAAAGGATGGCTTATCCTAATGAGCCGAAGCACCTCTTCGAGGACGACTTCACCACCTCATTCATCAAATCGACCACTTCCTCAACCAAGATCAAAGGAATGAGGATTCCCGAATACCTTCTGAATGACAATATTAAGAACAGGGCGAACTTCAAGTTGTATGATCTGGCTTACAAAGGGGAACTGGAAGAAGCAACAATAAAGACTCGTAGCAAAGGAGGTGTAAAGTCTGGGAGTACCACGAGCACCACTGAATCACCTCATACAAGATCTAAGTCTGCTACAATGGCAAAACCCAAGACTACTACCACACCTAAACCTACATCCAAACCTAAACCTGCTACCAAACCAAAGAAGAAGGCAACTCCTGAGTACTTTATTCGGGATGAACCTACTCCTCCACCTTCTGACACCGAGTCCGAGTTTGATACTGAATCTGATGAAGAAGAACCAGACTATGAACTGAGATACAGAGCACCTGATGAAGGATTTCCTGCAACAGAGATTGCCGTTCAACAAAGTCTTGTAACTTATGAAGAAGAGACAAGGAAAAGAAAAGGAGTCACTATCAATGAGCCGAATGATGATGAAGACGAAGCAATCGTTGAACCATTAGTCGATAAACGCAAACTGAAGAGTATAGTTGTCGACACTAGAGCTGAAGAAAAGCAGCTTAGGAAAGAACAGAGGAAAGCAAGTCTTGAAAGCCGACTTCTATCACACCCTCCAACACCACCACCTATCGATCAGTCAGAACATGTAGGGGCTACAAGCAGTATGGTTCCTCCAACAACGTCAGAATCAGCTCCACAACCTGATGACAACGTTAAGGATACAGACAAGACTGAAGATGTCCACATGACTGAGACTGCTACTTTAGAGGAGAATGTTGGCGGTCAAGAGAACTTAGCTACGGATCAGGAACATGAATATCTTATTACTCCAGAGTTTCTTGCACGAGAAGCAGAGGAAGCAGAGGAACGTCGTCGAAAGGAAAACGAAGAGAAGAACGCGTTCGACACCAACATGTTTCTTAAGTCATCTTCTCAGCAGACTTCCTCAGCACAACCTCCACCTCCTCAAGACTCTCCACCAAAGGATCCGACTCCTCCCGCATCTTCTTCAGACTCTCACAACGAGTCTTCGTCCGAATCATCACCAGAGCACTCATCACCCACACCTTCTGAAACCGCATCTAAACAGCATTCGATCAATGAACCAAAACAACAAGTTGATCTTCAGGAGCAAGTGAACAAACTCACCGACATGGTTACCAAACTTACTAAACAAGTTGAGGAATTCCAGGATTCTACGCAGCTGATTGACAAGTTCTTGAAATCTGATTACGAAGGCTTTATCAGAACTGCAACACATGATTTTCTCACTGAAAATCTGGTTGAGATGATCACTCCTACCATTGCAGACCTTCTCAAACCAATCAATGACAACTTGGATCACAGAATCAGGAGTGTTACGAAGAAAATGTTGTCTACTACACCATTCACGCTTCACACCGCTAAACCTTCTACTGTGACTCCACCTGTCCCTGAACTGTCCTTCAATGACATGCTTGTCAAACTCTTCGACAACCTTGCCACCAAAACCACACAGACAGCTGAAGAAAAAGGCCTGTATGATGCTATGGTAGCTTATATGTCAAAAGAGTCATGCAAAGATGCTGCTGGAACCCGAAAACGGACAAGAAAAGATGACGATCCTGACCCAAACTCCAAAGGCAAGAAACCTAAGTCTGGAACAGGTCCCTCATCCTCTCTACAACCACAAAAGGACTCCACTCCTCCTGGAACTCAACAACAACCCTCAGCTACTGGTGAAGGTCAAACCGAAGATGAAGAAATGTTCATGGAACAAACTGATGACTTCCAAGATCAACATGACACCGATTACCGTATTCCACCTACTCATGATTCTCATGCTGGTCCATCATCACCGTCCAAAGCCACAGACAAAGATGCTATATCCAAGTCTAAGAAATCCAAGAAGAAAACACATCATTCATGGCTCAACAATGATGACAATCCTCAGAATGATTGGCTGACAGAAATGGTCCAAGCTCAACCTCCTCTGGAAGAAGAAGAACCTCTTCCTGGTAACACTCTTCAGTTCACGCAGGTCATTATGAAGGATCTTCACATCAACAAACTCACAAAGGCGGAGCTTAGGAGAATCAATAGGGATGCACAAGAATTCCTCAAGAAAAGATCTGGAAACAAAGTCGAATACGAATATCACATGCAGAATATAGCTAGTGCAATGTCTGCCGACTTTGACTGGTTAAATCCTGAAGTGAATATCGATCTAAGTTCCAAGAATCATGAAAAACCTTACTTCACCGACTGGACCAAACCATTACCGTTGAAAGGATTTCCTGACAAACCGAAGATACCTTACAGCTTCTTCTTCAACAAAGATCTTCGTAACATCCAGCTCACTCAAGAGATATCCAAGAAGAAATATGCTTCCTCACTCACAATCTCAGTACCAGCCGCTAGATACGAAATTCCAGCCATTGAAGAAACCACTCGTATTTTCAGCAACTCCATCGTAGCTTATGACAGAGATGCTCTACACGGAATTCAACATTGGCCTGATCGTCGTCGTCTCGGTTATACAAGCAGATTAGGAGAGACATCATTGGAAAATGTGAAGCAGAAATCAAAGATCATCGCTATCTTGGAGATTCAGCAGTCAAAACGGTTTAACTACATTTTCATGCGTGAAATTGTTGTTAAACGACAAGATGAAAAGAAGTACAAGTTCTCCGAAGCCGACTTTCCCAACCTTAATCTCAATGACATTGATGATATGTATCTTGAAAAGGTTCAGAGTAGAATGCGCGGATTCGATAGAGACGTTCAGTACAACTTCATGGCATCGCTACTTCTTTACATCCGACGACTGATTGTTCAAGAAAGAGTGGAAGATCTTCAGCTTGGAGTGGAAAGTTACCAACAAAAGATCAATTTGACAAAGCCACAGTTCTACTTTGATGGTCTCTATGAAACACCACAGTTTACTCTCATCCAAGAACCGTTTGGTTTCACCTACATCAACAGCAAAAAGCTACAAAGCTTCATGAGGTTCGATGAGGTACATAAATTCTGTGATGTTACACTCAAGTTTGTTCGTGATGGGCTTGTCAAAAGATTGAATGATGATCGACGTAAGATAGCTAAGGGGGAACAACCTAGATGGAAATCCAGCTCCAGAAGACAAGTTCGTAACTTTGTCTTAAAGATTGAAGAACGGTTATTTCGACGGGAACAGATCAGACGACTGGAAAGATACATCGGTGCCAGACCATCGTTTCCTGTCAGAAACTTCGAAAGACCAGAACCTCAGTTCACTAACTTCAATGCTCCACTTCCAGACGAAGAATAACTTGGTACATTTGGTCATATTATTTCATTATCAACTGTTTCATTGATTGAATCATTTTTCCATTATGGCTTGTGCACACATAACAGTGCACAACCCGATCTTGTAAAGAAAGGACCCTGAGGTACGCTTCAGTGCCTCAATCCTAAACATAAGGAGCGAAGGCTTCTTACTTTTGAGTAGAATTAATCAAACATTTATGATTTTTCATAATTCTGCTCAAAAGGACAAGTATTTCACCTCAATAAGACCTAATCACTTGTTGAGGGGGAGCACTTGTCAAAATCAAAATAATTTGCTCAAAATCAAAAGTTCTTTGTGAATCTCCCCGTAAGTCTCAAAAGGCATATTTTAATCTAAAAGTTTGTCAAAAACACCATTTTATATGCTATTTTTGAGGGGGAGAAAATGAAAAAGTGATTAAAACATACGAAGTCAAAGCTTTAAGTTGTATCATGTGCGAGCTAGACTCAGTACTAACCCAGGAATTGACGAGATAATACAAGTTAGTAACATCGAAAAGACTTATCCTCGACGGGTAATAACATCAAGTTAGTTCCTAGAGCTAGTTGTCACCTAAAAGCTGACAATGTATCTCTTTAACTAACCACGTAAGCGTGTCTCGAAAAGGATATGTCCTAGTAGAAAAGTACCGTCTCGAGAAACTTTCTGTGGACTTGATCAGGCCGGGTAATAATTTCAAGCTAGTTTAACTAGTGATGTAAGCGTGTCTCGAATCGGTCGTGTTCACGGAAAGTGGATCAATTCAAAAGTGCTTGCTCCTCCCGCATGTGCAAATTTATTTAAACACTTATGAGCACATGTGCAGGGGGAGCCCTTCAAAAGTGTACACAAAACTCTCAAAGTGTTAACCAAAATATTTGATTATCACAAACACTTTGAGAGATTTTCAATCAAAGGTTTCTTGGCTACTGTCGGAGTTATAAGGTGATTAAGATAGGAATATCCGTCCTATGATCCGCCAGAGCCGGAGGGATCTACCCAAGGACATCTCCCATAGTTAGAATTAGAAGTCCTTAGGTATGATACGAAAAAAGGAGAAATGAATGAAAGGGAAAGAAGGAGTTGAAGAATTAAAAAGAAAAGTAAAGTAAAGGGTGAAAAGAAATAGCCCTCCATATGTTCAACCTTAGGGCAGACACCGGGTTCAATACGTATGCTACTGGTTGTTGCAAAAGACAACACCGGTATTGAAGATTAAGCCGTCATGGACCCAGTGACGCAATGCACTAAACCTTCTTAACCACTCAAGCTCTCTTAAAAGAGCTTGTTTCATTCTCACGGGGATCCCGCGTAACCTATCGACCTATCTCTTAGAGACGGTTGATATTGAAGCAGGAAGACACCTCCCCAGTCTCCGCATAGGAAACCTAGGTGTGCACTTATAGAGTCTAGAGCCATGAGATACATCAAAGATCTCTTAGGAACATTTAGTATTTCTGCAACTGGTGTTCTACATCAATGGGCATCAGTTGTAAACTATCGAGTCCTTCGCAGATCTTAGCAATCTGCCGAGAACGTTTATGAGAGGATTACTTATGTATTTCTCAATGATTGAACGGAAATCCTGCCAGGGTCAACATCAAACAGCCCTGACAGCAGGTCACTTCGGTAACCCCACAAGGGTTACGCTTAGTGTTTGCGGTGGTTCCATTATGGTCTACAGTCGTGGAGTGATCCCCAACGACTCACCCAGTCATTGAGCTACCTAGTAGGTCTCGTAAGCTCCTTCGGGAGTATCTGATATGGGAACGGCCTGGATAAGGATTAGAAGGAGTCTTCACAATATGCTGTTGATGAGCTCTAATTCCTTATCCGTAAGTACCGGTGATTTATTGCTAACTGTCTACTCGCAGGTACCTCACTTCCATGATGACGGATTCCACATGCTCATACATGCATCTTGCTATCATCAAAAGCTCCCTCAAAGATCAAAGCAACACAAAGTTCAAAGAAAGATTCTACGCCAAAAAGAAGAATCTACAAAGTATAAAGACCAAAGATCTTAAGTGAAAGAAAGGGACTACGTGCATGTATAAGTCAGAATTCAAAAGATGTATGAGCATGTTGGAATGGCGGACAACCACCACAGACGCAGGAGTGACGAACGGCAGATTACTTCGTAACATAATCACTACTACATCATCAAAGAACAAAGACAAAGAGCAAAGTATATCCATCATTATAATCATTTCTGAAGACGTCTAAAGCTATGAAAGTCAAAGATTAAGACGAAGACGTCAAGCAACCATGATGACCGACCCTTAGGGGGAGATTGTTGGAACCATAGTTTTACTATTTTATGAAGTCTCGGTCATTTGTAATAATGCTAGGTTGCTTAGTTATTGTTTACTATCATTTACATTTTGTATTAAGTTTACTAGGCTTAAGAATGAGGTCCATGGGCCTCAAGCCCATACGTTTCATGTAAAGGGAAGGAGTAGGAATGTTGCCCTAGCTCCTTTCCTATAAATACTAGTCTTAGGCCTCTTGTAAACTTGGTTGGTTATTTGAAAACATTAAGGAAACTCTTGCATTTCACTTTCTCAAATTTCTCATAATCATCCCACTCTCATTCTCATCTCATTTCTCTTTATCTCATACTTGTGTTTACATAATGGTGACCTAACACCTAGCATGATGGAATTAAGACAAGAACAAAATATAGACAACCAACACATAGACATATTGATTGAATTAGAAGAACACTTATCTTGATTAATCATGCAAGGTATCAAGGGGTTGGAACCCTTGAAAAACCTGTAAAGTTACACCAAAATCGTACTTAGGGTTTCTCCCAAAACTTCTCTCTTTTAATGTGTGAAAAATAGAAAACTATATATAGAAAAATAGGTCTGACGGCGTCAAGACAAACAATGTGACGCCGTCACCTCGCCACCAAAACTCTCCTCGGACTGCCTAGATCCACTTCTGACGCCGTCAAGACTTAAACACTTCCAGGCTGTCATGACTCTTTTACTCTTGACGCCCTTCCTTCGTGAAGCCGTCAAATCCGTTCTGGGTCGTCATGGAAATTCATGAGATTTGCTCTTGACGCCGTCAAGGTTTTGCTCTTGACGCCGTCACCTACTGTTCCCAGCATGGAAAATTAAGACTTTGGCGTTTTCTTCACTTTTATGCTCCAAAAACGTCTGAATTGCTTCCTTTTCCAGATTTCTCTCCCAAAGTACCTAAAATCACAAAAGGAACGATTTAGGGCAATATTTGATCAAATAAATTCAGATTCGGGCTTAAATGACCCCCTAAAAGTGGTTCATTTTTTGCCTCATCAAAAAGCATTTACTATTAGTGCTTATGAGTGTACCAGTAGCATTTAGATTCTAGAACTTGCGTTAGTGATGCATCCCGAGACCGCTAGTGAGACTACATTCGTGTAGTAGGATTTACTACATGATAAGAGGCATTAGGATCACCCTTGTGTTAAACCCGTATCATAATTACTTGACCATTTAAGTCATATTACTTGGCTAGTTAAGTCAACTAATTTTTCCCACACCTTAGCGTTGTACTGATTTTTAGTACACGAAACCCCTAGTACACCCCTCCAAGCCTATCTTTTCGTTTCTAACTTTAAGCATTTTACTTAAAGGAATAATTTGTTACACCCCACTTAAATGTACAACCAAATCGCCTTAGCCTTCCGTGTATGCGCTCATTTTTAGTGCATTATTGTTATTTGTTAAACCCTAAGTTAACTTTCTAATTGATTACATGGTTGCTAAGTCGAGTCATATCCTTGTACATATTGTTTTGGGACGATTGGGACTCATGGGTAAAGTACTTATTTTATGGAGTAATGTGGAAGAACATCATTTATTACCCCCGTATGTACGTTAATCTTAAAAGTGCTCCAAGTGTTTTGATTTTCTTAATTCGAGTCATTAGTTTAGTTTATTGTAAAGTATGTAAAAATTCAAGTGTAAGGGGAATGTTCATTCCCTATGATGTATTATTTTGGATGGTAGGGTAAGAGTGTATGCAAAAAAAAAAAAAAAAAAAAAAAAAAAAGAAAAAAAAAATCGAAAAATCAAGAAAAAGAAAAAGAAAAAAAAATAAATAGAAAAAAGAAAAAAAAACATACGGACTACCATCCCTTTTCATTCTATGTTTATTTTATGTTTTTGTTATTTTTCATTTATTAGCTTAAATCGAATCTAGTCTTGGCTTAGCAACGCCATCTTGTACATGTAATTGACCAAGATTGTTAACTCACCACCAGTAAAACTTCCTTTATCCAACAAAACCGTGTATTTCATATCCCTACACCTAACGTTACAACCCTTTAAAAGACCTCTTTGATAGTTTATCCTAGGTGCTTACGCCATGTGGTGGAGGTTTGATCCTTTCCCAAGCCTATGGTAATCTATTTTGCTATGACAGGTAGTGAGAGATATCTTCCGTTTCCATTTTGTAATTTACACTTTATTACACCCGAGAGATGTGAGTATCTAAACACTATTTGTGAGGTGCTTGTGTATGACCTCCGTGCTTGTCTATTGGTCTTTAGTGGAACGATTATTTGTTGTAATTACTTTTATATTAGTGTTAAATGACCTCTAACTTGTATTTTGACTAGAATAAAAGCGCATTTGCTTGAGGACAAGCAAATCTCAAGTGTAAGGGTATATGATGAGGCGAAAAATGATCCGTTTTTAGGGGGTCATTTAAGTCCGAATTCGAATTTATTTGATATATATTGCCCTAAATCGTTCCTTTTGTGATTTTAGGTACTTTGGGAGTGAAATCTGGAAAAGGAAGCAATTCGGACATTTTTGGAGCATAAAAGTGAAGAAAACGCCAAAGTCTTAATTTTCCATGCTGGGAACAGTAGGTGACGACGTCAAGAGCAACTCCCTGACGGCGTCAAGAGCAAAATTCCATGACGGTCCAGTAGAGATTTGACGGCGTCATGAAGGTAGGGCGTCAAGAGTAAAAGTCATGACGGCCTGGAAATGGTTAAGTCTTGACGGCTTCAAATGTAGATCAAGGCAGTCCGAGAATAGTTTTGGCGGCGAGGTGACGGCGTCACAAGATTTGTCTTGACGCTGTCAGACCCCTTTTTCTATATATAGTTTTCTAATTTTTCACATTTGAGGAGAGAAGCTTTGGGAGAAACCCTAAGTACGATTTTGGTGTAACTTTACAGGTTTTTCAAGGGTTCCAACCCCTTGATACCTTGCATGTGTAATCAAGATAAGTGTTCCTTTAATTCAATCAATATGTCTATGTGTTGGTTGTCTAAATCTTGTTCTTGTCTTAATTCCATCATGCTAGGCTAGATCTATCTTGTGTTTGCTTAGATCTAATGAAACCTAGATGTTGATTATGTGTTGATTACTTGTTTATTCTTGTCTTGGATGAATGATTTATATGTTAGGCTTAAGAAAACTGGCAGATCTCCAATTGGTAACATGCTTGAACGTCTTAAGAAACATGAACCGACGCGCACTAGGTCTTTATTGGTTGTATTTAATGCATGAGCCACTGTTTACAATCCCTATAGTTGTGCTGGGCATGGTGTAAGAGGAGATAAGAGCTCATAGAATTGGAGAGTTAAGTGTGCCACCCCATGAATGGTATTAAGGAATACGATCCGTCATCCATGCAATTATAACAAGTAATTAACGTGTAAAAGATGTCTAGGGAGTAATGAAATCTAAGTAAACACATTTTCTCCAATTACTGCTCACAACTTTAGTATAATTTAGTTTATTTTCATTTTTAATATTTTATTTTGATTGCATCTTAGTATTTGGTTAGTTGATTAGCAACTAATTCCGCCCAAATCCTTCAAACCCGAGAATTTAAATTGCTTTCTAAAAAAATATAAAAATACAAAAAGAATCTTCCCTCACCTTTAGAACTAGTATTTAGGCTTTCTAATCCTAGCGACACTATTCCTAGCTGAACGATCAATCCCCCGGTACTTGTCACTATACTATACTACAACGATCAGGTACACTGCCTGGTGGGGGTTGTAAGCTTCTCAAGATCCCTTGAGAGGTAAAGCCTGGTGCAATTCCCACGTATCACACCTCACAAATAGTGTTTAGATACTCACATCTCTCGGGTGTAATAAAGTATAAATTATAATATGGAAACGGGAGATATCTCTTACTACCTGTCATAGCAAAATAGATTACCATAGGCTTGGGAAAGGATCAAACCTCCACCACATGGCGTAAGCACCTAGGATAAACTATCAAAGAGGTCTTTTAAAAGGTTATAACGTTAGGTGTAGGGATATAAAATACACGGTTTTGTTGGATAAAGGAAGTTTTACTGGTGGCGAGTTAACAATCTTGGTTAATTACATGTACAATGTGGCGTTGCTAAGCCAAGACTAGACTCGACTTAAGCTAATAAATGAAAAATAACAAAAAAATAAAATAAACATAGAATGAAACGGGATGGTAGTCCGTATGTTTTTTTCTCTTTTTTTTTTCTATTTTTTTTTTCTTTTTCTTGATTTTTAGATTCTTTTTTTTTTTTTTTTTTTTTTTTTACACTCTTACCCTACCATCCAAAATAATATATCATAGGGAATGAAAATTCTCCTTACACTTGAATTTTTACATACTTTACAATAAACTAATCTATTGACTCGAATTAAGAAAATCAAAACACTTGGAGTACTTTTAAGATTAACGCACATACAGGGGTAATAAATGATGTTCTTCCCCATTACTCTATAAAATAAGTACTTTACCCATTAGTCCCAATCGTCCCAAAACAATATGTAAAAGGATATGATTCGACTTAGCAACCATGTAATCAATTAGTTACTTAGGGGGTAACAAATAACAATAATGCACTAAAGATGAGTGCATACACGGAAGGCTAAGGCGATTTGGGTGTACATTTAAGTGGGGTGTAACAAATTCTTCCTTTAACTAAGATGCTTAAAGTTAGAAACGAAAAGATAGGCTCAGATGGGTGTACTAGGGGTTTCGTGTACTAAAAATGAGTACAACGCTAAGGGTGTGGGAAAAATTAGTTGACTTAACTAGCCAAGTAATATGACTTAAATGGTCACGTAATTATGATACGGGTTTAACACAAGGGTTATCCTAATGCCTCTTATCATGTAGTAAATCCTACCATATGAATATAGTCTCACTAGCGGTCTCGGGATGCATCACTAACGCAAGTTCTAGAATCTAAATGCTACCGGTACACTCATAAGCACTAATAATAAATGCTTTTCCTATCAAATCTAAAGGCGAACCTCACATATTTGGGTGGAAAATTTTTCTGAATATACGGTTATGTGCTAGTCATACAATCTCCTATCCATGAGACGCTTGCTATGGCTAAAGTTTGACTCCTAAATGTTGTAAAAATTTTTAAATTTGGCGCTAAAATTACACTAACAAGTATTTCTCATAGTTTTATTACACATCTACCATCAAACAAAACAAACTCAAGTGAAAGTGCATATGTAAGGTATCATCATTTTACCCTCCCCTTACACTTAAGATGAACATTGTCCCCAATGTTCAAATATAGAATGTAAAAGTGAAAAAGAAAAAGAATGAAATCAAATACTCCCCTGATTCGCTCGGTATGGATAATAAGGTGGCCAGGTTAAATCTTCCTCCAAGAAAATGAACAATCAAAGCTTCCCTTCCAGAATATAAATCATTTTCTTGTCATACATAACCTGTAAATCCTGAAAAAATAGACAAGACAACCTCGCGTAAAATCGGCGACATCCTATATAAGTTACTAAATCCTAGAAAACAAGATAAGATATAATGCTTGTGGAATGAAGTTTGCAGATTTCCTGGAGATTATAAAACCTAATAATTCACAAAAACCATAAGACTCCGTTAGAAAAACAAAACCGGTAAAATTTCCAGATTTTTACACGTAACGCCGTCAAGAGTTAACTCGTGACGCCGTCAGAAGTGACCTGCAGAAATTCTTATGTTAAGTTTCCAGAAAATTTCTAGAAAAACTTGGTCTCACTTCCTGGAAAATCCTGCAAAACTTCATTATAACTCAATACAAGCATTTGACTCTAACAAATACGAATATACATGTTCACTTAATATTGTGGAGAATCATGATCGGTTTGTTTCTGAAAAACATATTTGGGGTTTCCCCTTACACTTATCTTTTGCAAAAATACTTTTAGGTGAAGTTAAGACTAGGCCAAAACAACAAAGTAAAGTATTTCCACTATTTAATTGAGAAACATGATCTACCAACAATAAAAATAAAGCATGCATACGGAAGCAAATAACAAACAAACAAAAATAAAATCACACAAAACATGGGTTGCCTCCCAAGAAGTGCTTTTCTTTATTTACGAGTCTTGTAGGTAGACTCAAGGTCATGGGTTACTACGTGACCTCATCGTTGGTTCCACTCTCTGATTGTAAATATTCTTTGTAGAAACCAATCACCTTTTTCTCAATCGCCCCCATCATCATTTGGGCAAATTCTTTATCGACTTTATACCTTGGTCCTAGGGCCATGCAATCTTTGTAATAAAGACTCCTTTTCTCCCATACATAATCCATGCCCTTTTTCTTATCCTCTTCATTGATGTCCTCAAAAGCACCAACGTTGTCCTTATCAAACCGGGATATAAAGCGAAATTCTTTCATCCTATTAGGCATCCTATAAGTGATACTATCGGCGTTACTTGCAAATCAGATCGTTCCTTCTATCTCTTCATATTCCAACTTAGACTCCTCAACAAACGGTTTGCCAAACACAACATTTGATAATCGACAATCAATAACATTAGCAAGATCTTCCACAATCATAAAGTCAGTGACAAAAGTGAAATTCCCAACAAAGACATGTAAACCTTTAACTCTCCCGACAAAGTTACAAACTCCACCGGGGTATTTGGGATCTTTTCTAGGTTCAAGTCTTGTTTTCACTATATCATTATAAACAGTTGAGGAGATAATGTTGATTGGAGATTTAAAGTCAATGTAAGCATTGTTAATGTGCCTATACCTAATCATACATGGTATCTTAGCATTCTTAGGATCGCCTCTCTTTATCTTGGGTTCGATTATAGTGAAAGGAGATCGCGGGTTATCAATAAGATTATTATAATATGCAATCTCCTCCTTAGTGGGGTATAGATTTAAATAGTCATTAAGCTTCGGATCTATTTCCCCCTCTTCTAGTCCCTCAACAACATTCACAAAGTCATTAGGCCCTAGATCCTCATTTGAATACAAGGCGGTCGCTAGGTCACTAAATGCATGTTCGAGCTCAACCTTAATCAACCTATTAAGCTCCCTAAGTTTCCTAATCTCACTCTCAATTTGTTCACGTAACACAGCCACTTCTCTAGGGGAAAGGGGTGGATTCGCGTTTTCCATAATGGTCAACGGAATAGTCAATGAATTTAATTTACTAACAAAGGCACAAAGAAAAAGATAGACTAAAGAAAACCTAAAAATAAAAATAAAATCTTACTAGAAAGGAATCTAGCTAGTAGACCTAATAAAAAGAGATTCTAACCTAGACAATAACTATTCCCCGGGCTGCGGCCTGCGGCGCCAAAAACTTGATACGTGGGAATCACACCAGGCTTTATCTTTCAAGGGATCTTGAGAAGCTTACAACCCCCACCAGGCAGTGTACCTGATCGTTTTAGTATAGTATAGTGACAAGTACCGGGGGATTGATCGTTCAGCTAGGAATAGTGTCGCCAGGATTAGAAAACCTAAATACTAGTTCTAAAGATGAGAGATGATTATTTTTGTATTTTTTATATTTTTTAGAAAGCAAGTAAAAATCTCAGGTTTGAAGTATTTGGGCAGAATTAGTTGCTAGTCAACTAACCCAATACTAAAGATGCAATCAAAATAAAATACAAGAAATGAAAATAAACTAAATTATACTAAGGTTGTGAGCAATAAGTGGAGAAAATTATGTTTACTTAGATTTCATTACTCCGTAGATATCTTTTACACGTTAATTACTTGTTATAGTTGCGTGGATGACGGATTGTATTCCTTAATACCATTCATGGGGTGGCGCACTTAATTCCCCAATCCTATGAGTGCCTACTTCACTCCTATGTCGAGCCGGCTAAGAAGCTCCTAACATGGGATCATTAGAATTTACTCATGCATTAAATACAATCAATAAAACCTAGTGCACGTCAGTTCATGTTTCCTAAGACGTTCAAGCATGTTACCAATTGGAGATCTGCCAATTTTCTTAAGCCTAACATCAAATTCATTCATCCAATACAACCATAAACCAGTAATCAACACATAATTAACATCTAGGTTTCATTAGATCCAAGCAAACACAAGATAGATCTAGCCTAGCATGATGGAATTAAGACAAGAACAAGATATAGACAACCAACACATAGACATATTGATTGAATTAAAAGAACACTTATCTCAATTACACATGAAAGGTATCAAGGGCTAAGAACCCTTGAAAAACCTGTAAAATTCGTGCCAAGTTCGTACTTAGGGTTTCTCCAAAACTCCTCTCCTTTTAATGTGAAAATTAGAAAACTATATATAGGAAATAGGGCCTGACGACGTCAAGAACAATTTTGTGACGTCGTCACCTCGCCGCCAAAATACTCCTCGGACTGCCTAGATCCAGATCTGACGCCGTCAAGTGTTATGTGTTTCCAGGCCGTCATGCTTTTTCCTCTTGACGCCCTACCTTGTGACGCCGTCAAATATGTACTGGGCCGTCATGGAAATTACTCTTGACGCCGTCAAGATTTTCTTCTTGACGCCGTCACCTACTGTTCCCAGCAAGGAAAATTAAGACTTTGGCGTTTTCTTCACTTTTATGCTCCAAAAACGTCCGAATTTCTTCCTTTTCCAGATTTCTCTCCCAAAGTACCTAAAATCACAAAAGGAACGATTTAGGGCAATATTTGATCAAATAAATTCAATTCCGGGCTTAAATGACCACCTAAAAACGGTTCATTTTTCGCCTCATCAGTATCTTAGGCAACAACCTAAACTAGGCTTATGGTATCCTAGGGATTCACCTTTCCATCTACAAGCCTTTTCAGACAGTGATTATGCTGGAGATAACTATGACAGAAGATCCACAACTGGAGGATGCCAGTACCTTGGAAGCAGATTAGTCTCATGGCAATGTAAGAAGCAAACAATTGTAGCAACTTCTTCCATAGAAGCAGAGTATGTAGTTGCTGCAAGTTGTTGTGCATAAGTACTTTTGTTGCAAAATCAACTTTTGGATTATGGATTCAACTTCAAAAATACTCCTATCAACATTGATAACGAGAGTACTATCTGTATTGTGAAGAATCCAGTGTATCATTCCAAGACCAAGCACATTCAGATTAGACATCACTTTATAAGAGATTGCTATGAACACAGGCTTATCAATGTGGTTAAAGTTCATACTGGTGATAATGTAGCAGATCTAGTCACAAAGGGCATTGATGTTTCAAGATTTACCTTTTTAGTTGTGAGTATTGGCATGAGTAATATGTAAGCTATTTTTTAGGGGAGACATTAGTAGTTAGTAGTTAGTCATTATTTAAGGGGAGGCTACATGAATCATTCAAAAGAAAAGTTTTTATTCATCATTCAGAAAGTTCTTACAACAACCATTCTCCAAGATCTATCATCACCATGTTGTTACCAAAACACAGACACAGACACAAGACAAGACAAAACAAACAAACAACTACCACAACCTACTACCAAGCTCCATACACCTACTCCATAGGCCTTTTTCCCTTGCCCTCATAGCTCTGCTTTCCCTTCTGATCAGTCTTTCTCTTGTCATCAAAAGAAGCCTGCTTTCTTGGGCAAGCCAGGCCAAGAACTTGCTTGGGAGGTCTCTCTTTTCTTGGAGCAGGCCAATTCATGTTCTGTATTGCTGATTCCAGGGCTTGAGTTAAAGCATGTGGAAGCTCATTAGCCAGAGATGAACCAGGGACAGATTTCTTCTTGAGCTTTTTGTTGGTAGTGCTGGCTGCATCAGTTATGGAAGAGTTTGCAACACTTACTGATGAGGAAGATTCATTGGGTCTCTTCCACTCTACATGGGGAGGGAAGTAATCCAACCATCCTGGATCTTCAAACTCAGAATCAGAGTAGTAGCTTATCTCTGAATCTGTGGAGCCATCAGAGTCAGAGGAGATGTTCACAACAGGAATGTGACTCATTGTTTTTTACTAGTTTTTGTGTTCTGAATATGAAGGAAGAGGTGAATGCAATTTGTTGTTGGTAAAGTTGCTTTTATAGGCAAAGTAAAGGTAAATGGTCATTTAATGAAGTGTATTGAAGTTCACTTACCATGGTAGCTTTGGGAATTAATTTGGGGAGATAGTCATTACTCAGGGTTGACTTTCAAAGATACTTTGGTCAAATAGTCAACATTCAAGACATTTTACTTGGGAAGTACTTTGGTCAACGTACTGTGTGGGTTTATAACGGAAGGTACTGCTCCATATTTTATCGAACGTACTGCTTGGTGATATAAAGGGTACGCTGACGTGTCAGATACTGTTCCAACGATCAGATTTGCGGGTAACAAACTTTCGAAAGATATGGGGATAATCACTTCCAAAAATAACGGTAAAATTATTAATTAACCGTGATTTTCTGTAGTTTATCCTTATATACCTCATATCTTTTCTTATTTATTCACTCGTACCCATTCACCTTTCTTGTTCATCAAACTTATTCATCTAATTCACCGATTACAACTATTCTCTCTAACCCTAATCACAATGGCACATCGACCAACCAACACCAAACACAACATGATAGCAAACCTTGTGAAAACTCAACATAACCTTGATTTTCATGGAATTATTGATTTTCTCACTGGAACCAACATCTTTTACTCAATCTTAGTCAACCCAGAGATTATTGGACCTTGGATACATGAGTTTTGGGATACAGCAAGGTCAGAGGTTGAAGATGGAGAGGATATTATACTTGCTACAGTTGCTGGGAGAGCTATTAGTGTCACAGAAGCAACAATCAGAGAAGCTCTGTTATTTGAAGATGAAGGAGGCTCTGTTTTGTTTGGTAAACAAGAAGTTTGGAATACACTTAGAGACATTAGGTATGAAGGCGCGTTGACTAAGCTTACTTTTCAGAAAGCCATGGTTAGTCCTCATTGGAAATTTCATATACATGTTTTGCTTCATTGTTTATGTCCAAAGAGTACTACTTGGGATCAGTTTAGCCATTTCATAGCTTCTGCATTTGTTGGTCTGATTACCAACCAACCCTTCAATTTCTCATACAAGATCCTTGAAGGTATGCTCACACATATTAAGGCTGGCAAACCTTTTCTAATGTATCCTAGATTTGTTCAACTTCTCATAGAGAATCCATTAGATGGGATACCAAAACCTCAGGATTATGTACCCACAATTAGGATGCCACCTAAAGTGTTCACTTTCATATCTCATAAGGGAGTGAATTTTTCAGGTAGGAATACACCTCTCAATGCTTATATGTTAGAGGTAGCTCAAGCTGTTAGGGGTGAAGAAGACAATAGTGGTTCTGCACATTTTGAAAATGCTGATCAACCTGATTCCACTGAGCATTCTGCCTCAGTACATACCACTACACCACCTATTGTTTCCCCTCAGCATGATGTTTCAAGTGAAAGGACTCCCTCAATGTCAGCTTCCTTGGATAAATCTTTTTTTGCTCAAGGTACTTCTCCACAAAGTACTTCTTCCAAAGGTACTGCTTCAGAGCATACCCAAGTACCTATTCCCAATGATTATACTTCCACAGGTGGGCTTCAAACACCTGGAGGAGATGAGGGAATTGAAGGTGCTATGAGTACTTCTGCTTTGACTAAAGAATTGGAGAAGATGAAGAAAACTGTTAATGCTCAAGCTGCAGAAATCAAGAAGCTAAGAAAGAAGTTCAGAAGGTTAAAGAAATTTGTTTGGCCTCTTGTTCAGAATTTTAGGCTTTATGTGAAAGAAAAGAAGCAGTCTCAAAAAACAAAGTCAAAATCTTCAAAGAAGTCTTCTAAATCCAAGAGGATTGTTGGGAATTATACTAACAGTTACCACGGCTAAAGAAGAAGTTACAACTGCAGAAGATTATACTTGCAGTGGAAACTCATTACCACTGCAAGAACAATATATTACCACTGCTTATTAGATAACTGTTAGGAAACGTGTCTAGATAAATATAGAATAGATTTTATGTATATCTTATTCTATTAGCTTTATACTTATCTTGTAGAAGAGGACTCCTTGTGCTATAAAAGGAGATCCTAGGTTATAAGTTGATATACGTTTTTCTTAGAGCTTCAAGGTGTAACCCTAGTGATATCAAGATCACTCGTATTATTATCATTAATAATATTGGAGCTAATAGTTTGTTTACATACATTGTTTATATACAACTGTCTTACTCACAATCAAACTTCTAAGTGTTACTAAGTAGATTCCGCATACTTAGTGATATAATTCAAAGTATCAATCTAACACAAGTTCAAGGTGTTTAGATCCATCAAGGATGCATAGGAGATCATCATCTACCAAATTGGGGAGGAATCAAGATAAGAATTTGGATAAAGATGATGCTGAGATTAAATATTCAGAAGATGCTCACCTTTGGCAATATCCAGAAAGTCCAAAGACTCTTGTACCAGAAAATTACATTGAAGAGGATGTGAATATTGCATAAGAAGAAGATATTGAGCAAGAAGTTACTAAAGAAGATGTTGAGCAAGTAATTGTTAAGCAGGATGTTGATGCACAGAATATTCAAAGTGCTGGTGTTCAAAGTACTGCTGCAGAAAACATAAGTCTGCAAGGTACTGCTGAGCAAGGTACTTCTACTATGAATATTGATGAAAGTAGAGTTACTGCAGCTGGACCTTCTACAATGAATTATGAAGATGAAGCTGGTCCTTCTACTTTTATACAGCAAGAAGAAGTCAAGGCACATACTGCAAGTGATGATGAAATAATTGCTCAAGTTATGCTGAATTTGAAGAGACCTACTGGAGGAATACATATTTCTGAGCCTGCACAACAAGTTGCTGAAAGTACTTTTGAATCAGAAGAGCTAGATCCAAAACATAAAGGGAAAGGGATCAAGGTTCAGAAAGATATTAAGAAGAAAAAGAAGAAATTTTCTATTGCTCAGATCAGAGAACTAAAGATTGCAGAGGATGAAGAGCTTGCTAGAAAGCAATAAGCTGAGTATGATGTTGAGTATTTGACAGAAGTTAGTAAGCCAATTACAAAGAAGCCAATGACTATTGCTCAGGAAAGGAACTGGATGATAAGTTTCTTGAAAAGAAGAGGATACAAAAACTTACACAAAATGAGGTATCCAGCAGTGAAAGCTCTGTGGGATAAAGTACAAGAAGATATCAGGAAAGAAGTAGAAAACTTTGTACCCATGGAAGTTGATAGAAAGAAGAAATTAGAAGATATTAGAAAGGAACAAGCTGAGCAAAGAAGATTGAAAAGGAAGAAAGTAGTTCAAGATGATCAACTATCAAAAAGACAGAAGATGATTCATGAAGATACATTTGATGAACTTAGAAATTATTTCAGAGTTGTAGATTTTGAGAATAAGAAGACTGAAGATTCTGGAAAGAAGTCCAAGATAATCACATTCTTTGTGGTTGAATCAAAAGAAGGAAACTATCTTATGTTCAGCAGAGAAGATGAAAGCTTCACAGTTTTCAACATGTTATGGGATGTTTTGCATTGTATCACAAGAGCAGATCTTTATGACTTATATATACAAGTGCAGACATACTATGCAGAGATTGAAGCTTTAGGAGTGGGATTAATTTTGCTTGGAGATTTATTTACCATCTGGGAAACTGAAGAAACAAGTGATGATCCTTTGTGGAATGATCAAGAGAATTAGGAAATTGCAAGATGCAGATTCTTTGAGTCATCAGGAGTTCATAGAGATGGAAGATGGTACCATGATTCATATGCTTGCTGAGAGGAGATATCCATTGATTAGAGAAATTATGCTCAGAATGCTAGATCATGGAATGGAACTTGAAGATGAATCTGAGGTAGCTTTGGATGTTATCAAGCTATTTATCAGATGGACCAAGTCTGAAGAGTAATATTGCATAATACTGGTATAATTTGTTTTGTATAATAAGTATTTTTCAAAGTACTGCAAAGACAAACAGTACTTCATCAAAGTACTGCTTGCTGATATAAACCAGTATAAGTCCTTTAAAAAAATAATAAAATGAAAAGTTTTGATGTTTAATAGAGAAGTAAAAGGATTTGAAAAGAAACACATGGTGTTAGTATTTATACTGCAAAACAAATGGTAATCAACTCACCATGTTTAACAGACAAGAAAGAGTTTGACTCATCAAGAGGGTACGGCTCTGATGTGATAATCAAATCTGTTTTTAGTTGACAATTTACTAAAAATTGTATGGTTTCAACTCACCATATCTGTATAAGTAAAGAGTTGGCTAGCCCACAAGGAAAAATGACTTGTGGTAAAGGCTGTGGAAAATCCATTTTTGGTAATTAGTTCGCCATGATTGATATCAAAGAACTAACTAGTCCAAAAGCAAACGGCTATTGGTAAAGACTAATCAAATCCGTTGATAGCTGGTGATTTGCTAAAAATCATAATTTTCAATGATTCACCTCTCATAGGAGTTAACACACCTGGAAGTGATTAGAATAGTATGAAACTTTCAAAGATTTGATGATTACTGTACCAAAATGTTGCTGAGTAGCTGAGAAGATTTATTGCAAGAAAAGATGCTGATGAAGAGTACTTTGACACATGACAGATAGAAGATAAAGGTATAAAGAAACAATCTTTCTGAATGATTAAAGATTTGAAGATCAAAGATAAAAAAGAAACTTGAAATCAAGCAAGTGGAGTTCAAGTTAGGGGAGGATTGTTGGGATATAAAAGATCAAGGTACTTCTGTATGTCAAAGTACTGCTGCATGAAGAATAAAGTCAAACTACTACTGAAGATAAAAGTCAAAGTACTGCTGTTTACTGAAGAATGTATAAAGTACTTCGAAGGAAAAAAGGACTTATGTGCAATATTAGTTAAAGGATTAATGTGTAATATTGAACGAATATTCTAGAATTATTTAGGGATAATGACTTATCGTTCAAGTTATATCTTGTAAACCGACTTAAGGTTATCTATATAAAGAGCCTTAAGAGGTATTAGTCGATATACGTTTTAGAGTTGTTCAAAGTCGATAAATAGTTAGGGATTGTTAGTGAATCTGTGTAACAAAGCAGGTTCAAAGTTTGGTTAATATAAAAGTTCTTCTTAAGCTTTGTGTTAGTAGATTCCGCATACTTAACAAGATTAAACAGTGTTTCAATATTAATAGTATTAAGTTTACTTAATATTATTAAACCTTTACAAGCTACAAAGTAGTTTGATCAGAGTACATCGATCCAACAGACGTTATCTTTATTAAAAAGCGAGGCTAACAGTGTATGAAAATACATATATATATATATATATATATATATATATATATATATATATATATATATATATATATATATATATATATATATATATATATATATATATATATATATATATATCAAAAAAATCAAGAAAAAGAAAAAAATAAATAGAAATAGAAAAAGAGAAAAAACATACCGGACTACCATCCTGTTTCATTTTATGTTTATTTTATGTTTTTGTAGTTTTAATTAGCTTAATTCGAGTCGAGTCTTGGCTTAGCAACGCTACATTGTACATGTAATTGACCAAGATGATTAACTTGCACTAGTAAAGATTGCCTTTATCCAACAAAACCGTGTTTATCCTATCCCTACACCTCACATTATAACCCTATTGAAAGACCTATTTTATATTTTATCCTAGGTGCTTACGCCAAGTGGTGGAGGTTTGATCCTTTCCCAAGCCTATGGTAATCAATGTGCTATGGCAGGTAGTGAGAGATATTTTTCATTTTCATATTGTGATATATACTTTTATTACACCCGAGAGATGTGAGTATTTAAACACTATTTGTGAGGTGCTATTGTATAATTTTCGTGCTTGTTTTGGTTGAAGTGGAATGATTATTTGTTGCAATTACTTTTATATTAGTGTTAAATGACCCCTAGCTTGTATTTTGATTAGAATAAAAACGCATTTGCTTGAGGACAAGCAAATCTCAAATGTAAGGGTTTTTGATGAGGCGAAGAGTGTTACGTTTTTAGGGGGTCATTTAAGCCCTAAGTCGTGATTATTTGATTAAATATTGCCTTAAATCGTTCCTTTTGTCATTTTAGGTACTTTGGAGAAGAAATCAAGAAAAGGAATCATTTTGGACAGTTTAGGAGCGAAAAGTGAAGAAAATGGCAAAGTCTCCAAAATCAAGCTGGAAATAGTACCTGACGGCGTCACGCTTTGCATGTGACAGCGTCATGTGTTGGCAAAGAGGTGGATATAAAGTTTACACGAGACGCGCCAGAATGTTTTTGGGACTTAAAGAGTGACGGCGTCATGCTTTGGGACGCCTAGGTCGTCAAGAGCAACTTTACAACTGACGGCCATATGATGAATTACAAGTGACGACGTCAAATCTGGATCTAGGCAATCTGAGAAGAGTATTGGTGGCTAGTTGACGGCGTCATAGGTACAACGTGACGCCGTCAGATGTGTAATCTCTATATATAGTTTTCTAATTTTCATTCATTAGAGGAGAGACCTTTTAGAGGAACTTTACCACAAACCCTAGGTCGAATTTTCACCTTCTTGTAAGGGTTTTAAACCCTTCTTTCATCCATGTTTTGAATAAAGATAAGTCTTCCAATAATCATTCAATATGTCTATGTGTTATTTGATTCTATCTTATACTTCTCTTTACTTTTACATGCTAGGCTAGGTTTGTTTGTGTTTGCTTAGATGTAATGAAACCTAGCTATTGATTGTTGGTTGATTGTTTGTTATTAATTATTGTGGATGAATGATTTCGATGTTAGGCTTAAGAAAACTGGTTAATCTCCAATTGGTAACTTGATTGAACGTCTTAAGAAACATGAATCGGATGTGTACTACGATTTTAATGGTTGCATTTAATGCATGAGTGACTACTAAGGAGGCCATGTTAGGAGCTAGTTGTCGGCTCGACATAGGAAGAGGTAGAAGCTTATAGATTTGGGAAGATCGTACACGGCCCCACGAATGGTATTAAGGAATATAACCTGTCATTCACGCAATTGTAACAAACTAGTCAATTAATGAAAGATAGCTAGGGAGTAGTGAAATCTAAGTAAACACGTTTCTCTCATTATTGTTTTTCTCAATATTTAGTTTCTTGTTATTTTATTTTTCTTGCCGTTGTAGTTATTTGGGTTAGTTGACTAGCAACTAATTCCGCCCACTCTTCCAATACTCGAGATTTTTACTTACTTTCCATAAACCATAAAATACAAAAAGAATCATCCCTCACCTCTAGACCTAGTTTAATTAAGTTTTGATCCTAACGAACACTATTCCCCAAGTAGAATGATCAATCCCCCGGTACTTGCCACTACACTATACTACATTGGTCAGGTACACTGCCTGGTGGGGATTGCAAGCTTCTCGAGATCCCTCAAGAGGTAAAACCTTTTGCGTAGGCGCAATCCCACGTATCAGATATCCCTAGAAAACATAAACATAAGTATAGAATACCTTAGATCACTAAGATAGGCTATCTAAGAAACCCTTGAGGAAATAGAAAAATAAGATTAGGAATCTTTAAGGTTTTATAGGTTAGAAACCAAATTAAAATCCCTACCCCAATAGATAGATTAGGAAGACATCCCTATAAGATAGAATTTAGCCTAGGAACTCATTAGAACTAGAACATAGATTAGATATAAGGAATATTAGGAAAAACAAAGAATTAAATAGTAAAACCTCCACCTTAAGCCTTTAAACCCCTAGTTTAGGATAGACACATTAGCAAAGCTTCTACCATATAGGCACATTAAGAAAGCTTCTACCATATAGGAATAAGTCATTTTAGGTTAAAAATTACCTCTACCTAGTCCCTTAGGATACCCACATATATATTTGAGGATATTAGATTATATCTTAGGATTTGACAATTTCTTAGAATACACATTAGGAAATTCCACTTAGAAGATACTATGGATACTACCCTAGCTGGTTTCAAGTACCTAGGAATAGTAATACTTATAATAATAATAATGGTAATAATAGACAACTTAAAGCAAAATAGAAAACCCAAAACTATGCCTAAAAATAAGGATATTCCTAGTAAACCCTTAGGAAAGAAAACATCTAGACCTACTCCCTCTTTAGAACCCTCTACTTCAATAGAACCAACACATCACCCTTAGAAGTTATGATTAGTTAGGAAAACTAGAAGAACCTTAGAGGGAAAACAAAATTTTGGAAGGAATCTAGTTAATCTAAAAGGGTTAATAGACAAAAAAGTAACTATATTTTACAAAAAAGTTCGCCTACGTTACTCAACTTTCAAATTGTTCATCTGAGTTACTAGTGTTTGCGTATTACACAAAAAAGTTACTAAAGTTTCACAGAAATTTGTCCTAAGTTACTAAAGTTTTTTTTTGTTCATCCAGGTTACCCATGTTTACGGGTTTGTTAAATATGTTACTGAACTTTGTGAATGATGACATTGGTTATTTTGTAAGTACAAAACGGTCCTTGTGGTTAGTCGGGTTTCATGGAATTAGTCCCTAGACCACTATTTCTGTTAGTTTGGTCGTTTTTCTTACATTTTCGCCCGTATTCTTATGTTTTCATACGTTTCCGACCATTTTTTTATAATTTCATACATTTTTATTCGATTTATCTATTTTCATACGTTTTCGTCCGTTTTTATTCGTTTTAAACCATTATTATACGTTTTTATTCATTTCCAACTGTTTTTATATGTTTCCGTCCGTCTTTTTATGTTTTTGTTCATTTTCATCCGTTCTTATAAATTTTCATCCATTTTTATACGCTTTCACAATTTTTTCTTACGTTTTCGCCGGTTTTCTTATGTTTTCATACTTTTTCATCTGTTTTTTACGTTTTCATATGTTTTTATTCGTTTTCAACCGTTTTATACATTTTCATCCGGTTTTATCTGTTTTCAACAATTTTTATACGTTTTCGTTTGTTTTTATACGCTTCATCTATTTTTATACGTTTTCATCCATTTAAAGACGTATAAAATGGACGAAAACATTTAGAAACGTATTAAAAAGGTTGAAGGCGAATAAAAACCTAAAAAACGGATGAAAACGTATGAAAACATATGAAAACATAAGAAAATAGGCGAAAACGTAAGAATAACTTGTGAAAGAATATAAAAATAGATGAAAATGTATAAGAACAGATGAAAATATAAAAAAAGGTCAAATTAACAGAAATAGTGGTCTAGGGACTAAAACTGTGAAACATGACTAACCACAAGGACCGTTTTGTACTTTAAAAATAACCAGTGTCATCATTCACAAAGTTCAGTAACATATTTAGCAAACCCTTAAACATGAGTAACCTGGATGAACAAAAAAACACTTTAGTAACTTAGGATAAATTTATGAGAAACTTTAGTAACTTAGATGAACAATTTGAAAGTTAAGTAACTTAGGCAAACTTTTTTGTAAAGTATAGTACTTTTTTGTCTATTAACCCTAATCTATAACTCCATTAGGATACTATCTTTCAGGTATCCTATACTCTTACTCTTTCGTTTAATCCTATTTTTCCGCTTTCTCTCATTCTACCATTTAGATCTCGTTTAAATCTCTTTCTCTCGCCTTTTTCTCACTCTTCCGTTTAAAATCCCATCTTCCCGCCTTTTTCCCGCTCTCCTATTTAAATAATACTCTCCCGCTTTCCTCACTCTACCGTTTAATCCTATACCCCTATACTTTTCCACTTCACCTATTTCTACCATTCCATCCTTTCATTATCTCCCACTCCTTCATACCCTCATATTTCATCCATTTCCTTCTTTTTTCTTCTTCACTCCTTCCTATAAAAATCCCTCTTTCCATTTCCTTCCATCCTTTTATCCCTCCGTCATTTTACATTCTATTTTCTTCTCTCTATATTCTCTCTCTACCTCATCCTACAATGTTCTAAAAGTAGAACTTGTATTTCTCATCATATCACAATATTCTATTAGTTAGAACTTGTAAGAATATCTACATCGAACTTTAATCCTCATTATGTTCAATTATGATATTAAATCTCGCTTTGCAAGAGTTGCAAAAATGAGATATTCAACGCCCGTCATTCTAGTCATAACATGGGAATTTACCATGTGGCAAGTTACTAAACAGGGAGACTGTAAAACTTGTTTCTATCATGTCTAGAACTTGGACTAGAACTTGTCTCTATCATGACTAGAACTTATCTCTATCATGACTAGAACTTGTCTCTATCGTGACTAGAATTTACCTCCACCGTAGTTAGAACTTGTCTCCACCATGACTAGAACTAGTCTTCATCATGGTCGAAACTTGTCTCTAAATATTCCCATACCACATTTCCTTAAGTGTGGTAAACTCTCTTCGTTTTTCGCCGATACTACTTAAGGATGATTTATAGTGACCATCATATTAAAATGAACTAAGACGCTCCTTCATTTTAATGAGAAAGTTATAAATCAAAAGGATTGTGAATTTATAAGCTCTTATTTACCAATATTGGGACGCCTTTATTTTTAAGTAATAAGATATAAATGAATAAGCCTAAGTATCTGGCAATTGTGCAAGCATTTCCTACTCTGCTTGTGCAAACCTCCCCTTCTTTTCATACCACTCTTCTTTGGTATCAGAAATTCTTCCCCACAACTCTCTTCTTCCTCTTATATTTCTCGACTTATTCTTTCCCCTACTCCTACTATCATCTAAATCTTGTGACGAGATTTTTTCGAAGGGGGTAAGACTGTAACAACCCACAAAATCTCATTAATATCATTCCCACTATTAATACCAAGGTCAGGTATTTCACAAGTAATTTTTTTTGCTTTTTATGTGTAATCATTACTTACATGACTCTCTAGACCTACTCACGTATCTACACAAGCCAAACAACTCAACACTTATCCTATAAACCCTTTGTATGTCAAGCATAAGATCACAACAACACCATAATAAGTAATCTACCAATCTAGCACACTAAACATATCACAAAACCCTAATGAACTCTAATTAAACCCTAATTAGGTTTATGTGCTTAATAAACCCTATATGCTTAACTAAACTAGTTTGAAAGTATCCAAGGCTTAAGTATGAGTTACCTTAGGAACATTAGGATACCTTAGGACCATTAGGCACTAGTACAACCCCTTAGAGCTTAGGTACAAGTCCCTTAGGCACAAAAACCATAACTAGGTTATAACTTCCAGGAATTAGGTCTAAACTATCCCAAAACTTTACCATAAGCCACCACCACTTAGTATAAGTGATTGATGCCAAACCACCTAACTTAAATTAACCAAAAAATGGTCAACTAAGTCAAATATCCTAGATCAATGCTCCGGGTAATATAATGTATCACCGGGTCGTTAAATCCCGTTGAGGTGTGAAATGTAACTTTAGCGTATTCGTAATCGGGTGTTATTCACAGAAAAGGGTTTGTTGTGAAAATTATTTGGAAATTATTAACAAATATAGCTTAGGAAAGCTATGTGATTGATTACGGGAATTTGGAGTACGAAGATTTGAGCTAAAACCTAAAAACGTACGTTTTAATTAAAAAAACGTAATCAGACGAATAAAACAAAAAGTACAACTGATGGACTGGGAGGGTTAAAAGTGTAAAATTGGTATTTTTACAATCCTATTAATTAAAGAAAATTTTAAGAAAATTAAAAACTATTTTTACACTATTTAATTATTTATTATTAATTAATTACTAATTATCTATTTATTACTAATTAAATTAATTAGAATTATTAAAAATACTAAAAAGACTTAGAAAATTAAGAAAAATTTTATAAATCTAATTAACCATTACAGGAATCCTAAAAAAATTATAAAAAGTTAATTTTATGTATTTTAAACTAATTAACTAATTATTAATCTAATTACTTATTAATTACTAATTAAACTAATTATATTATAAAAAATAGAAAATGAACAATAGAAATTCTAGAAAAATTTATAAAAATGTTTTAACTAAAATAAAAGCTATAAAAATTATAAAAACTAGGTTATACTATATAAAATCTAATTATGCTATTTAATTGATTAATATTAATTAAAACTAAATTAAACTAAAATTAATTAGAAAAACCACTAAAAGACAAAATAAAAATCTGGAAAAATTTATAAAATTATTTTAACCTAAGATAGAATTTCTAAAAATATAAAATTGATATATTACTTAGAAATAAATTAAAAAAGAAAAATAAATTGATAAATCCTATTAAATAGAAGCTATCACTATTTTTAAAGTTTGTTTTTTGGATTTTTTCTTTTTCTAAACTAATTATCAACTAAAAACAACAGCTTTTAATGAAAACACTTTTAATTTAACCCTTAAAATAAGCACTTGAAGTGCTTATTACACCCACAGTTGACTTTTGTTGACTGTGGAGTGTTTTAAGCTCAAATGGTGAGGTTTGGGGTCCACAATGATCAAATTTGGTTTCTCAGAGTCCAATGAACAATAATAAGCAAGTTTCAAGCAAATGACTGGCCTGAATAAGCCAAAAAGCTCAATTAAGCACTTTGCTTAATGGTGACTGATGCAGTTGTGGGACAAATTTAAGGAGCCAAATTAGGTGGGGTCCACAGGCTTAAGGGTCAAACAAATGGTTCAAAATCACTCCCTGGTAGGAGGGGGTTTGAGGGGAACCAAAATCAAAGGACTTGGACCACTGTAGTGGCCACAAACCACCACAAAAGGTGGTGGTGTGAGGGTGAACTGCTGAGACAGGGCAAGTTTCTTGCCCTGCAACTCACTTTGAGGCCTGGTGGGCCCTACTAAACAAATTCCATAAAATCTGAAAAAATTCTTAAAAATCAACAAAGTGGTAAAGATTAATCTTGCAAAATATCAAGTCTTAAACCCTAGTATTAAGCAATTTAAAGAGATCCAAACTTTGAACAAAATACTGACTCAGCCTTTTGACTTTTAAAGAAAACTAAGCACTTTGACTTTTATGAAATTTGGCTTGATCTAACTAACTGAAAACATGTTTTTAAGTTAAAGTGAGACTAAAATATGTGGAAACAACAACTTATGCTATGAGATTATGGATTTTTAGGATCAAAAACCACCACAGTTAACTGTGGTGGTAGATTTTTTGTTGATTTGACTTTTGGTTGTTTGAGGGCTGATTTTTATTGTTTACACAACTCAGATGTGACCTAAGAAAACTTTGTGTGCAGAGAAATAAATGAAACAACCACAAACACTCAGCAAAGGCACTGATCCAAACACCCCTTTAACTGATTTGATTTTGAGTTTTTAGATCAAAACATTGATTCAAACCATATTTCACACATATACTGATTCACTATGATTAAATGGACCTATTAAAACTCAAATATTCAGATTCTAACACCACTTACTCACAAATAATCAAAATGCTAATTGAAATAGTGAACTTTGAATTTTAAGAAACCATGAATCCTATTGAACAATTATGTGAATTTAAGCATTAACTTAACTAACTTAAACCAAATGAGCATAAAAATACAAGTAACAGCAGGGTATGATTATTAATTCAATAAAAGGTAATATGAAGAGAATTCCTTACAAAGGCTTCCAAGCTACAAGCATGAACCAATGAACCAGAACACAATCCTAAGTGGTCTCCACAGACCTCTATTACCAAATTCAAATCCAAGCTTAGCTTCCAACCATCTCAGCCTTCCTTTCTTCTTTATTTTTTTATTTTTCTTGATTTTTAACAATTATTGAAAACTGCTTTAAGAATGTTTGCACAAGCTGATAAAACTTATAAAACCTTTTTATCTGAGTTAGTGAGAGCTTCTGAGTAGATTAAACACACATTAGATTACTTGATTAGAACTTGAGAATTTTAAATGAGATTTTGAAAAGTGAAAATGAGAATTAACTTAAAACCAAACTTTCATTGATAATAAAAAGGTACAATACATTGAGAATAAACTGAAACTACATAAAAACTAAGAAAATTACACACTAAAAGCTTCTATGAGCTTTTCTATATATAACGACCTAAAATAATGCCTAAGGTCTTCCACATGGCTTTCTTTTGAAAACTGAGGGTCCCAATGTCTTAGTGTTGACCCTCTGACCAAATCCCAGCTGTTGAATTGAGTTTTGATCACCCCTAGCCATCGGATTGAATTTTGGCGCCAAAAGTATGTCGGGGTAAAATTAGTGGTTCTGGTGGGGAGGGTTGGTGATGCATTTATGGTGGTGGGATTGTTTGGTGAGGCTATTAATTGTGGGGGGAAAGTTGGTGAAAAGGTGAGGAGGGGGGATGTATACCCTGGTTTTGCGCTTCTTGTTGGGGGGAAGAAGATGGTCAAGGGTCTGTTTGACCGCGTTGACCCTTTGACCGGGTATTAGCAAAAAATTGGACTGGGCCTAGGTTGGTGATGGGCTTGGTTTGGTTTTTGGTTTAAATAAGAATAGGGTCCGGATGGTTAAGCTAAGTGCACAAGGACCATTTTTGCAATTTTAAGAAAGATGAGGGACTGAAATGGTAACTTTCCAAAAGTGCTCAAAAGGGGTAGTATTGCCAATATCCATAACTTCAAGAACCATTTTAGTATTTTTCCAATTTTCAAAATTCCAAAACTTCCCAGGGACCACTTTTGCCATCTTTGGATTTTTCAGGGACTAAATACATAACTTTGGAAAACTTGCAACCCAAATATAATATTTTGTGAAATTAACTTTCAAAACCTTGGGTTGACTTTTTCTTTCAAAATAAATGCATAGGGACTAAAATTGACAAGTTTTGAAACTTGGGGGACTGAAACTGCCAATACTGCAAACTTTGTACGTTTTTCATTTGTTTTTACACATTTTGCTTTTAAAACACATAAAACACAATCCCTGGGATATTTTAAGTATTTTGATATCTTTTTGATTGTTTTTGTGCGTTTTGGCAGTTTAAATATATCAAAAACGATGAGTGTTTGAGCACTCATCAATCCCCCACACTGAACTATTGCTAGTCCCTAGCAATCTTTTTAGAAAACTTGATGGATTTTAAACTCTTTACCAAAAGCCATCACTTCTGGAGTAGCCAGGTGTAAGAATTGTGGCACACCTGATAACCATGTGATTTTGAGCAAACCACCAGCTTCCAACGGATTTGTTAAGTCTTTACCAAGAGCCGTTTGCTCCTGGACTAGCCAGCATCTTGATGGACCTAGTCAACATCTTGGTGAGCTGATTACCAATTATGGATTTTCCACGGCCTTTACCACAAGCCATAATCTTGCGGGCTAGCCAACTCATTTGTTTTCGGGGAGTTGATGAACCATACAATTTTGGGCAAATTGCCAGCCGTCAACGGATTTGATTTATCTTTACCAAGAGCCGTTTGCTCCTGGATTAGCCAATCCCTTTTGTCGCTTAGACAAGGCGGACTGATTACCACAAAAATTTTGAAATAAAGTGAAAAAATTTTGAAAATTTTGGCAAAAAACGGGGGTACTTGAAAGATATTTGTAAAAATTCGTTAGAATTTCCCCCCCACACTTAGAAATGAATATTGTCCTCAATATTCAAAGTCCCGGCTATTATGCCGAAGCTATGAACGTAAAAAGCCAAGATTCGAATCTAACTGCGGAAATACCAATTTTCACTTTATTTTTATATATATACAACTTTTTTTTTTTTTTTTGACTTATATACATATATACATTTTTTTCAAACAGCGGGGGGTTGGCCATTCCCCCACACTAAGTGGTAGAAAATAGAAAGAATCAGAGATACGGGTGAAAACCCGTATCGTTGCTAATTTTTGGTCATCGAGTCGCTAGCTTGACTCTATCCTCGAATTCAATTGTCCTTGGGGAAAGTTTGGAGATCCGGGACGACCATGGATGGTACGTCCTCTCCAAAGTAATGTTTCAACCGATGTCCATTCACTTTGAAATTTGGACCGTCATTTTGAGATAATTCGACGGTGCCATATGGATAAACTTTTGCGATAGTGAATGGACCAGTCCATTGGGTTTTGAGCTTTCCCGAGAAGATCTTGAGTCTAGAGTTGAAAAGAAGGACTCGATCACCAACGTTGAAAACGCGGTTTTTGATTTTTGAGTCATGAATCTTCTTTGTCTTTTCTTTATAGATCAAAGAGTTCTCGTAAGCTTGATCACGAAGTTCGTTTAATTCATTTAGTTGAACTTTTCTATGATCACCCGCCGTTTTGAGGTCAAAATTGGCATGCTTGAGAGCCCAATAGGCTTTGTGTTCAAGCTCGATCGGAAGATGGCACACTTTCCCGTACACAAGTTTATAAGGCGTACACCCAATGGGTGTTTTGTAAGCCGTACGGAAAGCCCAAAGTGCATCATCTAATTTGTCCGACCACGATGCACGATTTTCACCTACAGTTCTTTCCAAGATTCTCTTGATGCCCCGATTTGAAACTTCGACTTGTCCACTTGTTTGAGGGTGGTACGCAGTGGAAAGACGGTGAGTCACACCGTACTTTTGCATGACTTTGTCAAATTTGTCATTACAGAAGTGCGTACCATGATCACTAATAATAGCACGTGGAGTTCCGAATCGGGCAAAAAGAGCTTTTAAAAATTTCACAACTACTCGGGCATCATTTGTGGGTAAAGCTTTTGCTTCAACCCATTTTGACAAGTAGTCAACTGCCACGAGTATGTATTTGTTGCCGTGAGAGGATGGAAATGGCCCCATAAAGTCGATGCCCCAGATATCAAAAATTTCACAAACTTGAACTGCATTCTGAGGCATTTCATTCTTTTGTGAAATATTCCCGTGACGCTGACAAGCGTCACAGGATTTGACCCATTCTTGGGCATCCTTGTAGATTGAGGGCCAATAAAAGCCGGAATCAAACACCTTTTTGGCGGTGTAGTTGGGATTGTGGTGGCCCCCCGTGGGACCAGCATGGCAAGCCTTTAAGATTTCAGCGGCTTCCTGACCATACACACACCGTCGGATGACTTGATCCGCGCATATCTTGAACAAATAGGGGTCGTCCCAAAAGTAATGTTTTACGTCTTTGAAAAATTTATTTTTTTGTTGGGACGACATCCCTTTCACAATGAAGTTACCCGCAAGATAGTTTGCAAAGTCGGCAAACCATGGGGTAATCGAGTCTCCACGAAATGAAACCACATTGAGGGTTTCGAGAGGAAATGTTTCATTTATTTCCTTTTTCTCGAAAGCATTTTGGTGAGGGTTTTCAAGACGGGAGAGATGATCAACAGCTAGGTTCTCAGCTCCTTTTTTTATCACGAATAATGATATCAAATTCCTGAAGGAGGAGAACCCATCGGAGGAGTCTCGGCTTTGCATCTTGTTTTGCAAATAGATACTTCAAAGCCGAATGATCCGTATACACTATGCTTTTAGTCAGAATCAGGTATGGCCGGAATTTTTCAAAAGCATACACCACAGCTAATAATTCTTTTTCAGTGGTGGTGTAATGACTTTGAGCCTCAGTCATAGTCTTGCTGGCATAGTGTATAGGCTGAAAATGTTTTATTTTGCGTTGCCCCAAGACTGCCCCTATCGCATAATCACTAGCATCACACATGAGCTCGAAGGGCAAGTCCCAATCGGGGGCAACAAGAATCGGTGCCTCGGTAAGCCTTTTCTTTAATGTTTCAAAGGCTTCGATGCACTCAGGAGAGAAGATAAAAGGAGCATCCTTCTCGAGGAGATGGGTCATAGGCCGGGCGATTTTAGAAAAATCTTGAATAAACCTACGGTAAAAACCAGCGTGACCCAAAAAGCTCCTAACACCTTTCACAGTCGTGGGATGAGGCAATTTTGCAATGACGGCCACTTTGGCACGGTCAACCTCCATCCCATTTTTTTAAATTTTATGGCCGAGGACAATGCCCTCTTTGACCATAAAGTGACTCTTCTCCCAATTTAGACATAACTTTGTGTCTTCACAACGTTTTAGTATGCTGTCTAAATGGGAGAGACATGTTTTAAACGAATCCCCAATGATCGAGAAATCGTCCATAAAGACCTCCATACTTTTCCCGATCATGTCGGAAAAGATGGCCATCATACATCTTTGAAACGTGCCCGGAGCATTACATAAGCCAAATGGCATACGTTTATATGCGAAAGTTCCATAGGGGCACGTAAAAGTGGTCTTTTCTTGGTCTTGCGGGTCAATGGAAATCTGAAAGTAACCCGAGAAACCATCGAGGAAGCAATAGTACTCATTCCCCGCTAATCTCTCGAGCATCTGATCCATAAAGGGCAGAGGAAAATGATCCTTACGGGTGGCGTCATTCAATTTACGATAATCAATACAGACGCGCCACCCCGTAACCAAACGAGTTAGAATTAACTCATTTTCCTCATTTGTGACAACGGTAATGCCACCCTTTTTTGGAACACAATGGATTGGGCTGACCCAAGGACTGTCCGATATAGGGTAAATCAATCCGGCATCAAGAAGTTTTAAAACCTCTTGTTTGATAACCTCGTGAATTTTTGGATTCACCCTTCTTTGATGTTGGACCGCAGGTTTGAAGTCATCCTCCATTAATATCTTATGAGTACAAAACTCAGGGTCGATGCCCTTGATGTCGGAGAGACGCCAAGCAATTGCTTGTTTATGAGACTTCAAAACCTTAATGAGAGCAGCCTTTTCCTCAACACTTAAGTTTTTAGCAATAATGACGGGTAATTTATCATCACCCTCAAGAAATGCATACTCAAGATGAGGCGGCAAGTCCTTAAGTTCAACCTTAGGCAAGTCATCAGTTATTTCAACATTTTTGACTTCCTCTTTATGAAGTACTTTTGGAGGAAGAGAGGGAGATGGATCTTCGTTTAACAATTTTTCTAGCAAAAGAATATCCCCCTCAGGATCAAGATAGTCCTCATCAAATTTTCCTGAAATTGAACTGTCTTGGGCGAGAAAAGCTTCGACATCTTCCCAAAGGAAGTCACTTCCCTCGAAAGGAGTGAGAGAAGGGGAAGAGTCGGATATGATAGGCTCAGAAGATGGAGTGGGGCTGCCACTCTGAAGGTAACCCAGAAGTTCTTGAGAATACTCCTCAGACGCAACATCAAAGACATCAATTCGGTTAACCGATTCGGCGTCATAATTAGAGGAGTACCTCGAGGTTTGATCGAGGTTAAATGTTACTGCTTCATTACCAACACAAAGAGTTATTTCCTCTTCGTGCACATCAATTAACACATGACCCGTTCTTAAGAATCCTCTCCCCAGAATGAGAGGAACTCGTGGGTCAGCGTCGAAGTCAACAATCACAAAATCCGCTGGAAAGTGGAACTTTCCCACCTTTACAAATACATCCTCGGCAATGCCGAGGGGACGAGATGTTGAGCGGTCTGCCAGCTCAAGAGTCATACAGGTGGTGGTGAGTTCTGGAAGAGAGAGTTTTTTCCATATCGAATAAGGCATCAAGTTGATGCTTGCCCCTAGATCGGCCAGGGCGAAGCACTCAACCATTCCGGGAAAAATACATGGAATGAGAAATTTTCCCGGATCTCCTAGCTTTTCGGGAAGCTGTTTCAAAAGAACCGCAGAGCAGTTCTCATTGAGTGGAGTTCGTGCTACTTCGAATAGTTTCTCTTTATTGTTCAACAGATTTTTGATTGTTGATGCAAATTTAGGCATCAACAAGAGAGCATCCGCGAAGCTGATATCAAAATGGATATCTCGGAAAATTTGAAAAAACTTTTCCATTTGATGATTTGCTTTTTCGCGGAGCTTCTGGTCTTGTAACCTAGATGGATATGGTAGCGAAGTTTTGGATTTAGGGTTCTCTTCAGGAGTTTTGAGTGGTTCAAAGACAACTCCTGGCTTTGGGACAGTTTCTGGTATATCCTGAGGGTGGACGTGTGCTGTACTTCATGGGCTAGTAAATTGCACCTTGTCCGTGGTTGCCTCAGGCTCAATTTCCGCTTCCTCGGAATAAAAAGGAGGAGGAATGGGAGGAAGAGAAGAAGAGGTAGTCGGGGTCGTGGGTCCATCATATGCAACACCGCTTCGGGTAGTGATCCCCTTAACATCGCCCCTCGAGTTAGCGATCGTATTGCTCGGAAGTTTTCCTGAGCCCGAGGGTTGATCATTTAAAGACTTTTTAATGTCAGCGATCTGAGTCATTATCACTTTGTTCATCTCCTCCTGAGATTTCATGAATTGTTTCAACAACTCATCATTTGATGGGCCAGTTGGAACAATTGCTCGAGTAGGGTTAGGAGGAGCTGGATTTGGGAAGTGCTGAGTAGCTGGAGTAATGGCTTGATTTTGGTTGGGAAAATTCTGGCCCCGGTTATTTTGATGGGAACCGTGGTTTTGGTAATTTCCCTGATTTTGGTTGCCATATCCATGAGAGTTGTTCCCCTGAAAGTTGTTTTGACCTTGGTTTCGATTATAGTTTCCTTGATGTTGGAAACCTTGGTTTTGATTTTGATGGAAACCCTGGTTTTGGTTTTGATTGACATTTCCCGAATTTTGGTAACCTTGGTTTGTTCGATTCTGATTTTGGTTCTGGTTACGGTTGTTTTGGACAATATTGTTTTGATTGAAACCGGGTGGTCCAAGGAAATTGTTAGAACGATAGCTTAGAAGATTGCGGTCCCCTTGTGGTTGGTAGCCATTACCTCCCGAGTTATAGGAACCATGAATAGCATGTACGTTCTCTTGAGTGTAACCACTAGTGGTTGGACACTCGAAGTAGGGATGTGGACCTCCACAAGTTTCGCAACTTTGATTGACAGCTTTGACTTGTTGATTTTGAATTTGTTGATTTTGCATAGTTTGGTTCATTCTTAACACAGCCAAAGAGATATCATCCATCCTTTTAGCGAGAATTGCTATATCAGAGGATGAGGATGCTGAAGTGGCAGACTTACATGACTCTTCCCTCTCGGCTGAGGAATCCCAGAAATTATGGTGGGCAGTCATGTTCTCAATGAGATCAAAGCACTCTTCGGGACGCCTTTTCATAAAGGTCCCACCAGCAGCAGCATTAAGAATATCACGGTGTCTCAAGGTCAACCCATTGTAGAAAGTATCTATCTGGGTGACAAGCAACATATTATGGTTTGGACACCGATCAATTGAAAGCTTATAGCGTTCCCAAGCTTCGAATAAAGATTCGTCGGGAAGCTGACGGAAGTTACTGATATCATTTCGCAACTTAGTAACCATGGATGGTGGAAAGTATTTGGCTAGGAATTTAGCCACCATCTCCTCAAAAGAATGAATCGAGTTCCTAGGAAGTCGATCAAACCACGCAGTAGCGTGATGAGTCAGAGAATAGGGGAAGAGAGTGAGACGAAGGGCATCATCGGAGACACCAGTCTGCTTCATGCATTGGGTGACGGCAAGAAATTTGTCAAGATGCTTGTTTGCATCGTCACCCGGTAAACCGTGGAATTGGCATGAATTCTGGACTTGTTGTATCATATGATGTTTAAGTCCAAAATCAGTGGCCGCAATATTAAGAGGGGCAATGGGTCCTCCCCTCCCTAGCATTGTGGGCTGACACAACTCCTCCATCGTTCGGAGATCGGGAGCTGTATTATCTATGATGGGTGGATCGTCGTTTCCGTCCATTTTCGGAACTGGATCCTCAACAATAGGACGTAACTCAGTTACGTTTTTCAGTTGACGATTTCGTTTCGATTGTGAACGAGTGCGCATGCACTAGGGATAAAAAACTTTTGGACAATATTTTTGTTATCGTCCCGTAATCTAGAATCGTTTCTCTTTAAGAATCACCTTAAAAGAAAACCGAATCAGAAAACGTTACGATATGGTTTTGTTGTTTTTTATTTTATTTATTTTTTATTTTTTTTTTGGTGTTTTAACACTTTAGGAAAAGTGTCAATGACATTTTTATGTGTTTTGATTTTGAAAATATTCACAAATGGTGGTATTTGTACAATGAGTGAGGTGAGATAACACTAATCTCGAAAAACGCTACAGAAACGCGCACACCTCCCCGGCAGCGGCGCCCTAAATTGATTGATGCCAAACCACCTAACTTAAATTAACCAAATAATGGTCAACCATGTCAAATAGCCTAGATCAATGCTCCGGGTAATATAATGTATCACCGGGTCGTTAAATCCCGTTGAGGTGTGAAATGTAACTTTAGCGTATTCGTAATCAGGTGTTATTCACAGAAAAGGGTTTGTTGTGAAAATTATTTGGAAATTATTAACAAATATAGCTTAGGAAAGCTATGTGATTGATTACGGGAATTTGGAGTACGAAGATTTGAGCTAAAACCTAAAAACGTACGTTTTAATTAAAAAAACGTAATCAGACGAATAAAACAAAAAGTACAACTGATGGACTGGGAGGGTTAAAAGTGTAAAATTGGTATTTTTACAATCCTATTAATTAAAGAAAATTTTAAGAAAATTAAAAACTATTTTTACACTATTTAATTATTTATTATTAATTAATTACTAATTATCTATTTATTACTAATTAAATTAATTAGAATTATTAAAAATACTAAAAAGACTTAGAAAATTAAGAAAAATTTTATAAATCTAATTAACCATTACAGAAATCCTAAAAAAATTATAAAAAGTTAATTTTATGTATTTTAAACTAATTAAATAATTATTAATCTAATTACTTATTAATTACTAATTAAACTAATTATATTATAAAAAATAGAAAATGAACAATAGAAATTCTAGAAAAATTTATAAAAATGTTTTAACTAAAATAAAAGCTATAAAAATTATAAAAACTAGGTTATACTATATAAAATCTAATTATGCTATTTAATTGATTAATATTAATTAAAACTAAATTAAACTAAAATTAATTAGAAAAACCACTAAAAGACAAAATAAAAATCTGGAAAAAATTATAAAATTATTTTAACCTAAGATAGAATTTCTAAAAATATAAAATTGATATATTACTTAGAAATAAATTAAAAAAGAAAAATAAATTGATAAATCCTATTAAATAGAAGCTATCACTCTTTTTAAAGTTTGTTTTTTGGATTTTTTTTCTTTTTCTAAACTAATTATAAACTAAAAACAACAGCTTTTAATGAAAACACTTTTATTTTAACCCTTAAAATAAGCACTTGAAGTGCTTATTACACCCACAGTTGACTTTTGTTGACTGTGGAGTGTTTTAAGCTCAAATGGTGAGGTTTGGGGTCCACAATGATCAAATTTGGTTTCTCAGAGTCCAATGAACAATAATAAGCAAGTTTCAAGCAAATGAATGGCCTGAATAAGCCAAAAAGCTCAATTAAGCACTTTGCTTAATGGTGACTGATGCAGTTGTGGGACAAATTTAAGGGGCCAAATTAGGTGAGGTCCACAGGCTTAAGGGTCAAACAAATGGTTCAAAATCACTCCCTGGTAGGAGGGGGTTTGAGGGGAACTAAAATCAAAGGACTTGGACCACTGTAGTGGCCACAAACCACCACAAAAGGTGGTGGTGTGAGGGTGAACTGCTGAGACAGGGCAAGTTTCTTGCCCTGCAACTCACTTTGAGGCCTGGTGGGCCCTACTAAACAAATTCCATAAAATCTGAAAAAATTCTTAAAAATCAACAAAGTGGTAAAGATTAATCTTGCAAAATATCAAGTCTTAAATCCTAGTATTAAGCAATTTAAAGAGATCCAAACTTTGAACAAAATACTGACTCAGCCTTTTGACTTTTAAAGAAAACTACGCACTTTGACTTTTATGAACTTTGGCTTGATCTAACTAACTGAAAACATGTTTTAAAGTTAAAGTGAGACTAAAATATGTGGAAACAACAACTTATGCTATGAGATTATGGATTTTTAGGATCTAAAACCACCACAGTTAACTGTGGTGGTAGATTTTTTGTTGATTTGACTTTTGGTTGTTTGAGGGCTGATTTTTATTGTTTACACAACTCAGATGTGACCTAAGAAAACTTTGTGTGCAGAGAAATAAATGAAACAACCACAAACACTCAGCAAAGGCACTGATCCAAACACCCCTTTAACTGATTTGATTTTGAGTTTTTAGATCAAAACATTGATTCAAACCATATTTCACACATATACTGATTCACTATGATTAAATGGACCTATTAAAACTCAAATATTCAGATTCTAACACCACTTACTCACAAATAATCAAAATGCTAATTGAAATAGTGAACTTTGAATTTTAAGAAACCATGAATCCTATTGAACAATTATGTGAATTTAAGCATTAACTTAACTAACTTAAACCAAATGAGCATAAAAATACAAGTAACAGCAGGGTATGATTATTAATTCAATAAAAGGTAATATGAAGAGAATTCCTTACAAAGGCTTCCAAGCTACAAGCATGAACCAATGAACCAGAACACAATCCTAAGTGGTCTCCACAGACCTCTATTACCAAATTCACATCCAAGCTTAGCTTCCAACCATCTCTGCCTTCCTTTCTTCTTTATTTTTTTATTTTTCTTGATTTTTAACAATTATTGAAAACTGCTTTAAGAATGTTTGCACAAGCTGATAAAACTTATAAAACCTTTTTATCTGAGTTAGTGAGAGCTTCTAAGTAGATTAAACACACTTTAGATTACTTGATTAGAACTTGAGAATTTTAAATGAGATTTTGAAAAATGAAAATGAGAATTAACTTAAAACCAAACTTTCATTGATAATAAAAAGGTACAATACATTGAGAATAAACTAAAACTACATAAAAACTAAGAAAACTACACACTAAAAGCTTCTATGAGCTTTTCTATATATAACGACCTAAAATAATGCCTAAGGTCTTCCACATGGCTTTCTTTTGAAAACTGAGGGTCCCAATGTCTTAGTGTTGACCCTCTGACCAAATCCCAGCTGTTGAATTGAGTTTTGATCACCCCTAGCCATCGGATTGAATTTTGGCGCCAAAAGTATGTCGGGGTAAAATTAGTGGTTCTGGTGGGGAGGGTTGGTGATGCATTTATGGTGGTGGGATTGTTTGGTGGGGCTATTAATTGTGGGGGGGAAAGTTGGTGAAAAGGTGAGGAGGGGGGGATGTATACCCTGGTTTTGCGCTTCTTGTTGGGGGGAAGAAGATGGTCAAGGGTCTGTTTGACCGCGTTGACCCTTTGACCGGGTATTAGCAAAAAATTGGACTGGGCCTAGGTTGGTGATGGGCTTGGTTTGGTTTTTGGTTTAAATAAGAATAGGGTCCGGATGGTTAAGCTAAGTGCACAAGGACCATTTTTGTAATTTTAGGAAAGATGAGGGACTGAAATGGTAACTTTCCAAAAGTGCTCAAAAGGGGTAGTATTGCCAATATCCATAACTTCAAGAACCATTTTAGTATTTTTCCAATTTTCAAAATTCCAAAACTTCCCAGGGACCACTTTTGCCATTTTTGGATTTTTCAGGGACTAAATACGTAACTTTGGAAAACTTGCAACCCAAATATAATATTTTGTGAAATTAACTTTCAAAACCTTGGGTTGACTTTTTCTTTCAAAATAAATGCATAGGAACTAAAATTGACAAGTTTTGAAACTTGGGGGACTGAAACTGCCAATACTGCAAACTTTGTACGTTTTTCATTTGTTTTTACACATTTTGCTTTTAAAACACATAAAACACAATCCCTGGGATATTTTAAGTATTTTGATATCTTTTTGATTGTTTTTGTGCGTTTTGGCAGTTTAAATATATCAAAAACGATGAGTGTTTGAGCACTCATCAATAAGCTTCTTAAGACATAGGATTAGTTATTAGGCACTCATAGGACCTTAACCTAGGCACTAAACTCTAGGATAAACCCTAAACTCTTACTAAGTAAAATTAGGTTATTTAAGTCCCGAAACTAGGTCAAACCTTCTCATATCCTTCCCATAAGCTACCACCACTTAGTATAAGCCTCTTAGGACTTAGGATTAGTCACTAGACACTCATAGGAACCTAATTTAGACACTAAACCTTAGTAGAAACCCTAATCTCTGACTAAGCCAAATTAGGATAAAACTAAACCTAAAATAGTTAAAACCTAAACATAAGCACCTCAACCTAGCACCCTAGTACCTTAGTCATGCTTAGCACACACCCTAGCATCTTTAAGCACCCATACAAGTAGGTTAATCACCTACTTGTCACCACCTTCAACCCCTCGACTCACCACCACCACAACCGGCCTAGGCAGCCCCTAGCTACTCCTAGCTCATCCTCATCACCTCCTAGACTTGCCACAACCCCCTAGCTAAGCTTACTCATCTCCCCCCTCCTCGACACCTCCTACTTCTTTCTCTTGCTCACTACTCCTCGCTACCCTATAAATACCCCCCGTCCCCTCTCCATTTCATTCACACCTCTTCTCTTCTTTCTCTCCACACATATTATGGTCTTATTGGTTGTATGGGCGCTATATTAGGCCTAGGAGATGAGCTAGCAAAGCCTTGCCCTTGTCGAGTTGTGGTTCGAGTCGAGAAAAGCCTAGAAACCCTAGTTAACCCTCGTTAACCCTTCCCTAGTCATGTAAGCTTTCATACTTGCTTTCTTTAGCTTTAGTTTAGTCTTAGGATAGTATTAGGATGCCTTAGATCCCTTAGGAACCCTTGCCTAAGCCTTGAACCATTTCATTTATTAGTTTTCTTTTTAAAACTCTAAATAGAGTCGAATTGCCTTTAATATACAATAAACCCTTTACATAAGTTATAATCTGATTTAGATAACTTAGATAAGCTAATATTAGTTAAACATAAGCTAGGAAACTTAGTTGTTACATAAAAATAAAGTTTACATAAATTTAGGACTAGTTTTGTAAAACCTTACATGCATAGGGGTATATATCATAAATTTCTAAAACTATAAAGTCTAGGGACTTTTTTTGACATTTCCTAGAATTTATTAGTGCAAGGACTCATTTTGCAAAGTTTTGAAACCTTAGGATAGAAATTAAAATAAATTATAAACTAAAAAGGACTAGTTATGCAAATATTATAAAGTTAAGGCTCTAAATGGTAAATATAGAAAACTTATAAGTCCAAGGGTTATTTTTGGCATTATCATAAAATATAAAAGTTTAAGCACTAATTGTGTCAAGTATAGATAGTTATAAGTATAAGTAATATAAGTATAATAAAATATAGGGTAGAAAGTGTAAATATATAAACTATAAGGGTATAAAGTGAAAATATTATATAAATACAAAACTTAATTAAAGTTAGAAGCATAACACAATAGTAGGAAGGTTCATGTGAGGAGTACCATGTGGATATTTTGTTTTGACGAGTTTGCTAGGTTACGAATTAAAGTGCCATGGCTCCTCAAACGATTATTGCGTGTACTTCTGGATTATGATGGCCCGAACGGTGTTATGTTATAACTAAACTTAATAACAACATAGCTCAATAGTAAGGAGCTTTATGTCAGGAGTATTAACTTCTGAATTATGATGGCCCGAACGGTATTATGTTGATAACATAATACAATAGTATGGAGCTTCATGTGAGGAGTCATATACTTCTGGATTGTAATGGCCCGAACGGTGTTATGTTATATCTAAAACATTAACAAACCTAAGAATGATTACATAAGAAACTTAAACAAGATAACTAAAGCTTGACATACATCCAAACCTACAACACACTAAGATACGTGAGTAAGGCAGTCTAGTTCCCGAGTCACTTTTTGCATCAATTAGATTTCCCTAAGCCCAGGTGAGTTCATAGCCTCATACTTTTTTTTTTAAACTTTCACTCTAAATGCTTTACAAACCCTGTGAGGGGGATACATGCTACTTGCTTTATTTAAAACCGAATACAAGTCTTTTTCTTTGGTTGTTGCACGAGTAAACTAACTGCCACCACTACATAACTAAAATTAATGAATCTAATCATTTGGGATATTTTACCCACGCGAACGCGAATATAGTTGATAGATCTATTAGATTTTGACAACTCCCGTTGGTATTAACATCTTTCTGGATGGTACCAATAAATACTATATTTGAACCCACTGAAGGATTAACTTTGGCAAGTTATCCTTCCCATCCCCTCATGGTTGGGTCTGCAGCCCCCATGACCCGGATTGTTAACGTGTGGTTCATGAGCTTAGTGTAACACACCCCACTCTTGATAATTGTGCATGCATCACAATTATCACACACACACACACACAACATTTTCCCGGATGGGTGTAACAACAGAACCCAAGGAACTTGTATTCACTAACACTTAAACCTATTACTCTCACTCAACACCAAGTGTTGACTTTTAAGCATGTATTATAGGTATATCACATCAACGGAGATATGGCATAAGGAGGCACTGAACTCGGAGGACTTTCAAACCGGTTATCATTCAAACATAACTTAACACCTAGACTTTGGGACCTCATCAAAAGTAAAAGTATATCTTTTACTACTAAAACTCTGATAATTAAATGAATGATAACTAAATTTCTAAAAACGTGTCTTTTCGAGTCATTTTCTATTATTGTAATTGTAATTCTATGAAGTAATACCACAAACACTTAATCCGCTGCGAACAGTGAAAAATGGGAGTGTTACATTACGCTGTAACCTACTTATAAGGTTACTGCATAAAGGTGATAATTAATTTAACTAGAGTTATACGATCGTAACCTATTCTATAGGTTACGCCGTAAAAATATTACTGTAGATAAGATCATCAGAGATTTGAAGGTTATGGCGTAACCAATCTCTTGGGTTACGCCGTAACTAAAACGAGGCTATAAATACAAGTCCTAATTATGTATTTTAACATATCTTCTCAACACACAAAAACCAAATGACGTTTAGGGCTTCAAGGAGGATGATATTCAGCAGCATACAAGTCATTTTCAAGGGAGAGTTCACGCCATTCACTACATAAGTTTTAGTATTTCATATCATATTCTTGTATTTGATTCGATGTCTTTCATTATGATATTAAACATTGAATTTTTTGCATTATTTAATCTGATTGGCTAAGCACCTTTAGTGTTAGCCTAGTTATGAAATTGTTGTTACTATGAGTTAGTTTTCTCGTTTTCATATCGCTTTATGTGTATGTTTTCTTTGCTTATTCGCGGACACCCTTGTTTTAGTGGTATTAATGTCTAGTAGTATCTAGGAAACCAGGAGAATTGACCATCGGACCCTAGTGAAATAGGTTGCGAATAATGGTAAGAATTGACCATAGGTGATAATCTGTATTAGGACGTTGCGCTGGAACAAATGGACGATTAACGTAAAACGGGTTTTCATTTGGATTCGGTTGTGGTAGTCGTGATTGATATTCAAATGAGGCGGCCGTAATCGAATACCCTGATTTTGTAGTGGTGTTATACCGATTAATTCAAAGTTGTTTTGCGGCGAGTGTAATACCTAAAATTTTAAAAGCATGTAAAATGACTAAAATGCCCTTAAGTTCAAAATTTTGCATTAACACTTATATAATACCAAATAAATCCTAGAAATTTGGAACTTGGCAACATATGATTACAATAAATCAAGTATGAATAAATTTGTTATTTTTGTAAAAGTAAAAATAATTCTGCATATAATTTAATTAGGTCGATTATAATTATGTATAAATATATTTAAATTAAAGAAATAAATCATAAATACAATAGGAAACTTGTATAATATTTATTTTGACCTTATCACATAATCTTGCAGCCCAAGATAAGTATTTCACACCTTATATATATATATATATATATATATATATATATATATATATATATATATATATATATATATATATATATATATAGTGAAGCGTTCAAATGAGAAGCTTAAATTTTGTGAGAACGCGAGAAACAATCCTAGCCACTAATTTTATTCTCCTTTAACTTCAATCGAATGACTAATATTAGTTAATCAACTTTTTGAAAATTTCTTAAAAAAATTTGAAATATTTTTAAAAAATTTTCAAAAAAATTTCAAAAAATGTTTTTTTCGAAAAAAAATTTTCGAATTGTTTTTTTCAAAAATTTTTTTTTTTTGAAAATTATTTTTCGAAAAAAAATTTTTTCGAAAAATTTTTTTTTTGATTTTTTTTTCTCGAAATCTTTTTTTTGGAAAAAAAATTTTTGAAAAAACATTTTTTCGAAAAAAAAATTTCGAATTTTTTTTTCGAAAATTTGTTTTTTCCAAAAAAAAAATTTTTCGAAAAAAAAAATTCCGAATTTTCTTTTCGTCACATGTGAAAAAAATTTGGAAATTTTCACGAAATTTTTTTGTCACATGTGAAAAAAAATTCGTCACATATGAAAAAAAAATCATCGCATGTAAAATTTTTTTTCGTCACATGTGAAAATAATTTTTTTGAAAATTTTCACGAAATTATTTTTGTCACGTGTGAAAAAAGAAATTCGTCACATGTGAAAAAAAAAATTCTGTCACATGTGAAAAAAAAATTTCATCACATGTGAAAAAAAATTTTGAAATTTTCATGAAAATTTTTTTTTCACGTGTGAAAAAAAAATCATCACATGTGAAAAAAAAATTTCGTCGCATGTAAAAAATTTTTTCGTTACATGTGAAAAAAATTCCGTCACACGTGAAAAAAAAATTCGAAAATTTTTTGAAAATTTTTCAAAAAAAAATTCGAAAATTTTTTGAAATTTTTTCGAAAATTTTTTGAAATTTTTCAAAAAAAAATGTTAGCTAATAATAGCTATTAGATCAAAGTTCAAGGAGGATAAAATGAGTGGTTAGGATTAGTTCTCACGTTCTCACAAAAATTATATTTGTCACATGAATGGCCCCCTATATATATATATATATATATATATATATATATATATATATATATATATATATATATATATATATATATATATATATATATATATACCTTACACCTTTTATTTTTTTTAGAAAACCTTAGTTGATTTTTAAAACCAAACGAAACCCCAACAATCCCTTATATTCGACACAAATTTTTCTGAGGCATTCTAGTATTTTTCTTGGACGTGTTCTAAGCTATAGAAGGTGGGAAAAATAGTGGTTAACTGGTTAAGGCTGTGGTACTTTAAGTCGAAGGCTAGGAATTTTGGTTCAAATTGTTTAATCCGAGAAGTATAAAATTGGTTCTTGCGTTCGATTTATTCAAGGGTAATTTTAATCACTCTTTTCATATATTTGATCCATAATACACATAAAATAAATAGTCATGCATGTTATATAAATCGTATGAATTAAAAGAAAACTAGAAACCCTAAAATCGACCTAAACCCTAATCAGATTTATAAAAATTTTGTGTGCTTCAAAATTATTTTATAAAGGTCCTATATATATTATTCAACTCTAATAAATTCAGATTCATGATATACAAAGCTTAGAAAATTGTTTTGAAGTTGTTTTTGTATTGTACAAATTTAAGAAAATAAAAAGAAAAAGAAAAAGAAATCGTATATTTTAGGGTTAGGGCTTTTGATGATTTGTGAAGTATTTAATGATGTTTACGGATGAATTGATGATGGTGTAATGATTGGTAAAATTAGGTTTAGGGTTTATGGATTTAAATTGAAATCGATTTGGTTATTAAAACTAGGAGGGTGTGTTTTGTAATTTAATAATCATGAGGGTTATTTTTATAGAATGTATAAGACTAGGGGTAATTGGTGTAAAGTGTAAATTTTATAATTAAAAGGATTAATTTGCAAATTTATAGAATTAAATGATATGAATTGTATTTTATTTAAATTAAGGGTTTAATTTGTAACATTTGTAAACTTGAAGGATTGAATAGTAAATATTGTTAACTTATGGATTATTTGTATAAAATAAGGAAAATGTAATATTTACACTTTAGACCTTGAACTTTGAAATAATTACATATTAAACTCTAAACTTTTAAAGGTTGACATGTTTTACTCTAAACTATAATTATTTGTCATAATGAAACCCTAATTCCATAATAATGATTTACCTAAAGACTTAACCTAATTTTAATGTAAAAACTTTCTAATTATAGACTCTTATTAATTTTTGAAACCTGCTAAATGTGGAAAGTTACTAAAAATGGAAGAAGACTTAATATGTAATAAGAGCAAAGTAAACTAATAAGCAAACTATTAATGAATAATACATCATGTGTAGATTCTGAAGAAGGGTATTATTTCCTCATTTGATCTTTCTAATTATGTCAGCTTTGCTTTTGTTCGAGGTACGGATATTCTGACATTACTCTTAAGGTTTCCTTTGTGATTACAATCTTTGATATGAAGCTTTGATACGAACCTTCTGTTTGAACCTTTGCTATAATAAACCTTGTTATTTGAACCTTTTGATATGACCACTATGCTTTGAATTTTTGTTATGAACCTTAAGTCACCTTAGCTTCACTAGGCATGGGGGTTCGCATGTCCGTGTCAGAGATGCACCTTTGACATGACTTTAGGGCAGTAGAGTGATGTTCTACCACGTCCCTTCCGTTATATATGAATGTGCAGTAAGAGTTATTTTCAGGGGCATATAGATGCATCCTAGATCTGTTATATGTTATATGTGTTTGTCTGGTGAATGTGGCTGTGTGTGCATTACACGTCCTTCACATTTCTGGGAGCTAGCTACTCCATTTATTTGATGAGGGCACCCCTCATATTGTCTGATTATCTGAAACGTCTCCCTTCTATATAATTATGAAGATATGTGATTATGATATGATTATTATATGTTTCTGAGCTCATGATATATTTTGATTCTGTTTATACAAGTGATTGTATAAATTCCTTACCTAAACCGCAGATTACATTTCCGTACTATCTTTAATGCCTAAATGATGTTTCCCATACTGTAACAATTCGCAATTTCAAGTTAATTACCATTCTCGGAAAATTTCACTATTCACTTTTACTATTCATTTTTCCCGAAACTTTCCCGAAAGTTGATTTTTATTTGATATTCTCAAGTGATAAATCATTTCCATGGCAAATTAAATGTTTGACATTCGTCAGATCATTTTCGTGAAAGTTATTAAGGAATTACACGTTTTAGGGTAAAACGTCATTCAGAAATTCTACGTACAACGAAACTCGACCGCGTTAAGTGACCCCGCATCAGAAAAATGTTTGACACACTCATGATTTATTTGAGAATTAATCGTGACTGAGAAAAACATGACCAAAGACTTCCCAGCAGGTCACCCATGTCGGTACTACTCTCACATAAGCACGCTTAACCGAATGGGCGATTAACCGTTAGACCACAAAACGCGTTTCTAAGACGTTTTGAGTTTTCAACATTAGAAAAAGTCAACATATTTTTCCCTCCTCCATTGACCAAAAATCATCCCTTGATGTTATAAGTCATTTCGTGATTTTTAGGCTTACGGTTTGATGTCTAAAAGACATTTAATACCAACCGACACTAGACTGAGCCCAGTCTAGACATTATAAGTCATTTTAAATCATTTTTATCATATTAGAAAAGTAACATTTTACTTTTCTCAATTTTACGCAATATTCGTACGTTTTACGTATTACGCGTTTTAGACCCGTGTTTCCAGCTTTTGGCAGGGTTTTACACCCAAATGGAACCTACCACTCATTTTATATTTTATTATGGAACATATGGACATGTTTATCAAAACTTTCAAGTTCCATAATTTTACGATACCCAGTTTTACGTTTTGAGGCTTAATCATTTACGATTGGCATTTCCCGGAGTCAAAACTAACCAAGTATCTTGGATAATACCAAGAAAAGTCCACCCTTGCTCTCCAAGTCCATATGAACCGCCATAGGGGGGGGGGTTTCACACTTGTGGCAAGATCTCATGCATTTTGCTCTTAGATCATCACATGTGTTCAACTTTGGCTCCAAGTAATACTTGGTCATCAAGTGTTGACCAGTCAAACTTGTAACCTCCTTAAGACCCTATAAAAGCCCCCCATCCCCCCTTTTGTGCCGTGCACCTCCAACCTCCATAACCCTTCCATCCTTTGCTTATTTCCTTCCAATTTCTTGCAAGGTTCAAGTGATTCTTCAAGGTTGAAACCCTAGTTTCTTTTAGATAATCAAAACACTTCCATAACCTCATATACTTGGTGATTTCTCTTGAGTTTGAATCCACTCAAGTCACCTCAACCTTCATCATCCATCTTTCAAGATTACAAGGGTAGAAAGATTGCATGAAGTGAAAAAGGGTTGAAGCAAGTCTATCAAAGTCCTATCCTTACTAGTTACTTTCCTTTCTTTGTTGAAAGCCACAAATTGTAAGCCAAACCCTAACTTGATTCTTGTTAAATAATCATATTTATGTTATTTACATATTATTTGTGCTATATTATGTCTTGTAGTTATGTCCATGATGTATAAAAGTGAGCAAAACAAGTTATTGTTATTGATTGTTACAACAAGTTACTAAAACAAGTAAACTAGTGACTTTCTTGGAAAACCACGACCAAAATGGTAAAATTATGATATTGGATCATTACATATTACAGTATAGGACTTAACAAGGAAACCATAGCAATTTGAACCACCTAAAACGAGTATACGAGTCAAAAGTTACGCCCATTTGAAGTTACCAAAACTTTGCGGCAAACTGCCAAATACCATTCTGATCAAATTTGGGTTTTGAAAGTCCCACTTCTGCTCCGATTCATCAAAAAGTTAAAACATGAAAGTTGTCCGGAACGACGTTTTCGTTCAGGAACAAAGAAGCTCGAGACCTAAAAATGCTTTCCGAGTGATAAAATTCTTCAAATTCTAAACAGCCCATTTTTAGGCGAAAGTCACTAGATTATGGTTATACTTTGAAAGGAACAAGAGGTCTTATGACCTATAATCAAGACCACAACCATGGCTAGAGCCAAGGTTGTGTCTCATGACCTTGGAACAAGGACCAAAGGTCATGGCTAGGCCATGACGAAATGACCATAACAACTTACATAGGCGTAAACATGAAACAATGAATTAGGCGATACCTTGAACAAGCAATTTGGATCTACTTCACTAAAATGGAAACCATGAGATTTTACCAAAACAAATGGTCATACAAAACTTATGAATCATACCCTAATAACAATCTTCATGTACTATAAACTTTCCTAAGTTTATCCAAATATCGGACATGTAACCTTTCGGATCAAAACTTATATCTATATATTTCATCAACTACTACAATAGTAGGGAGCCTCATGTGAGGAGTTCATTATGTAAGCCGTCGAGTTGAGTTGTGGATTTACGAGTTAAAGTGTCCTGGCTCCTCGAACGCTTATTAACATGACTTCTGAATTATGTCGGCCCGAACGGTAGTAAACGATATACAAAACATACATGTTTCATGAATCATTACTTTCAAAGACTTACACTATACATCATACCACATCATGGACTAAATGCAAGATATATATATATATATATATATATATATATATATATATATATATATATATATATATATATATATATATATATATATATATATATATATATATATATATATATATATATATATAGGCACTACTTCATATTCTTTACTCCGATCCTAAGTCGCGACATTCTATTATAGGTTGCTCGTAGAAACCTTCACGATTCGACCATCACCTTCATTACTTGCTATTCTACTTAAGGTGAGTTCGTAGCCCCACTTTCTATTGTTTAACTATTTTACAAACCCATGGGGGGAATACATGCTATTATTTTTCTACTCGAACACAATGCTTTCTAAATGTATGCTTCACGACGATGTTTTATTATCACTAAGTAACGATTGCCATGTTCGAAGTCCCTATATCATAAACCATTAGTCACTACCTATAGTGAGCGCGAATATTGTGAATAGATCTATTGGGATTGACGGATCCCATTTGTGTTGAACATCTACGAGTTCACACAAATGCACTATATTTGAGATTTAGAGGTATAATGGCAAAAGTACCTTGATAGGGCTTCTATAATGCCAATTTTGTTGGTTCGATGTTAACGCTTTGGTTGTATGAGCTTAGTGAAATAAATAACGATTTTTGTTTTCTAACTATGAATGTGTGATTAATTACCTCACATTACGATTATTGTGTTCAAACGATTTAACTAAACTCTACGAATTCCACTCAACCTTTGTGTTGACCTCTCAAGCATGTATTTCAGGTTCATGACGATCAAGGATGGCACGGAAGGGCACGGATACTCAAGAGGGCTATAAATTTTATTATCATTCAAAACTCATTTAATTTGTAAACATGGAACCATCTGGGACCTCATTTTGTAATCTCTGATATTTATACAATTTGAATGATAAATCTTTTAAAACGACTCAATTGGAGTTCGTTTTCTATTATTGTGACTATTGTGCCGTCAAGTAACACCCAGTTCGAATTCCGCTGCAACCATGAATTGGGGGTGTTACAGATTGGTATCAGAGCCATGGTTATAGAGAAACGGGTCTAATTGAGACCTAAACTATAACTACAATTACAAGCAAAAACATTTTATAGCCTTCCGCTCTTCGTGCCTTCCATCCTCCAGACGATTATGGACTAATTATGCAAGTTAGGCTACATAAACATATGAGTATACTGCTATATATATGCTTGCCATATTTCGAGCACTCCCCATAAAACGATAGAATTATATTAACATTGTAATTCTTCTTATAGAAATCATGTGCATACCCACTTCTCCCGATTATGTGCCCACTCTACCTAATAACTTCCAAGTCTTACCACCCTCACCCGAGTTCGGATTTGACTTCGTAAATGCCTTCGCTTCTGATGACGAAGAAGAACCTTTCGAAGATTCAACCGACGAAGAAGAGGATGAACCGATGTCAACTAATTTTGCGATGAATATTTCTAATTATTTTGAACAAAATTATGTTGAGGCAGACTCCGAGGAGGATAATGAATACGAATATGTACTAGAGCCATTACCACCACCACTATCACCTCCCTTCGATTTCCCTACATGTGATGAATTGGATCACTCATTATGGATCGTACCTCGACCACCATTGATCCAACAAGAAAGTCAACATGAAAACTACATCTTCTCAAACTTCATCGACTAGTACCTTTATGACACACTAAACCAAGAAGTTGTTTTGAAACACCAGTATCATCTCGTAATACACTACCTTGTAACTCACCGGCTAATTATGAATGTTGTGTTGGGAATTCTTAAGTAGGATGATTTATAATTATTTGAATGGATTGGGATGCCTTTTCATTTAAATAAAGACATTGTAAATCACCGAACCATAAGTTTATATTTCCCTATTTACATTGTTTGGGATGCCTCTCTATGTAAATAAAGAATTATAAACAAGTGGGCTTATTTGTATCCGAAATAACATAAGTATATTCATATAAACACACTAGGCATTTTCCACTACACGAACAAATACTAGTATATTTATATATACATTCGAGTTATTTTCAATCATTTTATCTAAACATATCTACACATGCCTATTTTATGGCATTTCGACACAACCACATTCTCCCAACCATGTTCCTACTCCAACATTTTATATCCAAGATATTGTAACGAATTACGATGGTCTTTTCTATTTTCCGGACATTGTATGATACAATGGTCTTAATCATTTCTCAAATGTTTTGAGTCACACAATGGTCTAACCTACTTCCCAGACATTGTGAATTGCACAATGGTCTAATCTACTTTCGAGACATTGTGATTTGTGCAATGGTCTCTGGAATTATTCTACCACCATCTTAGAAAAATCACTTCGTTGATACCACCCTATAAATCAATATCATGCCTTCATTTCCAACTTTCATCACAAACCACTAAATCTCAACATACCAAAATGAAGAACACAAACCTTCTTAACCTTCTCACCATCATCATCTTCACAACCCTTAATCCCACAAGCTCACTTTCTGATCTTGAGGCACTTTTAAAGCTCAAATCATCCTTAGTTACACCACAAGCAACCTCATCACCCTTACAAGATTGAATACCATATGTGACTAAACCGAACATCACATTATCGGTCCTAAATTATACATAGCCTGATCACCTATGTCTAATTCAGGAGGGATCATGTTATGCTGGGAGCAGTCACTCGTATGTTTTCTTAGAAACGAACTTCTCACTTATAATCCTAAGACAAATTTCGTGTGAAATTCATGAAGTATTCATCCGATAGAGTACAATAATTAATCACTCTTACTCTACCTTTCCAACATAAAAGTAAACCTCGTCCTACACTATACACTGAAACGACAAATCAAACTACATCACTGGTAATCCCAGACTATAGTCCTCATAAGTAACTACACCTTTTCATCGACACCACTCCAACATATAACACACATAGAACTTCGGGACGAAGTTCCCCGTAAGGGGTAAAGACTGTAACAATTCGCAATTTCAGGTTAATTACCATTCCCGGAAAATTTCACTATTCACTTTTACTATTCATTTTTCCCGAAACTTTCCCGAAAGTTGATTTTTATTTGATATTCTCAAGTGATAAATCATTTCCATGGCAAATTAAATGTTTGACATTCGTCAGATCATTTTCGTGAAAGTTATTAAGGAATTACACGTTTTAGGGTAAAACGTCATTTAGAAATTCTACGTACAACAAAACTCGACCGCGTTAAGTGACCCCGCATCAGAAAAATGTTTGACACACTCATGATTTATTTGAGAATTAATCGTGACTGAGAAAAACATGACCAAAGACTTCCCAGCAGGTCACCCATGTCGGTACTACTCTCACATAAGCACGCTTAACCGAATGGGCGATTAACCGTTAGACCACAAAACGCGTTTCTAAGACGTTTTGAGTTTTCAACATTAGAAAAAGTCAACATATTTTTCCCTCCTCCATTGACCAAAAATCATCCCTTGATGTTATAAGTCATTTCGTGATTTTTAGGCTTACGGTTTGATGTCTAAAAGACATTTAATACCAACCGACACTAGACTGAGCCCAGTCTAGACATTATAAGTCATTTTAAATCATTTTTATCATATTAGAAAATTAACATTTTACTTTTCTCAATTTTACGCAATATTCGTACGTTTTACGTATTACGCGTTTTAGACCCATGTTTCCAGCTTTTGGCAGGGTTTTACACCCAAATGGAACCTACCACTCATTTTATATTTTATTATGGAACATATGGACATGTTTATCAAAACTTTCAAGTTCCATAATTTTACGATACCCGGTTTTACGTTTTGAGGCTTAATCATTTACGATTGGCATTTCCCGGAGTCAAAACTAACCAAGTATCTTGGATAATACCAAGAAAAGTCCACCCTTGCTCTCCAAGTCCATATGAACCGCCATAGGGGGGGGGGTTCACACTTGTGGCAAGATCTCATGCATTTTGCTCTTAGATCATCACATGTGTTCAACTTTGGCTCCAAGTAATACTTGGTCATCAAGTGTTGACAAGTCAAACTTGTAACCTCCTTAAGACCCTATAAAAGCCCCCCATCCCCCCTTTTGTGCCGTGCACCTCCAACCTCCATAACCCTTCCATCCTTTGCTTATTTCCTTCCAATTTCTTGCAAGGTTCAAGTGATTCTTCAAGGTTGAAACCCTAGTTTCTTTTAGATAATCAAAACACTTCCATAACCTCATATACTTGGTGATTTCTCTTGAGTTTGAATCCACTCAAGTCACCTCAACCTTCATCATCCATCTTTCAAGATTACAAGGGTAGAAAGATTGCATGAAGTGAAAAAGGGTTGAAGCAAGTCTATCAAAGTCCTATCCTTACTAGTTACTTTCCTTTCTTTGTTGAAAGCCACAAGTTGTAAGCCAAACCCTAACTTGATTCTTGTTAAATAATCATATTTATGTTATTTACATATTATTTGTGCTATATTATGTCTTGTAGTTATGTCCATGATGTATAAAAGTGAGCAAAACAAGTTATTGTTATTGATTGTTACAACAAGTTACTAAAACAAGTAAACTAGTGACTTTCTTGGAAAACCACGACCAAAATGGTAAAATTATGATATTGGATCATTACATATTACAGTAGAGGACTTAACAAGGAAACCATAGCAATTTGAACCACCTAAAACGAGTATACGAGTCAAAAGTTACGCCCATTTGAAGTTACCAAAACTTTGCGGCAAACTGCCAAATACCATTCTGATCAAATTTGGGTTTTGAAAGTCCCACTTCTGGTCCGATTCATCAAAAAGTTAAAACACGAAAGTTGTCCGGAACGACGTTTTCGTTCAGGAACAATGATGCTCGAGACCTAAAAATGCTTTCCGAGTGATAAAATTCTTCAAATTCTAAACAGCCCATTTTTAGGCGAAAGTCACTAGATTATGGTTATACTTTGAAAGGAACAAGAGGTCTTATGACCTATAATCAAGACCACAACCATGGCTAGAGCCAAGGTTGTGTCTCATGACCTTGGAACAAGGACCAAAGGTCATGGCTAGGCCATGACGAAATGACCATAACAACTTACATAGGCGTAAACATGAAACAATGAATTAGGCGATACCTTGAACAAGCAATTTGGATCTACTTCACTAAAAAGGAAACCATGAGATTTTACCAAAACAAATGGTCATACAAAACTTATGAATCATACCCTAATAACAATCTTCATGTACTATAAACTTTCCTAAGTTTATCCAAATATCGGACATGTAACCTTTCGGATCAAAACTTATATCTATATATTTCATCAACTACTACAATAGTAGGGAGCCTCATGTGAGGAGTTCATTATGTAAGCCGTCGAGTTGAGTTGTGGATTTACGAGTTAAAGTGTCCTGGCTCCTCGAACGCTTATTAACATGACTTCTGAATTATGTCGGCCCGAACGGTAGTAAACGATATACAAAACATACATGTTTCATGAATCATTACTTTCAAAGACTTACACTATACATCATACCACATCATGGACTAAATGCAAGATATATATATATATATATATATATATATATATATATATATATATATAGGCACTACTTCATATTCTTTACTCCGATCCTAAGTCGCAACATTCTATTATAGGTTGCTCGTAGAAACCTTCACGATTCGACCATCACCTTCATTACTTGCTATTCTACTTAAGGTGAGTTCGTAGCCCCACTTTCTATTGTTTAACTATTTTACAAACCCATGGGGGGAATACATGCTATTATTTTTCTACTCGAACACAATGCTTTCTAAATGTATGCTTCACGACGATGTTTTATTATCACTAAGTAACGATTTCCATGTTCGAAGTCCCTATATCATAAACCATTAGTCACTACCTATAGTGAGCGCGAATATTGTGAATAGATCTATTGGGATTGACGGATCCCATTTGTGTTGAACATCTACGAGTTCACACAAATGCACTATATTTGAGATTTAGAGGTATAATGGCAAAAGTACCTTGATAGGGCTTCTATAATGCCAATTTTGTTGGTTCGATGTTAACGCTTTGGTTGTATGAGCTTAGTGAAATAAATAACGATTTTTGTTTTCTAACTATGAATGTGTAATTAATTACCTCACATTACGATTATTGTGTTCAAACGATTTAACTAAACTCTACGAATTCCACTCAACCTTTGTGTTGACCTCTCAAGCATGTATTTCAGGTTCATGACGATCAAGGATGGCACGGAAGGGCACGGATACTCAAGAGGGCTATAAATTTTATTATCATTCAAAACTCATTTAATTTGTAAACATGGAACCATCTGGGACCTCATTTTGTAATCTCTGATATTTATACAATTTGAATGATAAATCTTTTAAAACGACTCAATTGGAGTTCGTTTTCTATTATTGTGACTATTGTGCCGTCAAGTAACACCCAGTTCGAATTCCGCTGCAACCATGAATTGGGGGTGTTACAGATTGGTATCAGAGCCATGGTTATAGAGAAACGGGTCTAATTGAGACCTAAACTATAACTACAATTACAAGCAAAAACATTTTATAGCCTTCCGCTCTTCGTGCCTTCCATCCTCCAGACGATTATGGACTAATTATGCAAGTTAGGCTACATAAACATATGAGTATACTGCTATATATATGCTTGCCATATTTCGAGCACTCCCCATAAAACGATAGAATTATATTAACATTGTAATTCTTCTTATAGAAATCATGTGCATACCCACTTCTCCCGATTATGTGCCCACTCTACCTAATAACTTCCAAGTCTTACCACCCTCACCCGAGTTCGGATTTGACTTCGTAAATGCCTTCGCTTCTGATGACGAAGAAGAACCTTTCGAAGATTCAACCGACGAAGAAGAGGATGAACCGATGTCAACTAATTTTGCGATGAATATTTCTAATTATTTTGAACAAAATTATGTTGAGGCAGACTCCGAGGAGGATAATGAATACGAATATGTACTAGAGCCATTACCACCACCACTATCACCTCCCTTCGATTTCCCTACATGTGATGAATTGGATCACTCATTATGGATCGTACCTCGACCACCATTGATCCAACAAGAAAGTCAACATGAAAACTACATCTTCTCAAACTTCATCGACTAGTACCTTTATGACACACTAAACCAAGAAGTTGTTTTGAAACACCAGTATCATCTCGTAATACACTACCTTGTAACTCACCGGCTAATTATGAATGTTGTGTTGGGAATTCTTAAGTAGGATGATTTATAATTATTTGAATGGATTGGGATGCCTTTTCATTTAAATAAAGACATTGTAAATCACCGAACCATAAGTTTATATTTCCCTATTTACATTGTTTGGGATGCCTCTCTATGTAAATAAAGAATTATAAACAAGTGGGCTTATTTGTATCCGAAATAACATAAGTATATTCATATAAACACACTAGGCATTTTCCACTACACGAACAAATACTAGTATATTTATATATACATTCGAGTTATTTTCAATCATTTTATCTAAACATATCTACACATGCCTATTTTATGGCATTTCGACACAACCACATTCTCCCAACCATGTTCCTACTCCAACATTTTATATCCAAGATATTGTAACGAATTACGATGGTCTTTTCTATTTTCCGGACATTGTATGATACAATGGTCTTAATCATTTCTCAAATGTTTTGAGTCACACAATGGTCTAACCTACTTCCCAGACATTGTGAATTGCACAATGGTCTAATCTACTTTCGAGACATTGTGATTTGTGCAATGGTCTCTGGAATTATTCTACCACCATCTTAGAAAAATCACTTCGTTGATACCACCCTATAAATCAATATCATGCCTTCATTTCCAACTTTCATCACAAACCACTAAATCTCAACATACCAAAATGAAGAACACAAACCTTCTTAACCTTCTCACCATCATCATCTTCACAACCCTTAATCCCACAAGCTCACTTTCTGATCTTGAGGCACTTTTAAAGCTCAAATCATCCTTAGTTACACCACAAGCAACCTCATCACCCTTACAAGATTGAATACCATATGTGACTAAACCGAACATCACATTATCGGTCCTAAATTATACATAGCCTGATCACCTATGTCTAATTCAGGAGGGATCATGTTATGCTGGGAGCAGTCACTCGTATGTTTTCTTAGAAACGAACTTCTCACTTATAATCCTAAGACAAATTTCGTGTGAAATTCATGAAGTATTCATCCGATAGAGTACAATAATTAATCACTCTTACTCTACCTTTCCAACATAAAAGTAAACCTCGTCCTACACTATACACTGAAACGACAAATCAAACTACATCACTGGTAATCCCAGACTATAGTCCTCATAAGTAACTACACCTTTTCATCGACACCACTCCAACATATAACACACATAGAACTTCGGGACGAAGTTCCCCGTAAGGGGTAAAGACTGTAACAATTCGCAATTTCAGGTTAATTACCATTCCCGGAAAATTTCACTATTCACTTTTACTATTCATTTTTCCCGAAACTTTCCCGAAAGTTGATTTTTATTTGATATTCTCAAGTGATAAATCATTTCCATGGCAAATTAAATGTTTGACATTCGTCAGATCATTTTCGTGAAAGTTATTAAGGAATTACACGTTTTAGGGTAAAACGTCATTTAGAAATTCTACGTACAACAAAACTCGACCGCGTTAAGTGACCCCGCATCAGAAAAATGTTTGACACACTCATGATTTATTTGAGAATTAATCGTGACTGAGAAAAACATGACCAAAGACTTCCCAGCAGGTCACCCATGTCGGTACTACTCTCACATAAGCACGCTTAACCGAATGGGCGATTAACCGTTAGACCACAAAACGCGTTTCTAAGACGTTTTGAGTTTTCAACATTAGAAAAAGTCAACATATTTTTCCCTCCTCCATTGACCAAAAATCATCCCTTGATGTTATAAGTCATTTCGTGATTTTTAGGCTTACGGTTTGATGTCTAAAAGACATTTAATACCAACCGACACTAGACTGAGCCCAGTCTAGACATTATAAGTCATTTTAAATCATTTTTATCATATTAGAAAATTAACATTTTACTTTTCTCAATTTTACGCAATATTCGTACGTTTTACGTATTACGCGTTTTAGACCCATGTTTCCAGCTTTTGGCAGGGTTTTACACCCAAATGGAACCTACCACTCATTTTATATTTTATTATGGAACATATGGACATGTTTATCAAAACTTTCAAGTTCCATAATTTTACGATACCCGGTTTTACGTTTTGAGGCTTAATCATTTACGATTGGCATTTCCCGGAGTCAAAACTAACCAAGTATCTTGGATAATACCAAGAAAAGTCCACCCTTGCTCTCCAAGTCCATATGAACCGCCATAGGGGGGGGGGGTTCACACTTGTGGCAAGATCTCATGCATTTTGCTCTTAGATCATCACATGTGTTCAACTTTGGCTCCAAGTAATACTTGGTCATCAAGTGTTGACAAGTCAAACTTGTAACCTCCTTAAGACCCTATAAAAGCCCCCCATCCCCCCTTTTGTGCCGTGCACCTCCAACCTCCATAACCCTTCCATCCTTTGCTTATTTCCTTCCAATTTCTTGCAAGGTTCAAGTGATTCTTCAAGGTTGAAACCCTAGTTTCTTTTAGATAATCAAAACACTTCCATAACCTCATATACTTGGTGATTTCTCTTGAGTTTGAATCCACTCAAGTCACCTCAACCTTCATCATCCATCTTTCAAGATTACAAGGGTAGAAAGATTGCATGAAGTGAAAAAGGGTTGAAGCAAGTCTATCAAAGTCCTATCCTTACTAGTTACTTTCCTTTCTTTGTTGAAAGCCACAAGTTGTAAGCCAAACCCTAACTTGATTCTTGTTAAATAATCATATTTATGTTATTTACATATTATTTGTGCTATATTATGTCTTGTAGTTATGTCCATGATGTATAAAAGTGAGCAAAACAAGTTATTGTTATTGATTGTTACAACAAGTTACTAAAACAAGTAAACTAGTGACTTTCTTGGAAAACCACGACCAAAATGGTAAAATTATGATATTGGATCATTACATATTACAGTAGAGGACTTAACAAGGAAACCATAGCAATTTGAACCACCTAAAACGAGTATACGAGTCAAAAGTTACGCCCATTTGAAGTTACCAAAACTTTGCGGCAAACTGCCAAATACCATTCTGATCAAATTTGGGTTTTGAAAGTCCCACTTCTGGTCCGATTCATCAAAAAGTTAAAACACGAAAGTTGTCCGGAACGACGTTTTCGTTCAGGAACAATGATGCTCGAGACCTAAAAATGCTTTCCGAGTGATAAAATTCTTCAAATTCTAAACAGCCCATTTTTAGGCGAAAGTCACTAGATTATGGTTATACTTTGAAAGGAACAAGAGGTCTTATGACCTATAATCAAGACCACAACCATGGCTAGAGCCAAGGTTGTGTCTCATGACCTTGGAACAAGGACCAAAGGTCATGGCTAGGCCATGACGAAATGACCATAACAACTTACATAGGCGTAAACATGAAACAATGAATTAGGCGATACCTTGAACAAGCAATTTGGATCTACTTCACTAAAAAGGAAACCATGAGATTTTACCAAAACAAATGGTCATACAAAACTTATGAATCATACCCTAATAACAATCTTCATGTACTATAAACTTTCCTAAGTTTATCCAAATATCGGACATGTAACCTTTCGGATCAAAACTTATATCTATATATTTCATCAACTACTACAATAGTAGGGAGCCTCATGTGAGGAGTTCATTATGTAAGCCGTCGAGTTGAGTTGTGGATTTACGAGTTAAAGTGTCCTGGCTCCTCGAACGCTTATTAACATGACTTCTGAATTATGTCGGCCCGAACGGTAGTAAACGATATACAAAACATACATGTTTCATGAATCATTACTTTCAAAGACTTACACTATACATCATACCACATCATGGACTAAATGCAAGATATATATATATATATATATATATATATATATATATAGGCACTACTTCATATTCTTTACTCCGATCCTAAGTCGCAACATTCTATTATAGGTTGCTCGTAGAAACCTTCACGATTCGACCATCACCTTCATTACTTGCTATTCTACTTAAGGTGAGTTCGTAGCCCCACTTTCTATTGTTTAACTATTTTACAAACCCATGGGGGGAATACATGCTATTATTTTTCTACTCGAACACAATGCTTTCTAAATGTATGCTTCACGACGATGTTTTATTATCACTAAGTAACGATTTCCATGTTCGAAGTCCCTATATCATAAACCATTAGTCACTACCTATAGTGAGCGCGAATATTGTGAATAGATCTATTGGGATTGACGGATCCCATTTGTGTTGAACATCTACGAGTTCACACAAATGCACTATATTTGAGATTTAGAGGTATAATGGCAAAAGTACCTTGATAGGGCTTCTATAATGCCAATTTTGTTGGTTCGATGTTAACGCTTTGGTTGTATGAGCTTAGTGAAATAAATAACGATTTTTGTTTTCTAACTATGAATGTGTGATTAATTACCTCACATTACGATTATTGTGTTCAAACGATTTAACTAAACTCTACGAATTCCACTCAACCTTTGTGTTGACCTCTCAAGCATGTATTTCAGGTTCATGACGATCAAGGATGGCACGGAAGGGCACGGATACTCAAGAGGGCTATAAATTTTATTATCATTCAAAACTCATTTAATTTGTAAACATGGAACCATCTGGGACCTCATTTTGTAATCTCTGATATTTATACAATTTGAATGATAAATCTTTTAAAACGACTCAATTGGAGTTCGTTTTCTATTATTGTGACTATTGTGCCGTCAAGTAACACCCAGTTCGAATTCCGCTGCAACCATGAATTGGGGGTGTTACAGATTGGTATCAGAGCCATGGTTATAGAGAAACGGGTCTAATTGAGACCTAAACTATAACTACAATTACAAGCAAAAACATTTTATAGCCTTCCGCTCTTCGTGCCTTCCATCCTCCAGACGATTATGGACTAATTATGCAAGTTAGGCTACATAAACATATGAGTATACTGCTATATATATGCTTGCCATATTTCGAGCACTCCCCATAAAACGATAGAATTATATTAACATTGTAATTCTTCTTATAGAAATCATGTGCATACCCACTTCTCCCGATTATGTGCCCACTCTACCTAATAACTTCCAAGTCTTACCACCCTCACCCGAGTTCGGATTTGACTTCGTAAATGCCTTCGCTTCTGATGACGAAGAAGAACCTTTCGAAGATTCAACCGACGAAGAAGAGGATGAACCGATGTCAACTAATTTTGCGATGAATATTTCTAATTATTTTGAACAAAATTATGTTGAGGCAGACTCCGAGGAGGATAATGAATACGAATATGTACTAGAGCCATTACCACCACCACTATCACCTCCCTTCGATTTCCCTACATGTGATGAATTGGATCACTCATTATGGATCGTACCTCGACCACCATTGATCCAACAAGAAAGTCAACATGAAAACTACATCTTCTCAAACTTCATCGACTAGTACCTTTATGACACACTAAACCAAGAAGTTGTTTTGAAACACCAGTATCATCTCGTAATACACTACCTTGTAACTCACCGGCTAATTATGAATGTTGTGTTGGGAATTCTTAAGTAGGATGATTTATAATTATTTGAATGGATTGGGATGCCTTTTCATTTAAATAAAGACATTGTAAATCACCGAACCATAAGTTTATATTTCCCTATTTACATTGTTTGGGATGCCTCTCTATGTAAATAAAGAATTATAAACAAGTGGGCTTATTTGTATCCGAAATAACATAAGTATATTCATATAAACACACTAGGCATTTTCCACTACACGAACAAATACTAGTATATTTATATATACATTCGAGTTATTTTCAATCATTTTATCTAAACATATCTACACATGCCTATTTTATGGCATTTCGACACAACCACATTCTCCCAACCATGTTCCTACTCCAACATTTTATATCCAAGATATTGTAACGAATTACGATGGTCTTTTCTATTTTCCGGACATTGTATGATACAATGGTCTTAATCATTTCTCAAATGTTTTGAGTCACACAATGGTCTAACCTACTTCCCAGACATTGTGAATTGCACAATGGTCTAATCTACTTTCGAGACATTGTGATTTGTGCAATGGTCTCTGGAATTATTCTACCACCATCTTAGAAAAATCACTTCGTTGATACCACCCTATAAATCAATATCATGCCTTCATTTCCAACTTTCATCACAAACCACTAAATCTCAACATACCAAAATGAAGAACACAAACCTTCTTAACCTTCTCACCATCATCATCTTCACAACCCTTAATCCCACAAGCTCACTTTCTGATCTTGAGGCACTTTTAAAGCTCAAATCATCCTTAGTTACACCACAAGCAACCTCATCACCCTTACAAGATTGAATACCATATGTGACTAAACCGAACATCACATTATCGGTCCTAAATTATACATAGCCTGATCACCTATGTCTAATTCAGGAGGGATCATGTTATGCTGGGAGCAGTCACTCGTATGTTTTCTTAGAAACGAACTTCTCACTTATAATCCTAAGACAAATTTCGTGTGAAATTCATGAAGTATTCATCCGATAGAGTACAACAATTAATCACTCTTACTCTACCTTTCCTACATAAAAGTAAACCTCGTCCTACACCATACACTGAAACGACAAATCAAACTACATCACTGGTAATCCCAGACTATAGTCCTCATAAGTAACTACACCTTTTCATCGACACCACTCCAACATATAACACACATAGAACTTCGGGACGAAGTTCCCCGTAAGGGGTAGAGACTGTAACAATTCGCAATTTCAGGTTAATTACCATTCCCGGAAAATTTCACTATTCACTTTTACTATTCATTTTTCCCGAAACTTTCCCGAAAGTTGATTTTTATTTGATATTCTCAAGTGATAAATCATTTCCATGGCAAATTAAATGTTTGACATTCGTCAGATCATTTTCGTGAAAGTTATTAAGGAATTACACGTTTTAGGGTAAAACGTCATTCAGAAATTCTACGTACAACGAAACTCGACCGCGTTAAGTGACCCCGCATCAAAAAAATGTTTGACACACTCATGATTTATTTGAGAATTAATCGTGACTGAGAAAAACATGACCAAAGACTTCCCAGCAGGTCACCCATGTCGGTACTACTCTCACATAAGCACGCTTAACCGAATGGGCGATTAACCGTTAGACCACAAAACGCGTTTCTAAGACGTTTTGAGTTTTCAACATTAGAAAAAGTCAACATATTTTTCCCTCCTCCATTGACCAAAAATCATCCCTTGATGTTATAAGTCATTTCGTGATTTTTAGGCTTACGGTTTGATGTCTAAAAGACATTTAATACCAACCGACACTAGACTGAGCCCAGTCTAGATATTATAAGTCATTTTAAATCATTTTTATCATATTAGAAAAGTAACATTTTACTTTTCTCAATTTTACGCAATATTCGTACGTTTTACGTATTACGCGTTTTAGACCCGTGTTTCCAGCTTTTGGCAGGGTTTTACACCCAAATGGAACCTACCACTCATTTTATATTTTATTATGGAACATATGGACATGTTTATCAAAACTTTCAAGTTCCATAATTTTACGATACCCGGTTTTACGTTTTGAGGCTTAATCATTTACGATTGGCATTTCCCGGAGTCAAAACTAACCAAGTATCTTGGATAATACCAAGAAAAGTCCACCCTTGCTCTCCAAGTCCATATGAACCGCCATAGGGGGGGGGGGTTTTCACACTTGTGGCAAGATCTCATGCATTTTGCTCTTAGATCATCACATGTGTTCAACTTTGGCTCCAAGTAATACTTGGTCATCAAGTGTTGACAAGTCAAACTTGTAACCTCCTTAAGACCCTATAAAAGCCCCCCATCCCCCCTTTTGTGCCGTGCACCTCCAACCTCCATAACCCTTCCATCCTTTGCTTATTTCCTTCCAATTTCTTGCAAGGTTCAAGTGATTCTTCAAGGTTGAAACCCTAGTTTCTTTTAGATAATCAAAACACTTCCATAACCTCATATACTTGGTGATTTCTCTTGAGTTTGAATCCACTCAAGTCACCTCAACCTTCATCATCCATCTTTCAAGATTACAAGGGTAGAAAGATTGCATGAAGTGAAAAAGGGTTGAAGCAAGTCTATCAAAGTCCTATCCTTACTAGTTACTTTCCTTTCTTTGTTGAAAGCCACAAGTTGTAAGCCAAACCCTAACTTGATTCTTGTTAAATAATCATATTTATGTTATTTACATATTATTTGTGCTATATTATGTCTTGTAGTTATGTCCATGATGTATAAAAGTGAGCAAAACAAGTTATTGTTATTGATTGTTACAACAAGTTACTAAAACAAGTAAACTAGTGACTTTCTTGGAAAACCATGACCAAAATGGTAAAATTATGATATTGGATCATTACATATTACAGTAGAGGACTTAACAAGGAAACCATAGCAATTTGAACCACCTAAAACGAGTATACGAGTCAAAAGTTACGCCCATTTGAAGTTACCAAAACTTTGCGGCAAACTGCCAAATACCATTCTGATCAAATTTGGGTTTTGAAAGTCCCACTTCTGGTCTGATTCATCAAAAAGTTAAAACACGAAAGTTGTCCGGAACGACGTTTTCGTTCAGGAATTAAGAAGCTCGAGACCTAAAAATGCTTTCCGAGTGATAAAATTCTTCAAATTCTAAACAGCCCATTTTTAGGCGAAAGTCACTAGATTATGGTTATACTTTGAAAGGAACAAGAGGTCTTATGACCTATAATCAAGACCACAACCATGGCTAGAGCCAAGGTTGTGTCTCATGACCTTGGAACAAGGACCAAAGGTCATGGCTAGGCCATGACGAAATGACCATAACAACTTACATAGGCGTAAACATAAAACAATGAATTAGGCGATACCTTGAACAAGCAATTTGGATCTACTTCACTAAAAAGGAAACCATGAGATTTTACCAAAACAAATGGTCATACAAAACTTATGAATCATACCCTAATAACAATCTTCATGTACTATAAACTTTCCTAAGTTTATCCAAATATCGGACATGTAACCTTTCGGATCAAAACTTATATCTATATATTTCATCAACTACTACAATAGTAGGGAGCCTCATGTGAGGAGTTCATTATGTAAGCCGTCGAGTTGAGTTGTGGATTTACGAGTTAAAGTGTCCTGGCTCCTCGAACGCTTATTAACATGACTTCTGAATTATGTCGGCCCGAACGGTAGTAAACGATATACAAAACATACATGTTTCATGAATCATTACTTTCAAAGACTTAGACTATACATCATACCACATCATGGACTAAATGCAAGATATATATATATATAGGCACTACTTCATATTCTTTACTCCGATCCTAAGTCGCGACATTCTATTATAGGTTGCTCGTAGAAACCTTCACGATTCGACCATCACCTTCATTACTTGCTATTCTACTTAAGGTGAGTTCGTAGCCCCACTTTCTATTGTTTAACTATTTTACAAACCCATGGGGGGAATACATGCTATTATTTTTCTACTCGAACACAATGCTTTCTAAATGTATGCTTCACGACGATGTTTTATTATCACTAAGTAACGATTGCCATGTTCAAAGTCCCTATATCATAAACCATTAGTCACTACCTATAGTGAGCGCGAATATTGTGAATAGATCTATTGGGATTGACGGATCCCATTTGTGTTGAACATCTACGAGTTCACACAAATGCACTATATTTGAGATTTAGAGGTATAATGGCAAAAGTACCTTGATAGGGCTTCTATAATGCCAATTTTGTTGGTTCGATGTTAACGCTTTGGTTGTATGAGCTTAGTGAAATAAATAACGATTTTTGTTTTCTAACTATGAATGTGTGATTAATTACCTCACATTACGATTATTGTGTTCAAACGATTTAACTAAACTCTACGAATTCCACTCAACCTTTGTGTTGACCTCTCAAGCATGTATTTCAGGTTCATGACGATCAAGGATGGCACGGAAGGGCACGGATACTCAAGAGGGCTATAAATTTTATTATCATTCAAAACTCATTTAATTTGTAAACATGGAACCATCTGGGACCTCATTTTGTAATCTCTGATATTTATACAATTTGAATGATAAATCTTTTAAAACGACTCAATTGGAGTTCGTTTTCTATTATTGTGACTATTGTGCCGTCAAGTAACACCCAGTTCGAATTCCGCTGCAACCATGAATTGGGGGTGTTACACATACTATATCATTTGTACCTCCGTATTTATATTTCAGCTTATTATTGTTATATCTCTTCACTGGGCTTTTTAAGCTCAGCCGCATTTCTTTTCTTTGTGGCAGGTATTCAAGATAGCTTTTGGGATAGCTTTCTAGGATTGAAAGTAGAGCTGAGTGAATATTTGACCATAGTCATTTAGATTAAAGTTATTTTTGTAAGACTTCCGATTTTGTTTAGTTCTGTATTTTCTGATGTGAAACCATATTATTGTGACATCTTTACCCTTGTCGGGTTGGGGTGTTACAACGAGAAATTTAAATCCGGAGCATTTTGAGGTAGTCGGGATCGTCGGTTTTTTAGGGGGAGAGTTTCTTTTTGACATGGTGAATATAGATGAGAAGTTGGTTGAATTGTGTTTGAAATTGTGTGTTTAGAAGTGTGTTTGATTTTGGTATTTATATGATGTAAGTGGTAAAGTTATTTATTTATTTATTAATATAAACGGTAACTTTTATTTATTCAAACTATCCCAATTTAAATTCAAAAGTTGGATTTTGTGTGCATTCAAAATCGGTTGTATAAGTGATAGTTGTTTTCTTTGGAAATCGACCGACATTTGCCAAAGTCTCCACAAAGGAGACGACCGATATCCAAATCGGTTGAAGGGGACGCTCGATTGAATTTTCATGGGCCATTGTGCCCAACTTTATAAAAATAACTAAGTTTGCTTTGTTATTATTATTATTTTATTTTATTTATTTATTATTTTTTTTAGTTCTAGTTTTATTTTCATACTAGAGTTTTCGTAATTTTTTCGTTCGAATTGAGAGGAAGCATTGAAAGATAGATATGACTCAAAACCCGATTGTGGATTTGATTCCATTATGGTTCCAATATATTCTCTATCAATACTTTGCTTAAAAATAAAATATACTTACGGGGTTTTATCATCAACAGGTTTGATGAACTCCAATGACTCTGTTAAAGGTTTCTCTAATGTTGTTATTCACACGCCACCATGGTTCATATGGAGAAATCGAAATCGATTTCAAATCGACTCAAAACTACTAAGAAAATATTTATTATGTGAACAAAACACGCCACCATGGTTCATATGGAGAAATCGAAATCGATTTCAAATTGACTCAAAACTACTAAGAAAATATTTATTATGTGAACAAAACAACGTGCTTTTTACACTATCTTTCAAAGGAATAAAATGTTTAAAACCACTTGTACGGAATGGTTTGCCGAACCGATTTCATTTTGTACGTTAGTCTCCTTGCTTTTTTCTTTCATTATTAATATATTAACATGTTGAAAACGATAAACTATAGAACAGGCGATGTAAAATATGGGATGACGAAAAAGATCAGTTGAAAACGAGCATAAATATTTGATAACATTCCAATGTAAATAAATAATAGCCATAGATTTTATTAAATTAAACTCACACGAACTGGTAACTACATGGTTTGCACAAGAAAAATTATATGACACGTAAAGTCTTGCATAAACTCGCCTCGCTTAACAAATAAATCATATGGTAACAAATGCTTTTATAATCCTCTTAAGCTAGCATCATACAAGCCGAAACTAGAAACAAGCCGATAACCCCACTTGAAGCAAGCTTGCCCACACCATTTCCCCCCGGGGTACTACTACCTGTAAAACACACTTGATGTTAAGAAAGCCATGAAAGAAAAGATCGGCTACAGGTCCATTCACTTAGCTAGTCTCAATCTATGTAGTCGCAACTCGTAGCTTAGACAGAAGACAAATGTGGTTATGTGAAAAACATATAACAGGTTGATATAGAAATAGGCCACAAAAGGTATACGGGTTTTGAAAAGTTATTGATTGTGAATTATTAAATTGAATACCTGCAACTAACTATAAGGGTTTTAAAGTCCGGCTTCAATGAATATGACCAACCTATTAAATGTAAATTATTCGTTTGTTCAAAAAAAATAAAATAAAATGTAAATTACTTGGATACAGTGGAAAGCAATGATTCGATATCTTTTCAGAAAATTTCTATTTTTTTTCTCCACATGTTTTTTTGTTTTCTTGGTTAAAATTTGTATGGAGTCTTGTTTGAAGGGAAAAAGTGGAAAATAAAAGTTTATAACGGAAAATTTTGCCACTCTAATACTACACTAGACGACGAGTACCCGTGCATAGCAACGGATTTTCTAGCGGCAAATAGTGTTGGATATTTTTAGTGTAATTGGATTAACTTGTTTGACCAATTTCGTCATAATAAGACATCATTTAGGTTTGGACGTGTGGAATGCACACCTAATTGAATTTATTATGATGTTAAGGGCGAAGCCCCTAAGGGACGGGGATCCGGGGGCAATGCCCCTGGGAGCGGGGTTCCAGGGGCGGCAGCCCCTGGTAGCAGGGTCCAAGGGGCGGCAGCCCCTGGCAGGGTCCAAGGCGGTTATGATGGCCCTAATCCCGTTTTTCATACATATACGTTTTCTCTTGGTCAATTTCGGTTCTCTGGTTCATAAGATTTCAAACAAAAACCATACAAAACGTTCTCAATCTCTGGATTGTATCCGATTGAATAATTCGGGAGAACCACCGAATTGATTCGATCTTAAAGTGTTCACACGCCTTTCAGAGATTCAAACATATCCGGTTGTGTTCGTTACTGTTATCCCCTACAAATAGCTATAGGTGTGATATTATGGTTAAGTATTTTATGTAACGTTTATACATAAAACAATAAAAATGATGTGTGAAAAGTTCTCTTTTAGCTAATCGAGAAGATGAAACTGATGGTTGTTCCGCATAATCAGAAAGGGGTGTTGTATTATAAGTTGTTGCAATGGGTATTGATGAAGCACGCGTTACCACATCCTGAAAGACATGGTCAACAACATTTTTTTACCAATGAAATTAGTGAGTAGTGCATGTAGTATTTGACTTATGACATTTCCCAAAAAATTTTGCATATATGATTTAGAATCAAGCTTTCTTTTAGACAATATCGCCTTTAAAAAAATGGCATGTTATTTTTTTGCAATTCGTTTAATAACATGTCATTTTTTTAAAGGCGACAAATAGTTTATTCATAAAAAGTTTATAGCAACGAGATTTTATAGCGACAAATAGTTTATTCATAAAAAAGTTTATAGGTTATTAATGATAAATAATAAAAGTTTGAAGATTTGAGAATTAAACATAATGTTTTGAAACCCGGTTCGACCCGGGTGGGTCAACCGGTTGAACCGTTCTGGTTGAAAAATTGATCGATTTAAACCGGGTCAACTTGCTAGGTTGGGTCGAAAACGGGTCAAATTAAACCGGTTAAACTCGTCGGGTTTGAAGCGTCCCGGGTCAACCCGGTTCGTAATTTGTATTAATTGGTTGTATTTAATTTGGTAGATATGTTTTTAATTGGTTGTACAATGTGAATAAATCATTGTACTTTTAAGTAATGGGGTGTTTTAATAAGAGTATTAATTATATTTCATAATTTCCTTAATAATTTTTTTTCAAGATTTCCACTTTTCAAGATTGACCATTTTTTCAAGATTGATCATTTTTCCATTATAGATAGTATAGATAAAGAGATTTTAAAGTGTTTTCCTTTCAAAACAATTGCCTTTTAGATGAAACGTGGATACAAGAAGAAACCTTTTAGAGTTTTAGATCACAACAATATCCTTGATTTTCAAAACTTAAAAATTACGAAAATAGAAAAAGAAAACAACACCTAAAACATGTTACTTAAAAAAAACGAAAACAATAATTCGTCAAAAGTATATGAAAGTGTCCGTCTATTAAAAGTTAATAAAATGCATGTCAAAAACGGTATAATTTATTTTGTCTAACGATTAATAATTCAGTAGATATTTAAATTTTAAAAAAAAATGATGTAATAGCATTTTAATTAAAATATTGTTTAATCTCCCTATTCTTTGTTCAACAGAAAAATAAGTTGTCGGAATTTATCTTTTGGCATACAAAAAACTTTGAAACATAAATAATCTCTCCTAAGCAGAGCAATCAGCAATGTTTGTAAACAAACTTATATTTCCTGCAGGAGAGGGTAGATCATGTTCTTTTGGCCTTTACATCATCATTTTACAAAATGAAAAACGACAGCTAATCGAAATTATGCAATCAATATTGTACAGTATTACTCGTTATAATGACCGCGCACGCGCGAGTTTTTTTTTAAATTTTTTGAATTATATATTTTTATTTATTAAAAAATAAATAATTTAATATTTGTTTTGTTTGATTTATCATGTTTAATTATAGTTTTTTATTATTAAAGATAATTATTTAAAAATTTTAATCTTATTTTTATCTATATTTTTTTATTTATCTTCTACTTATGTTATAGATAAATATAAAATGTTACATAATAAGAAAATAATATTTTTTTTAAATAATATTATTATTAAATAAGATATTGTTTAGTTTTTTTTAAAATAGAAAAGTGTTTTGTTTTATTATATAAAAGATTTACTACTCAAACGAAGCAAAATATTCTCAAGTGAAAGAGAAAATAACATTTTTTGGTCAATGGTCAACATTCAATGCCACTGCCTAATAAATAGACTAAATCAACTCTTAAATCATTGAGAATTTTCCACGTTCTAACTTATATTTCGTTGAATAATTTATGCTGCCATTGTCTCCATAAATAAATATTTGCGAATAAGGTAAACGTCATTTTTCGCACTTCTAGAAGAAACTAAAAGTAAAGTATAAACACAACCATCTACTAGTACATTTTAAGCTCGAGTTTAATTCGACTATAAAACTTGAAGCTCCAAAGTTAGCTATTTTTGAGGTTTGAATCGAATTCATGAACTACTCGTATATCAACCTTTTTACAACAAAATGACCTTAAAATTCATGCGTCACTAAAAAAATTTATTTTAATAAAAATAATGAGAATTTTTCATAAGATCTGAAGAAAAATCTCACAAGCCATAAAACAAGGATTATAAAAAACAAAATTCTTTATAAACTGTCCTATAATGTCATTAAAGTGTCACTAAATTATTGTTATTGTTTGTGATTTATTTGGTAGGAATAAAACATAAAGTAAGTAACTAAAATCATGTTCATAATATTACCTGGTGGAGGTTGAGTTTTAGATCCACTTGGAGCTTGAGCACCTGCATCAACAATAATCAATAATTAAATAATCATATTAAATAATAATAATAATAATAATTTAAAAAAAAAAAAAAAAAAAAAAAAAAAAAAAAAAAAAAAAAAAAACTAACCAGTTTTACAGGCACTATCATCAGATGATATCCCACACAACTTAGGAAGATTCAATGCTTGTGTGACATTGATTCCTAGTGAAGACAAGAAGGAAGGATTCTCGTACAAGTTACACAAACATGTAAGATCATTGGCAACTGCTTCCTTGATGGGATCACAACATGAGTTTGGTGGTTTTGTGGTGGCGTTGAGGTACTCGGCACACGGGACAAGCTTAGACGCACACGTCTGAGCTTGTGCCCGTGCTGTCGATGCTGTCATCGCCACCAATAAAAGCGTAACTAACGCTGTTAGTTGTGAAGATGTTGCCATTTATTTGGGTTGTTTGTGTGTGTGTAAAAGACTAAAGGGCAGGTCACAGGTGGTTTGATTTATAAGTGCGGTTGTTGAAAGTTGAGGGGCTTTTTGTCATTGTAAAATATCTTCCTCTTTTTAATCTGCTACGGCTGATCAACGGGTCAAAACAGATCCAAACCGACCAAAACTGACTCGAACCAAAAACCGAATATAGATAAAATGTGAATCGAGAACAGGACCGAAACCGAGTAAAAGCTATTTCGAGCTGAAAAATTGTGTTTTGATCCTAGCCTAACTGAGTAAAACCGAAATAATAATACAAAACCGAACCAAATAAGGTCGGTTCGGTTCACTCGGTTTTGATCGGTTTATCGGTTTGGGTCGGTTTTCGAGTGATTTTGCTCAGCCCTCAGTTTAATTCCAACTAGAAGTTTACCCGCGCAATGTGACGGCTGGTATCTGGCAAATATTTTTTTAGTGAACAGATGTTTTTCATTTAAAACCTTTATTCTTTAACATGTCTCAAATACTTTATAATATAGTACATATACGTTTTTTAATAGTAGAACGTCTAAATTATTAATAATGTAAATAGTTAACATTTTTAGTTTTCAAAATTTAGTGTTAATTTGCGGATCATAAGGCTGCCCCTAGTAATGCCACTCGATCGAGTGGATCGATCGATCACCAATCGATTGGCTTAATGTGGGCCACCCGATCGCCCTCTTTTTTTTTTATCTAGGTCATGTACACGATCATTTAAAATTCAACCGTTACAAACGGTTTGCAAATAATAATAATAATAATAATAATAATAATAATAATAATAATAATAATAATAATAATAAATAAATAAATAAATAAAATAAATTTTTCAAACCAACTTATATACACAACATAAACACACTTCACTTCACAAATCTTACACTTCTCTCAATTCAAAATGACTTGTTGTCTCCTCATACTGTCGAACAAATGCAAAAGTATATTAAAAAAATAAGCCGAAAAGACGATGCAGCTCAACAACATGCTCTTGTCGAAGTTATCAAGCAGCTTGAACTCGCAAAGGCACTGAAACAAAGATTGAGACAACGATAAAACAAAGATTGAGACAACGATACGCAGACTGCAAAGAGATCTCTGAAGAAAGAAAAGTTGTGTTCGACTAGTTTTTGAATGATGAAGCCCACAAAAACGGTGCCGTTAGTGTGACGTTGTGGGGTTGTGTTGATCAGATACAGGCCCAAATCAACAACAAGATCCGTTGTAGTTTTGAGAAAAATGTGTCAGTTGGTTCTGTATCACAACCGAACATACAATTTGGGCTAGGTTATAAAGAAGATGCGGGTTAGAACAAGAATAAGGAGCGGGAGCTTAGCAAATTGAAAGTAAAGTGCGAAGAGAGCAAGTTTGTGTTAAAAATGTTAAAAAAAGAAAAAAAAAATTGATGAATGTCGCCTTACTGAGGCACCCAATCGCTTGAAAGTCGCTAAAGAGAGAAAGTTGATGTGACAGGGAAAATTAGAATGATTGACCCTCCTTACTGGATCCAGCCTAAGTTTAGTGATCTTTTCTTATAAATAATTTTATTAAAATATATTATTATTGTAGGGGTTACTATATGATTTAAATGAGACTTAAATTTCTAGATTACATTAATTTTTTATTTTTTTACAATAATGTTTTTTGTTTAAAATTTTAAACTTTGTTTTACAAGAAGTGCCAAATACTTATAATGTTGTATAGATGATGTAAATTTAATTCTAATTAGGTAAATTAGAATTTACTTTAATATGACTTTTCCAGGAGATAGATGTTTATTTGTAGACCAATTTACGCAATAATTCTAAAATATTTGACATTTTCTTTTTTTTTTTTTTTTTTTTTGGAAGAATATTTGATAAAAAATTTGACATTTTCTTAATTTGCTTGTACACTCGTGTGTAAATGATAAAAAATTAGTGTGTGTAAAACTTCTTCCTTTTAATATCTATTTCTATCTTATCCAATAAAACACAGTTTTGAGTTTCACTCTTCATCAATGTTTTCCTAAAATATCTTCAAAGCTGGTGGTGACACGTGTACAAGAGCCATTGCATAAGAGCCCTTTTGAAATTGTGGCCTTGCTAAGTGCATGTATTGTGCAAGTCTTTGACTACACGTTAATTCAGATAAGGAAGCAGTTACTATTTAAAATTGTTAAATTAGGAAAGGTTTAATGTGTTGTTCATTTAAAATCGTATTTTGAGTATGCTAGGCGTGCAAAGCATCTTTTCATTGAATATCTTCCATTTATAAACTTGATATTAAAACTTTTTATACATATTCAAATGAAGACTGTTATTTGTTCAAAAAGATAAATAAATGAAATCTGCTATACTTATATTCAAATTTAACAATTAATTGTTACAATAGTGTGAGCACGAATACGAAGTCAACATTTTTATTAAACCATGACAATCTTCTCGAATCGCAACCCATAGAGTCGTGGTTAAGCATCATAATTTGTGTGAAAATTACATTTAATAAACTAATTATTTTCACACTTGTAAATATTTAATGATTATAATTATAGAAAGTGTTGTTATATGTACAATGCTTGAAGTTAATTAAATGTTGAATTTTCATTTATGGTAAGCTTAATAACTACCCATTGGGTTGTAGTTAGCAAAACCCTAAACTTTATAATAAAAGATGCTACCAACAAAAAATTTAGATAGGCAAATATTTGATAGATTGTAAGTTTGTGAAGTAACTAAGTTTGATTCAAATTCAATATTTGATAGTAGGTGTTCTATTTTTCTTTTTTGTTCCATTTTTATCATTTTTTTGTTCAACGAGCAGGGTAGCCCGCGGGTTGCTGCGGGGGCGTTGCAACTTTTCATGGGTAAAGGTATCGGCACAGTGATGGGTCGAAGAGGCGTTTTTTGGCCCGTTATTTTCAAGTACATTATCACATTGTTACACAATTTGTATCCCATCTTAGTAACAACAACAAACTTTAAAGAAGATGCACATATTTATTCTTAACTAGACGAATACCCGTGCATAGCAACGGTTCCTAGCGGCAGATAATTAACAATTTGTGATATTGTGGTAAGTGTTTTGTGTAGCGTTCAAAATAGAACGTGAACATATCATAATGTAATTGCAAACGGTTGTACTACACGATAACTAAAGTCTAAGAAAAATTCTTAACATCTATCAAACAACATATAAAAACATTTATAGTTGCGATGTTGTGATAAGTGTTTCGTGTAATGTTTAACATGAACATGAAAATATCAAAAAAAAAAAAAACTAAAACAATAATAAAAAAAAAAGTTGTAATATATTGTCTAATCATAGTACTTTTATAGTTTGAATGAGTGGTTCGCCCGCGCGTTACCGCGGGAGCATTGTGTACTTGCAACATATATGACCATTACATCCCGTGAACCCATCCCCTGTGCATACTTCAAACTCAGTAAGTATCCTATAGTGGACATACAAAGTCCATAGGAAAAGGGCTACATGAATTAAATTCCGGTGACTAATTTTGTGGCGATAAAATATTTTTCATGTATACGTTTTTTTCTAAAAGTACCCGTGATTAGCGGCAGCGGTGTATGTTTGTGATTTATATAGTAAATTTGTAAGTAACTTTTATTATAGTTGTTTTGTTAAATGGTGGTTTATAGTCTTTGACTTAATTCCAGTGAGTCATTTTGTGTGTGTTTTTTATATAGCAAAGTTTGTGGCATGACGACGATGTTGTAGAGTTTTTGACTATATTTGATTGTAACCGTCAGTTACAAATGGGAAAACTCATACGCTATCATAGGCGCTTCTAATCTCTTTGGAGATTCTAAATACAACATGCGTTGAAACCCGCCTATCGTGAATTCTACTCCCACTTTTACCGATGAGGGATTCCGCCTCAAGTTCGGTAATATAATTTTAAGTTGCAATATTTCAATTTTTTTTTTAAATTACGAAATGTTTTGAATTTTCAAAAATTTTGAAATGTTTTGAATTTTTTAGCGTTTCATAAAACTTTAAAAAAATTTAAAAATTTTCAAAATATTTTTTAAAAATTCCAAAAGTAATTAAAAAATTCGAGATTTTAATTTTTAAAAATTCAAAATATTTCAATTTTTTAAAATTCCGAAATGTTTAAAAAGTTTAATTTTTTTTTAAAGTTCTTTGAGTCTTTCAAAATGTTTAAAAAGTTTAATTATTTTTAAGTTATTTGAGTCTTTCAAAAAAAATTTATTAAGTCACACAAAATAAAGTGCTTTGATTGATGTGATGGAGACTTGACACAATTGGAACATGTGATAAGTTTTATATATAATGTATAAATTGTACTTTACTTAATAGGCATAGTATACAACTAATAAAAGTAGATTCATTTATAAATTTTTGAATATGTTGTTTGACTTTTGGAAAGTAGAGATCGATACATAACAAATAAATATTATTGTAGTTAACTTTAATATGTTACAAAAAATAATTATATGTTTTGAATTTTCAAAAATTTAGAAAGGTTTTGAATTTTTTAGCGTTTCATAAAACTTTAAAAAAAATTAAAAATTTTCAAAATATTTTTTAAAAATTCCAAAAGATTCTTTTGTAGCATAAGGGAATCATTTTTCGGTAATATAATTTTAAGTTACAATGTTTCTCTAATGGCATGGTTGCATTATTTTTCTGATAGTGTCGTTTTAAGTTGTAGTAGTGAATAAAACTATAATGATAATATATTCGACCGTTGTATTTAATGGTCGAGTACCCTCGCCTAACGACAGTATTTAGTTTATACAATATAGGAGAGTACGATTTTTGTGTGTGTGTTAATTATTAGTTCATTCAGTTCATGTGATCAAGACAAAAAATCATTCATGCTAATACTTATCAACTTATTTGTATTGTTTCATTTTTAACTTTGCTTTTTTACATTTTGCATTTTTACAAGTCATATTTTATTTACTATACACTGTACAATTAAAACACATACTCGTATAATGTGAATTAGCTAAATATGTAAATATTTTTATATTTTGAATCGTATTATGTCACGTCATATAAACGCAAAAGTTTCGTCTTGGCAGCTAAGACATGAGGCTTGGTCATACCGTCACATCACGCCTCGCGTTATTTATAACCTTGTTTAAAATAGGGCTTCGATGAGTGGTTGGTGCCATATTCGTTATGGTGTTTTTGAGTTAGTAAGAGAGCTGAATATCCGCACATAACGGCCATAGTGTGTATTTTCTATTTTTCTAACAAAATCCGGTTATAGCCAATTTTGCAATGTGTTATTTTTCATTTATTATTTTTTAAGTGTGAGGTGTGTTTTCAAATTAGTTTCAATAAATGTCACATTGTAATGTGACTATCTAAACATTAACTTTGAGATGAACACTTTACTGTAAACTTTTCTTTTTGAAACATCCCTAAATGTTGTTTATTACAAAATCTTGGTGGTGTGAAAAGCGACTCATACCAGCAAATTTAAAATTTAAACTTTCCTTAACATCGATATCTACATTTTCGAGATTCACGTACCCATCTTAACCTTTATATTAAATGCAAACTCTAAAAGCTTAATATGGGACTCCACCTTATTTCTTGTTTGACTACATTTGTATTGACAACATTTGTATTGCTTATATATCGCTCACAATAAAACCATATTTCCTTCTTTTTAGTGTGGGCATGTGAAAAGCTTGTAAAATACAAAATGGCACGTGGATTATGTCTTTGGATAGGGACGACTTACTGATGACTGCAACATAAGTCACGTGAGACGGCATTTTGTTTAGGTCCCATCTGGGTCATGTCAATCTCTCCTTTTGTTAGAGCCATTAGATACTTAAATTTTGAAATTCAAATTACTTAAAAGAACATATATTGACTTCATTTAAAAGTATATCATAAAACAAATTTTGTAATCATTTCAAGTAACAAACGAATAAAGTTGTATAACAGTGAAACGAAATACGAAAACACAACTTCAAACTGTAAATAAAAACGTAAAAGAAACAAAAAATATTTGTAACTAAAAAATATATTTTGATAGTATGTACCAAAGTATACCATAAGTTTAAGCCAAATTAACCAACTTTGAAAACACAACTATATCGAGAACTAAGCCAATTTATGACTTTAAGGATTATTATTTATAACTATTATCTAGAACTAACAAATAGAAAATGAAAAAAAAAAAAAAAAAAAAAAAAAAAAAAAAAAAAAAAAAAAAAAAACTCAAGATAATCAACTCCAACATTACAAATTTCGGATAGAGATTTAATTTCTCACAAATCCATATTGAACCCCATAATCACGTGTACAAAATCTAAGAAAAAATAAGCCACTTTAGATCTAGATCTAAGATTTAATAGTATAATAAAAAGCATCTCTAAAATTGTCACGGAATATTTTTTTTTTTTTTTTTTTTTTTTGCAAAAGCTTTAATATCTAACAAGATCTTACATCTGGATGCTTTCACCATCGAATATTCTTAGGCAAAATGACCAAAATGCACAAACAAAAATCACCATATCGAAAGATCTTGGCCAGATTAAAAAGTCACATAATTACCTCAAAATCACAGATCTGGAAAGATCTCCAACCACTTTCTCAAAACCACTTAAGCAAACAACCATAAAAATTAATCGAAGCCACCTAGCCCACCAAAACAACCTAAACCATCGACAGATGGTGGCTATTTGGCAGACGGCGACATTGATTGTGGTTAATATGGCGTCAATAGGTGGTGGTTTAGAGAGAGATTGAGGGCTTCAATTAGAGAGAGGGGGAGAGAGAGGTAATAGAGGAGATTGAGGGTTTCAAATGGTGACACAGGTTTGAGAGTCAGAATGTGTGTGGGGTTTTTAGAAAGAGAAATTTGTGGTAATGTAGGTTTTAGAGAGAGAATGGGGTTATAGGTTTGAGTTTGTGTGTGTGAGTTTAGGTTTGAGAGTTGAATTTTAAATTTAGTGGTTGATGGGGATGGGGATTGGTTGTGGGTATCCAAGGGTGATTCCTCCCGAACCACCTAACTTTTATTTCTCAACCGCTTGCGAACGGTCAATACTAAAAAGTCAACCAGGCCGGGAGGAAATGCAAAGTTAATCCGTGGGAGTTAAGTACAGAAAAAGCACGTGAGTACAGAAAAGTACATCCCCCGGGTCGTTATGTCCCAACGAGGCATGCAATTTGGACCTAAACGATTTGTGATCGGGTGGTTTTGAACGGGAAAAAGGTGTAAAAAGGTTTGGTTTTGATTATGCTAAGGGAATATGATTAAAAACAATGTAGATAACCTAAATTAACTAAAACGTAAAGTTAAATTATCCTAGAACGTAATCTAAATTAAAAACGCGAAAGTTATTTAAATAAAACGCGGGTGCGCGAAATAAAAAGTGAAATTATTGCTACACTAATCCTACGGGTTTACAATTAATTTTCCTACGTACTATAAGACAAAAGAAAATTTTAGAAAAAAAAGATTTATATTTTTCTGATTAATATTTTATTTATCTTGAATTAAAAACTATTTTAAACTAATTAAATGATTAAAAATACTAAAACTATTAAGAAAATTCTGAAACTTTTTTCTAAAATACTTTATGCTATTAATATCCTAGGAAAAATACAAAGATAGTGCCAGCTTATTCTAATAAGCTGTAATAAGCTAAAAAGCTACGGATGGCTTTAAAAGAAAAAGTGGTTAAATACTATAACCATGTAACTTAAAATGAAAAAGACCCAAGGGCGCTAGTGGTAGTCTGTGTTGTGTTTGTGTTGACCTGGTCCAAAGGAGAGGTCAGGGGTTCGACCCTTGGCTTCTACCTTTTTAACAAATCAATTTTTTTTATTTTTTTTCTTTTTGCAACTTATTAAAAAGCTAAAAACTAACAACTTTAAAACTAAAGAAATAAGCTGGAAACAAGCTGGAAACAAGCTCACTAGCTTAACAGTTAACTTTTGGCTTTTAAGAACTAGAAATTTAATCAATTAAGCTATAAGCTTGAATAAAAGCTAAAAGCTAAAAGAGAAAGCTAAAAGGGACTGATCTAGATATAAATAAGCTAAGGGTTCTATAAAAAGCTAAGGAAACAAGCTTAGAAGCTCTGAATAAGCCACAAAGGCCAAATAAGCAATCCTAGTACCCGCAGAACCAAACAGTGGATGGGACAAGGTTGAGGGGCATAGCAGCCCTAGTAAATGAGGTGGAAATCCCAAATTAAGCCCAGGGACATGAAGAGGGGTAGGAGGGGGGTTCAAGGAACCAAGGTTGGACAAGTGGGACCCACTGGGGTGGTCAGAAACCACCACCAAAGATGGTGGTGTGGGGATGGTCTGCTGTAACACAGGGCAGGGTATATCCCTGCAGCCTACTTTGTGGGGGTGTGGAGCCCTCAGTAAAAATCAAAAAAATGTACTGACTAAGGATTCCTAAAGGTGAGGTGGAGGGCTTCAATCCCTGAAAGTTTCATGGCCTGAATCAAAGTATAAAATTCACAAAAATTTATGCACTTTTTGGAAAAACTGTCAAAGAGAAATTTTTGACTTTTAAAGAAAACATGAAAAGTTGACTTATATGAAATTAAAGCTTAATATATGGACTGAAAATGTTATGTTAAGTTATAAAAAGATGAAAATAAGCTAAAGTAACAAGTTATAAGCTAGTATGTAGATTATGGACTTGAAAATCTTAACAGACAACAATTTAAGTGAGATTACAAGTCATTTTGACTTTTTATCAAATAAGAACTGGATTTTATGACTTACATGGACTATATGAACCTTTTAGAGTATATCTAAACCAAAAACAATAACAGAAACAACCTGATATTCAGGTAACTCACATAATCCAAACACTCCTTTAAAAAATATTGTTTTGTGACTTTCAAAGCAAAAGATTGAATTAGGCCATAAAGCTGATATATAAGCACCTACTGATCATTAACTAACATAAATAGATGTATTTAAACAACAAAGAACAAAATTAATTACTTAATGCAAATTATGCTAAGAAAATGGATTTTGCTTACAAATGATGAACAAGGCAGAACTGAGATCTAAAGATCAATAACTCATCCTATAGCCTCCCATGAGGCAACTAACCCAAATATCATTCATGGTCCACCATGATCTTTACTTCCACAACTTCTTCTTCTCCTTTTTTATTTTTCATTGTTTTTCTTGTTTCTTTTTGTATTTTTAATTTTTAATGATCAAAGCTGGTTTGAGACTTCTAAAAGCTTGCATAAGCTTTCAAGAGCTTATGTAGTGTTATATAGAACCAACTAACAACTATAATCACTTGACATGGGAATTTAAATGACATGAATATTAAAGGTACGAATTAAGAAGAACATGAATTTTAAAGATAGATTAAAACTGTAAATAATGTTTATTACACTTGTCAAGGAATAATAAAACATTGAAAGCAATTAAAAGTAACATTAATCTAAGAAAGCAATAAAGTTAATTTAAGCTACGACTAAGGCTAATCCAAAGTACCCTGCTACTCTGTTCTTCCTCTCCTTTTATAGCCCAATTGAGTTCCCTGAGTCACCAAGATCAAATCCCACTAGCTATTTGAGCTCCACCTGTCCATATGCCTTTACACCTGTTTAAATCAAAATTGGCGCCAAAATTGCTTTTGGCAATTGGGAGCTGTTAAGGTGTTTAATTGGTGGGTTTGGAGGTTGCAGGGTCAATTGGGTGAGAATGGTAGCTAAGGGGTGGTGGATGTGATGTATGGCAGAGTAATGGTGGTAGCAGCATGTGGGGATTCCACGTGGCACCTCCTAGGGCAAACCTAGGAGGTGGGTTTTGCTTGTGGAGGTGACAGAGGGTAGGGTGAGGTGGAAAGTGTGGCAAGTTGTGGAGGGTGGAGGTGTGAAGCAGGTGAAGCAGGATAGTGAGGTGGATGGAGGTTGAAGATGGAGTACGGGTCAAACATAGTCAAAATAATATCCTGGTTTGTATCTAAAGTGGATTTGGATTGGGCTTGTGTTTAGTTTGGGCCCAAGTTATGGATTAGGACCAGGCTTTGTTGTTTATGTATTGGATTTGAATTTTTGGATTAAGTTATTTTTATTTTTAGAAAGATAATAGCCCAAGGACCTATTTGTAAAATCTGAAAATTCCAAGGACTAAAAATGTAATTATTCCAAAGTTTGCAAAAGGTACCATTTTTGTAATTTTGGAATAATATAAGGATTATTTTGATTTTTCCAAAATTAAAAATAACCGGGGACCATTATTGCCAATTTTCAAAGTTTGAGGGTTTAAAATGTAATTTTCCAAAAGTTAATCAAAAATGACTTGATTTGTTAATTATGAATAGTACAAGGGTATATTTTGATAAATTTCCATTTTTAAATACCCAGGGACTATTTTTGCCATTTTTGAAACTTCAGGGACCATTTATGTAATTTTCTCAAACTTTTCATCCAGGGATTAATTATGATACTTTGTGAATTCCCAAGGACTAAAATTGACTTTTCTTTCATTTTTAACTTCCAGGGACTAAAACTGTCAGGTTTTGAAACTTGGGGGACCTGTTTTGCCATTTGTGCAATTTTGAACTTTCAAGGGTAAAATTTGTTATTTCATGATTCCTGGGGGACTTTTATTGACATTTCTTCAAAATAACTTTCCCAGGGACCATTTCTGACATTTCTTGAAAGTTCAAGGACTGATTTTGACAATTATGTAAACTTTGTCCGTTTTCCTCTGTTTTCAGTCCTTTTGCACCTGAAACGTATAAAAACACAATCCAAAGATATTTAAAGTATTATGTGGTGTTTCTGTGTGTTTTTAACTGTTTTCGTATTTAAAATGGAACATAAATGATGAGTTTTTATGAACTCATCAATACCCCACACTAAAACATTGCTAGTCCCTAGCAATCTATAATCCAAATACAACCCGTTTTCAAAATTTAATGGATTTTGATATCTCTTTACCAGACAGCCATTACTTCTGAAGTAGCCAGGTGTGAAAACTGTGGTACACCTGATAACCGTGTGATTTTGAGCAAACCACCAGCTGTCAACGGATTTGATTAGTCTTTACCAAAAGCCGTTTGCTTCTGGACTAGCCAATCCTTATGTGTGTTAGACATGGTGGACTGATTACCATATGTTGTGTTCAGTGCTCAGCACTTCCACATAGTGAAAAATTTTAAAATTTGGCCTATTTTGGGGAAAAAGGGCATACAAGGGTATATAATTGATCAAATTCGCCAGAATTTCCCCCCCACACTTAGAAATGAATATTGTCCTCAATATTCAAAGTCCCGGCTATTATGCCGAATCCTTGAACGTAAAAAGATAATATTTAAAGCTAAGTAGGGTAACACAACAATTATTTTATTTTTCTGTATTTACAATTTTTTATTTCATTTTCAAGATATATACAACATGTGGGTATTCTACCCCACACTAAAGTGGTAGAAAGGGGTTAGAAAACAGAAATGATTGGATGAGAAATTGGAGTGGGGTCCACTCACAGAATTATGAATGATAAGGTAGGGAGAATTTTTTTGGTTTTTTATATTTTCTAATATTTTTGTATTTTTAGATTTATATATATATGTACAAAAAGAAAGAAAATTCCTAACAACCGCCCCTCGAAAGGGAATCTGGGTTTGACAGGGCTCAGTAACTGGAATCCGAGAACCGAACGATCAAACGTTCTCAATAGAGGAGTTAACAAACCGCGCGTTTCCGCCCCTTAAAAAGGGAATCTAGGTTTGTAACGTCTACTAAATTGTGTTCAAACAGCCAACAACCAAATGTTGTAACTGAGGGACTATCAAACTGGGCAAGTTGTGTGCTATGAAAAGGAAAATATTTTTGTATTTTATATGTTTTTGGTAAATATTTTATAATATTAATAAGAAAGAAAATCTTTTTGGATTTTTGTGTTCGTTGAAAACTAATTTTAAAATGTTTTCGTGAACTGTTTTTGTTTTTATATTATAATAATAAGGAAATATGAACAAGAGTGGTAAATATACAATGGATGTATATTCAAAACTACTGATACTTCAAATCGTTTCGATACGTAGCACAGCCTCCCCGGCAGCGGCGCCAAATTTTGATTCCTCCCGAACCACCTAACTTTTATTTCTCAACCGCTTGCGAACGGTCAATACTAAAAAGTCAACCAGGCCGGGAGGAAATGCAAAGTTAATCCGTGGGAGTTAAGTACAGAAAAAGCACGTGAGTACAGAAAAGTACATCCCCCGGGTCGTTATGTCCCAACGAGGCATGCAATTTGGACCTAAACGATTTGTGATCGGGTGGTTTTGAACGGGAAAAAGGTGTAAAAAGGTTTGGTTTTGATTATGCTAAGGGAATATGATTAAAAACAATGTAGATAACCTAAATTAACTAAAACGTAAAGTTAAATTATCCTAGAACGTAATCTAAATTAAAAACGCGAAAGTTATTTAAATAAAACGCGGGTGCGCGAAATAAAAAGTGAAATTATTGCTACACTAATCCTACGGGTTTACAATTAATTTTCCTACGTACTATAAGACAAAAGAAAATTTTAGAAAAAAAAAGATTTATATTTTTCTGATTAATATTTTATTTATCTTGAATTAAAAACTATTTTAAACTAATTAAATGATTAAAAATACTAAAACTATTAAGAAAATTCTGAAACTTTTTTCTAAAATACTTTATGCTATTAATATCCTAGGAAAAATACAAAGATGGTGCCAGCTTATTCTAATAAGCTGTAATAAGCTAAAAAGCTACGGATGGCTTTAAAAGAAAAAGTGGTTAAATACTATAACCATGTAACTTAAAATGAAAAAGACCCAAGGGCGCTAGTGGTAGTCTGTGTTGTGTTTGTGTTGACCTGGTCCAAAGGAGAGGTCAGGGGTTCGACCCTTGGCTTCTACCTTTTTAACAAATCAATTTTTTTATTTTTTTTCTTTTTGCAACTTATTAAAAAGCTAAAAACTAACAACTTTAAAACTAAAGAAATAAGCTGGAAACAAGCTCACTAGCTTAACAGTTAACTTTTGGCTTTTAAGAACTAGAAATTTAATCAATTAAGCTATAAGCTTGAATAAAAGCTAAAAGCTAAAAGAGAAAGCTAAAAGGGACTGATCTAGATATAAATAAGCTAAGGGTTCTATAAAAAGCTAAGGAAACAAGCTTAGAAGCTCTGAATAAGCCACAAAGGCCAAATAAGCAATCCTAGTACCCGCAGAACCAAACAGTGGATGGGACAAGGTTGAGGGGCATAGCAGCCCTAGTAAATGAGGTGGAAATCCCAAATTAAGCCCAGGGACATGAAGAGGGGTAGGAGGGGGGTTCAAGGAACCAAGGTTGGACAAGTGGGACCCACTGGGGTGGTCAGAAACCACCACCAAAGATGGTGGTGTGGGGATGGTCTGCTGTAACACAGGGCAGGGTATATCCCTGCAGCCTACTTTGTGGGGGTGTGGAGCCCTCAGTAAAAATCAAAAAAATGTACTGACTAAGGATTCCTAAAGGTGAGGTGGAGGGCTTCAATCCCTGAAAGTTTCATGGCCTGAATCAAAGTATAAAATTCACAAAAATTTATGCACTTTTTGGAAAAACTGTCAAAGAGAAATTTTTGACTTTTAAAGAAAACATGAAAAGTTGACTTATATGAAATTAAAGCTTAATATATGGACTGAAAATGTTATGTTAAGTTATAAAAAGATGAAAATAAGCTAAAGTAACAAGTTATAAGCTAGTATGTAGATTATGGACTTGAAAATCTTAACAGACAACAATTTAAGTGAGATTACAAGTCATTTTGACTTTTTATCAAATAAGAACTGGATTTTATGACTTACATGGACTATATGAACCTTTTAGAGTATATCTAAACCAAAAACAATAACAGAAACAACCTGATACTCAGGTAACTCACATAATCCAAACACTCCTTTAAAAAATATTGTTTTGTGACTTTCAAAGCAAAAGATTGATTTAGGCCATAAAGCTGATATATAAGCACCTACTGATCATTAACTAACATAAATAGATGTATTTAAACAAAAAAGAACAAAATTAACTACTTAATGCAAATTATGCTAAGAAAATGGATTTTGCTTACAAATGATGAACAAGGCAGAACTGAGATCTAAAGATCAATAACTCATCCTATAGCCTCCCATGAGGCAACTAACCCAAATATCATTCATGGTCCACCATGATCTTTACTTCCACAGCTTCTTCTTCTCCTTTTTTATTTTTCATTGTTTTTCTTGTTTCTTTTTGTATTTTTAATTTTTAATGATCAAAGCTGGTTTGAGACTTCTAAAAGCTTGCATAAGCTTTCAAGAGCTTATGTAGTGTTATATAGAACCAACTAACAACTATAATCACTTGACATGGGAATTTAAATGACATGAATATTAAAGGTACGAATTAAGAAGAACATGAATTTTAAAGATAGATTAAAACTGTAAATAATGTTTATTACACTTGTTAAGGAATAATAAAACATTGAAAGCAATTAAAAGTAACATTAATCTAAGAAAGCAATAAAGTTAATTTAAGCTACGACTAAGGCTAATCCAAAGTACCCTGCTACTCTGTTCTTCCTCTCCTTTTATAGCCCAATTGAGTTCCCTGAGTCACCAAGATCAAATCCCACTAGCTATTTGAGCTCCACCTGTCCATATGCCTTTACACCTGTTTAAATCAAAATTGGCGCCAAAATTGCTTTTGGCAATTGGGAGCTGTTAAGGTGTTTAATTGGTGGGTTTGGAGGTTGCAGGGTCAATTGGGTGAGAATGGTAGCTAAGGGGTGGTGGATGTGATGTATGGCAGAGTAATGGTGGTAGCAGCATGTGGGGATTCCACGTGGCACCTCCTAGGGCAAACCTAGGAGGTGGGTTTTGCTTGTGGAGGTGACAGAGGGTAGGGTGAGGTGGAAAGTGTGGCAAGTTGTGGAGGGTGGAGGTGTGAAGCAGGTGAAGCAGGATAGTGAGGTGGATGGAGGTTGAAGATGGAGTACGGGTCAAACATAGTCAAAATAATATCCTGGTTTGTATCTAAAGTGGATTTGGATTGGGCTTGTGTTTAGTTTGGGCCCAAGTTATGGATTAGGACCAGGCTTTGTTGTTTATGTATTGGATTTGAATTTTTGGATTAAGTTATTTTTATTTTTAGAAAGATAATAGCCCAAGGACCTATTTGTAAAATCTGAAAATTCCAAGGACTAAAAATGTAATTATTCCAAAGTTTGCAAAAGGTACCATTTTTGTAATTTTGGAATAATATAAGGATTATTTTGATTTTTCCAAAATTAAAAATAACCGGGGACCATTTTTGCCAATTTTCAAAGTTTGAGGGTTTAAAATGTAATTTTCCAAAAGTTAATCAAAAATGACTTGATTTGTTAATTATGAATAGTACAAGGGTATATTTTGATAAATTTCCATTTTTAAATACCCAGGGACTATTTTTGCCATTTTTGAAACTTCAGGGACCATTTATGTAATTTTCTCAAACTTTTCATCCAGGGATTAATTATGATACTTTGTGAATTCCCAAGGACTAAAATTGACTTTTCTTTCATTTTTAACTTCCAGGGACTAAAACTGTCAGGTTTTGAAACTTGGGGGACCTGTTTTGCCATTTGTGCAATTTTGAACTTTCAAGGGTAAAATTTGTTATTTCATGATTCCTGGGGGACTTTTATTGACATTTCTTCAAAATAACTTTCCCAGGGACCATTTCTGACATTTCTTGAAAGTTCAAGGACTGATTTTGACAATTATGTAAACTTTGTCCGTTTTCCTCTGTTTTCAGTCCTTTTGCACCTGAAACGTATAAAAACACAATCCAAAGATATTTAAAGTATTATGTGGTGTTTCTGTGTGTTTTTAACTGTTTTCGTATTTAAAATGGAACATAAATGATGAGTTTTTATGAACTCATCAAAGGGTAAAATGGGAAATACATTAATTTCAGTTTTTCACATATTGACTTGTTGACCAAATCTCCATTATAAGTAGTATAGATACATAAAAGTCCATAATATGCATTAAGTAACCTTGGTTTGCCATCTGCAACATAAATGTTTCTATCATTGATCTAGTTCTTGGAACTTAAAGCTGTATACAATTGTAGTTGTGGTGATCCTGCAAAAGCACAAATAATCTTTAAATATTAAGAACTTAAGATAGGCATGAGAAAATATGTATTTATAATTTAGTGATTTCAAATTTCATAGACCCGTAAAAACTAAACATGTTGCCTTGAGCATGTCCAAACAACCCATCTTTTTGCTGTACAAACAGCATAAAGAAAGTGTGTAAAATACCACACAAAACTGTCCAAACAGCCTTTAAAGTCTTTCAAAGGTTGTAAAAATCAATGCAGAAGACATAAAATATTCCATGCCAAATTTGGCTGGAAAAATAGAATTGGGTTAACTGCTCGCTTAAAACCCGGCGGGTCACAATGGGTTTCAAATTTCTAAGAACCAATTTCTTTTGACATGTTATCTAGGCTGGAACCAATTCAATGGGATAAGACTGTTGCAGAAAAAAGGTTGCACATATAAGGTTTTATCCTTCAAACGAATTGTTATCAAAAGTTAATAAGGCTGAAAGTTCATTAATCATTTATGCATGCGTCATCTTTATATAAAAAAAATATGGAGCATCTTGGACTGACATAAATAAGCAACAAACATGTATTTCTTTAATTCAGTCATGTTTTTTTAACGTGTATCAGAATTGAGTGAACATCGATACGTAGTAAATGAACGGAAAAAGGGACGTACTTGTGGAAGGCTTTCTGAACTTGTCTATGATGTGTATCCTTTGTGACTCCTAACGCCTGTTCAGTTTAGGTAAAGAAACATGTAAAATACCGTTAGCAATAGATTTTGGCGTTTATAACTGTAATAATCAGATTATTAGTTGTTGGGGTGTTTGTAAAATTCAATAATATTTTGAAACTTATCATCCGAAACTACTTATTTGATCACCGCAAGAACATTACCTAACAACTACTAGTGGCATCAGATTTTGACACGACAACATCAAACTCACCCACTTTCGATCACATTTTCATAAAAATTATAACCAAAACCAAAAACAAAAGAAAAAAGCATCTCACCACAGCTTCTCCAGATTCAAACTGCCTCGTGAAATCGTCGGCCACAATCGACGCAACAACTGCGTCCTTCCCATTTGCTGCTAAACAAATTTTTACATCAAATGCCTTCTTGATGAGGCGAAAAATGATCCGTTTTTAGGGGGTCATTTAAGCCCGAATCCGAATTTATTTGATCAAATATTGCCCTAAATCGTTCCTTTTGTGATTTTAGGTGTTTGGAGAGTGAATTCTGGAAAAGAGGCTATTTTGGACGTTTTTGGAGCATAAAGTGAAGAAAACGACAAAGTACCAAAAATCCAAGCTGGAAATACAAGGTGACGGCATCAAGGGTTTGCTCTTGACGGCGTCAGACATGAAGAATAATTTACCGTAGCTGGTGACGGCGTCAGATGGATTATGACGGCGTCAAAGTGGCCAAGATTAATTTTCCGAAGGTGGTGACGGCGTCACATAGGCCGTCACGATTGGATCTAGGGCGTCCGAGGAAGTGTATGGCGGCGAGTTGACGGCGTCAGATTTTACTCTTGACGCCGTCAGGACGATTTTCCTATATATAGTTTTCTAGTTTTTTCATTAAAAAAAGAGAAGTTTTGGTGAAACCCTAAAGACGATTTTGGTGCCTCTTTTACAGGTTTTTCAAGGGTTCCAAACCCTTGAGACCTTGCATTGTAATTGAGATAAGTATACTCTTAATTCAATCAATATGTCTATGTGTTGGTTGTTTATCTTTTGTTCTTATCTTAATTCTACTATGCTAGGCTAGATCTCTCTTGTGTTTGCTTAGATCTAATGAAACCTAGATGTTGATTATGTGTTGATTACTTGTCTATTCTTGTTTTGAATGAATGATTTTATATGTTAGGCTTAAGAAAACTGGCAGATCTCCAAATGGTAACATGCTTGAACGTCTTAAGAAACATGAACCGAGGCGTACTAGGTCTTTATTGGTTGTATTTAATGCATGAGCCACTGTTTACAATCCCTATAGTTGTGCTGGGTCATGGTGTAGGAGGAGATAAGAGCTCATAGAGTTGGGGAGTTATGTATGCCACTCCACGAATGGTATTAAGGAATACAACCCGTCATTCATACAAGTGTAACAAGTAATTAACATGTAAAAGATATCTAGGGAGTAATGAAGTCTAAGTAAACACAATTTCTCCAATTACTGCTCACAACCTTAGTTTAATATTAGTTTAATTTTATTTTCATTAGTTTAATTAGTTACAAAGTAGTTTTTGGGTTAGTTGATTAGCAACTAATTCCGCCCACTCTTTCAAAACCCGAGATTTTAATTGCTTTCATAAAAATATAAAAATACAAAAATAATCATCTTTCATCTCTAGAACTTTTAATTAGGTTTTCTAATCCTAGCGACACTATTCCTAAGCTGAACGATCAATCCCCCGGTACTTGTCACTATACTATACTACAACGATCAGGTACACTGCCTGGTGGGGATTGTAAACCTCGCGAGATCCCTCGAGAGGTAAAGCAAGGTGCGATTCCCACGCATCAAGTTTTTGGCGCCGCAGCCTGGGGAATAGTTATTGTCTAGGTTAGAATTTCTTTTTATTAGGTCTACTTGCTAGATTCCTTTCTAGTAAGATTTTTTATTTTTATTTTTAGGTCTTCTTTAGTCTATCTTATTTCTTCGTGCTTTTGTTCGTAACTCTTTACCATCCGACATCATGGAAGGTGGTAACATCTTTGAACCCATCATCCCACCACAACAAAACCCACCATTAGAACCCCTTAGGCCCCGAACCTTAGGAGAGTATTCCCGACCTAGCCACCAAGGCTACCGAAACACCATTGAGCTCACCGGAGCCAATGTGACCCCCTTGCGATCCGACACCATCCGGTTGGTGCAAAGCGGATGTGCATTCCATGGACTTCGTTCCGAAGATCCAAACCAACACCTTAAGGACTTCCTCAAAATCGTAGATTCCATAGACCTAGGTGTTGAAACTAGAGAGACTACCCGTTTACGCCTATTCCAATTCTCTCTACGGGATCAAGCTAGTCAATGGCTTGAGCGTTTACCCGCGGGATCCATCACCACATGGGATGATCTCACCACTCGTTTCCTTGCTCAATTTTTCCCACCGGGGAGAACTACTAAACTTAGGAATGACATCTTGATGTTCCAACAACGTCAAAATGAATCTCTTTATGAAGCATGGACTCGTTTCAAGGACTTACTCCAAAAAGTCCCTCATCATGGCATAGATTTGTGGCTCCAAGTCCAAATTTTTTATGACCATATCGATATCCCCACGAGGCGAACCATTGACCAATCGGCCGGTGGTAAGCTACGTGATCTTAGTGCGGAACAATCATGGGAACTCATAAAAGATCTTGCTCTCTATGACAACGAAAGTTGGAATGATCCCCGTGATTTGAACAAAACGGTCAAGGCAATATCTTTGCCTTCGAATAATTCAAGCACTCCCGACCGTAGGATCATGGAACTTGAGGACCAAGTCAAGTTTCTCATGAAATCTTACGAAGCTCCGAAGCATTCAAGCCAAGTGAACAAAATCACTTCTTCATGCGAATTATGTAGTGGTCCCCATGACACTCGTGATTGTATGGAACTCCCCGGAACAGCTTTTGCGGACTACGCATCCACGCGTACCGACGAAGCGGGAGATAAGTGGTACACTTTCAAGCCCGAGCCGAACACATACGGTGATTCATATAACCCCTCATGGAAAAATCACCCAAACCTTAGGTGGAAACAAAATCAACCCAATTCATCCAACCCACCTAATCGTTACCAATCAAACGGTCCACCGTCCAACCGTACTTTCAACAACAATCCTTCTAACAACTATGGTAGTACCAACAATCTTGAAGGATTGATGTCGAAATTTATGGCATCTCAAGAAGCTCGCATAGCTAGGTTTGAAACCGAATTCAACCAACAACAAACGGAGATGACCAACAAGATCGACAACTTGTTGAAAGCCCTCAACAACCAAACATTAGCCACACCTAGGAAGGACACTAGGGACACCAATAGTGGAACCCAAGCTAAGGACCCCTCATCATCCAAACATGTCCACTTTGTCAATGTTGTCACCATTAAGCCGATAGATAGGGAGATAGAGGAGAGTGACAAAGATGAAGTTAGAGTAGAAGCCAATAGTGAGGATGAGAGTAGGGAAGTTGAGGTTAATAAGGATGAGGAATTAGAGGAGGTAGAACCTATAGAGGAATATTTTGATAAGTTGCCAACCAAGGAAGAACGGGAATACCATAAGTATTTATTCGATAGTCCCGAGACAACATATATCTTTGGCGATCCCCTGATCAAAATGGGGCGATCCCCTGATCAAAATGGGAGACCCCTCTAACTTTAACATCCCATGCAATATCGGGCACATGCATGTATGGAAAGCTTACATAGACCCTAGATCCCCCGTGAACATCATGTCTAGGACTTATTACAATTGGGTGATGAAGAAGCAACTCAATTTTAGGATAATGCCCGGTAAAAGTTGGATAAGTAATTTTGCAGGAAGAGTTAAGGGAGTACATGTGATTATAGGGAATCTCACCTATGAAATTGATTTCATGATAGTGGAAGACACGCGTCCGGTGATAGATTCTTGCCTAAGTCAAATAATATTTGGGAAACCATTTGTTGAGGCCACTAGGATGAGTTATGATCCAACGTTAGGGATAGTTAGATTCAAGGAAGAGAATGATGAGGTTGCTTATCAAATGCCCTACAAGATTGAGCAATACCGCCTTCTCTCTAATTTCAAAAAGGAACGTAAGCAAGCGGCTTATTATAGGAATGATGAAGATAGACGTAGGGGAGTAGAGTATGTTAGAAATAGGATGCTTGGTTTCTACAAAGAATGCTTGCAACTAGGTCCGGAATACAAAACTGGTTTAGAAGACGACCTAGAGAGTGGGACCAATGATGAAATCACGTAGTAACCCACGACTTTGAGTCTAGCTACAAGACTCGTAAATAAAGAAAAGCGCTTCTTGGGAGGCAACCCATGTTTTGTGTGATTTTAATTGTTTGATTGTTATTTGCTTCCGTATGCATGTTTTATTTTTATTGTTGGTTGATCATGTTTCTCAATTAAAATGTGAAATACTTTATTATGTTGTTTAGCCTAGTCTTAACTTCAACCTAAAGGTATTTTTGCAAAAGATAAGTGTAAGGGGAAACCCCAAATATGTTTTTAAGAAACAAACCGATCATGATTATCCACAATATTTAACGAACATGTATATTCGTATTTGTTAGAGTCAAATGCTTGTATTGAGTCATAATGAAGTTTTGCAGGATTTTCCAGGAAGTAGGACAAAGTTTTTCCAGAAATTTTCCGGAAACTTAACATAAAGATTTCTGCAGGCCCATTCTGACGGCGTCAGGGCATTGCTCTTGACGGCGTCAGGAGTCAAAAATCTGGAAATTTTACCAGTTTTGTTTTTCTAACGGAGTCTTATGGTTTTTGTGAATTATTAAGTTTTATAATCTCCAGGAAATCTGCAAACTTCATTCCACAAGCATTATATCTTATTTTGTTTTCTAGGATTTAGTAACTTATATAGGATGCCGCCGATTTTACGCGAGGTTGCCTTGTCTACTTTTGTCAGGATTTACAGGTTATTTGTGACAAGAAGATGATTTATATTCTGGAAGGGAAGCTTTGATTGTTCGTTTTCTTGGAAGAAGATTTAACATGGCCAACTAAAATCCATACCGAGCGAATCAGGGGAGTATTTGATTTCATTCTCTTTACTTTTTAACTTTTACATTCTTTACTTGAACATTGGGGACAATGTTCATCTTAAGTGTAAGGGGAGGGTAAAAAGATGATACCTTACATATGCACTTTCGCTTGAGTTTGTTTTGTTTGATAGTAGATGAGTAATAAAACTATGAGAAATACTTGTTAGTGTAATTTTAGCGCCAAATTTAAAATTTTTTACAACATTTAGGAGTGAAACTTTAGCCATAGCAAGCGTCTCATGGATAGGAGGTTGTATGACTAGCACATAACCGTATATTCAGAAAATTTTTCCACCCAAAAATGTGAGGTTCGCCTTTAGATTTGATAGGAAAAGCATTCATTATTAGTGCTTATGAGTGTACCGGTAGCATTTAGATTCTAGAACTTGCGTTAGTGATGCATCCCGAGACCGCTAGTGAGACTACATTCGTGTGGTAGGATTTACTACATGATAAGAGGCATTAGGATCACCCTTGTGTTAAACCCGTATTATAATTACTTGACCATTTAAGTCATATTACTTGGCTAGTTAAGTCAACTAATTTTTCCCACACCCTTAGCGTTGTACTCATTTTTAGTACACGATACCCCTAGTACACCCCTCCGAGCCTATCTTTTCGTTTCTAACTTTAAGCATTTTACTTAAAGGAAGAATTTGTTACACCCCACTTAAATGTACACCCAAATCGCCTTAGCCTTCCGTGTATGCGCTCATTTTTAGTGCATTATTGTTATTTGTTAAACCCTAAGTTAACTTTCTAATTGATTACATGGTTGCTAAGTCGAGTCATATCCTTGTACATATTGTTTTGGGACAATTGGGACTCATGGGTAAGTACTTATTTTATGGAGTAATGGGGAAGAACATAATATTATTACCCCCATATGTACGTTAATCTTAAAAGTGCTCCAAGTGTTTTGATTTTCTTAATTCGAGTCATTAGAATAGTTAAATGTAAAGTATGTAAAGATTCAAGTGTAAGGGGAATTCTCATCCCCAATGATGTATTATTTTGGATGGTAGGGTAAGAGTGTATGCAAAAAAAAAAAAAAAAAAAAAAAAAAAAAAAAAAAAAAAAAAAAAAAAACATACGGACTACCATCCCGTTTCATTCTATGTTTATTTTATGTTTTTTTTTTGTTATTTTTCATTTATTAGCTTAAGTCGAGTCTAGTCTTGGCTTAGCAACGCCATCTTGTACATGTAATTTACTAAGATTGTTAACTCGCCACCAGTAAAATTCCCTTTATCCAACAAAACCGTGTAATTCATATCCCAACACCTAACGATATAACCCTTTAAAAAAGACCTCTTTGATAGTTTATCCTAGGTGCTTACGCCATGTGGTGGAGGTTTGATCCTTTCCCAAGCCTATGGTAATCTATTTTGCTATGACAGGTAGTGAGAGATATCTTCCATTTCCATAATGTTATATTACTTTATTACACCCGAGAGATGTGAGTATCTAAACACTATTTGTGAGGTGCTTGTGTATGACCTCCGTGCTTGTCTATTGGTCTTTAGTGGAACGATCATTTGTTGTAATTACTTTTATATTAGTGTTAAATGACCCCTAACTTGTCTTTTGAGTAGAATAAAAGCTCATTTGCTTGAGGACAAGCAAATCTCAAGTGTAAGGGTATATGATGAGGCGAAAAATGATCCGTTTTTAGGGGGTCATTTAAGCCCGAATCCGAATTTATTTGATCAAATATTGCCCTAAATCGTTCCTTTTGTGATTTTAGGTGTTTGGAGAGTGAATTCTGGAAAAGAGGCTATTTTGGACGTTTTTGGAGCATAAAGTGAAGAAAACGACAAAGTACCAAAAATCCAAGCTGGAAATACAAGGTGACGGCGTCAGACATGAAGAATAATTTACCGTAGCTGGTGACGGCGTCAGATGGATTATGACGGCGTCAAAGTGGCCAAGATTAATTTACCGAAGGTGGTGACGGCGTCACATAGGCCGTCACGATTGGATCTAGGGCGTCCGAGGAAGTGTATGGCGGCGAGTTGACGGCGTCAGATTTTACTCTTGACGCCGTCAGGACGATTTTCCTATATATAGTTTTCTAGTTTTTTCATTAAAAAATGAGAAGTTTTGGTGAAACCCTAAAGAAGATTTTGGTGCCTCTTTTACAGGTTTTTCAAGGGTTCCAAACCCTTGAGACCTTGCATTGTAATTGAGATAAGTATACTCTTAATTCAATCAATATGTCTATGTGTTGGTTGTTTATCTTTTGTTCTTATCTTAATTCTACTATGCTAGGCTAGATCTCTCTTGTGTTTGCTTAGATCTAATGAAACCTAGATGTTGATTATGTGTTGATTACTTGTCTATTCTTGTTTTGAATGAATGATTTTATATGTTAGGCTTAAGAAAACTGGCAGATCTCCAAATGGTAACATGCTTGAACGTCTTAAGAAACATGAACCGAGGCGTACTAGGTCTTTATTGGTTGTATTTAATGCATGAGCCACTGTTTACAATCCCTATAGTTGTGCTGGGTCATGGTGTAGGAGGAGATAAGAGCTCATAGAGTTGGGGAGTTATGTATGCCACTCCACGAATGGTATTAAGGAATACAACCCGTCATTCATACAAGTGTAACAAGTAATTAACATGTAAAAGATATCTAGGGAGTAATGAAGTCTAAGTAAACACAATTTCTCCAATTACTGCTCACAACCTTAGTTTAATATTAGTTTAATTTTATTTTCATTAGTTTAATTAGTTACAAAGTAGTTTTTGGGTTAGTTGATTAGCAACTAATTCCGCCCACTCTTTCAAAACCCGAGATTTTAATTGCTTTCATAAAAATATAAAAATACAAAAATAATCATCTTTCATCTCTAGAACTTTTAATTAGGTTTTCTAATCCTAGCGACACTATTTCTAAGCTGAACGATCAATCCCCCGGTACTTGTCACTATACTATACTACAACGATCAGGTACACTGCCTGGTGGGGGTTGTAAACCTCGCGAGATCCCTCGAGAGGTAAAGCAAGGTGCGATTCCCACGCATCACTTCTCATATCCAAAGCGTCTGATGAGGTTGCTTTAGATTCGTTGCGAATCTTGAATTGCCACAATAGGAGGTGGATGGTGCTGGAACGAAGGTGCTTTAGATTCAGCCATGAATCAATCTATCCTTTTTTTCTACCATGACCGAAGGCATATCGACTGGTGGGAGCAAAGGATGCTGCTACTCGCTTGCATCCACACCACTTCAGTGGAGCAACGATGGTTCCAACCTCAACGAACATATATCGATACAACCTACAAAGAAAAGAATGCAACTTATTTTAACTAATTTAAATCAGTAAAAATGCAAATTAAAACTTATAAAGCCAAGTTCTTTACTTGCAATTAGCATTACCAATTATACGGGACCCATTAATATGTTATGCTACTTTGCAGGGGTGTTTGGGTAAGCGCATAGCTAGTGATCATTACTTATTTCAAAATACAATAACCCATTACGTACCTAAACTATAGTTAGCCAAACACCATCCGACTATAGTGGTTAATGGTATCAATTAATTTTTTTTTTAAATATTCATTATCATGTGAAAAACTTGATCTCCACTCTGAAAAAAATGACAGAATGAAAACCGACAAAATATCTTTGAAGTGGATTTCCACATTTTTTTCCCTTTTAATGTACTTCATTCTCTTGAATTCTATCACATCACCTATAAAATTGAATGCAAAATGGAGCCTAAGCATAAATTTACTGATTTACATCACACAGAAATAACTGATCCGTTTGTGACAGAATATCATGCCCATTAGTAACTACTAATAATAAAAAGAGCAAACCATAACTAACCAAGCTTACCTAAACTTGTATATTATTTTCACCATTTTCATCTTCACCATCTTTCAACCGATCAAAGGTTTTTTTGATCACCAAACCCTGCACGGAGAACACTGTAAATAAAGGCCTAACAAATTAAAAATCTTTCTAAAAATAGAGACCATAAAGTATTGGCATGACATCGCTCTAAAAATGAGGCACCAACCATTTTACATTTTCTTACTTTGACATCGCTTTAAAGAGACCATACATGAATTAGGAAAAGAGCCATTAGTTATTTAACATATTTCGGTAATTGTGCTAATAAAAGGACTGTAAACATCTTTCCATCTCCAAAACCACAATCTCGGTACACAATTGAATAGCTACAACATGTTTTCATAATTTAAAAACCTTTCGTAATAAGTTTTTTTTGACAATTTGGTCTGTGTCATGTCTTTTGACCCTAAAACAATCATAATTCAGAATTTATGATCACATCTATGCAAATCTGCCATATACAAACCTGATTTTGGACATGTTCCATCCTAACCTGTAACGCGTTGAAGCCCAAGTATTTTGTTTGGTGTTAATTCAGTAGCAATTATATATAGCCCCACTTTCATCAAAGCAACTTCAACCTATTTAATCATGATAATACAAAAAAATTCTATTAGGACCAATTTCACAGACGGAAACATTTTATAATTCTAAAATTCAAACGAACGCAATCCCAACCACCCCATATATCTGGTATACTATGGAATTGCAGCCCATATTGCACTTATTGCTAAGTTTATATAGTACTTGTTTACATGTCATTTTACAATATTCATACCCAAAAACACCCTTCAATTTCAAACGACTAACTATATACCAAAAAACTAACCTAACTTATTTTCTAGCATCAGGCCTTTTCTCGTTTGTTCATTTTATATTCAGCAGCCAAAGTAGTGTAACAAAATATTAGTTAATAAACCTAGTTATTTTTAGTTAATAAACCTATTTATTATTAGTTAATAAACCTAGTTGGTTAGAATAAACTGTAAATAAAGTAGATTTACGAATAAATTTACAAACCTCTCTGTCATTTGTTGATTTGAAACTCGCCGGACCATCATCTTCCACCACACCCCGTCAACAAATACACTGTTCGACCCGGTAAATTCCGTGTAGTCGTCTTGAGCTTCTAATCAGCTTATTAAAACCGAGTGGGAGATGTATTTTTTTAACATTGTTATTGCGATTTTGTGTAAAGATAAGATTTGTTTAAGGGATTGACTTTAGTAAATTAAATTTAGGGTTTATTTTATCAATGAATCTTGTGGTTTGTAGGTTTGTTAATATGTGGAAGAAACAGAGAGAGCAGAGATGGAGAAGAGAGTGGGATGTGGGAGAAGATGATTGAGGGTTCTAGAATTTGTGGGAGAGGTGAGGATATGTATCTGTGTTTTTTTTTTTTTTTTTTTTTTTTCTTTTCTTTTTTCTTTTTTTTAAACGTATTGTAGAAACAACTGTGGCGTACAAACATGGAGCAGCACAGTTACTGTAGCTAAATCACTGTTCATTCAACTGTTACGTACAACATTATGAAGCACGCAAATCTACAGTAAAATCCCGCCTTTTTAATATATTGTATAATTGTATAATCATATTGTTATACTTTTGGAGGACCGGTAAAAGTGTTGAAAAATATTTGTAAATTAAAATGTTTGTTATATCTGCATAATAAAGTGTTTTAATATATAGAGATAACTAGGCGAGTACCCGTACATAGCAACGGAATTTCTAGCGGCAGATAATTAACGATTTGTGATATTGTGGTGAGTGTTTTGTGTAGAGTTCAAAATAGAACGTGAACCGATCAGAATGTAATTGCAAATGGTTGTACTACACGATAACTAAAATATAAAAAAAAATATTAACATTTATCAAACAACATATAAAAACATTTAATGAAATTGAAAGTAAAACATTACATCAGTTATGAAATAAAAACTAACAACACATGTTACTCTTCGCGTAAAACTTCTTGATAATTGACATTCGAGGCGTAGATTCCTGCTTGACGGAACTCTTTGACTGTATTAACCAATACCTTTGTTGTTCTACGGCAAATCCCTCTAGACAATGCCACATAAAGCTGGCCATGGGAGAAAACAGAGTCAGGCAAATAGACACCCATATTTGGAATTGTTTAGCCTTGAGCTTTATTAATAGTCATCGCAAAGCTAAGGCGAATAGGGAATTGTGTTCTCTTTAGTTTGAAAGGGAACATGTCTTCTTCAGATGGAGCAAGAGGAATTCTTGGCAAGAGCACTCTAACTCCAGCGTGTTGCCCGACAGCAATCTCGGCGTTGATGACATTAGGGTCAAAACGTTTACATATCAACCTCGTGTCATTACATAATCCAATTTCCGGATCGAGATTCCTTAAAAGAATAATCGGGCATCCGATTTTCAAACGCAAGCAATGAGGGGGCAACCCGCAAGCAACGAGATTTTATAGCGACATATAGTTTATTGATAAAAAAAAGTTTATAGGTTATACGAAAAATAATAAAAGTTTGAAGATTTGGGAATTAAACATAATGTTTTGAAACCTGGTTCGACCTGGGTGGTTCAACTGGTTGAACTGTTCCGGTCGGAAAACGGGTTTGAAGCATCCCGGGTCAACCCGGTTTGTGTGTTTAATTGGTTGTATTTAATTTGGTAGATATGTTTTTAATTGGTTGTACAATGTGAATAAATCATTGTACTTTTAAGTAATAGATAATATTTTGAAACCCGGTTTGACCCGGGTGGTTGAACCGGTTGAACCGTTCCGGTCGAAAAGTAGGTCGATTTAAACCGGGTCAACTTGCTAGGTTGGGTCGAAAACGGGTCAAATTAAACTGGGTCAACCCGCCGGGTTTGAAGCGTCCCGAGTCAACCCGATTTGTCTTTGAATTGGCTGTATTTAAACTGGGTCAACTTGCTAGGTTGGGTCGAAAACGGGTCAAATTAAGCTGGGTCAACCTGCCGGGTTTGAAGTGTCCCGGGTCAACCCGATTTGTGTTTGAATTGGTTGTATTTAATTTGGTAGATATGTTTTTAATTGGTTGTACAATGTGAATAAATCATTGTACTTTTAAGTAATGGATAATGTTTTGAAACCCTGTTCGACCCGGGTGGTTCAACCGGTTGAACCGTTCCGGTTAAAAAGTAGGTCGATTTAAACCGGGTCAACTTGCTAGGTTGGGTCGAAAATGGGTCAAATTAAACTGGGTCAACCCGCCGGGTTTGAAGCATCTCGGGTCAACTCGATTTGTCTTTGAATTTGTTGTATTTAAACTGGGTCAACTTGCTAGGTTGGGTCGAAAACGGGTCAAATTAAACTGGGTCAACCCGCCGGGTTTGAAGCGTCTCGGGTCAACCCGATTTGTCTTTGAATTGGTTGTATGTAAACTGGGTCAACTTGCTAGGTTGGGTCGAAAATGGGTCAAATTAAGTTGGGTCAACCTGCCGGGTTTGAAGCATCCCGGGTCAACCCGATTTATGTTTGAATTTGTTGTATTTAATTTGGTAGATATGCTTTAATTTGGTTGTACAATGTAAATAAATAATTGTAATTTTAAGTATTGGGGTGTTTTAATAAACGTATTAATTACATTTCACTTTCTCTCTCATTTGACTATTGTTGAAAACTCAACATTCCACATTGACTAGTTTTACATTATATGTAGTATAGATTGAATAAAACGTTTTAATATTTAGAGAGAATTGAATATATCCCCCATTTACTGCTTTTTAATACTAATAAATTATTTTATTACTTATTAAAAATAAATATTTCCTTTCCATTCTAACTATTTGAATAATGCATATAAATACACAAGCATGAACAAAGCTATATATAAATACACGTATCAACAAAGATTACAATACAACTTTATATAAAATAGATGGTGTCTATTGATCTATTAAAGAAGGCGATTTGTACAACCTTGAAGTTGTGGAAAACTAGAAGGGGGGTTGAATAGTTTATCGATTAAAATCTTTTTAACTTGTTAAGTTAGCTTTGTGATGAGGCGAAAAATGATCAGTTTTTAGGGGGTCATTTAAGCCCGAATCCGACTTTATTTGATCAAATATTGCCCTAAATCGTTCCTTTTGTGATTTTAGGTGTTTGGAGAGTGAATTCTGGAAAAGAGGCTATTTTGGACGTTTTTGGAGCATAAAGTGAAGAAAACGGCAAAGTACCAAAAATCCAAGCTGAGGATACAAGGTGACGGCGTCAAGACTTGCTTCTTGACGGCGTCAGACATGGAGAATAATTTACCGTAGCTGGTGACGGCGTCAGATGGAGAGGTGACGGCGTCAAAGTAGCCAAGAATAATTTACCGTGGGTGGTGACGGCGTCACATAGGCCGTCACAAGTGGATCAAGGCCGTCCGAGGAAGTATTTGGCGGCGAGGTGACGGCGTCAGAATCAACTCTTGACGCCGTCAGAACGATTTTCCTATATATAGTTTTCTAGTTTTTTCATAAAAAAAAGAGAAGTTTTGGTGAAACCCTAAAGACGATTTTGGTGCCTCTTTCACAGGTTTTTCAAGGGTTCCAAACCCTTGAGACCTTGCATTGTAATTGAGATAAGTGTACTTTCAATTCAATCAATATGTCTATGTGTTGGTTGTTTATCTCTTGTTCTTGTCTCAATTCCATTATGCTAGGCTAGATCTCTCTTGTGTTTGCTTAGATCTAATGAAACCTAGATGTTGATTATGTGTTGATTACTTGTCTATTCTTGTTTTGAATGAATGATTTATATGTTAGGCTTAAGAAAACTGGCAGATCTCCAAATGGTAACATGCTTGAACGTCTTAAGAAACATGAACCGAGGCGTACTAGGTCTTTATTGGTTGTATTTAATGCATGAGCCACTGTTTACAATCCCTATAGTTGTGATGGGTCATGGTGTAGGAGGAGATAAGAGCTCATAGAGTTGGGGAGTTATGTATGCCACCCCACGAATGGTATTAAGGAATACAATTCGTCATTCATACAAGTGTAACAAGTAATTAACATGTAAAAGATATCTAGGGAGTAATGAAGTCTAAGTAAACACAATTTCTCCAATTACTGCTCACAACCTTAGTTTAATTAGTTTAATTTCATTTTCATTATTTTATTTTAATTATATAATAGCTTTGGGTTAGTTGAATAGCAACTAATTCCGCCCACTCTTCCAAAACCCGAGATTTTACTTGCTTTCATAAAATATAAAAACACAAAAATAATCATCTTTCATCTCTAGAACTATTAATTAGGTTTTCTAATCCTAGCGACACTATTCCTAAGCTGAACGATCAATCCCCCGGTACTTGTCACTATACTATACTACAACGATCAGGTACACTGCCTGGTGGGAGTTGTAAGCTTCTCGAGATCCCTCGAGAGGTAAAGCAAGGTGCGATTCCCACGCATCAAGTTTTTGGCGCCGCAGCCCGGGGAATAGTTATTGTCTAGGTTAGGATTTCTTTTTATTAGGTCTACTTACTAGATTCCTTTCTAGTAAGATTTTTACTTTTATTTTTAGGTCTTCTTTAGTCTATCTTATTTCTTCGTGCTTTTGTTCGTAACTCTTTACCATCCGACATCATGGAAGGTGGTAACATCTTTGAACCCATCATCCCACCACAACAAAACCCACCATTAGAACCCCTTAGGCCCCGAACCTTAGGAGAGTATTCCCGACCTAGCCACCAAGGCTACCGAAACACCATTGAGCTCACCGGAGCCAATGTGACCCCCTTGCGATCCGACACCATACGGTTGGTGCAAAGCGGATGTGCATTCCATGGACTTCGTTCCGAAGATCCAAACCAACACCTTAAGGACTTCCTCAAAATCGTAGATTCCATAGACCTAGGTGTTGAAACTAGAGAGACTACCCGTTTACGCCTATTCCAATTCTCTCTATGGGATCAAGCTAGTCAATGGCTTGAGCGTTTACCCGCGGGATCCATCACCACATGGGATGATCTCACCACTCGTTTCCTTGCTCAATTTTTCCCACCAGGGAGAACTACTAAACTTAGGAATGACATCTTGATGTTCCAACAACGTTAAAATGAATCTCTTTATGAAGCATGGACTCGTTTCAAGGACTTACTCCAAAAAGTCCCTCATCATGGCATAGATCTTTGGCTCCAAGTCCAAATCTTCTATGACCATATCGACATCTCCACGAGGCGAACCATTGACCAATCGGCCGGTGGTAAGCTACGTGATCTTAGTGCGGAACAATCATGGGAACTCAGAAGATCTTGCTCTCTATGACAAAGAAAGTTGGAATGATCCCCGTGATTTGAACAAAACGGTCAAGGCAATATCTTTGCCTTTGAATAATTCAAGCACTCCCGACCGTAGGATCATGGAACTTGAGGACCAAGTCAAGTTTCTCATGAAATCTTACGAAGCTCTGAAGCATTCAAGCCAAGTGAACAAAATCACTTCTTCATGCGAATTATGTAGTGGTCCCCATGACACTCGTGATTGTGTGGAACTCCCCGGAACAGCTTTTGCGGACTACGCATCCACGCGTACCGACGAAGCGGGAGATAAGTGGTACACTTTCAAGCCCGAGCCAAACACATACGGTGATTCATATAACCCCTCATGGAAAAATCACCCAAACCTTAGGTGGAAACAAAATCAACCAAATTCTTCCAATCCGCCTAATCGTTACCAATCAAACGGTTCACCATCCAACCGTACCTTCAACAACAATCCTTCTAACAACTATGGTAGTACCAACAATCTTGAAGGATTGATGTCAAAGTTCATGGCATCTCAAGAAGCCCGCATAGCTAAGTTTAAAGCCGATTTCAAACAAAATCAAAGCGAGATGACCAATAGAATTGATGCATTGTTGAAAGTTCTCAATGACCAAGAAATGGGAGCACTCCCAAGCGACACCATCAAGAATCCGAAACTAAACGTTAATGCCATATCTTCAGTTTCGTCACCCACTTCGTGTCCACAATACTACTCGGTTAAATCAACGAGCACGTGTTTCAAACAACACCAAGTTCCCCAAAAGGACCAATCAACTAAAACACCCACTATAGAGCCGGTCAAAAGCATAGTTGAAACACCTCTTACGCAAGACCTTGACGATGAATTCAAAGAACTTCACCTTGAACGCCCCGTCATTGATATCTTAGCGCGTGCTCCTTACTATAGTGCCCTCCTAGAAAAATATGAGAAGTATAAGCTAGGTAAAAATGGGACCGCCTTCGTTCAAAACAAGTTGCCTAAAAAGCTTGATGATCCGGGTATATTTGTTTTGCCTTGTAAGATAGGAAGATCCGAAGCTTTCGACACACTAGCCGATTTAGGGTCAAGCCTCAACTTGATTCCCTTATCCTTATTCACCGCTCTTAAGCTAGGAAAGTTAGAGGAAACGGAGGTATTGATAGGGCTAGCGGATAGAAGTATTGCCCACCCGGTTGGAATGATTAAGGATGTAGTTGTTCACGTAGGAAGGTTAACTATATTAGCGGATTTTCACGTCCTAGACATGGTTAGTGACACTACATGCCCATTATTGGTAGGAAGAGGATTTTTAGCAACCGCGAGTGCCATGATAGATTGCAAGGAATCCAAGATAGCGGTAGGAGAAGGCGATACTTGGTCGGTGTATGATGTTAAGAAGCATAGTTATGATTGTGATGATGAACCAACACCGCATTGGGTAGAGATGAATAGGAGACCATCTAGATATGGACCTTGGATAGAAAGGAACTTCATAGGACCTCAATGCCCATTTTATCTAGAAAAGGATTTTGTTGATAAGACACATTCGGTAGAACAACTCATAGCTAGGGATGAGGAGCTAGATCCCTTTGAGGACCCCTTAGTCTTTAGAAAGATGATTGAGTTCTTGAGCGTAATGCCTATTAATATAGAGTTGAATAAATGGAAAAGAGATGGAGATAAGTATAAATGGAGGTGGGACAAGCCACCTAAAGAAGGTGACGGGTCATGGCATATTAGAATGACCTTGTATGATCCGGATGGAGAAAAGTTTGAAAGGTCATACCACACTAAGGGAACCGATAGGAAGTTGAAACCTAAGTTCGATCCCAAAGATGTCCTCAATGAGGAACTCACCCGAATCACGTAGTAACCCACGACTTTGAGTCTAGCTACAAGACTCGTAAATAAAGAAAAGCGCTTCTTGGGAGGCAACCCATGTTTTGTGTGATTTTATTTGTTTGATTATTATTTGCTTCCGTATGCATGCTTTATTTTTTATTGTTGGTTGATCATGTTTCTCAATTAAAATGTGAAATACTTTATTATGTTGTTTAGCCTAGTCTTAACTTCAACCTAGAGGTATTTTTGCAAAAGATAAGTGTAAGGGGAAACCCCAAATATGTTTTTAAGAAACAAACCGATCATGATTCTCCACAATATTTAATGAACATGTATATTCGTATTTGTTAGAGTTAAATGCTTGTATTGAGTCATAATGAAGTTTTGCAGGATTTTCCAGGAAGTAGGACAAAGTTTTTCCAGAAATTTTCCGGAAACTTAACATAAGAATTTCTGCAGGTCCATTCTGACGGCGTCAGGGTTTGCTCTTGACGGCGTCAGGAGTTAAAATCTGGAAATTTTACCGGTTTTGTTTTTCCAACGGAGTCTTATAGTTTTTGTGAATTATTAAGTTTTATAATCTCCAGGAAATCTGCAAACTTCATTCCACAAGCATTATATCTTACTTTGTTTTCTAGGATTTAGTAACTTATATAGGATGCCGCCGATTTTACGCGAGGTTGCCTTGTCTACTTTTGTCAGGATTTACAGGTTATTTGTGACAAGAAGATGATTTATATTCTGGAAGGGAAGCTTTGATTGTTCGTTTTCTTGGAAGAAGATTTAACCTGGCCAACTAAAATCCATACCGAGCGAATCAGGGGAGTATTTGATTTCATTCTCTTTACTTTTTAACTTTTACATTCTTTACTTGAACATTGGGGACAATGTTCATCTTAAGTGTAAGGGGAGGGTAAAAAGATGATACCTTACATATGCACTTTCGCTTGAGTTTGTTTTGTTTGATAGTAGATGAGTAATAAAACTATGAGAAATACTTTTTAGTGTAATTTTAGCGCCAAATTTAAAATTTTTTACAACATTTAGGAGTGAGACTTTAGCCATAGCAAGCGTCTCATGGATAGGAGGTTGTATGACTAGCACATAACCGTATATTCAGAAAAATTTTCCACCCAAAAATGTGAGGTTCGCCTTTAGATTTGATAGGAAAAACATTTATTATTGGTGCTTATGAGTGTACCGGTAGCATTTAGATTCTAGAACTTGCGTTAGTGATGCATCCCGAGACCGCTAGTGAGACTACATTCGTGTAGTAGGATTTACTACATGATAAGAGGCATTAGGATCACCCTTGTGTTAAAACCGTATTACGATTACTTGACCATTTAAGTCATATTACTTGGCTAGTTAAGTCAACTAATTTTTCCCACACCTTTAGCGTTGTACTCATTTTTAGTACACGATACCCCTAGTACACCCCTCCGAGCCTATCTTTTCGTTTCTAACTTTAAGCATTTTACTTAAAGGAAGAATTTGTTACACCCCACTTAAATGTACACCCAAATTGCCTTAGCCTTCCGTGTATGCGCTCATTTTTAGTGCATTATTGTTATTTGTTAAACCCTAAGTTAACTTTCTAATTGATTACATGGTTGCTAAGTCGAGTCATATCCTTGTACATATTGTTTTGGGACGATTGGGACTCATGGGTAAGTACTTATTTTATGGAGTAATGGGGAAGAACATCACTTATTACCCCCATATGTACGTTAATCTTAAAAGTGCTCCAAGTGTTTTAATTTTCTTAATTCAAGTCATTAGATTAGTTAAATGTAAAGTATGTAAAGATTCAAGTGTAAGGGGAATGCTCAAACCCCTATGATGTATTATTTTGGATGGTAGGGTAAAAGTGTATGCAAAAAAAAAAAAAAAAAAAAAAAAAAAAAAAAAAAAAAAATCAAGAAAAAGAAAAAAAAAATAGAAAAGAAAAAAAAAAAAAAAAAAACATACGGACTACCATCCCGTTTTTATTCTATGTTTATTTTATGTTTTTGTTATTTTTTATTTATTAGCTTAAGTCGAGTCTAGTCTTGGCTTAGCAACGCCATCTTGTACATGTAATTAACTAAGATTGTTAACTCGCCACCAGTAAAACTTCCTTTATCCAACAAAACCGTGTAATTTATATCCCTACACCTAACGTTATAACCCTTTAAAAGACCTCTTTGATAGTTTATCCTAGGTGTTTACGCCATGTGGTGGAGGTTTGATCCTTTCCCAAGCCTATGGTAATCTATTTTGCTATGACAGGTAGTGAGAGATATCTTCCATTTCCATAATGTTATATTACTTTATTACACCCGAGAGATGTGAGTATCTAAACACTATTTGTGAGGTGCTTGTGTATGACCTCCGTGCTTGTCTATTGGTCTTTAGTGGAACGATTATTTGTTGTAATTACTTTTATATTAGTGTTAAATGACCCCTAACTTGTCTTTTGAGTAGAATAAAAGCTCATTTGCTTGAGGACAAGCAAATCTCAAGTGTAAGGGTATATGATGAGGCGAAAAATGATCCGTTTTTAGGGGGTCATTTAAGCCCGAATCCGACTTTATTTGATCAAATATTGCCCTAAATCGTTCCTTTTGTGATTTTAGGTGTTTGGAGAGTGAATTCTGGAAAAGAGGCTATTTTGGACGTTTTTGGAGCATAAAGTGAAGAAAACGGCAAAGTACCAAAAATCCAAGCTGAGGATACAAGGTGACGGCGTCAAGACTTGCTTCTTGACGGCGTCAGACATGGAGAATAATTTACCGTAGCTGGTGACGGCGTCAGATGGAGAGGTGACGGCGTCAAAGTAGCCAAGAATAATTTACCGTGGGTGGTGACGGCGTCACATAGGCCGTCACAAGTGGATCAAGGCCGTCCGAGGAAGTATTTGGCGGCGAGGTGACGGCGTCAGAATCAACTCTTGACGCCGTCAGAACGATTTTCCTATATATAGTTTTCTAGTTTTTTCATAAAAAAAAGAGAAGTTTTGGTGAAACCCTAAAGACGATTTTGGTGCCTCTTTCACAGGTTTTTCAAGGGTTCCAAACCCTTGAGACCTTGCATTGTAATTGAGATAAGTGTGCTTTCAATTCAATCAATATGTCTATGTGTTGGTTGTTTATCTCTTGTTCTTGTCTCAATTCCATTATGCTAGGCTAGATCTCTCTTGTGTTTGCTTAGATCTAATGAAACCTAGATGTTGATTATGTGTTGATTACTTGTCTATTCTTGTTTTGAATGAATGATTTATATGTTAGGCTTAAGAAAACTGGCAGATCTCCAAATGGTAACATGCTTGAACGTCTTAAGAAACATGAACCGAGGCGTACTAGGTCTTTATTGGTTGTATTTAATGCATGAGCCACTGTTTACAATCCCTATAGTTGTGCTGGGTCATGGTGTAGGAGGAGATAAGAGCTCATAGAGTTGGGGAGTTATGTATGCCACCCCACGAATGGTATTAAGGAATACAATCCGTCATTCATACAAGTGTAACAAGTAATTAACATGTAAAAGATATCTAGGGAGTAATGAAGTCTAAGTAAACACAATTTCTCCAATTACTGCTCACAACCTTAGTTTAATTAGTTTAATTTCATTTTCATTATTTTATTTTAATTATATAATAGCTTTGGGTTAGTTGAATAGCAACTAATTCCGCCCACTCTTCCAAAACCCGAGATTTTACTTGCTTTCATAAAATATAAAAACACAAAAATAATCATCTTTCATCTCTAGAACTATTAATTAGGTTTTCTAATCCTAGCGACACTATTCCTAAGCTGAACGATCAATCCCCCGGTACTTGTCACTATACTATACTACAACGATCAGGTACACTGCCTGGTGGGGGTTGTAAGCTTCTCGAGATCCCTCGAGAGGTAAAGCAAGGTGCGATTCCCACGCATCACTTTGAAACTTTCCGTTTGATCAAAGATATATGCACAAACACAATATATAACATGCAAGTAAATGAAAGAAACGATCAAACCACAACACGAGTATTTATCGTGGTTCGGCTACAAGGACTCTTTTTCCTTGCCCTACGTCCACGCCCCGAGTATCCAACTCGAGAGTTTCTTTCACTAGTCAACAAGCTCCATTCACCGGCAGAGAAAAACTTACACGTCGCTTATACTTTTACCGACACAAAGCTAAATGTTGAGTTCTTTTACAAGGGCACAACCACTCCCGTTAGTTCTTTTACTAGGGTACAACAACTCCCAACACTCTTTGTATTTTGAGGACTAAAATACTAACCACTCACTTCAGAATATACACAAACAAATGACGTGTAAACAATAAGAGTTTACACAATACTAAGCTAACAAGTCTTGCAACGTTGTGTTGAAAACTTGTAACTTTTGATGACCTTGTGAGCTTCTTTGCTACAAAAGGAAACTTCACATTTACAATGTTAAGAGGTTAGAAGAAAAGATGAGTGTGTGTGTAAAATATGATCTCAAGAGGTTAGCCAAAAATCAAGTTATGGCTTGGTATTTATAGCACATCATTCTGCATGCTCGGCGGATCAGGCGGAACCCTCAGATGGGTTCCGCCCGTGTACCCCCAGGGTACCGCCGGGTCTGCAGTAGGTTTTTGCAATAACTCTTCAAACCAAACAAGATCTTGTCTCATAACTCCTAGCAACCAAACAATGTCACATCACTTAAAAACAAGTCAAATACAAAGCTTGCAAGCAACAACAAAGTTAGTCAAACACATTTCTTTCCATAAATGCATAATGACAAAACTTGCCATAAATGTGATGTGACTATTTCTAATTTAAGAAATAAACTTGTGTTGTGTTTTATGAAATGTAAAATGTAGCAAAAGTCTAGTTTATGCAAGTCTTAAAAACTAAGATTATGTTTTGCTTAAAAACTAAAGTTTACATTTTGTCGTTAACAAAACTTAGCGAAGATCGTAAAATATAAATAACGTTTTTAGGCGATATTTGTATTAACAATCTCCCCCTTTTTGTTGATGACAAAACATAAACTTTGATTTTAAGTAACATGCAAAATCTTGGTTTTCAAGACTTAAAAAAAATTATATTAACCTTGTTTTACTTAAGAGACGAAAAGCATATCAAGTATTGAAGGTTTAATATATTTCTCCCCCTTTTTGTCGAAACAAAAAGTAGAGTAGCGAAGCAGAATAATGGCCATGCTCCCCCTTGGTCGATACTCCCCCTAAATGGAGTGCCAAGATGGGAAACATGGATTTTGAGACCTACAAAAAAATGGTTAGTTGGTGATATATATAATCAAGCTTGTAATTACCACACACATTGCAACCACATTGACAAACCAAAGATTGATCAACCAACAATGCACAAAAGTAAGTAGAAAGAAATATCATTCCAAGTAAAATTTTGACTTATAAAAGTCAAAAGAAAAGAAATGTGGACTTATTCTTCTACTTGTACACAAAAACTAAAAAAAATAACCAAGAAAATAAAATAAAATCCTACATTCCTAGATTGGGGCAAACGGCCTCCATAGGTTGTCTAGGATTTGTTGGGGTGGGAAAGTGCATCCAAACGTTCAATGACATGTTGGAATGCAAACCGGGTTTCATTTTAGAATTGGTTAAGCAATGTTTTGATGGTTTCACCCATTTGCTCACAATTTGAGCAAGAATGGGGATGAGTGGGTTGAAATGGGTTGGTTTTGGTTTCTTGGTTTGATGGTTGGTTGGTTTTTGGTTCTTGGGTGGAGGATGGATTTGCTATTGAGTCAAGCAAGGTGGTTTGAAATTCCATTGCTTGATGAAGGTGGTTGTCAACCATGCTTTGTATTTCCTCATAAGAGGGAAAGAAAGACTCATAGGTTTGGGCTTGAGAAGGTGGTGGAGTAGGGTGATCATGGTTTTCAAAATTTGGTTCTCCATAAAGAGGACCATGGATTTCACGGTAGATTGGGTGAAATAACAATGGTTTAGGTGGTTGGTATACTTGTTGTGGTGGTTGGGTAAGTTCAAGATCTTCATCAAGGTCAAGAATTGACCTTGGTGATTGATTTGCAAAAGGTGGTGGTTGGGTATGTCTTGGTGGAAGATCATTTAAATCTTGGACATACGGGTGTGGTGATGTTGGAGGAGACCCGAAAAGCTCCATAGGTTCAATTTTTGGTAATGGTGATGGTGATGGAGTCTTTGATGGTTGGGTTGGAGCACTTGGTGGAGTTGGGTCAATAGGTGATTTAGTAGGTGGTGGAGTGTGCTCATTTGGTTGTTTGGGTGATGGAGATGGAGATGCAAGGTTCAAAAAATGTTCATTTTTTATGGGTGATGTGAATTCCTCCGATGATGAGGAGCTAAGGTTGATGGATTGGTTTGACCATAGTGGTTTCACACTTATCCGAGCGGTTCTCCGGATGGGTCGTGATGGTTGAGAGGTGTTTGTTGACTTGGTCATTGATGAGTATTTAGACACTCATCAATCCCCCACACTAAAACATTGCTAGTCCCTAGCAATCTTTTGAGAAAAACTTAATGGATTTGAAAAACTCTTTACCAAAAGCCATCACTTCTTGAGTAGCCATATGTAAGAACTGTGGCACACCTGATAACCGTGTGATTTTGAGCAAACCACCAGCTGTCAACGGATTTGATTAGTCTTTACCAAAAGCCGTTTGCTTCTGGACTAGCCAACTCTTGATGGAATAGTCAACATCTTGGTGAGCTGATTACCAATTATGGTTTTTCCACAGCCTTTACCACAAGCCATAATCTTGCGGGCTAGCCAACTCATTCGCTTTATGGAATATGGGGAGTTGAGGAACCATACAATTTTTGGCAAATTGCAAGCCATCAACGGGTTTGAGATGTCTTTACCAAGAGCCGTTTGCTCCTGGACTAGTCAATCCATTTGTCATTTAGACTTTGGCGGACTGATTACCACAAAAATTTTGAAGCTCAAATGAAAAATTTTTAAATTTTTGCCAAAAACGGGGGTACTAGAAGATATAATGTGATAAAATTCGCTAGAATTCCCCCCCCCCCACACTTAGAATTGAATATTGTCCTCAATATTCAAAGTCCCGGCTATTATACCGACATTTTGAACGTAAAAAGGCAACATTACAAGCTAAGCGTGGAAAACACCATTTTGTATTTTCACTTCATAAGTAACCATAGCATGGAGGACTCCCCCACACTTAGGGTGAAAACCCTATAAGCATGCTACTGTTTTTGTTTACCGAGTCGCTAGCTTGACTCGACCCCGAATTCATTTGTCCATGGGGAAGCATGATGTGGAAGAAACAATCTCCATCGGACTTTCATTCAAGATGTTTGGATAAACATTTGAAGCACGTGAAAGTTCCACACCGATGAGATATACAGACACCCGGCTCAAAATTTATAAATGAGAATGCCGGGGTCAAAGATAGTGTCTTCATTCCCGAGGGAGTGAAGAAGAGGAGAAATCACCTGGTAGGTGAAGGAAAGAAGAGAGATCTGAATAGCAATTAAGATAAGAACTTCCTCCTCAAGAAATGCATATTCAAGTGGAGGAGGCAAGCCCTTAAGCTTGATCTCAGGAAATTTATCAGTTTCCTCAACTGATGTGATTTCCTTATTATGAAGTTGTTTGGGTGGAGGAGGGGGAGATGGATCTTCGTTTAACAAACTTTCTAGAAAAAGAATGTCCCCCTCAAGATCAAGATAGTTTTCATCAACTTCATACGAAGTTGAACTATCTAGGGCAAGGAAAGCTTCGACCTCGTCCAGGTCATCTTTGAGATCGAAGAGATCATCATTACTTCCTGATGGAAGGGAATCAATGTGAGTACGTTCATTAGTGAACTCCTCAAGAAAGAGGTCAACATCAGAATGAGGAAGTGAAACCTCAACATACTCAATGTCTCCATAAGATAAACAATCATCACTGGAATCAGAGACATTCTCAAATTGATCATTTGGATTATCATGGGTGAAAGGAATATCACACACTTGATCAGAAATTCCCTGTGACTCTCTCGGGATTGGGACAAGGATTTCAACACTAGACTTTATTAATTCGTCCGATTCCTTATTAGGAACAGTGCTAAGATGCTCATCCCCCATGTTTAGAGAGTGGGTGTGAACTTCGGGTGTGATTACAACAGACTGAGGGAGTTGAAAAGGACTAGCAGTTATGGATTTTACAAGTTCCATTCGTTCAGTTGCTAGTAACTTCTCTGTATTCTTATCTCCCTGATTTTCCATGGAAGGAATCACAACTGATGAACTCGATGAATCTTTTTGAATGATAACAATGTTATCATCATCAGCACTGTCATCATCGTCATCACAAAGAGCAGCATAGCGAAGATTGGTACGTATTTTGGCCGCTCTTTGCTCAGCAAGTAATTCTTCCATGCTTTTTCCATAATCACGTTCTTCAGCAAGTAATTCAGCGATAGATTTATCACGAGAATTTTGAATGAGTGGAAACTGTGGGGGTGTGGATGTGTCAAAACTGGAAGGTTGACATTGATCATCATTATGAGGACCCCCACAATATACACAAGAAGAACTTGGATCATGGCAAAGAGAAATATTAGCCAACTCCTCCTTAAGATCTTTGAGTTTCTCAAGAACCTCTATATAAGGGTCTTGCTGGATATGAGGAGTTGCTTGAATCATTTGGTACTGTGGAGGTGGGTCTTGAAACGAATAGTCGTAATTGTTACAAGGAAATGGATTCCTTGTTTGACAATAAGAGCTAAAGTGTGGACTTCCACAGTACTCACAACAGTTGAACTGATGTGGCTGTGAATCATAATTGTTATTAGGAATTTGCTCATAGACAAGCGTGTTTCCTGATTGACAATCAGAACTGTAGTGTGAACCACCACAGTACTCACAACAGTAAAACTGCTGAGTCTCATGGTGTGGAAGCTGATGGAATGAATCAGTTGTGTCATGGTAGGAATAGGGATTCTGGTTATAGACAGACCCGTTTCCTGACTCTACCATGCCACAACTGGGACAATTACCACCATTATAAGGACTACCACACCATTGACAAACAAGAGGGTGAGAATAAGACATAGAAAGAATCAAAGGGTTTTGGAGGGTAAGAAATGTAGAATCAAAAAGGTAAGAGGGTAAGGATGGATATTTTTGGGATTTTTGATAAACATTTTATAAGAAAGAAAATCTTTTTGTGTTTTTGTGTTCGTTGAAAACTAATTTTAAAATGTTTTCGGGAACTGTTTTTGGTTTTATATGATAATAATATGAACAAGGATGGATAAATATACAATGAGCGTGTATTCAGGTTCACTAATACGCAAAATCGTTTAGAATAAGCGCACAACCTCCCCGGCAGCGGCGCCAAATTTTGATTCGCCTCAAACGGTCAGATAATTATTGGTCAACCACTTGTGAATGGTCAAGTATAATAGTCAAACAGCTGAGGCAAATGCTTCCGTGAAATACAGTGTTTTCCCGGGTCGTAATGTCCCAACGAGGTTGTGATGGTATTAAAAACGAATCTGTGATCGAGTGAATGTGAACAGGGATATGAATAAGTGTGTGTGTGTGTGATTAAACTAGGGTTTTATAACTTAAAATAAACTATTTTAACGATTACGTAAAACCCAGATATCTAAAACGTATAAACGTACACCAATTTAAAAATCAGACGCGACTGCGTATTGAGAAAAAAGGTGAGTTTTAAGAAAAATAAACTACAAGGGTTAAAATTGAAAATTCTATAAACTTAAACTTAAAATAAAAGTAAATTAAAAAGAAAACTATTTTTTTGATTATTTTATTATTTATTATTAATTATTTAATTAATAACTATTTAACTTTTTAATTAAAACTAATTTAATTAAAACTAAAAATGATAAATACTACAAATTAAACTAAAAACTTATAAAAATAATTTCTAAACTTAAAAATGAACTTGAAGAAAGTATAAAAAATAAAAATAAATATTTTTGTCTTTTTATGTATTTTCTATTAATTAAAAACTAATTATCTTAATTAAACTAATTAAACTATTTTAAATTACAAATAGTACTAAATCAACTTAAAAAATTATGAAAAAATTTATAAACCTATTTCATGACTTATAAAAGCTATAAAAAATATAAAAACTAGGTATTACCTTATAAAAATTAATTATGCTATTTAAAACTTACTTATTTATTAATTACTAATAAAACTATTTTTAATTCTAATAAATACTAAATTACATAATAAAAATCTGAGAAAATTATTAAAATTACTTTAACCTAAGAGGAAATTAATAAAAATATAAAAACACAACTTACTTAATAAAAATCTAAAAATGAAAATTAAAATTAAATTGTATTAAATAGAAACTATCACTTATTATTATATTTTTTTTTTTTTGGGATTTTTCTTTTACAAAACTAAATTATATATAAAAATAGACAACTTTTGTAAAAACAACTTTTTTATAAGCTAATAATAAGCACTATGGGGGCTTATTACCTCCACAGTTGACCTTTGTTGACCAAACAAGCTAATAAGCTCAAATGAGCTTGTGTGGGGCCCACTATGGTAAAATCAAGTTCCAATAGGTTAAGTAAACAAGTCTGAGCTAAATTTGGCCAGATAAGCCCTTGGAATAAGCTAATAAACACTTAATAAGCTTTTGGTTACTTGCTACTCAACTGAAAATGGGACAGAGATTCGAATGGGTTTCAAGTGGGGTCCACTGGGTACCAGGTCAAACAAAAGGTCAAATCTGAAAGCCTACTAGGAGGGGGGGTTGGCAGAACCTATTTTTATGGTATGGGACCCACTGAGGTGGCCACAAAACACCACCAAAGTGGTGTTGTTGAGTGGGTTGTCTGCTGCACAAGGCAGCACCCAGCCCTGCAGCTGTCTTTGGGGTTGTGTGGGGCCCAATATAAAATTTGTAAAAATAAGGTGTATGTGGGACTTTGAAGATTAGATGGTGGAAAACAATCCCTGAAAAGCTCAGGGCCTAAATCCAATTACAAAATTCAATAAAAATCCCCCAAGATTTGGAAAATTTGAAGAATATGCAATTTTGACTTTTATGATAAACACATAAAGTTGACTAAAGTGAAGTTTAATCTAAATCTATGAACTGAGAATGATGTAATAAGTTAGAGTGAGACTAATTTAAGCAATAACAACAAGTATTGAACACAGAATGATGATTAAGACACTCGCAATTCACACAGTGAATAACTTATAAAAGATTGAAACTCATTTTGACTTTTGATCTAATGACTACTGAATTATATGACCTAAATGATCAAGTAATACATAATGAAGTATGTCTCAGTGATAAATAACAATACAAACAACCTCAATAGTGGCTAGATTAGTCAATCCAAACACCCCTTAAAAACTGTCTCACATATGATTTTCACTACAAAAGATTAATTAAGACCATGTAATCAGTACATAACCAATTACAATAACATATTAAGCTAAAATGACAATATTAACACCAATAATTATAACTAAGATTCATTTGTCATGAGTATGCTATTTAACAATGAAACATGAAATTTTAGCAGCTATGATTATTAAAGAACAAACAGAGAATTTAAAAGCTATATCATGACTAACATATTCTAACTAAACACAGATGAACAAAGATAAGCAATGATTAAGCTATAATACAGTAAATGCAAAAAATTAAAGATATTAGCTTACAAATAGGGTATGGACTGAGGACAAGTGAACCAATGGATCATGAACCACCCTAATAGCTTTCCAAAAGCTTCTAAACCAGAACCAACTTTACTGCTTCTCTTCTTCTTTTTCTTCTTTTTGCAATTTTTTTTCTATTATTTTTTTTTTGTATTTTTTATATTTTTTTATATTTTATGAACTGAATAAGTGTAAAGATATTGAAATCTTTTAAAAACTAATAAATAAGCTAAAAGGGACTTAGTTAAGCAGTTTAAACAACATTTAACAATAATCAAGTGAAATTGTCAATTTAACTTGAAAATGTCAATTTTGAATTATATGAGCCAATCTTGAAATTACCATTACAGGAAGATAAAATTACATTTAGAATACTTAATACAACCTCTTAACACTAAATTAAACAACTTGAAATAAAATTACACTAACTGTGATTTAATTAAACTAAAACTAAGCTAAAATAACTACTGCCTGGTCTCTTCTGCTTCTTCTTCCATATAAAGCATCCCAACATGTCTTTGTGGGTCCCACAGGTCTTTCCCATCACCATTGGATGAGTGAAAACTCATCCTAGCCTTTTAATCATTTTGGCGGGAAAAGGTATTTTAAGCAATTGGGGTCTGTGAAGGTTTTTATTGGTGGATTTGGAGGTGGAAGTGGACAATTGGGTGAGATGGTGGGAAAAGGAGGTGGAGTTTGAGTGTTGCAGGGTGTTTTGCAGGGTAGGGGTGGTGGCAGATGTAGGTTTGCTACGTGGTGATCCCTGGTGTAAACCTAGGAGATAGGTTTTGTTGTGGGAGTGACAGAGGGGGTATGAGGTGGAGGTTAAGGGTGCAAGTGGTTGAGGTGGTGGTGGTGGTAGCAGGAGGTGGAGATGGGTGAGGTGGAGGTTAGGGATGAAGGGTACGGGTCAACGCAAGTCAACCCAGGTTTTATTATTTAAGTGGGAGTGGGCTTGTGTTATTTTGGGCCTGGGTAATTTTGTTGGATCAGGTTTAAGTTTGGGTGGATTTGTTGGTTGGAACAAATAACACTAAGGTCCATTTGGTTTTATAATTTCACAAGGATCAAAAATATAATTTCTGAAAATTTGAAGGACTGAAAATGTAAGCTTTCCAAAGTTATCCAAGGGGTGTTTTTATTCACATGTGAATAGTACAAGGGCAATAAAGGTAAATTTCTATTTTCGAATACCCAAGGACTATTTTTGCCATTTTGGAAACTTCAGGGACTAGATTTGTAAATTCCTCAAATTTTCCACCAAAGGACCAATTGTGATAATTCTTGATTTCCCAAGGACCCTTAATGATAACTTTTCCCAATTTGAACACCCGGGAACTAAAACTGTCAACTTTGCAAACTCCAGGGACCAAATCTGTAATTTATGAATTTGTGAAGGGTTTAACCTGTAAATTCTCAATAAATACCACAAGGACCAATTATGTCATTAATGAATAGTACAAGGTTTGTTTTTAATATTTTTCCATTTTTTTAAAACCTGAGGACTAATTTTGACATTTTTGAAACTTGGGGGACTAAAGTTGTAATTTTGCAATTTTTAACTTAAAAGGACTTATTTTGACAACTTATGAATCCCCAAGGACCTTTAATGATATTTAACATGTTTTGAATAACCAGGGACTAGTTTTGCCAATTTATGAAACTTTGAGGGACTGAAACTGCTAATTTTGCAAACTTTATACGTTTTTCATCTGTTTTTGCATATTTTGCATTTGAAACATATAAAACATACTTCTAAGATATTTTAAGTATTATGATGCATATTTGAGTGTTTTTGTATGTTTTGGCAGTTCAGATTGGTATAAAATGATGAGTATTTAGACACTCATCAGTCATGGTTAAAATGGTTTAAAGTTTCAGAAATTGTGTTGAGGAAGGTGTGATTTGATGGTGTTTAGGATGGCTTAATTTATAGTGTTGATGGATTATGGAAAGGAGTGTTTGGATTTGATGTTAGTCCATACAAAAATGGAGGTTTCTAATGATTTGGAAAACTAATTGTGGGTTGTCAAATCATGGAAGTCAATCCAATGAAAATGGTGAAGTGAGAAGACAAGCTTTGCACTAAATGCATAGTGGTTTTGGTGGATTTTTGGTAGTATAAATCTCAGGGATTTCAAGGATCCCTTAAAAGGGTTCCTTCCTTTATGTTTGAGGGGTCCTTGAAGGTGTTATGGTTAAATTTGAATTTTGGCGGGAATTGGTTTTGGTTAAGTTCATGGAAGAATGAGTATCCTATTATGCTAAACACATTGCAAGTAATGGGTTTCTACCTAAAAGGATTGGATTTTGGTGTTTCAATGTTGAATTGGTGAAAAAGAAAACCAAAAAATCTGCAGGCTACTGGCGGCACCCTCAGAAGACATAGGCGGAACCCAAATTAGGGTGCCGTCTGGTCTGTTGGGCAAATTCTGGGTTACCCAGAATTTGTACTGGCGGAACCCAAATTTGGGATCCGCCTGATCCGCCAGGGCTGAAAAAGTTCACAGTCCGCGTTTTTTATCCGCGAAACGATTTTCAAAATTTTCTAAAACTCCTAAAATCAAAGAGATACTTCATTTCTGGTTAGGCAATGTAAAAATTATACACCTAAACACACATATCATAGGAGTTTGACCTTGAGGTCGAGAATTTCACCATATTTAGTGAAAATATCATAACCATGAAAATTTGACAACTTGCCAAAAGTTGTCTTCCTGCAACATTGTTAGTTGAAACATGTTCCAAAGTGTATCAAACATTGTAGTAACACACAAATACATCACAAATATTGTTTAAACTACCAAATTGTTCCAATAGCACCTTGTGCCAAACACTCTTAACACACCCGCACTCATTGACGGTCCATCTTCTTATTCATCTTCCCGAGGAATCTCCCGATGTTTTTGAACATCCCCTTTGTTTGCTTGAACTCCTCCGACTCATTTGGAATATCCGGAAGTTGGGAAAGGTATTCTAGAGGTGGGAGCCTAGAGTTTGGCAAATTGTCATCTTCACTCATTGAGGAAGATGAAGATGAGGTAGGAGGATGTGGGCGTTTTCCTTGGGCTTTGTAAACTCTATTATCACTAAGTGGAACAAAGGTGTGTGGAATGAGAGTGTAGTCAAGACGAAGACCATTTGAAGTTGGTGGAATGGGTGAGATGAACCTAAAGAGATGGGTCAAGAGCATTCCATATGGCATAGCCGTTGTGCCATGCACGGGAATGTCGGCCATTCTCTTTGCTATGTAGTAGGCAAGATTGAAGGGTTGCCTAACGGACAAGGAGTAGAGCATGTAGCAAAGGTTGATATGGTCATGGTTCCCTATTGTGCTAATGACATTGGCTCTAAGGACTTCCTCCCATTTCTTGAATTGGGGCAAGAGTTCATTAAGTTCCATTCCATATGGATCCTTCTCGACCTCATTTCCCCCACGGGTTCTCCTAGTGTTGGTTGTCCTAACAAAGAGGTGGTTACGAAGTACGTCTTTTGAGACAAGAGGTGTGTCATAAGGGTGGATCCGGTCTTGAAGGTTGTCAAGAGTTGAGAGGGAGTACAAGTCGGAATAGATGCAAGTACCACGGTTTGGGACACCTAGGATTTGAGCAAACTCCTCAAGAGTGAAGGAGTATTGATGACCGCTAACCCTAAAGTTGATAGACATATGACCATAGTCATCCGTGGAGAGGACGCATGATGCATAGAACTCTAGAATGAACCTAGGACAAATAGGCTCGTCGATATTCAAAAGACACTCAAAGTTGATTGTGGCAAAATCGGCGTAAAGGTTTGTGCCTTCTAGGAAAGATGGGTCTATGGTTCTACCCTCATGGACATAGTGTTTTTCTAGGGCTTTGAAAACGTTTACTTGATTTGCGGTAAGACCTTTGGTTTTGTGGTGTTTTGGTAGGTACTTAATGGTGTCCTTGTGGTCGTAGTGGGTTAGAGGAGGCATGATGATTCCTAGAATAACAAAATTTCACATTTTAGTTTACATAAACCACTATTATAATGTGGAAGTTCTAGTGTGTGCCTATATGAAAACAATGTGGAGGTGCGGTTATCTTGACTCATTTTGATGCTTCAAAATCGTTTTATGCAAGTTTTGTTATAAAACAAAAGATAACCCAAACGCTCCTAGTTCAATGTAGCTTCGTTCGAATGTACCCGAAAATACATATTGGTTATGTATTCCCTTTAGCATTCAAGAGACATTATGCAAGTGATGTTTTAAACATAACGTTTTGATTTTGTATTCTCAATGTGAGACAAAAAAATATTTGTCCTACTTGTGAGAAATTTTTGGAAAGATTTGACATGGGGTGTTTTAGCAAACATGTTTATACTAATTAAAGATGCAATTCCTAACTATGGGAAACATGATTAGTTTTATTAATTACCTAATCTCATGCATGAATTTCTTAAGTTAATGCATAACCCTAAGTTTTTGTTTTTGTGCAAGAAATAGAATTCCTAGACTCAGATCAGGATTCTAATCATGTTAAGGATACTTACAATGATGATTGATTTGCAATGAAAATGAGTGAAGGACCAAGAATTCGTAGGTGTGGATGAGTGGTGAAGTGAATAGTAGCAGCCTTGAAGTGGTGGTATGAGATAATGGGTGTTTGGTTTAATATAAACAAAGAAAATGATTCTGCAGGTCGACGGACACGGCGGAACCCTGGGTTGGGTTCCGTCGGTTATGGCTGAGGGTTCCGCCGAACCTGCTGAGAAAAATGGTTTTGGATTTGTTTTGATTTTTGTGATTTTTGTCTAATGTCCAGAACTACAATGTAGGTTCCATGAGTCCTAAGCCTAGCCTAAGAAGATTAAAAGGTTCGCGTTTAAGAGGTTTTGTGAGAATGTTGGCTATGTTATCTTCGGAAGAAACTTTCTCAATTGAGATATTTCCTTTTTGGACGTTGTCACGAAGGAAATGATGACGGATTTCAATATGTTTGGTACGATCATGTTGAACCGGGTTTTTGCTAAGATCAATGGCACCTTTGTTGTCACAAAGAATTGTGATGTCGTTGAGTTGAATTCCGTAGTCGACAAGAGCTTGCTTCATCCAAAGAGCTTGTTGACATGCCTTTCCGGCCGAAACGTACTCGGCTTCCGTTGTTGAGATAGCAAGAGCCGTTTGCTTCTTAGAGAACCATGAGGCGAGACAATGTCCAACAAAAGTACAAATACCACTTGTGCTTTTTCTATCGACATAGTCACCGGCATGATCCGAGTCGGCATACACTATGGTGTCTATTCCCGTTCCTTTGGGATACCATAAACCTAAATGTGTAGTGCCCTTAATATACCTAAAAATCCTTTTTACGGCTTCGAGATGGGTAGTTTTAGGATCTTCTTGAAAATGAGCACATAGACAAACACTAAACATAATGTCGGGTCTACTAGCCGTTAGGTAAAGTAGACTACCAATCATACCTCTATATTTAGTGCTATCTACGGATTCATTTTCCTCATCCTTGGTGAGTTTAGTTTCCGTGGACATGGGAGTTTTGATAGGTTTCGAATCTTCTAGTCCAACTTTCTTAAGCATGTCCTTAATATATTTAGATTGGTTAAAGAAGATACCATCTTCTAGTTGTTTGATTTGGAGTCCTAAGAAAAAGTTGAGTTCTCCCATCATACTCATTTCAAACTCGTCATGCATGATTTTTGAGAAATCCACACATAATTCTTGACAAGTTGATCCGAATATAATGTCATCAACATAGATTTGGACTATGATAATATGTGAATCTTTCTTCTTAGTGAAGAGAGTATTATCAACTAAGCCCATGGTATACGTATGGTCAACTAGGAATGTTTTAAGTCAATCATACCATGCTTTTGGAGCTTGCTTAAGTCCGCAAAGAGCCTTTTTAAGTTTGTAAACATACTTAGGTTTTTCAAAATCGATGAAGCCCGGTGGTTGAGCAACATACACTTCTTCATTAATGACTCAGTTTAGAAATGCACTTTTGACGTCCATTTGAAAGAGTTTAAAATTATGTGCACACGCATAAGCAAGTAATATTCTAATTGACTCGAGCCTAGCTACCGGAGCAAAAGTTTCATCGTAATCAATGCCTTCTTGTTGATTATATCCTTGTGCTACTAGCCTAGCTTTGTTTCTAGACACAATTCCATTTTCATCCATTTTATTACGAAAGACCCATTTTGTTCCAATTATTGTTTGACTCTTTGGTTGAGGAACTAATGTCCATACATCATTCCTAACAAATTGGTTTAATTCTTCTTGCATTGCAATTACCCAAGATTCATCTTTAATGGCTTCATTAATGTTTTTCGGTTCAATGGTTGACACGAAACAAAAGTAGTTGCTTTCATTTTGAACTTTTGATCTAAGTGTTCTTTCGTTAATGTTGCCTATGACACCGTCTAATGGATGACTTTTAGATTCTTTGACATTGACAAGTTCTTTGTTTAATAGTTCATCTTCCTTGTCATTACCTAAGATTTCTTGACATTCAATTGCTTGGATTTCAACTAAGTCATCATCTACCAAAGGTGATGTCTTAGAGGGAGGTGGACTTTCGTCAAATGTTACGTTTAACGATTCCTCGACTCTTAAGGTTTCTTTGTTCAAAATAATGTAAGCTTTACTATTTTGTGAATATCCAAGAAATACACCTTCATAAGACTTTGGGTCAAATTTGGTGAGATAATCCTTGGTGTTAAGAATGAAGCATTTACTCCCAAATACTCTAAAGTATCCTAATGTAGGCTTTTTACCTCTATAGAGTTCATAAGGAGTTTTATTCAAAAATCGTCTAATTAGGACTCGATTAAGAATGTACGTTGATGTGCCAACGACATTACACCAAAACTTTTGTGGAATAGTTTGTTCATTAAGCATTGTTCTACTCATCTCTTGTAATGTCCGGTTTTTACGTTCTACTACACCATTAGATTGAGGAGTACGTGGAGATGAAAAGTTATGAGTAATTCCATTTTTATCACAAAAGTTTCCAAATTGAAATTCATTATCAAATTCACGACCGTGATCCGTTCTAATAGACACTATATTAGACCCTACTTGATTTTGAATTTTCTTACTTAGAATCTCAAATTTATCAAAAACTTCATTTTTATTTTTCAAAAACTTTGTCCAAGTATAACGTGAGTAATCATCTACTATGACCAAAGTATAGAAGTTACCTCCATAACTTTGTATAGTGGATGGACCAAATAAATCCATATGCAAAAGTTCTAGACACCTAGATGTAGACACCATGTTTTTAGCCTTATGGTTACTATGGACTTGTTTACCGACTTTGCAAGCATCACAAAAGTGTTGGTCATATTTCAACTTGGGTAGGTTTCGAACTAAGTCTTTGGAGGAGAGGTTTTGGATTAGTCTCATGTTAGCGTGTCCTAAACGTCTATGCCATAAAGTTGAAGATTCATCTAATGAGGTAAGACAAAGTTTGTCTCTAGATGTTGAATCCAACTTCATGACGTATACGTTGTTCTAAAGGACACCTTTGGCTACGGTTATACCATCTTTAAGTATTTTACTACCGTTTTCACTAAAAAGGATATTATACTTATTACGACAAAGTTGACTAATACTAAGAAGATTAAATCCTAAGTTATCAACATGAGCAACATCATCTATAGAAAGGGAGTCATGAGAGATTGTACCTTTTCCGATGATTTTGCTCTTAGCATTACTACCAAACGTAACATTACCTCCATCACATATGTGATATGTTGAGAAGAGGCTTTTATTACCCGTCATGTGCCTTGAACAACCGCTATTTTTAATCCATTCATCCGGTTCCAAACAAACTTTGAGGCACACCTATTTTATGAAAAACACTCAAACATTTGGTCCCCAATTTCTCATAGGTCCATTTTGGTTAAGCATACCATTAATTTGTTCCAAATAAGAAAATAGAGCATAAGGGTTCCATGGCATGTAGTTTGAATTTTGGTAATGTCCAAGAGTGTTTTGATTCCAAACTTGTTGGTAGTTTGGTCGAGCGTTGAAGTTGCTCTTTGGAAAGGGGCATTTGGGAATTGGAATCTTAGGTCTTGGTTGAGTAGTCTTAGCTCTAAATTCATTTTTACTAAGTCCTACTCCAGTTCTAAAGGCAGGTTTTGTTCCATTTTTATATGTAACTTTAACAAATTTTGAACGATCCGATGCGGATAGAGTTACTGCTGCAGCAGACCTGGCGGAACCCTCGGGGCCAACGGGCGGAACCCTAATTTGGGTTCCGTCTGGTCCGCGGGCTGCTGTAGCAATTTTGTTTGTTTCATGTGCGTTCTTTTCTTGTTTCGTTTGACCCTTAATGATTTCTACCTTCCTGAAACCTAGACCTGTTTTATCAAAAGGTGACTTTTGAAGTTTCATAATTTCATCTGCACATGAAATGCTCTTATCGTACTTTTTGAACTTTGTGGTTTGTTTGATTAGATCATTTTGAGTAATTTTAAGTTTCTCAACTTCAAGTTTAAGTTCTTCACATGATTTGCATGAGGTGTCAATACTTTTACCCTTTTCTAATCTCTTAGCTTTTTCTTTTAACTCATAGACTTCATTTTCTAAAAACTCCTTTTTAGTTTTCAAAAATTTATTTTTGTTTATGATTTTTAAGCTTAACTCACAAAGTTTGTTATATTCATTTTGTAAAGTATCATCATCTATAGAGGAGTAAGATGAGTCGGAGAGTACCTCATTTGAGTTGTGAGCCATGAGAGCAATATCATCATTCTTTGGCTCATCATCATCTCCTTCATAGTCACTCCAAGCACCACCCACAAAAGCTTGTTGAGGTTTGCTCTTGGGTGGTTTTGGACATTCTCCTACAAGATGACTTGTGTCTCCACACCTATAATATTTTCTTTCAACTTTTCCTTTTCGATCATCACGATCTTTCCGGAAGGTTTTCTTGTCATCTTTAGGTTGCCTTACAAACTTCCCTCGCCTACGAAAGAACTTCTTGAAGTCTCTCACGGCTATAGCATATTCTTCATCATTACTATCCGAAGTAGATTCTTCATCATCACTTGATTGGACTCTAGCTTTCAAGGCAATGGACTTAACTTTTTCTTTCTTGCCTCTAACTAGTTCCGAATCTTTTTCCATTACCATTTCGTGAACTTTGAGGTTTCCAATTAGCTCATCAAATGACATGCTTGAAAGATCTTTGGATTCTTCAATTGCCATCACTTTTGCTCTCCACTTTGGATGGAGTGCTCTAAGAAATTTCCTGACAAAGTTCTTACTACAAAAAGATTCGTCAAGTGCTTTAAGTGAAGTAATAATAGTATTAAATCTAGCAAAGCATTATCAATAATCTCATTTCGGAAATAACAAATTGTTCATATTGTTGAACAAGAAGATCAATTTTGTTATCTTTAATTTGTAAGTTTCCTTGATGAGTGACAATTAAAGATTGCCAAATATCTTTGGCGGTTTTACACAAAAAGACTCTTTCATATTCTTTCTTAGGCAAAGCATTATAAAGCATCATTTTAGCTTCATTATTTTTACCTATTAATTTCTTTTGATCATCATCTTTGATGTTAGTAACTACGTTATCACCATCAATAATTATATACCACAAATCTATATCTTTATATTTCACGTAAGTTTCAAAACGGTTTTTCCAATATATAAAACCATTTGCTTCAAAGAGTAGCGGTCTTTGCATAGATTGCCCTTCTTTGTAATTTTCAAAATCCATGGATAGTTTCAAGTTTTAAAACACAATATATTTTAAAAGCTTGAGTAACGTAGCTCTTGATGCCAATTGTGGAAAACTAGAAGGGGGGTTAAATAGTTTACCGATTAAAATCTTTTTAACTTGTTAAGTTAGCTTTGAAACTTTCCGTTTGATCAAAGATATATGCACAAACACAATATATAACATGCAAGTAAATGAAAGAAACGATCAAACCACAACACGAGTATTTATCGTGGTTCGGCTACAAGGACTCTTTTTCCTTTCCCTACGTCCACGCCCCGAGTATCCAACTCGAGAGTTTCTTTCACTAGTCAACAAGCTCCATTCACCGGCGGAGAAAACCTTACACGTCGCTTATACTTTTACCGACACAAAGCTAAATGTCGAGTTCTTTTACAAGGGCACAACCACTCCCGTTAGTTCTTTTACTAGGGTACAACAACTCCCAACACTCTTTGTATTTTGAGGACTAAAATACTAACCACTCACTTCAGAATATACACAAATAAATGACATGTAAACAATAAGAGTTTACACAATACTAAGCTAACAAGTCTTGCAACGTTGTGTTGGAAACTTGTAACTTTTGATGACCTTGTGAGCTTCTTTGCTACAAAAGGAAACTTCACATTTACAATGTTAAGAGGTTAGAAGAAAAGATGAGTGTGTGTGTAAAATATGATCTCAAGAGGTTAGCCAAAAATCAAGTTATGGCTTGGTATTTATAGCACATCATTCTGCATGCTCGGCGGATTAGGCGGAACCCTCAGATGGGTTCCGCCCGTGTACCCCCAGGGTACCGCCGGGTCTGCAGTAGGTTTTTGCAATAACTCTTCAAACCAAACAAGGTCTTGTCTCATAACTCCTAGCAACCAAACAATGTCACATCACTTAAAAACAAATCAAATACAAAGCTTGCAAGCAACAACAAAGTTAGTCAAACACATTTCTTTCCATAAATGCATAATGACAAAACTTGCCATAAATGTGATGTGACTATTTCTAATTTAAGAAATAAACTTGTGTTGTGTTTTATGAAATGTAAAATGTAGCAAAAGTCTAGTTTATGCAAGTCTTAAAAACTAAGATTATGTTTTGCTTAAAAACTAAAGTTTACATTTTGTCGTTAACAAAATTTAGCGAAGATTGTAAAATATAAATAACGTTTTTAGGCGATATTTGTATTAACAGAAGTGTCTCAATCAAATTTACTTTTCAAGTTCAATTCCTTCTAGGTGCAAATAGCTTTGAAGTGGTCGTGTCAAAATCTTGAAAAAAGAGGGTTTTACCTGAGTTGACTCTGTGTGACAGTGAGTTCAAACCCCGTGAATTAAGCGCCCAAAATATCAGAAACCATGGTTACCAACAAAAAAATTACTTCCCATCGATTAATGTATTTCATATAGATGGAAGTTGTACAAAAATAATAATCCATATTTTTTAGTCTCATTATATTCAATTTTGCTAGATTAAAGTTACACGTGTTTTGAACATAGTAATTTGTTAAGAGAATTGATAGTATTGGTTCAAACTGATATCAGGTCAACCAACCAGTTAGAAAGTCATTTGCAATTAGCAATTGTGTTTTAAATTTTAGAATCATTTATGTAGAGAATTTAAGGAAAAATATGGCCTAATAGTAAAAAAGTTTTACCACTATTCTTATTTAGTCACTCAAACTTTATATTAACTTCAAAAATCATTCTAATTTTGATAGTATTTCATTGTTGTGTATATAAAAGAAATACATTGTTTGATTGTACCTTAAAAATCATTTACATAGAGAATTTAAGGAAAAATTATTCAAGCTCGATTGTTAAAGTTTATATATTTTTTTATTTTAGTTTTGTTCACTTGATTATTTTTAATTTTTTATGTTCTAGACGGTAGCATCATAGATTCACTTGATTGCTAAAGTCTTTTTATACTTGGTTCGAGTGTTGTCAAGGGAAAAATGATTTTCTGATTGACAATTACAATCAATTCTATGAATATACTATACTGATTTTGTCAATGGAACACCTATAAAAACCTTTATTCATGAAATGTAATATCACCATTCATATGCATATGACATGTCTATCGATACTTTGCTTCCTTCCTATCAACAGCCAAATGGCTATTAGGTTTGATAATGGTTTCATCTTGGATCTCAGTGTTGTAAGTGACAATATTATATTACATGGTCGTATTGTTAGGACTTGGATGCAACCGTTGCACAGTAAACCCAAAATAATCATAATGGACGATAGGTATCACATAAATAACTCATCATCCGTTTCCAATCCAAAAATTATATAATTTTCTCTATATTTATCCACCTATTTGATTATTAGTTGTCAAATATTTTTCTGAGTATGTGTATTTCTTAATTTTGTTAGGGCGCCAAGATGGAAGCTACAGTTAGGATGGGTCTGCCATGTGTTCAAACAACAATTGAAGAAAGGTGATGCGGTTGTGTTGCGGATATACAATTTGGGTCAAATCCTATCTTCGCATTGAATTGTGTCTAACCCAATAAGACTAAACTTTAATAGAAAGACCCACTTCACTGAGTGTGGTTATTTCCAAGGATCCGTTCACGGCTTTGACTTCAATCCCTTTAAAGAGATTTTGTAATGTGAAACTAAAGCCTTAGGCCAATTTATTAAATATGAAACTTTAAATTTTTGTAGGATGATGCTTAAAAGTGTATATTTTTTCTTAGATGTCATAGGGCAAGTAATTGAGTCTCTAAAATTGGTTATTCACGATGAAATGGTAAACCAGAGAAAAGGAAAACTCTCAAGCTTATCAAGCTTGAGTAAGTCCATTAATTTATTTTTGAAAATATGTAGCCTCTGTTAAACCAAGTGGTAGTTTCATGAACTTTCTTGGCGATCTAACAACACAATATGATTCTGCGCCATTAAAAACCAAAGCTTAGATAATATTCTGTTGGAAACTAATCTATACATGGTGTGGACTAAACTATTTAAATCTTTTTCGAAATTCATATAAACGAATCTCTCTTAAACCCCTGAATATATTATCCAGTGACTTAAATATGTGGGACAATCTCTCTGGCAATCGGTTTGTATTTTCCACGACCTGTTCTTGAACATTGCCAGCTATATGTTTCTGTCCCTCGCATTAGGTGAAAAAAAAGGGTTGGAGATGGTTATTCGTGACTGAAGACGGAAAACTCACTAGTATCACCACCAACGTGGTCTACAAAGAAGTGCTACATAATTTGCGATCACATCTACATGTACAAGTATCTCGGGTTAGTAGAAATAAAGGATTGAAAATGTTTATTTTCTTTTTTTTAGATTATTTGACTATTTGTTTCATATAGCGTATGTTTCATTATTACCAACTGCATACTTTACGTTTGTCTTCCGAGATGTGATTCTTTCTTAGTTATAACTTTATAATATGCAACGTCATTCACTAGTTTTTGATGTTTCTTAAAAATACCCGTGAATTTCACGGGTCTTTTAACTAGTTAAGTTATAAAATTTAATTATTTTTTCATGATTCATTGTTTTTGGGTAATCTTGAATCTAATTTGGTTCTTGCACTTTGATTTTTGTTTGGCTGAATTTACAACAACTTTGTTGTTTCGCTCTGCTGACAAAGGGTTTAAATACATAATTTGCACTTTTCTTTCAATGAATTAACAGTTTTTGTCAACGTTTGCATTAAATTTTGCACAAGTTTTTTTTGCATACCAATTAAGTAGGAGAAATTATAGTATGACTTAGCCAAACGAATATAGTAATGTCGTAATGGGATAGAATGCCTTGCTCCTTTCCTTAATCACTTAATTGATCGAGTCAAACAACGCGTAAAACATCGAAGGAAAGACGTAATGTGGATAAGTAAGAAATTGTATTAACTAAAGGTGCTATTTAATCGACAGATAGAGGATATGTTTGGCGAAAGTAACTGTTGCTGGAACTGGAGATGGTGCTGGTGCTGAAGCTTATAAAAAGAGATTATTTTTATAAGCTACATGAAGTAACCTTTGATTTTAAGAGATTATGAAATATTATTTTTTTTAGAATCTCTTATAAGTTATGTTTGCCAAACAAATATTATGTTTTAAGTAGCTTATTTTTTGAAAAAATAAGCATAATATTTCAACAATCTTTTGTGCCAAACATAGCTAGATAGTGATGTAAATAAGCAAGAAATGGTATTATACGAGTACCCGATAATAACGAAAAGTTTATAGCAACAAATAACTATATCTTTTGGTTAATTGTTTCGAGTAACATTTATGCATTCAGCATAAAATAATCAAAATGTAATTAATTAAATTTGGTTGAACATACGATGATTCAACTGAAAATGAAACATGACAACAATTAGTTGAAATGTTTATTTTCTTCTATAAAAGAGTAATAGGTTTTTTTTTTTTTTTTTTTTTTTTTTTTTTTTACAGATAATGTTTTACATATACAGTATGTATTAAATGTGATTGACAAATTTTTTAGTGACAGTTATAAGACACCATATTAAAAGAATAAATCAAACTATGTCTTGTGAGAAAATAATAATAAAACGGTATTTTAGGTATAACACATTACTGACTTTTAAATTTGAAGTTTTAAAGAATATTATTCACTTTTTATATGTAGTACATATAGAGTAAACGTGTGTATTTTTCTTTTATATTGATAAAAATCTAAAGATTAGCAAATATTAAAAATTTGTTATTTAAAAAGTTGACGGTTTAAAAGTAGTATAGATTGATATTTATAAAGCAATTGTGTGACTAAAATTTGTTTTGAAACGGAAAGTCAAATAGAAAAAGAGTTTTTGTAATTGTCAAGAGTTTTTTCGTCCTTTTTGTAAGTCTCACACCTAAAGTAATAGAAAAAGAGTTTTTGTAATTGTCAAGAGTTTTTTCGTCCTTTTTGTAAGTCTCACACCTAAAGTATCGAGTGGAGTCTAGTTATTGTTGTTTTATTATTTCCTAATAAACATGCCTAAAACTAAAACTACAAATCTGATTACACCTCTATAATAATTGTTATTATTAATTTTGATTTATATTTTTCCACTTAACCTTTATTTCCTGTCATCTCCAAAGAGTCTCCATCACATCTCCTCAAACCCTAGAACACCATTATCATGGACACAGCCGTCGAAATATCTCATAGCATCAAACTTTTTTTTTCCCTATAATTTTCTTATTATTTTGTATTTAATAATCTTATTTTCAAGATACATGTTTAGATGCCTACAAAATTTTAATACTTCAATTCACTGTGATCGTATAAATAAGAATTAAAAATCATGTATATGATGTGAAGAACGCGATGGGTTTCAATAAATTTAAATGGTGCATAAAGTCTTTTGTTGTTGTTGTGGGTTTTGCATCTATTATTTTTGTCAAAATATTTTGTATGAAATCAGATTGACGTTGTTACATTGGATGATAATGATAAGAGTATCAGAGATTATCTTTTATTGTAAACTTTGTTTATGAAGGGCAGAAGATAGACACCGGTAGAAAAAATAGACACCGGAGGTAAACAAAAAGATACGAGAATGAGAAATCAAAAGAAGGTGAAAATTAAAGTTAGGAAAATATTATGAAGGGCAAATCTGTATTAACACTAATAAATAACTGCACTCTTAGATTAATAACAAGTGTAATTATATTATGGTTAGGCACATTAGTAGATCCAATTAGTAGGCTTAAATATCAAAACTCGTAGTTTTTAGCTTTTAGTGCCTTACTAGAAACTTTTATTATTAATGTTATTCAACCCTTCAAAAAAAGTAAATACATTTGCGGTTTTAAAATCATAAGTTTACCGTATTAAATAACCGATCAAGTGTGACGTAGCATTAAAAGTGACTATATTTATTATACACAATCATGGTAATACAAGTCACAAAAGAAAATATATCATCACACGCAAACATAAACAAGGAATAAACACAAAGCCACAACATAAACATCAAAACAAACAATAACATAAAGCAAGTATAAACGTAAAACAATAAGTAAAAGAAAGCGCAAATGGGACATGATTATTTATAGTGGTTCGGTCACGAAGCTCCTCTCCGCCTTACTCCACTTCTTGAGTTTCCGACTTGAGAGATACTTCAGTAAGTCAATAAGCTCCCTTCGTCGCGGAAAAAACCTTACAACGTCGCTTACAGTATTTACCGATACTGATGAGGCGAAAAGTGAACCACTTTTAAGGGGTCATTTAAGCCCGAATTCGAGATTATTTGATCAAATGTTGTCCTAAATCGTTTCTTTTGTCATTTTAGGTACTTTTGGAGAGAAATCTGGAAAAGGAAGCATTTTAGACGTTTTTGGAGAATAAAAGTGAAGAAAATGGCAAAGTCTTAATTTTCCTTGTTGGGAACAGTACCTGACGGCGTCAAGAGCTTCTACATGACGGCGTCAAGAGTAACAAAAGAGGTGGATGTGGACAATACACGTGACGATCCAGAGAGTTTTGTGCATAGGAGAATGCGGCGTCACCCAAGGACGTCATGGTCCAAGTATTAGTGACGGCCCAGAAGAAATTTACACATGACGGCGTCACAAGTGGATCTAGGCAATACGATTTCATTATAGGCGGCGAGTTGACGGCGTCACAACCCAATACATGACGCCGTCACCCATTGTAATCTATATATAGTTTTCCAAATTTCATTCATTAGTGTGCAACTTTGAGGAAAAAACCCTAGGTCGAATTTTCCAGCTTTTTCAAGGGTTTCAATTCTTTGAATCTTTCATGTTCAATTTGAGATAAGTACTCTTTCAATTCATTCAATATGTCTATGTGTTGTTTGAATATATCTTACGCTTGTCTTCAATTTAACATGCTCGGCGATTTCTTTTGTGTTTGCTTAGATGTAGTGAAACCTAGATGTTAATTATGGGTTTATTGTTTGTTTATAGTTGTTACGGATGATTGTATTCGATGTTAGGCTTAAAAAAACTGGAAGATTTCCATTGGTAACTTGCTTGAACGTCTTAAGAAACATGATCGGAGGTGTACTACGATTTTTGGTTGTATTTAATGCGTAGGAGAATTCTAATGATCCCATGTTAGGAGCTTCTATCGGCTCGACATAAGAGTGAAGTAGGATCCTATAGAGTTAGGGAATATTGTACACGGCCCTACGACTAGTATTAAGGAATATGACCCGTCATCCATGCAATTGTAACAAGCTATCAACCTGTAAAAGATATCTAGGGAGTAATGAAATCTAAGTGAACACAACTTTCCTCATTATTGTTACACCACATTAGTATAATTAGATTAATTTTCATTTATGTTATTTTATTTTGATTGCATCTTTATTCATTTGAGTTAGTTGGCTAGCAACTAATTCCGTCCATTTTTTCAAAACCCGATATTTTAATTGCTTTTATAAAATATAAAATTACAAAAGGAATCATCCCTCACCTCTAGACTTAGTTTAGGAGACTTTCTAGTCCTAGCTACATTATTCCTGAGTTGAACGATCAATCCCCCGGTACTTGTCACTATACTATACTACAACGATCAGTTACACTGCCTGGTGAGAGTTGTAAGCTTCTCGAGATCTCTCGAGAGGTAAAGCCTGGTGCGATTCCCACGTATCAGATACTAAGCTAGATATCGAGTCCTTCTTCGGGCTGACAAAACCCGTTATGTTTTATGACCCAACATAATAAATAATAAAAAAGTTTATGAAAAAACTCAGGCATAAGTTGTACTTATATTACAATTTATAAAATATTAAAGATGACCAAATTTTTATAAGCCAATATACTAAACTAAAATTTTACGATAAATTTAATGTATACGTACATTCGCGTACACTTATAAACCAAAAAATGTTGTTTATTTAAATGAAGTATAAATTGTAAAAAAGAAATGTCATATTTAGTGGCATCTAAAGAAAAACAATCTATACTACATTATAAAGCATGAGACTTCTTATAAAAGAAAGTTTTAAAACTTTAAGACAAAAAATATTACTATGAATTTTATTTTTTATTTTATTTATTTATTTATTTATTTATTTTGAAAACTAATATAAAATTTAAAAATTTAAGTTTCTTTTAAACAATATAGTAACTTGCTCAAATAATGATATATTTCAATAGAAGTGTTTATAAGAAAAGCTTACTAAACTTATAACCACAAATATAATGCTAAATTTGAAAAATAAAAATGATAACGATTTACATTATTAATAATTTAGACATTTTATTTTTGAAAAAACATAAATCTACTACGTTATAAAGTTTTTGAGATATGCTAAATAAAAAACGTTTAAAACAAAAAATATTTACTCGCTACAAAAATAGTAACTGAGTACCTACCGCGGGATTACGCGAGTATGTAATATAAGCACATGCGTAATAACGTAAATAGAAGGCAGTTCAAATAAAATAATAATACTACGTAATAAATAACGTAAATAGAAGACAAATAAATACATGTTGGGCTGGAGTATGTGGGCCAAGGTTACGAGACGCGTCTTCCTTTTGAATTCTATGTTGATTTTAGAAACCATAAAGAGAATGTTTTCATGTATGTGAAAGTCAACATGAATGTACATTTTTCCCCCTATTCATACTTATTATAATTTAAATTCTATCATTTAATGATTAGCTTCCATTTAAAAAATATAAAATTTAATGATGATTAGTATCAAACGAGTAATTTGGCTGTTGCGTGTTGCGGACAGCCAATTAAAGATTGATATTCGTTTAGAACAAAAGTGAGAACATAGTCTGCAATGCAATACATGTCTGACTAGTAACCGATGTAAGACACATTTAAACCAGAGCTAAGCATAACATGACATACTTGATATTTGAAATCTTTTCATGCTAGTAATTGATGGGCGAATCTGTTTTGGTTGTAAAACATGAATGTCTAAAACACCAAACAATCAATATCTTAAACAAAAATTTTTGGTGCAAACTCAAGAGTCAAGAGAGTATGCCAAATACAAATTATCATAAGAAAAGGCTTCAGTGTCACCTCCTTCATCCCGCTATCCATTTTCATCTTTTTCAACTTCCTCTAATCTCCTAACTGCTCGTTTCTAATAATTAAACATATCAATCTATGGTGATATGTTTAATTAATCGTTGGTTGCATTTTCTTACACGTTATGGTACAAAATCACTCGAAAATGCAAGCTTTGTCATGTTTTTTTGATGCTATCACATAAAGTAACTAGTATGTAATCCAGATTTTATTATTATTATTATTTTGTTTAACCAAAAACGAAAAGAACTGGATAGGTACCGATTTTTTGGTACGGTTCCGGGTTCAGTACGAACCTGTTATTGTGCTCATCCCTATATATAAACTATTCATATTATTTGATAGAGTAGTTATTAACATGCATACCTAAGAAAGATCATCATACACTTGGCAATATCAGTGGTAAGTTTGAGGAGAGATAAATTATGCAATACATATGCTCAACAATGATTGAATTAGGCACATATAGTATGCACACGAGTTAGTCATCTCCCTATTTGATATAACCGTAAACCGTGTGACTCGAGTTACTGGAATAGGTAGTGGAAACGAGTTCAATTAGATTACTACATTTCCAGTTTTGAGACATTGGAAATGTAGTAATTGTATTTTTTTGATCTTGTACAACTAACACACGCGGACGCAAATAACTGATTTAATGAAATATCTACCTGTTCATGTATTAATTAACTTTTGAACTGCTTATTAGAAGTTCCAGGCTTGAGTCGTTAAATTAGAATTTGACTTATTTTGAGTGTCATGCAGTTTGGAAGCGTATGTTGATTTTTATCTCCTTTGTAGCAATTTTTGACTTGCATTAAGTCCATTTTTACTCGCAGTTTATCTATTGTCGTATTACATCAACTTCCTCTTCTCGTTGGCTTTTGTCATTCATTGTTGTGGACTTGTTGTGTCCAATGTTTGGCCGACTAGGTCTATGCGGACTTAGGCATAGTCACATACGTTAGAACAATACAAAATAGATTGTTTATTTATTTCTATTATTATTATTATTATTATTATTATTATTATTATTATTATTATTATTATTATTATTATTATTATTATTATTATTATTATTAAGGTAACGATGATGTCTGACTTTTTGGCCGACTAATACACGAGGTTTGAACCCACCGTCACACAGGCTCAAATCAGGTAAAGCAGGGCCGTCACCCTTAAACATGTAGTATTAAGTTAATTTGAGACAAGAAAACTTGTTATAATCTAAAATGTTAAAAGGCTAACAAAGTATTTTTTTATCTACTCCAAAGTCCAAATATGTAATTAAAAAAATAAAAAATAAAAATTCAAATATAAAATCCCAAATGAGAGCAGATTACTTCTTAAAATATTTCAAATTTTAGAATTCGGAGTTAATGAGAATTCAAAATTTTCGGTTTAACAACAATATATTCACTTTTAGTTCTAAAGAACCGCTTCATTGGTACATCAGAAATAAACCAAATAAAATGGGCTTTGAAATTGGGCTAACTACCATACATATAACCTGAATACCTGATACATATAACCTGATTACCTGAGTATACAATATTTATTGTAGGCCCCTCAAGTATTTTGGGCCTTGTGCAGTTGCACAGCCTGTGCAAGCCCAGATCCGGCCATGAGGTAAAGTCTTTCTTTTCAGGAAGTTGACATGACCACTTCAAGGTTATTTGCACGTAGCAGGAATTGAACTTAAGACCTCACACATTTTAGAGTAATAGTCACAAGTTCTTTTGCCCCTAGGCCATTCTTGTTTTTTGCTTGGACATTATTAGGGGAAATGAGGATAGGTTATACAAAAGCTTAGTTATGTTCTTAATCTTTTTCATATCTATCCATGGACTTTGAGCTGTAGTCTTGCTTGGTGACACTAGTGAGTTTATTCATGTTTCTAGAGCTGGTTAACAAAATATTATTGTTTTTTTAATTCCTTTTGCTTTTGTTTTGGTGTCAGTTTCAGTATTAAGAGTATTATAGGTTCAAAGAACACAAATCAAGACGATATAAGCACAGTACCAAAGTCCAAAGATTATGAACAGGGGCGGTGCTGAGACGTCAAAAAAATATTAGGTCCGACACGAAAAGAAAAAAGTGTCCCTATATTATAATATCCATATATCATAATCAAATACGAAAAGATAAAAATACGAACAAAAATCATTCTTGCAACAAAGTATTACTTCTACAAAATAAAATATATTTAAGTAAACCGTGCGGTTCTTCTCGCGTTTTTTGAGGCAAAGTCTTCGATCAACAATTCATAATTCGTGTTCTCCAACATATCGCTCTCCACAGGGCCGTCTCATGGATTTCGGTGGCCCCGTGCCACACCACAAAGAAGCCATTAAAAACACATACAAAATAAACATATATCACTAGTGCGTGAACTAATTAAACTCAAGCCTCATGTTGTGTATATACATATATATTAAAGTGCATAGAATTTTGTGGCCCTCGTTAAGCGGTGGCCCTGTGCAATGGCACCTCTTGCACTCCCTTAAAGTCGGCCCTGGCTCTCCATAGAAATCTTTGCTAATCCATTCAGTCTATATATCTTGGGACATTGTAGATCTTAAGTATGACTTCAACAACTTGGGTTGGGCCTAGCACATATAATGGTTTAAAAAAATTTAGTGCCCCTTAGTGGGTTGGGCCCGACTCGGTTGCTGATGGTGCGCCGGCCCAAAACCGTCCATGATTATGAACCTACATAAAGGCAACCCTGACCCGTTGAAGAGCTCAATGATGCAGAGAGAGAGAGAGAGAGAGAGCGAGCAAATAAAGAAGTGGAGCAACAAGGCATTATGATCCTGAACTTGCCAACAAAAAGCGAGAAAAAGGTAAAATTCTTGATCAAATACAGGTCTCCTTTACCGTTCCTTTTCAATTTAAATAATGGGAGGTGATTTGCACACTCAAGAAAATGATTGGGACACTCCAATTAATTGTGTTTGGACATTTATACCCTCACATGGGTGAAAGTGTAAGGGTAACTGTGAGGGTATAAGTGACCAAACACAATTAATTAGAGTGTCCTAATCATTTTCTTGAGTGTGCAAATCATCTCCCTTAAATAATGTTGTATTTTCAAAACTATATCATGCAATTAGTATTTAGAAGAGTGTTGATACAAAAGTTAGGCGTACCTGGTTATGGGCTTAGGCTCTCGTACCAATTCACTTCTTAGCACTTGTAACCTGCGTACTAAGAAAATAAAACAACACCGTTAGGCTTATCGAGGGATTGTCTCCCCCGATTAGACTCCGGCGTGAGAGTAAGTAATCGATTTAGGGTTCTCTTAAAGAGTTAGGGTTTGTATGTCGTACCTTGAATGAGAATCGTATGATTCTATATATAGGAGTTGAAACCGTGTAGGTTTCTTGCTCCTTACTCTTCGCACGCATAGTGTTTATCCGAGGTAAGGATATCTATTCCACGAATAGATAATCCTTATCGTGTACCCGGTGGGTTTGATTGGGCATTGGGCTTTGTGAGCCCAAGGCATTAATACTGCGGCCCATACCATTGTCATGGTGGTCCACTCGTGGTGGACTTAGACGCAAGTAATGTTTATCATTTGGGCTTGTGGCCCAAATGTAGACTATACGTTATCATGTCCCCCCAGTCTAGTGTGCGCAGCTCGTAGCCGCGGATACTAGACTTAATATTATCAGCGGTAAGCGTGGCGGGAAATGAAGGAAATATTACCGCCTATTTCCTAAGTGCAATGCACCTAGTCCTAGGTATTTCAAACGGATACCTCGAAAAATGGGGGTAGTGTCCACGTGACCCTCGTGAATCGGGAAAAAGTGTATGTATCGGTTCAGTTTCAGCCATACGTTATTGTGAGTGGGATCCACGTGGAGTTAATCTAGGGTTTTTACCACTCCCTATATAAGAGTGACCGCCCCACTTTTCACAATCACACAGTAAAACACACACATTCTTCACTCCTTCCCCTTTCTTGAAAGCTTATTGCAAAGAAAATATTCATTTTCGTAAGTAATTTTTTGTGCGTTTCACTCGTAAATTAATGAAGATGGTTGCTCAGTTAGAAAACTTTCGCTCTGCGATGTCTAATGAGGATGTTATTCAGTTTTCGTTTGACTTCTTCGTGCCTTTGGATGTCCATCCAGAGGCGCCAGAAGTGGACGCGTGTATAGCCGATTTCCCCGAAGGGAAAATAGGGCTTTACACGAAATTTTTTGAGTATGCGAATCATCGTGTACCCATATCTATCTTCTTGAGCGATTTGCTCAATCACTATCGCCTTCACATCTCTCAGTTGCACTGTATTGGTGCGGCTAAGGTGTCGAATTTTGAAGTAAACTGCCGTTTACTTGCGATAGACCCGACCGTGGACTTGTTCCGCTCCTTTTACCACACAACGTGGTCGAATGGTTGGGTTTCTTTTGCGAAGCGCCAGGGGGCGCTGCAATGTTACACCGAGAAAGTAGATGCCCTAAAAAATTGGAGAGAATACTTCTTCTGGGTTGACGATGTAGTTTTTCCCTCTGGCTATGAGTTTTATACTCAGAGTACATTGCCAAGGGATGGGTGCCCCGCACCCGGATCCTACAGGCTTGCTGACGCGCAGATTCTAGATGCCAATCGACTGGCCATTAACCCCTATCCAGAGGAGTTTTTGGTACACGTGGGGTTGAGACGCGCTTATTTTGGTGCTGCGGATGAGGTTCCTACTTTCTTGAGTAAGGATGGCCGGGGTGGGTGTTCATCCCTTATACTTCATGCTTTGTAAGTATTTTATTCTTGTATTCGCGCCTTTAATAACTAATCCCTTTTTCTTTTTCTTTTTTTTTTTTTTTTTTTTTTGATTTATTGATGCGCGCAGAGATGGATCTGTTCGCGGTGGTCAAGCTGGACAGGCCGAAGCAGGTGACCATAGGGGTGCGTCCTCTGAGGGAAGGAGAGCAGCCCCTGCTGGAGGCGACAGAGGGGCATTTGACCGTCCTTCCTGATGCGGTCCCTGAGGACACGCCACCACTTCAGGTGACGCCTGTCCAGAGTGTGCCGCCTGATGCGGAGGTGGCGCCCACTGTGGAGGTGGTACCAAATGTGGAAGTGGCGCATGAGGAGGCGCGATCAGGGTCGTCCGACAGCATCAAGATCCTGAAACCTGAAGAGGTGTTGAGGGAGGAGGTTGCGCAGAATATGAAGCGCAAGGGAGAAGCTGGAGCCAGTGGCACCAGGAAGAGGCGTCGACACGTCATCAGGGACGCGGAGTCGAATGCGGAAGAGACATCTACTTCTGGTGCACGGTTAAAGGTTGATGATGTTTCTCCATTTCTGTAAGTTTGCATTTTTATCATCCTTCTCCCCTTTTTTGTTTTATCATATTACTTGTTGTAATATTTATTAACTGTTTTTTGTTGCGTAGGGATGATGCTGCGAAGGATGATGGGGTCTTCGTTGATGAGGTTTCCTCTCCGCAGAATAAAAACAGGGAGGGGAAGACCAAGGTTGCTGATGGTGGTGAGGCGCAGCAGCTAATGGATGAGCTGGCTGCGACCATTGCGCGCCAAGCTGAGCTGGTGGCTCAGCTGAAAGGGAAGTACGTTGGCGAGAGGAGTGTTCTTGCCCCAAAGGAGGAGGAGTTGGCGACCCTCTGTGCGCAGTTGGCTAATGTGCAAGTGGAGCTGGAGGCCTCGAGGGCGTATGCTGAAAAGATTGCTGAGGATAAGGTGAGTATGTTGGCCGACCTTAGGTATGCGAGGGCGAAGCTTGAACAAATAAAGGCTAAAACTTCCTGGTCGGTGTCTTATCTTGAAGAGAAGAGGGCGGAGCATCATGCCAGCGTCCAGGAGTTTCAGGGGCGCATCGAGAAGGCGATTGCGATGCAGGAGGAAAAGCTGCGTGCCCTCAGTATAGAGTATGATGAGGAATTGTATCCCCATCTGATGTCCACTATAGCCGAGCGCAGGTATTTTCGTTTACTTGTTATTATAATTACTTTATCGCCGTGTTGCTTGATTACACAAATTGTCTTTGTGAATGCAGATGGTTGATTAGCCATGGGCTGCGCCTGGCAGCCTTGAGCACACTAGAGTCCGCTGAGGTAGTGGAAGCTTTTGGGAAGGTGGTGCACTGCGCGATTGCGCGTGGTCAATCGCAGGCCATGGAGGACCTTCATGAGGCCAAGCTGCTGGAGAAGGACTTGGCGGAAGTCCCTGGTTACAGCCCTACGGCCTATGATGAGCTGCTGCAGGCAATGGCGGGGCTGAAGGTTCTTGAGTTGCCGCACATAGGGAAGTTGGAGCGTGATCAAGATGACCCCATAGATGTGCTGATGGCGGGTTTGACTTTGCAGCGCCATCTTGGGGATAACGCGGAAGAGGAATCAGATTACTATCTGAAACCTGATGTCTCGCAGCTTCAAGTTCCCATGTTCGCGCGTCCTCGCGATATTCTCAAACCCTTTGCTATTGAGAGGGAGATTCCCTTGAAAGAAGTGCTAGAGCGACATGAGCAGAGGGTTGCTGTGAAGAAGGGTATCAAAGGCAAGGCCGTGATGTGTGGCATTGGTGCTGCACACCTTCCTAGATCAGATGGCGTGGCTGTAAGCATTCCGACCGTATCTATGTAGGATGCCATAACCTTGAGTAAGCTTAAGGAAGCGGGGAGTTCCGCCGCTCCAGAGGAGAGTCCTGAGCATCGCCATAGTATATAGTCTTTTTGTATATTTATGTATCTTTCCTTGTAATTTTTATTAATAAATGTGGAATAAGATACATTTTTGTTTTAAGTTCGTGACTTAAATATACTTGCATTGTTTGCTAAGTTTGAATTTTTAACTAAGTCTTTTAAGTGCGTGACTTTGAAGAATTATACTTGCATTGTTTGCGAAGTTTTATTATTTGACCAAGTGTCTTGGCTCGTTATATTGCTAAGCTCGTACGGTGTACTTGGTATATGCGCATCCGTCGTGGGGTGCGCACGCGAGACTTACCTCGACGTCTCGAGAGTAAGGCGCTTAGCAAGGATGCGTGATCCAATGTTGATGGGTTTGCAACCCTCTTATTCAACAAGTAAATTAGTAGGTTAACTTATCCTTTATGCCTTCGTGGGTCTTTAAGTGGTGCATGCACGCCATGTAGGCAGAGATATAAGATAAACAATATTGACATATATGCAATAAAGTAAAAATGCGCTATGGAGTTAGCTAGAAACCATAACATTTTATTAATGCTTGCAAGTTATTTAAAAAATAGAAAATACAATTCCTAGAAAGAAAAGAAAGACAAACACTCATTGGGCACCTCGTAGGATGCAAGGGTGTTTGTGTAAGGGCCGTAGCCTAAAAGTAACATTTTTTGAGATTGCAGATGTTCCAAGTGCCCGCTAGGTCGTGACCTTCCATATCGCGCAGTCTGTATGCGCCGTTGCCGAGCGCGTCTGTGACCTCGTAAGGTCCTTCCCATTTAGGTCCGAGCTTGCCTGTGTCTTCTGCGTGGCTCGCGTCATTGGCGCGGTAAACAAAGTCTCCTGGTCTGAATGAAGTGTGTTTGACTTTTGCATCATAATACTTCTTCATTTTTGCCTTAGCCTTTGCTTCGCGTATAGCTGCGCGTTCGCGTCTTTCTTCCAGTATGTCTAAGTCTATGCGCCGTTCCTCGTCATTTGTCGTGACGTTGACCTCTGCTGTGCGTATAGTTGGCATTCCTATCTCGGCTGGTATGACGGCTTCTGTTCCATAGACTACGGAAAATGGCGTGTCGCCAGTACTGGTTTTGATTGTTGTGCGATGCGCCCACAGGACATGTGAGAGCTCGTCTACCCACCTTCCTTTGTGTCTGTCAAGGCGCGCTTTTATTCCTTCGCCTAGACTGCGATTCGCGCGCTCAACTAGGCTATTGGTTTGTGGGTGTTTAACTGAAGCAAAGTGTTGTGTGATGTTCAATTGTGCGCACCAATCTTTGAATGGGTTATCACAGAATTGTTTTCCGTTGTCTGATATGATCGCGCCCGGCAGTCCAAAGCGACAGACAATGTTGTCCCAAACAAAGCATTTGACTTGGTTTCCCGTGATGTTCACCACCGCTTTTGCTTCGATCCACTTTGTAAAGTAGTCTATGGCCACGATGAGGAACTTTACTCCTCCAGCTGCGACAGGGAAAGGTCCTGCGATGTCAATACCCCATTTGTAAAATGGCCATGGTGAGGTAATTGGTGTTAGCTCTTGTTGTGGTCGGCGCGGAATTGGTCGATGTACTTGGCAATTGCTGCATTTTCTTATCAGATCGCGTGCATCACGATGCATTGTTGGCCAATAGTATCCTGACCTTAGAGCGCTTGCCACCACGGATCGTGGCCCTGAGTGCATACTACATGATCCAGCGTGAATTTCGCGGAGAACGTATTCTGCTTGAAGTGGTCCAACACATCTGAGCCATGGCTGTAAAAAAGACCGTCGGTAGAGTACATTGTCGCGTAGTTCAAATCGTTGCACTGCGCGGCGTATTCTTCGAGCGTCTTTATGATCTTGGGGTAGGACTCCCTTGCTAATAAATTTGATGATAGGTGTCATCCATGTAGGATCTTGTTCCACTATCACCGTTGATATCTCCCTCTCCAAGATTGACTTGTTTTTTAGGGTTTCCACCAATACCTGTTTTGAGAGGTGTGCGAAGCTTGTGGATGCGATCTTGCTGAGTGCGTCCGCCTTCTTGTTATCTCCTCTAGGCACCTGTTTTATTGTGAACCTATCAAAGTTTTTTTTATCAAAGATTTTGTCTTTTCCAGGTATTGGGTCATGTGTTCATCCTTGGCCTCATATTCACCTAGCACGTGGTTAGCGACCAGTCGCGAATCTACGTTTGCTTCTAGGTTGCGAACACCCATTTGAATTGCAATACGTAGTCCAGCGAGTAGGGCTTCGTATTCTGCCTCATTGTTTGTGGCTGTGAATTCAAAGCGTAGCGCATAGGTGAATTCCATACCTTCTGGATTTGTAAGAATAAGGCCTGCGCCTGATCCTTCTACACATGAAGATCCATCTGTGAACAGGATCCAGGGTTCCTGTAAATCTGTTTTAGCTGCAGATGTCGGGCTGTCGCTGTCTGGCTTTTCCACGATAAAATCAGCTAGGACTTGTCCTTTGATTGCAGTGCGCGGTCTGTATGAGATGTTATACTCACTTAACAGTACACTCCATTTTCGTAAGCGTCCTGATGCATCAGGCTTAGAGATAACTTGTTTGATTGGTTGATCAGTGATTACAACTATTGGATGCGCTTGAAAGTATCTGCGCAACCTTTTGGCTGCGAACACTAGAGCCAAGACCAGCTTCTCCATAGCGCTGTAGTTAGTCTCTGTTTTCTTTAGGGCTTTACTTACGAAATATATGGGTGTCTGGACGGAGTTCCTGTCTGTCAATAGAACGGCGCTGACTGCTCCATGGGTTGCCGATAAGTACATGATTAGTTCTTCCCCTGGTCGCGGTGCGACAAGTTTGGGAAGAGATGCCAGATGGTTTTTGAGTTGTTGGAAAGCTTCTTCCGCTTTGGTAGTCGAGCGAAAGTCTCCCTTTTTTGCACACTTCGTGAGTGTTTTAACGAGGGGAAGAGATTTGTCTGCTGACTTAGATAAGAAACGGTTTAGCCCCGCTAACTTTCCATTCAGTGATTGGACTTCTTTGAGTGTGCGCGGTGAGGGGAGATCAATAACGGCCTTTGTCTTTTCTGGGCAAGGCTTGATTCCATCGGGTTCTATCAGGTATCCAAGGAACATCCCTTCGGTCGCGCCAAAGGTGCACTTTTTTGGATTTAACTTCATGTTGATCCGCCCCAACGCTCGGAATGTTTCCTCGATGTCGCGCACCAATTCGTCCTCTGTATGGCTTTTTATGACAAGGTCGTCAACATAGACTTCCAAGTTGCGGCCTACTTGTTTTTCGAAGGCTATGTCCACCAGTCGTTGGTATGTCGCGCCTGCATTCTTCAGGCCAAAAGGCATTTTGGTGTAGCAGTATACTCCTTGACTGGTGTGGAAAGCTGTTTTTTCTTCATCTTCCACTGCCATCTGGATCTGATGATACCCTTTATATGCATCTAGGAAGCATTTGAAGGTGTATCCGCACAAGGACTCGACTTTCCAATCTATCTCTAGCAGTGGATAGCAGTCCTGCGGACATACTTTGTTGAGGTCCGTGAAGTCCACGCACATCCTCCAACTGCCATCGCTCTTCTTTACCATAACTGGGTTAGAAAGCCAGTCGTGATAGTATACTTCGCGCATGATGCTTGCGTCTACGAGCTTATGTACTTCTTCCAGAATAGCCTTTGCACGATCTGGGGCCTGGCCGCGCTTCTTTTGTCGTATTGGAGGGTATCCTTGTCGGATTTGTAGCTTATGTTCTGTGATAGAGCGCGGTACTCCCGTCATATGCTTTGGCTCCCATGCAAAGATGTCTAGGTTCTTTTGCAAGAGTGCGTATATAGCTGCTTTACCTTTGTCAGATAAAGATCCTCCAATCGAAACTTGTTGCTCCGGATAATCTGGGTGAATAGCGACTTTGAAATTTGGCCTTTTTTCCGTGCGCTGTTCTGGAATAGTCTCTACTTCAGTTGTTACTGCGATACATTCTCTTGGTGATACTGTTGTGTTATAGAGAGTGACAATTCCTCCTTCCACTGGGAATTTAAGCATTACGTGCGCTGTGGATGGTACCGCGCGCATGGATGATATTCCCAGTCTTCCAATGATACCATTATATGGTGAAGGAGACTTTATTACCATAAAGTTTATCCAAGTTGCGGTTGAGTGTTGTTCATCTCCTACGACCACCAACAAGCGTAACTGCCCCATGGGCCAAATCTTTTCTCCTGTGAATCCTGTTAATGACATTGTGGCTGGTATCAACTGACCTTGGATTTCAGGTCGCAGTCTCTTGAAACAGTGATCGTACAGGATGTCTGCGGATGCTCCTCCATCAATGTACATGCGGTGGATGTTATGTCCTCCTGTATGTATTTCAATGGTTAGAGGCTCCACGACTGCGTTGTCCGCAGCTATAGTAGGGAAGGATATCTCTTTTTCTGGAGAGAATTTTTGGCTGACTTTTTGTTTTATCCTGCGTTGCCATGATTGTATCATGTATATAGTGTCAGCTTTTTCTTTTGGGGGTTCTTTCCTACCCCCGTTTCTCTGTTTATCTTTTCCTTCCTTGATGTTCTTTACGAGGTGGTCCATCCTGCCTTCTCTAACTAGCTTTTCAATTAGCTGTTTTAGTTGGACGCACTCGTTAGTGGTATGGCCTTTTTGGCCGTGGTACTCGCAGTATCCACTACCTAGGCGCTTTTCTTCTGCAGTGCGCATTGGCGGTGGTTTTGGGAAGTTCGCACCTTCCGTTACAAATATTTCTCTCGGAGTCTTAGTGAGAGGAGTATATTTGTCGTTATCTCTTCCACTGCGGTAATTCCTGCTGCGGTTGTTATTCTGATCATTGGATTGTCTCCGCGGCTGTTCTTGTTGCCTATAGTTTGAATAACCTTTTTTGCTATCCGCAGCAGCTGCTTCTCCTTGTATAAAGGATCTAGTGCGCTTTGTTAACTCGTCAAAGGTTTGTGGAACTTTGTCGTTCAGCTTGCGGATGAGTTCTGGGTTATTGATCCCATTCATGAACCCTGAAATTTTTAGGATTTCAGGACATGCTTTAACTTGTATACACTCATCTTTGAAACGTTCCATAAAAGCGCTGGTTGATTCCCCTTGACGCTGTTTCACTCTTGCTAGCTCCACAGGGTTTTTAGCGCACTTCTTTCGCTGGATGAAGTTGAGGCGGAATGCTTTCCGTAGTTCCTCAAATCCACCAATGCTCCTACGTGGGAGTTTGCTAAACCATGTGCGCGCGTTTCCCACTAACGTGGAATTAAACATGTGGCACCACACAGGCTGTGGCCAATTTTCGATGGTTGCGGCTGATTCGAAAATTTTTAGGTGGTCGTCAGGATCACCTGTTCCATCGTATGTTTTCACATTAGCGGGCATGCGCCTGCGTTTGCGATCTGAGTAATCGCTGATGCGCCGTGTAAACGCATCAATTTTCTGGCGTCGCCATGGGAGGGACATATCTTCATTCTCTTCCTCGCGACGTCTTCCTCTTGACTTCCAGTGTCCTGTTTCTTTGTCCTCGTTGTCCGAGGAGTCGCTGGAAGAAGGGTAGTCTCTTTTTCGGCGCTTGCGCCGGCTTCTTTCAGAAGAAGAGCTTGAGGGATCTCTGCTTGGGGATCTTCTTCCCCCCCAATCTGTCTTGAACCCTCATACTCCCAGGTTTGGAAGATCCTTGGCTTGGCGAATGTTGAGGCCCTAGTCGATCTTGTATTCCCCGACTGCCAAGTCTGGAGTGGACATTGGTGCGCCTCTCGCTGTCTCCTGAGTATTGTGAATCAGATATCGTACCCAACCGATCATGGATAGTGGTACGTTCTGCGCGTCTTCCTCGTGGGTGACGCAATGGTGATGGTTCGCGTTCAGGACCAAAATTGAGTCGGGCTTGTAGACCCGCACTTGCTCTTCTTGTTGCTTCTTCTTGCATGAGGGCGGTTAATGTTTCATAATTTTGGGATACAAAGTTTCCCAAAGTTAGATCCTGTGCGTCCTCAGTTGTTGCAAGAATTTCTGCCTCAGTGTTAGGCGCCCTGTTCCGTTCAGGCGCGCCTGGCGGCGCAGTGTTGTTCACTGCGGGCGTAGCCTGATGAGGAGTGGTGAAGAGGGTGCGTTGGAGTTCCTCAACGCTTGGGACCACTGGTGTGACTTGAGTAGTTCTTGTAGGTAGTTCTACTGCTAGACGAGGTGGGGTTGTTCCTGCCGGTGTGCTGGTTGTCCCGGCGACTTGTCTGGAGGTTGGATCTTGTTGATTCTTCCTCTGATGGTCACGTTTTTCTGACTGCGGAGTCCGCTGGCTTGAATTCTTATGTTTCGTCATTCTAGTTTGTAGTAGAGTCCCACGGATGGCGCCACTTGTTGATACAAAAGTTAGGCGTACCTGGTTATGGGCTTAGGCTCTCATACCAATTCACTTCTTAGCACTTGTAACCTGCGTACTAAGAAAATAAAACAACACCGTTAGGCTTATCGAGGGATTGTCTCCCCCGATTAGACTCCGGCGTGAGAGTAAGTAATCGATTTAGGGTTCTCTTAAAGAGTTAGGGTTTGTATGTCGTACCTTGAATGAGAATCGTATGATTCTATATATAGGAGTTGAAACCGTGTAGGTTTCTTGCTCCTTACTCTTCGCACGTTTAGTGCTTATCCGAGGTAAGGATATCTATTCCACGAATAGATAATCCTTATCGTGTACCCGGTGGGTTTGATTGGGCATTGGGCTTTGTGAGCCCAAGGCATTAATACTGCGGCCCATACCATTGTCATGGTGGTCCACTCGTGGTGGACTTAGGCGCAAGTAATGTTTATCATTTGGGCTTGTGGCCCAAATGTAGACTATACGTTATCAAAGAGTGGAAGTACCCCGATGCCCTAATCATACACAAAATCTTCGAGAAAATAACCCCAAATATGTAAGGTTAATGATTTGTAGGTGATTCTTCATGTATATGGCAATGGATCAGCTTGCTCCATAAAACTAGGTACACTGCTAGAAGGTCTAAAGCATGCAGAGAAGTGCATTGAATTGAATTTGATCCTAAGGTCACAAAGGGGTACAGCGTACATCCAGAAAGGTGTGATCCAATTCTTAATGAAAGAATACAATAAAGCTCTGGAGACATACGAAGAAGGACTCAAATACAACACCCAAATCAAGAGTTGTTAGATGGCGTCAAGAGGTACACTTGAACATTTATTTCTTAACTCTTCTGAAATCTAATAACTGATCGATGTGATCGGATACAACTCTACCTTTGATCAGCTGTGTTCAGCCACTTATTGGACCTGTCCGTGTTAAAACTGAATTGAACCGAACATGTTTCCATTAACATGATTGATGAATATTACGAGTATGCTTTACAAAAACAAAGTACTTGATCCATCTTGAATGATTAAATTTTTATTAATCTTAAGAAACGATTTTTGTCCTGATTCATCTAACAGAAAGAAACCTTGTAGAAGTGAGAACCTGATATATATTGGCATCCAAGTTCTTCAATTTGTTATTATGTATACTTGTCGAAAAAAACATCCATTTTGACTTGGGAACATGTAGACAAAATTAAAATACTAGTATAATGTTGTTGCAGTTCAAAATTTTAATAACTTTGTTCATACTAATAATAATAATAATAATAATAATAATAATAATAATAATAATAATAATAATAATAGATTAATGTTTTAAACAAAGAATGGAGATTCCAATAATTTCTATCATAGTAAAGCACTAAAAGAGAAAAGAATGTTTGAACTTTAAATTTTATGTTTTCGAATTTTGCTATAAATCAACTTGTATAAATGAAAATGAACAAAAGCAAGTAACCAAAGAAGCAACGGAAAGGTAAATTAATTCCGAATGATATTTACATGTTACAACTGGTTGACAACTTAGGACAAAAATGAAAAAAAAAAAACAAGATATGGCAAGTATTAGCTAAAACTCAAGAGTTACAACCATCTCCTCCATGAACTACCATAACTACCACAACCACCAGCAGCGCAAATTCTACTTTGTACACTCTCAAATTCAGATATCCGGCACGGTACATGTATGCTACCACGATGATCAAACCCGTAAACTTTCTCAGCTTGTCTCAACAAATCACCAAATAATGGATGATTAAAATAAATAACCGGCACCAAAACTCTACGTGCATCATCCTCTTTTTCACCAAAATAAACCGCCAAATGCCCTCTAGGAACCGGCTTTTCATCACATGGGTTATCTTGCCCAAGCCTAACATAATTCGAGCCTGATCTAAGAAAACAAAGCTTTTTCATACTTCTTTTCAAACTCTGTCCAAACTTGCAAAACCTTGTTATAGCTTCTATTTTGCCATAACCAGGACGTGTTAGTTTTTCATGAACAGCGCATTTGATCACTTTAACGAGCTTAAGTCGAATTCTGAAACCGCAAACTTGTTTCTTAGCCATGACAACTGATATATTTGAAATGGGAAGTGATTAAAATTTGTGATAGCTAGACACACAAAATAAATGAAATTATGGAGAGTACTATAGTTGTATTCTTCAAGATTTTTATGTAAGGTGTTAATGTTGATGAGCTTATATAAGGTTAAAAGGGGCTAATGGGATTATGTTTTTTTGAAAAGTGTTGCGTTTAGAATTTGAAAATGAGGTCAAAAGGTATGAGATTGAGTCACAAAGATGTGAATACAGGTCAGTGTTGATGTGGTATTTATATAAAGGTGTAGGTAGTGGAGTGAAAGAACAAGATTCTTAAATTTGTGTGTTTTTTAATGATCATTTTTGGTGTATAAAAAAGTATTGTGATTGTTGGGACGTAAGAGGAAGAAGGTACTTGTCGGCACACGGTCAGGTGGCTCATGTGGCATGCATATTTTTAGATAGAAAGTGACGAAATGGATAAAGTGATTATGAAAATTTTGATATTTATTTAATTAATTTTGTTTTGTTTTCTTTTGTATTTGCTAATATGTCATATTTTTATATAGGTAATGTAAATCAGTTGAGTTAGATGCATGAATCTTAGCTACATTTTCAGTAAAAAATTTGCTATAAAGTGGATGAGTAGAGGATTGGCTTTCGGTGGCTTTGTAAGGTTTGAATGAGTGTCAGGGTTAATGAAACCTCTGATCTTGACTACATTTCTAAATAATATAGCACCATGCCCTTAAACATTAGTGTAGACCACCATACCTCAGCTCACACTAAATGCTTAATGCAGGGCATATGAAGGCATCATCAATATAACCACATTGCACTTACTTCATCTCCTATTGAATAAACACTATTAACGAACCAAACTTTATCTCGACTCGAAGATCGTAAACTTCAAACTTGATATTAGCTCAGCATTCATGATGTAACATGAATCTTCGGTTGAAGAAGATTCAATAGCCAAAAAACAGTTAAGTACAACGAATGTGAGTGAATCCCACATCTTAACCCAAAACTAGGCGAAAACAACGGCACCGACTGCGCTTCAAATTTAAATTATCATAAAAATGACATGCTAATTAGACCTATACGATAAAGTTAAATTAATTTAAAAATAAGTGGCATCTTAGCTGGCATAAATTTCCCATCTAAAAGCATGTTGGATTTATTTTAAGAAATTACAGTAGTAAATAACCTAATATATACACAACCACACTTCTTGTAATTTAGAGATTCAAAAGATATTATTCTTTTATAAAAAACAAACATTTGATTGGAACATGGCTGCTAACATGATACTGCTAGTGTCTAGAACATAAAATTGAAGTATATAGCGTGTTACATAGATTATCAAACCAAACATTTGATTAAACTTTTGTATGTCATAATCTCTCGAATAAAAAGGTGTATAATTATATGTCGAGTAAAAACTCTTTGTAGAGGCATCGATAGCAAACGTGACTTTTCTATATCTCCAATATAGCTACATGTTGATTGAATGAGAACATCAAAATACCATTCGAAAGAGATAATCGACTGACTTTGTAAATCCTTGGACATATATAATTGCTAAATAATGAAATTCATATGATCTTGTACGAAAATACAAACAGAAAGACAAACCGAGTTTACCTCAACCTATGGGAAAACTAGTAAGAAATAGAGTACGTAGTACTCCATTATTAAGGAATATGTTTGTTTATAACCAAATTCTTAATTAATTATGATTACAAAACAAATTAGACAAAACATGTCAAATAGTTTATAGTAGTACAAAAACAACAAAATGCTGACAATGTTTTGCAATGGTTCTCACATACATAGATCTTGATTAGCGGATGCATGCCACTTGTACCAACCAGTACACATTTTTTTTAATGTTTGATTTGTACTATATAACGCTACTTCATCTTAAATTAAAGATGAGTTATCTTATTAGAACGGTGGCAGTGGGAGCGGTATGCTCATCGGCATGGAGCATACCGCCGGTGAACACCGCCGCCACCCCAGCGGTATGCTTCATCGGCAAGGCTCAGCGGCAAAAAATGATTCCACGGCATGGATTTAGTTCAGGAGAATGTACAAGTGTATATGCATTATGTATAAGCTTAATATATATGATGCTATGGATTTAGTTGGGAGGTATGAAAAAAGTATGGTTGCCACTAAAAAGAGGTTGGGAGGTATGAAAAAAGTAAGAATGAGGTGAAATGATATTATTGGTGGATTTGAGAGGTATGGATTATTTCGGAAGCATGACCGCCACCATCCTTATAACCCTCGACCCCTATGGTAGGGGTGAGCGTAATAAAGGTTGGGGCGGCTTTGATATTATTATTTATCAAGAGGTTTGTGTTTTAATATTATCTCATGTTGTGTGAGAAGCTTCTTAACTAGATAATTACATGTTTAAGTCTTATTTAAAACACGTGAGATAAATTTAGGATGTAAATGTTATGATATAGTTAAAATTGCCCTTTTTTTTAAAAAAAAAAAAAAAAAAAAATACACTGCTACTATTCATTGCATGAACGTTTGCTTAATTTAATCAAGAAACACTTGTAAACTCCCTGATAGATCTCAAGACGAAACATCATAGAAACCAATATGTTCTGATCCATTTTGTTGTGACATACACATCATTATCAAAACAAACGATGTGAATATTATAAACACACACACATGGATCTATATATGTTTATTTTATAAAAAATACTTGTTTAAGACATAAGAAACAAGGTTTTTGCAATTTAATCATGGCTGTTAGCGATGATCTAGGGCTAATTGTCTCTTTGTATTCATAAATAATTTATCATCATTTGGGAAAATTCTTCTATTAATATAAACGTTGATCTTATGTTTGCACACTACAACAATAATACCAATTGCAGTTATTGTTTTGGACATACACATGGAGTTATAAGTGTAAGACTGTGATGGAAAAATAAAACATGACAAAACAACAGAACACAACCACATACTGATTTAACGCAAACAAAACAACATAACACAACCAAACACTGATTTAACATTTTTGAGAAAAAATTACCAAAAATGTTGTATTTGACCTTTTAGTTAAAATATGTCGTATTTCGGATTAAAATCGAAAACAATCATGGCCCATGCCGCACCCAAAACACGCGACACGTGTAACACGACCAGTTTGATTCATTCAATTTTTTTTTTTTTTTTTTTTTAAATACGATTTTTTTCTTCAGAATAGACTTTTAAAATACGACCATTTTTGTGATTTTTCTTTTTTATATTTATTTATTTTATTATTATTATTTTTTATTTATTTTTATTATTATTTTTTTTATCACGGCTGACGTATACATGTAAAATGGATAACCTCAGTCACATCGATAAACATATACAAAATCCTACACTTCTAATAGTGAAATGATAAATTTGGTCAGACGTATAAACTTCAATAAATATATATCTATTTCTTTAAAGTATGAGAAAATAAACATCTTTGCAGTCTTTGAGTGTAATTGAGTAAGGGCCTATATAATGATAACAATTGTATATTCAAATTGCAGAATCTGTAATAATAATAATAATAATAATAATAATAATAATAATAATAATAATAAACGTTTCCTCCCTCTTCTGTGGGCGATCATGGCGACCCCTAGGGTTTCATCTTCATCCAACGACTTCATGTACATCTTGATCCCATCTCGTCATTGATTCAACATTCAGTTGGGTTTGGTTCGTTCGTGTGTGTTTCTTTTCTTTTTTTAGGTTTTCTGTTATATTACCATCGTAGGGTTGATCAATGGTACTGGGGTCTCTCATCTCGTATGATTCAACATGGACTGTGGTAATGTGATCGGATTCGCCTCGCTAAGGTTCCTATATTATCTTCTTCTCGTACTGTTTCCTTTTAGGGTTTCGTTTTGAAACCCGTTTCGGTTCGGTGTTTCGTAGTAGGTGTTTTGCTTCTCCAAAACATTGTAGGATTGTGTTTGATTCTCCCAAACAGGTGGTTGTTGTCTTAGTTTGGTTCTCCTCATTACAGGTTTCATTTGTTACAGTTTTGCTTTTACTGTTAGATACACATTGGGTTTCAGGGCTGCTACAGTTATCTCGCTTCTTAATAACAGTTGTGGGACATCTCCCATACTGTTTGTAAGGGTGTGTTTTGCTGTGTTGGTTTTTGGTTATTTCTTGTGGAGACTGGTGCTTTACGAGCAGTTTTGTGTGGTTCCCGTACTGTACTTTGTGGATCAGTAGCTTTAGTTTTGTAGTGCCGCGTAACAGGTTGGAGGGTAAGGGTTCAAAAACAGGTGTTGTTTATGTCGATACCATACTTAGTTCTGCGCTCTTCTCCTAGGTGATGTTACATTGGAACGGTTATGTGGATTCAGTTATGTTGTGGTTGTGATATTGTCTTCGGTTCCGCGAGTGGTTGTTGGTACTGTTACTTTACTGTTCTTGTTTTGGTTCTTTTCAGTGGGTTCCATACAAGGATTTGATACTGGTCCGTGGTTGTTTTTGGTTCCTACATGGCTAGCAATGTTGCCACTCGGATCTCTTGCCCTTTACATGGTTGTGAGGGATGTAGGAGTGGGAATGGTAAAGGGTTTACAAAGAAATACTTTATTGATCATTTGGGCACTTGCCATTTAAAAACTGATATTTTGAAGGATTCCTACAAAGCACGTGTTGCGAGTGATGAGGCGAAAAATGATCCGTTTTTAAGGGGTCATTTAAGCCCGGAATTGAATTTATTTGATCAAATATTGCCCTAAATCGTTCCTTTTGTGATTTTAGGTACTTTGGGAGAGAAATCTGGAAAAGGAAGCAATTCGGACGTTTTTGGAGCATAAAAGTAAAGAAAACGCCAAAGTCTTAATTTTCCATGCTGGGAACAGTAGGTGACAGCGTCAAGAGCAAAATCTTGACGGCGTCAAGAGCAAATTTCATGAATTTCCATGACGACCCAGAACAGATTTGACGGCGTCACGTAGGAAGGGCGTCAAGAGTAAAAGAGTCATGACGGCCTGGAAGTGTATAAGTCTTGACGGCGTCAGAAGTAGATCTAAGCAGTCCGAGAAGAGTTTTGGCGGCGAGGTGACGGCATCACAAGTTTATTCTTGACGCCGTCAAACCTATTTTTCTATATATATTTTTCTAATTTTCACACATTAGAGAGAGAAGTTTTGGAGAAACCCTAAGTACGATTTTGGTGTAACTTTACAGGTTTTTCAAGGGTTCCAACCCCTTGATACCTTGCATGTTTAATCAAGATAAGTGTTCTTCTAATTCAATCAATATGTCTATGTGTTGGTTGTCTATATCATGTTCTTATCTTAATTCTATCATGCTAGGCTAGATCCATCTTGTGTTTGCTTAGATCTAATGAAACCTAGATGTTAATTATGTGTTGATTACCTGTTTATTCTTGTTTTGGATGAGTGATTTATATGTTAGGCTTAAGAAAACTGGCGATTTCAGGCCGCCACCCCCTCCATACTTCTCCGGCCAATTTTAGTCCTTAAATCGCCTCTCTACCTCTGATTAAGGGGTATGCAATCGATTTCCTAGGATTATATTCTTTTGAAGGGGTGGTGTGTCCTATTTTTCTGCTCGATTTGGCCTTAACCCTAACTATTCTCTAAGTCGATCCTGATTATAGGGTATCGTTTTTCTTTAGGGTTTGGTCGTATTTTTTGCTGGTCCTTGGGCGATCAAAATCAAACCTTAACCGAATCTATCTCTTATATCTATTCGTTAGATGTAACTGATCGATTATTAGGGTATGTTGCATGGAACGATTCCCTTCTTTTAGGGTTTCATATTTTAATGGTTTTGCTCGCTGGTGTTGCTGCTGCACTTTATTGTCGATATCTTTTATTGTAAGTTGGGCTATTGTCCATTGTTTCATGATTGTCGATCTGGTGATCGTGTTTATCTTCTGTTGATGATGATTATTCGTGGATGTGGGTTAAGAGAGTGAGGGTGATGATGTCGGTGTGAGTTAGGGTTTTTTCATATACCGTAATTTTATGCTTGTTAGGGTTCTTTACCCTGGTGTAGTGCTTATCCGTGATACTGCTGCTATGTATGATCTTTGTTGTAGCTGCTGTTGATTGGTAATGCTGGAAGTATGGGTTCTTCTTGACGTGGAATCTATTTTGGTGATTGGATCGTAGGGGTGTGATGGTATTGGTCACACTTTGTGGCTGATTGGATGTCGTGCTCTTGCTGGGGTTCTTTTACTACCATGGACTGCATCGCGGTAAAGTAAGTGTCCTATGGGATTGAGGTGAGGGATTTCACCCTCATTCTACGTACTTCAACGTTTCGTGCTGCTGGGTGGTTGTGGGATGTTCGCATCTCAAGTTTTATTGTTATTATTCCTAGTTTGATGCTTTGTATTTAGCTAGGTTTGGTTTGTGTTTATGGCCTGTCATAAACACTTGTTTATCAAGCGCCTGTGCTTGAGGTTAATGTGGTACTTCAGCCACATTCCATTGTACTTAAACGTTTTTTTGGATAATATATTTACCGGGTCGTTGACCTTTTACCCAAAAAAAAAAAAAAACTGGCAGATCTCTACTTGGTAACATGCTTGAACGTCTTAAGAAACATGAACCGAGGCGCACTAGGTCTTTATTGGTTGTATTTAATGCATGAGCCACTGTTTACAATCCCGATAGTTGTGCTGGGCATGGTGTAGGAGGAGATAAGAGCTCATAGAATTGGGGAGTTATGTGTGCCATACGATCCGTCATCCATGCAATTATAACAAGTAATTAACGTGTAAAAGATGTCTAGGGAGTAGTGAAATCTAAGTAAACACATTTTCTCCAATTACTGCTCACAACTTTAGTTTAATTAGTTTATTTTCATTTTTAGTATTTTATTTTGATTGCATCTTAGTATTGGGTTAGTTGATTAGCAACTAATTCCGCCCAAATCCTTCAAACCCGAGATATTTACTTGCTTTCTAAAAAATATAAAAACACAAAAATAATCATCCCTCACCTTTAGAACTAGTATTTAGGCTTTCTAATCCTAGCGACACTATTCCTAAGCTGAACGATCAATCCCCCGGTACTTGTCATTATACTATACTACAACGATCAGGTACACTGCCTGGTGGGGGTTGTAAGCTTCTCGAGATCCCTCGAGAGGTAAAGCCTGTTGCGATTCCCACGCATCAACGAGTGACTTTTCCTTATTTTCTGCATTTGACCAGGCACTCCATCAGGCAGGCATATGGCTTTGTGGTGATTGTTTTTGCACCCACACTTTTAGTAAAAATTGTAAACATGTTGATGGTGTTGTGATTCCCGCACCAAGTTTTGATGAAGTTGCGATCTACGGTATCCCTATGTCGCTGATGAGTCGGTTGGTACTCTTACTACGGACGAGGCTATTGTTGAGGGGGCCAATTTTCTAATGCCCTCACTTAGTGTTGAGTCCACTTGTTTTGACATCAACCTCCTTAGTCGTGTTTTCTCGAAGAAGTTGCATACGGTTAAATGTATTCCACCTAGGTTGCGTCTTGGGTTTGCTAAGCTTTTTCGTAATGCGCTTGACAATGTCCTTGCGTGCCCGGGGGATTTGTCGGTGTGGGTGTAACTTCTTATTCTGCCGGGTTGTGTTTTGTCTACTTTCGTGCCTACTAACAGAGCTCAACGACGATCTGGTGAGAGAGAACGGTGTTAGTTTGAATATATTTCTCGTGCTATTCTTAGATAGAGGGATCCCGTAGACAGGCTTGGTTTGGTGTTGGATCATTTGGTTGAAGTAACTCCAATCGTCAGTAGGGTGAAGAAAAACAAAGACCATGATGAAGCAAACCGTGTTCAATGCAAAAGTAAATCAAGGGATGGGCATTTCACTGCGGCTATTAAGGTGCTCACGTCCTCCGGTGTTGCCCCACCTACTCCCGACACCCTGTATGAGCTAGAGGCCAAACACCCTTATGCCCCACCCCCGTCTTCATCTTCTTCTCCTCTTGGTGGGGATGCCCTTTCTGTTCATAAAGACTTGGTGTTGAACAGGATCCGCAGCTTCCCCAAAGGGACATCATGTGGTCGGGATGGGCTCAGAGCACAACATTTAATGGATATTTTGGGGGGCAATGCTTCTACTATTGCTGATGATCTGCTTGGATCTATTTCCGGGGTTGTCAACTTGTTTCTCAGTGGAAAGTGCCCTATGCAATTAGGGGAGTATATCGCTAGTGCCCCTTTGACTCCTTTGGTCAAGCCTGGTGATGGTATACGTCCTATTGCTGTTGGTACTATTTGGCGAAGGCTTGTTTCTAAGGTGGCTTCTTCTTCCATTTGTAACTCTATGAACACTTATTTACAGGACTTTCAATTTGGTGTTGGTGTTCTTGGTGGTTGTGAGGCTTTTCTCCATTCTGTGAATAGGCTCATTGAGTCTAAAGGTAACGAGGTTGGTCTTTCTATGCTTTTGGTGGATTTTAAGAATGCTTTTAATCTTATTGATAGGAGTGTGTTACTACAGGAAACTAGGGTGCGGTGCCCATCCATTGCTCCTTGGGTTGAGTTCTGCTATGCTCAACCTGCTAGGCTTTATTATGATGACTCAATTCTTTGGTCTTGTCAAGGGGTTCAACAAGGGGATCCGTTAGGTCCTTTATTGTTTGCTCTGGCTTTACACCCTTCGGTTCAGACTATTAATCGATCATGTGAGCTTACACTTTAGGCTTGGTATCTTGATGATGGCACTATTGTTGGAGATACTATTATGGTTGCCAAGGCGTTTGACATCATTAGGACGGATGGTCCGGCTCATGGTTTGTTTTGAATGTTGATAAAACTGAACTCTTTTGGCCTGTGGAGGATCCTAGAAGTAGGGTGGAAGGTGTTTTTCCTATAAATATCTCTCGCCCGCTCAACGGTGTCAAACTTCTTGGTGGTTCAGTCAGTTTGGATGATAGTTTTTGCCGGGATTTGGCTTTGAAAAGGGTTTCTAAAACCATCACCTTAATGGAGGCAATCCACAAACTTCATGATCCCCAATGTGAGCTCCTTCTTCTTCATAGTTGTGCCGGGGTTGCAAAATTATCTTATGCTTTGAGGACATGCTCCCCTTTTTATTTACAGGAGGCACAGGTTCAGTTTGATCAGTCGTTACGTACTTCCTTGGAGAAGATTATTACTGCCTCAGGGCCGGGGTTTGGAGATTGGCAGTGGCGGCTGGCCACCCTTCCAATCAAGTTGGGTGGTCTTGGTATCCTTTCAGCAGGTGATATTATCCAATATGCTTTTCTCGCCTCTCGTTTGCAAACAAGTGATCTACAAGACAAGATATTGGCTAAAAGTGGTAATGTCTCCCATGGATTGTCTTTTCAGCATGCTCTTGATAATTTCAACATTACTTGCAACATAGATGCTCTCTCTGTCACCAATGGCGCTTATGCCCCACAAATGATGAAAACATTGGCAAAGTGTTACTTTGGTGTCATTGAGAAAGACCTTGTTTTTAAGTACTCGCTGAGTTCAAGACAGGTGGCTATTCTCAGTTGTATACGAGCCCAACATGCACAGGATTTTCTTTTCACCATCCCTATTGACGGATTGGGACAAAGGATGAACCATCGCCAATTCCGATCTGTGTTATGTTATAGGCTTTCTGTACCTGTGTTCTCCGAAGGTAGCCTTTGCCCGAGCTGTAATGTGCATCGTATGGACAAATGGGGAGATCATGCAGTCCACTGCTCTAGTGAAGTGGGTGTGAAGTTCAGGCATAATCTGGTGCGTGATATCCTTGTTGATATATGTTCTAAGGTTGGGATCATGGTGCGTAAGGAGGCTCCTATGGGGTTCCTTTCAGAGGATGGGAAGGAGCTACGACCTGCAGACTTGTTATTATTTAATTGGGTTCAAGGTAAAGATGTATGCTTGGATGTGACGGGTATCTCTCCATTTGCTGGTATTGGGACGAATCCATGGGCTTCTGGGGTAGCCTTGCACAATGTTGTGGAGAAGAAAAAGAGAAAGTATGCATCCAAATGTGAGGACAACGGATACAAGTTTATACCATTTGCTTTTTCTACGTTTGGGGAACTCGGTACGGAGGCTTTGGACACACTTTCATGTATTAAGTCCATTGCCATTAGCCACTCAAATAATGCTAAAAGTGGTGTTTTTATCTTTAATAGACTTAGCTTTTATATTCAGAAAGGAGTGGGAGCACAACTTGTGTCTACACTCTCATCCAACTTTATGTAAATTTTTATAGTTCTAATAAAGTAAATTTTTATGGTGCGTGAGGTTCGGCTTCATTTTCCGGCTATTTCACAGTGGGTGGAATTCTGTTACTCTAGCCCCGCCAGATTATATTATGGTGAGCATACTCTTTGGTCTCATCAAGGTGTGCAACAAGGTGATCCGCTTGGGCCTCTTCTTTTTGCTTTAGTGTTACATCCCCTGGCATGTAAGATTAGAGACTCTTTTAACCTTTCTTTTCAAGCATGGTATCTGGATGATGGTACTGTTATTGGAGATACTTTGGTTGTGGGTAAGGTTTTAGAGTTGATTATGATGGATGGACCTAGTCGTAGCTTACACCTCAACGTTGATAAAACTGAGGTCTTTTGGCCAAAGGAAGACCCTAGAAGCAGATATGCGGGTGTGTTCCCCCCCCCCCCCCCCCCAATATCTCTCGCCCCTTACATGGTGTTAAATTATTAGGTGGGCCTGTTAGTGTTGATTTTGAGTTTGGTAGTAGGTTGGTTTTGAAAAGGGTGGCTAAAACCATTGATCTTATGGATGCTGTTGCTAAACTTAACGACCCTCAATGTGAGTTGTTGCTACTCCGTGCATGTGCAGGTATTTCTAAGTTGTATTTTTCTATTCGCACATGTTCCCCCAGGGTCTTTGAGTGTGCTCAGGTTTCTTTTGATGTGGCACTTCGTTCTTCATTGGAACGTATTGTCACTGCTTCTGGGCCTGGTTTTGGTGATTGGCAGTGGAGACTTGGTACCCTTCCCTTTGCCTTTGGGGGGCTTGGTGTTTATTCTGCAGGAGATATCTTGAAATATGCTTTTCTTGCGTCTAGACTTCAATCTGCTAGCTTACAGACTAAGCTTCTCCATAGTTCTGGTATTGTAACTGCTGGTCCCTCCTTTGATGGTGCTTTATGTACTTTTAATATGGCTATGGATATTGACCTTTTGAGTAACCTAAGCGAGGTCGCTGCCCCCAAACTCATGAAGAAATTGGCAGATATATATTTCGATCGGGTTACCCAAACTGTTGAATCTACATTCCATCTTTCTCCTCGACAGATGGCGTTATGGAGCTCTCTAAAGGAGGATCATACTTCAGATTGGCTCCTATATCTGGATTGGGTCAAACTATGAATGCCCGGACATACCGTTGTGTGATGTGTTATCGGCTGGGTGTTCCTCTTTTCACTGTTCAGGTACCGTGTTCAGCTTGTTCTCGTGTTTTTACTAGAGATATTTATAGGGATCACGCGGTTTCTTGTGCGGGTATTGTTGGCATTAAACATCGGCATAATATTGTGCGTGATGTTCTTGTTGATATATGCTCTCGGTCCGGAATTTCAGCTCGTAAGGAGGTGGATATTGGGCTTTATGGTGATAGGGATAGATCTTTGCGCCCAACTGATATATTACTTTACTCTTGGGATGGTGGACTTGATGTTTGTGTTGATCTTACGGGGTCGTCACCTTTGACGCAATCTGGTATGATTGATTTTATGCCAGGTCGTGCGGTTATTGAAGCTGCACAACGTAAACGTGTCAAGTATGAGGCCAAATGTGTGGACATCGGATATGGGTTCCTCCCCTTGTCTTTCTCCTCTTTTGGAGAACTTGAGAAAGATGCAGTAACTCTTCTAAAGCGTATTCGACGTTTCTCTGCGACTCAAGACATTGGAGCGCGGGCTGCCGTTCATATTTTTAATAGGATTGGTTTCGCTATTGCTAGAGGTGTGGGGGCCCAGTTAGTTTCTCGGCTCCCCATCAATTTCTTGTAAAAATCCTATTTTTTGTTAATAAAAGTGATGATTTATAATAATAAAAAAAATAAATAATAATAATAATAATAATAATAATAATAATAATAATAATAATAATAATAATAATAGCCTTTCAAAATAATAATAATAATAATAATAATAATAATAATAATAATAATAATAATAATAATAATAATAATAAATAAATAAATAAATAAATAAATAAATAAATACTCCGTAAATAAATAATAAAAAAGAAATTGCAGAATCTGTACGTAGGTCGGTAGGTGAGAGACACTATAAAGAACGAGGTGGGCGGCGAGCCGCCGCGTTACGGCGGGGCATTGTTTCACGTCTTTGATCTGGCATTAAGATATACATGGCCCGAGTTTTGCTTATAAAATTATGCACATCTCCAAAAAAATATACAAACACTAGGCCAAAAAGTGCTAAAAGCGAATTGGTAGATGGTTCTTTTGGCAGCAGGCAATTTATGGGCTAACGTTATGGACTGGATAAACCCAACACTGCAGAGTTACATTATGGGCTAAATTTTGGGAAGATGACGCAAAATTTGCGTCAGTTGACAACATTATGGACTGGATAAACCCAACACTGCAGAGTTACATTATGGGCTAAATTTTGGGAAGATGACGCAAAATTTGCGTCAGTTGACGCTCCATTAATATATATAGTAATAAACGTATGCTTATATGTTAAGTTAGACAGTGTACAAGACGCTTTCAGCCTTTTACTAAACAAAAAGAATGGTTGGCCCAATCAAACCTATGGGCTTGGTGTATTAGCCCATTCAAGATCAAAATGGACTTTAGCCTTTAGGTAAGTTGTTGTCATCTTTCAAGTTTATATGAAAATTGCAATAGCTTTTAACTTTTAAATTCTCTTTATGAAATGGACCAAAAAAAATCTCTTTATGAAAAGATAACGTTTTAGAAACATCAAGTTACAGTTGATTACTATTAGTGCTCGTTTAACATAATATTTCTGAATGGTTGAAAGTCTTTGGTACATATATCTTGGATATTGTAAACCTGGTTTGATTAAAATGGATTACTGATCCAATCAAATCTTGTGTGAAACGTTTGTAATATTGTTTATCTGGCTTCTTGCTAGCATATGAATAAATTGATGTTAAAAGCTAGAAAGATACGTTAACATGCATAGAAACAAACACCTTATATCTTCGTCCAAACATTTTTCACTTTATCGTATCAAGAACTGAGCAAATGTTGCTACTAACTACTAAGTACATACTATTTCTCCTATTAGGCGACTTATCGGCATAAACCTTTCAACATGAATGCCATGTAAAGTGTTGAAGCATCATCAAGAACTCACAACTATTGATTTTAAACTTAACTGTTGATTTGAATTATGTTACGGCATATATATTAAGCTAAGCAACCGACGGAGGAAATAATACTCATTATAAATATTATTTATGAAGACTGTAGAGTGTGAAAAGAATTACATATAGGAGACTCATCCAGATATAAAGTTGACAACGTAACTTTTAACGATTGTACTCATCGCTTCATACACAATATAAAGACACAAATCCCTAGAAAGATCTGTCTGGGACCATTAACAAGTGATTACACATCATGAAGAAAACCTCATTCCCCACTCCACCCCCGAAAGCCTCGTGCCTTTTCTTTCTTTCGTTTTATTTATTTTAGGGTAAAATGCAAAAATAGTCCTTAAACTATCACGAAATCACTAATGGGTTTGTGGTCTACTGGGCATGTCTTATTCAGTTAAGCGTGCCTAGTGGAGAGTAGTACTGGTTTGGGTGACCAAACCGGGAAGTCCTCCCTTGTGGACCACTGCCCTGTCGGTACGATTTCAAAGTCCTTCAATGAAAGTTTCAACCCACAAGGGTTCGAATCTGGAGAAGGCAGGGTTTACTTCAATTAAGTGTCGTGCCTTCGGGCGGCTTAAGTTGAAGGTTTTCCCCCCATCGGGTTTCAAATTGGACATGGATTTCCCTTGAAAGAAAGTAACCGTTCAAAAAAAAAAAAAAAAAAACTATCACGAAATCGCAAAAATAGGACTGAGACAAAAAGTCACGCAAAACAGCCACTAACGTTACGCAAATTTGCAAAAAAGCTACCGAGAGGCATTTTCCGTTAGTTTCCCCGTTAAGTGCTATGTCACCGAGGGCATTATCGTCATTTCATGGTTTCCCGGGTACTAAGTGTCCGTGTTACACTGTAGATTGAAGGACTAAATTTGCAATCGAAAGTTTGCCTTTTTACACACTTTACACAATTAAATATGACCGTTGCATCACATTATTTCACACTTTCCAATATCCGGCAAAAATATGGTGGTGATTTGCGACTGTGGGAAACAAGCAACAATCAAAACAATCTGGACAAACAGGAACCCAGCACGACGATTCTACTGTTGTCCTTCATGTGGGTTTATTGGATGGACGGATCCTCCAATGTGTTGCGAGCAGTCGCTGTGATTCCTGGCCTGTTGAGGGCAAGGAATGAACTTGAAGAAGAGTTGGAGGAGTAGTTGAGGTTGATGAGGGAGAAGGATCAGCAGTTGAAGAAGCTCAAAAAGTTTCTTATTTTTAGTTGGGTCTTTTTTTCGTTGTCTTTAAGTTGCTTTAGGTTGGTATGTAGGTGTATTGACATCTTTCTAGGATGTATCATCACAGGGTTTAAGGTCATCCCTGGTTTATATTGACCTTTATGTTAATAAAAAGTGTTTGATTTTTGCACTAAAGTGGGATCATGGTTGTTTTGGTTGTTGTTTTTATAAGAAGACAAATATAGTCAATATTGTAGAATCAATATGCAGTAAACTTTGTTTCTGGTTCCTTATCAATTTTGACTTACAAAAGTCAAAACAAGTTTGGGTCATTCGGTATACTTAAGTAGTGGGCATGTTGGGTCATTCAATATACGTAAGTATATGATGATGACAAACCACAAATTGTGCACAACATTATACAACAAATAAGTATATGATGATGACAAACCACAAATTGTGCACAACATTATGCAGCAAATAATGATGGTAAACCAACATGAAAACAAATACCATTCCTAGTTAATCAAGTCTAAAAAACAAATCACGTACAAATTATTGTCTAGAAGACAGAAACTCAGTTACACAATCCATACACTCATTGTGTTAAAACACATGAACAAATAACCAACCCAAGGTTATTGCACCATCACAATTGTGTTGACTTCACTTGGCGATTTTGGCTTTTCTCTTGATCCTATTCTTCCTTTGACCTCCACCATTCCCAGTAGATTGTGATACATGACTGATTGTTCCTAAACCGTCTAATTATTATTGACCAAGGTCAACAAGTCAAAGATAGCCTAGAATCAATACTCCGTGGATAGTGTAGTGTTTCCCCGGGTCGTTAAAGTCCCGATGAGATTGAAATGGTGCTTTTGGAATCGTTTATGAGTGAGTGGGACTGAGGACAGTAGCCCAGATGATATGGAATTGATTTTTCTACTGTTATTTTGGTATTGGCAAACAGATATAATATTCACAATAATCAGATACCAGATATATGCACAAATTCACAATTAAGATCACGTATCGGACTGGAAAAGTGGGTTTTTGGTTTTTAACAAACTACAGGGGGTGCTTTTGACACTTTTCAAAACTTAAAATTGAAAATGAAAAAGAAATTATAAAAGTGATTAAAATACTATTAAACTATTATTTAATTAATTAAACTATTTAAAATCTAAATTAAAATCTAATTTAAATAAACTAAAAATGACAAATGATTTAAATTAAACTAAAAATTATCCAAAATATTTTCTAAACCTAAATTAGAACTTAAAGAAAGTATAAAAAATTAAAAATAATATTTTTGTCTTTTTCTGGTTTTGTTATTAATTAAAAACTATTTAACTTAATTAAACTAATTAAACTACTTTTAATTTATATTAATACTAAATTAACTTGGAAAATTAAGATAAAATTTATAAAATTACTTAACCATTACAGGAATCCTAAAAAATTATAAAAACTCTAAAAATTATATTTTAAGATTAAACTACTAATTATTTACCTTTTAATTAACTTAAGTCTATTTTAAACAAATAAAATAAGAAAAATATAAAATGAACAGTAGAATCTCAAAATATATTTTCTAAAAACTTATTATACTATATTAGAACTAGGAAAATTATAAAAACTAGATTTTACCTTATAAAAACTAATTAAGCTATTTAATACTTGATATTAATTAATAATAAAGAAAATTAAAATTAAATCTAATTAGCACTAAATTACAAAATAAAAATCTGAAAAATTTATTATAATTACTTTACTAATTGAGGTATTTAATAAAAATATAAAAACACTAGAGACTTAATTAAAATTTAAAAATGAAAATTAAACTTAAATGGAATTAAATAGAAACTATCACTTTTTTAAACTTGATTTTTTTTTTGGATTTTTCTTTTACAGAACTACTTAATACCTTAAAAAGACAAACTTTTGTAAAAACACTTTTTAAGATAGCTTATAAATAAGCTATAACACCCCCTTGTCTTAAACAGTTGACTTTGGTTGACTGTTTGGTCAATCTGGGTCAAATGGCCTTGGGTGGGGTCCACAATGGTGAAATCAGATGCCAATTAGTTCAACAAGCTTAAACAAACAGATAATAACCAGAAATAAGCTCAAATAAGCTAAACACAAGCAAATTAGCACTTTGCACTTTGAAAATGAACACAGACTTGGGACAATCTTGGTGAGCAAATGCAGGTGGGGTCCACTAGGCTAAGGGTCAAACAAATGGTCAAAGGTGAGACTCTGGTAGGAGGGGGGATGTAAAAACCTATCTATGGGGTTTGGGGTCCACTGAGGTGGTCACAAAACACCACCAAAGTGATGGTGGTGACTGGGTGAGCAGGGTGAGCAGGGCACAACCTTGCCCTGCAGGTCACTTTGATGGTCTGTGGGACCCACTTAAGCTTACCAACAATTCAAGCAAAAATTAGGGAACAAAGATAAGCTGATAGACTTTAACCACACAAAATTTCAAGACTCAATATCCATTACACAGTTCACAATTAAAATTGGAAATTTGGTAAAAATCTAAAAGGGCAACTTTTGACTTTGACAAGAACACTCAAACTTTGACTTTTATGAGATTCCAATGACTCCTATTGATCCAATGTGATGTATTAAGATACACTTGAACTTAATCACTCTATATTAACTACTTAATAAGCTAATGGTGTGGTTTTGGACACTAAAATCTCTCACAGTTAACTGTGAGAGAGTAATTTTTGAGTTTTTGACTTTGAACCAAAATGACAACTAGTTTAAGACTTTGAAACCAACAAATAGGACTATTGAATGCTTTCTATGCTTGTGTTGTATTCTGAGAACCTCAACAACACATCCAACCAAACTGATCCAAACACCCCTATTGTTTTACTGTTTTGAACTTTTCAAGACAAATAGTAACTAGGGTTCAAGTTCTTGTTTCCAGCCTACTGATTATAACTAAGTGAGCTTGTTTAAGTAGTTAAAAATAGACTATTGCTATGATAACACAAATTTTACTCTAAAACTAAATTTGACAGTTGAAGTTAAATTATTAAGTAATTATAGATTCTAACAAACAAACTATGATTATTAAGCTAAAAATTACTTAAATAACAATCAAGAAACACACTGCAAGCACAAAGTATCAGATACAAGCTAGGAATTTAGAAACTAAACTTTTGAGGGGAAAATGGAAATGAGTAAAAACTTACTGAGCACCTCTAGTATGAACAAGAAGTTTTCCTATGATGCCTATCTTTAGATAGGCTATTTCCAGCTCCAATCTTGCTCACCATTGTGCTCAAAACCTGAAACAAACATCAAACATACAAACAGTTGACTAGTGTTGATTTTTTTTAACTTTTTGATTTTCTTCTACTAGTACTGGGTTTTAGGAGTCTCTAAAGCTTGAACAAGCTTAATGGAACTTATATGAGCTAAGAGTCCAATACATAAAGCTTAAAACAACAACAACTGAACAATATGAAAAATTGAAATATAATTAAAATTGCATAAGATGTAATAATAAAGGAAGCTTGAAATTAATAACTGAAATGAAGTACAATACAATAAAAAAAGAGGTTACCACTGCTTAAGAGCTTGGGTGTACCCTAAAAGTGAAAATTACAATTACACGACATAAACTAAAACTAAAATTAACTAACTAATCTTCCTTGTGCTTCCCCCTCTATTTATAGCTCCCAATTAGGGTTCCCCTGAGCACTCTGAGCAAATCCCACCATGTCTTGATCAATTTGGTCCACTAATGAGCATACACGTGGATTTGGCGCCAAAAGGTATTTCTTCAAATTGCTTTTGATAACGTGTAGGGGAGGGTGCATTAAATGTGGTGTGAAAGGGTAGGTGTAGGGAGGTGGTAGTGTGATGATTAGACTGCAAGTGGGGGTGGTGGTAGCTAAACCAGGGGTGGTTTTGAAGCAGAGGGGGTGGTGAGGGAGAAGAGGGAAAAGGGGTGGTTTGGTGGTATTTGACCGAAGTCAAACGTGGACTCGGGTCAAAGATGGGGGGTGGACTGGGCTAGATGGGAATTGGATTGGTTTGGGCCCAAGAGTGGATTATTGTAAATGGATTTAGTGGTGTGGTTTTGATTATTATTTATGGTCCGGATTTGGTTTTTCATTTTACAAGGACCATTTATGTAATTTTAGGAAAGTTGAGGGTGTAGATTTGGCATTTTCTTAATTTGCTTACAAGGGTGTAATATGCCCATGATGAATAGTGTGAGGGTTCCAAATGATTTTTTCCAATTTTACCCTTCCAGGGACTATTTCTGCCAAACCTTGTAATTCCAGGGACCAATCATGAAACTTTTCCCAAAATTCACATAAGGACCAAACCTGCATTTAAACATTAGCACAAGGACCACAAGTATTATTTTAAACCTCAGGGACCAAATCTGCCAATTTCACAAACTCCAGGGACCTGTTTTGCCAATTTTGGATTTTAAGGGACCAAATGTGTAATTTTCTCAAACTTTTTACCCAAGGATCATTTTTTATAACTTTTGACTTTTTCATGCCTTGGGTTGACTTTTCTTTCGTTTTAAACTTCCAGGGACTAGTTTTGTCAATATTTGAAACCTGAGGGACTGAAACTGCCAATTATGCAAACTTTGTGCGTTTTTCATCTGTTTTTGGTATTTTTGCATTTAAAACATGTAAAACACTTTCCTGGGATATTTTCACTATTTTGATTCATTATTGAGTGTTTTTGGATGTTTTGGCAGTTCAGAATTGGTAAAAAGCCGTTTGCTTCTGGACTAGCCAGCATCTTGATGGACTAAGTCAACATCTTGGTGAGCTGAATACCAATTATGGATTTTCCACTGCCTTTACCACAAGCCATAATCTTGTGGGCTAGCCAACTCATTTGCTTATGAGGATGCGGGGGAGCTGAGGAACCATGCAATTTTTGGCAAACTGCCAGCCATCAACGGGTTTGAGATGTCTTTACCAAGAGCCGTTTGCTCCTGGACTAGCCAATCCCTTTGTCATTTAGACTTTGGCGGACTGATAACCACAAAAATTTTGGAATAAAGCGAAAAATTTTGAAAAATTTTGGCCTAAAATGGGGGTACTTGGAAAGTTTTGTGATAAAATTCGTAAGAATTCCCCCCCCCCCCCCCACACTAGAACTGAATATTGTCCTCAATATTCAAAGTCCCGGCTATTATGCCGAATCTCTGAATGGAAAAGCTAATATTCGATTCTAACTGTGGAAATTTCTATTTTTCACTTTATTTTATCTGTACATACAATCTTTTTTTTTTTTTTTTTTTTTTTTTTTTTTTTTTTTTGGTTTTTGGTTCACTACCTCCTAGGCTTGTGTTAGGTTTACCACGCTAGCTAATCACTTGTGAATGATTAACTGCAATAAATTTGCCCTAACAGCCCGGGAGTTGAATGATAAAGTTTATAATATACATACACCTTCCAGGTTTGTGTCAGGTTTACCACGCTAGCTAATCACTTGTGAATGATTAACTGTAATAAATCTGCCCTGACAGCCTGGAAGATGAATAATAAAGTATATAATATACATACAAAACATGTTTATTGAATTTTGGAAAATATTTACTTTTGAAACGGTGGGGGATGGCCACTCCCCCACACTAGGGTGGTAGAAAGTAGAAAGAAGTCAGAAATACGGGTGAAAACCCATATATGCTGCTAATTTTTGTTCACCGAGTCACTAGCTTGACTCGATCCCCGAATTCATTGGTCCATGGGGAAAGTTTGGAGATACGGGACAACCATGGGTGGTGTGTCCTCTCCAAAATAATGTTTCAATCTGTGACCATTCACTTTGAAGTTGGGACCTTCGGGTTGAGATAACTCAACAGTCCCGTATGGGTAGACTTTAGCAATGGTGAATGGTCCGGTCCATCGGGTTTTTAATTTCCCCGAGAAGATCTTTAATCTTGAATTGAAAAGAAGGACTCTGTCACCGACGTTGAAAACTCGGTTCTTAATTTTAGAGTCGTGAATCTTCTTTGTCTTTTCTTTGTAGATCAAAGAATTCTCGTAGGCTTGATCACGAAGTTCGTTTAATTCATTGATTTGAACCTTACGGTGATCACCCGCTTTATGAAGGTTGTAGTTAGCATGTTTCAAGGCCCAGTAGGCTTTGTGCTCGAGCTCGATCGGTAAATGACACGCCTTCCTGTATACAAGCTTGTATGGAGTACACCTGATGGGTGTTTTGTAAGCTGTACGGAAGGCCCAGAGTGCATCATCTAGTTTATCCGACCAGGAAGCACGGTTGTCACCTACTGTCCTCTCAAGAATCCGTTTAATACCACGGTTGGAAACCTCCACCTGCCCACTTGTTTGGGGGTGATACGCGGTAGAAAGACGATGAGTAACACCGTACTTAAGCATGACTTTTGCAAATTGATCATTGCAAAAGTGAGTACCGCGATCACTAATGATGGCACGTGGGGTTCCAAAACGAGCAAAGAGGGATTTCAAGAATTTCACAACTACTCGGGCATCGTTAGTGGGTAAGGCCTTAGCCTCAACCCATTTTGACAAGTAGTCAACAGCCACGAGTATGTATTTGTTTCCATGAGAAGATGGGAATGGCCCCATAAAGTCAATGCCCCAGACGTCAAAGATTTCACAAACTTGAATAGCATTTTGTGGCATTTCGTTCTTTTGTGAAATATTCCCGTGACGCTGACAAGCATCACAGGCTTTGACTAACTCGTGGGCATCCTTATAGATTGTGGGCCAATAGAAACCGGAATCAAACACCTTTTTGGCGGTGTAGTTAGGACTATGGTGGCCCCCGGTGGGTCTAGCATGGCAAGCCTTGAGAATATCAGTGGCTTCCTGTCCGTATACACATCGCCTGATGACTTGATCGGCACAGATTTTGAAGAGGAAGGGGTCGTCCCAGAAGTAATGTTTAACGTCTTTGAAGAATTTTTTCTTTTGTTGGGACGTTAACCCCTTCACTATGAAGTTACCCGCATGGTAATTTGCAAAGTCGGCAAACCATGGGGTAGTAGAGTCACCACGAAAAGCAACCGCATTGAGTGTCTCGAGAGGAAATGTTTCATTTATTTCCTTTTTCTCGGACACATCTTGATGAGGGTTCTCTAATCGTGAGAGATGATCAGCAGCTAGGTTCTCGGCTCCTTTTTTATCACGGATAATGATATCAAATTCCTGAAGGAGGAGAACCCAACGAAGAAGCCTCGGCTTTGCATCTTGTTTTGCAAATAGGTATTTCAAAGCCGAGTGATCTGTGTACACTACGCATTTAGTCAAGATTAGGTATGACCGGAATTTCTCGAAGGCATACACCACAGCTAGGAGTTCTTTTTCAGTGGTGGTGTAATGACCTTGAGCCTCAGTCATAGTTTTGCTTGCGTAGTGTATGGGCTGAAAGTATTTTGCTTTTCGTTGCCCCAAGACCGCACCTATGGCAAAATCACTAGCATCGCACATAAGCTCAAAAGGTTGGTCCCAATCGGGGGCAACAAGAATCGGTGCCTCGGTAAGCTTTTTCTTTAATGTTTCAAAAGCTTCGATGCACTCAGGAGAGAAGATGAAAGGAGCATCCTTCTCGAGGAGATGGGTCATAGGCCGGGCAATCTTAGAAAAATCTTGGATAAACCTACGGTAGAAGCCGGCATGACCCAAAAAGCTCCTAACACCTTTTACGGTGGTGGGATGAGGTAATTTGGCAATGACATCGATTTTAGCTCTGTCAACCTCGATCCCGTTTTTTGAAATCTTATGGCCGAGGACAATGCCCTCCTTGACCATAAAGTGGCTCTTCTCCCAGTTGAGACTTAGATTCGTTTCTTTGCAACGTTTAAGCATCTGTTCCAAGTGGGAGAGGCAAGTCTGAAATGAATCCCCGATGACTGAAAAGTCATCCATGAGTACCTCCATAGTTTTCCCGATCATGTCGGAAAAAATAGACATCATGCATCTCTGGAACGTGCCTGGTGCATTACATAAGCCGAAAGGCATACGTCTGTAAGCAAAAGTTCCGTAGGGGCATGTGAAGGTAGTCTTCTCTTGATCCTGGGGATCAATGGGGATTTGGAAGTAACCCGAGAAGCCATCGAGGAAGCAGTAGTATTCATTCCCCGCAAGTCTTTCGAGCATTTGGTCCATAAAAGGGAGAGGAAAATGGTCTTTACGGGTGGCTTCATTTAACTTTCGATAGTCAATACAAACACGCCAACCCGTGACCAAACGAGTTGGAATCAACTCGTTATCCTCGTTGGTGACAACGGTAATGCCTCCCTTTTTGGGAACACAATGAATTGGGCTAACCTAAGGACTGTCAGATATAGGGTAAATCAATCCCGCATCAAGAAGTTTAAGAACCTCTTGTTTGATAACTTCGTGGATTTTGGGATTTACCCTTCTCTGATGTTGCACAGCTGGCTTAAAGTCATCCTCCATTAATATTTTATGAGTACAAAAGTTCGGGCTTATGCCCTTAATGTCGGAGAGTTTCCAAGCAATTGCTTGCTTGTTTGACTTAAGAACCTTTAGGAGTGCAGCCTTTTCCTCATCTTTTAAGTCTTTGGAAATAATGACGGGTAATTTATTATCACCCTCCAGAAATGCATATTCTAGATGAGGAGGCAAGTCCTTGAGCTCAACCTCGGGAAAGTCTTCAGTTATTTCAACATTTTTGACTTCCGCTTTATGAAGTATTTGTGGAGACGGAGAGGGTGAAGGATCGTCATTTAACAATCTTTCAAGGAGAAGAATGTCCCCCTCCGGGTCAAGATAGTTTTCATCAACTCCATCGGGAATTGAGCTATCTTGAGCAAGAAAAGCCTCGAGCTCTTCCAAAAGGAAGTCACCTCCCTCAAACGGAGTGAGGGAAGGGGAAGAGTCGGAAATGATCGGGTCAGTAGAAAGACTGCCACTGGATGAGAAACTGAGGACTTCTTGGGATGATTCCTCCGACGCAATATCGATGATGTCAATACGGTTAACCGTTTCAGCGTCATAATTGGAAGAATATCTTGAAGTCTGATCAAGATTGAATGTTATGGCTTCGCCACCAACACGTAGAGTGATTTCTTCTTCGAATACATCGATTAAAGCACGACCTGTTCTTAAGAATCCCCTCCCGAGAATGAGAGGAACTCGTGGGTCATCATCGAAATCAACAATCACGAAATCTGCCGGAAAGTGGAACTTTCCTACTTTCACAAAGATATCTTCGGCAATGCCGAGAGGACGGGATATGGTACGGTCTGCAAGCTCGAGTGTCATGCAGGTTGGAGTGAGAGTAGGTAGAGAAAGTCTTTTCCAGACTGTGTAAGGCATCAGGTTAATGCTTGCGCCAAGATCGGCCAAGGCAAAGCATTCAACCATCCTCGGGAAAATACAAGGAATGAGAAATTTCCCGGGATCTCCAAGCTTTTCGGGAAGCTTTTTCAAGAGCACTGCAGAGCAATGTTCATTGAGTGAAGTTTTTGCCATCTCACAGAGTTTTTCTTTGTTGCTTATCAGATTTTTGATTGTCGAAGCAAACTTAGGCATGAGAAGAAGAGCGTCCGCGAAGCTAATATCGAAGTGTAATTCTTGGAAAATTTGATAAAATTTTTCCATCTGATGATTAGCTCTTTCGCGGTTCTTTTGATCATACACACGTGAAGGATATGGAATTGAAGGCTTAGGATCATTCTTAGGAATTTCATCAGGACTCACAGGAGGATCAAATACAACTTTCGGCTTACGAGCCGGGACCGGGACAACTTGAGGGTGGACGTTGTTGATACCTCCGTTATTAGTAGGAAGTACCGTGTCCGTAGTAACCTCAGGCTCACGTTCTGCTACCTTAGGAGGAGAAGAAGAGGTAGAGGGAATCGCGGGTCCATTGTATGATACCCCACTTCGGGTAGTGATCGCTTTGACATCGCCCCTCGGGTTAGCGATCGTGTTGCTTGGTAGTGTACCCGAGCCCGAGGGTCGATCATTTAAAGACTTCTGAAGATCAGAGATCGTCTTGATCAATAACCGATTCGTTTCCTCTTGTGCTTTCATGAATTGTTTAATTTCAGCATCGGAGGAAGACGAGGGTGGAACAACGTTTTGATTTTGAACAGGGGGATTTTGAACACGGTTGTTTTGAAAATTCCCTTGATTTTAATTGTTGTTACCCTGAAAATTGTTTCTCTGATTGAAATTACCCTGATTGTAATTCCCTTGATTCTGGTTTCTTTGAAAATTTCCTTGAAAACCTTGGTTTTGATTGCCATTTTGAAAATTGTTTTGATTAAACTGGCCTTGATTTTGGTTCGGGTTTTGGAAATTTGAGTTTTGACCTTGGTTAAAATTCTGATTCGCGTTACGGTTTTGATTTTGGTTAAAACCGGGAGGTCCGAGAAAATTGTTGGAACGATAGCTTAAGAGATTACGGTCCCCTTGCGGTTGGTAGGAATTACCCCCCGTGTTGTAGGAACCGTTAGCAGCATAAACGTTCTCTTGAGAAAATTCAGCAGTAGCTGGACACTCGGAATACAAATGTGGGCCCCCACAAGTTTCACAACTTCGGGCCACGGCTTTCACATGTTGATTCTGAACCTGATGTTGCATCGTTTGGTTCATTCTCAACACAGCCGTAGAAATATCATCCATCTTTTTGGTGAGAGCGATTATTTCAGGAGATGATGATGAGGGAGTAACGGAATTACATGACGCATCCCTCTCCGCAGAGGAATCCCAAAAGTTATGATGGGCAGTCATGTTCTCGATTAAGTCATAGCACTCCTCGGGACACCTTTTCATAAAGGTCCCACCAGCAGCAGCATTGAGAATGTCTCGGTGCCTCAATGTCAGACCATTATAGAAGGTATCTATGATGGTAACTTGTAACATATTGTGGTTAGGGCACCGATCAATGGCTAGCTTATAACGCTCCCAAGCCTCAAAAAGAGACTCATCGGGAAGTTGCTGATATCATTACGTAACTTGGTAACCATGGATGGTGGAAAATATTTTGCTAGAAACTTGGTTACCATTTCATCAAAGGTTCGAATAGAATTCTTTGGAAGTCGGTCAAACCATGCAGTGGCATGATGAGCGAGAGAATAGGGGAAGAGGTACAGCCGAAGGGCATCATCGGTGACACCATGCTGTTTCATGCTTTGGGTGACCGTAAGATATTTGTCAAGATGCTTGTTAGCATCGTCACCCAGTAATCCGTGAAATTGACACGAATTCTGGACTTGTTGGATCATGTGATGCTTGAGGCCAAAGTCCGCAGCCCCAATAGTGAGTGGTGCAATAGGCCCACCCCGCCCTTGCATGGTAGGTTGGCACAGCTCCTCCATAGTTCGGAGATCGGGAGCTGGCTCATCCCTAGGAGGGTCAGGGGGTGGTAATAGTGGTGGTGGTGGCCCAGCGGCCATTTCGGTTTCTGTATTAGAACGTAGCTCGGGTACGTCTTTCTGTTTTTTATTCTTTGTTTGAGACCGAGTGCGCATGCACTAAAAACAATTTTTCAACACAAGTTCGAGGCAAAACCACAGTGAACTTAAACCAATAATCACAAGTGAGCAGCTTCTTTGAAAAAGGTACACTACTCACAGGGATACAAAGGCAAGTTTTAATCTTAAGTTTGGGAACTTATTATGGGTTTATTAATTGATTTGAAAAAAAAACTGTTTTAGGCTTATGGGTGTGTGTGCAGAAAACTTGGGAAATATTTTTGGAACTGATTCGTTAACCGAAATCGTCCCTTTAAGATTACTCGCAGGCTGGCGGGAGGAAAGAATGGATTCCTCTTCAGTTCGCAATTTAATGTCAGAACTTACCTTAAACCAACTGTTTCAGGTTGTAATCTTAAAGAACACGAAGTAATTTAACTTCACAGTTTGTTTTTGATTGTTTTTAATTTTTTTGGTGTTTTTCAACACTTCAGGAGAAGTGTTAATGAACGTTTTTTTGATATGATTATGTTTTTTAAAAAACTTTTTACAGGGAGGGTTTTGAAAACCACTAAACTTAAAACGATTTTAAAAACACGCAACAACCTCCCCGGCAACGGTGCCAAATTTTGATTGTTCCTAAACCGTCTAATTATTATTGACCAAGGTCAACAAGTCAAAGATAGCCTAGAATCAATACTCCGTGGATAGTGTAGTGTTTCCCCGGGTCGTTAAAGTCCCGATGAGATTGAAATGGTGCTTTTGGAATCGTTTATGAGTGAGTGGGACTGAGGACAGTAGCCCAGATGATATGGAATTGATTTTTCTACTGTTATTTTGGTATTGGCAAACAGATATAATATTCACAATAATCAGATACCAGATATATGCACAAATTCACAATTAAGATCACGTATCGGACTGGAAAAGAAGGTTTTTGGTTTTTAACAAACTACAGGGGGTGCTTTTGACACTTTTCAAAACTTAAAATTGAAAATGAAAAAGAAATTATAAAAGTGATTAAAATACTATTAAACTATTATTTAATTAATTAAACTATTTAAAATCTAAATTAAAATCTAATTTAAATAAACTAAAAATGACAAATGATTTAAATTAAACTAAAAATTATCCAAAATATTTTCTAAACCTAAATTAGAACTTAAAGAAAGTATAAAAAATTAAAAATAATATTTTTGTCTTTTTCTGGTTTTGTTATTAATTAAAAACTATTTAACTTAATTAAACTAATTAAATTACTTTTAATTTATATTAATACTAAATTAACTTGGAAAATTAAGATAAAATTTATAAAATTACTTAACCATTACAGGAATCCTAAAAAATTATAAAAACTCTAAAAATTATATTTTAAGATTAAACTACTAATTATTTACCTTTTAATTAACTTAAGTCTATTTTAAACAAATAAAATAAGAAAAATATAAAATGAACAGTAGAATCTCAAAATATATTTTCTAAAAACTTATTATACTATATTAGAACTAGGAAAATTATAAAAACTAGATTTTACCTTATAAAAACTAATTAAGCTATTTAATACTTGATATTAATTAATAATAAAGAAAATTAAAATTAAATCTAATTAGCACTAAATGACAAAATAAAAATCTGAAAAATTTATTATAATTACTTTACTAATTGAGGTATTTAATAAAAATATAAAAACACTAGAGACTTAATTAAAATTTAAAAATGAAAATTAAACTTAAATGGAATTAAATAGAAACTATCACTTTTTTAAACTTGATTTTTTTTTTGGATTTTTCTTTTACAGAACTACTTAATACCTTAAAAAGACAAACTTTTGTAAAAACACTTTTTAAGATAGCTTATAAATAAGCTATAACACCCCCTTGTCTTAAACAGTTGACTTTGGTTGACTGTTTGGTCAATCTGGGTCAAATGGCCTTGGGTGGGGTCCACAATGGTGAAATCAGATGCCAATTAGTTCAACAAGCTTAAACAAACAGATAATAACCAGAAATAAGCTCAAATAAGCTAAACACAAGCAAATTAGCACTTTGCACTTTGAAAATGAACACAGACTTGGGACAATCTTGGTGAGCAAATGCAGGTGGGGTCCACTAGGCTAAGGGTCAAACAAATGGTCAAAGGTGAGACTCTGGTAGGAGGGGGGATGTAAAAACCTATCTATGGGGTTTGGGGTCCACTGAGGTGGTCACAAAACACCACCAAAGTGATGGTGGTGACTGGGTGACTGGGTGAGCAGGGTGAGCAGGGCACAACCTTGCCCTGCAGGTCACTTTGATGGTGTGTGGGACCCACTTAAGCTTCCCAACAATTCAAGCAAAAATTAGGGAACAAAGATAAGCTGATAGACTTTAACCACACAAAATTTCAAGACTCAATATCCATTACACAGTTCACAATTAAAATTGGAAATTTGGTAAAAATCTGAAAGGGCAACTATTGACTTTGACAAGAACACTCAAACTTTGACTTTTATGAGATTCCAATGACTCCTATTGATCCAATGTGATGTATTAAGATACACTTGAACTTAATCACTCTATATTAACTACTTAATAAGCTAATGGTGTGGTTTTGGACACTAAAATCTCTCACAGTTAACTGTGAGAGAGTAATTTTTGAGTTTTTGACTTTGAACCAAAATGACAACTAGTTTAAGACTTTGAAACCAACAAATAGGACTATTGAATGCTTTCTATGCTTGTGTTGTATTCTGAGAACCTCAACAACACATCCAACCAAACTGATCCAAACACCCCTATTGTTTTACTGTTTTGAACTTTTCAAGACAAATGGTAACTAGGGTTCAAGTTCTTGTTTCCAGCCTACTGATTATAACTAAGTGAGCTTGTTTAAGTAGTTAAAAACAGACTATTGCTATGATAACACAAATTTTACTCTAAAACTAAATTTGACAGTTGAAGTTAAATTATTAAGTAATTATAGATTCTAACAAACAAACTATGATTATTAAGCTAAAAATTACTTAAATAACAATCAAGAAACACACTGCAAGCACAAAGTATCAGATACAAGCTAGGAATTTAGAAACTAAACTTTTGAGGGGAAAATGGAAATGAGTAAAAACTTACTGAGCACCTCTAGTATGAACAAGAAGTTTTCCTATGATGCCTATCTTTAGATAGGCTATTTCCAGCTCCAATCTTGCTCACCATTGTGCTCAAAACCTGAAACAAACATCAAACATACAAACAGTTGACTAGTGTTGACTTTTTTTAACTTTTTGATTTTCTTCTACTAGTACTGGGTTTTAGGAGTCTCTAAAGCTTGAACAAGCTTAATGGAACTTATATGAGCTAAGAGTCCAATACATAAAGCTTAAAACAACAACAACTGAACAATATGAAAAATTGAAATATAATTAAAATTGCATAAGATGTAATAATAAAGGAAGCTTGAAATTAATAACTGAAATGAAGTACAATACAATAAAAAAAGAGGTTACCACTGCTTAAGAGCTTGGGTGTACCCTAAAAGTGAAAATTACAATTACACGACATAAACTAAAACTAAAATTAACTAACTAATCTTCCTTGTGCTTCCCCCTCTATTTATAGCTCCCAATTAGGGTTCCCCTAAGCACTCTGAGCAAATCCCACCATGTCTTGATCAATTTGGTCCACTAATGAGCATACACATGGATTTGGCGCCAAAAGGTATTTCTTCAAATTGCTTTTGATAACGTGTAGGGGAGGGTGCATTAAATGTGGTGTGAAAGGGTAGGTGTAGGGAGGTGGTAGTGTGATGATTAGACTGCAAGTGGGGGTGGTGGTAGCTAAACCAGGGGTGGTTTTGAAGCAGAGGGGGTGGTGAGGGAGAAGAGGGAAAAGGGGTGGTTTGGTGGTATTTGACCGAAGTCAAACGTGGACTCGGGTCAAAGATGGGGGGTGGACTGGGCTAGATGGGAATTGGATTGGTTTGGGCCCAAGAGTGGATTATTGTAAATGGATTTAGTGGTGTGGTTTTGATTATTATTTATGGTCCGGATTTGGTTTTTCATTTTACAAGGACCATTTATGTAATTTTAGAAAAGTTGAGGGTGTAGATTTGGCATTTTCTTAATTTGCTTACAAGGGTGTAATATGCCCATGATGAATAGTGTGAGGGTTCCAAATGATTTTTTCCAATTTTACCCTTCCAGGGACTATTTCTGCCAAACCTTGTAATTCCAGGGACCAATCATGAAACTTTTCCCAAAATTCACATAAGGACCAAACCTGCATTTAAACATTAGCACAAGGACCACAAGTATTATTTTAAACCTCAGGGACCAAATCTGCCAATTTCACAAACTCCAGGGACCTGTTTTGCCAATTTTGGATTTTGAGGGACCAAATGTGTAATTTTCTCAAACTTTTTACCCAAGGATCATTTTTTATAACTTTTGACTTTTTCATGCCTTGGGTTGACTTTTCTTTCATTTTAAACTTCCAGGGACTAGTTTTGTCAATATTTGAAACCTGAGGGACTGAAACTGCCAATTGTGCAAACTTTGTGCGTTTTTCATCTGTTTTTGGTATTTTTGCATTTAAAACATGTAAAACACTTTCTTGGGATATTTTCACTATTTTGATTCATTATTGAGTGTTTTTGGATGTTTTGGCAGTTCAGAATTGGTAAAAATGATGAGTATTTACACACTCATCAATGACTTGCTTGTGTTCCAACTTGATGACTTGGCCCTCCTGCTACCTCACTTGCTTGTGTTCCAACTGGCTGGCTTGGCCCTGCTCCCACCTCTGTTGCAGAAGATCCCACTGGCTGAGTAGATCTTTCTAGTACCTCATCTGCTACTCCTTCCCTTCTAGTACCTCTCCCTTGGTTGACTCTTCGTCCCGTACAAGCTCTCTTATTGTGACCCTGCCCACCACATGCACCACATTTGACAGTCTTGCCCCTCTTTGACAGCTTCCCATTTTTCACAATTGATTTTTTCATAACCTGTTCAGCAATCTCATCCTTTGACACTCTTCTCTTCTTCCGTGGTCTTCCAATTGGAACATGGTGGTGAGGTGGCTTTAGGTTGCTAGTAATAGGGTGATTGTACAATAATTTGCACGACCAGGCCTTCGATGGTGATCAAAGGAAATGAGGGGTGTTGTGATTACGCCAAGCTCGGATATAACCTGAAATAAGAAATACTAAAACACTACGTTAAGTGATTACGCAGGGGTTGGACCCTGCGAACCACCTCCGGCGTGTGAATAAGTGATCGGTATAAGAGTTTAAGTGTAAATATAGTAAAGTAAGGTGAAAGATATTGCATACCATATTTGTCATCGTCCAGGACTATTTATAGGTGAAGAAAACGGTCCTGGAGAGTGGTCACACATTTGAGAGAGATCATGGGGGCATCCCATGATTTGTGGTAACCGCTAGGGTTTATTGTCCCACTTCTCCTGTTTTAGCGGGGGAGCTAAAGAGAAAGAGGAGACGTGGGTAAGACTTGGTCTCACCAATATTTGGACTTGGCATCGTTCTGTCCTTAAAACTTATCGAGAGATACCCCGAAGGGCTTAATCCTTCGATTGGCGAATTCCCACTTGGTAACTAGATCATTGATGATTAGTTTTACGCCAAAGAAAGTTTTAGGAGGCTAGCCAGAGCCTTCGATTATGTAGGTTACGATCAGACTCGAAGGGGGGATCCCTTGAGCTAATCGGAGGGTACATCATCAAGCCCCCAGTTGAAAGTTAGATATGCGCACAAGAATATGTGGCTTTCAACTCTATCGTCAAGTAAACTAACCGTCTTAGCTCGTAGGACTCTACAAAAGAAATCTGCATCTCAAAGTACGCATTAAATACGCTTAAATATTACCTAACAACTCGCATTAGTCTACAGTAGCGGTATCCTCGGTAAACAAAAACGTCCATTCGAATTTTAAAAAACCATTGGAATCCGGATAGATAAGCAAGACACATGTATGGTTATGATAAAAAAGAGGAGCGGTATAAATGTTTATCACGTCTAACCCTAAATCATTTTTACACTTGCGCCCAAATTACATTCCAACACTGTGTGCAGATTCTGATCAAAATCTACACACATCATCACGTGTTATTAACCTTCGCAAGAAAAAAGGTGAATTTTCTCTTCGTCAAGCTATATTTTATCGTAGAAGTAGTATTCTTCGTTAATCAATATGGCCAAAAATAACAAGTTTGTGATTAAAGAACAAAAATGTACTTTATCAAAAGATGAATTACGTGCCTTTCTTGAGGATTATCCTATTCCAAAAGAGTTTAAGATAATGCTCCCTAGTAAAAAATCAAACTATATTTGATGCTCCTGAGGGATATGTAGGTCTGTACACCCATGCGTTTAAGTTTTCAAACTTTAGAATACCAATCCAATCTTTGATTCTAGAGTTTATGCAATACTACCAAGTACACATCTCTAGGTTCAACCCATTTGGCCTGGCTAAGCTTACAACGTTCATTGTGATGTGTAAAGCCTACGGATATGAGCCTACACCGATAGTGCTTAGGGGTTTTATGAACTTGTACCCGGGTGGGATTGGTTGACTTTGGCAAAAAGAGGTGACCCTGATGTTCCAACCATACTGTTAAAGCCTTTCACAAACATTATGGACTGGAAAGGGAGTTTCTTTTACATTCAAGATATAATAATACCTCCGGAGTACCCTGCTTTAGTGAACGAAGCATACAGGTTTGACAAAAAATGTTTCAACGATGAGTTACCTTATACTGTTCGGAGGAATCCATTGTACCAGCGTCTTGTTCGCCATCCAGTGAATGTTCAGTCATTCCCCGAGCCCATTCTTTACATGGCTGGTATTGTTGACCATTGGGAGGGTTCCCCCATAAAGCCTGAAATAGTTTGTGATGGAAAATGTATGTACACTCTTATTTAAATAAATTTAAACAACTTATCTGATGATATTTATCTTCTTTCTTTCGTTTTGCAGAAATGTCGTTTTGGAACTTTGTTGTTGCCGATGGTGCCAGAGAGGCGAGCTTCCTTCCGAAGAACCCTGATGAAGTCAGCTATGGGGTTGGCTCACCCTCCATTTTAGTTAACAATCAGGAGGACGATGCCCAGATGGTGGAGCCCATAGCTTATATTCAGCCTTCCAAGCCTGTGAAAGAATCGAAGCCAGTGATCGCAGAGGAGACTTCACAGTTGGTGGAAAATGTAGCTGAATCCAAGGACCCTCTCTCCGAGGATGACCAGGTGACCATCGTTGGCTCATCGCCTGGCATCGCTGACAGGGTTCGAAACAGGAAGGGTACAAGTGCCAAAGCAGTAAAGGCCACTCCCAGAAGGAAATTGGTGCTACTAACACCTCCCTCCAGGAACACCAGGAAAAAAGGTCAAGTTACCACCAAGAAGGTTGCTGAAGCGTTAGATGAAGACATCCATGGTAAGTATACGTGCTATTAATTGAACCAGAATATTTTTACATGCCTTCTAATTGATTGTGTATTACTCAGGTCTTCCCAATACCAAAGAACTTCTTGATGCTTCGGCCTGCCATCGCCTTGCTTTGCACATCACTCCCCCAAGCTCGAGGTCTATGCTAATAAACATGCCCATTGAGGAGTTGTGCGATCTGCATGACAATAGTTATACAAGACAGGCTGTGCTGGATAATCATCTCAATTCTCGAACAAGGGAGGTGGTGCGGACCCTTGCTTCTGCTAGGGAAAAGATGGATGAGATTTTGGAAAGAGAAAAGAAGAAGGACCAAGAGTTTGCGGAGGTTCAAGCCAAGTGTGAAGAGGCTTTGAGGGATCTTGAGCAGAATCCCCTTGTTCAAGACCTTCGTACTGACATTACAGACTTGGAGAAGGATCTAAACATGGTGAAGGCAGAATGTAAGAAGCTCCGAAAAGAGGAAGCAAAGGTTGTTGGGTACAAGGAGGAGATTGCTGAGTTGGAGGTCAAATGTGAGAGTCTCGAGGAAGAGAGGTCAAAGTTAGGTGAGCTGGAGATCAAGCTACGTGAAGATCTCGATGGCCTCAAGCGTAAGTATAATGCACTTAAAAAAGATAGGGTTGCTGTTGTCTCGAAGGTCATTCCGTACCTAGCCATGGAGTTATATCATAGCGACGAGGTGGGGAAAATGATAGGTGATGTTGTCAATGCTGCCAGCTATCATGGGAAATGCACTACACTGGAGGAAGTTGTTGCGACTGGCAAGCCTGTGGAATTGTCTGAGGTATCTTATTACCGTGCCACTCATAAAGCAGAGTATGATCATGCAAGCAACCTCGTCGCAGCTGCAGAGTACCACTTCCTTGTTGATGCTACCAAGGATCCAATGGCCTCAGTTGAGACGCTTCTTTCAAAGAAGCCGCGTAGGGTGAAGCCAACGTCTGTGAGCAGGAAGGATACCCCTGTGAAACCTGCATTTGTGAAAGCAACTCCTGAGAAGCCCTCATCCCCGAAAGTGGTCACTGAGAAGCCCCAGTCCCCGGGCAAAGGTTTTGCTGTGCAGCCCCCCTCTCTGAAGACTGATTTGGTAAAAGCATCCTCCCCTAGCAAAGCCAGTCCCGAGGCATCCTAGGTTCAACAAGAAAGCCCCAAGTTCCCTGGTAAGTGAAGGCTGCAATGTTTGCAGTAATTTGGCTCCAAGGGTGGCGTGTACCCTTTAAGACAATGTTTATTTAAGTTGTGTAGGCTATGGCCTTATGTCCTAAACAATTTATGCTTATGTTGCACTTAGACAATATTTATCATCTTTTGAGCAGCGTAAAGTATATGTTGCGTTTTAGTGATGGTTAAATTCAATGGGTGTGCTCCCATCTTTGCTTATATGTTTTTCTCTTCATCGTTTATTAATTAAACGTTAATGTACATCCTAAGGCTTAGAACAAGGAGCCTTATTGTGTGTATTTTGAACCAAGATTTTATAGCAATCATATAATTTAATTGCTGATAGAGGGTTGCGACCCGCTCTGTCTCCATCCTTTAAGTGCGAAGGGCTTCGCATACCCTAAGACCATTTAGGAAAGTTAATGTGAATTGTGTTGGATGTTTAATAGCATACAAGACATAAGTATCTTGTACCATCCTTCGAACATTGAACTTGTAATTACTTGGCTAAGCAAATCTTTATTGTTAGATGTAATAAAAGATTCGCGGGAAACATGTGATATCATTAAGTGGGTAGGGGAGGATTACATCATTTATACAAATGAACACTAAGACACCTACCATTAATGCTTTTTTCCCGAAAGAGAAGAGTTTAATACATAATAAGAAAAAATTGCAAGTCTTGTACGTAGGACTTACGAAGGATATGGCAAGTCATTCGTATGCTGAAGGAGGGTTGTTGAGGCGTAAGCCTCGCTACTTTTGATTTGGACTTGTTCCACATATTCTTCCTCGAAGTATGTTCCAGAAAGCTCCCTTGTTTATTACGCTTGCAATTAAACAGGTAGCATATTGCTATGAAGCTTGTGATTCGGAGTGTAAAAGGTTCGTTACTTTGTCGAAGCCTGCTGCTCTGCTCCGGATTCGAGACGTTCTTCTTTTTTTGATTGTGTGGGACCGAACGTGTCTTTGAATCACCTATGTGGTGTTTTTCCTTTCTTTTAGCTTGGAAAACTCTTTTGTTGGAGGACATACTCGATTCGCATGTTTCATATGGGTCATTACTTTGTCCTTTGAAAGGATCGTTTTCTCCATATTCTATGTCATATTCCTCCAATTCTTTAGCCCATTTGACCATTCTCCGTGTTCTATCAGGGTTCAGGAATGCCCTTTCAAATGGCTTATCCGTAAGTACTCTGATGGGGTGATCCTTGAAATACCTTCGGAGACGTCTTGTGGCGTGAACCAAAGCTAGGATTAGCTTTTCTGATGCTGCGTAGATTTGTTCCACGTCTGGTAGAGCCCTGCTAACGAAATATATTGGTATCTGTATGTGTCTTCTCTCCGTGAAGAGCGTTGCACCGATTTCATCAGGGGACGCTGCTATATGTAAGAACAACACTTCTCCTCTGGTTGGGGGCACAACCGTTGGCAAGATCTCCATGCAATTCTTCCATCTTTGGAAGGATGTTTCGGCTTCCTTGTTCCATTGATAGGATATGTTGTTGATGACTTCATTACGGACTTTGTAAAGGGATGAAGACCTGTTGACACCCTTCGACAAAAATGCCTTTAGTGTTTCCAAGTTGTTTTTTAAAATTTGAATCCTCCCTTACGTTCTTCGAGTTTGCATCTCTGGGGAGGTTTCTTCATTGTTTGGATTGGTCCGAATCCTTTGCCTTACGAACGGGCGTTCGTTTGACCCTTCCTTTTCAATACCGAAGGAGCACATTATTGGGTTTAGCTTTATGTTGATCCTCCTTAGCTGCATGAGGGTTTCTTCGACATCATGGAGGAGATCTTCTTTTGTCATGCTTTGCATGACTAAGTATCCTTCGCAAATTCTCAGGTTCCTCCCTATCTGTTTTTCGAAGACCCTTCGAATCAGCCTTTTGTAAGTGGCTTCGGTGTTCCGTAAACCGGAGGGCATTCGTTTGAAGCAGTAGGAGCTTCTGCCTACATGAAAGGCTATTTTTTCTTCGTCTTCTTTCGCCATCTGTATCTGATGGCATCCCATATTCGTACTAAGGAAACATTCCCAACGAACTCTAGGCAATGGTTGCTGTTCTTCTACCGACAAATAGCTTTCTTTTTGGCAAGCTTTGTTGATGTCTTTGAAGTTAACATGTATTATCGATTCTCCATTTCTCCGTTGGGCTGCAATTGGATTAGTAACCCACCGTGGGTTTTCTACTCTTCGGAGTATCCCTGCCGCTGTGAGTTTGTCCACTTCTTCCTTAATTGTTGCACTTCGTTCAGGTGTCACCTGACGAGGCTTCTGCTTGACCGGTTTAATGTGTTTGGATTCATTGAGCTTGTGTTCCGTGCTAAAAGGCCTACCACCGATTGTGAGCAACCTCGGAACTCCTGTTATGTCTGAATATTTTCCTACAAACACATCTTCATAGGCTTCGAGCAGTTTTTCCAATCTTTCTCTGAAAGTGGTGGGGAGTTGCTTCCCCATTTCCACCTTTCGTACTGAGTGAGATTCGTCTAGTGCCACATGCTCCTTGGAACCGGAGCCTTCTCTGATATCCATCGTACGCTTTCGATTACATTCTTCCTTATTCTTTTGGGCTTCATGGTGCTTCCCTTCGTGATAACTAGAGAATATGGTTCCGACACCGTTCGCGGTTTGGAATTTCACTGTTGCATGCACCGTAGAGACCACGATGCCCATCTTTTGCATGGCAGTTCGTCCGATTAACATGTTGTAGGGTGAATTGGATTTTACGATGACAAATTTGAGGATTTCGGTCCTCGCAAGCTTTCCACTTCCGAGTGTTACCTCCAGAGGCATTTCTCCTAAGGGCCACGATCGTTCCCCCGAGAAACCTACCAGAGGCATTCTTGACTCTTCTCGTTTGGATCTGATTATAGGGCTGAGTTTCCTAAAGCAATGTTCGTAGATTACCTCGCAAGAACTTCCGCAGTCCATATAAACTTTGTTAACCTCCACATTCGAGACTACGACCATAATGATCACTGGATCCTTTGAAGGGAATTCTCCTGCTTCGGACGGGAACGTTATTTCCCCTGCATCATATGTTTCCCTTTCGGAGGCCTTTCTTTTCAATCGGGAGGAATCCCATTGAACCATTAGGATAGGAGCTTCCTGAGGGGTATTATCCCTTCCCAGTTGCGTATCAGTGGCTTTCTCTTTGCCCTTTCTTATCCCTTTTACGAGATGTGTTAATTGTCCGGATTTTGCTGCCTCTTCTATCTGCTTTTTGAGCTCTCGACAGCTGTTTGTTTCATGACCAAAGTCTTTATGGAAGTGGCAATACTTAGTAGTATATATGTTCTTGCTTTTTCCCACCATGCGAGGGGGTGGTTTGAAGGCTTTGGCAGCTTTCTCTGTCGCTAAAATCTCTCTCGGAGACTTCGTGAGATTTCCCAATAAACCATGGTTCGGACCCTTGTTGTAGAGAGTAAACCTATTATGGCTTTTGTGTTTGTTCTTCGGACCTTCCCACGAAGGCGGCTTCGCTCCTTTATTGCTCTCTATCGGAGCCCCATTGGTAGATACCTATTTGGCTTCTATCCACGTGTATGTTTTTTCCATCTGGCCTTTGTATGTTGCTGGAAGATCTGTGGATAAGAATTCCACAAGATTCCGGTTGCGTAGGCCATGGACGAAGCCAGAAATGCGTTGCTCTTCGTGTAAGCCTAGAATCTGCAGAGTTTCGTCAGTGTACCTAGTAACGAAATTTCTTGTGCTTTCGTTCTCCTTCTGCTTAATGTTGTGCACCGTGAGGTGTGTTCTTGTGAACTTCTTCTGTTGGCTAAAGTGAGATCGAAACTTAGCCTTCAAATCATCAAGGTTGATGATGCTTCCTGGTTTCTGCCCATTCCACCAAATACGTGCGGAATCTCGGAGGGTATACGTAAACATGTGACAGGCTACAGGCATGACCCATTTCTGCATTCTTATGGCTCCTTCAAACAAATGCAGGAAATTATCTGGATCCCCCTTCCCATCGTAGGTGCCTATATGTGAAGGCATCTTTAGACCATCCGGCAAGGGATAGTCTTCGATCCATCTTACAAAGGGTGTCGTAGGACCTGCGGGCTCTGCGTATGAGTGGGTGTAAGATGGTATGTTCATGGGAACATTATGGTATGGATTATAAGGAGGGGGTACCCCTGAAGAGGGTTGATTAGTGTAGAAAGGATGAGGTGTACTCGTGTTTGGAGGGTAACCATTATACATGGTATAGGGAGGGTATATCATGGGATGATCATAGGGTACAACAGTTTGTAAAGAATACTGATTTCCAGGTTGCCCATTCATGGGGGGATAAAGGTTTGGAGGATAACTTTGAACCGGAAACTGGGAATACAGGCCAACGGGAGGGTGATTTCCTCCTGTGTTGACTGAACCTGGGTTACCTCCCACACCAGATGCGTGGGAGGGCTGCAGTGGAATTCCTCCTTCAGTCCTCCCCAAATGTGCCGCTAGTAGTGGAGGTAGGTTTACCTCCGTGTTTTCCCTCTGTTGGCTCCTTCCGTTAGAGCCTTCAGCAATAGTTCCTTCCCTCCTCGTGGGAGCTCTTTTGGGGACTCCCTCAAAGTCTACATTCCTTCCTCCAACCCTTCTACCCACAGGAGACCCAATATGCAGGATGGGGTGATGAGTCCTAGGGACCGAAGGCCTCGGATCCATCTCGATTTCCTCATCATACTCATCGCTGGAATATTCTAACTCCCTTCGCATCTCCGTGTTTCGGACTTGCGTCCTTCGAGCCCTTAACAAGGACTCTAGCTCTTCGTAATTAGCATCGAAAAAGGCGGGGCTAATGATGAGCTCTGGATTAGCTGATGTGGATGCGTGATGGTTGGGCGTTATTTCAGGGTGAGATCGTGTGGTAATGGTGGAGGCCGTGATTGGCGGAAGGTTGTTGGTATTAGTTACGGGTAAAGGGGTTAAAGATGAGAAACCCGGTGGGGGTGTAACTTCTCTTTCTGGATTCATGCCGGAATAATAGCGAGTGTATTTGACTTGGTTATTCTACTTGGAAATAACGGGACTAATTGTAGCGGGTCCCACGAATGGCGCCATTGATTGTACAATAATTTGCACGACCAGGCCTTCGATGGTGAGCAAAGGAAATGAGGGGTGTTGTGATTACGCCAAGCTTGGATATAACCTGAAATAAGAAATACTAAAACACTACGTTAAGTGATTGCGCAGGGGTTGGACCCTGCGAACCACCTCCGGCGTGTGAATAAGTGATCGATATGAGAGTTTAAGTGTAAATATAGTAAAGTAAGGTGAGAGAGATTGCATACCGGATTTGTCATCGTCCAGGACTATTTATAGGTGAAGAAAACGGTCCTGGAGAGTGGTCACACGTTTGAGAGAGATCATGGGGGCATCCCATGATTTGTAGTAACCGCTAGGGTTTAGTGTCCCACTCCTCCTGGTTTAGCGGGGGAGCTAAGGAGAAAGAGGAGACGTGGATAAGACTTGGTCTCACCAATATTTGGACTTGGCATTGTTCCGTCCTTAAAACTTATCGTGAGATACCCTGAAGGGCTTAATCCTTCGATTGGCGAATTCCCACTTGGTAACTAGATCATTGATGATTAGTTTTACGCCAAAGAAAGTTTTAGGAGGCTAGCCAGAGCCTTCGATTATGTAGGTTATGAACAGACTCGAAGGGGGGATCCTTCGAGCTAATCGGAGGGTACATCATCATAGGGCATTTGGGCCAAAAGGGTGGACCAACAATTCCTTCAATCTTGTGTTGATACATCTCCTTCCATATGGTTAACCAATAACATGGGGAAACATAATCCTCTGGGATCGCAACCTGGTTGTCAATTGACTCCTTGCTGTGTTTAGCCATGTCGTTGATAGCCGCAACAGCATGCTTACATGGAATACCAGTGAGTTCCCATCTCCTACATGTGCATTCCCTTTTTTTGTCATATTCACAACACATTGGTCACTCCAAGCTCCCTTACACTGGTATGTATCACCCCACCCCATAAAACATTATACTCATTTGCTTCCTCCTTGATGTTTTCTAAAATTTTAGTTGCTGTTGGAGTTAAAGGACCTTCACATCTGTCTATTAAATGCTGCACACTAACACTTCTCCTCACAAGATACTCCCTGATGTACTCCAAATAACCAATGATTGCTTGATCTCTGCTAGCCACTAACTTTCTATTGAACGATTCACAGAAGTTGTTAAGAAGTATGTCACACTTAGCTCTCCTTGTAAACAATATATCAATATGAACATCAATTTCAATCTTAGTAATATTACAGATGAAAGTCGTAGTATGTGTATATTGTACCTGAAAAATGTGACCTTGACCATGATGATGCTGGTATCTTCCTTAAGCAGTCATAAGCTTTAGAGTTCAGTGATTTTAGCTCTTCCATTCCTCTATTAAACTCAGCGACTGTTGATGCTCTAGCACACCTCCAAACAAGTTCCTTGATATTCTCTCCCTAGAATAACTGTTTCATGTTGTCATATATGTATCGCACACAGAATCGGTGTTCAGCAGCAGGAAACATTTCTGCAATGGCTGGTAATATCTCCTGTCGATTTGTACAAAACATAATATACGAATGAGGATTGAATTGGGTTGGAAATCAATTAATTGAATATACACAATGTTTATACCTTTTGTCTGTCTCAGATAAAGGTGAAGTTTGAATTTGGTTGCAAATCAAGATCAGCTCCAAGATTGCTAAGGAACCATAACCATGAACTCTTGGACTCAGCTTCAACCACTGCGTATGCAACTGGATAGAGGCTTGATGAGTGCTCAAACACTCATCATTTTTGTCGTATTTAAACTGCCAAAACATACAAAAACAATCAAAAAGTTATCAAAATACTTAAATTATCCCAGGGATTGTGTTTTATGTGTTTTAAATGCAAAATGAGCAAAAACAAATGAAAAACGTACAAAGTTTGCAATATTGGCAGTTTCAGTCCCCCGAGTTTCAAAAATTGTCAAAAATAGTCCCTATGCATTTATTTTGAAAGGAAAAGTCAACCCAAGCTTTTGAAAGTCAAACATCACAAAATATGATACTTGGGTAAAAAATTACAAAATTTACAGTTTAGGTCCATGTACTTTCAAAAATGGCAAAATAAGTCCCTAGGAATTTTGAAAAATGAAAAATGTCAAAATGGTCCTTGTGTTATTAGTAATTGGCATTATTGGTCCTTATGAGAGCTTTGGAGAATGATCAACTTCAGTCCCTCATGTTTGGGAAAATTACACAATTGGTCCTTGTTACATCAAAAACCAAACGGGCCCTTTTTATTATTATCCAATCCAAAACCAAATCCAACCCAAAAACACAACCAGGCCCAACAAACTCCCAGGCCCACTTCCCATTTTATTAATAAAACCACCCCGGTCAAACGGTCAAAGGGGTCAAACCTCCCTTTGACCCGTCTTCCTCCCAATACCCCAACGTAAAACCAGGGCTCCATGTCCCCCCCCCCCCCTCCTCACCTTTTTCACCTATAGCCCCCCACAATTAATAAGCCGCACCAACCCCCACCACCACATTTAATACCCTCGCCAAACACCACTCAGTATTGCCTCGTTTTGCTTTTGGCGGGAAAAGTCAATCAAAGGCTAGGATGGCTCAAATTATAATTCAATGATGGGGATTTGGTCTTGGGTCAAGGAAAAGGTCAAAGGAACTCTAAAAAGGTGCTTGGAAGCCATGTGGAAGGGTGTGGAGCTTATTTTAGTAGCGTAGTATATATTGTAGCTCAATATGAGCATTGTAGGAGAGTAGTATGTAGTTTTAGTTGTTTTAGTATCTAATTATATCCTCTGTAATCCATTTTTAAGTGAATGAAATATCTGTTTTAAGTTTATTTACAATTTGCAAGTTTCAAATTTACTTAAGAATTTCAATCTCTGGTTTAAAGTTAATTAATGTTACTCAGTAATTTATAAACTCATACTAAGTCCTATATATCTGTTTGCATAAGGTTTAAGTTTGTAGAATTGTGTTTATCACAATTTGATAAAAATAGAGCAAAATCAAAAGAAAATCAAAATAAAATAAAAAAATGGTGATCAAAGGTTGATGAAGCTTGAAGCTCAGGATTGGTGGATGCTAATGGTATTAGTGGTTCATGGGAACCAATAGGAATGATCATGGGTGCAGGGTTACTCATTTGAGTAGGAAGCATATTGTAAGTCACATGATCCAAATTCATCTCAACTAGTGTTTGTCTGTGTTTCTGAGTTGTGTTGTTTCTTATTGTGTTTGGTTATTCAAGTATCTTCTGTCAGTAATAATATAGCATATTTGATCATTAGTTTAAAGATTTGTTGTTTAAATCTTTGTTTCATTAGTCAAACAGTTAACAAAAGGGGTGTTTGGCTTTGGTTGTTTCAGAGGGTTAAGGGTGGTTTTTATTGTTGTTAGCTATCAATACAGTCTCAAGTAGGTATATTAGAACCCCTTAGACCACAAAATCAGTAATAACTCAAGTGAAAGTCAAAATCTCATGTGATTTGGCCTAAACACCATCTGAGGTGACAGTTAGATAGGCAATAGCCTCATTTCAATTCAAATATACAAGTCCTTGCTTATTTTGAGCTTATTGTGGCTTATTTAATCTGAACAAGTCAGTAAATCAGCAATCAAAAGTCATAAAAGTCAAAATCTCAAATTTTCTAAAAAAGTCAAAAGCATAAGTCTCAGATTTTCCATTTATTGCATGAATTTTATGGAATTTTGTTTTAAGATTTAGGTTTTGAAACTTCTTGGGGGTATAATCTACCAGCTGAACTATTGATTTCCATACTTGTTTGATTTTTGTGAATTTTTCTTAAGGACCAAATTGCCCCTCAAAGTAGGCTGTAGGGCAAGACCCCTGCCCTGTGCATCAGACCACCAGTCACCACCACTACTTTGGTGGCTCATTGTGGCCACTCCAGTGGGTCCCACTGACCCATTTTGGGTTCATTCAACCCCCCTCTTGGTAGGCTTCAGGTTTTGACCTTTTGTTTGACCTTAGAACCTGTGGACCCCACTTGAAACCCCTTCCAAAGGTTGTCCCATTTTCTGTCTCACAAACCAAATAAGCAAGTGCTTATTGTGGTCTTTTGGCTTATTCAGCCAGCTTAATTGATTGAATCTTGCTTAAACTTGTCCAAGTAACTCAATTGAATCAGTTTCCACCACTATGGACCCCCATAAGCTCATTTGAGCTTAATCTCTCCTTTGGTCAAAGAAAGTCAACTGCTTAAGCTAATAAGCACTCAAATGCTTATTTTCTAAGTTCTTGTGAAAGTGTATTTGTAAAAGTTTTTAGTTTTTAGTGTATTAATAGTTTGGAAAAAGAAAAAACACAAAAAACAAATTTTAATTATAGTGATAACTTCTATTTAATAGAAATTATATTTTTAGCTTATTTATAAGCACTTTAGCATTTTAATATTTTTATTAAATCTCTTTTATATTAAAGTAATTTTATAAATTTTTCCAGATTTTTCTTTTGTCTTTTAGTGGTTTTTAGAATTAATTTTAGTTTAATTAATTATTAAATAATAATTAAGAATTAATTAGCATAATTAGATTTTATTAAGTAACACATAGTTTTTATAATTTTTCTAGCTTTTATATAAGTTAAAACATTTTTATAAATTTTTCTATAATTTTTACTGTGCATTTTCTATTTTTTATAATATAATTAGTTTAATTGGTAATTAATTAATAATTAGAATAATAATTAGTAAATTAGTTTAAAAATACATAAAATCAACTTTTTATAATTTTTAGGATTCCTATGATGGTTAATTAGATTTATAAAAATCTTCTTAATTATCTAAGTCTTTTTAGTAATTTTTAATAATTTAAACTAATATAATTAGTTAATAAATAAATAATTAAATAGTGTAAAAATAATTATTCTTTTTCTTAAAATTTTCTTTATTTATTAGGATTGTAAAAATAAAAATCTCACACTCATAGCCTTTTCTGTTCATCAGTTGCACTTTCTTTCACGATCTTCAGTGTACGTTTTTGATTAAAACGTACGTTTTTAAGTTTTAGATCACATCTTCTTAATCTTAATTCCCGTAATCAATCACATAGCTTTCCTAAGCTATTTTTTTTAATAATTTCCAAATAATTCTCATAACAACCCTTTTCTGTGAATAATCACCCGATCACAAAGCACGCTCAGTTACAATTCACACCTTGTCGGGACTTAACGACCTGGTGATATCTTCTATTACCCGGAAGCATTGGTCTAGGGAGTTTGACCTAGTTGACCATAACCTTGGTCAATTTAGGTTGACTGTTTAGCATCAATCAAATTTTGCGTGCTCAAACATTCATCAAGGCCATTATTTCTATCGACACCAACAGCCGTTAAGACTTGACCAGTATATGTCCCTTTGATAAAGGCCCCATCCAAACCTAGTATGTCCCTTCTTCCTGCTTTGTAACCTTTTTTCAAGGCACCAATACAAACATAGATCCATCTGAAAACCCTTGAAGAATCACCTGCATCAGGGTTTGCTTCAACTTGAATCTTCACAGTTGTATCCTTGTTTTTATTTTTCAATTCCAACGCGTAATCCCTAAGATTGGCATACTGTTGTTCATGGTCACCCTCAATTCATTTCTGAGCAAATTCCCTTGCTCTGGATATCTTTGTCGTAGGGACCTCGATCTGCAACTTCTGATTGATTTCCATTGCTATTGCAGCTGTTGTGGTTGTGCGGTCCCTAACAAGAATTTTAGCAACCTCGGATAAAAAGAATTGTCCTATCAACAATTCAATTTTTCTTGTTTGGAGGCATTTATGTTCAACTTTTAGTGTTTTCACACTCCAACTACGTTCATCACCCACTTTTGACACATGTAGGGACCATAGGCACATGGGCTTGGTCTTTTTTTTTTTGTAGGTTTTGGTACTGGCACATGTAGGGACCATTTATGTTCAGCTAATTTTGATAGATTCTCAAAGTGGGGATCAATATCAAACTTAAACCTACTCATGTCCACTGTTGGCTCACTGGGGATACCACATCATCCTCTTCATCTTCAAAACGAGTCACATCCACAACATGTGATTCCTCATTTACCTGCTGTGTTGAGGTGCCCACATCATCCCTTTCAACATCATGCCTTTCAACATCATCCCTTTCCACATCATCCCTTTCCACTACCTTTTCAAAATCAACAAAGTTTTTGTTGAGTTCTAAGACCACAGGCTCCCTCTGAAGTTCTTCAACCATGTATGTAATCAAGTCGTCTTCCACACCAACATTATCTTTAGGATGGGCAAACTGGAACAAGTCTTCATCTGTAATTTGGGATTGTTGATCATCTTGTTGTAGACCATTAACGCGACTTACAGGTGGTTACGCAGCAAGAGTGTCTGTGTCACCAACGACTCGACTTACAGTTGGTTGCTCAGCAGGAGTGTCTGTGTCACCAACAACTCGACTTACAGGTGGTTGCTCAGCAGGAGTGTCTGTGTCAATTTTTGATTTTCGGCCTCTTTTGGCTCTTTTGCGTTTAGCCTCAACATAAATCTCTATCTCTCTATGTGTTGGAACCAAATTCAACATGTTCATGACATCGTCATCATTCTGCAAGGCTAACAACCCAACATCCAATGTCTCCCCTGGTAACCTATAATGACACCCTGCAACCCCACCTTTGACACCTATGTCAGCTACCAACGCTTCAAAGGCGTTATAGTTAAACAGGTCATAATCAACACAATCATACCACGCGATAAGTGGATCAACATATACCCTTCCTGGTGGCGTCGTAAATTTTCCACCGTGGGTGACTTTTAGAGTGAAGTAGTTATGGTTTGATTCTGTGTATAAACTATAAACATCAACACACACACACTAACAACATAAAAAAATCATCTTAATGTATAATCTATGCTTCTATTCGTACGGTTCATTTCAATCGCATATAACTGTAGCTAAAAAAATCGATACAATTAACAATGCCCAAAACATACCGTATATTTGCTGAAGAATACGGATCGGGGAAGATCGTTCACGGTTTTTCCCAAAAAGTAAGGCCATCTTCTTCAATTTTACTGGTTCAGAATCTGTAATTGGAAACGTTAGGGCAGAAAATGCAATTGACTTTGGGGTAGTTGAGCTAAGAAGCTTTTGAGTTAATCGGTGGGTCTAATATTGGTTTAGGCGGGAACCGTAAAATGACAATACTAGACTCAGTGACATGGCACTTAACTGGAAAACTAACGGAAAATGCCTCTCGGTTGCTTTTTTGCAAATTTGCGTAACGTTTGTGGCTGTTTTGCGTGACTTTTTGTCTCAGTCCCATTTTTGCGATTTCGTGATAGTTTAAGGACTATTTTTGCATTTTACCCTTTATTTTAAACACCGTTCGAAACTTCAAACGCTTACATATCTTAGAGCCACAACACTAAATGTTATAAGTTAGATTTGAACCTTCACATGTTGAAGAAAATACTCTTTAGTTATATCATTCTATACCAGCTATAGATATCATTCTTAATTTATGATCAAAGAGCTTGTGTTTTAATGATACTTGTTGTTGACTGAGAAGCTCTCTAATCAAATGGTTGTGGATTCAAGTCCTACTCAGAACATGTAAGATAGTGTTACGCCCATGGTTAGTGTGGAAAACTAGAAGGGGGGTTGAATAGTTTTCCGTCTTTTTAGTTTTATGAAAACTTAGTTGTTTAAAAGTCTTATTTACTCTTAAAACTTTGATTCGATCTTATGTGAATTCAAGTCTTGAACAATATGAATAACTATATCTAAGTATGAGCAATAATAATAATGCAAACTAAGTATGTGAAATCAACACTTGCATAATATAAACAATTATAGCTATATACGAGAGATAAGTAAGTAAACGTATATTATATAATTCTTAGTTATATTTTGTATGAAAACTATACTTGATCGAAATGATCAATTAAATGTATGTTACCTTTTTAGTTTGATTGTAAAAACTTGGTTTTGTGAATGAAACTTTTGTTTGATCTTTAAGTAAAATCAATACTAGCACTATATGAGCAACTATACATATACGTCTATGTCTACAAAAGTAATAACGATATAAGCAAGATAATAAGTAAGATATGGAAAGATCTAACCGCGAGACAAAGGATTTATAGTGGTTCGGCTACAAGGACACCTTCCTTGCCCTACTCCACTCCTCGAGTCACCTACTCGAGAGTTTTCTTCACTATGTCAACAAGCTCCATTATGGCGGAGAAAACCTTACACACCAATATACACACCACAACTTCGTCACAACTTATTCACACCTTCTACACAACTTCTTCACGACTTGGTACAGCTTCTTCACAACTTGTACACACCACTACTACTTCACAACTTCACACTACTCCACTACTTCTTCTTCACACCACTACTTATATCTCACTACTTCTATTCACAACTTCTACTCCTAGATCTATGTAGTTACATGATGCGTGGGGATCGCACCAGGCTTTACCTCTCAAGGGATCTCGAGAAGCTTACAACCCCCACCAGGAAGTGTACCTGATCGTTGTAGTATAGTATAGTGACAAGTACCGGGGGATTGATCGTTCAGCTAGGAATAGTGTCGCTAGGATTAGAAAACCTAAATACTAGTTCTAAAGATGAGGGATGATTATTTTTGTATTTTTATATTTTTTTAGAAAGCAAGTAAAAATCTCGGATTTTAAGGATTTGGGCGGAATTAGTTGCTAGTCAACTAACCCAATACTAAAGATGCAATCAAAATAAAATACTAGAAATGAAAATAAACTATATTAAACTAAGGTTGTGAGCAATAAGTGGAGAAAATGTGTTTACTTAGATTTCACTACTCGCTAGATATCTTTTACACGTTAATTACTTGTTATAGTTGCGTGGATGACGGATTATATTCCTTAATACCATTCATGGGGTGGCGCACGTAACTCCCCAATCCTATGAATGCCTACTTCACTCCTATGTCGAGCCGGCTAAGAAGCTCCTAACATGGGATCATTAGAATTTACTCATGCATTAAATACAACCAATAAAACCTAGTGCACATCAGTTCATGTTTCCTAAGACGTTCAAGCATGTACCATTTGGAGATCTGCCAGTTTTCTTAAGCCTAACATCGAAATCATTCATCCAATACAACCATAAACAAGTAATCAACACATAATCAACATCTAGGTTTCATTAGATCTAAGCAAACACAAGATAAATCTAGCCTAGCATGGTGGAATTAAGACAAGCACAAGATATAGACAACCAACACATAGACATATTGATTGAATTAGAAGAACACTTATAATTACACATGAAAGGGTTCAAGGGCTGAAAACCCTTGAAAAACTTGTAAAATTCGTAATAGGTTCGGCCTTAGGGTTTCTCCAAACTTCTCTTTTTTTTATGAATGAAAATTAGAAAACTATATATAGAAAACTGAGGCTGACGGCGTCAAGACCAAATAGGTGACGCCGTCATCCCGCCGCTAAAATAATTCTCGGACTGCCTTGATCTACATCTGACGCCGTCATATGTTAGGGTCTTCCAGGCCGTCACGTCTTTTACTCTTGACGCTCTACTTATGACGCCTTCATGTTTACACTGGGCCGTCATGCAATTTACTCTTGACGCCGTCAGGATGTTGCTCTTGACGCCGTCACCTACTGTTCCCAGCAAGGAAAATTAAGACTTTGGCGTTTTCTTCACTTTTATGCTCCAAAAACGTCTGAATTGCTTCCTTTTCCAGATTTCTCTCCCAAAGTACCTAAAATCACAAAAGGAATGATTTAGGGTAATATTTGATCAAATAAATTCAATTCCGGGCTTAAATGACCCCCGAAAAGTGTTTCATTTTTCGCCTCATCATATACCCTTACACTTGAGATTTGCTTGTCATCAAGCAAATGCGCTTTTATTCTTGTGAAAATACAAGTTAGGGGTCATTTAACACTAATATAAAAGTAATTACAACAAATAATCGTTCCACTAAAGACCAATAGACAAGCACGGAGGTCATATACTAGCTCCTCACAAATAGTGTTTAGATACTCACATCTCTCGGGTGTAATAAAGTATAAATTACAATATGGAAACGGAAAATATCTCTCACTACCTATCATAGCAAAATAGATTACCATAGGCTTGGGAAAGGATCAAACCTCCACCACATGGTGTAAGCACCTAGGATAAACTATCAACGAGGTCTTTTAAAGGGTCGTAACGTTAGGTGTAGGGATATGAAATACACGGTTTTGTTGGATAAAGGCAGTCTTTACTGGTGGCGAGTTAACAATCTTGGTTAATTACATGTACAATATGGCGTTGCTAAGCCAAGACTAGACTCGACTTAAGCTAATAAATAAAAAATAACAAAAACATAAAATGAACATAGAATAAAAAGGGATGGTAGTCCGTATGTTTTTTCTTTCTTTTTCTATTTTTTTTTCTTTTTCTCTTGATTTTTCGATTTTTTTATTTTATTATTTTTTTTGCATACACTCTTACCCTACCATCCAAAATAATACATCTTATGGAATGGAAATTCCCCTTACACTTGAATTTTTACATACTTTACAATAAACTAATCTAATGACTCGAATTAAGAAAATCAAAACACTTGGAGCACTTTTAAGATTAACGTACATATGGGGGTAATAAATGATGTTCTTCCCCATTACTCCACAAAATAAGTACTTTACCCATGAGTCCCAATCGTCCCAAAACAATATGTACAAGGATATGACTCGACTTAGCAACCATGTAATTAATTAGATAGTTAACTTAGGGTTTAACAAATAACAATAATGCACTAAAAATGAGCGCATACATGGATGGCTAAGGCGATTTGGGTGTACATTTAAGTGGGGTGTAACAAATTCTTCCTTTAAGTAAGATGCTTAAAGTTAGAAACGAAAAGATAGGCTCGGAGGGGTGTACTAGGGGTTTCGTGTACTAAAAATGAGTACAACGCTAAGGGTGTGGGAAAAAAATTAGTTGACTTAACTAGCCAAGTAATATGACATAAATGGTCAAGTAATTATGATACGGGTTTAACACAAGGGTAATCCTAATGCCTCTTATCATGTAGTAAATCCTACTACACGAATGTAGTCTCACTAGCGGTCTCGGGATGCATCACTAACGCAAGTTCTAGAATCTAAATGCTACCGGTACACTCATAAGCACTAATAATAAATGCTTTTCCTATCATATCTAAAGGCGAACCTCACATATTTGGGTGGAAAATTAATCTGAATATACGGTTTTGTGCTAGTCATACAATCTCCTATCCATGAAACGCTTGCTATGGCTAAAGTTTCACTCCTAAATGTTGTAAAAAATTTTAAATTTGGCGCTAAAATTGCACTAACAAGTATTTCTCATAGTTTTATTACACATCTACCATTAAACAAACAAACTCAAGCGAAAGTGTATCTGTAAGGTATCATCATTTTACCCTCCCCTTACACTTAAGATGAACATTGTCCCCAATGTTCAAGTAAATAATGTAAAAGTGAAATAAGTAAAACAAATGAAATCCAATACTCCCCTGATTCGCTCGGTATGGATAATAAGGTGGTCAGGTTAGATCTTCCTCCAAGAAAATGAACAAACAAAGCTTCTCTTCCAGAATATAAATCATCTTCTTGTCATACATAACCTATAAATCCTGAGAAAACAACCAAAGCAACCTCGCATAAAATCGGCGGCAATCTATATAAGTTACTAAATCCTAGAAAACAAAGTAAGATATAATGCTTGTGGAATGAAGTTTGCAGATTCCTGGAGATTATAAAACTTAATAATTCAACAAAAACATTAAGACTCCGTTAGAAAAACAAAACCGGTAAAATTTCCAGATTTTTACACGTGACGCCGTCAGAAGTGGCATGCAGAAATTCTTGTGTTAAGTTTCCGGAAAATTTCTGGATAAACTTGGTCCTACTTCCTGGAAAATCCTACAAAACTTCATTATGACTCAATACAAGCATTTGACTCTAACAAATACGAATATACATGTTCACTTAATATTGTGGAGAATCATGATCGGTTTGTTTCTTAAAAACACATTTGGGGTTTCCCCTTACACTTATCTTTTGCAAAAATACTTTTAGGTGGAGTTAAGAATAGGCCAAAACAACAAAGTAAAGTATTTCCACTTTTTAGTTTTGAAACATGATATACCAACAATAAAAATAGAGCATGCATACGGAAGCAAATAACAAATAAACAAAATAAAATCACACAAAACATGGGTTGCCTCCCAAGAAGCGCTTTTCTTTATTTACGAGTCTTGTAGCTAGACTCAAGGTCATGGGTTACTACGTGACCTCATCGTTGGTTTCACTCTCTAGGTCGTCTTCTAAACCAGTTTTGTATTCCGGACCTAGTTGCAAGCATTCTTTGTAGAAACCAAGCATCCTATTTTTCACACACTCTACTCCTCTACGTCTATCCTCATCATTCCTATAATAAGCTGCTTGATTATGTTCCTTTACGAAATTAGAGAGAAGGCGGTATTGCTCAATTTTGTAAGGCATTTGGTAGGTAACCTCATCATTCTCTTCCTTGAATCTAACTATCCCTAAAGTCAGATCATAACTCATCCTAGTGGCCTCAATAAATGGGTTTCCAAATATTATTTGGCTTAGGCAAGCATCTATCACCGGACGAGTGTCTTCTACTATCATAAAATCGATCTCATAAGTGAGATTGCCTATAATCACATGCAATCCCTTCACTCTTCCTACAAAATTACTTATCAGATTCTTATTGGGCATCATCCTAAAATCAAGTTGTTTCTTCATCACCCAATTGTAATAGGTCCTAGTCATGATGTTAACAGGAGATCTAGGATCGATGTAAGCTTTCCATATATGCATGTGCCCGATATTGCATGGTATGTTAATGTTAGAGGGGTCTCCCATTTTGATAAGGGGTGTGCCAAGGATATATGGTCTCTCGGGACTATCAAATAAATCCTTATGGTATTCCCGTTCTTCCTTGGTAGGCAACTTATTAAAGTACGTCTCTATAGTTTCTACTTCCTCTAACCCCTTTTCCTTATTAACCTTAACTTCCCTATTTTCATCCCTAGTTTCGGTTTCTACTCCAACTTCATCCTTGTCACTTTCTTCTATTTCCTTATCCATTGGCTTAATGGTGACAACATTGACAAAGTGGACGTGTTCAGATGATGAGGGGTCCCTAACTTGGATTCCGCTATTGGTGTCCCTAGTGTCCTTCCTAGGTGTAGTTAACGCTTGGTTGTTGAGGGCTTTCAACAAGTTGTCTATCTTGTTGGTCATCTCCGTTTGTTGTTGGTTGAATTCGGTTTCAAACCTAGCTATGCGAGCTTCTTGAGATGCCATGAACTTAGAAATCAATCCTTCAAGATTGTTGGTACTACCATAGTTGTTAGAAGGATTGTTGTTGAAAGTACGGTTGGAGGGTGGACCATTTGGTTGGTAACGATTAGGCGGATTGGAAGAATTGGGTTGATTTTGTTTCCACCTAAGGTTTGGGTGATTTTTCCAAGAGGGGTTGTATGTATCACCGTAAGGATTTGGCTCGGGTTTGAAAGTGTACCACTTATCTCCCGCTTCGTCGGTACGCGAGGATGCGTAGTCCGCAAAAGCTGTTCCGGGGAGTTCCACACAATCACGAGTGTCATGGGGACCACTACATAATTCGCATGAAGAAGTAATTTTGTTCACTTGGCTTGAAGGCTTAGGAGCTTCGTAGGATTTCATGAGAAACTTGACTTGGTCCTCAAGTTCCATGATCCTACGGTCGGGAGTGCTAGAGTTATTCGAAGGCAAATATATTGCCTTGACCGTTTTGTTCAAATCACGAGGATCATTCCAACTTTCGTTGTCATAGAGAGAAAGATCTTCTATGAGTTCCCATGATTGTTCCGCACTTAGATCACGTAGCTTACCACCGGCCGATTGGTCAATGGCTCGCCTCGTGGAGAGATCGATATGGTCATAAAAGATTTGGACTTGGAGCCAAAGATCTATGCCATGATGAGGGACTTTTTGAAATAAGTCCTTGAAACGAGTCCATGCTTCATAAAGAGATTCATTTTGACGTTGTTGGAACATCAAGATGTCATTTCTAAGCTTAGTAGTTCTCCGCGGTGGGAAAATTTGAGCAAGGAAACGAGTGGTGAGATCATCCCATGTGGTGATGTATCCCGCGGGTAAACGCTCAAGCCATTGACTAGCTTGATCCCGTAGAGAGAATTGGAATAGGCGTAATCGGGTTGTCTCTCTAGTTGCAACATCTAGGTCTATGGAGTCTACGATTTTAAGGAAGTCCTTAGGATGTTGGTTTGGATCTTCGGAACAAAGTCTATGGAATGCACATCCGCTTTGCACCAACCGGATGGTGTCGGATCGCAAGGGGGTCACATTGGCTCCGGTGAGCTCAATGGTGTTTCGGTAGCCTTGGTGGCTAGGTCAGGAATATTCTCCTAAGGTTCGGGGCCTAAGGGGTTCTAGTGGTGGGTTTTGTTGTGGTGGGATGACGGGTTCAAAGATGTTCCCATCGTCCATGATGTCGGGTGGTGAAGAGTTACGAACAAAAACACAAAGAAATAAGATAGACTAAAGAAACCTAAAAATAAAAATAAAATCTTACTAGAAAGGAATCTAGCAAGTAGACCTAATAAAAAGAGATTCTAACCTAGACAATAACTATTCCTCGGGCTGCGGCGCCAAAAACTTGATGCGTGGGGATCGCACCAGGCTTTACCTCTCAAGGGATCTCGAGAAGCTTACAACCCCCACCAGGCAGTGTACCTGATCGTTGTAGTATAGTATAGTAACAAGTACCGGGGGATTGATCGTTCAGCTAGGAATAGTGTCGCTAGGATTAGAAAACCTAAATACTAGTTCTAAAGATGAGGATGATTATTTTTGTATTTTTATATTTTTTTAGAAAGCAAGTAAAAATCTCGGATTTTAAGGATTTGGGCGGAATTAGTTGCTAGTTAACTAACCAATACTAAAGATGCAATCAAAATAAAATACTAGAAATGAAAATAAACTATATTAAACTAAGGTTGTGAGCAATAAGTGGAGAAAATGTATTTACTTAGATTTCACTACTCCCTAGATATCTTTTACACGTTAATTACTTGTTATAGTTGCGTGGATGACGGATTGTATTCCTTAATACCATTCATGGGGTGGCGCACTTAACTCCCTAATCCTATGAGTGCCTACTTCACTCCTATGTCGAGCCGGTTAAGAAGCTCCTAACATGGGATCATTAGAATTTACTCATGCATTAAATACAACCAATAAAACCTAGTGCACATCAGTTCATGTTTCCTAAGACGTTCAAGCATGTTACCATTTGGAGATCTGCCAGTTTTCTTAAGCCTAACATCGAAATCATTCATCCAATACAACCATAAACAAGTAACCAACACATAATCAACATCTAGGTTTCATTAGATCTAAGCAAACACAAGATAAATCTAGCCTAGCATGGTGGAATTAAGACAAGCACAAGATATAGACAACCAACACATAGACATATTGATTGAATTAGAAGAACACTTATCTTAATTACACATGAAAGGGTTCAAGGGCTGAAAACCCTTGAAAAACCTGTAAAATTCGTAATAGGTTCGGCCTTAGGGTTTCTCCAAACTTCTCTTTTTTTATGAATGAAAATTAGAAAACTATATATAGAAAACTGAGGCTGACGGCGTCAAGACCAAATAGGTGACGCCGTCATCTCGCCGCCAAAATAATTCTCGGACTACCTTGATCTACATCTGACGCCGTCATGTGTTAGGGTCTTACAGGCCGTCACGTCTTTTACTCTTGACGCTCTACTTGTGATGCCTTCATGTTTGCACTGGGCCGTCATGCAATTTACTCTTGACGCCGTCAGGATGTTGCTCTTGACGCCGTCACCTACTGTTCCAAGCAAGGAAAATTAAGACTTTGGCGTTTTATTCACTTTTATGCTCCAAAAACGTCCGAATTGCTTCGTTTTCCAGATTTCTCTCTCAAAGTACCTAAAATCACAAAAGGAACGATTTAGGGCAATATTTGATCCAATAAATTCAATTCCGGGCTTAAATGACCCCCTAAAAGTTGTTCATTTTTCGCCTCATCATTACACTACTATCACACCTTTACATTGAATGTACACAACAACTAGACTATATACACAAATCTACAATACTTCACAACTTGATGTTGAAGGAGTATTCTTCTCTTGCACTTTGAGAGATGAGAGGTGAAGGAATGAATCACTTGAAACAAGGATTAACAATTATATGATCAAAGGATTTTTAGGAGGATGTTTAGAGAGATTTGGATCTGAAAATTTTCGTGCAAGAGGTGGAAAAATTCCAGATTTAAGGTGGTATTTATAGGGAAAAATTTCTGACAGAATCTGACAGGGGAGCGTGGTCGGTCCCCTTAATTGTGTGCCGGCCCCCTTAAAATTAAGGGGGCCGCCAAGACGAAAACTGCAGTTTTCTTGTCTTTTTCTGGGGAAAGTTTATTTAGTGAAAAACTAACTGATTTTGGTTAAAATTTTGAATTCATATATTTATTATGAATAAAATATTTTCCTTTATTACCAAAAATGTTTTTCAAAAATATATAATAAGTTTATTTAATTTTATAAACTTTGTATTATTTAAATAAACATCCCTTTGATCATAAAATGTATTAGTCACTTGTTTATTCATACCTTAAGTGATTATGTTGGATGAGATGATATAAACTTGCTTAAAACTTGTTTACGTATTAACATTGCGTTTAATGTTCTTATATTTTGTGATCGTCAAACTTAAGGATATCGAAAGATATTAATAACGTTTTTATACATTATTTATATCAACAATCTCTCCCTTTTTGATGATTACAAAATCTAAACTCATTAAACTAAAAATTAATATATATGCAAGTTTTTAGTGTGAGTTTATATCACTTCTCCCCCTTTTTGTTAACATCAAAAAGGTTATCCCAACGAATGTATAGCTCCCCCTTGAAGTATACTCCCCCCCGTTTTGAGGTCATAAGAAATCGAGATATGGAATGCTTGCAAAAATATTTAGAGCACAAGCAATATATATATATATATATATGCACGGAACAAATATAAGATAACTAACAAGAATAATTTAAATAGATTATGTTGAAAACATAATCATTAATACATAAGCATATATATATATATATATATATATATATATATATATATATATATATATATATATATATATATATATATATATATATATATATGCTTTTCTAGCAAATTACACTAGATAATACTAAGTTGTCAACTTGAGGTCTCTTGGACTTGCTTGGAACACAAAAGGTTTGTGGAGAATTTATTTGTAGATGGGAATCATGGTAGTTGGATTTAGTGGAGATAGATTTTTGTTGGAATGGTGTTTGGAGAGTTTGGTGGTTGTTGATGGGAAGCATGGTAGTTGGCTTCAAGTAAGCTTCATAGGATAGGATTGAAGTTTGGTAGGTTGATTGGTGACGAGGATAAGTATGCATTTAGGGATGTTATGGGTGATAATGAAAGGGTGATGTCTACGGATGCATTTTCAATGGTAAGTTGTGGGTTTTGAGCGGTTGATGAATTTTTGGTGTCTTGAGTGAGTGATGGGTTTGAGTTTTTCCTAGTGAGGAGGTATTCAATCCAAGTGAGGTGTTCTTCCAAGAGAATAGTTTGTTTTTGGAGGTAAATGAAACAAGGACAATAGTGGGTATGATGCTCAACTTGCTTTAAGTGGAGTGAGTGAGGGAGACAATTTTAGTAGGGTGATAAAGGTGGTTGATCCAAGTTGAATAGAACAAGATGCATGACAAGAAGAGCACTTAGCTCATGAGCTTCTTTGAGCTCTTCAAAGAACTTTGATTGTTCGGAGGAAGGTGATGGTGGTGTTGTTGAGTTATGATTTGGCATGTGATTCATGTTTTGTTGAGGGTAATGGTTGTTGTTTTGAAATTGAGTATGTTCCTCAAAAGGATCATTTGGTAGAAGTGAGTGAGGTGAATGTGGGATTTTATTGGTTAGAGTGATTGTGAGGTTGTCTTATTGATGTAGAAGGGTGGTTTCATTTGGGTAAGTTAGAGGCTTAGGTGTTGGTTGGTTAGAGACAACATCATTTATTGATGAGGATTTTTGACTTTGATTTGTTGGGAGAAGTCATGATTGGTTAAGTCAATGAAGATTTATTTAGGAGTGATGATGAGGATCTTTTGTTTCTTTGATGTTTTGGAAATGGAAGTTTTTGGTGAATCCATGGTGGATTATGGTGTGGTGTGTTGAAGGTGTATTTGGGTGAAGTGAGATGAAGGTGTATTTTTGGGAGCAAGGGTGAAGGTGTATTTGGGTGATGAGATGGATGGTTTGTTATTATGATGTATGGTTTGACTTTCATGGATTAAGTTGTATTGGTAATGACACACTTTGTAGAGTGTAGGGAATGGTTGAATCTCTTTGTGAGGATGACTAGATGGAGTTATTGGTGAAGATGGGAAATGAGTATCAAGTGGTGTGATTGGTGAGAGCGATGTTGATGGAATAGATGACTTGGTTTTTCATTTCACTTTGGTGGTTTGAGTGTGTACGAGTTATGAGGTTTGAGTGTGTAAAGGTTTTGAGGTTTGAGTGTGTAAAGGTTATGAGGTTTGGTTTTGGGCAAGTCCAACTCTTTAGGCAACAAGGCAAGTATTATCTTAATGAGATATGCATGAAAAGTATATAGGCAAACAAGTAAGCACATAAAATAGTCATAACTAAGCATGCATGCATAACCAATAAGACAAATAAGCAATTTAGCAAATCATTCAACCTAAAACTCCTATTTTAGTGTAAGGCAACTAGTTAGTGAGAAACTAGTGATGGAACAAATGTGATAGTGTAATTCTTGATTTTGTTCTAGTGTATGCCTATATGAAACAAATATGGAGTTAAGATCGTTTCGACTCCTAAGCAAATATTCCTAAGAAACGATGCTTGATCTCCTTGATTTAGCTTTGCTCACTTCTAAGTGTCATGTATATGTATATATTGGATTATATATATATATAGACAACGAGAGTGAGACTATTGTGCATGATTTGAGAAAAACATTTTTATCATTATTCAACAATGAGTTTTTCTAAACGTGAGAATAATTTCAAAATGAGTTGAGATTTTATTTGAGAATGTATTTATGCAAAACAAAATATCTCAATTCTTGATTTTGTGCAAAATAGAATCCTAGACTCAAATTTGAGAAGAAAGAAAACTTAAAATTTTATGCTCAGATAGCCGGCCCCCTTAAAGTGAGGCCGGTCCCCTTAATTTTAAGGGGCCGCCCTTATAAATTAAGGGGTCCGCCCATCTGACAAAGAAAATTTTTCAGAACTTTGATTTTTCAGAAGATGTTAAGTATTATAAGAATTTAATCAATTTGCTCCATCATTCTTAATCCTAAACGTAAGTAGTTAAGTAAATCACGCTTAAGAGGCTTAGTGACTATATCGGCAATGTTACCTTCCGAAGCAACCTTCTCTATTGTTATATTTTTTTTGTATAATGTCTCTAAGAAAGTGTTGACGTATTTCTATAGCACCTTTGTTATTGCACATAATAGGAATATTTTCTAACCTAATACCATAGTCTTCGAGAGCTTGTTTCATCTATAGTTTTCTTACGCGAGGGATCTAGTCTTACTTCTATATTAACGATTAATCCACTTAACTCATTTCACTTCATCACCATGAGTTTTCTACTAGTGGACATAGAAGATTTCCATTTTCTATGTTGTTCGACAACGAACAATTTTAATTTAAATCCTAGGAAAGCCAACTAAGAGGGGTTCATAATATGTGAGCAAGTAAGTATTACTAGTTATATAACTAAGCATTATTCTAACTAGCTATTAATCTAAGAATATAAATTTTAACGATAAACTTAAAAGAAATGCGTACCTTTTAGTCTTCAATAAATTTTTTTCAAAAAACATCAAGTTGCCATGTTGACTTATAGAAGCCATTTATAGATGAGATTCCAATAGTTTCGAAAAGTGACAACTTAGCCACTTGGTTCCCATGGTCTCATTGGTCCAAAGTTGTTTGAACCAAACATGGTTTGCAATTGACTAGGATGCATGTATGGTGAAAATATTCCCCATGGGCTAAAGCTTGGTTGATGTGGATAAATCCACATTGGGTGACTATTATTAGAAAAGTTTTGTCTACCTTGATTTCTCCTATGTTGAGGGGTTTTAGACCGAGGATGAGGATTATTTGGTCTATTTGGAGGTGGAGTTTTAGATCTTAATTTTAGTTTAGAAAATCCGGTTTTGGCTTTTAATGATGGTTTATAAAAACTTTTTACTTCCTCATCACTCGCAATAGGTATTTTTCTATCTTTTATAGGTACATACTTAGGTTTTGAGTCTAATGGTTTTTGTTTACTAGATTCACATTCAAACTTTTCATTTTTATTTTCACTAGTTGAAACATTAGTTAAGTCGAATCCTAGACCGGTTTTATCTCCCAAAGTTTCTTGAACACTTATTATTTTCTTAAGTGAGTTACTACTATTTTTAAACTTGTCAAGTTCGAAAATTTCATCTTTAAGTTTTTCGTTTTCATTTTTGACCTCTAAACATGTTTTACATTCTTTAATAACTTCTTTTTCTTTTTCCAAATGTTGTAGTTTAATTTTTAATTCGAGTACTTCATTTTCTAATTGATTATTAATATGTTTTAGTGACTTATTTTTAGCTATAACCTTTTGACCTATTTTGCATAACCTATTATATTCACTATCTAGGTCTTTTTCGTCTAATGATAAATTTTCGTCACTAAAGTATTCGATTTCGGAACGTACCTCGCTTGATGTCTTAGCCATAAGACACTTCTCCTCATTTGTGATTTCTTTCTCATCGTCATCGCTATCACTCCAAGCTCCTCTAACAAACGCCTTTTGATTTTGATCTCTTGGCATCATTGGACATTTTCTGATGAGATGATTTGGATCACCACATTTGAAGCACTTCCTATCACTTTTGCCATTTTTGTCATCTTTATTTCTTTGGTTTGCTTTCCTTTCATTATGCGGTTGTCTAACGAATCTTCCTCGCCTTTTGAAGAAGTTCTTGAAGTCTCTTACGGCCATCGCATATTCTTCGTCATAACTTTCGGAAGATTAGCTATCTTCGTTACTAGATTCCTTCCTAGCTTTCAACGCAATTGACTTGCTTTGCTCTCTTTTTCCATTGACCATCTCGGAGTCTTTCTTTATTATTGCTTCGTAGACTTTCAGGTTGCCGATCAACTCATCAAGTTGAAGAGTTGACAAGTTCTTCGATTCTTCAATCGCCTTAACTTTAGCTCGCCATTTTGGATGAAGAGCCCTAAGAAATTTCCTAACAAAATTCTTACTAGAAAAATTCTCATCAAGTGCTTTTAAACTTGTGATGATAGTGTTAAACCTAGCAAAAACATTATCTATTGATTCCTCCTCCGGAATCGTAAATTGTTCATATTGTTGAACAAGAAGATCAATTTTATTATCTTTAACTTGACTATTACCTTGGTGAGTGATTAGTAAAGAATCCCAAATTTCTTTTGCGGTTTTACACATAAAAATTCTTTCATATTCTTTGCGTTGTAACGCATTATAAATAACCATTTTAGCCTCATTATTTTTTGCTAGTTTCATTTTCAAATCATCATTTTGTTTTTCAAAAGATACAATTTCATCCATTTTAGTTTCAAAATTATATTGAATAGGGGGAAAATCACCAAAGGTAATGACATGCCAAAGATCAAAATCTTTCGATTTCACATAAGTTTCGAATCTATTTTTCCAATATAAAATCCATCACTTTCAAATAGTGGTGGTCTTTGCATAGATTGCCCTTCTAAATATTTTTTCGATTCCATAGATCGATACAAGTTTTAAAATACAGTATATTTTAAAAATCTTGTTTAACGTAGCTCTGATGCCAATTGTGGAAAACTAGAAGGGGGGGTTGAATAGTTTTCCGTCTTTTTAGTTTTATGAAAACTTAGTTGTTTAAAAGTCTTATTTACTCTTAAAACTCTGATTCGATCTTATGTGAATTCAAGTCTTGAACAATATGAATAACTATATCTAAGTATGAGCAATAATAATAATGCAAACTAAGTATGTGAAATCAACACTTGCATAATATAAACAATTATAGCTATATACGAGAGATAAGTAAGTAAACGTATATTATATAATCCTTAGTTATATTTTGTATGAAAACTATACTTGATCGAAATGATCAATTAAATGTATGTTACCTTTTTAGTTTGATTGTAAAAACTTTGTTTTGTGAATGAAACTTTTGTTTGATCTTTAAGTAAATTCAATACTAGCACTATATGAGCAACTATACATATACGTCTACGTCTACAAAAGTAATAACGATATAAGCAAGATAATAAGTAAGATATGGAAAGATCTAACCGTGAGACAAAGGATTTATAGTGGTTCGGCTACAAGGACACCTTCCTTGCCCTACTCCACTCCTCGAGTCACCTACTCGAGAGTTTTCTTCACTATGTCAACAAGATCCCTTATGGCGGAGAAAACCTTACACACCAATATACACACCACAACTTCGTCACAACTTATTCACACCTTCTACACAACTTCTTCACGACTTGGCACATCTTCTTCACAACTTGTACACACCACTACTACTTCACAACTTCACACTACTCCACTACTTCTTCTTCACACCACTACTTATATCTCACTACTTCTATTCACAACTTCTACTCCTAGATCTATGTAGTTACACTACTATCACACCTTTACAATGAATGTACACAACAACTAGACTATATACACAAATCTACAATACTTCACAACTTGATGTTGAAGGAGTATTCTTCTCTTGCACTTTGAGAGATGAGAGGTGAGGGAATGAATCACTTGAAACAAGGATTAACAATTATATGATCAAAGGATTTTTAGGAGGATGTTTAGAGAGATTTGGATCTGAAAATTTTTGTGCAAGAGGTGGAAAAATTCCAGATTTAAGGTGGTATTTATAGGAAAAAAATTCTGACAGAATCTGACAGGGGAGCGTGGCCGGTCCCCTTAATTGTGTGCCGGCCCCCTTAAAATTAAGGGGGCCGCCCAGACGAAAACTGCAGTTTTCTTATCTTTTTCTGAGGAAAGTTTATTTAGTGAAAAACTAACTGATTTTGGTTAAAATTTTGAATTCATATATTTATTATGAATAAAACATTTTCCTTTATTACCAAAAATATTTTTCAAAAATATATAATAAGTTTATTTAATTTTATAAACTTTGTATTATTTAAATAAACATCCCTTTGATCATAAAATGTATTAGTCACTTGTTTATTAATACCTTAAGTGATTATGTTGGATGAGATGATATAAACTTGCTTAAAACTTGTTTACGTATTAACTTTGCGTTTAATGTTCCTATATTTTGTGATCGTCAAAACTTAAGGATATTGAAAGATATTAATAACGTTTTTATACATTATTTATATCAACAGTTAGGATATGTGTTATAGTTTATTATGTTTCGGATAAGTGTTAGAGTCGTATTAAGAAAGTGTCATTGTTTTGGAATTTATCTTGTATTCGACTTGTGATACAAGTTAGGGTTTATTCGGTATTTATACCGCGTCATTATGAATGAATTAATTAAGCTTTGTCAAATGAAATATATCTGGTCTTCTTTTCTTAAGAGCTCGCATCACGCTTGAAAGTAGGGATGAGCACGGTACCGGTCCAGTACCAATATCGTACCGAATTAGTGGTAACGATTCTTTCCCGAGCATAAATTAGTGGTATCGGTACTGTACTGAACGGGATTTGGATACCGGTACCAAAAAATCGTGTTTTCCTCATTTTTTTGGTACTGGTCCCGTACCGAATTAGTGGTCCCGATTTTTTTTTACCTTATTTCGTAGTCTCGGTACCGTACCGTATATCAGGATCGGTACCATTTCTGTACGGTTCCGGTTCGGTTCCGGGATTCGGGTCAAAATGCTCATCCCTACTTGAAAGGGTGCTACTATCGATACAACCGTAACGGGCGTTTCAATTAGTGCTTTCATTGAGAGTCCTCATTGAGAGGGTTACCAAATTAGGGTTCAAAAAAAAAGGTAGTGTTCATTGGACATTGTTCATCGCCAGAATTACTATTTATCCCGGAGTTTCCTGTTCATTGAATACTGTTCATTGCTTGAATTTCCTTTTCATTGTTTTCATTGCTCAGTTGTTCGATTCTAGGGTTCAAAAAACGGTTATTGTTCATCGATCACTATTCACAAGTTACTGTTCACGACGTACTGTTCTTCGAGTTACTGTTCATGGCATCTGGCAACAGTAAATCAGGATAAACTATCTAAGCTCTTGCAAATGGGTACGGTGGCCCAATATCAAAGCGAGTTTCAGAAACTTATAAATCGAGCAACGAATATCTCTGAATATTTACTTAAATCATTTTATATTTCTGGACTAAAACCGGCTCTACCATGTAGACTCTTAAGGTCAAATCTCACAACTTTAGACGAAGTTTTTTCATTAGCTCGCTTAATGGAAGCTCGTTTTGAGGACCAATGGACGGCTACAACAAGCACTACACTCGGTTGATATCAAAAGAAAGCATCCAATTCTTTTGTAACATCAAAAGTTGCACTCGAAATTGCAACTGAAGTTGCACCAGAAGCTGTACCAAAAGCTACTACCACCATTGTCACAGTTACAAAGATCAAAGAGGTTGTTAACGCGTATTACTCACCCGCGCTAATGGGGTTAGCTTATGAAGATACACATTTAGTTGTGTTTGTGGGAGTGTTTTGGGCGAATAAACGAAACAGTGAGTTGTTGTTTGCTCCATCCGAATGGAAAGAATGTAGAAGAGGAATTCAAGTGCTGCCATTGTTACTAATCAAGCTTGAGAACAAGTTGAAAGAGAGAACACAAATGTTTAGGAAACGACTCAAAATTTGGAATCCCAAAATCAAGATTTTTTTTTTAATTATTTTTTTATAGACAACACCTTGAGGACAAGGTGATTTTTGAAGGAGTGGGGAGTGTTACGCCCATGATTAAGATATATGTCATAGTTTATTATGTTTAGGATAAGTGTTAAAGTTGTATTAGGAAAATGTCATTATTTTGAAATTTATCTTGTATTCGACTTGTGATACAAGTTAGGGTTTATTTGTTATTTATACGGTGTCATTGTGAATGAATTAATTAAGCTTTGTCAAATAAAATATATTTGGTCTTCTCATCTTCTTTTCTTAAGAGCTTGTAGCACGCTTGAAGGGGTGCTACTATCGATACAACTATAACGGATCGTATCAGATATTTTGTGGTTGTATATTGTGATATAGTTAGTTGTAATTAAAAAATAAATAATAATAAAATAAAATAAAATAAATCTTCTTATTCTACGTACTGAGATGTTTATTCAACGCCTTCAAAGAATGCAATGTCGAATGTTTCTTTTGGACAATGCCCCAATGATAGTGTATTATGAAGGCTACGTTATTATATGATTAAACCGTCATTCTTTAAATGAAATAATCCTACTTTATCATCTTATTGAAAATAATACTAATTCTATGAGAGGGTATGCTATGATGAAAATAGTTGACTTTCTAATTTTTCATCATCTCATCCTTGTCTGGCTGATGATGGTCTCATTTTGATATACTTATATATCCTTTTTTTTTTCAAATGACATTTTTTATAAAAGCAATGCTATATTTTCTAACTTTTCTTCCTAATTCATCTTCCTAATCACAACACACTTGTAATTTTGATTCAACTATCTATCACTCGTCATCTCCTTCATTCATTTTTCTATTTTCATGATCACATAATTCTGTTAAGAGGATTTGTAGGCACCAACATTAGAAATAAATATCATTTTCTTTTTTCTAAACTAACAAGACACCGAAAAAACATAAATAAAGACAAAAACTATAAGATATGATACAAGCCGATCTAGAATTAACAAATCCAATCAATCCATATTCGAATTGGTTTTCTAATTCTGTTAATCTAAGAATGTAAATGTGAGAGATGTTGGATTTATCCATGTGATACCGTCTTCCGCTAGTTCAAACCTTGCCACAAAAAGACGTTGGTCCAATAACTTATTATTATTTTTTTTGATTTAGCCTAAGGAAACATTTTATTTTGCTAAAATTGTTAATATAAAAGTATGTTCAGATTCAAATATGTTTAAACAATATTTTGAGAGTACAGTTCAATCCACTATATTTGCATAAACAACGCTTCGACTCAAAACCCCCAAAGAAAGGCACCTTAGCTAACGGAATCAAAACCCTCTCCAACTCTTGGTTTATCTATTTTACACATATATATCACATTTGAAGTTAACTATTTATGTACTAATTAAGCTTTACATGATAATAAATGATAGTTACAAATGTATGCTATTTTGAAAAAACATGACGCTACTTTTGAAGGGGAATTGTAAAACAAAACATACAATTATTTTTTTTTTGTAAACCTTATGTTTATTTCATGCCCATCAATCTGTATAAGGTATATGTAAAGCTTTTATTTACACGCCAGCTTCTTTCAATCGTTAGCTAATAAAGACCTATAGGCCAAATCCGATAGGTTAGTATTCCCTTTGATTTTCACATAGCATCAGAGTTATAAAATTCCTTTTTAGATATATAATTCCGTTCGCTCTTCATTACACCTTTGCGGTAAAAAGAAGGAACATGTTGTGGTAAATAACAAGAAGAAGGGTAAGAATGGGGTCAAACTATTCCGGGTTAAGGGGGTTATACTAAGCCTGTTGTGGGTAAGCAATTTTAGTATCGACCCAAAGCACCTCCTCCTGAACCAAAAAAAGTGGATGTCACTAAGGAGAAGGTTGCTGATGTGGCTAGTATGAGTGGTACGAAGATTGCTACATCTAATCAGTTTGATGCCCTTAATATGAATGATATTGATGACTTTGGTATCCCTACTAAGGTAGTGAATAAGATGTGGATTCTGGTAGTACAATGGAAGCTAAGGAGGACGGGTCGCAACATACTGGGAAGGTTGGTCCTACTCCTATTGTTAAGAAAATTGAGGAGCTTGAAAAGCTAGTTATTGATGGGAAAGTTACTATTGTGGATGATGATGCTCATCCTATTAAAAAAGTTGATTATCCGGGTAATAAAAAGGAAAATAGGGTGGAGGGGTCTCAAAAGACCGGTAATGTATCACAAGAACTACTTGTGAGTGTTGTGAAAAAGAAGGTGCAGGCTGCGACTACTGAGTCTAGTTCTTCTTTTTCTCCGTCTACTTCTTCTACCAAGAGGATTAACCCATTCATTAAGGTGGGAGAGATTGTTGATTCTGACAGTGATGACGAGGAGGTTGTGAACACTTTTGATGACTCAATGAACCTATTTGGTGGTGGTCACGATCGTGAAGCTGATTATGATGACTATGTGGATCAGGTCTATGATCTTCCAGTGAATTTGGATGCTTTTTATGTCACGTATGGTATCAAGCTCCAAGGTCTTAGTATGAAATGAATTTGTTTTCGTAGGAGTCTAATGTTATCTTTTGAGTAGTGGTTTATTTTCTTGTTTAGAGAATAGGAAGTATCTTGTTATGTAAGCTTTTCTGCCTATGTGACAGACTAACATATAGGATTCACCCATATCCTTTGTATTTTAAACGTTTTTTGGAGTGAAGAAAGAACATGATGCTATGTTTTTTTTACTGCATGTTCCTTCTTTTTTATCGCCGCTTGTCCATGGGTTTGATCGCCGCTTGATTTAATAGTGAAGAAAGAACATGATGCTATGTTTTTTTACTGCATGTTACTAAGTTGATGGTTCAGTTGAATTATGATTGTTGGAATTTATGGTCAACATATAATAGTCATGTTTATTTAGGCTTTTGTTTGTTGATTGGGGTATAATAAATTGTTTCATCGATTTGGTTTTGTTTGGAAGCAATGGTTTGGATTCTGGTACAAGTTTGATAATATGTTGATTGGCATATTAGGTTTGTTTGATTTGTGCGAAAGTATTGGTATTGGTATTGGTATTAGTATCGGATGTTGAATTGGGAATTGGTTTTCTATTGGGGAGGATGATGCTTCAATCTTAACTAATCCGATTAAGTCTTGAGTAGTTATGTGAACTTGTTTCAGTTCCACATATGTATATGTCTAGTTCTGCATCTGTGTGATTCTGCTATGCACTTTTTCCCCCTGCCTGATTTTGTACTTTACCCCTATCTGCCTGTTCTACTCTTTCCTCCTAACGACTGATTTCGCAGTATTGGTAATATGCAGTTTGGATTGCATTGGAATGAAACTCTGTATAGAACCGAGTTCGCACTTTGAGACACTCCATTTTGCTTTTATTTTCCAGTTTAAGTTTATGTTCTGTTTGACAAACTCTCAATGTGTCGATTGCACCATTGTGAGTTTGAAAGGGATGTTAGCTGATAAAGGCCTGTTGGCCCGACCTGATAGTTTAAGCCCGTCCAACACATAAGGTTATATTTGTTTATTTCTTATTTAATGTTATGTAATCTCTCATGAATTTTGATCAATATTTTTAGTATTCTCTCAGATTTTCACACCAATTACCCTTAAAACTTAGAAACCATTTCCATTTTCCTCGTCTAATTTAGAGTTTGCTTATAGACGCTAGGACAATGTTGCATTTCAGCATATTTTGTTCATGCGTGACTTTCTTTTCAGTATATACTCTTGGTAATTTCAGTGAGTATTTTCTTAGTTCGTGAGTCTAAACTCATTTGGGCATGTATCGTTTGTCACTTGCGAGTCTCTTCTGGTTTTTTAACTTTTATTAGGTGACTAAGTCATAGTTACTTAACTGCCTTTGTTGTATGTATATAACATCTCACTTTTTTTTTTTTTCCCTCGTGGTTTAGTTTCTTATAAAAGAAACATGGAAGTTTGTGTAAGTGGAAACAAGGTCCCAGAAAAGGCATCTAAATTAACCAATTGTTTATCTCCCTTTGACACATTATAATGATGTTGAGTCCTTTATAGTTTGGGTATTACAAGAGTGCAAAAAAGCACTCCAGACTAACAGCAGTCAAAAGGCTCGATCATTTCCCTTAATTAATTTGATCATTGATATGAATTCTATGTTATGTTTGGAATGACAGCTAGACTGATTTTCGGAGCAACATAATTGCGTTTAAGGTGACAAGACATAGCCAGATTTGATTGAACATAACCAAAATATATAAGAACTACAAAAAGTGTGTCGATTTTTGATAGAACAAAACCAAAACTAAAACTACTAAATAAAATTCAAAGCGGTCCGAAAAATTGAAACCATTAAATAAAATACAAATGTTTGTTTCACGAATTTGCTTTTATTTGCGTCTTAATTAATAAAAATATAGCTTTTTTTTTTTCTTTTTTATTTTCCTTTTATTTTCTCTTAATTTTTATTTATTTATTTGTATTTTTTTTAACTTTATAATGAATTAATAGGCTTGAGTTAGTAGAAATCTAAACACACACAGTCACTAGTCAGTTAATACACGTATATATCTAAACACGCAATTTTTTTTAATGACATTAGCAAATAGCAATTGCTAAATACAATAGAAACTAGTTAAAAATTAAGAGATCTAACATGCGGATATTGAATTTGTAAATGTATATTGTATATAGTTTGCACATTTGCTTATACCTGTCACACGAAATATATGTATCTTAAACACCAAAATAGACATTTTTTTTTTTTAATCATCAAGATAAAACAAAATGGAGTGGTTCTGTTTCCGAATATTCCAACCTTTAGGAAGTGTCAAACTCTCAATGGATAGATTCAACAACCATGTGGTCTAGTGGTTAACACTTAACTTGTTAAGTGTGCCACTAAGAGAGTAGTACCGGATGGGTGACCATCCGGGAAGTCCTCTTTTATCACAGGGTCTGTTGATACTAGGCTTTCAAAGTCCTTCAATGAAGGTTTCAACCCACTAGGGTTCGAATCTGGAGAAGGCGGGGTTTACTTCAAATTAAGTGTCGTGCCTTCGGGCGGCTTAAGTTGAAGGTTTTCCCCCATCGGGTTTCGAATTGGTCAAGAATTTCTCCGAAAGAACCGTTCCAAAAAAAAAAAGATAATAAATCTTTCATTTTCATATGTAAACAGTTGTAGATAATTTGGTAAGATGTCATCTATCTTGATGTACATTCCACAAAAAAAATATGGGGCAAAAATATAAAAGTATATGGTAAGAAAAGTATGGCCTACATTGTATTCATATTAGCCTAAGCTTTACTCCATACCCTTTTGCAGGTAGACATACATTACATATACAACTACATTTGCACTACGTATACATTATATAGTCAAAAAGACCATATACTTACTATTTTGGAAACCATAAGATACAAATTCCATACTCTCAGTTTCAAATAAAGACTAAGAAAGTAAAAGAGTTTTGGGTGAAATCACAAACTTACTTCATATATCTCAATAATGTATTACTACGTATTACACGGTTGCATTTGGTTTCTTTTTTTTGAAAGGTTAACTTCATTCAACACCATTTGCGAGTCGTCAAAACGAGGACTGACTCCTCCCAAACCAACCAGTCAGCCTTGTGAAGCTGTTAGGCACACCTGGGAGAAAGTGCAAGTTAATATTGACCGTGGAAATATAGGGAAATCCCCGGATCGTTAAATCCCAACGAGATTGAAATTGTATTTGTAAACGGATAGGAAAGTGAGTGGTACTGAGGACAGTAACAAATATGATTTGAAGATTGATTACACTACTGATTGCTTGATATTTGGAAAAGATGAAATTATAACAGAAATACAGAAATAAACACAAAATCAGATAATCAGATAACAGACAGAGAAAATTGGTATTTAACAAGTTACAAACTACAGGGACTAAAAGTGAAACTTTTGAAAACTTAATATTAAAGAAAATAGAAAATGAAATTGGAATTATGAAAATGATTATTATAATATTTAATTACTATTTAATTAATAAAACTAATTAAAATCTAATTTAAAACTTAATTTAAATTAACTAAAAATAACAACTATTACAAATAAACCTAAAAATTTATGAAAATAATTTCTAAACTTAACTAAGAACTTGAAGAAAGTATAAAAAAATGAAAATAAATATTTTTGTCTTTTTATGAGTATTTTATTAATTAATAACTATTTAATTTAATTAATCTATTTAAACTATTTTAAATTACTATTATTACTAAATTACCTTAGAAAATTATGATAAAATTTATAAAATTATTTAAACACTACAAGAATACTACAAAATTATAAAAATTTGCTAAAAATTATATTTAAGCTAATTGACTAATTAATTACTTATTAATTATTTTAAAGCTAATTTAATTAATTTAAATAAGAAAATTATAAAATGAACAGTAGAAATTATGAAACTATTTTTTTAAAGTCTTAACTACCTTATAAAACTTAGGAAAAATATAAAATTCTACTTTAGATAATTAAAATTAAAGAAATCTATTTAATTATTAATATTACCTATTTAATTAATTAAACTAGTTTTAAATCTAATTAATAGTAAACAGCTTAGGAAAATTCTAAGAAAATTATTTTATCTACTTTAAGGTACTAATTAATTTATAAAATTATTAAATTGAACAAATGCTTATTAATAAGCTAAAATGAAAATTAAATAGATAATTTCTATTAAATAGAAGCTATCACTATTTTTATGTTTGCTTTTTCTGGTTTTTATTTTATGAAACTATTTAAATACATAAATAATGAAACTTTAATAAAGATAACTACTCTGGAAATCAAGAATAAGCACTGAGAGTGCTTATTAGCTTAAACAGTTGACTAAGGTTGACCAAATGAAGAAATAAGCTAAACTGAGGTTATGTGGGGTCCACTATTATGAAATCTGGTTTACCTAAGTTACTTATACTTAATTAAGCTAGGTGTGATGAGATAGGCTCTTAAATTAAGCTGAGAATGCCAAATAAGCACTTGCTTATTTCTCTTCTGACTCAGAAATGGGACAGAGATTGGTGGCAATTTAAGGTGGGGTCCACTGGTTTATAGGTCAGACTAATGGTCAATATTTGAACCTGGGTAGGAGGGGGGTTGTAATAAGCTAGGTTGGAGGTGTGGGTCCTAATGGTGTGGGCTGCAGCCACCAATTAAGTTGGTGGTGTGGTGGTGTGCAGGGTAAGGCTATGCCTTGCAGTCCACTTTCAATGAGTGTGGAGTCCACAATAGTGAAATAGGGTTCAAGCTAAGCCTAGGGGTTCAACTATGGGATGGTAAGCTACAGATTAAACTAATAAGCTAAGCTTATGGCTTCCTAATAAGCTCAGAGTGAGCCTATGGATTGGTGATCAAATACTGAGTGCTCAGTATTGCTTGTTTTACAAAGGTCACAAGTTTGATCCTAAAAGCTATTCTACAATAAGCTAAAGTCTAAATTAAACCTAGATATGAAAAGCTGGTATATTAAGCTATGATTAAGCTAAATCCTAGGATGTGGGGTCCACTAGATTGATAAGAAATCACTAACAAAGTTGTGGTGATGAACTGGGTATAAGTGAGCAGGGCACACCTTTGCCCTGCAAGTGAGTTTGAAGGTCTGTGGATCACAAGGTAAAAATCTTAAAAATATAAAACTTATTGGAACTTAAAGATGGGCTAGTAGAGTATTACTACAACAAATTTTAAGTCCTAGATCCTACTCTATAATTCTAAACAAATCTTGGAATTTTTGAGAAAATCTGAGATGTGCACTTTGACTATTTCATGAAACTTAAATTGGTTTGACTTATGTGAACTTTGAACTTAATTTATAAGCTGATTATGTTATATTAAGATGAAATAAAGTTAAAACAAGCTTCTCTAACAACTTTTTAACATGTAAACAAGATTTGGTATGCAAATTCCTAATCAGTGACAGTAGGTTGAAGATCCAAGTGATTTTTGACTTTTACTTTAACAAGACCTATTTAATTTGACTAATGTGAACTAATACAACTTAGAGAAACATGTAGAAACAAGAATCAACAACAAAAACTCTACTTAACTCAGTGAAGACCACTGATCCAAACACACTTGTAGCTAGACTGTTTTGAGTTTTAAGTAGCTAAAGGCTTTTAGAGCTTATACTACTGATCCAATATGACTTATTATGTTATAATAGATGTAATTAAGCACTTAGAAACAGAAATTAACCACAGATACACAAAAACACAAGATATGATATGTTGACTGTTTGATTTTCTATTTTTTAGTAACTAGGAATTCCAACAAACAAGATACTAATTTTAGGTTATATTATCAATAGTTAAGACTGAATAAGCATAAAACAACTGAAAAAGCTAAGTAATAAGCAAGGCTACAGTAAAAAGACAAAAATGAGAGATTTGAAACTTACCAATTGCTTTCCTGCTCAAAACCAAGAACCAAGAACAACCTATTGAATCTCCACAGATTCCCTAACCCAAGGCCTTCCAAAATGCACCCTGCTCCTACTTGATCATGCTTGAAGAACAGATTTTTGAATTTTTCTTTATTTTTTTTTTATTTTTGTGAATTTTTTACTTTGAACACTAGATTGATTAATTAAGTTTCTAAAAGCTTACAAAAGCTTTCTGAGGAGCTTATGTGAACTTATTGAGTCTTTATCATCCACTACAAACAACAATATAGCTTATTGAGAATTTTGAAAGAAACTTGAAAATTGCATAACATGAAATGGTTAAAGAAACTTGATATATATTACTTGAAAAGAGTTACAATACACTTGAAAACACTTATAACACTGATTAGAAGCTTAGGTTTACACTAGAAATTGGAAATTAGATTAAACGACATACAATTATTGAAATTAAACTAGGTACTCTTCTCCTCTGCTTCTCTTTCCTTTTATAGGTCCATATTAGGGTTCCAGGAGTGACTTTAAGCTTTTCCCACCTCATCTTGACCATTGAAATGTCTGAATCAATCCTGACCTTCAAATCATCTTTTTGGCGCCAAAAGTCTCCAAGTAAACTTGGAGGCTACGTTCTGCAATTAAAGATAATTGGGAGCTTGTGGAGGTGTCAGGGGGCAAGGGGAATGTTTGGAGACCAAGTTGGTGATGTATGGAAGAAAACAGAGGACAACATGGAGTTTGGAGAGAATTTTGGTGTGGATGGCATTTAATGAGGAGTGGGTTTACTGTGAGGTGGAAAGGAGGGGTTAGGGGAGTAGGGGTTGAGGTGTATTGGTGAGGTGGAGGTGCAAGGTGGCACAAAACCACCTGGTATGGTGGTCTGTGTAGAGAGGGTGGTTTTGGGAGGGATGGGTGAACAGTTGGTGGTGTTTGACTCGGGTCAACGCCCGTATTAACTAAAAGGGTGGTGGACTGGGCTTATTCTTTGGGCTTAGGGGATAGGTGGGTTGGGTAAATGGTGTGGATTGGGTAAATGGTTTTGGTTTAGTTAAATAAATAGGGTCCGGTTTGGTTTTTATGTGATAAGGACCAAAAATGTAAATTTAGCAAAAGTGAGGGACTGAACATGTTATTTTCCCAAAGTATTTTTAAGGACTTAACTTGCCAAATTTAATAAACCAAGGACTTATTTATTTATTTTTCCATTTAAAAACACCCAGGGACCTTTTCTGCAATTTTTCAAACTCCAAGGACCTTTATTGCAAATTTGGATTTTTAAGGGATTAAACTTGTAATTTCTCAAAATGTTATCAAAATTGTTCCATTTTGTCATTCATGCATAGTACAAGGGTATTATTTGTAAATATTTCAGTTTTGAATACCCATGGACTATTTTGCCAATTTTGTAACTTGAGGGGTAAAAATTGCCAGTTTGTGTAAACTTTTTATCCAGGGATGTTTTGTGAACATTTTTGGTTTCCCAAGGACTTAAGTTGACTTTTTATTCATTTAAAACCTTCAGGGACTAGTTTTGACAATTTATGAAACTTGAGGGACTGAAACTGCCAATTATGCAAACTTTGTACGTTTTTCATCTGTTTTTGCATATTTTGTGTTTGAAACATATAAAACACACCTTTAAGATATTTTAAGTATTTTGATACATATTTGAGTGTTTTTGTATGTTTTGGCAGTTCAGATTAGTACAAAATGATGAGTATTTAGACACTCATCAATCCCCCCCACTAAACTATTGCTAGTCCCTAGCAATCTTTTTGAGAAAAAATTAATGGATTTTATCTCTTTACCAAAAGCATCACTTCTGGAGTAGCCAGGTGTAAGAACTGTGGCACACCTGATAACCGTGTGATTTTTAGCAAACCACCAGCTGTCAACGGATTTGATTTGTCTTTACCAGAAGCCGTTTGCTTCTGGACTAGCCAACTCTTGATGGAATAGTCAACATCTTGGTGAGCTGATTACCAATTATGGTTTTTCCACGGCCTTTACCACAAGCCATAATCTTGCGGGCTAGCCAACTCATTTGTTTTTGGGGAGCTGAGGAACCGTACAATTTTTGGCAAATTGCCAGCCATAAACGGATTTGAGATGTCTTTACCAAGAGCCGTTTGCTCCTGGACTAGCCAATCCTATTGTGGGTTAGACATGGAGGATTGATACCATTTTATCTCATTTCTAAGTGTGAAAAAACTGGTAATTTTGATCAAATGGGGGTTCTTGATGGAACATGTGTTTTGCATTCGTGAGAACGCTCCCCCACACTTAGAACTGAATATTTCCCTCAATATTCACAGTACTTGGTGTCCCACCAAGACTTTAGAACGTAAGGAGGCAATACTTTTAACCTTTTTATTTTACTCTATTTACATACAAACTCACTTTTTTCTTTTTATTTGTCTTATACCATTTTTTTTTTTTTTTTTTTTTTTTTTTTTTAGAGAAATATTTTACATATGTACAACATGTGGTTCGTCTCCCCCACACTAGGGTGTTAGAAAGGGATGAGAAACAGAAATATGGGTGACGACCCATATTGCTACTGTTTTTGATTACCGAGTCGCTAGCTTGACTCGACCTCGAATTGACTTGTCATGAGGTAGCTTGTTTTTGATTCCCGAGTCACTAGCTTGACTCGACCCCGAATTAAAATTGTCCTTGGGGTAATGGAGTGGGATTGCCACTCACAGATTAGGTGAGAAATTGGAGTGGGATTGCCACTCACAGAATTATAAATAAGGTAAGGAGATTATTTTTGATTTTAAATTTTATAATGTTTTTGTATTATATATTATATGTACAAAGAAAGAAAATTCCTAACAACCGCCCCTCGAAAGGGAATCTAGGTATGACAGAGCTCAGTAACTGTAAACAGCCAACAACCAAATGTTGTAACTGAGGGACTAATCAAACTGGGCAAGTTGTGTGCATAGGAAAAATGTTTTTGTATTTTATATTGTTTATTGAAATGAAATATGATACAGTATAAGTAATCACTACCTCCCAGGCTTGTGTCAGGTTTACCACGCAAGCTAATTACTTGTGAATAATTAACTGTAATAAATATGCCCTGACAGCCCGGAAGTTGAATGATAAAGTATAATATACATACAAGGATAGAAATTTGAACAAAATACAAAATTCATTATTTATTATTATTATTATGTACATGATACTAGTGTTTTTGTTTTCCGAGTCACTAACTTGACTCGACCCCGTATTTATTGGTCCATGGGGTAAGTTTGGAGATCCGGGACAACCATTGGTTGTATGTCCCCTCCAAAATAGTGTTTTAGCCGATGTCCATTTACTTTAAAATTGGGACCGTCGGGTTGCCATAACTCAACAGTTCCATATGGGTATACTTTGGTTATAGTAAATGGTCCAGACCAACGGGTTTTTAGTTTACCCGAGAAAATTTTCAACCTTGAATTGAAAAGAAGAACTCTGTCACCAATGTTGAAAACGCGGTTCTTTATTTTAGAGTCATGTATCTTCTTAGTCTTTTCTTTATAGATTAAAGAATTTTCATAAGCTTGATCACGTAATTCATTTAGTTCATTTAGTTGAACTTTACGGTGATCACCCGCTGTCTGAAGGTCGAAATTTGCATGTTTTAAGGCCCAATAGGCCTTATGTTCTAATTCGATCGGAAGATGACATGCTTTCCCGTACACTAGCTTATAAGGAGTACACCCAATGGGTGTTTTGTAAGCTGTGCGGAAAGCCCATAATGCATCGTCCAGCTTATCCGACCAAGAGGCACGGTTTTCACCAACCGTCCTCTCAAGAATTCTCTTAATACCACGATTTGAGACCTCCACCTGCCCACTTGTTTGGGGGTGGTATGCTGTAGAAAGACGGTGAGTTACACCATATTTCAGCATTACTCTTGCAAATTGTTCATTGCAAAAGTGAGTACCACGATCACTGATAATGGCACGAGGAGTCCCGAATCTAGCAAAGAGAGATTTTAAAAATTTACAAACTACTCGGGCATCATTGGTGGGTAAGGCTTTTGCCTCAACCCATTTTGACAGATAGTCGACAGCGACGAGTATATACTTATTCCCTCGTGAAGACGGGAATGGCCCCATAAAATCAATGCCCCACATATCAAATATTTCACAGACTTGGATGGCATTTTGTGGTATCTCATTCTTTTTAGAAATATTCCCGTGACGTTGGCAAGCCTCACAGGTTTTGATAAGTTCATGGGCGTCTTTATAGATCGTGGGCCAAAAGAATCCTGAATCAAACACCTTTTTTGCGGTGTAGTTTGGGTTATGATGTCCCCCCGTGGGTCCATCATGACAAGCTTTAAGAATTTCCATGGCTTCTTGGCCATGGACACACCGTCGGATGATTTGATCCGCACATATTTTGAACAAGTAGGGGTCGTCCCAGAAATAATGTTTCACATCTTTAAAGAATTTTCTTTTCTGTTGGGACGACATCCCTTTCACAACAAAATTTCCCGCACGGTAATTTGCAAAGTCGGCAAACCATGGGGTGGTGGTATCATCCCGGTTAGAGATGAGATTTAGAGTCTCCAGAGGAAAAGTTTCATTTATTTCTTTTCTCTCGAGAATATCCTGATGAGGATTTTCTAACCGGGACAAGTGATCAGCTGCAAGGTTCTCTGCTCCTTTTTTATCTCTTATGAGAATATCGAATTCCTGGAGGAGCAGGACCCACCGGAGCAGTCTTGGCTTTGCATCCTGTTTAGTGAACAGGTATTTCAAAGCTGAATGATCCGTATACACCACGCTTTTATTTAAGATTAAGTAAGACCGAAATTTTTCGAAGGCATATACCACAGCTAATAATTCTTTTTCTGTGGTGGTATAGTGTGTTTGAGCCTCGTTCATGGTCTTACTTGCGTAGTGTATTGGCTGAAAATGTTTGGTTTTTCGTTGCCCCAGAACTGCACCAATAGCATAATCGCTAGCATCGCACATAAGTTCAAAGGGTAAGTCCCAGTCGGGGGCAACAAGGATTGGTGCTTCGGTAAGTCTTTTCTTTAGAATAGAAAAGGCTTCGATGCACTCTGGAGAAAAGATAAAAGGAGCATCCTTTTCAAGAAGATGAGTCATGGGCCGGGCTATTTTAGAGAAATCCTGTATGAATCTCCGATAGAACCCGGCATGGCCGAGGAAACTCCTAATTCCTTTAACAGTGGTGGGATGAGGCAGTTTAGCAATAACATCAATTTTGGCCTTATCGACCTCAATCCCACTTTTTGAAATTTTATGGCCGAGGACAATGCCCTCTTTAACCATAAAATGGCTCTTCTCCCAGTTTAGACAAAGATTAGTGTTTTCACACCTTTGAAGCATTTTTTCTAGGTGGGAGAGGCATGAGTCGAAAGAATTCCCGATTACTGAGAAGTCATCCATGAATACCTCCATGGTTTTTCCAATCATGTCATGGAAAATAGTCATCATGCACCTCTGGAAAGTGCCCGGAGCATTGCATAACCCAAAAGGCATGCGACGATAGGCAAATGTCCCGTAAGGGCATGTGAAGGTAGTCTTCTCTTGATCCTGTGGATCAATGGGAATTTGGAAGTAACCCGAGAAGCCGTCAAGGAAACAATAATACTCATTTCCCGCTAGTCTTTCGAGCATTTGGTCCATGAAGGGCAAAGGAAAATGGTCTTTGCGGGTGGATTCATTAAGCTTTCTGTAATCAATACATACTCGCCACCCTGTAACCAAACGAGTTGGTAATAACTCGTTGTCCTCATTTGTGATAACCGTAATACCACCCTTCTTTGGAACACAGTGAATTGGGCTTACCCAAGGACTATCAGATATAGGATAAATCAATCCCGCATCAAGAAGTTTGATAACTTCAGCTTTTATAACTTCGTGGATTTTTGGATTTACCCTTCGTTGATGCTGCACAGTAGGTTTAAAGTCCTCTTCCATTAGGATTTTGTGTGTACAAAAATCCGGGTTTATACCCTTTATGTCTGAGAGCTTCCAAGCAATTGCTTGTTTGTGGGACTTTAAAACCTTGAGCAACGCGGTTTTCTCCTCATCCTTTAAGTCTTTTGCAATAATGACCGGTAATTTATCGTTACCTTCCAAGAATGCATATTCTAGATGAGGAGGCAGGTCCTTAAGTTCAACCTCGGGGAAATCATCATTTTTCTCAACATATTTGATTTCCGCCTTATGAAGTTGTGGAGGTAGAACAGGAATTGGAGAGGGATCTTTGTTTAATAACTTCTCAAGGAGAAGTATATCCTCTTCCAGGTCAATCTCTTGGATATCAATTCCTTCGGGAACAGAATCACTTTTGAGAAAGACCTCTAATTCCTCAAGGAGAAATTCACTTCCCTCAAACGGAGTGAGGGAAGGAGAAGAATTAGCGATTATGGGATGAGAAGGAGTAGTGGGATTGCCACTCTGAAAATTATCAGCGAATCCAAGGAATTCCTGAGCATACTCCTCGGATGCAATGTCAATGACATCAATTCGGTTGACCGAATCAGCATTATAATTCGAGGAGTATCTCGAGGTTTGATCAAGGTTGAACGTTATCGCTTCATTTCCAACTCGTAACGTGATTTCCTCATCGAAAACATCGATTAATGCACGTCCCGTTCTTAAGAATCCCCTCCCAAGAATGAGAGGAACTCTTGGATCTGCATCGAAATCAACAACGACAAAGTCTGCCGGAAAATTGAACTGTCCCACTCTCACAAATACGTCCTCGGCAATACCGAGGGGACGTGAAATTGAACGGTCTGCAAGCTCGAGAGTCATGCATGTGGGACTAAGTGCCTGAAGAGAGAGCTTTTTCCAAACTGAGTGTGGCATTAAGTTGATGCTTGCACCAAGATCGGCCAAGGCAAAACATTCAACCATACCCGGGAAAGTACATGGTATTAGAAATCTCCCGGGGTCTCCTAGCTTTTCAGGAAGCTTTTTCAATAGAACCGCAGAGCAGTTCTCATTGAGTGGAGTTCGTACCATCTCAAACATTTTTTCTTTATTGCTCAACAGGTTTTTGATTGTCGATGTGAATTTGGGCATTAAAACAAGAGCGTCCGCGAAGCTAATATCGAAGTGTAGTTCTTGGAAAATCTGAAAGAATTTTTCCATCTGATGATTAGCTTTTTCACGGAGCTTTTGGTCTTGCAATCGTGAGGGATATGGAATTGTTGTTTTTGGGTTGGATTTTGGATTTTCAACAGGACCTTCGGTAGTTTCAAACCTGACTTTTTTAAAAGGAGTTGGGACCGGGATAACTGGAGGAGGGATGTCATTGGTACCTCCGTTAGGAAGTACCTTATCCGTAGTCTCCTCAGTTTCACATTCCTCTACAGGGATAGGAGATGAGGTAGAGGGATCTGTAGGTCCTTGGTAAAAAACTCCACTTCTTGTGGTGATCGCCTTTACATCGCCCCTCGGATTAGCGATCGTGTTGCTAGGTAAAGTTGTACCTGAGCCCGAGGGTCGATCATTTAAAGACTTCTGCAAATTAGATATTTGACTAACCAGCATTTTGTTCATTTCTTCTTGGGATTTCATAAACTGTTTTAATAACTCATCAGATGATGGTCCAGTTGGAACAATGGCTTGATTTTGGTTTGGAAAATTTTGAGACCGATTGTTCTGGAAATTCCCATGTTGCTGGTTGTTGTTACCTTGGAAGTGGTTTTGTTGTTGAAAATCACCCTGTGGGTAATTGTTTTGACCTTGATTACGGTTATAATTCCCTTGGTTTTGATTTTGGTGAACCTGGTTTTGACCAGGGTTGAAATTCCCTTGGTTGTTATAACCTTGGTTCATTCGGTTCTGGTTCTGATTCTGGTTAAAATTCTGGTTCCTGTTTTGAGGTTGATTAAACCCTGGTGGTCCGATGTAGTTATTAGATCGATAGCTCAAAAGATTTCGATCCCCTTGCGGTTGGTAAGAATTACCTCCCGTATTATAGGAACCTTGAGCTGCATACACGTTTTCACGAGCCGAACCACCGGAGGCTTGGCAATCTGTGTATAGATGTGGACCACCACAAGTTTCACAACTTGGGTATACAGTTTTGACCTGATTAGGATTATTTTGATGGATACGCAAAACTGCTGTAGACAAATCATCCATTCTTTTAGCTAGGATTGATATTTCATTGCTTGCCGGAGTGTCTGACTTAAATGAGTCGTTCCTCTCAGCAGAGGAGTCCCAAAAATTATGATGGGCAGTCATGTTTTCGATTAAGTCATAGCACTCTTCAGGGGTCCTTTTCATAAAGGTGCCCCCAGCAGCAGCATTGATGGTGTCTCGATGACGGAGTGTTAAACCATTATAAAAGGTATCAATAATGGTGACAAGAAGCATATTGTGATTAGGACACCGATCAATGGCAAGTTTGTAGCGTTCCCATGCCTCAAATAAGGACTCTTCGGGAAGCTGTCTGAAATTGCTGATATCATTCCTAAGCTTTGTGACCATAGATGGTGGAAAGTATTTGGCCAGGAATTTAGTGATCATCTCATCAAAAGTGTGGATCGAATTCTTTGGAAGTCGATCGAACCATGAAGTCGCATGATGAGCGAGAGAATAGGGGAACAAGTATAAACGTAGGCCGTCATCGGTGACGCCATTTTGTTTCATGCTTTGGGTGACGGTTAAAAATTTGTCGAGATGCCTGTTGGCATCGTCACCCGGTAATCCGTGGAACTGGTACGTATTCTGGATCTGTTGTATCATGTGGTTTTTTAATCCAAAATCCGTGGCTTCAATAGTGAGTGGTGCAATTGGTCCACCCCTCCCTTGCATGGTAGGTTGACACAGTTCCTCCATAGTTCGGGTGTCAGGAACTGGCTCATCCTTGGGAAGGAATGGGGGCTCGTCGTTCATTTTTAGTGTGTGTTCTTCTTCAACAATACGTAACTCGGGTACGTTTTTCTTCTATTTATTCTTTGATTGTGAACGAGTGCGCATGCACGAAAATTAGTTTTCAACACAAGATCGAGGCAAAACTACAGTGAACTTAAACCCAATAATCACAAATGAACAGCTCCTTTAAAAAAGGTACACTATCCACAAGGATACAATGGTAAGTTTTGAATCTTAGGTTTGGGAACTTATTATGTTCACACCCCCAGTTGGTAGGTGTTCTGCCTTGGTTTGCGGTGGTAAACTTTTATGTAATTATATTCACAGTAAAATGTTTTTTGGCTTTTCGTGTATGGGTGATAAAACTTGGAAAATATTTTTGGAACTGATTCGTTAACCGAAATCGTCCTTTTAAGATTACTTGCAGATCGGCGGGAGGAAATAAATGGATTCCTCTTCAGTTCGCAATTTAATGTCAGAACTTACCTTAAACCAACTGTATAGGTTGTAATCGTAAAGATACGAAGTAATTTAACTTCACAGTTTGTTTTGTTGTTTATGATTTGTTTGGTGTTGTTAACACTTCAGGAGAAATGTTAATGAATGTTTTCATATATGATTTTGCTTTTCTTGAAAATTTACAAAGTGGTGATATTTGTACAGGAGGGTTTTTGAAAACCACTAAACTTTTACCGTTTTGAAATACGCAACAACCTCCCCGGCAGCGGCGCCAAATTTTGACTCCTCCCAAACCAACCAGTCAGCCTTGTGAAGCTGTTAGGCACACCTGGGAGAAAGTGCAAGTTAATATTGACCGTGGAAATATAGGGAAATCCCCGGATCGTTAAATCCCAACGAGATTGAAATTGTATTTGTAAACGGATAGGAAAGTGAGTGGTACTGAGGACAGTAACAAATATGATTTGAATATTGATTACACTACTGATTGCTTGATATTTGGAAAAGATGAAATTATAACAGAAATACAGAAATAAACACAAAATCAGATAATCAGATAACAGACAGAGAAAATTGGTATTTAACAAGTTACAAACTACAGGGACTAAAAGTGAAACTTTTGAAAACTTAATATTAAAGAAAATAGAAAATGAAATTGGAATTATGAAAATGATTATTATAATATTTAATTACTATTTAATTAATAAAACTAATTAAAATCTAATTTAAAACTTAATTTAAATTAACTAAAAATAACAACTATTACAAATAAACCTAAAAATTTATGAAAATAATTTCTAAACTTAACTAAGAACTTGAAGAAAGTATAAAAAAATGAAAATAAATATTTTTGTCTTTTTATGAGTATTTTATTAATTAATAACTATTTAATTTAATTAATCTATTTAAACTATTTTAAATTACTATTATTACTAAATTACCTTAGAAAATTATGATAAAATTTATAAAATTATTTAAACACTACAAGAATACTACAAAATTATAAAAATTTGCTAAAAATTATATTTAAGCTAATTGACTAATTAATTACTTATTAATTATTTTAAAGCTAATTTAATTAATTTAAATAAGAAAATTATAAAATGAACAGTAGAAATTATGAAACTATTTTTTTAAAGTCTTAACTACCTTATAAAACTTAGGAAAAATATAAAATTCTACTTTAGATAATTAAAATTAAAGAAATCTATTTAATTATTAATATTACCTATTTAATTAATTAAACTAGTTTTAAATCTAATTAATAGTAAACAGCTTAGGAAAATTCTAAGAAAATTATTTTATCTACTTTAAGGTACTAATTAATTTATAAAATTATTAAATTGAACAAATGCTTATTAATAAGCTAAAATGAAAATTAAATAGATAATTTCTATTAAATAGAAGCTATCACTATTTTTATGTTTGCTTTTTCTGGTTTTTATTTTATGAAACTATTTAAATACATAAATAATGAAACTTTAATAAAGATAACTACTCTGGAAATCAAGAATAAGCACTGAGAGTGCTTATTAGCTTAAACAGTTGACTAAGGTTGACCAAATGAAGAAATAAGCTAAACTGAGGTTATGTGGGGTCCACTATTATGAAATCTGGTTTACCTAAGTTACTTATACTTAATTAAGCTAGGTGTGATGAGATAGGCTCTTAAATTAAGCTGAGAATGCCAAATAAGCACTTGCTTATTTCTCTTCTGACTCAGAAATGGGACAGAGATTGGTGGCAATTTAAGGTGGGGTCCACTGGTTTATAGGTCAGACTAATGGTCAATATTTGAACCTGGGTAGGAGGGGGGTTGTAATAAGCTAGGTTGGAGGTGTGGGTCCTAATGGTGTGGGCTGCAGCCACCAATTAAGTTGGTGGTGTGGTGGTGTGCAGGGTAAGGCTATGCCTTGCAGTCCACTTTCAATGAGTGTGGAGTCCACAATAGTGAAATAGGGTTCAAGCTAAGCCTAGGGGTTCAACTATGGGATGGTAAGCTACAGATTAAACTAATAAGCTAAGCTTATGGCTTCCTAATAAGCTCAGAGTGAGCCTATGGATTGGTGATCAAATACTGAGTGCTCAGTATTGCTTGTTTTACAAAGGTCACAAGTTTGATCCTAAAAGCTATTCTACAATAAGCTAAAGTCTAAATTAAACCTAGATATGAAAAGCTGGTATATTAAGCTATGATTAAGCTAAATCCTAGGATGTGGGGTCCACTAGATTGATAAGAAATCACTAACAAAGTTGTGGTGATGAACTGGGTATAAGTGAGCAGGGCACACCTTTGCCCTGCAAGTGAGTTTGAAGGTCTGTGGATCACAAGGTAAAAATCTTAAAAATATAAAACTTATTGGAACTTAAAGATGGGCTAGTAGAGTATTACTACAACAAATTTTAAGTCCTAGATCCTACTCTATAATTCTAAACAAATCTTGGAATTTTTGAGAAAATCTGAGATGTGCACTTTGACTATTTCATGAAACTTAAATTGGTTTGACTTATGTGAACTTTGAACTTAATTTATAAGCTGATTATGTTATATTAAGATGAAATAAAGTTAAAACAAGCTTCTCTAACAACTTTTTAACATGTAAACAAGATTTGGTATGCAAATTCCTAATCAGTGACAGTAGGTTGAAGATCCAAGTGATTTTTGACTTTTACTTTAACAAGACCTATTTAATTTGACTAATGTGAACTAATACAACTTAGAGAAACATGTAGAAACAAGAATCAACAACAAAACCTCTACTTAACTCAGTGAAGACCACTGATCCAAACACACTTGTAGCTAGACTGTTTTGAGTTTTAAGTAGCTAAAGGCTTTTAGAGCTTATACTACTGATCCAATATGACTTATTATGTTATAATAGATGTAATTAAGCACTTAGAAACAGAAATTAACCACAGATACACAAAAACACAAGATATGATATGTTGACTGTTTGATTTTCTATTTTTTAGTAACTAGGAATTCCAACAAACAAGATACTAATTTTAGGTTATATTATCAATAGTTAAGACTGAATAAGCATAAAACAACTGAAAAAGCTAAGTAATAAGCAAGGCTACAGTAAAAAGACAAAAATGAGAGATTTGAAACTTACCAATTGCTTTCCTGCTCAAAACCAAGAACCAAGAACAACCTATTGAATCTCCACAGATTCCCTAACCCAAGGCCTTCCAAAATGCACCCTGCTCCTACTTGATCATGCTTGAAGAACAGATTTTTGAATTTTTCTTTATTTTTTTTTATTTTTGTGAATTTTTTACTTTGAACACTAGATTGATTAATTAAGTTTCTAAAAGCTTACAAAAGCTTTCTGAGGAGCTTATGTGAACTTATTGAATCTTTATCATCCACTACAAACAACAATATAGCTTATTGAGAATTTTGAAAGAAACTTGAAAATTGCATAACATGAAATGGTTAAAGAAACTTGATATATATTACTTGAAAAGAGTTACAATACACTTGAAAACACTTATAACACTGATTAGAAGCTTAGGTTTACACTAGAAATTGGAAATTAGATTAAACGACATACAATTATTGAAATTAAACTAGGTACTCTTCTCCTCTGCTTCTCTTTCCTTTTATAGGTCCATATTAGGGTTCCAGGAGTGACTTTAAGCTTTTCCCACCTCATCTTGACCATTGAAATGTCTGAATCAATCCTGACCTTCAAATCATCTTTTTGGCGCCAAAAGTCTCCAAGTAAACTTGGAGGCTACGTTCTGCAATTAAAGATAATTGGGAGCTTGTGGAGGTGTCAGGGGGCAAGGGGAATGTTTGGAGACCAAGTTGGTGATGTATGGAAGAAAACAGAGGACAACATGGAGTTTGGAGAGAATTTTGGTGTGGATGGCATTTAATGAGGAGTGGGTTTACTGTGAGGTGGAAAGGAGGGGTTAGGGGAGTAGGGGTTGAGGTGTATTGGTGAGGTGGAGGTGCAAGGTGGCACAAAACCACCTGGTATGGTGGTCTGTGTAGAGAGGGTGGTTTTGGGAGGGATGGGTGAACAGTTGGTGGTGTTTGACTCGGGTCAACGCCCGTATTAACTAAAAGGGTGGTGGACTGGGCTTATTCTTTGGGCTTAGGGGATAGGTGGGTTGGGTAAATGGTGTGGATTGGGTAAATGGTTTTGGTTTAGTTAAATAAATAGGGTCCGGTTTGGTTTTTATGTGATAAGGACCAAAAATGTAAATTTAGCAAAAGTGAGGGACTGAACATGTTATTTTCCCAAAGTATTTTTAAGGACTTAACTTGCCAAATTTAATAAACCAAGGACTTATTTATTTATTTTTCCATTTAAAAACACCCAGGGACCTTTTCTGCAATTTTTCAAACTCCAAGGACCTTTATTGCAAATTTGGATTTTTAAGGGATTAAACTTGTAATTTCTCAAAATGTTATCAAAATTGTTCCATTTTGTCATTCATGCATAGTACAAGGGTATTATTTGTAAATATTTCAGTTTTGAATACCCAGGGACTATTTTGCCAATTTTGTAACTTGAGGGGTAAAAATTGCCAGTTTGTGTAAACTTTTATCCAGGGATGTTTTGTGAACATTTTTGGTTTCCCAAGGACTTAAGTTGACTTTTTATTCATTTAAAACCTTCAGGGACTAGTTTTGACAATTTATGAAACTTGAGGGACTGAAACTGCCAATTATGCAAACTTTGTACGTTTTTCATCTGTTTTTGCATATTTTGTGTTTGAAACATATAAAACACACCTTTAAGATATTTTAAGTATTTTGATACATATTTGAGTGTTTTTGTATGTTTTGACAGTTCAGATTAGTACAAAATGATGAGTATTTAGACACTCATCAAGGACCGCAAGGAAAACCACAATTACATCAATCCAAATGGGCAAATACACCAATCATTCCAATCTATGTTTTTAAATCTAGATCTATTTCTAATCCAAAAAAATGACGCCGCTTTGATCTTAACCACCACCTCAACCGGGTTCGCCTTTTTACTTTAAAAAACTCTCTCATTCCTTTCGGTCCAAATGCACCAAAGCGTCGCTAAGACTATACTATGTAGCACCCTCGTATCCGTCTTTTGCAGCTTCGAGTCTTTTGCAAGCGTAAGAAGGTCTCGAACGTGGAAAGCAACGATAGGTTCTAACTGGCACCAACCTGCAATCCTAACCCAAACTTCCGTGATGAAGATGCATGCTGTGAACATGTGCAACGAGGTTTCCGCTTCCGCATTACACAACGGACAAACGTCATCCACTATAGTCATTCCTCTTTTACTAAGGGCCACTCTAGTCGCAATTCTATCTTGCTCCGCACGCCAAGCCAAAATATTACATTTAAGTGGCATCCAACACTCCCACTTCATGATAAATACTGGATCAATCTCGCGACCAGAAATAATAAGCCGCTTTGCTGCTCCCACCGAAAAAACACCACTTGTATCTCCAGCCCATTTCCATATGTCTAAACCTTCAGCCCAATTGAACTCATGAATATCAGAAAGAAGACTAAATAATTCCATCACTTCAAAAGGAGATGTAGGAGCCATTCGCCAATTCCAATTCAACACTTTAACCCCATTACATAAAGTAAGTCTCTCTGATACCCAGCACCATTTTTGATTCTCTAATCTAAAGAGATTCGGGTATTGGTCTCGAAGAGGCGTATCATTTAACCATGGGTCACACCAAAATTTAATAGACCTCCCACCGCCCACAACCCCATACAAGTGTCTATTAAAGCTTTTACCATGAATTGAATTTCGTTCCCCCATTAACACAATATTTTTCCAACATCCTGAAGCCGAAGACCCAAGAGGAAGAGGGAACCACTTCCTACCTCCCCCATGACAGCCCAACACAACCTTCTTCCAAAGACAATTATCTTCTTTTTTAAAACGCCAACCCCATTTGAGTAAAAGAGCCAAGTTCGTGTCTTGCAAACGGTTGATACCCAATCCTTCCAGCTTTTTTGGTCTTGCCACTCTCTCCCATGTGACCCAATTTATTTTCTTATCTTCGTTGGACCCTCCCTACAGAAAACGTCGCATAATACCTTCAATTTTCTCAGTAACGGCCACTGGGGCTTTATATAGAGACAAGTAGTATATAGGCAAACTTTCAAGCACCGACCTAATTAAAGTAACTCTTACCCCAATGGAGAGGAGTTTCGACATCCATGAAGCAAGACACGATTCCACCACTTCAATCACCGATCCCCAATTATTAACTCGGTTCATGTTTGCGCCAACTTTAATACCTAAATAATTGAATGGTATCAATCCTCTACGACAACCCAAAATACCCATCATATCATCCACTTCTTGATCTTCTGTATTAATCCCGAAAAGGTTAGATTTATGCAGATTAATTCGAAGGTCCGAGCACAAGAAAAAACATCTAAGAATCCGAGCTGTTTTCTCTAAATTTTCCCGCGACCATTCTCCCACAATAAGCGCGTCATATGCATAAAATAAATGCGTAATACTAACGTTAACTTCCGGTAATGTAATTCCGGATAATACACCGATCTCTTTAGCTTTATCTAGCATCCACGACAAAGCCTCCATCACAATAGGAAAAAGAAACGGGGAGAGGGGATCTCCTTGACGGAGGCCCTTTTCGCACTTAAACTCAAAGGTTGGTGACCCATTAACCAAGACCGCCGACCTCGCCGATTCCAAAATACCACGAGTCCAGACACACCATTTATCCGGAAAACCCATTTGAGACAAGATAGAAATCAAGAAATTCCAATTAACATTGTCGTATGATTTCTCGAAATCAATCTTCAACATAAAAGCCTTTTTCTTTTTTCTTTTCAACCAATCCACGAGCTCGTTCACCACAAGAGGGCCATCCAAAATAAAGCGGTCTTGCAAAAAAACCGACTAATTATCTGTGATCAACGTGCCCAAGACCTTTTTAAGTCTATTAGCAAGGACTTTAGAGATCACCTTACTAATAATCCCAATAAGAGTAATAGGTCTATACTCCTTAAGGCCCAATGGAGTAACAACTTTGGCAATCAGTGTAATAAAAGAGGACCCGCACCCGATGTTAATAGACCCCGACGCATGGAAAGCCAAAAGAATATTATAAAAATCGTCTTCTAATAGACTCCAAATTTTTTTTCAGAAACAGAAAATTTAACCCATCTGGACCCGGGGCTTTATCCGAGCCGCACTCGAACACCGCCTCCATAATCTCTTTCTTCGAGAAGGGAGAAACAAGATCATCTCTATCTGCTTCCGGAACCGTCTTGATGCCGTCACACTCAAGCGTCGGACGTACTTTAAACTTTTCTCTAAAGTGGTCCCTGAAAAAATTGAAAACATGTTTCTTAACCTGATTCGGTTTAGAAACCCACACACCATCCACCTCTAAACCTGGAATAGTGTTCCTAGCTTTTCTCCCATTAACAATTCAATGAAAGAAAGCCGTATTGTCATCACCAAAAGAAGCCCACTTAACCCTAGACTTTTGTTTAATGTATTTGGATTTCATGAGCTCTATCTCCTCTATACCCTTCCTGCATTCCGACCAAACCCACAGCTCTTCTTCCTCCAAATCCCTCTCCTCCATAAGGCTTTCAAACTCCTCTTTTTCCTCTTTCAACTTATTCAGATCTTCCCCTTCCTTAGCCATACAATCCTTAACCCATATTTTTAATTCAACTCTAAGTCTCTTAAGCTTTTTCATCAAAGTAACGTCTGGAGGATGAGAGAACACACTCTCTATCAAAACCTTCTCTACCAACGCCTCACAGCCATCCCTATCCAACCAGGAATTAAACCATCTAAATGGTTTCAGACCAAAGTTAGAATCAACCAGAGATAGGGCCAAAGGAGAATGATCCGAAAGCTCTCTAGGAAGAGCTCTTAAATATGCGTTCGGCAATTTGCTAAAGATATTTGAGCAAACCAAAATCCTGTCAATCCTACTGAATTTACAATCACCCCCTCTACTGGCCATAAAAGTAAATTTCATGCCTTTCAAATTATATTCTTTAAGGTCCGCGTCATCGATAAAATTATTAAAATCACCAGCCGAAACCGGATCAAACTGAGAGTTCCTTCTTTCCTCAGAGCAACGAACAGAGTTAAAATCCCCCACAACAATCCACCAACCCTGCCCAGCCCGCATAACCGAAAGGATCTCCTGCCATAACAATCTTTTCTCTACATTAGGTTGGGGGGCATAAACATGAACCACATTAAGGCGTTCATTCCCATCCATTAATATACCAGAGGACACCACAAAGTTATCATTGACAATCGAGTTCTTCTTTTGAAAAACTTTAGGATCCCATAAATTAACTATACCACCCGATCTCCCATTTGAGTTAACCCAATCCGAATCGAATCCCGAACCACCCCAAAAATTACAAAAGGAAGAAACCTGAGAATCCGCACACATAGTTTCTTGCATAGCCAAGAAAGAAACTCCAAAGTCCTTTTTAAGTCTATTAATCCAACCCGACTTTCCGTCTACCCCAATCCCGCGAATATTAATCGATAAAATATTCATAGGTTACCCAATTGTACACCTTCTTGAGCAATCGAATCCTTCACCATGTCTTCGAAATTGGACAACTTGGCGCCAAGTGTTTCACCTAAAGCAATAGTCGCACCCACTTCGGGATCGACATCGTTCCCGAATGTCGCTCCCTCTTGAGAATGAGTCTGATTTTCGGTGATAATCGGCCCTTTCTCCGTTGCATTTCCAGGCTGTTGGTTGAGGTCCAAAGAGCCTTCTCCCTCTTCCACATTATTAGTTCGGTCTTCCAAATCAGCGAATAAAACACTATCATGACCATCCGCCACTTGATCTGATAATAAAGCATCATTCTCCTCATCCAGACCCAAAAGCTCATTCAAGCCAACCGGATCCTTGTTCCTAGCATTTGGTTTCTAGTTGGATGTAATCAGAATTTCGATGTATTTTTTGATATCCCAACACTCTTACCTTCAAGAATTGGATTTATCCTATAAAATTTAATCCTAGTTTATGTTGCAACCGGTTCAAAGCTGCTAACTTGTTTAATAAACGTCTCCTGTTTAGGGTTCATGACATGATTAACTAGATGAGTTATAAGTATGTGATAGATGCCTTTCAAAAAAAAAAAAGTATGCGATACATGCCACAGATTGCCGGTCACTAGACCTTCTTCGAAAAAAGTATATGTTTTTCGTTGCATAAAAAAGAAGTTTTGGAAATAATTCGTTAGAATATTGCTAATCGTTCTATCATCTATAATATCTCCAACTAGGTGTTTTGAAGATTCTTTTTGAAAGGCGTATATGTTATTAAAAAGCTAGACTTATCACTTAAGCAAGGAGCTAGAGCAAATAGGAGTTAGAAAGGATTACGCAGAGGCATACAAACATTATTAGGATCAATGCCTTCCTTTGGGGGTTTCAAGTCGAAACATAGACTACTCCCGTACCCTTACATTTGTTTTCAAGAGTTTTTTTGAACGGCTATAAGTTTATTAGTAGAAAAAAAAAAAAAAAAAAAAAAAAACTTTAGTACATGCAAGCAGTTTTCGGATTAGGCCTTACCCGGACCGGTTTGTGTGACCGGTTTGAGTCAACGCGGTCAAGAACCAGTCGGGGCGGTTAACCGGTTCGGTTCCAAACCGGCCTCGAGAGGAAAAAACCCAAACCTATCCGAACCGGTTTGGTCGCGGTTAACCGGTTTGGACCGGTTTGTATTTTTTTTTTTTTTTTCGTTTTTGGGCCTATAAATACTAGTATACTTACTACCCATTGTCCCATTCACATAATTATCAGTTCTCACTTCTCAAAAACGAAAAATTCGATGTCTCGCAAAGATTTCTCGCAACAATTCCCAAGTCCTCGCAAAGATTTCTCACAACAATTCCCAAGTCCTCCAAACGAACCGGTGGTGATTGTGAACACTCCACCACCTGCAGAAAATGAAAATGAACAACAAAACACTCCAGTTGAGAATGAACCGGTAAACAATCCACCGGTGGAACAACGAGCGTCGACTGATGAAGAACTCTTTGAGCAAGATATGCAAGTCATGAGAGAGGCTATAGAAGCTGAAGAACGTGAGGCAGCTGCTCGTACGGCTCGGGAAAATGCTCGTAGGGAGCGGTTAAACAGAGAAGCACCACACCGATGGGCCTTCGGGTTAGGCCATCAGCCATCAGAGTCTTCTTCGAGTGAGGAGGATGGCTGGGTCTCCAATGATTCATTTTATTAATTCGTAGTTTTATTTTAATTACCGTATCGTAGTTTCTATTAATCGTACTTTGTATTTCATGTTTTAACTTTAACGTTTAATGTAATCCGTGTTTTAACTTTAACGTTTAATGTGATTCGTGTTTTAAATGTTATGACTTATGTTAGTTATTTTAGTTTAGGTGGAAATTACAAAGTAAACTGAATAAAATTCAACTTTTATTTAATACAACGAAAATACACTTAAAGAAAATACAAGATCAAACATTGAGCCTTTCTCGTGCTGAGCAATACTTGAACAAATGAGCCCTTAATGCACATTTGGAAACGGGATTCATTAAAAAAGAGCAATGCTTACATTGAGCCTTTCTCGTGCCATCCGACATTCGGACGTAGTTCAAGTTATTCGTAATAGTTGGATCATTACGGTTCCATTGTAAAATCTCAACAATCACCGGTGGTGATGGCGGTGCAATTGGTTCAATTGGCTCCTGTCCTTGATTTGCCATTTGTGATTTACTTTTGGTTTGCAAATTTACAAATTTACACAACATAGTTATTTATAGTATATTAGGACACATGCAATCATACAACCTTTTTGAAACTTATTAGCACAACCTTTTTGAAACGTATCTGACATATTCAGAAGCAATCAATGCAAAAAATTATTAGCACAAACTTTTTGAAACTTTTTGAATGGGTGGTTTGACCGGTTTGAACCGGTTTTAAAACCGGTTTGAAACCGGTTAACCTCTATATATATTTTTTTCCCGCCTAGCAAAATTTGAACTTTTTGGACCGGTTTGGGACCGGTTTTAAAACCGGTTTTATACCGGTTAACCTTTTTTTGTGTTTTTATTATTATTATTATTATTATTATTATTATTATTATTATTATTATTATTATTATTATTATTATTATTATTATTATTATTATTATTATTATTTTGTCCATTTTACATCATTTACACAAAGTAACTTCTATTTAATACATAAAAAAATCACATATATTTCACAAACACTTTTATTTAATAATTCGAACGGGAATACATCACACATAATACATAAACTTAGAACGTGATACATCGAAATACAAGACCCTTACACACCTAATACTGAAAGGAAATACAATGAAAGGAAATACATCACACATGGAAATGAAACACACATAATACATAAACATAATAAAGGAAAAGCTACTCGTAAACCTCTTCCTCGGATTCGGAATCGATGGACCTCCTAGCCTCGGCAGCAGCTTCATCTTCTCTTATTTCTTCATCGGAAAGCAACTCGCAGGTACCCTCTTGCACCTCTACCTCGTAGACCCCTCCTTCCATTTCTAAGGGGTCTTCAAGACTTGTTTTGTGTTGTCTTCGCTTGATTGCGTCCAAATGATCTTTCAAACACATACACATTTCCAAAGAAGCCGGTGTGAGCTTTGTTCTTCTGTTTGAGAGCACCCTTCCACTTGTTGAAAACGCGGATTCAGAAGCTACTGAAGTAGCTTGTACACTAAAAAGATCCCGAGCCATTTTGGATAGAACGGGAAACATTGTTTCCTTTGATTTCCAAAACGCCAAAACATCAAAGTCCACTTGTTGCTCAGCCGGAATACATGAGATAAAATCAGTTCCGGTATACCTTGTATATTCATTGTTTTGGAGACGATCACTCCTTATCTTTTTGTTGGGATTTTCTCTTAACTTTTGTAACAAGCCTTGAATCGGATTCCCTCTATGCGACGACCTCGATGATGAAGACCCATCATCCATAGAAGGAGCCGGGTTCCCATATTTTTCAAAATAATAATTCCACAAACTTTTAAAACAATTGTTAAACTCATTTTGTGCATCTTCAACAAAGTTCACTTTATCCGCGGTTAACCCCAAATCATTTGAAATCAATTCAATAAGTAACTCTACCCCGCATAAATTATAACATGGATTTAATGCGGCCGCACAAGTAATTACCGGTGGCAAAGATTCAAAATACTTAATGAGCTTGTCTTTCATTGGTATAACCATGTTTGAAAATACACCACCAGTTAATTCAAATGATGACAAACTTGAACACATGTAGTAAAGTTGCTCGAGTACCAAATGGGATGTTGGATAATAAACTCCCGATAATTTTTTTGTGGCGTTGTAAAAACTTCGAGTAATCGGGTTAATCTTTCAATAGTATCCCAATGTTCGACATTAAATGGAACAACATAACCCTTTTGTGACAATTGGTCATGAAAATATTGTAAAGTCACCTTTTGTCTTATAGCACTTAAGAACATGATATAAGTGGAATTCCACCTTGTATCACAATCTAAATTGGGTGACAACCAATGTTTTTTCGCCTTCGTACACAGCCTAACATAAGCGTTATATCTTTTAGGACCCTTTTTGAAAATTTCATGCAACATTTGTTTAAAACAATCTTTCAGTTGATGCATTACGGGATGGTTTAATCCCGCTTGCACAACCAAGTTTATGATGTGTGCAACACATCGAGAATGATAAAAATCGCCATTCAAAGGTGGCTCAAATTCCATTTTCAATCTACTCATTGAATTGATGTTGTTACTAGCATTATCCAACGTAATTGAAAAGATTTTTTGTTGCAAATGATATTTATTAAAAACTTTTCTCAACATTTTGAATAACGCAACACCCGTGTGAGGAACCGGAAAATCTTCAAATGATATGACCCGCTTCATGATTAGCCAACTTTCGGGTTCAACCCAATGTGCGGTAACACAAAGGTACGAATATGGCGAACCATGAGGAGCGGACCAAACATCCGTTGTCATGCTAACACAAGTATCTAAATTTTGAAAAAAAAAAATTTTTAATTCTTGTTTGGCCGCTTTCCACATGCTCATTGCATCACGTTTTAGAGTCAAACGGCTTACATGAGTGTACATTGGTTGGACATGAGTCTGCATCACCTCCGTCGTATCCTCGTCGTCCCAATGGTTGAACGGCAAACCTCTTTTGATCACCAAACCGGCAAATGCTTGACGGACTGCTTCATGATCGTATGCAAAAATACTCCCGTCACGAGCCATAGAAGATTGACCCGATTCCGGAGTATTTTTTAGTGCCTTGCAATACTTCTGGTTGATATGAGCCCTCAACGTCGAGTTGAAAGCCGCCGACATTATACTAAAGCAATGCTTACATTGAGCCTTTTTCTTGCCGTCCGACATTAGGACATAGTTGAAGTGATCCCAAGGATCGTTGACACGGTTACATGGTAAAATTTCGACAACCGTTGGTACATTTGATGAACCAGCAGCGGTGGTGTGGGTGGTGGTGTTTGAAGTTGAACTATCCATTAGTAATTTTGAGAGTGTTTTTTGCTTTGTGAATGTGATGAAAACTAATAAACAATACATCAATTTATACTAAATAAAAATGGTATAATGGTAATTTTAGGACTAATAAAGTAAAAGCATGTCCCCCTCACGTTACTAGTTACTATTGTTTAAGATTGAAAGATGTCAGGTTTGAATTCAAATTTCAAAAATTCCAAAAAAATCCGGCCCCTACACATAAACCGGTTAACCCAAACCGGTTTCTCTATCCGGTTAATAAAACCGGTCCTCAAACCGGATGTTTTTCTAAAACCCCTAACCGGTTCCAAACCGGTGGTTTGGGGAAAAACCGGACCGGTTTGGGTCAAAACCGGGTTTGACCGGTTTGGTTTTTCGGTTCGCTAGCGGTCGCGGTTCGGTTAACCGGTTTGAATGTGCACCTCTAGGATTAGCTATCCAAACAGTTTACTCCTTAATTAGCTATCCAAGAAAAAAAGAGCTATTTGATTTCTTAATTAATTTGATTTCTTAAAATTGAATGTTCTCTAAAAGTTAAAGCGTTGATTAAGTTACCTGCACGCAGAAACACCCACTAGCTTTGCTACATGATAAACCAACAATTAACTCGTAATTAATAAACTATGATACGCGTGGCACCCTGGGAGGAACCAAGGACCTGTGTCCCACTGTGGATACTAGAATGAAAAAGACTGCAAGGGTGTAAAGCTGCTTTTATCTATGTATGATGCTCGAAATTTGATAAATTAAATTGTTTGAGTAAATGTTTGTTACTACCTCTCTACCATATTTATTACTGGGCTTGTGGTCCACTGGACATGTCTTATTCAGTTAAGCGTGCTTAGTGGAGAGTAGTACCGGTTTTGGTGACCAAACCGGGAAGTCCTCCTTTGTGGACCACTGCCCTGTCAGTACGATTTCAAAGTCCTTCAATGAAGGTTTCAACCCACAAGGGTTCGAATCTGGAGAAGGCAGGGTTTACTTCAATTAAGTGTCGTGCCTTCGAGCGGCTTAAGTTGAAGGTTTTCCCCCCATCGGGTTTCAAATTGGACATGGATTTCCCTTGAAAAAAAGTAACCGTTCAAAAAAAAAAAAAAACCTCACTACCATATTTAGTGTCCATCTTTCCTTTTTCGGTTGTCACTTCCATAAACAGATAAGGAATATAAATTAACTTTACAATGTTACCCTCGTTTGTGGTTATTATTGCAAACTTTAAAGAAGTTAGAAATTAATTAGTTAAGGGTAAAATTGTCTTTGTGCAAAAAGTAAAAGAGAGAAAGCTGTAAAGATGATTCTTTTCTAAAACTGTGTGTTTTTTGTCTGTGAACAATAATTTTGAGACGGAGGTAGTAGTTTGTCCATGTCCAAATTTTTATAAAGAACTCTTTTATTTAAGTAGATAAGTAGATATTTGTCTCTTAAGATTTTGGGGAAAAAGTATAAAACACTATTTGTGGTAGTGACAATTTAGAAGTCGAGGTTGAATATATATGGTGATCTTATACTTCTTGCGTCTTTGAGCTACTAGGTACCGGTATGGTTTTCGTTTTTGGTGTTTATGTGTGTGATTACTTGTATCTATTGGCGTGTTTTCTAGCTTTCATTTTCGTTCTAGTATATTTTTTAACAAGAAGAAATCTCTAAAGAAAATGAACCCTAGCAAGTTGCGACTTGTATGTGAGAGTCATTGAACGACCACGTACAAGACATAGAGGTTGAACAATCATTGTAAGGATAACAGATTTACGCAATGCGAATTTACGATCATTCTTTTGGGTAAAAGGTCAAAGACCCGGAGAATTCTTAGTCGTTAATACTACTTTGATTTCCTTTCAATAAGTTTTAGGGATTTCATGGACTTAAAGTTAATTATAAGAGTGTTTAGCTATAGATATATCTGCAATTTTAGTTTGTAAAAAAAGAGGAAGAAATCTTAAACCCCACTTTAATATTTGACAACATTAATGTTAATTAGCATGTATTCGGGGATGTAAATGATCCGACATTTAGTGAATAATTCACGAGCTCATTGATAAAAATTTGTTTATATTAATCTATTTACTAAACGAACGAACATGAACAAGATTTTATGTTAATTTAATTACATGAACAAAATGAACAAAACTCTCGTCATTCATTTATGTTCATGAAATTATGTGTTTATTAATGTTTGTTTATGTTTATTTTCATATAACGTGGCTTTTTCTAATATACTTGTAGTATACTACGTATTAGTTATTAGTTAATACACACAAACATAACATTATGTATATTTTGATATTTAATACTTGTTTACGTTCATTTAACGTTTTAATGAACAACATAAACGACCAAAATTTCTTAATGAACAACTATGCACCCATAAAACTTTTTCATTTAAACATCCGTGTCTTTTCATTTGTAAGTTTCAATTATTTCAAGTGCATGAACACAAACAAGTGTTCGTTTAGTTCGTTTACTATCCTTATCTTATCTAACAAGATCACAAGTCTATCTCTAGTATTTCAATGGATGTGCAAGTTGGTGATTCGGAAAGTGAGTTTGAAGAGTATGATAATGAGACTGCTCAGTTTATGGCCTCTTTATATAAGCGATATGGTGACCAAACTAATGACCCGAGTCAACGTGAACTTGATAAGTATGACTTGTATGACGGATATGAAGATGTGGTATGATTGGACTTAAACAGTCAGATAATATTAACCAAGTTATGGTCAATAAGTCAGACAGCCTAAACCAATACTCCGGTGAGTTTAGTGTTTCCCCGGATCGTTAGATCCCAACGAGATGTGAAATCTGAAATAAAACGACTTTAAGATCAGGTGAATTGAACAGGAAAAGGGTTTAAGTGATTTGTACAACTGAAATATAAGAGAAAATAGCTTTAATAAGCTATATCAACTAATACGTGAAATCAGATAAGTGCACGTGAAAAAGGTACAGAAAAACGTAAACGTTTATTAATTAAACGTAAACAAAAAAAACAAATTTACTTATAGTAGGATTTTATAAGCCTTAGGGGCTTAAATGCAAATTAAATAAATTTAAAATATTTACTTTATAATTAAAAACTATTTAATTAATTATTTTTATTTAATAACTATTTATTAATTATCTAATAATTAACTATTAATTATGAAAGTGTAAAATAAGTATAGAAAATTAAAATTAAAATTTCTAAAAATCTAAAATATTATAAAACTTATTTTAAAATTAAAATTATATTTTTCACACTATTTATCTATTTATTATTAATTATTTAATTAAAAACTATTTAACTATTTAATTAAAATTCAACTAAAAATTATAAATACTACAAATTAAACTAAAAATTTATAAAAATATTTTCTAAACCTAAAATAGAACTTGAAGAAAGTATAAAAAATAAAAATAAATCTTTTTGTCTTTTTCTAAATTTTCTATTAATTAAAAACTATTTATAATAATTAAACTAATTAAACTATTTTAAATTACAAATAATATTAAACTAACTTAGAAAATTATGAAAAATTTTATATATCTAATTAACCATCATGGGAATCCTAAAAAATTATAAAAACTTTATTTTATGTATTTTTAATTTAATCTATTAATTATTATGCTATTTATTAATTATTATCTAATTAAAATAATTAAATTATAAAAACTAGTAAATGAACAGTATAAATCACAAGAAAATTTCTAAAATTATTTTATGACTTATAGAAGCTAGGAAAAATATAAAATATAAGTATTACCTTATAAAAATATATTATGCTATTTAATTCTTATTTATTATTTAATTATTAAATAAACTAATAATAATTCTAAATAACACTAGATGACAAAAGAAAATTCTGGAAAAATTTATAAAATTACTTTAATATATAAGAGATTTAATAAAAATATAAAATAGTAAAAGTGCTTATAAATAAGCTAAAAAGGAAAATTAAATAGATAGTTTCTATTAAATAGAAGCTATCACTATAAGTAAGTTTGGTTTTTTCTTGTTTTTCTTTTACAAATCTAATAAAATACTTAAAATATGAAACTTTTACAAAAACAAATAATTTAAAAACCAAAAATAAGCACTGAGAATGCTTATTGGACCAAACAGTTGACTAGGTTTGACCAAACAAAGAAATGAGCTCAAATGAGCTTATGTGGGGTCCACAAGGGTAAAATCTGTTTCACCTAAGTTAATTGGACTTGAATAAGCTAGACTTGCTGATATAAGCTCACTTAATAAGCCAAAAGACCACAATAAGCTGATTGCTTATTTGGTTCTGGGTCAGAAATGGGACAAGGTTTGGGTACAATTCTAGGTGGGGTCCAGTAGTGTACAGGTCAACCAAAGGGTCAAAGGATGAACCCTGGTAGGAGGGGGGTTAGAAGAACTAGGATATAGGGTGTGGGACCCAGTGATAAGCTCTGAAAGAGCTTATGAAGTGAGGGGTCCAACTGGTTCACTCAGTTGAGTGAGTGAGTGAAATAAGCTAGTAAGCTTGTTAAAAGCTTAAAAATAAGCCTAAGAAAGAAAACAAAAAGATAATATTATATATATGTGGTATATTAACAGATGTGAACAAGTGGGTGTACTAGATTAAGCTAATAAGCTTGTACTAAGCTTATGAATATTTTCAATAAAGCTGAGATCCAAACACCCTTGACAGACAACCAAGGTGGACAATTTGAGCTTATAGAATAAGCTAACAAGGACCAACTGAGTGATGGACTATAAAGTTGAGCTGGTAAGGAATCCACAATCACAAGCTTGATCAATGGGGACCACTGATAAGCTTTTGAGGGGCTTATAAAGTTGGGTGGGTTGACTGGATCACTCAGTAAACTGGGTGAAAGAACAAGCTTTAAGCTGAGAGCAGCCCTAGTGAGAGGTTTAGAAAATGAGATTTTAGCTTTGAACTAGATAGCTGGGATGCTTAGCTTCTTAAGGAACTAAAAATCACAAGCCAAAGCTCAGTGATGAGCTTATGATGAGCTTGTGATGTTGCTTGTGTACACTGAGTGATCAGTGTATGGTTTGATTTTTATGCACAAGATAAGCAATTAAAATAAGCTGTAACAGGCAAATAAGCACTCAAATGAAGTAACTAACCACTAGGGCATCACAAATATCCACAATACACAGGCCAATACTCACTACACAAGCTTTTGCAAGCTTATGAAAGTAGGTGGCTTGACTGTGCACAGGGGAGGTCTAAGAAGAATCACTCAAAGTTAAGCACTGATTAAGCTCTTAATAAGCTAGATAAAAAATTATAAAAAATAGTAACAAAGAGTTCAGCAATAAGACTATTTAAACCTACAAGCTCAAGTTCTAATATCAATTAACAAGCACACAGTGAAAATCCGAAGTTAATTCAAAAATTCCTTAGGCTGCACATTGACTTTTTATATTAACCAATACTTTGACTAATTTGAGCTTTGATCCTAATTTACTCACTAAAGATGTTATAATAAGCTATGATAAGTTGATATTAAGCTAAGTTATTTAGTTCTAAGCTAGTTTGAAGATTTTGGAATGGTTTATACTAACAGTGAACAGATTAGATAAGATTAAATTCTATTTTGACTTTTTAACTAAAAAGACCTATGTATTATAACTAAACTGAGTCCTAATGACTTATACTAACATGCAGAAACAAGAATTGCAGACAATAACATGCACTATATCAGTGAAACAGCTTGATCCAAACACACCTTAGCAAGTATAAATTTTTGATTAATGTTGTATTACACTGAATTAGGCCATGAGATTGAATCTTAACACTTAATTATGATGAACTAAGACTAAATAGACACAATTACACAGTAAACAACAACTAGAACCTAAAAATTACTACTTAAGCTTTTTGACTGTTTTTATTATAACAACTACAACTATGATATCCAACTAACAAGCTAACAATATTATTCTATAAATTAACTATCAGACACCAACTAAGCACAATTTAACAAGAACTAATCATATTTACTCATTGAAACAGTAAAATGCATAAAAATAATGAAAATGGCTTACAAATGAGATCCAAGCCACAACTAGAACCAAGAACTGAGTACCAATCCTAATGCTTTCCACAAAGCTTCTAATACCCAAAGCAATCCAGAATAGCTTTGCTCCAAGCTTTCATCATTATTACACACTAATTTTTATTTTCACTCTATTTATTTTGATTTTTTTTATATTTTTGGTTTTTATGATTACTCTTTGATTTAATGTATTTTAAAGCTTATCTAGGCTTTGTCAAAGCTTAAGTGAGCTTATGGAATACAGAGTATCAGCTAGAACCAACAATTCAAACACTTGAGATTTTTGTAAATAAAGGAAAATGCACAAATTGAGATTCCAAACTAAACTTCAAATTGATTACTGAAAAGATTCAAGTTACACTGCATAAGATAACTAAAAATGTTTTTAAAGCTTAACATACACTGGGATTAAGAAAATTAAAACATACGATTTACAAAATTAAAATTACACTACTCTTCTGGTACATTGCCTCTTTTTCTTGATATAGATGACCCAAAAGCTTCCTCACAGCTTCCTTGCACTTTCCCAAGTCTCAATTTGACCATTGGATTGGTCAATCAAATCTAGTCCGTTTGATCATTTTGGCGGGAAATCAGGGAAAGGTTGCTTGCAGCCTCCTTTTCTCAATTAAAGAAGTTTGGTGTTTAGTGGAGGTGTCTAGATAAGCTTGGGAGGATTTTTGAGTCAAGTTGGGAAGTATAGAGAAAACAGAGGTGTTTGAGCTGGTTTGGAGGGAAGATAAGTGAGAAGTGCATTTAATGATGGGGATTTGAAATGATTAGGTTGGGAGGTGTCTAGCCAGCTGGAATGGTGGTGAGGTGATACCATGGGTGGTATTGGAGAAGATGGCTGGGAGTGAGGTGAGTGAGCAGTGGTGGTGGTTTTGGGGAAGGAGGTGAACAGTTGGTGGTGTTTGACCCGAGTCAACGCGGGTATTAACTAAAAAGGGTGGGCTGTGGGTTTTGGATGGGCCTAAGTAGTGGACTGGACTGGATCTGGATTTGGTGTTGGGTTTAATTTTGGTTTATAAATAATTAAGGTGTGGATCCGGTTTGGTTTTTAGCTAAAAAATCACAAGGACCAAATGTGTAATATAGGTAAAGTTGAGGGCTGTTTTGTGATTTTTCCAAACTCCTCATAAGGACTAAACCTGCAATTAAACATTAGTACAAGGACCATAATTGCATATTTTTCCATTTTAAACCTTAGGGACCAAAACTGTCAATACCACAAACTCCAGGGACTAAAACTGTAACTTTCTGATTTTTTGAAGGGTTTGTTTTGTAATTTCTCAAATGTTATCATAAGGACCAATTTTGTCTTTTTAGAATAGTACAAGGGTGTAGTTTGATAATTTTCCATTTTTAAACACCCAGGGACTAAATTTGACACTTTTCAAAAGTTGAGGGACCAAAGTTGTCATTTTGCCATTTTCAATCTTTAAAGGATTTTTCTTGACAACTTATGAATTCCAAGGACCTTTTATGACATTTGTATAAGTTTTGATTTACCAGGGACTAGTTTTGCCAATTTTTCAAAGTTCAGGGACTGAAACTGTAAATTATGTGAAATGTTTTGTTTTTCATCAGTTTTCAATCCTTATGCATAAAAACACAACCCAGGGATAATTTTATGTATTTTAAGGCATTCCTGTGTGTTTTCATATGTTTTTGCAGTTTATATGTAACAGAAATGATGAGTATTTACACACTCATCAATCCCCCACACTAAACTATTGCTAGTCCCTAGCAATCTATTTGAGAAAAAATTAATGGATTTTTACTCTTTACCAAAAGCCATCACTTCTGGAGTAGCCAGGTGTAAGAACTGTGGCACACCTGATAACCGTGTGATTTTTAGCAAACCACCAGCTGTCAACGGATTTGATTAGTCTTTACCAAAAGCCGTTTGCTTCTGGACTAGCCAACTCTTGATGGAATAGTCAACATCTTGGTGAGCTGATTACCAATTATGGATTTTCTACGGCCTTTACCACAAGCCATAATCTTGCGGGCTAGCCAACTCATTAGCTTTTTAGGATAATGGGGAGTTGAGGAACCATACAATTTTTGGCAAATTGCAAGCCATCAACGGTTTTGAGATGTCTTTACCAAGAGCCGTTTGCTCCTGGACTAGCCAATCCTGTTGTGGGTTAGACATGGAGGATTGATACCATTTATTGCATTTCTAAGTGTGAAAAAAACTTTAAATTTTGATCAAATGAGGGTGCTTGATGGAACATGTGTTTGAATTCGTGAGAATCCCCCCCCCACACTTAGAAATGAATATTGCCCTCAATATTCAAAACACCGGGTGTTAAACCGATACTTAGAACGTAAGAACGAAATATTTATAACCTTTATTTTAGGCTATTTACATACAAACTCATTTTTTTTTTTTTTTTTTTTCTTTTTGTTTTAAACTTTTTTTTTTTTTTTTTTTTTTTTTTTTTTTTTTTTTTTTTTTGACTCACTACCTGCCAGGCTTGTGTCAGGTTTACCACGCTAGCTAATCACTTGTGAATGATTAACTGTAATAAATTTGCCCTAACAGCCCGGGAGTTGAATGATAAAGTTTATAATATACATACACCTTCCAGGTTTGTGTCAGGTTTACCACGCAAGCTAATCACTTGTGAATGATTAACTGTAATAAATCCGCCCTGACAGCCTGGAAGATGAATAACATAATATACATACAAAACATGTTTATTGAAATTTGAAAAATATTTACTTTTGAAATGGTGGTAGAAAGTAGAAAGAAGTCAGAAATACGGGTGAAAAACCCATATTGCTATGCTTTTGATTACCGAGTCATTAGCTTGACTCGACCTCGAATTGATTTGTTCATGAGGTAGCTTGTTTTTGATTCCCGAGTCACTAGCTTGACTCGACCCCGAATTTAATTGTCCTTGGGGAAAGTTTGGAGATCCGGGACAACCATGTTTGGGATGTCCTCTCCAAAGTAATGTTTCACACGATGGCCATTTACTTTAAAACATGGACCGTCATTTTGAGATAACTCAACGGTACCATATGGATAAACTTTAGTGATAGTAAATGGACCAGTCCAACGGGTTTTTAATTTACCCGAGAAGATCTTTAATCTAGAGTTAAAGAGAAGTACTCGATCACCGACGTTAAAAACGCGGTTCTTTATTTTTGAGTCATGAATTCTCTTTGTTTTCTCTTTATAGATTAAAGAGTTCTCGTAAGCCTGATCACGTAGTTCATTTAGTTCATTCATTTGAACTTTTCTGTGATCACCCGCAGTTTTGAGGTCAAAGTTGGCATGTTTCAAAGCCCAGTAGGCTTTGTGCTCAAGTTCCATCGGTAAATGACATGTCTTTCCGTACACAAGCTTGTAAGGTGTACACCCAATGGGTGTTTTATAAGCTGTACGAAAGGCCCATAGTGCGTCATCTAATTTATCCGACCAGGCAGCACGGTTTTCACCAACAGTCCTTTCAAGTATCCTTTTGATACCACGATTTGAAACTTCCACTTGCCCACTTGTTTGTGGGTGATACGCGGTAGAAAGACGGTGGGTTACACCATACTTTTGCATGACTTTATCAAATTTGTCATTGCAGAAATGCGTACCACGATCACTTATAATAGCACGTGGGGTTCCAAAACGGGCAAAAAGAGATTTCAGGAATTTCACTACAACTCGGGCATCATTTGTGTGTAAAGCTTTAGCTTCAACCCACTTTGATAAATAATCAACTGCCACAAGTATGTACTTGTTTCCTCTGGATGATGGAAATGGCCCCATAAAGTCAATGCCCCAGATATCAAATATTTCACATACTTGAATAGCATTTTGTGGCATCTCATTTCTTTGTGAAATGTTTCCATGACGCTGACAAGCGTCACAGGTTTTAATGAGATCCTGGGCATCTTTATAAATTGTGGGCCAGAAGAATCCGGAATCAAACACCTTTTTGGCGGTGTAATTAGGACTATGATGTCCCCCAGTGGGTCCAGCATGGCAAGCCTTAAGAATTTCAGTGGCTTCCTGTCCATATACACACCGTCGGATGACTTGATCCGCACAGATTTTGAATAAGTAGGGGTCATCCCAGAAGTAATGTTTAACATCCTTAAAGAATTTATTCTTCTGTTGGGTTGACATTCCTTTCACAACAAAGTTACCTGCATGGTAGTTTGCGAAATCGGCAAACCATGGGGTAGTAGAATCTCCACGAAAAGCAACCGCATTGAGTGTTTCGAGAGGAAATGTTTCATTTATTTCCTTTTTCTCATACACATTTTGATGAGGGTTCTCTAATCGGGACAAATGATCAGCAGCCAGGTTCTCAGCTCCTTTTTTATCACGAATAATGATATCAAATTCTTGGAGGAGGAGAACCCAACGGAGCAATCTCGGCTTTGCATCTTGTTTTGCAAATAGATATTTAAGAGCCGAGTGATCCGTATACACTACGCTTTTAGTCAAGATTAAGTATGTCCGAAATTTCTCAAAAGCATACACCACAGCTAATAATTCTTTTTCTGTAGTGGTGTAATGAGTTTGAGCTTCGTTCATAGTTTTGCTTGCGTAGTGGATAGGCTGAAAGTGTTTCGTTTTGCGTTGCCCCAAGACTGCACCAATAGCAAAATCACTTGCATCGCACATAAGCTCGAAGGGTAAATCCCAGTCGGGGGCAATAAGAATGGGTGCCTCAGTAAGCTTTTTCTTTAGTGTTTCAAAAGCTTCGATGCACTCTGGTGAGAAGATAAAAGGAGTATCCTTTTCAAGGAGATGAGTCATAGGCCGTGAGATTTTAGAAAAATCTTGTATAAATCGACGATAGAAACCGGCATGACCTAAGAAACTCCTAATACCTTTGACGGTAGTAGGGTGAGGCAGTTTTGCAATGACATCAACCTTAGCTCTGTCAACCTCAATCCCATTCTTGGAAATCTTATGGCCGAGGACAATGCCCTCTTTGACCATAAAGTGACTCTTTTCCCAATTTAGACATAGATTGGTGTCTTTACACCTTTTCAACATTGTTTCTAAATTGGTGAGGCATGTTTGGAATGAATCCCCAATGACCGAGAAGTCATCCATAAAGACCTCCATCGTTTTACCAATCATGTCGGTAAATATGGCCATCATACACCTCTGGAACGTACCTGGTGCATTACATAAGCCAAAAGGCATACGTTTATAAGCAAAGGTTCCATAAGGGCATGTAAAGGTAGTCTTTTCTTGATCCGATGGATCAATGGGGATTTGAAAGTATCCTGAGAAACCATCAAGGAAACAATAGTACTCGTTTCCAGCTAATCTCTCAAGCATCTGATCCATAAAGGGCAGCGGAAAGTGGTCTTTGCGGGTGGCGTCATTTAACTTACGATAGTCAATGCAAACACGCCATCCGGTAACCAGCCGAGTTGGTATCAACTCATTTTCCTCATTAGTGACAACAGTAATGCCACCCTTTTTTGGAACACAATGAATGGGACTAACCCATGGACTATCAGAGATAGGGTAAATCAATCCTGCATCAAGAAGTTTAAGAACCTCTTGTTTAATCACATCATGGATTTTTGGATTCACCCTTCTTTGATGTTGCACTGCAGGCTTGAAGTCATCCTCCATCAAGATTTTGTGTGTACAAAAATCTGGGTTAATACCCTTAATATCGGAGAGTTTCCAAGCAATTGCTTGCTTGTTTGACTTCAAGACCTTTATGAGAGCACTCTTCTCCTCAACACTCAAACCTTTAGCAATAATGACGGGCAATTTATCATCACCCTCCAAGAATGCGTATTCAAGATGAGGAGGTAAGTCCTTGAGTTCGACCTCAGGAAAATCATCAGTTTCCTCAACATATTTGATTTCCTGATTATGAAGTTGTACGGGAGGGAGTGGAGGAGAATTGTCTTGATTTAGAAATCTCTCAAGGAGAAGAATATCTCCCTCCAGATCAATCTCAGTGTTATCAATTCCCAATGGAACTGAATCACTTTTGAGAAAAGCCTCGACCTCTTCCAAAAGGAAATCACTTCCCTCAAACGGAGTGAGAGAAGGGGAAGAGTCGGAAATGATAGGTTCAGATGATGGAGTGGCATCTCCACTCACAGAATTATGAGAATAACCAAGAAACTCTTGAGAGTACTCCTCAGAAGCAATGTCTATGATATCTATTTGATTAACTGCTTCAGAATCATAATTGGAGGAGTACCTCGAGGTTTGATCGAGGTTAAATGTAACAGCTTCATTACCCACACGAAGAGTGATTTCTTGCTCAAATACATCGATAAGAGCACGGCCCGTTCTAAGGAAACCCCTCCCCACAATGAGAGGGACCCTTTGATCGGCATCGAAATCAACCACTACAAAGTCAGCGGGGAGATGAAATTCTCCTACCTTTACAAACACGTCCTCGGCAATGCCGAGAGGACGAGATATCGATCGGTCTGCAAGCTCTAAAGTCATGCAGGTAGGAGTAAGATCAGGAAGAGAAAGTTTCTTCCAAACTGAGTACGGCATTAAGTTGATACTTGCACCAAGATCGGCCAAGGCATAGCAATCAACCATTCCTGGGAATACACATGGTATTAGAAATTTTCCAGGATCTCCCAGCTTCTCGGGAAGCTTCTTTAAAAGAACTGCTGAGCAGTTCTCATTCAAGGGAGTCTTTGCCATTTCAAACAGTTTCTCCTTGTTGCTTAACAAGTGTTTGATTGTCGATGCAAATTTGGGCATCAGAATAATAGCATCCGCAAAGCTAATGTCAAAATGCAAATCTTGGAAGATTTGAAAGAATTTATCCATCTGGTGACTAGCTTTTTCACGGAGCTTTTGTTCACTCAAGCGTGAGGGGTAAGGAATAGAGGATGTAGAAGGTCTGGACTGAGGTGTTTCAACTGGAATATCATTTGGTTCAAAAACAACTCTAGGTTTTGGTTTGGGTTTCGGGACAACATGAGGTGGGACGTTTTGGGTACCTCCTTTATGAGTAGGAAGTACTTCGTCCTTATTTACCTCGACGTTATTTTCCACTACCTTGGGAGAAGAAGAAGAAGGGGTAGTGGGAACAGTGGGTCCATCATATGAAACTCTGCTCCTGGTCGTGATCGCCTTTGCATCGCCCCTCGGGTTTGCGATCGTGTTGCTCGGAAGTTTTCCAGAGCCCGAGGGTCGTTCATTTAAAGATTTCTTAATTTCAGAAATCTGGCTGACCAACAACCTGTTTGTCTCTTCTTGAGTTTTCATGAACTGCTTTAACAACTCATCGGATGATGGTTGTGGAGCTGGGAGAATGGCTTGTGTTTGGTTAGGGAAATTTTGGACACGGTTATTTTGATTATAACCTTGTTGTGGCTGAAAATTCCCTTGATTTGGATTACCATTTCCCTGAAAATGATTTCCGGGGTTGAAATTGTTTCTGTTAAAGTTTCCTTGATTGTGGAAACCTTGATTCTGTCCAGGATTGAAATTCCCTTGGTTTTGATAACCTTGGTTCATTCTAGGTTGGTTCTGGTTTCTGTTTTGCGAATTTGGGTTTTGATTAAACCCGGGTGGTCCCATATGTGTGTTAGCACGGTAACTTGGTTCCATTTGAGGACGGTATTGATTACCTCCCTGATTTGTAGTTCCGGCTAAGGCATTGGCTTCAAAAGGACTACCATCCGTGGCAGTACAATTGTAGTAAGCATGTGGGCCACCACAAGTGACACAAACTTCCACTTTTTTAACTTCAGCATGTGAAGGGTTTTGTGTGAAAGTGACTTTTTTCTGGCTTGAGAGAACCAAAGCTTGAATGGCATCCGTGAGTTTATCTATCTTAGCATCGGTGCTAGAAGTACTCACGGGTGATGAAGTAGAAGGACCAGCACTCACTTGGGAGTTATATGGCTTTGTGCGTGTAGTGCGGACTTTGGACTTATTTTCAATGATTTCTAAAGCTTCTTTTGTGGTTTTGCTCAAAAAATTACCTCCCGCGGAGGCATTGAGAGAATCTTGGTCAGATTGACTCACACCATTATAAAACGTGTCAATTTGCATTAATTCAGTGAAACCATGATGAGGACATCGACGAAGCAATTCTTTGAAACGATCCCATGCGTCACCAAATGATTCATCAAACCTTTGAGTAAATTTGATGATTTCATTTTTAAGACTTGTCGTTCTGGACGGGGGAAAAAATTCGTTTACAAATTTAGTAACTAGATCTTCCCATGAGTGTATTGAACGAGGAGGTTGTTTTTCCAGCCAAATCCGGGCTGCTCCCTCAAGAGAAAATGGGAAAAGAAGAAGTTTAACTGCTTCGGAAGGGACGTTCTTGTATTTGATGGTTGAAGTGATTTTATTAAACCATCGAATGTGAGCATGGGGATCATCCCTCTCAAAACCATAAAATTGGCTTGAAGTCACTAGATTTAGTAACCCGGTTTTGAGCTCAAAGTATTCAGCCACGATGGCTGGGACAACAATAGCGTCTCCGTAACCCTCAATTGGTGCTTGGAGAAGCTCATTCATCGGACGGTCTTCCGCCATGATAACTTTCTTTGGTGAAACAGCACGTTCCTCAGATACGGCTGTTGGGGCAGAACGTCTACGGCGTCTTCGAGGAATTCTGACAAGCTCACGTAAAGGGCTTGTGGACCTAGAAGAACGAGTGCGCATGCACTAGAGACGACTCTAAGAATACTTAGAGTGACGGGAAACTTAAAAATAGAAAATAGAAAAGAAATATAGACAAAAAGATGATATATAACAAAGTGTGAAAATTCAAACTCACAGATATTTCAAAAAGTCGTAATACGCAGCACACCTCCCCGGCAGCGGCGCCAAATTTTGATTGGACTTAAACAGTCAGATAATATTAACCAAGTTATGGTCAATAAGTCAGACAGCCTAAACCAATACTCCGGTGAGTTTAGTGTTTCCCCGGATCGTTAGATCCCAACGAGATGTGAAATCTGAAATAAAACGACTTTAAGATCAGGTGAATTGAACAGGAAAAGGGTTTAAGTGATTTGTACAACTGAAATATAAGAGAAAATAGCTTTAATAAGCTATATCAACTAATACGTGAAATCAGATAAGTGCACGTGAAAAAGGTACAGAAAAACGTAAACGTTTATTAATTAAACGTAAACAAAAAAACAAATTTACTTATAGTAGGATTTTATAAGCCTTAGGGGCTTAAATGCAAATTAAATAAATTTAAAATATTTACTTTATAATTAAAAACTATTTAATTAATTATTTTTATTTAATAACTATTTATTAATTATCTAATAATTAACTATTAATTATGAAAGTGTAAAATAAGTATAGAAAATTAAAATTAAAATTTCTAAAAATCTAAAATATTATAAAACTTATTTTAAAATTAAAATTATATTTTTCACACTATTTATCTATTTATTATTAATTATTTAATTAAAAACTATTTAACTATTTAATTAAAATTCAACTAAAAATTATAAATACTACAAATTAAACTAAAAATTTATAAAAATATTTTCTAAACCTAAAATAGAACTTGAAGAAAGTATAAAAAATAAAAATAAATCTTTTTGTCTTTTTCTAAATTTTCTATTAATTAAAAACTATTTATAATAATTAAACTAATTAAACTATTTTAAATTACAAATAATATTAAACTAACTTAGAAAATTATGAAAAATTTTATATATCTAATTAACCATCATGGGAATCCTAAAAAATTATAAAAACTTTATTTTATGTATTTTTAATTTAATCTATTAATTATTATGCTATTTATTAATTATTATCTAATTAAAATAATTAAATTATAAAAACTAGTAAATGAACAGTATAAATCACAAGAAAATTTCTAAAATTATTTTATGACTTATAGAAGCTAGGAAAAATATAAAATATAAGTATTACCTTATAAAAATATATTATGCTATTTAATTCTTATTTATTATTTAATTATTAAATAAACTAATAATAATTCTAAATAACACTAGATGACAAAAGAAAATTCTGGAAAAATTTATAAAATTACTTTAATATATAAGAGATTTAATAAAAATATAAAATAGTAAAAGTGCTTATAAATAAGCTAAAAAGGAAAATTAAATAGATAGTTTCTATTAAATAGAAGCTATCACTATAAGTAAGTTTGGTTTTTTCTTGTTTTTCTTTTACAAATCTAATAAAATACTTAAAATATGAAACTTTTACAAAAACAAATAATTTAAAAACCAAAAATAAGCACTGAGAATGCTTATTGGACCAAACAGTTGACTAGGTTTGACCAAACAAAGAAATGAGCTCAAATGAGCTTATGTGGGGTCCACAAGGGTAAAATCTGTTTCACCTAAGTTAATTGGACTTGAATAAGCTAGACTTGCTGATATAAGCTCACTTAATAAGCCAAAAGACCACAATAAGCTGATTGCTTATTTGGTTCTGGGTCAGAAATGGGACAAGGTTTGGGTACAATTCTAGGTGGGGTCCAGTAGTGTACAGGTCAACCAAAGGGTCAAAGGATGAACCCTGGTAGGAGGGGGGTTAGAAGAACTAGGATATAGGGTGTGGGACCCAGTGATAAGCTCTGAAAGAGCTTATGAAGTGAGGGGTCCAACTGGTTCACTCAGTTGAGTGAGTGAGTGAAATAAGCTAGTAAGCTTGTTAAAAGCTTAAAAATAAGCCTAAGAAAGAAAACAAAAAGATAATATTATATATATGTGGTATATTAACAGATGTGAACAAGTGGGTGTACTAGATTAAGCTAATAAGCTTGTACTAAGCTTATGAATATTTTCAATAAAGCTGAGATCCAAACACCCTTGACAGACAACCAAGGTGGACAATTTGAGCTTATAGAATAAGCTAACAAGGACCAACTGAGTGATGGACTATAAAGTTGAGCTGGTAAGGAATCCACAATCACAAGCTTGATCAATGGGGACCACTGATAAGCTTTTGAGGGGCTTATAAAGTTGGGTGGGTTGACTGGATCACTCAGTAAACTGGGTGAAAGAACAAGCTTTAAGCTGAGAGCAGCCCTAGTGAGAGGTTTAGAAAATGAGATTTTAGCTTTGAACTAGATAGCTGGGATGCTTAGCTTCTTAAGGAACTAAAAATCACAAGCCAAAGCTCAGTGATGAGCTTATGATGAGCTTGTGATGTTGCTTGTGTACACTGAGTGATCAGTGTATGGTTTGATTTTTATGCACAAGATAAGCAATTAAAATAAGCTGTAACAGGCAAATAAGCACTCAAATGAAGTAACTAACCACTAGGGCATCACAAATATCCACAATACACAGGCCAATACTCACTACACAAGCTTTTGCAAGCTTATGAAAGTAGGTGGCTTGACTGTGCACAGGGGAGGTCTAAGAAGAATCACTCAAAGTTAAGCACTGATTAAGCTCTTAATAAGCTAGATAAAAAATTATAAAAAATAGTAACAAAGAGTTCAGCAATAAGACTATTTAAACCTACAAGCTCAAGTTCTAATATCAATTAACAAGCACACAGTGAAAATCCAAAGTTAATTCAAAAATTCCTTAGGCTGCACATTGACTTTTTATATTAACCAATACTTTGACTAATTTGAGCTTTGATCCTAATTTACTCACTAAAGATGTTATAATAAGCTATGATAAGTTGATATTAAGCTAAGTTATTTAGTTCTAAGCTAGTTTGAAGATTTTGGAATGGTTTATACTAACAGTGAACAGATTAGATAAGATTAAATTCTATTTTGACTTTTTAACTAAAAAGACCTATGTATTATAACTAAACTGAGTCCTAATGACTTATACTAACATGCAGAAACAAGAATTGCAGACAATAACATGCACTATATCAGTGAAACAGCTTGATCCAAACACACCTTAGCAAGTATAAATTTTTGATTAATGTTGTATTACACTGAATTAGGCCATGAGATTGAATCTTAACACTTAATTATGATGAACTAAGACTAAATAGACACAATTACACAGTAAACAACAACTAGAACCTAAAAATTACTACTTAAGCTTTTTGACTGTTTTTATTATAACAACTACAACTATGATATCCAACTAACAAGCTAACAATATTATTCTATAAATTAACTATCAGACACCAACTAAGCACAATTTAACAAGAACTAATCATATTTACTCATTGAAACAGTAAAATGCATAAAAATAATGAAAATGGCTTACAAATGAGATCCAAGCCACAACTAGAACCAAGAACTGAGTACCAATCCTAATGCTTTCCACAAAGCTTCTAATACCCAAAGCAATCCAGAATAGCTTTGCTCCAAGCTTTCATCATTATTACACACTAATTTTTATTTTCACTCTATTTATTTTGATTTTTTTTATATTTTTGGTTTTTATGATTACTCTTTGATTTAATGTATTTTAAAGCTTATCTAGGCTTTGTCAAAGCTTAAGTGAGCTTATGGAATACAGAGTATCAGCTAGAACCAACAATTCAAACACTTGAGATTTTTGTAAATAAAGGAAAATGCACAAATTGAGATTCCAAACTAAACTTCAAATTGATTACTGAAAAGATTCAAGTTACACTGCATAAGATAACTAAAAATGTTTTTAAAGCTTAACATACACTGGGATTAAGAAAATTAAAACATACGATTTACAAAATTAAAATTACACTACTCTTCTGGTACATTGCCTCTTTTTCTTGATATAGATGACCCAAAAGCTTCCTCACAGCTTCCTTGCACTTTCCCAAGTCTCAATTTGACCATTGGATTGGTCAATCAAATCTAGTCCGTTTGATCATTTTGGCGGGAAATCAGGGAAAGGTTGCTTGCAGCCTCCTTTTCTCAATTAAAGAAGTTTGGTGTTTAGTGGAGGTGTCTAGATAAGCTTGGGAGGATTTTTGAGTCAAGTTGGGAAGTATAGAGAAAACAGAGGTGTTTGAGCTGGTTTGGAGGGAAGATAAGTGAGAAGTGCATTTAATGATGGGGATTTGAAATGATTAGGTTGGGAGGTGTCTAGCCAGCTGGAATGGTGGTGAGGTGATACCATGGGTGGTATTGGAGAAGATGGCTGGGAGTGAGGTGAGTGAGCAGTGGTGGTGGTTTTGGGGAAGGAGGTGAACAGTTGGTGGTGTTTGACCCGAGTCAACGCGGGTATTAACTAAAAAGGGTGGGCTGTGGGTTTTGGATGGGCCTAAGTAGTGGACTGGACTGGATCTGGATTTGGTGTTGGGTTTAATTTTGGTTTATAAATAATTAAGGTGTGGATCCGGTTTGGTTTTTAGCTAAAAAATCACAAGGACCAAATGTGTAATATAGGTAAAGTTGAGGGCTGTTTTGTGATTTTTCCAAACTCCTCATAAGGACTAAACCTGCAATTAAACATTAGTACAAGGACCATAATTGCATATTTTTCCATTTTAAACCTTAGGGACCAAAACTGTCAATACCACAAACTCCAGGGACTAAAACTGTAACTTTCTGATTTTTTGAAGGGTTTGTTTTGTAATTTCTCAAATGTTATCATAAGGACCAATTTTGTCTTTTTAGAATAGTACAAGGGTGTAGTTTGATAATTTTCCATTTTTAAACACCCAGGGACTAAATTTGACACTTTTCAAAAGTTGAGGGACCAAAGTTGTCATTTTGCCATTTTCAATCTTTAAAGGATTTTTCTTGACAACTTATGAATTCCAAGGACCTTTTATGACATTTGTATAAGTTTTGATTTACCAGGGACTAGTTTTGCCAATTTTTCAAAGTTCAGGGACTGAAACTGTAAATTATGTGAAATGTTTTGTTTTTCATCAGTTTTCAATCCTTATGCATAAAAACACAACCCAGGGATAATTTTATGTATTTTAAGGCATTCCTGTGTGTTTTCATATGTTTTTGCAGTTTATATGTAACAGAAATGATGAGTATTTACACACTCATCATGGTATCGGACTTAACAGAAGAACAACTTGCAGTTTGTGATACGTTCGATATCACTCTCCGATGGCATATTAGACGCTAGGTTAGATTTGGTAAAGTAATCTAGTTAGTGGTTGTTTTCTATATAATAGTTTATAAGTTTGGTTTGTCATTCTTATGATATGTTTATGTTGAAGCACAAATTGAACGTTTGTTTTTTTGCCTATATAACGGGCTGAGATGTGAAATTTCACCTATATCTTATGTATGTAGACGATTATTTTGAGTAATACATTTACTGGAGAAACCCTTTACCAAAAAAAATAAAAAATAAAAAAATATATATCACAAGAAAAGAAGTATATAGTTACTCTTTGAACTTAGAGTGCTTCATTGTAAAAATATTAAAGTATAAGGTAGTAAATTGCCTCTTGAGCAATCTTAATAATATAAAAAAGTTTCACGCGCCCTACGGTTGGTCAACCAGCTTCTCTTTGTACACACGCCGTAGGCCCTACTAACCGACCAATCAGAATCGAAGGTGACACCTCTCCAGTTTCAAAAGCCAAATAATTACTACTCCGTATTTTTTATGTCTTATATTGAATGTTTGCTCACTTTTTAAAGTCAATTTTATCAACTTTGACTTTGATAAATTTTGTTTATGTTATAGTATATAAAATGTAAAATATGTTAATGAATTGGATTTTAAATGTATTTTCGTTGATATAATTTTCATCAAATACTATAGTAAAAATAAATTAAGATCAAAGTTGAAGAAAAGAGACTCTAAAAGTCAAAAGTGGACATTTAATATGAGATGGTGGGAGTAGGGGTGGTAATTCGGGTCGGGTTCGGGTTGGCGGGTTCGGGTTGTCAGGTTGGCGGGTCAGAAAATCCCAACCTGAACATGACCCATTTAAATCATTGGGTCAGCTATGTCAATCCTAACCTGTTTACACGTAACCCGAACCTGACCCATTTAATTCGTATATATACTTAGGTTGACAGGTTAAATAGGTTACATGAGTTGAATACGTTAAACGGGTTTCGAGTGACCCATTTAATCCATTTTAGATATAAAAGTTAGCACATATTACACGAGTTAAATGGGTTAAACGTGTTAGTGGGTCGACCCGTTTAACCCATTTAACTCGTATAATTAAATATAAATAATTTTTAATTGAGAAAAAAAACTTAAACGGGTTGGCGGGTCGACCCGTTTATTTTATTCCCAACCCGAACCTGACATGTTTAATAAACGGGTTAGATATGTCGACCCAAACCTGACCCACAATCTATTTAGCTCAACCCGAACCTGTTAATTTTCGTGTCGGTTTCAGGTCGGGTTTCATGTCGGGTTAGAAATTGCCACCCCTAGGTGGGAGTATCACATATTACTCTTTGAACTTAGACTACATATTATTTTTGGTAAAAGGGTTACCTCCGGTAAAATATTATTACTTTAAAAAAATAATTAAGTACAATTGATGTAGGTGAATTCACACCTTAGCTCAAAAAGGATAACAAAAAGTGTCTACAGCGTTTAAGACCTAACCAAGCATAAAAAATGACATGCCATACTTCTGCAAAATAAAATACGTAGTAAAAACAACCTATCTAATTTGACTACGAAGACTAATGACATAAGTATTAGCAAACTTCAATTGAGCATCGGTCAGACCACAATAATCAAACTCATCATCATCATAAGAGTTTTGGTCGTGGGCATCTTCCTTCCATTGCTCCAATAAGCTCCTCATGTCCACTCCACTACCACCTTTAGAACCGTCAAATGCCATAAAATTAGAAGTTTCATTGAAGTCATCAAGGACTTCATCATCATCACTATCCGAGATAACTATATCACTAACCTTAGAAAATGAATTGCCTACCTTTTTTCCTTCTTTAACCATGTTAGGAGTGCTCTTTGAAATACAAGGAAGAGACGCATTGGACGAACTTTGGATGCTTGCATAGTTTTCCACATTAACCTTTTGCATAGGAAGCGGCTTCGCATCATCACCAAGAAGTACAAGCTTCCCCTCAATTAATTGACTTTCAAGCTTATTAATCTTTTCAAAAATAGGTGTAGCACCTGAACTGCTGAATGAATCAACAGTATCACTTGCCTATTTATCAACAGTATCACTTCCCCTCAATTAATTGACTTTCAAGCTTATTAATCTTTTCAAAAATAGGTGTAGCACCTGAACTGCTGAATGAATCAATAATATCACTTGCCTATTTATCCATGTTCCCAAATCTATTATCTAAATCTGAATCTATATTAGCAATAGGATCCTCATCAAAATTACCAAGAGCATCAAAGGCATTAGACGTTTTAACCACTTCAGAATCCTTACTTGGTTGTTTAGACGTAGACGCCTCCTATTTAGAGTATTTAGGAGAAGCCTTTGTATTCTTAGTAGCAACCGGATGATACTCCACTTTCTTGGTCTTAGAAACCCCAAACCCCCCCCCCCCCCCCTTATAAGTAGGACCATTTAGTTTGACAGTTGTAAACCCATCATTTGAAACCTCCTAAGTTACTCCTGAAATCGGACCTTTGCCTTTATTACCCGTCCCATTAACCACACGTTTAAGAGCAACTTTACATCAATTATCATTCAAATGATAATAAAACAAACATATACCACCACTACAAGAAAAAGCCCTATAGCGACTTTCTTTGCGACGTATTATATGATTGCGACTTTAGGTGATGGGTCGCTGTAAACGAGTCGCAAATTCTTTGCGACTCGTGACATGTGTCACTAAAAAGAGCGACTAGTATAACGACTTCATAAAATAAGTCGCTATAAATTTGCGACTTCAGTATTTCTTGTCGCCATTTGCATCGCTGTTTTAAAGAGATGTTGCCATCTAAGTCGCTTAACATGACACTATTTCTATAAAAGTCTCTATTTAAGTCGCTAATTAAGTTGCTACATTCTGGTGCATCCAGATCAAGAGAGATGGAGGTAGATGGACCATTTGTATCATGAGGTGCATTCACAGCCATAATATTAGGTTCAGCAGCCGGCTGTACCGGTTCATGAGGTGGCTGTGACTCGAAGTACTCATCAAACATATGATCAAATAACATTTTCAATTCTTCACTCGTGGGAGGAACATAAGGAGTGACATGGTTGGAGTTCTGTACAAGTACCGAACTTATTGGTATAGGAGATAAAAGATTAAGCGAGGGTTCAGAACTGGTGTGTCCTGAAGCCATATGCTCTGTCAGCTCATCAAACGTGACATGGATTGTCTCCATGATTTGTCAGGTTCTTTTGTTGTAGATTCGGCACCTTTTTCGATCTGGTGCATAACCGACGAATACCCCAATATCAGCCTTAGCTTTAAGCTTCCCTAAGTCTTCACTATCGTTAGTTGGGTAGCACAGGGCACCAAACACTCGAAGAAAAGAGAGATCAGGCTTTTTGAGATGCACCAGCTCATAAGGTGTCTTGTTGTGAAGAGGATGAATCAATGATCGATTTTGAGTGTAACATGCAGTAGCAATAGCTTCAGCCCATAGAAACATTGGTGTCTTTGAGAATATCAGCATAGTGCGAGCAGCTTCAACTAGTGTGCGATTCCATCTTTCAACGACTCCATTTTGTTGAGGAGTTCGAGGAATACTCTTCTGATGACTGATGCCGATACTTTCATAGAATTGTGTGAGTTGTTGATTAACAAACTCAGTTCCATTGTCAGTGCGAATGATTCTAACAGTTTTGTTGAGCCTTACTTGCAACTGCTTGATGATTTTGATAATGATATCCGGAGTTTCATCCTTGGATCTTAAAAACTTCACCCATGTGAATCATGAATAGTCATCCACAATAACAAGAATATATCTTTTCCCATTGAAGCTTTGCACTCTCATGGGTCCGCACAGATTCATGTGAAGGGTATGAAGTACTTCAGTGTTGGAGTTGTTGGGTTTTGGTTTATGAGTTTCTTTCTTGCTTTTACCCAATTGACATGATGAGCAGAGATGATCTTTTTCATACTTCAATCTAGGCATGCCTCGAACAAGATCTTTGCGAGAAAGTTCATTAATGGTGCCGAAGTTCAAGTGGTTCAAACGACGGTGCCATAACCATGATTTTCTCTTTGAAGCCTTAGAGAGCAAGCAAATGGGAGAGGACCGCATCATGTCTTCAATAGAGATAGTATACAAATTTGTACCATGATTTCCCTTAAGAAGATCAACTCCATCCAATTCTCTAACGAAACATGTATGTTTTCTGAAGGCCACTTCGAGATCAGAATCACAAAATTGTCCAACAGAGAATAAGTTGTGCCCAAGTCCTTCCACATAGTAAACTCTAGAAATCACGCTATCACCAAACACATAATCACCATACCCCATAATAGCTCCAAAGTGGTCGTTTCCGAATCTAACTGTCCCGGTAAACTTTTTCACAAAATTTCTGAGCAGAGAGCGATCCCCAGTCATATGTTTTGAGCAGCCTGAGTCCAATTACCACAGGACGATTTGTACGACCTGCATTTGAAACCAGACAGATATGGATAACTGAAAAACATGGATCCCCAAGTGTAATTGGGATCCAATAGGTTAGCACACGCATACTTAAGAGATACATTATTAGTATTTTCATTGGTTCTCACAGATGAACCGATACCAGTGGAAGCAGCTGACTTAATATCAAGGCGTTGGGTCACTAAAGGGAATTTTCTACCAGTTGCCTTCCATCTCTTAACCTCTAAAGACTTAAGGTCGGGCATGTAAGTCAATGAGCACTGGTTTCCTAGAGTGAATTTTCTTCCAGTAGGTTTCCATTGATATCCTACATTGTTAAAAACTTTTCCTGTTGCTTTCCAAGTATTGTTTTCCAATTTTTGTGTCTTAGCAAATTTAACTGAGGATTTATAAGAAGATTTCAAAAAGGACACAACATATTCATCATGATTACCAGAAATTAAACAACCATTACAAGTCTTACAAGTAGCATTAGAATTCGAATTAATTACAGTACGGTTAACGCAAATACTAGAATCAACACGATTCTTTTCATTCAAATCAATCTTATTGTTCCCAAGGTGGTCTTCTACTTTCTTCCGTTGATCACTCTTAGCAGGCGAAGTCCTATCATTCCTTGTATTGCCTTTAGGCTTTGACCCGCTAGCTTTAGTGATATTGATTACTCCTAGAGAATTGACGATGGGAACATTAGATTGTTGCACAGTTGTTTGGTTTCTAGGTGGTGATGTGCTATGATCATAACTAGCCAAAGGTATATCAAATGTAACATGCTTCTTCAAATTCCTAGATGTGGATGTGCCATTTCTATCACGCATGTTGGGAATCTTGGGACATGTACCTATGGCATATTCTAACAACTCCTGTGACCGTTTGGTAAGAAAGCAAACATCCGATAGGGAGTTATCAGATGGTCTCACCATTCTATCTTCTTCAATGGTTTCACGGGTCATGTCAAGGCTGTTCTTAAGATGTCTAAGGTAATAACTATGGACTAGCTCATTGTTCTTAAGGGGAAGAGGAATAAAAACAGCCTCACATGCATATTTTTTACATTTACAAACCACAGAATTGATATTGTCACTATCAATAACCGGCATTTTCCCTTTCACCTTTGTCTTTAGATTCTCAATTTCATTAAGCAAAGAAGTTATCTTTTCATTGGTTTTATCACGAGTGATTTTAATAGAGTCATATAACTCTTTGTAATGTTGTTTAACTTTAGAATTTTCAGCTTGAAAACAATCATTTTCATGTCTAAGTAAGCTGATTGTGTTTTGAAGTTGAAAGTTATGAGAATATGCAGACATTGGTTTATGGGTGTCGATCACAACATTCATGGGAGACTTTAATTGGGCAATTTGAGCCCTCAATAACCGGATCGTGTTCGTGTGAGCTTGAATTTTTTCATCCCTTTTTGCTAATTCAAAATATGCATCAAATTCCGGAGCATCAGAAGATGTCTTGGCCTTTGATATTTTCATTTTTTCTTCTAAATGTTGAAAATTTTAATTGTAAGTTAAGATTATCAACTTCTAGTTTAGAAAGATGCTTGACCATGTTGTCATGATCATCATTTTGAATTTTTTTCATGCAATTTCAAATTCTCCCCCTCAAGCTCAACAACACGATTGTGAAGGTTATTCAAAGCAATAGACATTTCATGAAACTGACAAGCATTAAGTGAAGAATCTGTAGCAGTATAGAACACATCTTGTGTAATACATTTAGCAATCAAGTTTTCATTCATGATGATAATATTTTTCCTGGCAATTTCACTATGCTGAAGATCTATTGCATTTTGTTTACATTTGTTTTCCACATTTTTAAACACTTCTTTCATTTCTTTTAGCTCAACATCAAGGGATTGTCGTAAACCCTCAAAATGTTCTTTGATTAGTTTAAAAAATTGGATGACTTCAGTTAAGTAACACTCTTTGGTTAGCTCAAATCCCCGTTCACCCTCAGTGATTCCCGTTGGTGTGATTCTCTTTTTGCATGTTTTATCAAAATCAGTGAACATTTGACAAAGGACATATATGCTAATAAGAGTTTTGCATTGCGTGGGAAGTGACAACTGAACTAAGTGCATTGGTGTATTGGGGGGATACACCATTGGGGCAACTAACTTTTGGGATGTCTTGGCCTTAATTTCCTCAGCTTTCATTTTCTCAACGTCTAAAGGCCAAAATACATGTTCTGGTGTTAACTTAGTTTGAGGTGCAAAAACAGTCACTCGGTTTTGTTCATAATAATCATGGGGCTTAACAATGACTCGGTGTTTAATGCACTTTGGATCCTTCATTTTTTTTTTTTATTAAATCTATCACTATCGGCAGAATCAAGTTCATCCAATTCTTTATCAAACCAACTATTTAGGGGTTCATGATTGGGTGTAAGCATAACCTTAGCATCATAGAGGGCAGGTTGAGAGGCTCTAACGCTCTTAAGGAAGTTTGTTTTAGGCAACCCTAAATCCTTTTCACTATGCTTATCCCGCAGTCTAATGTGCTTTTCCATCATTTGAGCTGTTTGACAGGTTTGGCCTTGAACATACAACTTGTTTTCAAGTTTGTTTTTCAACTGCTTAAGGTTGGAAAATTCGTTTAACAGTTTATTTTCCTTTTCTTGAAATTCACTTTTTAGGAGATTTAAACTATCCTGAATTTCCTGTTTTTCCCTAAAAGCACGATCAAGTTGATTTTGAAAAGATTTAATCTCTTGTTTAAAGGCCATTTCCTTTAAGTTTTGTTCAGTAATGTAAGCATGCATTTGCCATTCCATATTTTGTTCACTTTCTGTTAGCTCAAATTTTGCACGTTGTTCATAACACCTAACTTGATCCTTAAGAATATTAATCCTAGTGATTAGAGTGTCATCAGATGCAACAACAGTGTACTCATCCAATTCACACATATCTTCATCAACAGAGGATATATTACTTGATACAACAGACTCGACGTTGTGCTTTACATATTGTTCATATGGGACAATATTGCTATTTCCCAAGTTAGTAATATCTAATTCAGCAACTTTTGTTTGTTGTACTTCGTTATATATCGTTTGTTCATGCATCACATTATTATCACACGCAACAGAAGACATTCTACAAGATTCGTCAGAGTTACTGTTGTGATCTGAATGTTGCTCAGTTGGGAACACATTAATGGTTTCCAATTCAACCTCATTTGATTCACCAACATTATTTTGTCGTATATCATTGAAGGTCTTTTGTTCATCATTGACATCACATTTATCATATAATTTTAGTACCTCAGATATGATGGATGATTTGGAGGGACCAGATTGTCGTGTGGGTGAGACAACAGATGATAGATTAGCCATGAAGATTGTTGATATAAATAATTGTCTAAAAACGTTATTCATATCTTTCGATAACTCTATGTTTTGATGATCACAAAACGAAAACTCATCAAACCAAAGATCTTGACGTAAATAAGTATTTAGTAGTAAATACTCACTTTCACCATCTAATCACTTAAGGTATGAATAAACAAAGTGGCTAATGCATTATAAGATCAAAGGAATATTTTTATTAATCACTAGATTTTTATAAAATGTCACAAAACATTTTATATCTTTTATAAAACATTTTTGGAATCAAAAGAATATGTTTAATTCATTACAAATATATGAATTCAAATTTTCAACCAAAAATGGCAAATCTAATCCAGAAAATTTTTTCTCACAAAAGGACAAAAAATTCCAACGTTCAGGAGGGCGGCCCCCTTAATTATACTAGGCGCCCCCCTTAATCATTAAGGGGACCGCCCCCTAATTAAGGGGACCGGCACGCTCTAGAATAGTGTTTTCTGGCCCTTTAAATACTGGATCATTCCACATATTTTTCTCACCTTTTTGCACTAAAAACTTTCTGATTCAAACCTCAATTTCTATCCTCTAAAATCCTTTGATCACATAAACATTAATCTTTGTTTCAAAGGGATTCAAGCCTCAATACTCAAGTGCAAAAAGAAGAATACTTCCATCTATCAAGACTAGAAGTATTACAACTTAGTATCATCTTACTATCTAAGTTGTTTGATCATTTTATCTTGTAAATCATCCATTCTTTGGTGTATAAAGTGTATACATTGGTTAGCTAGATTTGGATATAGGATCTAGATTTGTTGAAGGTGTGAAGTGGTACTAGAAGTGAAGAAGTAGAGGTGCATAGGATTAGTGGTAGGAGATATAAGAAGTGGTAGTATATTGTAGTAGAGATTAGTAGTGAAGTTAAAGAAGTTGAAGCCTTAAAGTTGAGAAGACATAGAAGCCTAAAAGGTGTGAAGACGTAAAAGCTTTGAAGTGGGAAAGACATAGAAGCTTGTTAAATAGAAGAACCATTGGAAAAGTACATAGATAAAGGTCTTCAAGTTGTGACAAAGAAGTAGTGAAGCTTTGAAGCCATAGAAGCCTAGAAGTTGTGAAGAAGTATAAGACTTGAAGTAGTGGATAGATCAAAGTTGTGAAGGTGTGAAGAAATAAGTGGTGTGAAGAAGTGTAGAAGGTGTGAAAGAGTGTAGGAGGAGTTGTGTTGTGATTATAGTTGTGAGATCGGTTCTAGCTACGATTAGAACCCGACATTTAGCTTTGTGTCGTTAAATTGGTGTAAGCTAAGGTGTGTACGGTTTTCTCCGCCATAAGGGAGGTTATTGACTTAGTGAAGAAAACTCTCGAGTTCGGTGCTCGGGGAGTGGACTAGGGCAAGGAAGGTGTCCTTGTAGCCGAACCACTATAAATCCTTTGTCTCTCAGTTTGATCTTTCCATCTCTCACTCTTTGTTTACTTACTTGTTAGCATTTCGTATATAGTTATAATTGCTTGTGTTGTGCATATATTGATTTCACATAAAGATCAAACTAGGTTCCATTCACAATATTAATTTTATATAAACAAACCAAAAGGATATACTCACATTAAAACACATATATATATATATATATATATATATATATATATATATATATATATATATATATATATATATATATATATATATATATATATATATATATATATATACTAGCTTTCTAAGCCCGCCCGATGGGCGGGCATAACTTGTAATTTACATTTTAATTTAGTCATGTATGGATGTTAGTGATCTTTTACATTTATAAGTTAAGTATTACTAAATTGACAGAATATCTTTGACCTGATGAGGATATTCCCGGAATGAGGCATTAATATTGGGTCAAAGTCATGTTATTATGCCTCTTGGATATTCATATATCCAAGGGGCATAAAATAGAAGCATTAAGTATCTTAATTAAATTAATATCTACGACTATATTCATATGCCTCATCCGATCTATTTGAAAATGATGATATTCACGGAATGAGGCATCAATAATGGGGTCAAAGTCATGTTATTATGCCCATTGGATATTCGTATATCCAAGGGGCATAAAATAGAAGCATTAAGTATCTTAATTAAATTAATATCTACGACTATATCATTCGAATATTTTTTTATGGCAAAAGAAGGTAGTAAAATTACATTTTAAAACATACTACGTGCACGGGGTTTTGACACAAAATTTTAATTATGTATTACCATAGTATGTTACTAATTCCGCAAAATTATATTGTGCATAATAATTATTATTCATTTATTTCGCGTAATTGTTTGAACCAAATGAGCAAAAAAAGTAACTTTAGATGATTTATATCGTTTCTTCATTATGCGTTTAAAAAGTTGTTTTTACTTCATATTCATAGCCTAGATATGAACAAAATCTAACGAAAATAGTGAATAGATGCAAATATATATCAATGACAATGATTGCAATAATTCAAAAAGACGAATAATATGACAATGAATTCAATAATCCAAAAAGACGTAGTATGAATTTTTGTTCTTAATGTCAACAATCGAATTGGCAACATGTACAAACAAAGATAGACACATAAGTGAGGCAAAACAGTGACCACAAAATCTAGCATATTTTCATGAGGAACGCACATTGTATCATAGATGGTAATCCTCATCATACTAAGCTCTAATTGACCCATAAAGAAATGGGAACCACATAAATAAAGTGGAAGAAAAACTTGTAAAAAATTCAAATTTAGCAATTATTGTCATTTAAAGAAACTACAAACCCAAAGCACCCTATAAAATTGTTGTTTTCTAACAGACTCAAACGCCCATAAAAGTTACAGCAGCCATACCCAAACACCCCTTAAATTTTTTGGTTTAACATCATATTCAAACACCCTAAATACAACAACATCCATACCCAAAAGCCCCTTTAAAAGTGCATTTTACAGCAGCCCAAACACCCTTTAAAGTGCAGTTTTTTCATCACACCCAAACACCCTAAAAACAACATTATACATACACAAACACCTCTTAAAAACTGCAGTTTGCAGCAGCCCAAAATACCCCTTAAAAGTTTAGTTTTGCACCATATTTGAACACACCTAAAAAGAGCAGTATACATGCATAAAAACCCTTTTATAATTGCAATAGACATACTAAGCTCTATTTGAACACACCTATAAGTGTTAATGAAAATATTATATTCAGAAGTCAAGATTATTATTGAAAAAAATACAAAGTCTAGAATCATATTTGGCACATTAACTATTTATAAAGACTCAAGTTTGTTTGAAAAATTAGAGGTGTTTCGGACCCACCCCGACCTATACAACAATATTAACTATTTTGACTCATAAACTGAACCGACCTGAACATTGTTCCAGCTTTATTAGACGTTAACAGAAATTAAAAATTCCAATTCTCTTCACCAGTTCATCTAAGATGACTAACTTTGGGTCGCCAATTAGAGATATTGCAATACTGAGGTGGTGTTTCATTCCTCCCGTATAGCTTCGAGCTCTCACTCTAGTTGCCTCACTGAGTCTCACGTCTACCAATGATTTTTTGCACAAATAGATAGAGGTGTTCTTGACTGGATAATGCATATCAAAGAATATCAAACGGCAATCAATAGATAAAATTTGTAATCCCAATTATGAATGATTCCTTCTCATGAAACCTGGTAATATCTGTCGGATGCTGCTAATGCAATACATAAGCTGTAAAAATTGCCTCTACATTTTGAAGACCTCCACCATTCATCATCAATAATTAAGTTTCAGTCAATAATCAAACTTTGACTGGTTAATTTCATTATATGCATATCAAGTGGTAATAGATCATCAAATTAAACGTTCAAGTTCAAGTTTCAACATCAATATACTCATGGTGTGGTAGTTTCAATCAAGTATTGTGGACCTGCAAGTTGATGATCCAACTAAGTGGTGGACTCCATACTTGGTCTTATATCCACCCCTTGACATGTGCTGCCACCGGACGATGACCCTTTTTTGTTCAACTAAAGATTTTGATTCTGGTGGAGTAGGTTCTGTAACTCCTAATCTCAGAAGCGGTTGACAACCAAGTATCGAGTGTATGATACCACATGCTGCAGCACAAACTAAAGTTTCAACGGTACTCAAGCTTCTATCTACAAATCAATCAGAAAGTTACTTAACAACCTCACTATTATATCTGATCATAAATTAAAGCTGAATTTTTTTGTTTTTAAAGCTGATTTTTTTGTTTTTATGTGCTGAATACCTGTATCACTTTATGTTCATATTAAAAGCGGTAAGCATGAAAACATCGGTTACCGAGTTTCGTAAACTATAGAGTATAGATATGAATCAAGAGTGGTGACTGGCGAGTGTACCTTGGTAAGGAAAATGAAACCTACAATCTTTAATTGCTCCTTGACTCTTGTAACGGCTTATATACTTGTGAAATAGCATAAATTTATGAATTTAAAACTGTTGTTACCTTCTGTTCATCCCTATGGGTTTCTGTTCATTCGGGCCTTCCCAAAATGGGGCTTCACCATCCCCCACCAACCGCCAATACCCTGTTTGCAGAGACTCAGCTTGCTCCTCTGTGCAGTTCTCTAGCAACGCTTCCACATGAAAATTTATACCAAGATTACCAAGAAATTGTGACTAAGTGATGGGACCGTACACAGACACTTCTTCTGCAAATCATTTGAAATTTTCACTTTCCACTGAATATTTTAAAATGCAAGAATACACTACCACTAAAAGCAACACGGACCTAATATTTCCTCAGCAGAGTGCCTGATTACAGGAAAGTCAACAAACACACTTAGATCAGTAGAACCTGGATCATCCAGCATATCAACAAACTTTTGCTTTTGAATTGCCTGCAAAAAAGGAATCCAAGAGATATGTGACTGACGCCATGCGAGACATGAATGCTTAAGGACAGAAAGCAACAATCTAAGTATGAAAAAAACAGAAATATTTCATATTAAGTTGGGTCAAGAAATGTGTATATGAAGAAAAACAATAACTCAAGAACTGCAATCATTAACCAACTGTTCTGCACATCACATGGCAGATTTATCACAAAGGGCGTCAAATAGATAGAAGTCAACCCTATGCATACTCATATGTTTATGAACCTCTAAATTTTGTTTTCAATATAGTCTCATGGTGACAATATTAAGTATTAACTAATTATATATTATATTAAAAAAGGAAGGACAGATTATTTGCTGATCAGACCAACACAATCTAGACATTTTTTTCACACCCCACTGCCCACCCTTTGATTTTGTCATCTTTTAATAATCACGGCTTAAAAAAGCATACCAGCATGTTCGGCGCATATTATCTAGCCTCGTTATAGAAGAAGTGACATACCTGAAGACTATCGGAGGCTATCCCGTCTAAGCCATTATCAATTATAAGTGCCCCGCCACCATCACTGCTAATTCTCTTGGCAATAGATTGTGTTAAATCCATAGCTTTGGGGCAAACCTCAACATGTTCCAGTTTTTTCAATTCTTCAGTCTCAGCCTACTTGCAACGCTTTAATAGAGTTGCCCAAACACAGTCCAAAACAATGCAGATATCAGCTTATCTGACATGTACATAAAAAATTACCTGTGATTTGAAGCCTCCCCTAAAAGGAACCATAAAAATTAGGAGAAGTAATAAGGACATCTTAAGAGTACATCATATTCGTAGCTGCACTAAACACACATATGCATGTGCTGTCTCAAATATCACATACAAAAACATTAAAGGAATCTATTAATCTGATGTATTTCAACTACTTATTGTTGATAGTATTTAATTCCTTTTTTTGTTTCTTTTTTAATAATAAATAATTTTACCATTTCCTAAAAGGTAAAGATAAACACACATCTATTGCACCACCACCAGCGACTACCGTGGAATTCTTCATGGCCCTCCTCACAATCATGATTGCATTGTGTAAACTTCGATCAGCTTCCTCAATAAACTATCAAATAAAAGTAACATGTTAAATTCAACTTCCAACATATATTCAAAGATGAAACACAAATAAAAAGAGTTTCGTCACAAAGTCCAGAAACTCATCAGACGTAATCAATGTTTATCATAGACGGGACTGATCCAAAACTTATCAAACATATGCATAAGTAGGTGCAATCTAAGACTATAGTCTTGACACCTATTCAAATCCTCAGACAAAATCAGTAAAGGTATCGATTTCTATGTGGTTCGGTTGACATCTATGTGTAAACTTAGTGTACTGATTTTGTAGAATATAACTGAGTGATGCATGTATGTTGTTGTTTATCTAAGATGATGATTATGTGTTTCTTTGAAGTATATGGGCCAGTTTTAGTGTTCCAAGGTTAATATAGATAAAGGAGTGTTTGGATAGCAAATCATAGGTTTCTTATCTACTTAAAAATAGCCCGAGAAGCATCAAATCATCTGATTGCTTCTAAATGCACAATATATTTATCTGTATACTGGTATCAATATTTTTTAAAAGACTACAATAAGTAATCAGTTAGCATTCTAAGATAAGCAAAACTAAGAGCATAGTAAACAGAAGTCGTGAACAAACATATAATTTTTTTGAATGGCAAATACTCACACACATGTCGAAAAACGGACTTAAACCCAAAACTCTTAATGGTGTGGACCACCCTTGATACCACTTTGCTATACATAGCAATAGACGACGACACCTAAAACAAAAGAAATTACAATTTTTTCAAAACATAGGAACTAATAGCAGATACTTCTAAGTTCTAACTTCTAACCATAGGAAGTAATAGGCCTCGTGGCTTAACCTTTTGTTTAATTAAGCTAAATTTAATGAAATGTATTTATTGATTAACTTCTAACCATTGGAACTAATTCCTGCGAACCACTGATTGAATGACTGGTTAATCATCAGATCCTGAGCCCTTTGCCCAAATGAACTGTATTTTGATTCTTACCTTAACTGGGTATATAGGGATGAAAAGATCATTTTAGACGTTATTGTTAATTATTTGATATTACGACATTCTTATAATAAGTTGAAAAAAGACATTGCCTCTTAGAGTATCGTATATGCAGCTATAACAAAAGGATGAAAATCAATAACTCATTCAATGAGTTATTGTCGCGCCACCTTCATTCACACCTATAAACGATTGTGAGTGAACTTCGTCAAGAAACCTTCATTCACACATGTTAACGATGAAAGCCACAATGGTAATTGACAACAAAAGGAGGTGTACCCGAAAGTAAAGTGCAGGCTCTCCATATATACGCACGTGGGGTTCGGAGGTCGTTCCCGGGTACTGTATCTGCAGCCAAAAAACAAATAGCAAACCAAATTCAGCCCCTATCTACGCATGTTCTGGACTTGTACATTAAAGTACTCGAATGTCATTCAAAGTAAATATATAAATGTTGGAAGTACATACCCAAACCAACCACATGGTTGAAAATATATGAATGTCATTCAAGTTGGTCAAAACCATCTCTCCAGGATTATCAACCCATGTCCTTCCAAAGATTAAATTATTGACTTTTGTGGGTGTTGGAGTCAACTCAAGGATTACTCCATCTCTCTTATTAAGCTCCAAACGTATTCTGCACCAAACATTTTAGAAAAACTTTAAAGATCAGCATAATATACACATTGTACAAATCAAGTATCTTTTGGAAAAGTATAAGTAATTACAAATTTACCTTCCAAGAGGATATATATCAAGTGAGTTGCCAAGAAACTTGGTCTTCACCTTTGAGGTTATATCGTAAATAAACTGCTCATTTTCAGCATGTGCAATACTTATTGGAGGGCAATGACAGACCTGGTACATATATAAAGGTAGTTGAGTTAAGGTTTGATGCCAACATATCATGAAACTTCTTTAACATGTGACATAATAACTCTTGTGAAGAGGTGTGACAAGATTGAGATTATAAGGACACTAAACATTAAAAATTCAGTATTTCTTTTCAAAAACAAATGGATGACAATTTTTGCAATTTACTCTAAAAAGGCATGTTTTTTTTATTATTTGAGGAAACCATGTTTACTTGGTTCATAATCATCAAATGCAAGTGCAACTAACCATGTTGAGATGTGCTGATCATCGGGTTGCCCGTACCATCAGAATATAAGTTTGCAGACCGCAATTGAGCTAAACCAAAAACAAACAAAAGATTAAAGAAATCAGTTTCATACTCATGGGTCTGCTGCTTCTATTATTCAAGTTGAAGAGGCCAAAGGTAAGCATACTTTCCCGCGTCTGAGACAAACGATTGGTTCTTGAATGTGAATACGATCGATTAGTTGTCGTTTCGGTTGCTGCAAAGAAAGGGGGAAAATGTAAATAAGAAGATAGTAGTACATCAATATGAGTATGATAAACATTATTATTCCAATAGTACTTAAACAACTGACTACACTCACTATCGCTACCTTCTGAACTTATCACTTCAGATGTTATCGACATTTGAGCTGCAGTAGGCTGTGCACTCGCCTGATTAGTAACTGGATTGTTCAGTTCATGGTTCGCCAAAGATTCTGCAATATCTAAAATGACACCTGAGAGAAATCTAAGTTCTTTGCCCCAAAGGTTGCACCCGTGGATGAATCCAGTAATGTCATTGACGTACCTGTAGATAGTCAGGCATGATGCAAATGATATAATTATCACTGGCTGGCATACCAAGCGACGCCCAACATGCAACTGAAGACGGTGTTTCATGGTCACTTTTGCCCTTGTCAAAAGGCGACGCAAGGCGAGGATTGCAAGCTGTATTAACAACCTTAAAGTTGAGATGTAAAGATTCCTTCTTTTCTATCTCATTAAGGAAACCACCACTCATATTTACATTCGATCATAGTATCATCATGCGTGTCAAATAAACATCAAGATTGATACATATCAATATTCACAGGCGATTTCAAAGGTTAATTCAGATATATACCTTGCAAAATGTATGTGCCTTTTAGCTGATCGAGCTCCCAACATAGATCAGGGTTAGTCAGGGAAAAAAAAGTGGCGTCATTACACGTGAAAAGTCTCGGAAAGAAAAGTGGTATATTGGTTTGAAAAGTGGTGTCATTCACGTCCATACGCAAACTTTGTCAGCAACTCTTGTTAAGTAGCTCGCTGCATTTAGAAATTCATAGGTGATTAAAAAACTTAATAAGTCAGCAACTCATACGTTCTAAAAGTAAAATTTTACTGAAAAAACAAACATTGTTATCTAAAAACACTTACAACATATAATTGTTCCATAAGAACCGCGGCTTTGCCTATCCACAAAAAAAGAAACACCTTGTTTCATCACCTAAATCATTCAAACATTGGGAACTACAAAACGAAACAACCAAAGTCAATTTTAGCATCCACTATAACCAAGAAAGCACGTATACATTCTCATGATCAGGTGAGTTGCAATTACCTTAGTGTTATACTCTCATCATAGGAATCATTGATACCAGGAGTCTTTTCAGCAACTTTTAACAAATGAGAAAATTTGGATTCCATTATTTTCTGTCACAAAGCAAAGACAGTAACATTTACTTCAATAAAAAAAATATTAAAACAGGTGACATGCAAAAAGGAATTTTACCTGTTCTTCATGAGTATTTCTCAAGGAATAGTCAAAAGGGAAGACTCTAAGTGACATACGAATACGTATTTTACTAAAACAGGTTCACATAATTTTATGGCTCTATGCAACTCTTTCAGGTGTCCCAATTATATTGCCTTTTTAGTTGTGCATGTCGGTGAATAATTCTACGCCAGTTAATGATACAAATCAGGCTCCATGTCAAAACACAATATAGTTTGTGATATGAATTGTCAATATAGGCTTTAAACACAATCTCTAGTGACATACCTACTCGCCAGAACTCATACTTTTTAATGAAAAAGGAGAGGTTGTGGTTGGTACTTTTAGACTACTTAGCGCATTCAAAATAAAACATAAAGAAACCAATCACAAATCATTGAAACTAAATAAAACTCACCAAGAAATCATTGTTTTAAGATTCATTACAACCACATGTATTCAAAGAAGATGATTAACCTCCAAAGAAGACCTCTAACATGCAAAAACCTGCAAAGAAACCAACATATGCATACACAGTAACAAAGTTTCATCATCATTAGGGTTTTGAGGGAAAGAAAACATGCGTAGCTTTATTCTGTGTTTGTAACAAACCGTAATAGAGAAGATAAATATTGGATTTATATTCTAGGGTTTTATTTAGTCAAATGGTGTAAATAATGTGGAGTGATTAAGACATTACATTTTGATTTTGAATTCTCTATCACAACTTCTGGCTAGCTCCATTGGTTGAAGCCCTTGTGTGTGGCCTAACATACCTAGGTTCGAATCTTGTAAATGATAAATTTTTGGATTTAATTAATACCGAATTTTAGTCCCTAAAAACATTGCTTAAATACGTATTTAAAAAAAAATAAATTACAAAGAAATTCTGCCACATGGCATAATTGTGATGACTTGTACAAAATAAATTATAAAAATTGCTTACATGTGATGACATGGCTGAAATTGAATTACTGGGCATTGACTGGGCAATGACTGGACAATGACTGGACATATCCTTCAAATGCCTCCTGTTATATATAATGTAGATATATATATATATATATATATATATATATATATATATATATATATATATATATATATATATATATGTGTGTGTGTGTGTGTGTGATATATGAAGTCATAATTTTTACTCAACATTCTATATAAGTAGTGTTTATACGATAAGTGTGAATAAACTAGTATCTATATTTTTGTATCAAAGATTTTTGTGTGGAAAACTAGAAGGGGGGGTTGAATAGTTTTACGTCTTTTTAATTTGTTACTAAAGATTGTTTGAGTGTTTTCTTTATTTTCAAAAATTTAGATTCGATAATATGTGATTTCAAGTCTTGCACAATATGAACAACAATAAATATGTACGATATAGCAATAATAATGTAAGTAAAGAAATAAACGAGAGATGGAAAGATCGAACCGCGAGACAAGAGATTTATAGTGGTTCGGCTACAAGGACACCTTCCTTGCCCTACTCCACTCCCCGAGCACCTAACTCGAGAGTTTTATTCACTATGTCAACAAGCTCCCTTATGGCGGAGAAAACCTTACACACCAATGTACACACCACAACTTCGTCACAACTTCTACACAACTTCTTCACACCAATTCTTCTTCACACCTTTCTACTTCACACCTATCTACTTCACACCAATCTTCTTCACACCTTTCTACTTCACACCTATGTACTTCACACCAATCTTCTTCACACCTTTCTACTTCACACCTATGTACTTCACACCAATCTTCTTCACACCTTTCTACTTCCTAACTCTTCTTCTTCACAACAAACTACTAACCAATCACACTACTTATATACCTAGCTAAACTATCTTCTATCAAATATTCACAACTAATTACACAAAGAGATAGATACAATGGATGATGCTCTAACAACTTGGATGTGGAGGTCACAACAAGTTGTAATACTTCTTGTCTTGAGGGATAGAAGTATTCTTCTCTTGCACTTGAGAGGATGATGTTTGGATCACTTTGAAACAAAGATTTATGAATGTATGATCAAAGGATTAAGAGAATAGAAATGGAGATCTAGAACAAAAAGTTAGGAGTGCAAAAGGTGAGAAAAATCTGTGAAATGAACTGGTATTTATAGGGACAGAAAATACTGTACAGGAGCGTGCCGGTCCCCTTAATTCACGGCCGGTCCCCTTAATTTTAAGGGGACCGCCCCTTATAATTAAGGGGGCCGCCTAGCTGTAATGGCCAGAAATTCTGTCTTTTAGTGGGGAAAGTTTATTTGGTGAAAAACTAACTCATTTTGGTTAAAAATTTGAATTCATATATTTAGTATGATTAAAACATTATTCTTTATTACCAAAAGTGTTTTTCAAAAATATATAATATGTTTATATATAAAAATAAACTTTGTAATAATTAATTAAATACCCCTTTGATCATATATTGCAATAAACACTTTGTTTATTCATACCTTAAGTGATTTGGATGTAAAGAGAATGTTAATCACTAAATACTTGTTTATGTCATAAATTTTAGTTCAATGGGTTTATGTTTTGTAATAATCAAAACATAGAGATATTGATAATATGTTAATAATGTTTTTAGGCATTATTTATGTCCACAATCTCCCCTTTTTGATTATTACAAAACCTTAAACTCAATAGGTCTAAAATTTATTTTTAGACAAGTATTTTAGAGTTTACTATTCTCTTCTCCCCCTTTTTGTAAAATCAAAAAGGTTAAACCGAGTAAGCATCATAGAAGAAGTTAAACGGGTAGAATGCTCCCCCTTGATGTATGCTCCCCCTCATTTGAGAGCACCAAGGAAACGAGCTATGGAAAGCTTGGCTACAAAAAATATGTGAAGAGAACAAGACATATATACGCAAAGCAACAATTATGCAAATAAATATAGATTCATTCAAGCATATATAATCATAGAAATGATTAGCATTACAACATTCAATATGCTTGAAGCGTATTGATTACAATAAAACAAAAGAAAAGACATAGTCCTATATTGCCTAAGAGAGCACTTGGACTTACTTGCAACCCACAGTTGATTGTTTTATTTGCTTGAAGGGGAACATAAGCATAGAGCTTAGTTGTTAGATGGAGAGGGATATGGAGTGGGGTATGGAGTGGAAGAGGTGGATCTTACGATGTTGTATCGAGTTAAGGGTGGTATTGGATGAGGACGAGTGAGAAGATATTCAATCCAAGAAATATCTTCACTCAAATAGAGAATTTGTTTTTGAAGAAAGATGCAAAAAGGGCAATAGTGAGTGTGGTTTGTAACTTGATCCAAGTTGAGAGAGTGGGGTAGGCAATTAGCATAGGGTGATGATGGAGGTTGCCTTTTGTTGCGTTGTGCACGATGCATAGCAAGGAGATCACTAAGATCATGGATTTGGGTTATTTCATCACGGAACTTTTGCTTTTCCGTGGCAATGTGGAGAGAATCATTGTGTTGATATGGATGAATTGGGTTTGTGTAGTTGGAATTGTAGTTTGATGGTTGATCAAACTTGTATGGATCATTATAAGTGGTTGGAGGATGAGATGTGTAGTTTGGCATGAAAGAAGATGTTTGGCCAATGTTGTATGGTTTGTAAAGAGGATCAAATGAATGTCCTTGTGGATTTGGTGTAAAGTTTGGGAAGTAAGTGGTTGAAGGTGTTGAGTGATTTCCAACTTCATTGGTTATGATGGATTTGTTTCGAGGGCTTTTTCTTCGCCAAACGAGTTTTTCCGTCATCCTTGCTAGCTTTGAGGCTTTTGGTTTTTGTTTGTTTGGAGAAGTCATGAAGGGATGAATGGAGAGTGTTGAAGATTGGGGATATTTATAGTGTAAGATTTGTGTGTTTATAGATGGATAAAGTTTGTTTGGGAGATTAGGACAAAATATGTTGGTGAAAATTGGGAAATGTAGGTTGAAATGGGCTAAAAAGCAGAAAAGATTCTGTAAACCCGTCCAGCAGATGGCCGGTCCCCTTAATGATTAAGGGGGTCGCCTTACATAATTAAGGGGGCCGCCCATCTAGTGATTTCCAGATTGCCAGAATTGGGTTTTTGGCAGAAAATTTGTAGAAAGGTTGTGTTTTTGGATTTGGATTCAAGCAAGTTCAATTCCTTTAGGCAATATAGCATCTAATCTAATCATGATATAGCATGCATGCAAAAACACTTAAGCAAAAGAACAAACAAGCAATAAATAATAAGCTAGAGAATACACTTAATCTTCCTATGGCAAAGGTAACTAGTGAGTCAAAAACTAGTGATGAAACAAAATGACAACATTGTGCGTGATTTTGTCCTAGTGTGTGCCTATATGCAAAAAATGTGGAGTTGTGATTATTTCGACTCCTAAATGCAAAGAAAAATAAGTTTCCTAAGAAACAATCCAAAATCTCCTTGACTCGATTTGTTTTTTGCTCGATTCATGAATGTCAAAGATATATATTAGATTATATACCTTGACAATTTATGTGAGAGTTTATGCATGGTTTTGGAAAAATGTTTTTAGCATTTGTCAACAATGTAAGGAAAATGATGTACATGTAATTCCTAGATGTGAGAATAGTTTAAAAAAACTTTGATTGGGTTTTACAAGAGAGTATATGCAAAGAAAATAAGATTGGGATAAGATTTCCCAATCTTTAATTTTGTGCGAAATAGATTCCTAGACTCAGAAATGGAGAAGAGGGAGAAAAGTAAATTTTATGCAAGAGAAAAAAAATTTGTCTAAATGCAATAAAATTTAGTCAACTTGTTCCATCATTCCTAATCCTAAACGCAAGTGATTGAATAATTCACGCTTAAGGGGTTTAGTGAATATATCCGCAATGTTATCTTCCGATGCAACTTTTTCTATAGATATGTTTCCTTTTTGTACATTATCCCTATGGAAGTGGTGGCGTATTTCTATATGTTTAGTCCTAGAGTGTTGCACCGGATTTTTACTTAAATCTATCGCACCTTTGTTATCGCACATAATGGGAACATTTTCTAACCTAATGCCATAGTCTATGAGAGCTTGTTTCATCCATAGTGCTTGTTGACATGCCTTTCCAGCGCTTACATATTCGGCTTCGGTGGTAGAAATAGCAAGAGCGGTTTGCTTCATCAAAAACCAAGATGTTAGACAACATCCCATAAACGTACAAATACCGCTAGTGCTTTTTCTATCTACGTAGTCTCCCGCATGATCCGAATCCGCATAAACGATGGTTTCTATGCCAGATCCCTTAGGATACCATAATCCTAAGTGTATAGTGCCTTTAATGTATCGGAAGATACACTTAACCGCTTCTAGGTGAGAGGTTATGGGATCCTCTTGAAAACGGGCACAAAGGCAGACACTAAACATGATATCGGGTCTACTTGCCGTCAAGTATAGTATGTGGAAAACTAGAAGGGGGGTTGAATAGTTTACCGATTAAAATCTTTTTAACTTGTTAAGTTAGCTTTGAAACTTTCCGTTTGATCAAAGATATATGCACAAACACAATATATAACATGCAAGTAAATGAAAGAAACGATCAAACCACAACACGAGTATTTATCGTGGTTCGGCTACAAGGACTCTTTTTCCTTGCCCTACGTCCACGCCCCGAGTATCCAACTCGAGAGTTTCTTTCACTAGTCAACAAGCTCCTTTCACCGGCGGAGAAAACCTTACACGTCGCTTATACTTTTACCGACACAAAGCTAAATGTTGAGTTCTTTTACAAGGGCACAACCACTCCCGTTAGTTCTTTTACTAGGGTACAACAACTCCCAACACTCTTTGTATTTTGAGGACTAAAATACTAACCACTCACTACAGAATTTACACAAACAAATGACGTGTAAACAATAAGAGTTCACACAATACTAAGCTAACAAGTCTTGCAACGTTGTGTTGGAAACTTGTAACTTTTGATGACCTTGTGAGCTTCTTTGCTACAAAAGGAAACTTCACATTTACAATGTTAAGAGGTTAGAAGAAAAGATGAGTGTGTGTGTAAAATATGATCTCAAGAGGTTAGCCAAAAATCAAGTTATGGCTTGGTATTTATAGCACAACATTCTGCATGCTTGGCGGATCAGGCGGAACCCTCAGATGGGTTCCGCCCGTGTACCCCCAGGGTACCGCCGGGTCTGCAGTAGGTTTTTGCAATAACTCTTCAAACCAAACAAGGTCTTGTCTCATAACTCCTAGCAACCAAACAATGTCACATCACTTAAAAACAAGTCAAATACAAAGCTTGCAAGCAACAACAAAGTTAGTCAAACACATTTCTTTCCATAAATACATAATGACAAAACTTGCCATAAATGTGATGTGACAATTTCTAATTTAAGAAATAAACTTGTGTTGTGTTTTATGAAATGTAAAATGTAGCAAAAGTCTAGTTTATGCAAGTCTTAAAAAGTAAGATTATGTTTTGCTTAGAAACTAAAGTTTACATTTTGTCGTTAACAAAACTTAGCGAAGATCGTAAAATATAAATAGCGTTTTTAGGCGATATTTGTATTAACAATCTCCACCTTTTTGTTGATGACAAAACATAAACTTTGTTTTTAAGTAATATGCAAAATCTTGGTTTTCAAGACTTAAAAAAAATTATATTAACCTTGTTTTACTTAATTTATGAAAATCATATTAAGTATTGAAAGTTCAATATATTTCTCCCCCTTTTTGTCGAAACAAAAAGTAGAGTGGCGAAGCGGAATAATGCTCATGCTCCCCCTTGGTTGATACTCCCCCTAAATAGAGTGCCAAGATGGGAAACATGGATTTTGGACCCTTCAAAAAAATGTTAGTTGGTGATATAGATAGTCAAGAATGTAGTTACCACACACATTGCAACCACATTGACAAACCAAAGAGTGATCAACCAACAATGCACAAAAGTTAGTAGAAAGAAATATCATTCCTAGTAAAATTTTGACTTTTAAAAGTCAAAAGACAAGAAATGAGAACTATTCTTCTACTTTTAAACAAAAACTAAAAAAAAAATTAACCATGAAAAAAAAAATCCTACATTCCTAGATTGGGGCAAACGGCCTCCATAGGTTGCCTAGGATTTTTTGGGGTGGGAAAATGCATCCAAACGTTCAATGACATGTTGGAATGCAAAACGGGTTTCATTTTGGAATTGGTTAAGCAATGTTTTGATGGTTTCACCCATTTGCTCACAATTTGAGCAAGCATGGGGATGAGTGGGTTGGTTTTGGTTTCATGGTTTGAGGGTTGGTTGGTTTGTGGTTCTTGGGTGGATGATGGGTTTGGTATTGAGTCAAGCAATGTGGTTTGAAATTCCATTGCTTGATGGAGATGGTTTTCAACCATGTTTTGGATATCCTCATAAGAAGGAAATAAAGACTCAAAGGTTTGAGGTTGAGGGTGTGGTGGATTTGGGTGATCATGGTGTTCAAAGTTTGGTTCTCCATATAGAGGACCATGGATGTCATGGTAGATGGGGTGAAACAACAATGGTGTGGGTGGATGGTACACTTGTTGTGATGGTTGGTTAAGGTTAAGATCCTCATCAAGGTCTAGAATTGACCTTGGTGATTGATTTGCAAAAGGTGGTGGTTGTGTAGGTCTTGGTGGAAGATCATTAAGATCTTGGACAAATGGGTGTGGTGATGTGGGAGGAGACCCAAAGAGTTCCATTGGCGCAATTTTGGGTAATGGTGATGGTGATGAGGTTTTGGATGGTTGAGTTGGAGCACTTGGTGGAGTTGGGTCAATAGGTGATTTAGTTGGTGGTGGAGTGAGCTCATTTGGTTGATTGGGTGATGGTGATGGAGATGCAAGGTTCAAAAAGTGTTCATTTTTGATGGGTGATGTGAATTCATCCGAGGATTAGGAGGTTAGGTTGATGGGTTGATTGGACCATAGTGGTTTAACACTAATCCGGGCGGTTTTCCGGATGGGTGTTGATGGTTGAGAGGTGTTTGTTGACTTAGTCATGGTTTATAAGATTGAGAAGTTGTGTTGAGGAAGGTGTGATTTGATGGTGTTGAGGATGGCTTAATTTATAGTGTTGATGAATTATGGAAAGGAGTGTTTGGATTTGATGTTAGTCCATACAAAAATGGAGGTTTCTAATGATTTGGAAAACTAATTGTGGGTTGTCATGTCATGGGAGTCAATCCAATGAAAATGGTGAAGTGAGAAGACAAGTTTTGCACTAAATGCTTAGTGGTTTTGGTGGATTTGTGATAGTAAATGATGAGGCGAAAAATGATCCATTTTTAGGGGGTCATTTAAGCCCGAATCCGACTTTATTTGATCAAATATTGCCCTAAATCGTTCCTTTTGTGATTTTAGGTACTTGGAGAGTGAATTCTGGAAAAGAAGCCATTTTGGACGTTTTTGGAGCATAAAAGTGAAGAAAATGGCAAAGTCTCAAATTTCTATGCTGGGAACAGTACTTGAAGGCGTCAAGAGTTGTTCATGACGGCGTCAGAGTCCCAAGAATAAAATACCGTGGTTGATGACGGCGTCACGCAGGCCGTCAGAAGTAGATCAAGGCCGTCCGAGGAAGTATTTGGCGGCGAGATGACGGCGTCACACCCTTGCTCTTGACGCCGTCACCCCGATTTTCCTATATATAGTTTTCTAGTTTTTCACATTAAAAAAGGAGAAGTTTTGGTGAAACCCTAAAGACGAATTTGGTGCAACTTTTACAGGTTTTTCAAGGGTTCCAAACCCTTGATACCTTGCATTGTAATTGAGATAAGTGTTCTTCTAATTCAATCAATATGTCTATGTGTTGGTTGTCTATATCTTGTTCTTGTCTCAATTCCATTATGCTAGGCTAGATCTCCTTTGTGTTTGCTTAGATCTAATGAAACCTAGATATTGATTATGTGTTGATTACTTGTTTATTCTTGTCTTGGATGAATGATTTTATATGTTAGTCTTAAGAAAACTGGTAGATCTCCAAATGGTAACATGCTTGAACGTCTTAAGAAACATGAACCGAGGCGTACTAGGTCTTTATTGGTTGTATTTAATGCATGAGCCACTGTTTACAATCCCTATAGTTGTGCTGGGTCATGGTGTAGGAGGAGATAAGAGCTCATAGAATTGGGGAGTTATGTATGCCACCCCATGAATGGTATTAAGGAATACAATCCGTCATCCATGCAATTATAACAAGTAATTAACGTGTAAAAGATATCTAGGGAGTAGTGAAGTCTAAGTAAACACATTTTCTCCAATTACCGCTCACAACCTTAGTTTAATTAGTTTATTTTCATTTTTTAGTATTTTATTTTGATTGTATCTTAGTTTTGGGTTAGTTGAATAGCAACTAATTCCGCCCACTCTTTCAAAACCCCGAGATTTTAATTGCTTTCCATAAAATATAAAAACACAAAAATAATCATCCCTCATCTTTAGAACTAGTAATTAGGCTTTCTAATCCTAGCGACACTATTCCTAAGCTGAACGATCAATCCCCCGGTACTTGTCACTATACTATACTACAACGATCAGGTACACTGCCTGGTGGGGGTTGTAAGCTTCTCGAGATCCCTTGAGAGGTAAAGCCTGTTGCGATTCCCACGCATCAAGTTTTTGGCGCCGCAGCCCGGGGAATAGTTATTTTCTAGGTTAGAATTTCTTTTTATTAGGTCTACTTGCTAGATTCGTTTCTAGTAAGATTTTATTTTTATTTTTAGGTTCTCTGTAGTCTATCTTTTTCTTTGTGTGTTTGTTCGTAATTTCCATTGACTCTTCCGTTCACCATTATGGAGTACGCGAATCCACCATACCACCAACCACAAAGGCCATTCTACCCTATTGACATCTCGAATTTCAAACAATATCGAGATGAACCCATATATGATGCATGGACTCGTTTTAAAATTTTACTTCGAAAATTCCCTCATCATAGTTTCTCTTTAGCATCCTTAACCCAAACCTTTTACTATCGTGTCAACCGATGTGACCAAATGTGCATTGATGATTTTGCCAATGGGGGCCCTAAGGAATTAAGTGCTGAAGAAGCATGGGATACCATAGAAGACTGTGCCCAATACTATTATAGAGTAGACAACCCAACAAACAACATCACAAATCAATCAAAAACAAGTTTGAAGGAGCAAACAGGAAGTTTGTCTGGGGATGATTTGTGGAGTTAGTTAGACTCCATGGATCGTTTTGAGCACTAGGGTTAAACAATAACAATGATTAAAAGCATGATACAGAGCGGAATAATAAGAACATTATTATTATTGAAACAAGGTTTTGTCATCATCATCTTCACTACAACTAATCTAGGAGTCTACAATAAGACTACGCCTAGACACACACACACATATTTACTAGTCGACTACATCTTTTACTGTGCACACAAAACCTAATGACCCATGTCCTCTTTATATACTAGAGGATTAGGGTTACAAAAGACTACAAAGGACTAATAAGTAAAATCTTCTTTAGCAAGCAAGTCCCTTGTGTTTCATTCTTCATCATTTGAAGAATCTTCCTTTATCTTCTTAAGTCCTTCATCTTTCATATGTTTTGTCTTATCAACTCAAATATAATTCCTAACAATCTTCCCCTAGTTGATAATGACAAAATCAAATAAGCACAAACTTCCCCTGAAGTTAATATGTATATGAAAGGTAACGACTTCCCCTTAAACCATGCTATATCATCAAGGATCTTCAAGCTGCAATCTTCTATGAAAATATTCTTCCCCGTTTTGTCATCATCAATTAGGGGACACAAGTAAGCAACCTCGATCTTCACAACCACGAATCAATATTACACGTCCAATTCATCTTTCCAATGTTTCAAAGTTGCCACCATTAAGTTTTCCGCATCTTGAAATGTACTTGAAACAATAGAAATCCAAACCATCAGTAGCAATAACAACTAGCAGTTGTAAAAACCTTCACCTCGATGTAGCATATAAATGGTTAAACATTTAGACATTAAGCTTCCCCTGAAACCCATATGCTAACCATCTCTGATACCAATTGTGGAGTTAGTTAGACTCCATGGATCGTTTTGAGCACTAGGGTTAAACAATAACAATGATTAAAAGCATGATACAGAGCGGAATAATAAGAACATTATTATAATTGAAACAAGGTTTTGTCATCATCATCTTCACTACAACTAATCTAGGCGTCTACAATAAGACTACGCCTAGACACACACACACATATTTACTAGTCGACTACATCTTTTACTGTGCACACAAAACCTAATGACCCATGTCCTCTTTATATACTAGAGGATTAGGGTTACAAAAGACTACAAAGGACTAATAAGTAAAATCTTCTTTAGCAAGCAAGTCCCTTGTGTTTCATTCTTCATCATTTGAAGAATCTTCCTTTATCTTCTTAAGTCCTTCATCTTTCATATGTTTTGTCTTATCAACTCAAATATAATTCCTAACATGATTACTCAGGGATACCTGTGTGGATGTCACCTAAAGCCATAGTACAAAACAAACACATAGGTAATCTAAGTACAATGGAGGATGAGTTGGACAATTCAAGCCCACAAAGTACCTCACAAGTCCTACCATCATTTGAGGCACATACACCGCCCGTGACTTACCCGGAAGAAGTAGAAGAGACTATAGGAACTCCAATTGAGGTAGAACCCTTGGACCAAGCACCACTAGAGGATATAGGTTTGAACACTTGTAGTGATAACCTTACTCCTAGTTCTAGGGAAGTTCTTAGTTTTGATGAAACGGAGCCTCAACCAGAACCGTTACCTAATCTTCCATCGTTGGATGTGAATTTAGGAATTGAGATAGGTTCTGATCCACCCATCAAACCTTATAGTCCGGGTAGTCTTAGGATAAAGGTAGTGGACTCTAAGCCTTGTATAGAGGAAGCAAATATAGGAGTGGAAAATGACCTTACATACTTACATCACCCATTCATGATTGATCATAAGAAACATTATGGGTTTAAACCGGGTCTATTGGGTCAAGATGGATTCCCAACTAGGAATCTCTCGAAGTTGTTAGAAAATGATCCCTTTCTAGGAGAAAATCTTAATCCACCCATTAACCCGATTGAATTAGGTAAGGTTATGATGATAGGAGCACACCCCTTTGAGCATATAATTCACCCACCACTCTTTCCTTACGAGGCATATCTACACCCTAAGGGTATGTATCGCTACTTTCACCCACACTTAATCCTAAGTGTAGGGAAAACCTCCCCTATTTCCATTAAATAAGGGTAGAGTCAGGCTCGTGACTCGAACAAAAACAAGCGCTTCTTGGGAGGCAACCCATGTTTTGTGTGATTTTTATTTTGTTTGTTTGTTATTTGCTTCCGTATGCATCTTTTATTTTTATTGTTGGTAGATCATGTTTCTCAATTAAAATGATGAAATACTTTACTTTGTTGTTTTGGCCTAGTCTTAACTCCACCTAGAAGTATTTTTGCAAAAGATAAGTGTAAGGGGAAACCCCAAATATGTTTTTAAGAAACAAACCGATCATGATTCTCCACGATATTAAATGAGCATGTATATTCGTATTTGTTAGAGTCAAATGCTTGTATTGAGTCATAATGAAGTTTTGCAGGATTTTCCAGGAAGTAGGACCAAGTTTTTCCAGAAATTTTCCGGAAACTTAACATAAGAATTTCTGCAGGTCCATTCTGACGGCGTCAGGGGTTTACTCTTGACGGCGTCAGGAGTCAAAAATCTGGAAATTTTACCAGTTTTGTTTTTCTAACGGAGTCTTATGGTTTTTGTGAATTATTAAGTTTTATAATCTCCAGGAAATCTGCAAACTTCATTCCACAAGCATTATATCTTACTTTGTTTTCTAGGATTTAGTAACTTATATAGGATGCCGCCGATTTTACGCGAGGTTGTCTTGTCTATTTTTGTCAGGATTTACAGGTTATTTTCGACAAGGAGATGATTTATACTCTGGAAAGGAAGCTTTGATTGTTCATTTTCTTGGAGGAAGATCTAACCTGGCCAACCTATAATCCATACCGAGCGAATCAGGGGAGTATTTGATTTCATTCTCTTTACTTTTTCACTTTTACATTCTTTACTTGAACATTGGGGACAATGTTCATCTTAAGTGTAAGGGGAGGGTAAAAAGATGATACCTTACATATGCACTTTCGCTTGAGTTTGTTTTGTTTAATAGTAGATGTGTAATAAAACTACGAGAAATACTTGTTAGTGCAATTTTAGCGCCAAATTTAAAATTTTTTACAACATTTAGGAGTGAAACTTTAGCCATAGCAAGCGTCTCATGGATAGGAGATTGTATGACTAGCACATAACCGTATATTCAGAAAAATTTTCCACCCAAAATTGTGAGGTTTGCCTTTAGATTTGATAGGAAAAGCATTTATTATTAGTGCTTATGAGTGTACCGGTAGCATTTAGATTCTAGAACTTGCGTTAGTGATGCATCCCGAGACCGCTAGTGAGACTACATTCGTGTGGTAGGATTTACTACATGATAAGAGGCATTAGGATCACCCTTGTGTTAAACCCGTATCATAATTACTTGACCATTTAAGTCATATTACTTGGCTAGTTAAGTCAACTAATTTTTCCCACACCCTTAGCGTTGTACTCATTTTTAGTACACGAAACCCCTAGTACACCCCTCCGAGCCTATCTTTTCGTTTCTAACTTTAAGCATTTTACTTAAAGGAAGAATTTGTTACACCCCACTTAAATGTACACTCAAAATCGCCTTAGCCTTCCGTGTATGCGCTCATTTTTAGTGCATTATTGTTATTTGTTAAACCCTAAGTTAACTTTCTAATTGATTACATGGTTGCTAAGTCGAGTCATATCCTTGTACATATTGTTTTGGGACGATTGGGACTCATGGGTAAGTACTTATTTTATGGAGTAATGGGGAAGAACATAATATTATTACCCCCATATGTGCGTTAATCTTAAAAGTGCTCCAAGTGTTTTGATTTTCTTAATTCGAGTCATTGGTTTAGTTTAATGTAAAGTATGTAAAGATTCAAGTGTAAGGGGAATTCTCATCCCCTATGAGGTATTATTTTGGATGGTAGGGTAAGAGTGTATGCAAAAAAAAAAAAAAAAAAAAAAAAAAAAAAAAAAAATCGAAAAAATCAAGAAAAAAGAAAAAAAAAATAGAAAAAAGAAAAAAAAACATACGGACTACCATCCCTTTTCATTCTATGTTCATTTTATGTTTTTGTTATTTTTCATTTATTAGCTTAAGTCGAGTCTAGTCTTGGCTTAGCAACGCCATATTGTACATGTAATTAACCAAGATTGTTAACTCGCCACCAGTAAAACTTCCTTTATCCAACAAAACCGTGTAATTTATATCCCTATACCTAACGTTACAACCCTTTAAAAGACCTCTTTGATAGTTTATCCTAGGTGCTTACGCCATGTGGTGGAGGTTTGATCCTTTCCCAAGCCTATGGTAATCTATTTTGCTATGACAGGTAGTGAGAGATATCTTCCATTTCCATAATGTTATATCACTTTATTACACCCGAGAGATGTGAGTATCTAAACACTATTTGTGAGGTGCTTGTGTATGACCTCCGTGCTTATCTATTGGTCTTTAGTGGAACGATTATTTGTTGTAATTACTTTTATATTAGTGTTAAATGACCCCTAACTTGTCTTTCGAGTAGAATAAAAGCGCATTTGCTTGAGGACAAGCAAATCTCAAGTGTAAGGGTATATGATGAGGCGAAAAATGATCCGTTTTTAGGGGGTCATTTAAGCCCGAATCCGACTTTATTTGATCAAATATTGCCCTAAATCGTTCCTTTTGTGATTTTAGGTACTTGGAGAGTGAATTCTGGAAAAGAAGCCATTTTGGACGTTTTTGGAGCATAAAAGTGAAGAAAACGGTAAAGTCTCAAATTTCTATGCTGGGAACAGTACTTGAAGGCGTCAAGAGTTGTTCATGACGGCGTCAGAGTCCCAAGAATAAAATACCGTGGTTGATGACGGCGTCACGCAGGCCGTCAGAAGTAGATCAAGGCCGTCCGAGGAAGTATTTGGCGGCGAGATGACGGCGTCACACCCTTGCTCTTGACGCCGTCACCCCGATTTTCCTATATATAGTTTTCTAGTTTTTCACATTAAAAAAGGAGAAGTTTTGGTGAAACCCTAAAGACGAATTTGGTGCAACTTTTACAGGTTTTTCAAGGGTTCCAAACCCTTGATACCTTGCATTGTAATTGAGATAAGTGTTCTTCTAATTCAATCAATATGTCTATGTGTTGGTTGTCTATATCTTGTTCTTGTCTCAATTCCATTATGCTAGGCTAGATCTCCTTTGTGTTTGCTTAGATCTAATGAAACCTAGATATTGATTATGTGTTGATTACTTGTTTATTCTTGTCTTGGATGAATGATTTTATATGTTAGGCTTAAGAAAACTGGCAGATCTCCAAATGGTAACATGCTTGAACGTCTTAAGAAACATGAACCGAGGCGTACTAGGTCTTTATTGGTTGTATTTAATGCATGAGCCACTGTTTACAATCCCTATAGTTGTGCTGGGTCATGGTGTAGGAGGAGATAAGAGCTCATAGAATTGGGGAGTTATGTATGCCACCCCATGAATGGTATTAAGGAATACAATCCGTCATCCATGCAATTATAACAAGTAATTAACGTGTAAAAGATATCTAGTGAGTAGTGAAGTCTAAGTAAACACATTTTCTCCAATTACTGCTCACAACCTTAGTTTAATTAGTTTATTTTCATTTTTTAGTATTTTATTTTGATTGCATCTTAGTTTTGGGTTAGTTGAATAGCAACTAATTCCGCCCACTCTTTCAAAACCCCGAGATTTTAATTGCTTTCCATAAAATATAAAAACACAAAAATAATCATCCCTCATCTTTAGAACTAGTAATTAGGCTTTCTAATCCTAGCGACACTATTCCTAAGCTGAACGATCAATCCCCCGGTACTTGTCACTATACTATACTACAACGATCAGGTACACTGCCTGGTGGGGGTTGTAAGCTTCTCGAGATCCCTTGAGAGGTAAAGCCTGTTGCGATTCCCACGCATCAGTAAAAATCTGAGGGATTTCAAGGATCCCTTAAAATGGTTCCTTCCTTAATGTTTGAGGGGTCCTTGAGGTTGTTATGGTTAAACTTGAATTTTGGCGGGAATTGGTTTTGGTTAAGTTTATGGAAGAAGGAGTATCCTATTTTGCTAAACACATTGCAAGTAATGGGTTTCTACCTAAAAGAATTGGATTTTGGTGTTTGGATGTTGAAATTGTGAAAATAAAAACTAAAATTCTGCAGGAGGCTGGCGGCACCCTCAGAATACACAGGCGGAACCCATTTGAGGGTGCCGCCTGGTCCGTTGGGCAAAATCTGAGATTCCCAGAAATTGCACTGGCGGAACCCAAATTTGGGTACCGCCAGATCCGCCAGGGGTGAAAAAAGTGGCAGTCCACGTTTTTGACCCGCGAGACGTTTTCCAAAATTTTCGAAAACTCCTAAAATCAAAGAGATAAGGCATTTCTGGTTGGGTAATGCAAAAATTGGACACGTAAACATGCATTTCATAGGACTTTGACCTTGAGGTCGAGAATCTCACTATACTTAGTGAAAATATCATAAACTTGAAAATTTGACAACTTGCCAAAAGTTGTCTCCCTGCATCATTGTTAGTTAAAACATGTTCCAAAGTGTATCAAACATTGTACTAACACACAAATACATCACAAATATTGTTTAAATGACCAAATTGTTTCAATAGCACCTTGTGCCAAACACTCCTAACACACCCGCACTCATTGACGGTCGATCTTGTTCTTGAGCTTTCCAAGGAACCTTCCAAGATTCTTAAACATCCCCTTTGTTTGCTTGAACTCCTCCGACTCATTAGGAATATCCGGAAGTTGAAAAAGGTATTCGAGAGGAGGGAGTCTAGAGTTTGGCAAATTCTCATCTTCACTCATTGAGGAAGACGAAGATGAGGTAGGAGGATGTGGGCGTTTTCCTTGGGCTTTGTAAACTCTCTTATCACTAAGTGGAACAAAGGTGTGTGGAATGAGAGTGTAGTCAAGACGAAGACCATTTGAAGTTGGTGGAATGGGTGAGATGAACCTAAAGAGACGGGCCAAGAGCATTCCATACGGCATAGCCGTTGTGCCATGCACGGGAATGTCGGCCATTCTCTTGGCCATGTAGTAGGCAAGGTTGAAAGGTTGCCTAACGGACAAGGAGTAGAGCATGTAGCAAAGGCAAAGGTTGATATGGTCACGGTTCCCTATTGTGCTAATGACATTTGCTCTAAGGACTTCCTCCCATTTCTTGAATTGGGGCTTAAGTTCGTTCATTTCCATTCCATATGGGTCCTTATCGACCTCATTCCCCGAACGGGTTCTCCTAGTGGTGGTGGTCCTAACAAAAAGGTGGTCACGGAGTACATCTTTTGAGACAAGGGGTGTGTCATAAGGGTGGATACGGTCTTGGAGGTTGCCAAGAGTTGAGAGGGAGTGCAAGTCGGAATAGAGGCAAGTACCACGGTTTGGGACACCTAGGATTTGAGCAAACTCCTCAAGAGTGAAGGAGTATTGATGACCGCTAACCCTAAAGTTGATAGACATATGACCATAGTCATTCGTGGAGAGGACGGAGGATGCATAGAACTCTAGAATGAACCTAGGACAAATAGGCTCGTCGATATTCAAAAGACACTCAAAGTTGATTGTGGCAAAATCGGCGTAAAGGTTTGTGTCTTCTAGGAAAGATGGGTCAATGGTTCTACCCTCATGGACATAGTGTTTTTCTAGGGCTTTGAAAACGTTTACTTGATTTGCGGTAAGGCCTTTGGTTTTGTGGTGTTTTGGTAGGTACTTAATGGTGTCCTTGTGGTCGTAGTGGGTTAGAGGAGGCATGATGATTCCTAGAACAACAAAATTTCACATTTTAGTTTACGTAAACCACTATTATATTGTGGAAGTTCTAGTGTGTGCCTATATGAAAACAATGTGGAGGTGCGGTTATCTTGACTCATTTTGATGCTTCAAAATCGTTTTATGCAAGTTTTGTTATAAAACAAAAGATAACCCAAACGCTCCTAGTTCAATGTAGCTTCGTTTGAATGTACCCGAAAATACATATTGGTTATGTATTCCCTTTAGCATTCAAGAGACATTATGCAAGTGATGTTTTAAACATAACGTTTTGATTTTGTATTCTCAATGTGAGACGAAAAAATATTTGTCCTACTTGTGAGAAATTTTTGGAAGGATTTGACATGGGGTGGTTTAGCAAACATGTTTATACTAATAAAAGATGCAATTCCTAACTATGGGAAACATGATTAGTTTTATTAAACACCTAATCTAATGCATGAGTTTTTCAAGTTAATGCATAACCCCAAGTTTTTTGTTTTTGTGCAAAAAATAGAATTCCTAGACTCAGATCAGGATTGTAATCATGTTTAGAATACTTACAATGATGATTGATTAGCAATGTAAATGAATGGAGGACCAAGAATTCGTAGGTGAGGATGAGTGGTAGAGTGAATAGTAGCAGTTTGGAAGTGGTGGTATGAGATAATGGGTGTTTGGTTTAATATAAACAAAGAAAATGATTCTGCAGGTCGACGGACACGGCGGAACCCTGAGGTGGGTTCCGTCCATTATGGTTGAGGGTTCCGCCGACCCTGCTGAGAAAAATGGTTTTGGATTTGTTTTGATTTTTGTAATTTTTGTCTAATGTCTAGAACTACAATGTAGGTTCCATGAGTCCTAAGCCTAGCCTAAGAAGGTTAAAAGGTTCACGTTTAAGAGGTTTGTGAGAATGTCGGCTATGTTATCTTCGGAAGAAACTTTCTCAATTGAGATATTTCCTTTTTGGACGTTGTCACGAAGGAAATGATGACGGATTTCAATATGTTTTGTACGAGCATGTTGAACCGGGTTTTTGCTAAGATCAATGGCACCTTTGTTGTCACAAAGAATTGTGATGTCGTTGAGTTGAATTCCGTAGTCGACAAGAGCTTGCTTCATCCAAAGGGCTTATTGACATGCCTTTCCGGCCAAAACGTTCTCAGCTTCCGTTGTTGAGATAGCAAGAGCCGTTTGCTTTTTAGAGAACCATGAGGTGAGACAATGTCCAACAAAAGTACAAATACCACTTGTGCTTTTTCTATCGACATAGTCACCGACATGATCCGAGTCGGCATACACTATGGTGTCTATTCCCGTTCCTTTGGGATACCATAAACCTAAATGTGTAGTGCCCTTAATATACCTAAATATCCTTTTAACGGCTTCAAGATGGGTAGTTTTAGGATCTTCTTGAAAACGAGCACATAGACAAACACTAAACATAATGTCGGGTCTACTAGCCGTTAGGTAAAGTAGACTACCAATCATACCTCTATATTTAGTGCTATCTACGGATTCACTTTCCTCATCTTTGGTGAGTTTAGTTTCCGTGGACATGGGAGTTTTGATTGGTTTCGAATCTTCTAATCCAAATTTCTTAAGCATGTCCTTAATATATTTAGATTGGTTAAAGAATATACCATCTTCAAGTTGTTTAATTTGGAGTCCTAGGAAAAAGTTGAGTTCTCCCATCATACTCATTTCAAACTCGTCATGCATGATTTTTGAGAAATCCACACATAATTCTTGACAAGTTGATCTGAATATAATGTCATCAACATAGATTTGGACTATGATAATATGTGAATCTTTCTTCTTAGTGAAGAGAGTATTATCAACTAAGCCCATGGTATACTTATGGTCAACTAGGAATGTTTTAAGTCTATCATACCATGCTTTTGGAGCTTGCTTAAGTCCGTAAAGAGCCTTTTTAAGTTTGTAAACATAATTAGGTTTTTCAAAATCGATGAAGCCCGGTGGTTGAGCAACATACACTTCTTCATTAATGATTCCGTTTAGAAATGCACTTTTGACGTCCATTTGAAAGAGTTTAAAATTATGTGCACACGCATAAGCAAGTAATATTCTAATTGACTCGAGCCTAGCTACCGGAGCAAAAGTTTCATCGTAATCAATGCCATCTTGTTGATTATATCCTTGTGCTACTAGCCTAGCTTTGTTTCTAGACACAATTCCATTTTCATCCATTTTATTACGAAAGACCCATTTTGTTCCAATTATTGTTTAACTCTTTGGTTGAGGAACTAATGTCCATACATCATTCCTAACAAATTGGTTTAATTCTTCTTGCATTGCAATTACCCAAGATTCATCTTTAATGGCTTCATTAAAGTTTTTCGGTTCAATGGTTGACACGAAACAAAAGTAGTTGCTTTCATTTTGAACTTTTGATCTAAGTGTTCTTTCGTTAATGTTGCCTATGACACCGTCTAATGGATGACTTTTAGATTCTTTGACATTGACAAGTTCTTTGTTTAATATTTCATCTTCCTTGTCATTACCTAAGATTTCTTGACATTCAATTGCTTGGCTTTCAACTAAGTCATCATCTACCAAAGGTGATGTCTTAGAGGGAGGTGGACTTTCGTCAAATGTTACGTTTAACGATTCCTCGACTCTTAAGGTTTCTTTGTTCAAAACAATGTAAGCTTTACTATTTTGTGAATATCCAAGAAATACACCTTCATAAGACTTTGGGTCAAATTTGGTGAGATAATCCTTGGTGTTAAGAATGAAACATTTACTCCCAAACACTCTAAAGTATCCTAATGTAGGCTTTTTACCTTTATATAGTTCATAAGGAGTTTTATTCAAAAATGGTCTAATTAGGACTCGATTTAAAATGTACGTTGAAGTGTCGACGACATTACACCAAAACTTTTGTGGAATGTTTTGTTCATTAAGCGTTGTTCTACTCATCTCTTGCAATGTCCGGTTTTTACGTTCTACTACACCATTAGATTGAGGAGTACGTGGAGCCGAAAAGTTATGAGTTATTCCATTATTATCACAAAATTTACCAAATTGAAATTCATTATCAAATTCACGACCGTGATCCGTTCTAATAGACACAATATTAGACCCTACTTGATTTTGAATTTTCTTACTTAGAATCTCAAATTTATCAAAAGCTTCATTTTTACTTTTCAAAAATTTTGTCCAAGTATATCTTGAGTAATCATCAACTATGACCAAAGTGTAGAAGTTGCCTCCATAACTTTGTATAGCGGATGAAACAAATAAATCCATATGTAAAAGTTCTAGACACTTAGATGTAGAAACCAAGTTTTTAGCCTTATGGCTACCATGGACTTGTTTACCGACTTTGCAAGCATCACAAAAGTGTTGGTCATATTTCAACTTAGGTAGGTTTCGAACTAAGTCTTTGGAAGAGAGGTTTTGATTAGTCTCATGTTAGCGTGTCCTAAACGTCTATGCCATAAAGTTGAAGATTCATCTAATGAGGTAAGACAAAGTTTGTCTCTAGATGTTGAATCCAACTTCATGACGTATACGTTGTTCTTAAGGACACCTTTGGCTACGGTTATACCATCTTTAAGTATTTTACTACCGTTTTCACTAAAAAGGACATTATACTTATTACGACAAAGTTGACTAATACTAAGAAGATTAAATCCTAAGTTATCAACATGAGCAACATCATCTATAGAAAGGGAGTCATGAGAGATTGTACCTTTTCCGATGGTTTTGCTCTTAGCATTACTACCAAACGTAACATTACCTCCATCACATTTGTGATATGTTGAGAAGAGGCTTTAATTACCCGTCATGTGCCTTGAACAACCGCTATCTTTGATCCATTCATCCGGATCCAAACAAACTTTGAGGCACACCTATTTTATGAAAAACACTCAAACATTTGGTCCCCAATTTCTCATGGGCCCATTTTGGTTAAGCATGCCATTAATTTGTTCCAAGTATGAAAATAGAGCATAAGGGTTCCATGGCATGTGGTTTGGAGTTTGGTAATGTCTAGGAGTGTTTTGGTTCCAAATATGTTGGTAGTTTGGTCGAGCGTTGAAGTTGCTCTTTGGAAAGGGGCGTTTGGGAATTGGAGTCTTAAGTCTTGGTTGAGTAGTTTTAGCTCTAAATTCATTTTTACTAAGTCCTACTCCAGTTCTAAAGGCAGGTTTTGTTCCATTTTTATATGTAACTTTAACAAATTTTGAACGATCCGATGTGGATGGAGTTACTGCTGCAGCAGACCTGGCGGAACCCTTGGGGCCAACGGGCGGAACCCTAATTTGGGTTCCGTCTGGTCCGCGGGCTGCTGTAGCAATTTTGTTTGTTTCATGTGCGTTCTTTTGTTGTTTCGTTTGACCCTTAATGATTTCTACTTTCCTGAAACCTAGACCTGTTTTATCAAAAGGTGACTTTTGAAGTTTCATAATTTCATCCGCACATGAAATGCTCTTATCGAACTTTTTGAACTTTGTGGTTTGTTTGATTAGATCATTTTGAGTAATTTTAAGTTTCTCAACTTCAAGTTTAAGTTCTTCACATGATTTTCATGAGGTGTCAATACCTTTACCCTTTTCTAATCTCTTAGCTTTTTCTTTTAACTCATAGACTTCATTTTCTAAAAACTCCTTTTTAGTTTTCAAAAATTTATTTTTGTTTATGATTTTTAAGCATAACTTACAAAGTTTGTTATATTCATTTTGTAAAGTATCATCATCTATAGAGGAGTAAGATGAGTCGGAGAGTACCTCATTTGAGTTGTGAGCCATGAGAGCAATATCATCATTCTTTGGCTCATCATCATCTCCTTCATAGTCACTCCAAGCACCACCCACAAAAGCTTGTTGAGGTTTGCTCGTGGGTGGTTTTGGACATTCTCCTAAAAGATGACTTGTGTCTCCACACCTATAACATTTTCTTTCAACTTTACCTTTTCGATCATCACGATCTTTCCTGAAGGTTTTCTTGTCATCTTTAGGTTGCCTTACAAACTTTCCTCGCCTATGAAAGAACTTCTTGAAGTCTCTCACGGCCATAGCATATTCCTCATCATTGTAACACCCCCAATTCATGGTTGCAGCGGAATTCAAACTGGGTGTTACTCGACGGCACAATAGTCACAATGATAGAAAACGAACTCCAATTGAGTCGTTTTAAAAGATTTATTATTCAAATTATATAAATATCAGAGATTACAAAATGAGGTCCCAATTGGTTCCATGTTTACAATGTATAATAAATGAGTTTTGAATGATAATAAAATTTATAGCCCTCTTGAGTATCCGTGCCCTTCCGTGCCATCCTTGATCGTCATGAACCTGAAATACATGCTTGAGAGGTCAACACAAAGGTTGAGTGATATTCATAGAGTTTGTTTAATGTTTGAACACAATATGTTGGTAGTGTGAGTTATAGGCTCACACCATTGTTTGGAAAGCAAAATAGGTAGGCTATGTTGTTATACGCCCATAAAATGTATTATACACTAAGCTTATGACACCAAAACGTTAACGTGTACCAATATCGATCGGCAGATTTATCCCGGTAGGTACTTTGCTAACATACCTAAATCTCAAATATTAATGCATTTGTTTGAACTTAGTCAATACAAATGGGATTCGTCAATCCTAATAGGCCTATTCACAATATTTGCGCTCACTATTGCTAGTGATTAAATGGTTCATAATAAGGGATCTCGGTTTAGCAAGGCTGGTACTTAGTGATAATAAAACAATCAGGCAAGCATACAATTTAAAAACATTGTGCTCGGTTAAAAATAGCATGTATTTCCCCCAAGGGTTTGTAAAACATTGAAGTAATGTAAAGTGGGGCTATGAACTCACCTTGAGTTGGATGATGTATAATGAGAATGATGGATATGTCGTAAGAACTTCTACAAGCAACCTAGAATAATCGTTGCAACTTAGGATTTGTGTAAAGAATATGAAGTAGTGCCTATATATATATCTTGCATTATAGTCCATGATGTGGTATGATGTATATTGTAAGTCTTTGAAAGAAAAGACTCATGAATATGTATGTTTCGTATATCGTTTACTACCGTTCGGGCCGACATAATTCAGAAGTCATGTTAGTAAGTGTTCGAGGAGCCAGGACACTTTAACTCGTAAATCCACAACTCATCTCGACGGCTTACATAATGAACTCCTCACATGAGGCTCCCTACTATTGTAGTAGTTGATAAAATATATAGATATAGGTTTTGATCCGAAAAGTTACATGTCCGATACTTGAATAAACTTAGGAAAGTTTATTTGCACATGAAGATTGTTATTAGGGGTAGTTTCATAAGTCTTGTATGACCATTTTCTCTTTGTATATCTCATGGTTCCTTTTTAAGTGAAGTAGATTCAAATTGCTTGTTCAAGTTCTCGCCAATTCTTTGTTTCATGTTTTCGCCTAAGTAAGCTTGTATGGTCATTTCATCATGGCCTAGCCATGACCTTTGGTCATTGTTCCATGGTCTTGAGACTCAACCTTGGCTCTAGCCATGGTTGTGGTCTTGATTCTAGGTCATAAGACCCCTTTGGTCTTCATAAACCATAACTTATATGTAATGACTTTGGTCTAAAAATGGGCTGTTAAGAATTTGAAGAATTTATCACTCAAAAAGCATTTTCAGGGCTCGAGCTTCTTTATACCTGAATGAAAACGTCGTTCCGGACAACTTTCGTGTTTTAACTTTTTAATGAATCGGACCAGAAGTGGGACTTTCAAAATCAAAATTTGATCAGAATGCTATTTAGGCAAGTTTTGCCGGAAATCTTTGGTAACTTCAAATGGGCGTAACTTTTGACTCATATACTCGTTTTGGGTGGTTCAAGTTGCTACGGTTTCCTTGTTAAGTCCTCTACTGTAATATGTAATGATCAAATATCATATTTTTACTATTTTGATCAGGTCTTACCAAGAAAGTCACTAGTTTGCTTGTTATAGTAACTTGTCTTATCAATCATGTACAATAACTTGTTTTACTCACTTTTATACATCATGGACATGAATACAAGACATAATATAGCACAAATAATATGTAAATAACATGAATATGATTATTTAACAAGAATCATGTTAGGGTTTGGCTTACAACTTTTGGCTTTCAACAAGGAAAGGAAAGTTAACATGTAAGGATAGGACTTTGATAGACTTGCTTCAACCCACTTCTCTTCATGCAATCTTTCTACTCTTGTAATCTTGAAAGATGGATGATGAAGGTTGAGGTGACTTGATTGGATTCAAACTCAAGAGAAATCACCAAGTATATGAGGTTATGGAAGTGTTTTGATAACCTAAGATCAAACTAGGGTTTATGTGTTGTTATGCACTTGATTCTTGGATGAAACTTGGAGTAAATGAGCTAAGGATGAGATGATGGTGTGTTTCTATGTGTGTGGGACGTTTGAATGGCCAAGGAGTGGGAGGAGGGGCTTAAATAAGGTCTTGAGGAGGTTACTTTCATTGACTTGTCAACACTTGCTCACCAAGGTTAACACATGTTAACATCTTAAGGCATAAAGCATGAGATTGAGCCACATAGTGTGAATCCCCCCTCCTAGGGCGGTTCACAAAGCTTGGGGAGGAAGGGTGGACTTTTGATGATATTATCCAAGCTTATGGAGCTAGTTTCGACTCCGTAAAATGCTAACCGTAAGTTGTTACGTCACAAAACGTAAAACCGGGTATCGTAAAAATACGAAACTTGGAAGAATGGTTAAACATGTGATTTTACTCCATAATAAAATATAAAATGAGTGGTAGGTTCCATTTGGGTGGTAAAACCCTGCTAAAAACTGAAAACACGGGTAAAAAACGCGTAATACGTAAAACGTACGAATATTGCGTAAAATTGAGAAAAGTAAAATGTTACTTTTCTAATAGGATAAAAATGATTTAAAATGACTTATAATGTCTAGACTGGGCTCAGTCTAGTGTCGGTTGTCATTAAATGTCTTTTAAACATCAAACCGTAAGCCTAAAAATCAAGGAATGACTTATAAAATCAAGGGTTGATTTTTGGTCAATGGAGGAGGGAAAAATATGTTGAATTTTTCTAATAAGTTGAAAACTCAAATTGTATTAGAAACGCGGTGCAGGTATAGGCTAAGGTTACGGCTGAGTAAAAATGCTTAAAAACTGAAATTTCCAGTTTTTCACGGCCGAGGCTTATTTTGGTCATGTTTTTCTCAGTCACGATTAATTCTCAAATAAATCATGAGTGTGTCAAACATTTTTCCGATGTGGGGTCACCTGACGGGGTCGAATTTCGTTGTGCGTAGAATTTCTGAATGACGTTTGACCCTAAAACGTGTAATTCCTTAATAACTTTCACGAAAATGAGCTTATGAAAGTTAAACTTTTAATTTGCCATGGAAATGATTTATCACTCGAGGCCAAGAAACAAAAATCAAGTTTCGGGAAAATTTCGGGGAAAATGAATAGTAACAGTGAATAGTGGAATTTTCCGGGAATGGTAATTAACCTGAAATTGCGAATTGTTACAGTCTCTACCCCTTACGGGGAACTTTGTCCCGAAGTTCTGTGTGTATCATATGTTGGAGTGGTGTCGATGAAAAGGTGTGGTTACTTATGAGGACTAGAGTCTGGAATTACCAGTGATGTAATTTGATTTGTCATTTCAGTGTATGGTGTAGGATGAGGCTTACTTTTATGTAGGAAAGGTATGGTAATAGTCGAATATCAAAGGAAATTGATATAGCAGTCGGATATTAATAGGAATTGATATAGTAGTTGAATATCAAATAGAACTTGATATAGTTGTCAAGTATCAATAGCAATTGATATAAGAATCGAATCATGGAATAAGCGTTGAACATGTGGTTAGACCAAGTCCTGTTTGAATTGTACGGTTGCCCATGCATATGGCTACATGGCTTCACAATGAGTTTGGTACGACTGCGCATGCGTATGGTTACATGGCCTCGCAATGAGTTTGCTTGTTATTGCACTATCATTATGAAAACCAAAATGTAAATCTCGTACTAATGGAAATTGGGATAGTTGTTGCAATCATAGCCTAGTAGGTAATCTGTTGTTGTATCTAGTGTTTATTGACTTCATACTTATGTTATTTCGGATATAAATAAGCCCACTTGTTTATAATTCTTTATTTACATAGAGAGGCATCCCAAACAATGTAACTAAAGGAATATAAACGTATGGTTCGATGATTTATAATTTCTTTATTTAAATGAAAAGGCATCCCAATCCATTCAAATAAGGACATTATAAATCATCCTACTCAAGAATTCCCGACACAACATTCATACTTAGCCGGTGAGTTACAAGGTAGTGTATTACGAGATGATACTGGTGTTCCAAAAGTACAAGATGAATATTCAAACTTGTAAAGCTGATGAGGGTACTTGTGGTGTAACTAAGGATGATTTGAGCTTTAAAAGTGCATCAAGATCTGTTAATGAGCTTGTGTTTGTAACGGTTGTGAAGATAATGATGTGATATGTTGATGAACAAAAGTGTGTAGTGTATGCTTAACATTAATACTCTTAGGTATAGATGTTGAGTTTGCTTTAAAAATCTTAAGTGACTTTAAAGGTTTATGATGGAATGGTATCCTTAGGACCTAAACAGGATAGTACTTCTACAGGATGAAGAGAAGATTTGATAACTATCCCAAGATAGTAGTTCGGATTATCTCATAAATGAAAAATTTCAAGAATGAAATTAGGTAGTACAAATAAGATGTTAAGATCTTGTTGAGTGGTAAGACACTATCGTGTCTCTAGATTGTTTTAATGTATTCTGGTGGTTTATTGTGTTCATGTAGGAAATCAATCTAAACATAACCCTAGTACAACTACTCTCAGTATTTGAAAATTTTAAGTCGAATATATTTAGTCAGACTATATTCCACTGTCCCTAGGTTAAATATAGGTGACTAGTCTATATTTAGCCAAGGTTCGATAAAATTTCCAAATACCTAAATTAGGTATACTTGTGATATGTCCGTTGCTTTCGGGAAATTGTCCACTAAACAAAGGCGATATCAAACAATTCAGTTGCAAGTCCCGCCCATACAAGACTTGTAACATATGTTTTCATATTCCATTGCATAGAACATAGTAAGGGTAGGTACGTATGGAAAGGAAGTTTTAAGTAGTTCTAAAATAGAACATACTTGGCCAGGATCACGAACTTTTAATAATGAAGGTTTCAGAAGAAAACTTTGATGAATGTAGGGCCGAACTTCAGCTTTTGTAGGTGATGGATTTGTTTGTCCTTTAGAAATCTCATATTTCTATTTAGAAATCGATAGGTTGTGACGGGTTTTTGATATCATATGAAATGATATTGATGATGTGATGGAATAATTCTAGAGACCATTACGCAAAACACAATGTCTCGGAAGTAGGTTAGACCATTGTGTGACTCAAAACATTTGAGAAATGGTTAAGACCATTGTATAATACAATGTCTTGGAAAATGAATGAGACCATTGTATCTCACAATGTCTTGAAAAATGAATGAGACCATTGTATCTCACAATGTCTTGAAAAATGAATGAGACCATTGTATCTCACAATGTCTTGGAAAATGAATGAGACCATTGTATCTTACAATGTCTTGGAAAATGAATGAGACCATTGTATCTCACAATGTCTTGAAAAATGAATGAGACCATTGTAACATACAATGTCTTGGAAAATGAATGAGACCATTGTATCTCACAATGTCTTGGAAAAATGAATGAGACCATTGTAACATACAATGTCTTGGAAAATGAATGAGACCATTGTATCTCACAATGTCTTGGAAAAATGTTGGAGTAGGAACATGATTGGGAGAATGTGATTGTGCCGAAATGCCCTAGAATAGGCATACGCAGGTATGTTTAGTCCATTGTTTAGATAAATGATTGAAAATAAACCGAGTTTATATATCAATATACTAATATGTTCAAGTAGTATAAAATGCTTACGGGGAAATGCTCAATTATGTTTAAGGGTACATATATAAATATGCAATTATGTTTGTGTAGCATAAAAATGTCTACGGGGAAATGCTCAAAATGTGTATATATGAATATACTAATATGTTTGTGTAGCATAACATGCTTACTAAGTCCATAATCGTCTGGAGGATGGAAGACACGGAGAGAGGAAGGCTATAAAATGTTTTTGCTTGTGATTGTAGTTATAGTTTAGGTCTCACTTAGACCCGTTTCTCTATAACCATGGCTCTGGTACCAATCTGTAACACCCCCAATTCATGGTTGCAGCGGAATTCAAACTGGGTGTTACTCGACGGCACAATAGTCACAATGATAGAAAACGAACTCCAATTGAGTCGTTTTAAAAGATTTATCATTCAAATTATATAAATATCAGAGATTACAAAATGAGGTCCCAATTGGTTCCATGTTTACAATGTATAATAAATGAGTTTTGAATGATAATAAAATTTATAGCCCTCTTGAGTATCCGTGCCCTTCCGTGCCATCCTTGATCGTCATGAACCTGAAATACATGCTTGAGAGGTCAACACAAAGGTTGAGTGATATTCATAGAGTTTGTTTAATGTTTGAACACAATATGTTGGTAGTGTGAGTTATAGGCTCACACCATTGTTTGGAAAGCAAAATAGGTAGGCTATGTTGTTATACGCCCATAAAATGTATTATACACTAAGCTTATGACACCAAAACGTTAACGTGTACCAATATCGATCGGCAGATTTATCCCGGTAGGTACTTTGCTAACATACCTAAATCTCAAATATTAATGCATTTGTTTGAACTTAGTCAATACAAATGGGATTCGTCAATCCTAATAGGCCTATTCACAATATTTGCGCTCACTATTGCTAGTGATTAAATGGTTCATAATAAGGGATCTCGGTTTAGCAAGGCTGGTACTTAGTGATAATAAAACAATCAGGCAAGCATACAATTTAAAAACATTGTGCTCGGTTAAAAATAGCATGTATTTCCCCCAAGGGTTTGTAAAACATTGAAGTAATGTAAAGTGGGGCTATGAACTCACCTTGAGTTGGATGATGTATAATGAGAATGATGGATATGTCGTAAGAACTTCTACAAGCAACCTAGAATAATCGTTGCAACTTAGGATTTGTGTAAAGAATATGAAGTAGTGCCTATATATATATATCTTGCATTATAGTCCATGATGTGGTATGATGTATATTGTAAGTCTTTGAAAGAAAAGATTCATGAATATGTATGTTTCGTATATCGTTTACTACCGTTCGGGCCGACATAATTCAGAAGTCATGTTAGTAAGCGTTCGAGGAGCCAGGACACTTTAACTCGTAAATCCACAACTCATCTCGACGGCTTACATAATGAACTCCTCACATGAGGCTCCCTACTATTGTAGTAGTTGATAAAATATATAGATATAGGTTTTGATCCGAAAAGTTACATGTCCGATACTTGAATAAACTTAGGAAAGTTTATTTGCACATGAAGATTGTTATTAGGGGTAGTTTCATAAGTCTTGTATGACCATTTTCTCTTTGTATATCTCATGGTTCCTTTTTAAGTGAAGTAGATTCAAATTGCTTGTTCAAGTTCTCGCCAATTCTTTGTTTCATGTTTTCGCCTAAGTAAGCTTGTATGGTCATTTCGTCATGGCCTAGCCATGACCTTTGGTCATTGTTCCATGGTCTTGAGACTCAACCTTGGCTCTAGCCATGGTTGTGGTCTTGATTCTAGGTCATAAGACCCCTTTGGTCTTCATAAACCATAACTTATATGTAATGACTTTGGTCTAAAAATGGGCTGTTAAGAATTTGAAGAATTTATCACACAAAAAGCGTTTTCAGGGCTCGAGCTTCTTTGTTCCTGAACGAAAACGTCGTTCCGGACAACTTTCGTGTTTTAACTTTTTGATGAATCGGACCAGAAGTGGGACTTTCAAAATCAAAATTTGATCAGAATGCTATTTAGGCAGTTTTGCCGGAAATCTTTGGTAACTTCAAATGGGCGTAACTTTTGACTCGTATACTCGTTTTGGGCGGTTCAAGTTGCTACGGTTTCCTTGTTAAGTCCTCTACTGTAATATGTAATGATCAAATATCATATTTTTACCATTTTGATCAGGTCTTACCAAGAAAGTCACTAGTTTGCTTGTTATAGTAACTTGTCTTATCAATCATGTACAATAACTTGTTTTACTCACTTTTATACATCATGGACATGAATACAAGACATAATATAGCACAAATAATATGTAAATAACATGAATATGATTATTTAACAAGAATCATGTTAGGGTTTTGCTTACAACTTTTGGCTTTCAACAAGGAAAGGAAAGTTAACATGTAAGGATAGGACTTTGATAGACTTGCTTCAACCCACTTCTCTTCATGCAATCTTTCTACTCTTGTAATCTTGAAAGATGGATGATGAAGGTTGAGGTGACTTGATTGGATTCAAACTCAAGAGAAATCACCAAGTATATGAGGTTATGGAAGTGTTTTGATAACCTAAGATCAAACTAGGGTTTATGTGTTGTTATGCACTTGATTCTTGGATGAAACTTGGAGTAAATGAGCTAAGGATGAGATGATGGTGTGTTTCTATGTGTGTGGGACGTTTGAATGGCCAAGGAGTGGGAGGAGGGGCTTAAATAAGGTCTTGAGGAGGTTACTTTCATTGACTTGTCAACACTTGCTCACCAAGGTTAACACATGTTAACATCTTAAGGCATAAAGCATGAGATTGAGCCACATAGTGTGAATCCCCCCTCCTAGGGCGGTTCACAAAGCTTGGGGAGGAAGGGTGGACTTTTGATGATATTATCCAAGCTTATGGAGCTAGTTTCGACTCCGTAAAATGCTAACCGTAAGTTGTTACGTCACAAAACGTAAAACCGGGTATCGTAAAAATACGAAACTTGGAAGAATGGTTAAACATGTGATTTTACTCCATAATAAAATATAAAATGAGTGGTAGGTTCCATTTGGGTGGTAAAACCCTGCTAAAAACTGAAAACACGGGTAAAAAACGCGTAATACGTAAAACGTACGAATATTGCGTAAAATTGAGAAAAGTAAAATGTTACTTTTCTAATAGGATAAAAATGATTTAAAATGACTTATAATGTCTAGACTGGGCTCAGTCTAGTGTCGGTTGTCATTAAATGTCTTTTAAACATCAAACCGTAAGCCTAAAAATCAAGGAATGACTTATAAAATCAAGGGTTGATTTTTGGTCAATGGAGGAGGGAAAAATATGTTGACTTTTTCTAATAAGTTGAAAACTCAAATTGTATTAGAAACGCGGTGCAAGTATAGGCTAAGGTTACGACTGAGTAAAAATGCTTAAAAACTGAAATTTCCAGTTTTTCACTGCCGAGGCTTATTTTGGTCATGTTTTTCTCAGTCACGATTAATTCTAAAATAAATCATGAGTGTGTCAAACATTTTTCCGATGTTGGGTCACCTGACGGGGTCGAATTTCGTTGTGCGTAGAATTTCTGAATGACGTTTTACCCTAAAACGTGTAATTCCTTAATAACTTTCACGAAAATGAGCTTATGAAAGTTAAACTTTTAATTTGCCATGGAAATGATTTATCACTCGAGGCCAAGAAACAAAAATCAAGTTTCGGGAAAATTTCGGGAAAAATGAATAGTAACAATGAATAGTGAAATTTTCCGGGAATGGTAATTAACCTGAAATTGTGAATTGTTACAATCATCACTATCCGAAGTAGATTCTTCATCATCACTTGATTGGACTCTAGCTTTCAAGGTAATGGACTTAACTTTTTCTTTCTTGCCTCTAACTAGTTCTGAATCTTTTTCCATTACCATTTAATGAACTTTGAGGTTTCCAATAAGCTCATCAAGTGACATGCTTGAAAGATTTTTGGATTCTTCAATTGCCGTCACTTTTGCTCTCCACTTCGGATGGAGTGCTCTAAGAAATTTCCTGACAAAGTTCTTACTACAAAAAGATTCATCAAGTGCTTTAAGTGAAGTAATAATAGTGTTAAACCTAGCAAAGGCATTATCAATAATCTCATCTTCGGAAATAACAAATTGTTCATATTGTTGAACAAGAAGATCAATTTTGTTATCTTTAACTTGTGAGTTTCCTTGATGAGTGACAATTAAAGATTGCCTAACATCTTTGGCGGTTTTACACAAAAAGACTCTTTCATATTCTTTCTTAGGCAAAGCATTATAAAGCATCATTTTAGCTTCATTATTTTTACCTATTAATTTCTTTTGATCATCATCTTTGATGTTAGTAACTACGTTATCACCATCAATAATTATATACCACAAATCTATATCTTTAGATTTCACGTAGATTTCAAAACGGTTTTTCCAACATATAAAACCATTTGCTTCAAAGAGTGGTGGTCTTTGCATAGATTGCCCTTCTTTGTAATTTTCAAAATCCATGGATCGTTTCAAGTTTTAAAAATAATATATTTTAAAAGCTTGAGTAACGTAGCTCTTGATGCCAATTGTGGAAAACTAGAAGGGGGGTTGAATAGTTTACCGATTAAAATCTTTTTAACTTGTTAAGTTAGCTTTGAAACTTTCCGTTTGATCAAAGATATGTGCACAAACACAATATATAACATGCAAGTAAATGAAAGAAACGATCAAACCACAACACGAGTATTTATCGTGGTTCGGCTACAAGGACTCTTTTTCCTTGCCTTACGTCCACACCCCGAGTATCCAACTCGAGAGTTTCTTTCACTAGTCAACAAGCTCCTTTCACCGGCGAAGAAAACCTTACACGTCGCTTATACTTTTACCGACACAAAGCTAAATGTCGAGTTCTTTTACAAGGGCACAACCACTCCCGTTAGTTCTTTTACTAGGGTACAACAACTCCCAACACTCTTTGTATTTTGAGGACTAAAATACTAACCACTCACTACAGAATATACACAAACAAATGACGTGTAAACAATAAGAGTTCACACAATACTAAGCTAACAAGTCTTGCAACGTTGTGTTGGAAACTTGTAACTTTTGATGACCTTGTGAGCTTCTTTGCTACAAAAGGAAACTTCACATTTACAATGTTAAGAGGTTAGAAGAAAAGATGAGTGTGTGTGTAAAATATGATCTCAAGAGGTTAGCCAAAAATCAAGTTATGGCTTGGTATTTATAGCACAACATTCTGCATGCTTGGCGGATCAGGCGGAACCCTCAGATGGGTTCCGCCCGTGTACCCCCAGGGTACCGCCGGGTCTGCAGTAGGTTTTTGCAATAACTCTTCAAACCAAACAAGGTCTTGTCTCATAACTCCTAGCAACCAAACAATGTCACATCACTTAAAAACAAGTCAAATACAAAGCTTGCAAGCAACAACAAAGTTAGTCAAACACATTTCTTTCCATAAATAAATAATGACAAAACTTGCCATAAATGTGATGTGACAATTTCTAATTTAAGAAATAAACTTGTGTTGTGTTTTATGAAATGTAAAATGTAGCAAAAGTCTAGTTTATTCAAGTCTTAAAAAGTAAGATTATGTTTTGCTTAGAAACTAAAGTTTACATTTTGTTGTTAACAAAACTTAGCGAAGATCGTAAAATATAAATAACGTTTTTAGGCGATATTTGTATTAACATAGTAAACTCCCTATCATTCCTCTATACTTGGTGTTATCTACGGACTCACCTTCATCATCCTTTGTGAGTTTCATTTCCGTAGACATGGGAGTTTTCATGGGTTTTGAGTCTTCTAGGCCAAATTTCTTAAGCATTTCCTTAATGTACTTAGATTGGTTAAAGAATATTCCATCTTCTAATTGTTTTATTTGTAATCCTAGGAAGAAGTTTAGGCCACCCATGATACTCATCTCAAACTCATCATGCATGATTTTGGCAAATTCATCACACATGTCTTGACAAGTTGATCCAAATATAATGTCATCAACATATATTTGAACAATGATGAGATTTGGGTCTTTCCTTTTTGTGAAAAGAGTGTTATCTACCATTCCCATGGAATAATCATGTTTAATAATGAACGCTTTTAATCGATCATACCAAGCTTTGGGAGCTTGTTTGAGTCCATAAAAAGCTTTCTTTAACTTATAAACATAATCAGGTTTTGCGAAGTCAATGAATCCTGAAGGTTGTGCCACATATACCTCCTCATTGATAAAACCGTTAAGGAATGCATTTTTCACATCCATTTGGAATAACTTAAAATCTAGGGCGCATGCATAGGCAAGTAATATCTTAATAGATTCTAGTCTAGCTACGGGGGCATAAGTTTCGTCATAATCAATTCCTTCTTGTTGATTATAACCTTGGGCAACTAACCTAGCTTTATTCCTAGTTACTATTCCATTTTCATATAACTTATTCCTATATACCCATTTAGTTCCTATGATGGTCATATTCATTGGATTTGAGACTAATTCCCAAACATCATTTGCCTTAAATTGATTTAATTCTTCTTGCATAGCTATAACCCAACTTTCATCTTTTAAAGCCCCATTAATATTCTTAGGTTCTATTGCTGAGAGGAAACAAAAGAAGTTATTTTTATCTTGGGTTTGTTACCTAAGGGTTCTTTGGTTAAGATGTCCTATTATATTATCTAAATGATGTGATCTAGATTCTATAACATTTATAATTTCGTTATTTCCTAAGTTAATGTCTTCGTTATCATTTCCTATGGGTTTTGTTTTACTAACCTCAATAGCTTCATCTTCGACTAAGTCATCATCTTCTAAAGGTAATGTTTTAGTAGGTGGTGGTGTTTCATCAAATGTTACATTTAGTGTTTCTTCTACTTTCATGGTGTGTTTGTTAAGTATAATATATGCTTTACTATTTTGTAAGTATCCTAAAAATATTCCTTCATATGATTTTGGATCAAACTTAGTGAGGTAATCCTTAGTGTTTAGAATATAACATTTACTTCCAAATACCCTAAAGTAGCTTAAGTTTGGTTTTCTACCTCTTAGTAACTCATAAGGAGTTTTTCCTAGAATTCTTCTAATTGATACCCTATTAATAACATATGTTGATGTATCTACAGCGTGACACCAAATTTTTTGTGGGATAGATTGTTCATTTAACATTGTTCTACTCATTTCTTGTAGTGACCTATTTTTTCTTTCTACTACGCCATTTGATTGAGGAGTACGAGGAGCGGAGAAATTCTGAGATATTCCATTTAAATCACAATATTTTCCGAATTGTACTTCGTTGTCAAATTCCCTACCATGGTCCATCCTAATGGCTACTATTGTGCATCCGAATTTATTTTGAATTATTTTACTAAATATTTCGAATTTTTCAAAGGCTTGGGTCTTGTCACTTAAAAACCTAGTCCACGTGTATCGTGAGTAGTCATCTACTATTACTAAGGTATATTTGTTTCCTCCATAGCTCCGCACAGCGGATGGACCAAAAAGATCCATATGTAATAGTTCTAGGCACCTAGTAGTGGATACTATATTCTTAGCTTTGTGACTAGCATGAACTTGTTTTCCAATTTTACATGCATCACAAAAATGCTTGTCATATTTTAGATTAGGCAAGTTTCTAACTAGTTCTTTAGAGGCCAAAGATTGTATTTGTTGCATGTTAGCATGTCCTAATCTCGTATGCCACAATGTGGAGTTTTCGTCTAGGGTCGTTAGGCATATCCTATCCTCAGGTTTGTTTCCTAGTTTCATAACATATATGCCTCCTTTCATATATTTAGTATGATTAAAACATTATTCTTTATTACCAAAAGTGTTTTTCAAAAATATATAATATGTTTATATATAAAAATAAATTTTGTAATAATTAATTAAATACCCCTTTGATCATATATTGCAATAAACACTTTGTTTATTCATACCTTAAGTGATTTGGATGTAAAGAGAATGTTAATCACTAAATACTTGTTTATGTCATAAATTTTAGTTCAATGGGTTTATGTTTTATAATAATCAAAACATAGAGATATTGATAATATGTTAATAATGTTTTTAGGCGTTATTTATGTCAACATTTTGTAATTTGCGTCTATTCTTTAGAAGCAAACTTTTATAAAACGAAAAAGACGTAAAACTATTCAACCCCCTTCTAAGCAGTGGGTTCGTCATCAACATCTGAATCAAAAGCATCACAATCCTCTGCCTGGAAGATGTTTGGATCATTAAGATCTAAGTCCTGAACTGGTTGTTCATCCACATCATCATCAAATGTCTTTCCATCATCCCCAGCAATAAACGGCAATTCTTTCTCATTTAGCACAACTCCATTCTCTTGAGCTTGCATGAGCAACATTTTGTCCTTGAAGTAGTCTGGGTTTTGAGGACGTTTTGGCTGAGTGCAGTTTCTGGAGATGTGACCAAAACCCCCATAGTTGTAACATTTTGGTTACTTTCCTTGTCCCTGATTCACATTTCCAACTCTGTTCTGAAAGTTACCCCGTACAGCATTCCTTTGATTCACATTCTGTCTGCCCTGAACGTTCTGCACCATTACTTTTCCATCTTCCACAATAGCCTGATTACATGGATTGGAGGAAGTTCTGAGTTGATTGTTGGAAGATGGGAGTGCAGCCCTGAAATGTTGAACCAGTAGAGACACTTGATTGGAAAGATTGTCAATCATCTTGTCAGTATGAGAGTATCCTGAGTCGAGATGAGTATTCATGCCAGCCAATGACTGTAGAGATGAGTGATCCATTGATGACACAGGTTGAGTGGTTGGCACCATACTAGTCATGAAAGCAAGTGAGTCATTGGTGACAGTTGGATTGAGCTTCTCTCTTAATTGACGATCATATGCTGCATGCTTCTCATGTTGTTGTAGATAAGCAAAAAATTGTACATAGTTCGTATTTCTCAATCCTTTGTTGAGCTTGACTACTGTAAAAAAGCGATCCCACTCACGTGACATGTTGTTCACAAATTTAGAGTTGAGTTGAATGTTGGGCATTGTCATTCTGATCATTCTCATATCATTAACCAACTTATGAAATCTGACATAGTAGTTGGTAATGTTTTCACCAGGATTCATTTTGAAATGCTCAAACTCATCATACAATTGAGATTCATAGTCTTCTTTGGTTAGCTCCGATCCAGACAGAAGCATTTTGACATTGTCCCAAACAACTTTGGCTTCAGTGTTGAAGTTGATTAGCTTGTACACATCTTTGGGTAACCCTTGTATCACGATATTGGAGGCTCGAATGTCAGCATCATAGCGCTTCTTTTCAACATCATTGAGATCATTGTAAGTGTGTGGTCTATCAATTCCATGGGTAACAGAACCATCCTCAGCCGTGGAGATAGCATCTCTGGTTGTACCCATCTGCATAGGACCTTCATCGATAGATCGCAGAATGTTCTCACCATTTTCTTTACCCAAACAATACAATCTGATTCTTTGTGCCCATGATTCATAATCTGTCCTGTCTAGCATCGGAGGTCAGGTGTCGGACCCAGCAGCTTGAATGTCATCTGAAACTGTCGACATCTCAAAGTCTTCAAACGGGATTTTACAGCTTTTGTGACTTAAACCGAGAAATGATTCTTTCTAGGGATTTTACTAAAGTCAACAAAAGAAACCGGAAGATATACTCAGCAAGTTAAACTAATAGAGAGATACCGGATGAGTCACAGTTTGCACCAAGTGTTAAATTGTGACAAGTCAAGTTACAATATATCGAATTGAGATTAGTCAAGTCGCAAGGATTAACTCACAACGTCAGATCACAATTAGATTAATTGAAACGACTAAAGTTACAGCAATTCGCGGATTGCAAAATGATTAACCTATCACACGAATCTCATCACTTAGTAAATTGCCAACAAAGTTGAGAAAGTCGCAACCTAATGGAACAAACCGCAAAGTAGGAGTAAACAGCAACAAGATGAGCAAATCACAGGAAGAGCTAACCGCAGGAGAGATAACCACAATGTGAGTTAACCACAAGGAGAGATAACTGCAGGGAGTAACTAAACGCAGAATAAATGTAACACCCCCAATTCATGAATGCAGCAGAATTCAACTTGGGTGTTACTCGACGGCACAACAGTCATAATAATAGAAAACGAACTCTAATTGAGTCGTTTTAAAAGATTTATCATTCAAATTATATAAATATCAGAGATTACAAAATGAGGTCCCAGATGGTTCCATGTTTACAAATTACATTAAATGAGTTTTCGAATGATAATAAAATTTATAGCCCTCTTGAATTTCCATGCCCTTCCGTACCATCCTTGATCATCATGGACCTGAAATACATGCTTAAAAGGTCAACACAAAGGTTGAGTGATATTCATAGAGTTTGTTTAATGGTTGAACACAATATGTTGGTAGTGTGAGTTAATTAGACTCAAAAATGATGGGCTACGTTGTTATACACCCATAAAACGTGTTATTACACTAAGCTCATGACACCAACACGTTAACGGGTACCAATATCAATCGGCGGAGTTATCCTGGTAGGTACTTTGCCGTCATACCTATGTCTCAAATATTAATGCATTTGTTTGAACTTAGTCAAAACAAACGGGATTCGTCAATCCCAATAGGCCTATTCACAATATTCGCGCTCACTATTACTAGTGATTAAATGGTTCATGATAAGGGATATTGGATTTGGCAAGGATGGTACTTAGTGATAATAAAACAATCGAATAGCATATAATTTCAAAGCATTGTGTTCGGTTTAAAATAGCATGTATTCCCCCCAAGGGTTTGTAAAACAATTAAGTAATTGAAAGTGGGGCTATAAACTCACCTTAAGTTAAATAGCAAGTAGTGAATGTGATGGTCGGATCGCGAAGGTTTCTACAAGCAACCTATAATAGAATGTTTCGATTAAGGATTTGAGTAAAGAATATGAAGAATTGCCTATATATGTCTTGCATTTAGTCCATGATGTAGTACTTAGTATAGTGTAAGTCTTTGAATAAAAATGGTTTATGAAACATGTATAGTTTATATATCGCTTACTACTGTTCGGGCCGACATAATTCAGAGGCCATGTAGTAAACGTTCGAGGAGCCAGGACATGATCAGAATAACTTGTTTTACCCATTTTTATACATCATGGACATGATCACAAGACAAAATATAGCATGAATGATATGTAAATAGCATGAATATGATATTTAACAAGAAGTATGTTAAGGTTTGCTTACAACTTTTGGCTTTCAATAAAGAAAGGTAAGTAACATGTAAGGTAAGGACTTTGATTGATTTAAGCTTCACTCTACTTCACTTCAAGCAATCTTTCTACACTTGTACTCTTGAAAGAGAGATGATGAAAGTTGAGGTGACTTGAGTAGATTCAAACTCAAGAGAAATCACCAAAGTTTCAAAAGATTGGAAGTAGTTTGATTACTTAAAATCAAACTAGGGTTTATATGTTGTTGTAGCACTTGATTCTTGCATAAAATTGGAAGTAAACTAGCTAAAGCAAAGGTGTTTGTGTGTGTTATGTGTGGCGTACAAAGAAGAGGATAGGAGAGGACTTTTATAGTAGCTTGAGGAGGTTAGGAAATAACTAGGAAGATGCATGAGGAGGTGCAAGAGTTTAGATATTATGGAAGCTTAGTTGATAAGTTACTTACACATGTATGCTACCTAAAGTCCTCAAGACTTATCACAAGCCAACAAGGCTTGTAATAGCCGTAATACACGTTCATATGGGATAAGGGGTGACTAGATGATAAGTCTTGATGTTATCTTGCTTACTTTGTGTGTTTTGGCTCCGTAAAATGCTAACCGTAAGTTATTAAGCCACGAAACGTAAAACCGGGTATCGTAAAAATGTGAAACTTGAAAGAATGACTAAACTTGTCAATATACTCCATAATAAAATATAAAATGAGTGGTAGGTTCCATTGGGGTGCTAAAACCTTGCTAAAACTGGAAACACGGGTCTAAAACGCGTAATACGTAAAACGTACGAACATTGTGTAAAATTGAGAAAAGTAAAATGTTACTTTTCTAATAGGATAATAATGATTTAAAATGACTTACAATATCTAGACTGGGCTCAGTCTAGTGTCGGTTGGTATTTAATGTCTTTTAGACATAAAACCGTAAGCCAAAAAATCAAGGAATGATTTATAAAATCAATGAATGATTTTTGGTCAAAGGAGGAGGGAAAAATATGTTGACTTTTTCCAAAAATGTGAAAACTCAAATCGTCTTAGAAACGCGGTGCAGGTATAGGCTAAGGTTATGGCTAAGTAAAAGTGCTTAAAAACGAAAATTCCTGTTTCTCACGGCCGAGGTTTATTTGGTCACATTTTTCTCAGTCATGATTAATTCTCAAATAAATCATGAGTGTATCAAACATTTTTCTGATGCGGGGAAAATTAACGAGGTCGAGTTTCGTTGTGCGTAGGATTTTTGAATGACGTTTTACCCTAAACCGTGTAGTTCCTTAATAACTTTCGTGAAAATGCTCTGATGAGTGTCAAACTTTTATTTTGCCATGGAAATGATTTATCATACGAGAATATGAAATAAAAATCAAATTTCGGAAAAGTGAATAGTAAAAATGAATAGTGAAATTTTCGGGAATAGAAGTTAACCTGAAAATGTGAATTGTTACAGTTTCTACCCCTTATGGGAACTTCGTCCCGAAGTTCTATGTGTGTTATATGTTGGAGTGGTGTCGATGAAGAGGTGTGGTTACTTATGAGGACTATAGTCTGGGATTACCAGTGATGTAGTTTGATTTGTCTCAGAATACGTGTGTCAATAGAGATTGATAACATAGTTGAATATCAGTAGAGATCCATATAATAGCCGAATATCAAAGGAAATTGATATAGCAGTCGAATATTAATAGAAATTGATATAATAGTTGTATAGAAATTGATATAGCTGAATATCAAATAGAAATTGATATATTTGTCAAGTATCAATAGCAATCGATATAGTAGTTGAACAACAATAGCAATTTGACATAGGAATCCAATAAATGAAAATTGATATAGTAGTTGCAATCATAGCCTAGTAGATAATCTGTTGTTGTACATAGTGTTTATTGACTTTATACTTATGTTATTTCGGATACAAATAAGCCCACTTGTTTATAATTCTTTATTTACATAGAGAGGCATCCCAAACAATGTAAATAGATGAATATAAACTTATGGTTCAGTGATTTACAATTTCTTTATTTAAATGAAAAGGCATCCCAATCCATTCAAATAATTATAAATCATCCTACTTAAGAATTCCCAACACAACATTTATACTTAGCCGGTGAGTTACAAGGTAGTGTATTACGAGATGATACTGGTGTTCCAAAAGTACAAGATGAATATTCAATCTTGTAAAGCTGATGAGGGTGCTTGTGGTGTAACTAAGGATGATTTGAGCTTTAAAAGTGCATCAAGATCTTTTAATGAGCTTGTGGTTGCAATGGTTGTGAAGACATTGATGTGATATGTTGATGAACAAAAGTGTGTAGTGTATGCTTAACATTAATATTCTTAGGTATAGATGTTGAGTTTGCTTTGAAAATCTTAAGAGATTTTAAAGGTTTATGACGGAATGGTATTCTTAGGACCTAAACAGGATAGTACTTATGACGTAAACAAGTATTTAGTCGTAAATATTTGCTTTAGCATCCATATCACTTAAGGTATGAATAAACAAAGTGTCTAATGCATTTTATGATCAAAGGAATTTTTATTTTTACAAACCTTACATTTTATTAAAGTGGGACAAACATTTTTAAACTTATACAAAACATTTTTGTATTTATAAGAAATGTTTTATTCAAAATAAATATTTTGAATTCAAATTTCAACCCAAAAAACGGCTACATTCATCGGGAAAAACCTCCCCCACAAAAAGACAAAAAATCTGAAGAAATTTTTTTTTTCTTAGGCGGCCCTCTTAATTATACTAGGTGGTCCCCTTAATTATTAAGGGGACCGACACCCAATTAAGGGGACCGGCCACGCTCCCAAACAGTATTTTTCTCCCTATAAATACTGGTTCGTCTCACAGAATTTTCTCACCTTTTGCACGAAAATTTTCAGTCCCAATCCCTTCAAAACATCCTTCTAAATCCTTTGATCATAATATTATAAGTCTTTGTTTCAAGTGATCCAATCCTTTACCACTCAAAGTGCGAGAGAAGAATCCTCCCTATCATAAAGCCAAAGATGTATTAGGATCTAGTTAGTGTTTATGTAATGTTGTGAGTTATGTATATGTAATAAGTAGATCAAGATGATCTTTACTTAGTAGTGAGTTTATGAGTGAGTAAGAAGTAGTGGGAAGAAGTAGTAGTGTGGAAAAGTCATGAAGTTGTGAAGAAGTAGATGTATGAACATGTAGTGGAGTATAGAAGAAGTTGTGAAGAAGTGAAGAAGTCGTGAACTCGTGAAGCCATGAAGAAGTCGTGAAGTTGTGAAGCCATGAAGAAGTCGTGTAGAAGTTGTGTAGTGATCGAAGTAGTGTTGTGAGATTGGTTCTAGCTACTATTAGAACTCGACATTTAGCTTAGTGTCGTTAAATGGTGTAAGCCAAAGTTGTGTGCGGTTTTCTCCGCCAAAAGGGAGCTTGTTTAGTTGTGAAGAAAACTCTCGAGTAGGTGACTCGGGGAGTGGAGTAGGGCAAGGAAGTGTCCTTGTAGCCGAACCACTATAAACCATCGTGTCCGGTTTGCATTTCCTTTCTCTTATCTCTTTTCATTTATTCTTGCATTTATCGCTTTACATCTATGCTTGCCTATATGTCTTAGTTGTTGCTTATATAGTTGTGATGATTGATTGTGTTGTACATAGAAGTTAATATTGTGATTATGTGTATAATTATATGATATGGTCAAATAGATTATTATTCACACTTCTCATATTAAGTTTAACTTGATAGATAATTTGATACAAAACGTTTTAAGATTTTAAAAGGAAAACGTATTCACACAAAGACCGACCAAAGCTCCATTCATAAAACTAAGTTTTTCGAAAAGCTTACGTATATAATTGATCACATTGATTATATGGTGTTTTCATACTAAACTCTAATTAAAGGTTTTCCAAACAAACAATTGAATAAATTCTAATCAACATTTTGAAACAAAGTTTTTATAAAATGAAAAAGAGGGGAAAACTATTCAACCCCCCCTTCTAGTTTTCCACAATTGGTATCAGAGCCACGTCGCTCAAATTTTCAAAACAAATAGTTTTAAAAATTGAGTACGATCCATGTATCAAATTACCCATTAAGGAGGATTAAATATGAAAAGTGTTTTGTTGATTAGCTTGTATTAGTTTTGATGATATATACACTAATTATACTAGCTCGAAATAATATTATGCTTAAAATAAGTGTTATATGTTCGGTATCAAAATCAGAAAGTTACACACCTTTCCGAAAAGTCAGAAAACAAGTTTTTTACAAAAAATGAAATTTTGAGTACCAGACGGGCGACCCCCTTAATTTTCTGGGCGGCCCCCTTAAATACTGGGCGGTCCCCTTAATTATTTAAGGGGTCCGCCTGTTTGTTCTACAGTTTTTCGAAAACTTTGAAAAATCATATAAAATTAACCGTAACTCCGTAGAAGTTGTGCCACCCGACGTTTTAAAGGTAATTGAGTATACTTTCATTTAAAAATACTTACAAGTAACCATTACAAACTTAAATAAGTAAGAAAGTTGATTGGCTCTGAACCACCAACTTATATTGACCAAAGAATGGTCAACAAAGTCAAATAGCCTAGATCAATACTCTGGGTAATATAGTGTTTCCACAGGTCGTTATGTCCCGACGAGGTGTGAATGGCTAACAAATGGTTATGTGATCGGGTGAATCTGGACATGAAGGGGTATAAGTGAGTTGTGATAATTACACTACTGGAATATAAAATAAAATAGCTTAAATACACTATATTAACAAGACTTGAAAGTTAGAAAAACCAGAAACGTTTAAAACTTAAAACGCGTACGTTCACGTTTGAATAAAACGTAAACGTACAAAATAAAACGTAAAAACTGAAATCCGAAAACACCCAGGGGGTAAAAATGACTTTTTTACAAACTTAAAAGTAAAAGAAAAATTTTAGAAAAAGAAAATAAATTTTAACACTAATTAATTATTTAATATTAATTAATTACTAATTATTACTAATTATTAATATTTAAACAACTTAAATATAATACCATATTAATTAAACAGTAGAAAATTGAAAATAAAATTTCTAAAATTATAAAATAACTAAAAATAAGTTTTAAAAATAAAAATATGTATTTTTGTCTTTTTGTGGATTTTCTATTAATTAATTACTAATTAATTACTAATTACCTAATTAATCTATTTTAAATTAAGAAAAATAGAAAATGAACAGTAAAATTTACAAGAAAATTTCTAAAATTATTTTACACTATCTAAAAGCTAGGAAAAATGTAAAAACTAGGTTATGCTTTATAAAAACTAATTATGCTATTTTAAACTAATTATTAATTAATAATTAATAAAACTAAGATTAATTCTAATAAATACTAAATGATAAAATAAAAATCTGAAAAAAATTATTATAAATACTTTAATATATGAGGAATTTAAGAAAAATATAAAATAGCTAAGTTCTTAATAAAAATTTAAAAATGAAAATTAAAATTAAATTACATTAAATAGAAACTATCACTTAATATTAAATTGTTTTTTCTGGATTTTTATTTTAGAAAACTCTTTATTAACTAAAAACAACAAACTTTTATGAAAACAAGATTTTTAGAACTTAAAAATAACCTGATTACAAGCTAAAACTTGAGACAGTTGACTTTGGTCAACTGTCAAGGGAAAATGGGAATGTAGGCAACTAGGTGGGCCCACAATGGTGAAATAAGATGTAAATAAGCTAAGTGAACTAAATTAAGCTAGAAAAAGCAAGAAAGAAGCTCTGAATAAGCTGAGAACTTGATTAAGCTGGTCCAAAAGGAAACTGAAAACTCAGACAAGGGACAAAGTTGGGAGGAAGTGCAGCCCTATTAAATGGGGTTCAAATGCCAATGTAAGCCAAGAACTTGAAGAACTGCTTATTGGCTTTTCAAAAAGCCAATAAGCAGCCTATGGGGTCCACTATGTAGGCCATGAGGGACCTTGGAAGTTGGGGGTCTGGGCTAAGCATCTGTGTGCAGGGCATCACATTGCCCTGCAAGTAACTTTGATCAAGTATGGGGACCAGCACAAAAATCATAAAAATGGAATGAGTATGGAAAACTAAAATTGAACTGGTAGAAAACAATTAAAAACAATTTTAAAGGTCTAACTCATCACACTAAATTCAGAACAATTCATGCAATATTTGTGAAAACCTGAAACATGCACATTTGACTTTTGAGAAAAAAAATTGCTTATTTGACTTTTATGAAGTTTGGGCTTAATCTACTGATTATACATGTTATTATAAGCTATTAGAAGATGAAAATAAGCTAGAACATTAACTAATGAAAAGATTTGGGTTGGTTTAGAACCATATACCTTGACAGTTAACTGTCAAGGTGATTCAAGTGATGATTTGACTTTTTTCTTCAAAACAAACCACACAGAGGTGGATTTGGACTAATTTGACATCAAGAACAATGAGTAAAAAAAAAACTAAGGCTAAACCAACACTCCAACACAGTCCAAAGGATTATGCCAAACACCCCTTTAATGATTGTTTTGAAAGTTTTATGACGCAAAACAAAGACTTAACTAATGAAACTGAAAAGTGAACTTAATCTAAGTTAAAATAAACACAAATGAATATAAATAAGTAACAATTAACATCAGAAACTAAAGAACACAGATTAAGAGATGAAATATGGAAATTTGTTCTTACAAAAAGTCCAAAGTATGGAAGCTGATGAAATCAGGAACAATACCACACCCTAATGCCCCCCTTGGGACTCTAAACCCAAATTCCATCCATAATCCCTCCTGCTTCAAGCTGTCTCACCTTGAGAACTGATTTTTTGCATTTACTCTATATTTTTTTATTTTTGAGTTTATAAAAGGAACTGGTTCACAGTGCTAATTAAGCTTTGTAGAAGCTTACTTATGACTTATGTAAGCTCACAGGGACACAGAAACAACAATTTAACAATATTCAAGTTAAGTTGTCAATTTAACTTAGAAAATGCCAAATTCAAATTTATAAGAGAGGACTTGAATTAAATTACAAAGATGGCTTAAATTATACAAATTAAGCTTGGTACAATATTCTTAAACTTGAAAACATGACTGAGAAATAAATTAAGCTAAAAGTGACATGTGAAAGTAAAATTACACTACTCCTAATCTCATCTCCTCCTTGCTTTTTTTCTTGAGTTTTATAGGTCCTGGAGTGTCCCTATCTCTTTCCCATCACTAATTTGAGCCGTAGGATGTGCCAATTTGATCCTAGCCATCTGTCTTGTTTTGGCGGGAAAATAATTTTGATAGGTTGTGAGTGGGTTTGGTGAGACTTTATAAGGAGGAGGGTTTGGTGAGGGTGTAGGTGATAGTATTAATGGGAGTTGGTGAATGTTTTGTGGAGAAGAGGAGAGGGGAACACAGTTGCTGGAAAACGGGGGATGTGTGGGGAAGGAGATGGTGGGGTGTTGATTGGGGATTGACCATTTGACCGTTTGACCTCGGGTGGGTTATTAAAATGGTTTGGGCTTGGGGTGGGCTGAATGAAATAACAAAGGGGTGAGTGGGCTAGTTTTGTTTTTTGGGTTATAATAGTTTTAAGGGTCCGTTTGTTTTATTACCAAAGAAACCACAAGGACCAATTTTGTAATAAATGTAAAGATGGGGGACTGAAATTGTAAATGTTCTAAAGTTATCACAAGGATGAAAATTGACAACTTCAATAACCCAGGGATCCAAAATGTGTTTTTTCAATATTAAATTTCCCGGGGACCATTTTTGTAAAATTTCCAAACTCCGGGGACCAAAAGTGTAAATTCTCAAAACTTTGTACCCAAGTGTTATTTTTGATAACTTTTTATTTTAAAAGGACTTGGGTTGACTTTTCTTGCAAAATAAATGCACAGGGACTAGTTTTGTTAATTTTTGAAAGTCGGGGGACTGAAACTGCCAATTTTGCAAACTTTGTACGTTTTTCATCTGTTTTTGCTCATTTTGAATCTAAAACATATAAAACACAATTTTGAAATATTTTCAGTATTTTGATGCATTTCTGAGTGTTTTTGTATGTTTTGCAGTTCAGATTAGACAAAAAATGGTGAGTGTTTGAGCACTCATCAATCCCCACACTAAACTATTGTTAGTCCCTAGCAATACTGTTTTGAAAACTTGATGGATTTTAAACTCTTTACCAAAAGCCATCACTTCTGGAGTAGCCAGGTGTAAGAACTGTGGCACACCTGATAACCGTGTGATTTTGAGCAAACCACCAGCTGTCAACGGATTTGATTTGTCTTTACCAGGAGCCGTTTGCTCCTGGACTAGCCAGCTCTTGATGGAATAGTCAACATCTTGGTGAGCTGATTACCAATTATGGATTTTCCACTGCCTTTACCACAAGCCATAATCTTGCGGGCTAGCCAACTCATTCGCTTTATGGGATATGGGGAGTTGAGGAACCATACAATTTTGGGCAAATTGCAAGCCGTAAACGGATTTGAGATGTCTTTACCAAGAGCCGTTTGCTCCTGGACTAGCCAATCCCTTTTGTCGTTTAGACAAGGCGGACTGATTACCACAAAAATTTTGAAGCACCAGTGAAAAATTTTTAAAATTTTTTGAGATTTTGGTTAAAACGGGTGTATTATATGGTAAAATGTGATAAAATTCGCTAGAATAGCGAAATACCCCCCACACTTAGCATGAATATTGTCCTCAATATTCAAAATCCCGGTTATTATGCCGACATTTTGAACGTAAAAGGGCAACATTACAAGCTAAACGTGGAAAAACCATTTTGTTTTTTTTTCACTCTATTTGTAACCATAGCATGGGGGACTCCCCCACACTTAGGGTGAAAACCGTATAAGCATGCTACTGTTTTTGTTTACCGAGTCGCTAGCTTGACTCGACCCCGAATTCATTTGTCCTTGGGGAAGCATGATGTGGAAGAAACGATCTCAATCGGACTTTCATTCAAGATGTTTGGACAAACATTTGAAGCACGTGAAAGTTCCACACTGATGAGATAAGTATCCGGCTCAAGATAATGATACATGAAAATGCCGGGATCAAATATAGTGTCCTCACTCCCGAAGGAGTGAAGAACAGGAGCAGTCACCCTATAGGTGAAGAAAGGTAGAAAGATCTTGATGACAATCAAGATTGATTCATCATCATCAGAAAGAGAATTCATGATTGGTGTATCATGAATCTCATCAGTAAAGCTCATATGATCTAGACATATTATGGGTGGGAGGGTTGGGATTTTGATATCAATCAAATTCTCAAGGTTGAGAATATTTCCCTCCGGAAAACAAAGATCAACTTTGTCTAGATCAAAGTGAAAGTTATCATACTCCGGTGGAGATATGATATGAGTGAGTTCACCAGAGAACTCCTCGAAGGTGAATGAATCATATTCGGGGAGAGAAATTTGAGAATGAGAAGTGGTACTGCCACTAATCTTCTCTCCCATATGATCAAAGGTAAAGGCTTCAAACTCCGGAATAGGATCGTCGGAGACAATGTCACTATCCTTTATGGGGATAGGAGATGAAATAGGTTTCATTTTGAAAGCCTCGATTTTAGAAATGAGGAGATCGACATTCAATAATGTTGCACGAAGTGCTTCATCCTTGATTTCAGTGTCAATCTCGTCATTCTCTTCTTCTAAGCTGACTAGCTCAGAAGGTAATTCTTCCATATAAATGATGTCTCCACAAGATAACGAATTGTCATCAGTAGAATCGGAGAACATCTCATCATGATTAGATGGGAAGAATAGAGGAGGAGGAATATCACACATATGGTCAAAAGTCCCCTGTGACTCTCTCGGGATTGGGACAAGGATCTCAACACTAGACTTTATTAATTCGGCCGATTCCTTATTAGGAACAGTGCTAAGATGCTCATCCCCCATGATCAGAGAGTGAGTGTGAACTTCTGGTGTGATAACAGCAGGTTGAGATGGAATCTCAACCGACGGGATTTCATCTGATGAACTGGATGAATCATCATCAAGAATATCTTCATCATCACTGTCATCAGGAATGAAACGAAACTGAGAGCTGGATCTGGCTGCTTTTTCTTTTGCATAAGCTTCCCTAACAGCTTTTTCAAAAGCATCTTTGGAATCAATTTTAGCAACCTGCTCTTCAGTCAATAATTCGGCCATGTATTTCTCATGTGAATTTAGAGTAAATGAAAATTGCGGGGGTGGGGATTTGTCAAAACCGGAAGGTTGACATTGATAATCATCATGAGGACCCCCACAATTTACACAAGAAACACTGGGTGCATTATGAAGTGTTGTGGTACCCAATTCCTTAAGTTCTTTCAATATCTCAAGAGCCTCTATTAAAATGTCTTGCTCAGTAACAAGAGGAGTTGTGTGAATCATTTGGTGTTGTGGAGGTAGGTCTAAAAATGAATAGTCGTAATTGTTACAAGGAAATGGATTCCTTGTTTGACAATCCGAGCTAAAATGAGGACCTCCACAGTACTCACAACAGTAAAACTGTTGAGTTTGGCTTGGTGTATTTTGATACGAAGCATCATTGAAATTTGGGTAATATGATTCTTGCTCGTATGAATGTGATGGGTAATCGAAAAAATTTGAAGAGTCGTTGAATGAGTTTTGATTAGGATCATAAGCAAATGAATTACTCGACCCACAAAACAAACAACTCCCATTTTGAATATCATTACCACATTGCACACATGTACACCAACGACATGGAAAACCGAAAAGCGGCTCACCACAACCGACACAAGGAACAAAATCTGGAGGTGGGACAAGTGGTGTGCTCTTAGAGCTAGCAATTTCCACCACTTCCGTTATGGTCTCGGGTTTTTGTTTTTGATAAATGTGAAGATTGGGTAAGTCTTGCTTTTCAGTCACTGCCCTAAGCTCAGCACGTTTGCTTGACAAACTTTTAACCGTAAACCGTGAAAGGTAAGGATCAATTCTTGACGGTTTAGGAGCAATTGTGAGCTTAGATTCTTGGACAACCGTAGGTTGGACGTATTTAGCACTTCCATCGTCAGAGGGAAGTACAGGGTCCTTTGTCACCTTGGTTTCTTGATTCATTTCCCTCACCGGAGAGGGAATAGGAATCGAAGGTCCATCATAATCACTACGACATCTCGAAATTTTTGACAAGGCCATAAGTTTCTCAATTTTGCTCTGAAAGGCCCATTGTTCAAAGAAATCGTCATCGAGAGATGTCATTTAGAATTATACATGAGAGGGGTATAAGAAGGTAGAATCAAACGGATAGAGGGTAAGGAAAAATATTTTTGGGTTTTTATGGAAAAATATGAACAAAGATGGATAATATACAAAGAGATGAATTCCAAAATCACTAATCAGCAAACCGTTTTAAGAAAACGCGCACGACCTCCCCGGCAGCGGCGCCAAAAATTGATTGGCTCTGAACCACCAACTTATATTGACCAAAGAATGGTCAACAAAGTCAAATAGCCTAGATCAATACTCCGGGTAATATAGTGTTTCCCCGGGTCGTTATGTCCCGACGAGGTGTGAATGGCTAACAAATGGTTATGTGATCGGGTGAATCTGGACAGGAAGGGGTATAAGTGAGTTGTGATAATTACACTACTGGAATATAAAATAAAATAGCTTAAATACACTATATTAACAAGACTTGAAAGTTAGAAAAACCAGAAACGTTTAAAACTTAAAACGCGTACGTTCACGTTTGAATAAAACGTAAACGTACAAAATAAAACGTAAAAACTGAAATATGAAAACACCCAGGGGGTGAAAATGACTTTTTTACAAACTTAAAAGTAAAAGAAAATTTTTAGAAAAAGAAAATAAATTTTAACACTAATTAATTATTTAATATTAATTAATTACTAATTATTACTAATTATTAATATTTAAACAACTTAAATATAATACAATATTAATTAAACACTAGAAAATTGAAAATAAAATTTCTAAAATTATAAAATAACTAAAAATAAGTTTTAAAAATAAAAATATGTATTTTTGTCTTTTTGTGGATTTTCTATTAATTAATTACTAATTACCTAATTAAACTATTTTAAATTAAGAAAAATAGAAAATGAACAGTAAAATTTACAAGAAAATTTCTAAAATTATTTTACACTATATAAAAGCTATGAAAAATGTAAAAACTAGGTTATGCTTTATAAAAACTAATTATGCTATTTTAAACTAATTATTAATTAATAATTAATAATTAATAATTAATAAAACTAAGATTAATTCTAATAAATACTAAATGATAAAATAAAAATCTGAAAAAAAATATTATAAATACTTTAATATATGAGGAATTTAAGAAAAATATAAAATAGCTAGGTTCTTAATAAAAATTTAAAAATGAAAATTAAAATTAAATTACATTAAATAGAAACTATCACTTAATATTAAATTGTTTTTTCTGGATTTTTATTTTAGAAAACTATTTATTAACTAAAAACAACAAACTTTTATGAAAACAAGATTTTTAGAACTTAAAAATAAGCTGATTACAAGCTAAAACTTGAGACAGTTGACTTTGGTCAACTGTCAAGGGAAAATGGGAATGTAGGCAACTAGGTGGGCCCACAATGGTGAAATAAGATGTAAATAAGCTAAGTGAACTAAATTAAGCTAGAAAAAGCAAGAAAGAAGCTCTGAATAAGCTGAGAACTTGATTAAGCTGGTCCAAAAGGAAACTGAAAACTCAGACAAGGGACAAAGTTGGGAGGAAGTGCAGCCCTATTAAATGGGGTTCAAATGCCAATGTAAGCCAAGAACTTAAAGAACTGCTTATTGGCTTTTCAAAAACCCAATAAGCAGCCTGTGGGGTCCACTATGTAGGCCATGAGGGACCTTGGAAGTTGGGGGTCTGAGCTAAGCATCTGTGTGCAGGGCATCACATTGCCCTGCAAGTGACTTTGATCAAGTATGGGGACCAGCACAAAAATCATAAAAATGGAATGAGTATGGAAAACTAAAATTGAACTGGTAGAAAACAATTAAAAACAATTTTAAAGGTCTAACTCATCACACTAAATTCAGAACAATTCATGCAATATTTGTGAAAACCTGAAACATGCACATTTGACTTTTGAGAAAAAAAATTGCTTATTTGACTTTTATGAAGTTTGGGCTTAATCTACTGATTATACATGTTATTATAAGCTATTAGAAGATGAAAATAAGCTAGAACATTAACTAATGAAAAGATTTGGGTTGGTTTAGAACCATATACCTTGACAGTTAACTGTCAAGGTGATTCAAGTGATGATTTGACTTTTTTCTTCAAAACAAACCACACAGAGGTGGATTTGGACTAATTTGACATCAAGAACAATGAGTAAAAAAAAACTAAGGCTAAACCAACACTCCAACACAGTCCAAAGGATTATGCCAAACACCCCTTTAATGATTGTTTTGAAAGTTTTATGAAGCAAAACAAAGACTTAACTAATGAAACTGAAAAGTGAACTTAATCTAAGTTAAAATAAACACAAATGAATATAAATAAGTAACAATTAACATCAGAAACTAAAGAACACAGATTAAGAGATGAAATATGGAAATTTGTTCTTACAAAAAGTCCAAAGTATGGAAGCTGATGAAATCAGGAACAATACTACACCCTAATGCCCCCCTTGGGACTCTAAAACCAAATTCCATCCATAATCCCTCCTGCTTCAAGCTGTCTCACCTTGAGAACTGATTTTTTGCATTTACTCTATATTTTTTTATTTTTGAGTTTATAAAAGGAACTGGTTCACAGTGCTAATTAAGCTTTGTAGAAGCTTACTTATGACTTATGTAAGCTCACAGGGACACAGAAACAACAATTTAACAATATTCAAGTTAAGTTGTCAATTTAACTTAGAAAATGCCAAATTCAAATTTATAAGAGAGGACTTGAATTAAATTACAAAGATGGCTTAAATTATACAAATTAAACTTGGTACAATATTCTTAAACTTGAAAACAGGACTGAGAAATAAATTAAGCTAAAAGTGACATGTGAAGTAAAATTACACTACTCCTAATCTCATCTACTCCTTGCTTTTTTTCTTGAGTTTTATAGGTCCTGTAGTGTCCCTATCTCTTTCCCATCACTAATTTGAGCCGTAGGATGTGCCAATTTGATCCTAGCCATCTGTCTTGTTTTGGCGGGAAAATAATTTTGACATGTTGTGAGTGGGTTTGGTGAGACTTTATGAGGAGGAGGCTTTGGTGAGGGTGTAGGTGATAGTATTAATGGGAGTTGGTGAATATTTTGTGGAGAAGAGGAGGGGGGAACACAATTGCTGGAAAACGGGGGATGTGTGGGGAAGGAGATGGTGGGGTGTTGACTGGGGATTGACCATTTGACCGTTTGACCTGGGGTGGGTTATTAAAATGGTTTGGGCTTGGGGTGGGCTGAATGAAATAACAAAGGGGTGAGTGGGCTAGTTTTGTTTTTTGGGTTATAATAGTTTTAAGGGTCCGTTTGTTTTATTACCAAAGAAACCACAAGGACCAATTTTGTAATAAATGAAAAGATGGGGGACTGAAATTGTAAATGTTCTAAAGTTATCACAAGGATGAAAATTGACAACTTCAATAACCCAGGGATCCAAAATGTGTTTTTTCAATATTAAATTTCCCGGGGACCATTTTTGTAAAATTTCCAAACTCCGGGGACCAAAAGTGTAAATTCTCAAAACTTTTTACCCAATTGTTATTTTTGATAACTTTTTATTTTAAAAGGACTTGGGTTGACTTTTCTTGCAAAATAAATGCACAGGGACTAGTTTTGTTAATTTTTAAAAGTCGGGGGACTGAAACTGCCGATTTTGCAAACTTTGTACGTTTTTCATCTGTTTTTGCTCATTTTGCATCTAAAACATATAAAACACAATTTTGAAATATTTTCAGTATTTTGATGCATTTCTGAGTGTTTTTGTATGTTTTGTAGTTCAGATTAGACCAAAAATGATGAGTGTTTGAGCACTAATCAAAAGTCAAAATACTATACGGTGGTCAAAAATTTGTGTTTCGTTTTAATGTAAAACTTTTGTTTTACCTTTTCCTTTAAGTCGGGCATTCCTAGTTGATATACTTTTGAAAAATTAAGTATTTATGTTTTCAAAATATTGATCTTAATTAAATTATAGAATGGGGAGGAAACTATTTTATTTTCAAATAAATTCGAGCTAAGTAAACATTGGTGTATATAATACACAAAACGACGACAAGTGTTTTATGTGTTATGTGAACTTCTTTGTGATTTTATTTTCTTAATTGAATATATTAAATGATTGTTGCTATTTGAAGTTTAGCTATGTGTATATCTATGCATATGTGTCCTATTAGTTTATAGCTAGTTTGCCGATTTATACTTAACTAGATCTTATGCTAGATTTCTTGCGTTAGGATTGTTATAATATGCTTGCATTGCATATAGGTATAGATGGCTTAATGTTACTCAAACATCTTGTAAATGAGTTCAATTTAATCACCTAAACATTTCAAACAATTTAATATATTCTTCACAACACACTTAAATATTTTCTACAAATTAGCTTGTTTTACCTTAAGATGTTTAATAAGAGAAATTGAATCATTGTAAAACATTAATAGTTATATAAAAGAAAAAGTATTTTCAAAATCTAAGTGTGTTCATAATAAGTAAAAATGAAGAATCTTTCACAAAAACAAAACATATAACAATCATGAAATAATAAGTCAACTTTCAATCATTCACTAATAAATAATCTTAGGATTAATGGAACACACTATCAAAATGTTTATTTATTTAAAATGAGTGTCCGTGAGGGTCAAGAAAGATCTTGATATTATATTAATTCATTATTCAAATTATGGTTGATATATTCATCAAATCTAATTGACGTGTTTTTGAGTGTGGGTAAGAAATTAGATTGCTATTTGTTTAGCTTCAAGATTATATCAAATTACAACAAAAGATATAGTCTTGAATCTACATACTCAATCACACTAAATTGATATGAAAATAGTTACATCCTTTGTAGATGAAAAGTGTATGCATTGGATCATAACTCACACTTGTGTTGATAATGTCATATTGAATCTACTTGTCCAATAATAGTGTTCCAAATATTAGAATAACATTTTGAACACATTCATAAAATATACAATGAAGCAGGATTGACGACTTGGATGTTTCGTCCGAAATATTCAAGAAATTTACATTGCAATGCAATGGATAAATGTGTCACATCCGAAAAACCAAACATGAGCAAACTAACAACATATGTAAACTTTGCTCACACTACTTAAAATTATCACTTCAAGATAAAATACATATTTAAGAATAATACACACTATATATTCTATGTATTTCATTTTCTTTGTAGCATGAATGGTTGTGTTACAAGATAATGCACTACATTTTTTTTTTAAATAATATAAGTTATTAGAATTGAAAAATAAATTGTCACAATCCATAAACAAGTAAAATTTATTTTTTCAAATACTTGTTAAAGTATGATATATAACATTGGCAAAAATCATAGAAAATTATATTTGTTTAAAAATATATTAATGTCTAGTTTTGATATCATTTGAGAATCACAAACTCATTTAAGATAAATAATCTTAATGAGATTCATTTCACAAGAGATGCTAAGGTGCACTCTTAAGTCTAGCATAGTTATTAAATCAAGTAATATGTCATCAAAACCAAACAACCGGTAAATCATAAAGAAAGGATTAAAAAAAAATTTTGTTTACTCTTATCTAAACATTCAACACGTCTCTATTAGGATCGTGAATAAAATATATCATCTAGATTTACCTTCATAAAAACATGATGTTTGAGTCACATTAAGCCAAGTATTAGTGAATCAAGCAAACTTCATATTTGGTAATCTTCGATAAGTAAATTTAGTAACTCGATTTCTTCTAAAAAGAGAATGACTACTGGAGAATCTATTGACTAGAAATTCAATTTAACCTAACAGTTGAATTGCTTCTATGTGAGAAGTTGGGTGTGTGTAACCCGTAAAAATGGTCGTGTTTAGCCTGAATTGAGCACCACTAGTAATAGTCTCATACTCATTCTCCAACTTGATTAAATTGCTCTTCCTATATATACCTAACGCTAGTTTACTTTTATGAACTTTGCTTCTCATTAGATTCTTTCATTCCTAGATTTATGGCATTAAGTTAGATAAGCGTGCGAAAACAAAGGAACTATAGATGTTAGGTTATACCCCATTCAACACTCTCGCATCTAACATATAAATTATCGTCTTCATTTCCTTTAGGATCATAGGATATGTAGAAACGATAGCATGAGATAATAATAGGCTTAACCAACCCTCTTGTGCATGAGATCTTTAATAAACATTTTTTAAAATATTTGATTCAAGATATTTGTTGTCAAAAATCTAATATCTCTAAAAATATGCAAAAACCTCACATTTTGGAAAATAGTTTTTCAAATAACTATCCCACTTTTAAATAACATGTTTTCACTATCAATATCCACAATTTTGTTTTGATCAAAACTAAAGATTGGGAAAATATTCTTGACCATTTATTCACACATTTTGAAGTAAAAACCCAATCTATTTTATTCAAATAACTCTCACATCTAAGTGAAAACTTACTTTCAAACATTGTTGAATAATGCTAAAAACGTCTCTTTTAAAATCATGCATGGTGATCTCATATTTGTCATCTATATTTATATAAATGACACTTATAAGTGAACTAAATCAAATCAAGAGGACCATGGTTTGTTCATTAAGACTTTGTTTGAAACAAGTCTAGAAATCCATGCTATCATAACTACCCACTTATTGCACATTGATACACATTAGGATTAATCCTCCTGGTTATGTAGTTATGAAATACTTGATGTTGCTTATTGTTTCCTAGCACTTATATTTTACTTGCTTGATGAGTATGTTTGCATGCTAGATGAAATTGCTTGTTTACTTAATCTCTCTGATTAACATGCTTTGGCTACATAATTAGTATATGCTTAATTGCCTCAAAGAGTTGGACTTGTTTGAAACCAAAAACACAACCTTTCTGCAATTCACTACCGAAAACCCTTTTCTGGCAATCAAGGAATCACCAGATGGGCGGCCCCCTTAAATCATAAGGCGGCCCCCTTAATTATTAAGGGGACCGACCTCCAATTAAGGGGACCGGCCATCTGATGGACCGTCACTTGGCTATCGAACGTGTTGTTTTCTTTTTCCACTTTTTAGCCCATTTCATCCTACACTTCCCAAAATTCATAAACCTATTTTGTCCTAAACCCTCTATCAAAATTTATACATCCTTAATCCCACCAATCCTACATTATAAACACTCTCATTCCTCTCAATCTATACTCATCTCTTCATGACCTCTCCCATTAAACCAAAACCCCCAAATAACCCGTTTGGAGAAGAAAGCCTAACTTCCATTAAAAGCCCGTCAAACCAAATGATGTTGTCAAACATCCAACACCAAATTCCTCCTATGTATTCAACATTACATACCTAACACCTCACTCTCAAACCTTTACTCACCCATATCCTTCTACATTACACTCAAACTTCATAATCTTTTCACAACTCAAGCGATGTTGTTCATAATCAACCAACACCTAAACCTCACTCTCTACAAATGATCCATTTAACAACAAATCTTCCATTCGTGCTTCCACTAATGCTCCTTCTTATGATGAGCATGCACAATCCCAAAACAATAATCCCAACCTCATTACCAACACTTTACATGTTGCTCATTCAACAAAAACACCATCCACTCATGAAGCATCTCTTCCACCCATATCATGTTTTCATGATTACCCAAGCTCAAACATGTCTCCACCACCAAGAGTATCACCACCACATCCTACAACTTCACATGCCATTCCTATGTTGCATTTTCAAACCCTCACCCAAGACAACTATCATGCTCCACCACCATCACCTTCCTCCGAACACTTAATGTTCGTTGAGGCGCTAAAAGAATCCCATGAGCTTAGTGCTCTTTTAGCCTTACATCTTGCTCAACACAATTTGGATCCACCTTCATCTAGATCACCCTCATCACCACACAACATAAATCAACTTGAGAAGCATGTCAACAATTAACCTTGTTGCATCTTTCTCCTAAAAACCATTGCATTCAATGAACACTTCACTTGGATTGAATATCTTCTCACTAGATCACATCTAATACCCTCACTTGAACAACATCCAAAACCTTAATCAACCTCTTCCGCTACAAACTCTCCACAACCAAACTCTCCAACATTCATGACCCAAACATATACCTCCATTAATCCAACAATCTTACCCTAACTCAACCATCTTCATTCCAAACACTCCATCATCAACCATCTAAGCATACTATATGCTTATGATTTTCACTTTCAAATACGAATCAACCAACCTTTTGTTACAAGCAAGTCCGATGGCTCTCTTGGGCAAATTAGGATCTTTAATATAATCTCTTTGAATTAAATGTTATGTATCCTTAATATTTGTTTGCTATTCTTGTTATTTGTATATTACATATTCTTCTATATATGCTTGTGCTTCTAATTTTTTTTTGCGAGCATTCCATATCTCGATCCCTTTTTGATTCTACAAAAAGGGGGAGAAGTGAATATAAACTCACTAAATACATGTCTAAAAATTAATTTTTAGACTTGATGAGTTTAGGTTTTGTAATCATCAAAAAGGGGGAGATTGTTGATATAAATAATGCCTAAAAACATTATTAACATATATCGATATCTCTATGTTTTGATAATCAAAAACGTAAACTCATTGAACTACAAATTATGACGTAAACAAGTATTTAGTCATAAATATTTGGTTTAGAATCCATATCACTTAAGGTATGAATAAACAAAGTGTCTAATGCATTTTATGATCAAAGGAATTTTTATTTTTACAAACCTTACATTTTATTAAAGTGGGACAAACATTTTTAAACTTATACAAAACATTTTTGTATTTATAAGAAATGTTTTATTCAAAATAAATATTTTGAATTCAAATTTCAACCCAAAAAACGGCTACATTCTTCAGGAAAAACCTCCCCCACAAAAAGACAAAAAATCTGAAGAAAAAAATATTGTTTTCTTAGGCGGCCCCCTTAATTATACTAGGCGGTCCCCTTAATTATTAAAGGGACCGGCACCCAATTAAGGGGACCGGTTACGCTCCCAAACAGTATTTTTCTCCCTATAAATACTGGTTCATCCCACAGAATTTTCTCACCTTTTGCACGAAAATTTTCAGTCCCAATCCCTTCAAAACATCCTTCTAAATCCTTTGATCATAAGATTATAAGTCTTTGTTTCAAGTGATCCAATCCTTTACCACTCAAAGTGCAAGAGAAGAATCCTCCCTATCATAAAGCCAAAGATGTATTAGGATCTAGTTAGTGTTTATGTAATGTTGTGAGTTATGTATATGTAATAAGTAGATCAAGATGATCTTACTTAGTAGTGAGTTTATGAGTGAGTAAGAAGTAGTGTGGAAAAGTCATGAAGTTGTGAAGAAGTAGATGTGTGAACATGTAGTGGAGTATAGAAGAAGTTGTGAAGAAGTAAAGAAGTCGTGAACTCGTGAAGCCATGAAGAAGTCGTGAAGTTGTGAAGCCATGAAGAAGTCGTGAAGTCGTGTAGAAGTTGTGTAGTGATCGAAGTAGTGTTGTGAGATTGGTTCTAGCTACTATTAGAACTCGACATTTAGCTAAGTGTCGTTAAATGGTGTAAGCCAAAGTTGTGTACGGTTTTCTCCGCCAAAAGGGAGCTTGTTTAGTTGTGAAGAAAACTCTCGAGTAGGTGACTCGGGGAGTGGAGTAGGGCAAGGAAGGTGTCCTTGTAGCTGAACCACTATAAACCATCGTGTCCGGTTTGCATTTCCTTTCTCTTATCTCTTTTCATTTATTCTTGCATTTATCGCTTTACATCTATGCTTGCCTATATGTCTTAGTTGTTGCTTATATAGTTGTGATGATTGATTGTGTTGTACATAGAAGTTAATATTGTGATTGTGTGTATAATTATATGATATGGTCAAATAGATTATTATTCACACTTCTCATATTAAGTTTAACTTGATAGATAATTTGATACAAAGCGTTTTAAGATTTTAAAAGGAAAACGTATTCACACAAAGACCGACCAAAGCTCCATTCATAAAACTAAGTTTTTCCAAAAGCTTACGTATATAATTGATCACATTGATTATATGGTGTTTTCATACTAAACTCTAATTAAAGGTTTTCCAAACAAACAATTGAATAAATTCTAATCAACATTTTGAAACAAAGTTTTTATAAAATGAAAAAGAGGGGAAAACTATTCAACCCCCCTTCTAGTTTTCCACAGAATTGATAACTATCCCAAGATAGTAGTTCGAATTATCTCATAAATGAAAACTTTCAAGAATGAAATTAGGTAGTACAAATAAGGTGTTAAGATCTTGCTGAGTGGTAAGACACTATCGTGTCTCTAGATCGTTTTAAAGAATTCTGGTGGTTTATCGAGTTCAAGTAGGAAATCAATCTGAACATAACCCTAGTACAACTATTCTCAGTATTTGAAAATTTTAAGTCGAACATAGTTAGTCAGACTATGTTTCACTGTCCCTAGATTAAATATAGGTGACTAGTCTATATTTAGCCGAGGTTCGATGAAATTTTCAAATACCTAAATTAGGTATACTTGTGATATGTCCGTTGCTTTTGGGAAACTGTCCACTAAACAAAGGCGATATCAAACAATTCAGTTGCAAGTCCCGCCCATACAAGACTTATAACCTATGTTTTCACATTCCATTGCATAGAAGATAGTACGGGTAGATACGTGTGGAAAGGAAGTTTTAAGTAATTCTAAAACAGTCCATACTTGGCCAGGATCACGAACTTTTAACAACGAAGGTTTCATAAGAAAACTTTGATGAATATAGAGAAAGTTGCTGAACTTTGATGAACGTAGAGAAACTTCAGCTTTTGTAGATGATGGATTAGTTTATCCTTTAGAAATATCATATTTCTATTTGGAAATCGATAGATTGTGATGGGTTTTTGATATCATATGAAATGATATTGGTGAGGTGATGGAATAATTCCAGAGACCATTGCGCAAATCACAATGTCTTGGAAGTAGATTAGACCATTGTGCAATTCACAATGTCTAGGAAGTAGATTAGACCATTGTGTGACTCAAAACATTTGAGAAATGATTAAGACCATTGTATCATACAATGTCCGTGAAATAGGGAAGACCATTGTAATTCGTTACAATATCTTGGACATAAAATGTTGGAGTAGGAACATGATTGGGAGAATGTGGTTGTGTCGAAATGCCCTAGAATAGGCATACGCAGATATGTTTAGTCCATTGTTTAGATAAAATGATTGAAAATAACTCGAGTGTATATATCAATATACTTATATATGTTCGTGTAGTGTAGAATGCCTAGTGTGTATATATCAATATACTTATATGTTCATTTAGCATAAAATGTTTACGGGGAAATGCTCAATTATGTTAAGGGTACATATATCAATATGCAATTATATTTGTGTAGTATAAAATGCTTAATAAGTCCATAATCGTCTGGAGGATGGAAGGCACGAAGATCGGAAGGCTATAAAAATGTTTTTGCTTGTAATTGGGGTTATAGTTTAGGTCTCAATTAGACTCGTTTTTCTATAACCATGGCTCTGGTACCAATCTGTAACACCCCTAATTCATGAATGCAGCAGAATTCAACTTGGGTGTTACTCGACGGCACAACAGTCATAATAATAGAAAACGAACTCTAATTGAGTCGTTTTAAAAGATTTATCATTCAAACTATATAAATATCAGAGATTACAAAATGAGGTCCCAGATGGTTCCATGTTTACAAATTACATTAAATGTGTTTTCGAATGATAATAAAATTTATAGCCCTCTTGAATTTCCGTGCCCTTCCGTACCATCCTTGATCATCATGGACCTGAAATACATGCTTAAAAGGTCAACACAAAGGTTGAGTGATATTCATAGAGTTTGTTTAATGGTTGAACACAATATGTTGGTAGTGTGAGTTAATTAGACTCGAAAATGATGGGCTACGTTGTTATACGCCCATAAAACGTGTTATTACACTAAGCTCATGACACCAACACGTTAACGGGTACCAATATCAATCGGCGGAGTTATCCCGGTAGGTACTTTGCCGTCATACCTATGTCTCAAATATTAATGCATTTGTTTGAACTTAGTCAAAACAAATTGGATTCGTCAATCCCAATAGGCCTATTCATAATATTCGCGCTCACTATTACTAGTGATTAAATGGTTCATGGTAAGGGATATTGGATTTGGCAAGGATGGTACTTAGTGATAATAAAACAATCGAATAGCATATAATTTCAAAGCATTGTGTTCGGTTTAAAATAGCATGTATTCCCCCCAAGGGTTTGTAAAACAATTAAGTAATTGAAAGTGGGGCTATGAACTCACCTTAAGTTAAATAGTAAGTAGTGAATGTGATGGTCGGATCGCGAAGGTTTCTACAAGCAACCTATAATAGAATGTTGCGACTTAGGATTTGAGTAAAGAATATGAAGAATTGCCTATATATGTCTTGCATTTAGTCCATGATGAAGTACTTAGTATAGTGTAAGTCTTTGAATAAAAATGGTTTATGAAACATGTATAGTTTGTATATCGCTTACTACCGTTCGGGCCGACATAATTCAGAGGCCATGTAGTAAACGTTCGAGGAGCCAGGACACTTTAATTCGTAAATCCACAACTCATCTCGACGGTTTACTTTAATGAACCCCTCACATGAAGCTCCCTAGTGTTGTAGTATTTGATAAAAATATATAAGTTTTTGATCCGAAAAGTTACATGTCCAAATAAGTGAATAAACTTAGGAAAGTTTATTTTTACATGAAGATTGTTATTAGAATGAGTCTCATGGTTATTTAGATGAAGTAGATCCAAATTGTATGTTTAAGTTATCGCTAACTCTTTAGCTCATGTTTTCGCCTAGGTAAGTTTATATGGTCATTTAGTCATGGCCTTGCCGTGACCTTTTGTTATTGTTCCATGGTCTTGAGACTCAACCTTGGATTTGGCCATGGTTGTGGTCTTGAATTTAGGTCATTAGACCTCTTGGTCTTATTAAACCATAACTATTATTTAGTAACTTTGGTATATAAAATAGTTGTTACGAAAATGAAGAAAATCTCATTCGTTATTGGTTTTCTGGATACGTGCACCTGAGTTTTTTAAGAAAACGTGATTCCAGACAACTTTCATGATTTAACTTTTTGATGAATCGGAGCAGAAGGGCCTCTTTTTGCGTGTTTAATTCTGTTACAGAAACATTTGGCAGTTTTTGCCGTAAAGTTTTGGTAATTTCAAATGGTCATAACTTTTGACTCCTGTACTCGTTTTAGGTGGTTCAAATTGCTATGTTTTCCTTTTTAAGTCCTCTTTAACATTAAGTAAGTGTACAATATTATAGTTATACTATTTTGGTCGTGGTTCTCCATGAAAGTCACTAGTTTACTTGTTTAAATAACTTAAGTTAACATTCATTTACAATAACTTGTTTTACCCATTTTTATACATCATGGACATGATCACAAGACAAAATATAGCATGAATGATATGCAAATATTATGAATATGATATTTAACAAGAAGTATGTTAGGGTTTGCTTACAACTTTTGGCTTTCAATAAAGAAAGGTAAGTAACATGTAAGGTAAGGACTTTGATTGATTTAAGCTTCACTCTACTTCACTTCAAGCAATCTTTCTACACTTGTATTCTTGAAAGAGAGATGATGAAAGTTGAGGTGACTTGAGTAGATTCAAACTCAAGAGAAATCACCAAAGTTTCAAAAGATTGGAAGTAGTTTGATTACTTAAAATCAAACTAGGGTTTATATGTTGTTGTAGCACTTGATTCTTGCATAAAATTAGAAGTAAACTAGCTAAAGCAAAGGTGTTTGTGTGTGTTATGTGTGGCGTACAAAGAAGAGAAGAGGAGGGGGCTTTCATAGTAGCTTGAGGAGGTTAGGAAATAACTAGGAAGATGCATGAGGAGGTGCAAGAGTTTAGATATTATGGAAGCTTAGTTGATAAGTTACTTACACATGTATGCTACCTAAAGTCCTCAAGACTTATCACAAGCCAACAAGGCTTGTAATAGCCATAATACACGTTCATATGGGATAAGGGGTGACTAGATGATAAGTCTTGATGTTATCTTGCTTACTTTGTATGTTTTGGCTCCGTAAAATGCTAACCGTAAGATATTAAGCCACGAAACGTAAAACCGGGTATCGTAAAAATGTGAAACTTGAAAGAATGACTAAACTTGTCAATATACTCCATAATAAAATATAAAATGAGTGGTAGGTTCCATTGGGGTGCTAAAACCCTGCTAAAACTGGAAACACGGGTCTAAAACGCGTAATACGTAAAAACGTACGAATATTGTGTAAAATTGAGAAAAGTAAAATTTTACTTTTCTAATAGGATAATAATGATTTAAAATGACTTACAATGTCTAGACTGGGCTCAGTCTAGTGTCGGTTGGTATTTAATGTCTTTTAGACATAAAACCGTAAGCCTAAAAATAAGGAATGATTTATAAAATCAAGGAATGATTTTTGGTCAAAGGAGGAGGGAAAAATATGTTGACTTTTTCCAAAAATGTGAAAACTCAAATCGTATTAGAAACGCGGTGCAGGTATAGGCTAAGGTTACGGCTAAGTAAAAGTGCTTAAAAACGAAAATTTCAGTTTCTCACGGCCGAGGTTTATTTGGTCACATTTTTCTCAGTCATGATTCATTCTCAAATAAATCATGAGTGTATCAAACATTTTTCTGATGCGGGGAAAATTAACGCGGTTGAGTTTCGTTGTGCGTAGGATTTTTGAATGACGTTTTACCCTAAAACATGTAGTTCCTTAATAACTTTCGCGAAAATGATCTGATGAGTGTCAAACTTTTATTTTGCCATGGAAATGATTTATCATACGAGAATATAAAATAAAAATCAAATTTCGGAAAAGTGAATAGTAAAAATGCATAGTAAAATTTTCGGGAATAGAAGTTAACCTGAAAATGTGATTTGTTACAATAAACAAACCACAAGGTGAGTAACACGTAGGGCACAAACCGCAGCAAGGAGCAAACCGCAAGATGATCAAAACGCAAGTGTGGTAACCGCAGAAAACGCAAACCACAAGAGCAAACCACAAATACTAAATCGCAGACCACCAAACCGCAAGAGCAAATCGCAGTCCACAATGGTCCAAAACTGTCACTTTCCTTGCGTTTTGTCTGTTTACCCAAAATAGTAATCGCAAACAAACTAACCACAGAATCCAGAAGCAAATCGCAACAATGAAATGAGGCAGTGGAGCTAACCGCAGATAAGAATAACTACTCAAAACCAATCCAAACTTCAAATAAACGTATGATATAGTATAACCAACTGAAACACATGTTATACTAACACCAAAGATCATAAAAGTACATGTCTAATAACACTAGAAAGATCAAACCAAGATGTTTTCAAGAGAAACACTTCAAACTAACAAAAACCACACAAAACCACACCCAATATGATTCACCAAGGCCCTAAGATGAAACCTTGGCTCTTGATACCAATTGTAGGATACTAATTAAGTCACAAACTTGAGGTTCATGGTGGTGATGGTGGTGTATGAATTAGAAAGAGGAAGAAAGGAAAGGAAAGTTTGGAACCTTGAAAGAAAAAGATGTAATATTAGATTAGAGAAATGAGAAGGTCCAACCCTCTCCCTTGGTGGGAGAGGGGTATTTATGCAAAGAATAAAAACGCCCACACCCGGGCTGTGGATCAGGCATACAGTGGGTAAAGACCCGTCCTTCTTCCACGATGTTACTTAAACTAATTCTAACTAATGACTAAACTAACTACGAGCTAAATTAATGCTATTACAATAATTAGGTAACCGAGTCTTTTACAGGAATATTTGTATTCCTAACACATTTTCTTGAGGACAAGCAAATCTCAAGTGTAAGGGTATTTGATGAGGCGAAAAGTGTTACGCTTTTAGGGGGTCATTTAAGCCCTTAGTCATGATTATTTGATCAAATATTGCCTCAAATCGTTCCTTTTGTTATTTTAGGTACTTTGGAGAAGAAATCTGGAAAAGGAAGCATTTTGGACGTTTTTGGAGCGAAAAGTGAAGAAAACGACAAAGTCTCCAAAATCAAGCTGGAAACAGTACCTGACGGCGTCACGCTCTACAGGTGACGGCGTCATGTGTTAGCAAAGAGGTGGATATGAAGTTTACACGAGACGCGCCAGAAAGGTTTTGGGACTTAAAGTGTGACGGTGTCACCCTTTCTGACGCCTAGGCCGTCAAGAGCAATTTACAAGGTAACCTCCATGAGAAGAATAACAAGTGACGGCATCAGATCTGGTTCTAAGCAATCCGAGGAGAGTATTGGCGGCTAGTTGACGGCGTCACATGTATAACGTGACGCCGTCAGATTGTAATCTCTATATATAGTTTTCTAATTTTCATTCATTAGAGAGAGAACTTTTGGAGGAACTTTACCATAAACCCTAGGTCAAATTTTTACCTTCTTGTAAGGGTTTCAAACCCTTCTTTCGTCCATGTTTAATTAAAGATAAGTCTTACAATAATCATTCAATATGTCTATGTGTTGTTTGATTCTATCTTATGCTTATCTTTACATTAACATGCTAGGCTAGGTTTGTTTGTGTTTGCTTAGATGTAATAAAATCTAGCTATTAATTATTGGTTGATTGTTTGTTATTAATTGTTGTTGGATGAATGATTTCGATGTTAGGCTTAAGAAAACTGGCTAATCTCCAATTGGTAACTTGCTTGAACGTCTTAAGAAACATGAATCGGATGTGTACTACGATTTTAATGGTTGTATTTAATGCATAAGTGACTACTAAGGATGCTATGTTAGGAGCTAGTTGTCGGCTCGACATAGGAAGAGGTAGAAGCTTATAGAGTTGGGGAAGATTGTACACGGCCCCACGAATGGTATTAAGGAATATAACTTGTCATCCACGCAATTGTAACAAATTATTCAATTAATGAAAGATAGCTAGGGAGTAGTGAAATCTAAGTAAACACGTTTCTCTCATTATAAGTTTTTTCTCATATTTTATTTTCTTGTTATTTTATTTTTATTGCATTTGTAGTTATTTGGGTTAGTTGACTAGCAACTAATTCCGCCCACTCTTCCAATACCCGAGATTTTTATTTGCTTTCTATTAAATATAAAAATACAAAAAGAATCATCCCTCACCTCTAGACCTAGTTTAATTAAGTTTTGATACTAACGAACACTATTCCCCAAGTAGAACGATCAATCCCCCGGTACTTGCCACTACACTATACTACATCAGTCAGGTACACTGCCTAGTGGGGATTGCAAGTTTCTCGAGATCCCTCGAGAGGTAAAACCTTTTGCATAGGCGCAATCCCATGCATCAGTACCTACCGGAAATTCAACCAACACCACACCACCTCCCACTCCACCATCATCAACTGACACCAACACCACTCAGTCTTCAACCACTGTATCACCAACTCCACCTACATCAGAACCCTCAAACTCAACCAACACACAACCTAGCAACACCACTTCTTTAACCTCATCTACACCATCACCAACACCACCTCTACCATCACCTACACCTACGCCACCTACACTCTCATCTACACCTACACCACTTCCTCAACCTAGGAAATCTTGCAAAACCAAATTTGAGGATTTTCATCACTATAAACCTTCATCAGTCAACTCCACTATAACCAAACATCACACATCACACTTCATTAATTATAATAACATTCACAGTTCTATCATAAAACATTTCATTAATTCACTTAACAAAGAAACTGAACCAACAACTTATACCTAAGCATCTAAGCATCCCAAATGGAAAGAAGCTATGAATTAGGAACAATTTGCGCTAGAGTCTAACCACACATAGGACCTCACATTACTACCACCTTCTAAGCTACCTATAGCATGCAAAAGGGTGTTTAGAATTAAATAAAATGATGATGGGTCTGTGGAAAAGTATAAGGCTAGGTTGGTTTCACAGGGATTTACTTAATAGGAAGGTATAGATTACAATGAGACTTTTGCACCTGTTGCAAAAATGGTGACTGTGAGAACTTTTCTAGTTTTTGCATCTATCAATAATTGGTATGTACAGCAGCTTGATGACAACAATACTTTCCTACATGGTGATCTAGAAGAAGAAGTGTACAAGACAGCTCCAAAAGGTTACAACCATTCACTTCCTCCTAACACAGTTTGTGTTAGTGCAAAAAGTGTGAAGGGGTTAGAGTTGGGCTTGGTGTATGTTGGGCTGTCTTGAGTAGACTGTCCGCCTTGCAGATCTTGCACTGAACTAAGTGATGGATGGAGTACCTACATAAACTAAAAGTGAACCGTTAGCCTTACCGTGGGGACGGACCCCACGATTAAGCTCTAGCGTGAGAGTAAGTACCCATGTTGTTAGAGTAAGTATTGGAATGTGTGAGAAGATTGTACCTCGCGTGTGTATACTGAGGCTACCTTTTATAGGTGGTCTGAATACTAGGGTTTCCTAGTATTTCGTATATTGTTGTAGTGGCCGAAATGGGACCCTTTTCGGCCAAGGATCTGTAACTTAATCAGTGATTGTGGGCGTGGGTCACTTGCTGGACCATGGGCTGGTCTGTAGGCGCACTTTAGGAGTGCCTCTCAAGTGGTTCGCATACATCCTTGTATATCCGGACCACGTCGTGCTTGTGGCTTGGGCTTTAGTCATATCTGGTTGGTTGGGTCGGGGCCCGGTTTGTTTATCTATTGGGCCGGAGCCCGGTATTTAAATTGTATTGGGCCAGAGCCTCATTGTGTATAATACGGTCTAGGCCCAGTAAGCATGCTATCCATATTATACGTCATCAAGTCCCCCCCCAGTCTAGTGCGTTCATCGCTCGCGTGCTTTATTTAGGTATTTGAAATCAACGCACATCCTATAGCTGTCGTCATGCTTTTTCACCATCAATGGGTTAGCCAACCAACTGTGGTAGTGGACTTCTTTCATGATACCCGCTTCAACCAGCTTCTCAACCTCTTCACGCATCGTCCTGCTTCTTTTCGGATCTTGGCCCCGTTTCTTTTGTTTGACTGTGGTATATCCTTCGCGGATGTTTAAACGATGCTCCGCTATGTCTCGTGGTACTCCTGTCATGTCTCCTGGGCACCAGGAAAACACGTCTAAGTTATTTCGGAGTAGGTCACACAATTTCTTTTGTCCTTCCTCAGTGAGGAAAGAGCATATTGCCACCGTTTGCTCTGGGTGTCCCGGGTGGATAGCAACTCTGATCCGTTCTTACGCTGGCGGGTGAATTGTGGGGGGTTCCTCTACTGGTTCGGAAACCATTGTGCTCTCAAACGGAATGATTTGCTACTCCTCAGTGTGAGTACTTCTCCCTCAACTAGGAATTTCAGCATACAGTGCACAGTCGACGGTACTGCTTGTATTTTTGGAACCCCCGGTCGCCCTATTATTCCATTGTAAGGTGATTGAGACCTTACTATGTGGAACTTCATCCATGCGGAGGTGGAATACTCTTCATCGCCTAATTGTCACCGGGAGTGTGATCTGTCCTATCAGCCATATGACCTCGCCACTGAATCCAATAGAGGGGCCGTGGCCGGGACCATCAAGCACCTTACTTCAAGCCAAAGCCTGTTGAAGCAGTGTTCATACAGTATTTCAGAAGTATATCCCCCATCCGCATATATATGGTGGACACAGTGACCTCCAATCTACGCTTCTATTATCATTGGGCCTTCGTTCCCTTCATCATCTCCTAGGGGTGGAAATGATATTTCTGGGTTAGGAGACAAGCTTTGCGTAATCTTTTGCCTTGCTGATTTTTGCCATGTCTGTATCATCAGGATTGGTGGAAGTTTATCTTTTGTCGATGTTTCCGCTTTCTTGGCTGTCTTGGTTGATCTTTTCCGCTGTTTTGTTTTAGCTCTTTGATCATATGTGACAACATTTCGCTTTTCAGCAATTCTTCTATTTGTCTTTTCAGGTGCATACACTCGTCCGTGTTATGCCCTACTTCTCCATGCAACTCATAAAATTTGTTTATGTTTCTCTTTTCCACCGGAGTTATCATCGGCAGAGGAGGTTTAAACTTTGCTTTCTCTAGGGCTAAGATTTCTTTGGGGGATTTAGAGAGGATAGTGAACTGATCTTGCTTCCTTTCCATCCTTTGCTGACTTTTAAATCCCCTTTTCCAAAAATTCAGCTTTTGGCCCCCATCTTGTGGCCTCTATGGTGAGAATGATTTCTTTCGTTCTTGATTCCCGGCTGCCACTTCTCCGCTAAGGAAGGACATGGTGGCCTTCATCATTTCATCGATAGTCTTAGGGATGTTGTCATGCAGGCGTTTGATCAACTCTGGGTTGATTATCCCGTGCATGAATCCCGATATTTTTAGTACTTCCGGTGCTCCTTTCACATCATGGCTTTCCTTCTTGAATCATTCAATGAAGTCCTCCGTAGATTCTCCCTCCATTTTTTTGATATTGTGGAGTTCTATAGGGTCTTTGATGCTCTTATTTTGTTAGAGGAAATTCGCCAGGAACGCCTCTCTCAGCTCATCGTAGCTGTTCATGGTTTTCGGAGGAAGGTCATCAAACCACACTCGGGCGGACCCAGTGAGTGTGGCGTTAAACATATGACACCATACTGGCATGGCCCAGCGTTCGACTTTTGCTGTAGACTGGAAAATCTTGAGACATCGTACATCTTGACCTGAGTAGGCAGATGAGTTCGCCTTGGCACTTCAAAGTAGCGGATGCGGTGAGTGAACATATCAGAATCTTTGCACATCCATGGTTGCACCAGGTCGTCATCGTTAATTTCGGACCTCCGCTTCCTCGATCTTGATCTTCCGCTCCTGTGACTCCAGTCATCTCTTTCTAAGAAGTCATCCCTCCTAGATGACCCCCTATGGCTATGATGTCTCCCAAAGTAACGAGAGCAGACTTTCTGGTAATAGCTTTCCTCCATTTTCCTACCATTGTTATGAGGTTGTTTTCGGGGGTTTCATAAGTAAACGAAGATACTCCTCTCTACTTCCGAGTCTAAGGAATACCCCCTTCCCTAATCTCTTGAACACGTTTCTTCTGTCCGGCTCCCTCCCCCTTGGTGACCTTGATCTGTCATTTTGTGGATCGATGCTTTTGGTTCTACTCCGAGCACGCTTAGCTTCTATTTTCTTTCATAGATTTTCTTCCGAGAGGGTGTTCTAGATTCGAACTGCCGTGACCCTTCTTCAAAGGCGAGTTTAGCTTTGATTTCATTGAGTTTCTGTTGCTTCTTGATGAGGCAAAAAGTGTACCGCTTTTAAGGGGTCATTTAAGCCCGAATTCGAGATTATTTGATCATTTATTGCCCTAAATCATTCCTTTTGTCATTTTAGGTACTTTTGAGGAGAAATCTGGAAAAGGAAACATTTTGGACGTTTTTGGAGCATAAGAGTGAAGAAAACGGCAAAGTCTCAAATTTCCTTGCTGGAACAGTACCTGACGACGTCAAGAGTTTGTTAGTGACGGCGTCAAGAGGACTAAAGAGGTGGAAGTGGAAAATACACGTGACGATCCAAAAAGTTTTTAGGCATGTTGGCCTGACGGCGTCACCAAGGCCGTCAGGGTCCATTTACTCATGACGGCCCAGAGCTCATTTACACATGATGTCGTCAGGAATGGATCTAGGCAATACGAATTTCATCATGGCGGCGAGTTGACGGCGTCAGAGGTTAACACATGACGCCGTCAGGATGCATAGTCTATATATATTTTTCCAAATTTTCATTGTAAGGAGTGGAACTTTGTGTGGGATATTAGGGCATAAACCCTAAGACGAATTTTACAGCTTTTTCAAGGGTTTCAACCCCTTGATTCTTCCATGTTCAATTGAAGATAAGTACTTATTCAAATCATTCAATATGTCTATATGTTGTGTGATTATATCTTACGCTTGTCTTCTCTTTAACATGCTAGGCTAGATCTTTATTGTGTTTGCTTAGATGTAGTGAAACCTAGATGTTGATTATGGGTTGATTGTTTGTTTATAATTGTTACGGATGATTGTATTCGATGTTAGGCTTAAGAAAACTGGCAGACTTCCATTGGTAACTTGCTTGAACGTCTTAAGAAACATGATCGGAGGTGTACTATGATTTTTGGTTGTATTTAATGCATAAGAGAATTCTAATGATCCCATGTTAGGAGCTTCTAACCGCTCGACATAGGAGTGAAGTAGGATCTTATAGAGTTAGGGAATATCGTACACGACCCTACAACTAGTATTAAGGAATATAACCCGTCATTCATGCAATTGTAACAAGCTAATCAACCTGTAAAAGATATCTAGAGGGTAATGAAATCTGAGTAAACACAACTTTTATCATTATTGTTTCCACCTCATTAGTATAATATTTTAGTTTTCATTTCTTTTGTTTTATTTTAATTGCATTTTTAGTTAATTGGGTTAGGTGGCTAGCAACTAATTCCGCCCACTCCTTCAAAACCCGAGATTTTACTCGCTTTCTATAAAATATAAAAATACAAAAAGAATCACCCCTCACCTCTAGACCTAGTTTAGTAGGCTTTCTAATCCTAGAGACACTATTTCTGAGTTGAACGATCAATCCCACGATACTTGTCACTATACTATACTACAATGAACAGGTACACTGCCTGGTGGGGGTTGTAAGCTTCTCAAGATCCCTTGAGAGGTAAAACCTGTTGCGAGGGCGCAATTCCCAGGTATCATGTTTTTGGCGCCGCAGCCCGGGGAATAGTTATTGTCTAGGTTAGGATTTCTTTTTATTAGGTCTACATGCTAGATTCCTTTCTAGTAAGATTTTTATTTTTATTTTTAGGTTTTCTTTAGTCTATCTCATTTCTTCGTTTATTTGTTCGTAACCATTATCATCCGACATCATGAAAGGTGGTAATATCTTTGAACCCATCAACCCACCACAACAAAACCACCCACAAAACCCACCACTAGCAAACCAACCTCCTAGGCCCCGAACTTTAGGATAGTATTCCCGTCCTAGCCATCAAGGCTATCAAAACACCATTGAGCTCACTCAAGGAGCCAATGTGTCCCCCTTGTGATCCGACACCATCCGGTTGGTGCAAAGCGGATGTGCATTCCATGGACTTTGTTCCGAAGATCCTAATCAACATCTCAAGGATTTCCTTAAAATCGTAGATTCCATAGACCTTGATGTTGTAACTAGAGAGTTGACCCGATTATGCCTATTCCAATTCTCTCTACGTGAACAAGCTAGTCAATGGCTTGAACATTTACCCGCGGGATCCATCACCTCTTGGGATGATCTCACCATTCATTTCCTTGCTCAATTTTTACCCCCAGGGAGAACTACCAAGCTTAGAAATGATATCTTGATGTTCCAACAACGTCAAGGTGAAACTCTATATGAAGCATGGACTCGTTTCAAGGACTTACTCCAAAAAGTCCCTCATCATGGCATAGATCTTTGGCTCCAAGTCCAAATCTTCTATGACCATATCGATATCTCCACAAGGTGAACCATTGACCAATCGGCCGGTGGAAAGCTGCGTGATCTAAGTGCGGAAGAATCATGGGAACTCATAGAAGATCTTGCTCTCTATGACAACGAAAGTTGGAATGATCCCCGTGATTTGAACAAAATGGTCAAGGCAATATCTTTGCCTTCGAACAATTCTAGCACTCCCGACCGTAGGATCATGGAACTTGAAGACCAAGTCAAGTTTCTCATGAAATCCTACGAAGCTCCTATGCCTTCAAGCCAAGTGAACAAAATTACTTCTTCATGCGAATTATGTAGTGGTCCCCATGACACTCGTGATTGCGTGGAACTCCTCGGACAAGCTTTTGTGGATTACGCATCCTCGCGTACCGACGAAGCGGGAGACAAGTGGTACACTTTCAAACCCGAGCCAAACCCTTACGGTGATTCCTACAACCCTTCTTGGAAAAATCACCCGAACCTTAGGTGGAAACAAAACCAAAACATGGCCCAAAACAATTCTTTCAATCCACCTAATCGTTACCAACCAAACGGTCCACCCTCTAACCGTACTTTCAACAACAATCCTTCCAATAACTATGGTAGTACCAATAATCTTGAAGGATTGATGTCCAAGTTTATGGCATCTCAAGAAGCTTGCATATCTAAGTTTGAAGCCAATTGCAAACAAAAGCGAAGCGAGATGACCACTAAAATCGACACATTGTTGAAAGTTCTCAATGACCGAGAAATGGGAGCACTCCCAAGAGACATGTCAAGAACCCAAAACTAAACGTTAATGCCATATCATCGGTTTCGTCACCTACTTCTTGTGCGCAATACTATTCGGTCAAAGCAATGAGCACGTGTTTCAAGAAAACCCAAATTCTTCAAAAGGACCAATTGAATAAAACATCCGATATTAAACTGGTCAATAACATAGTTGAAACACCTCCTACACAAGACCTTGACGATGAATTCAAGGAGCTCCACCTTGAACGCCCCGTCATTGATGTCTTAGCCCGTGCTCCCTACTATAGTGTCGTCCTATAAAAATATGAGAAACTTAAATTGGGTAAAAATGGGACCGCCTTCGTTCAAAACAAGTTGCCTAAGAAGCTTGATGATCCGGGTATATTTGTTTTGCCTTGTAAGATAGGAAAATCCGAAGCTTTCGACACACTAGCCGACTTAGGATCAAGCCTCAACTTGATTCCCTTATCCCTTTTCACCACTCTTAAGCTAGGAAAGTTAGAGGAGACGGAAGTACTAATTGGTCTAGCGGATGGAAGTATTGCCCACCCGGTCGGAATGATCAAGGATGTAGTAGTTCACGTAGGAAAATTAACTATCTTAGCGGATTTTCATGTCCTAGATATGGTTAGTGATACTACATGCCCATTGTTAGTAGGAATAGGATTTTTAGCAACCGCTAGTGCCATGATAGATTGTAAGGAGTCTAAGATAGCGGTAGGAGATGGTGAGACTTGGTCGGTTTATGATGTTAAGAAGCATAGCTACGATTGTGAGGACGAACCGACACCACATTGGGTAGAGATGAATAGGAGACCATCTAGATATGGACCTTGGATAGAAAGGAACTTTATAGGACCTCAACGCCCATTCTATCTAGAAAAAGATTTCATCGATAAGACACATTCGGTGGAACAACTCATAGCTAGAGATGAGGAACTAGACCCTTTTGAGGATCCCCTAGTCTTTAGGAAAATGATTGAGTTCTTAAGCATAATGCCTATCAACCTAGAGATGAACATGTGGAAAAGGGAAGGGGATAAGTGTAAATGGAATTGGGACAAGCCACCTAAGGAAGGTGACGGGTCATGGTATATGAAGATGATTTTATATGATCCGGATGGAGAAAAGTTTGAGAAGTCATACCGTACCAAGAAAACCGATATGAAATTGAAACCTAAGTTTGATCCCAAAGATGTCCTCGACGAGGAGCTCACACATATAGGATAGCCCATGACCTTGAGTCTAGCTACAAGACTCGTAAAAAAAAAAGAAAAGCGCTTCTTGGGAGGCAACCCATGTTGTGTGTGTTTGATTTTTATTTGTTTGATGTTATTTGTTTCAGTATGCATGTTTTGTTTTTATTATTGGTAGATCATGTTTCAAACTAAATTGTGAAAATGCTTTATTTTGTTGTTTAACTTCGTCTTAACATCATATAAAGGTATTTTGCAAAAGCTAAGTGTAAGGGGAAACCCCAAATTTGTTTATAAGAACGAAAATGATCATAATTCGCCACAATATTAAATGAGCATGTGTATTAGTATTTCTTAGAGTCAAATGCTTGTATCGAGTCATAATGATATTTTGCAGGATTTTCCAGGAAATAGGACATAAGTTTTTCCAAAATTTTCCGGAAACTTAACATAAAGATTTCTGCATGTCACTTCTAACGGCACTAGGGTTTAACACCTGACGACGTCACGTGTAAGATTCTGGAAATTTTTCGAGTTTTGTTTTTCTAACGGAGTCTTAAAAGTTTTTGTTGATTCTTTAGTTTTATAAACTCCAGGAAATCTGCAAACATTCATTCCACAAGCATTATATCTTAAATTGCTTTCTAGGATTTGTTAGTATATATAGATTGCCGCCGATTTTACGCGAGGTTGCCATGATTGTTTTCTCAGGTTTAACAGGTTATATATGACAAGAAGATGATTTATATTTCTGGAAGGGAAGCTTTGAACGTTCATTTTCTTGGAGGAAGATCAAACCTTGTTAACACACTATCCACACCGAACAAATCAGGGGAGTATTTGTTTTCATTCTTTTACCTATTTTACTTTTACATTCTTTAATTGAACATTGGGGACAATGTTCATCCTAAGTGTAAGGGGAGGGTAAATGATGATACCTTATAGGATACAATTGCACTTGAGTTTGTTTGTTCGATGGTAGGTGTGTAATAAAACTAAGAGAAATACTTGTTAGTGTGATTTTAGCACCAAATTTAAATTTTTTTACAACATTTAGGAGTGAAACTTTAGCCTTAACAAGCGTCTCATGGGTAGGAGTTGTATGACTAGCACAAAACCGTACCATTCAGAAAAATTTTTCACCCAAATATGTGAGGTTCGCCTTTAGATTTGATAGGAAAAGCATTCATTATTAGTGCTTATGAGTGTACCGGTAGCATTTAGATTCTAGAACTTGCGTTAGTGATGCATCCCGAGACCGCTAGTGAGACTACATTCGTGTAGTGGATTTACTACATGATAAGAGGCATTAGGATCACCCTTGTGTTAAACCCGTATCATAATTACTTGATCATTTAAGTCATATCACTTGACTAGTAAAGTCAATTAATTTTTCCCACACCTTAGCGTTGTACTCATTTTTAGTACACGAAACCCCTAGTACACCCCTCTGAGCCTATCTTTTCGTTTCTAACTTTAAACATCTTACTAAAAGGAAGAATTTGTTACAACCCACCCAAATGTGCAACCAAATCGCCTTAGCCTTCCGTATATGCACTCATCTTTAGTGCATTATTGTTACATGTTTAAACCCTTAGTTAATTATCTAATTGATTATATGGTTGCTAAGTCGAGTCATATCTTGAACATATTGTTTTGGGATGATTGGGACTCATGGGTAAAGTACTTGTGTTATGGAGTAATGGGAAAGAACATCATGTATTACCCCCATATGTGCATTAATCTTAAAAAGTACTCAAAGTGTTTTGATTATCTTGATTCGAGTCATTAGAGTAGTTTATTGTAAAGTATGTAAAAATTCAAGTGTAAGGGGAATGTACATTCCCTATGATGTATTATTTTGGATGGTAAGGCAAGACTGTATGCAAAAAAAAAAAAAAAAAAAAAAAAAAAAAAAAAAAAAATTAGAAAAAAAGAAAAACATACGGACTACCATCCCGTTTCATTCCATGTTTGTTTTATGTTTTTGTTATTTTTGATGCATTAGCCTAAGTCGAGTCGAGTCTTGGCCTAGCAACGCCATATTGTACATGTAATTAACCAAGATGATTAACTCGCCACCAGTAAATATTGCCTTTATCCAACAAAACCGTGTTTTCCATATCCCTACACCTAACGTTATAACCCTTTAAAAGACCTTTTTGATAGTTTATCCTAGGTGCTTACGCCAAGTGGTGGAGGTTTGATCCTTTCCCAAGCCTATGGTAATCTATTTGCTATGACAGGTAGTGAGAGATGTTTTCCATTTCCTTATTGTGATATATACTTTATTACACCCGAGAGATGTGAGTATCTAAACACTATTTGTGAGGTGCTAGTGTATGACCTCCGTGCTTGCTTTTGGTTTTTAGTGGAACGATTATTTGTTATAATTACTTTTATATTAGTGTTAAATGACCCGTAACTTGTATTTTGATTAGAATAAAAGCGCATTTGCTTGTGGACAAGCAAATCTCAAGTGTAATGGTATTTGATGAGGCGAAAAGTGTACCGCTTTTAAGGGGTCATTTAAGCTCGAATTCGAGATTATTTGCCCTAAGGGGTCATTTAAGCCTGAAACAAGCCGCGTCTCTAATTGAATCTATAAGAAACAAGATTCAAAAACATGATTGGATAAATTAATCAAACAGACCAATCAATCCAAATCAATAAAATAAAAAATGATAGGGTTCCAATAACAGCAAGACGTGCCGTCCCACCAAACATATGAGCTACAAGATAAGAGGGTGTCAATAGACAAAGCATTCCGACCGTAATCCCATAAAATCATAAGAAAACTCAAAACGTAATTGTTCCCCTAAGAACGATAATAGATGATAAATCTATGAGTCATGAACAAGAGGAATCGAGTTACATGGAATGAACGGTTAGGGTTTGGCTGATTTAGAACACAAAATCTTGGCAAAACATGTAACGCTGGTTTTGGAAATCGCAAATTAATTTGGTTGAGTCTATAGAGCACCGTGCCTTTCGTGGTTATTTTGGAGCGACTTATAATGTAGTATATATAGAAATGAAATGCTCGTACGTGTAGGAATTTGTTTAAGTTATTAAAGTATCCAATCACTATAATTCTAGTTTATTAGTCCCCTCCCGTGGCTAAACTGAGTGTTTTATGCTTGAGTGTTGATTTATTGTAAATTTACCAAATAGTAAAATACTAGCTGTACAACGTAACAATTATAAGGAGGAAGCTAGTAATAATATGTGAATAGATAACGAAGGGTCTTCGAGCGATAACAAGTTAATTAGCTCTTTGAGAGAATTGGTGACAAAGTAGCTAAGAAAAGCCACAAATTAATGTTCCGGCCTGTATCGATGCTTTGTAGCTATGTTTTCGCGCTCTAGCATTATGCTAGTCTGTCTAAAATAAATTTCGCAACCCTTATTGATCATGTTGCAATTGCAATTCACCTCAAATAAAAGTTTTTACCAAGATGAAAAGCGCGAGGAAATTTATATGGACCACCATATTCAGTGGTAGCATGAAACTGGATAATACCAATTATTGCATTTGGTTAAAAAAAAAAAAAAAAAAAAAAAAAAAAAAAAAAAAAAGGAACTGTTTTATATAATATAATCAAATATTGGAGTCATATTGTTTGAAAGTGAAGTCCCTAAAAGTGGAAATCTTCCTAAACATTCTTTTTGGTCGGCTGTGTTTGTGTGTGAATTCTTTAAGTGATCCCATGCCATCACATTCTTAAAACTCACTCATCTCTCTCTTTCTCTCAAACACATAAATATCAGAAAGAAACAAAGAAAGTTGTCAGAAAAAAGATTAAAATTATCTAGTTGTGTGTATATAAATTTGGTATAACACATCACTATCAGTAGCTGGTGTTGGTGGTGGTGGGTGGTTGAGTAGTATATCACCGCCGTATCAATGTCATATCCAGGATGCATTTTTTGACAATCCAGCTTACTTTTATACAGAAACCTTCGTGTTCATTCTTCCAAACTAGTTATTTTTATTTGCACTGACTAGGGTTTTCTTTATGTTCTTTGGGATCTGATCAGTAACAAAAAGACAGGTGCTTTCACTTCAATTCCCAAATAAATAAAACCCTCTTTTGGTCCACGCACATTCCTTCTGCAAGCTCTTTGTTTCTTGTCCCCTTTTTTGTCTGCTTTTGCTTGTTTAATTATTGATTTGAAGTTCACGAGAGACAAGTCCGGTTCTGAAAACATTGTCTTTAGCCTCTTACAAGAAGAACCAGATTGTTATAAGCGAAAAAGATCGAGTAAGTAGATGTACTTTTAGCTCATAAGAAATATTATCCTTCTATCTGGTTTTTTAGATTCATATCTTTTAACTTTGGTTGATCTATGTGAAGAACATCATCTTTTCCAAGGTTTCTTTGTTATATTTGTTATCATCATCTCCATTCTTTTGTTCCAGAATGTAAGTGTGCTAAATGAGGTTTTCTTTCTGGTCATGTTGATTTTGGGTGCAAAAAGTTGTTCGAATTAGAGATGTACCGATTTCGTATTCCAGAATTTTATGATACTTATGTCATCTTTTTAGTTTCATCGTAGTACATCATATTCATAGAATCTTTTCTAATTGAGGTATAGAATGATCGTCTTGCTAGATCTCTATAAGCTAGTACAAATTATAACTTCCTTTTTACTAGTAGTATATATTTCTTAGTCTTCACTACTATATATGTTTAAAATGATCATGGGCTTGTGGTCTAGTGGTAAAGGCTTAAGTAGTTAAGCGAGCCCAAGTGAGAGTAGTATCGGTTTAGGTGACCGACCGGGAAGTCCGCACTTGGGAACCACAAGCTCTAATGATATCAGGCGAATCGAGAATAGGAGTGAGGTTATCTCCTAAGGAGAGGCTCGCGGTTGGTATCTCTGCCCGAGGATGCGACACTAACTCGAGACAACAACTAACATCTAACGACTAACCCGCCGTTAAAAAAAATATATATGTTTAAAATGAAGCATATTGTCATGTTCACAAGGTAAAGTTCTTGTATATTTTGATTTTACATTATTATCAGGGTTTCACTTTTGTTGAGTGGTGAAAACCATGAGTGGCTTCCTTAAGAAAAAGCACACTTGAGTAGTTTTATCTTGATTATATGTTAAGTAAAAATAAAAGGGTTCTTCTTCATAAGAAATGCATGGCAAATACATTGCATTTCATTTTTCACATGGGAAAAAAATTTACATTACACAATTTCTTATTTTACTTGTATATGTTCATAAAGACCTATATAGTAAAAGAACCGAGTTCGCTTAGTGAAAGGCACTTGGTACACACCATTTCTCCTGTTTTCCTATTGAGAACCACATTTATATACATGGGTGGAAGTGGTACCAATTAAGAGTAAGAACTTCTAAGTTATAATTAATCGGTCCGTCGGTCCCTTGATGTTATTTAAGTGTCTCTAAGCTAGGAGGAAGACGATATGCAGGACTTGTGAAAACATTAAGAAATTCCCACGATGATAAAACTAGGTCAGTTCCCCCTTAACAACATCTTTGAACTAAGAATATACATTGATTTTCTCTTGTTAATGGATGATCATGAAAAAATCTTTTATTGATCTTTAGCTAGCACAAATAGAATAAGTTAGGGTTAATTAGGATATGAATTTTTTGTTTTAATGTCAAATTTAGTGTTTTTCATTTTACCCTCTTTTTCTTTGTTGGCTCGTGGCTGTTTAATCCTTTCACCCTCTACATTATCTTTCTTTCTTTCTTTACAACTTCTTTCTTTTTTGCGTGATTTTAAACTTTGTTTTCTAACTAATACTTTTTGTACTAACTTTCAACACATGTAAATGTGTAGTTATTTCAGTTGTTTTTCTTGCTTTTAGTAATAGTTTTTTTTGGAATTGTTTACAAGGCGTATTATGATACTTTCGATTTCAAAATTCTATGCAATATATAAGACACATGATGATTTTTTTGTTTTCACTTCTACCGTATATTAATGTTTCATTTTCTCAAAGAGTAATGATAGGGAGACCTAATTCATTTTCTCAAATGCAGGTTTTTGAGATCGTAAGTTCCAACTAGAATATGAATAACTTTTCACATGTTCCTCCTGGTTTTAGATTCCACCCAACTGATGAAGAGCTTGTAGATTACTACCTACGGAAAAAGATTGCATCAACAAGAATTGATCTTGATGTTATCAAAGACATTGATCTCTATAGAATTGAGCCATGGGATCTTCAAGGTACTTCAGTTCATCATATACCATGTTTGAGGTTCCTTAAATTTTGCAATCTAAAATAGTATGTTGATGCATTTCTGAGTTATGTAATACGGCCTAACTAGATGTGTTACTTATGCAATGGATGCAAAACCTTATAGCACTAATTAAAAATGTATAGAAAGATAACTATTCATGTGGTTCGTTAATAATTTATGTTATTTAAACAGAATTATGCAAGCTAGGAACAGATGAACAAAATGAGTGGTATTTCTTTAGCCACAAGGATAAAAAGTATCCGACAGGAACTCGAACAAATAGAGCTACAAAAGCTGGCTTCTGGAAAGCAACTGGAAGAGACAAGGGTATATACTCTAAGCATAATCTGGTTGGCATGAGAAAAACATTGGTGTATTACAAAGGTCGAGCTCCGAACGGACAGAAATCAGATTGGATCATGCATGAATATAGACTAGAAACAAATGAAAATGGGGCTACTCAGGCAAGTATTAGCTAGATATCTTTTTGTAATGTAGCTATAATATTATTTTTGTTAAATTTATCGAAAGTTGTTTCAATAAGCTACTTTCTTAAACTCCAGAATCAAAATGGCATGTGATATAGTACCTTTTCTTAGTTTTAGGCTAAAAGGAAGCTTCTTTTATTTATTATTATTATTATTATTATTATTATTATTATTATTATTATTATTATTATTATTTTTTGTAAAGGGTTTCCCCGGTAATCTTATAGCACTTTTAATATAATCCATTATAAGCTATTTCGCTACAACAAGCGGATAGAACTAGTGTTACAGGATACGAGATAAATGACTCGACTATAAACTACTCAACTGATCTCACCAATTACAAATGTTTATATACAAGAAGAGCTTTTTTAACATAAAGCCAACCACTAACAAACTTAACGACTTATCACATATGTTTGTCAACATGTTTTAGTCCATTAAAAAAAAAAAAAAAAAAAAAAAAAAAAAAAAAAAAAAAAAAAAAAAAAAACATATATCGTATAATTGATTCTTATGGTCCATAACTCCATATATGCCTTTGAAGTTAAAAAGTTATTGTTATTTTATTTATGTGCTCTAATGAAATAGTTGCTTTGTTTGTAACAGGAAGAAGGATGGGTGGTATGCAGGGTTTTCAAGAAACGAATAACAACTGTAAGAAGGATGGATGAACATGATTCATTGTGCTGGTTTGATGATCAGGTCTCGTTCATGCCAAACTTTGAATCTCCAAGAAGGATAACCCACCCTCACACTTCAAATAGTTCATACCATCATCAATTAACGGCAAAACCTGAGCTTGATCAGTTGCATTACAACTTGCCTCATGATCACTCCTTTCTTCAACTTCCTCACTTAGAGTCTCCCAAAATTCAACAGACTTTTCAGCCCTCAAACCACCAATTGAACATCAACATGCTTTATGGTAAAAACAGCGAACAAGATCTTCAAGTTACTGATTGGCGGGTACTGGACAAGTTTGTTGCTTCTCAGCTTAGTAATGATCAAGATCCTTCAAATCCTCCTCCATCATCTGCTCAAATGGCTGAACACATGAACTTGCTTTTAAGTGATTCTAAGAGTGACGAAATAGCTTCAGAATGTGCCTCCATATCCACCTCTTCTTGCCAGGTTGATCTTTGGAAGTAATTAACTAAGAAACATAAATTGAGCTTACTAATTACATCAACGAGAAATAGAAAGAAAAATTGCAAGTATATTATCGCGACTAGAGTGTAAGCACTAATATCAAAGTGACATCGATCTAGTCCTGTATAATATAAACACGCTATGGTTGAAGTGGTTTTAATTATCAGACTTGTTGGATTGAGCTTTGCAGTTGAGTAGATAACTATGTATGTAATTCATATAACATATCGCCAATGTATGCATGTACGTATTTTGTTTTGTTTTTAATTTGTTAAGACTAATTAACAATGAAATGGAAGTGTTTAATTGATGTATACTTGTATCCTAGATTGCAAGTCAAAAGTTATTTGTTAAACTTGATTTTGGTTTGGTTCCCGGCCTATTACTAATCATATGCTTTGTCTGGTGCGTATGCTTTCCTATTTATTATCGTCCATTTGCAGCTTGAAGTTATTATAGTGTTACAGATGTTGAAAACACAACAAAGAAGAGACGGCATCCATGATCCAAGCAAAAAGTGCTGAATAGGAATGTATCAACATATTTACCTAATTTGAAAAGTTAAACTTCCTCGCCGTCTTTAAATTTTGAATTAGTCTTTGGCATGGGATGATAACAATTATATTCTTTGATGTTAACGATGTTGTCTACCACTCTTTTTTCTCTTCAAAAGAGTGTGCGAGTTCTAGAAATATAACCCACTGATTTTGTATTAAAAAAAGTTTAGTTTAGTCGCAACATATTGTCCTTCAAAATCTGTATGACAGTCGACTGCTCCTTGAGAAGACTCTGCCGAGGCAACAATGGAACCTTCTGGGTGGGGCATAGGAATAAGTGTTAGAGCATAGCGATAGAGGATTTCAATTCAAATGGGGTCATTTTTGTATCTCTGTATACAGAAATGTGGTATGTGCAAACTGATAGATAGATAGGATAAAGTGAAGGAAAACAAAATTTTTGATAGTTTAAGATGGTAAATCTAGTGGCAAGAGTATTACAATAAAAACTATATCAAACGGGCTAGATTAGGTTATCCTCACAAATCAGATTATAAAGTCCTCATGAAGATTATCAAAGTATCAAACGTTATCAATATTCTGACCTTAAAAACGTTATTTGTATATCAACATTAATTCTGATGAAAAAAAAGGATCATACATTATGATCGAACTGAAGTTATACAAGTATGTAAACTAGATGGCGAACAACATAATATATTTTTGGCATTACCAAACAAGCTTTGGTGAAAATGATACAAAGAATATGCACACAAATGTATCATGCATACTGAATTTGACATTCCACTCGTCTAGTTGGATCATGAATCTATTGACTTAAAAATAGTTGTCATGAACCAAAAATATGACCTTTCCATTAGCTACTTGCAAGGTTATTCAGCAAGAAGGCATGCAATTTGAACAAAAACGAGACCTATACAAGGATATTATAACCAAATAACAAAAGAACTGATCGAAACAGTGAGAATAGACACGAAGTAATCCAGACAAAAAAGGAAATGTTTAGGCAATTAAATGACTCACCATGCGTCTAAATTGGCTTCATTCCATGAAAAACCTAGGAAATTGACAAAGAATCTAAGGTAAAAAGTAGGGTTTTTTTTACACTGAATCCCATGTAATTTTTTAAAGATATGAGGTTGGATCTTGGTTCTTGAATATTTAGGAAAGAAAGACAGTAACTTGAGTTGAGTTGGAGAAGAATGTTTTGTAGTTTTTTTGCAAAGTTTTCCTTTAAGCTCACATCAGACATCATTATGAGGCGTGCACTTCTGGCAGTACTGATCATATGAAGTTGTTCCTACATATAAATAACACACAAACAGTCAGAAGCGTAAATCATCAACAATAGTTGATTTTTTTCCTTGACCTAGTTTGACTTGAAGGATTTAGTTCAGTGGCATAAAGTTTTTTTTAGACCTAGCTAGTCAAATATTATTTAGTTAGTTTCAAAAAGTAGATGTATTGTATATCTTCATTAAAAGTTCAAAGGAACATAGAGATTTTTGGTAACAGTTTTCCATTAAAACTGATACTTTAACGTATCAATGTGATTATGTTGTAGATAATACGACATATATATGTAGGAATTTAATATTATAAATGTTGGTAAAAGCATGTCATTATTGTTGAAGAATGAAAGAATTGCACTCTTATGACATTGAATATGATGACTTGCAGGCCTAGTTGATTAAGTAACTTTGTTTAATGCAACCATCTGCACATGGATGATTACATTTGGTTCTAACAGTAAACCTTAAAAACTTTCTTCGGTTTTCTTCATTTATTGATTATTTTGTAGGTGGATACAGAAATCTCAAAAAAAATCTAGTGAAATGGTTGAACATACTGGCTAAATAAAACTCAAGGAACTTTTAGTCATTTTAGAAAGTTAAAAGTTCTAAGAATTACTATGGTTTTCCACAGCGTCTTTATTTTTTTAACGGCCAAACGACCGGCCGAGTCGGACTGGGCCTCCATGTCACGGTCATCCGACTCCGAGAAATCGGTCAAGTGGGAGGTATATTCAGTAATAAACGTAGCAAGAAACTTATATTTCGATGCACAAGAAATAAGAAATTTGAACCTATAACAACGAGCACCCTTAAGAAAAATAAATTACTAACACTCGAAACTATACCTAAGCAACTTCCATAAACCCTCAATCAAACACCCACTCTAAACTAAACCAAGAAACTACACTTGTACAACTCCAGTAAGAGATGAAACTAAGATTTTTAAGTTGACGGAGGCCTCAAATCATTTTAAATGTTAACGATAAATTTTTAGAGATGTTCGTCCATATATACAATTATATGAACAAACAAACAAACCTCGATAACGGTCATACGCACCAAATATAATTACGTATCCCTGTGTCCAAATATCAATAGTAGAAATAGGCTTCAAATACGAATACATTAAGCTTTACTATACGCATTATATTAAACAAATAAATATTATTGTGCATAGAAAGGGCTCCGGTGAGAAGAAAAGTTAAAGTGAGAAGAATAAAAGAAAATTGTAGCAAAAAATTTCAAATAAGAGGGAGATTTTCAAAAAGAGATACATCTATTTTTATAGATGCAGTTGAAATGTGTGATTGTGATTTTTTCTCATCTTTCTCATTTGATCCTAACTCTACTGTACATATATAAGTCATGTTATGGCAATCATAGATAGATACACATAGGTTAGAAAATATGTTTTCCCAATCAAGTGGTTATAACTTAAGTACTAAGCTAAATCACTTTAGAAAATAATTCAGATCATATGCTAACTAAATGAAGCAGACTTTGTTGGAATACGATGAAAGTTACAAAAGTAGTTATAGGGTAATTATTATTATTAAAAGTCACAATGGTTAGTATAAGACATGGTTATTAATAGCAGTGTTGTAAAAAGCGGCCTAGGCGGCACTTAGGCGCTAGTCAGCCCCCCATCGCCCCGATTAGCAGCAAATCGGTCAAATTAGGCGGTTTGGTCAAAGACAGTCAACAAACCGTCTAGGCGGGACAAATCGGCCTAGGCGGTGGGTCGGTCAACACTGGTCTAACTTCAGATCTAGGGTTTCTTGAAGTGGAAGAGTAGAAGAAGAGAAAAGAAAGTGAAGGGGAGGGTGAAGAGTGAATGGAGACGTGTTTTTTATTTTGTGTAACTCTAATAATATATTAAGTTTATTGGCCTATAAGAAAAACTTATACAATAAGCCTAAAAAATAAGTGGGCTTTAAAAGAGTAAATCAAAACATAATTAAAATTATAATTTTGCAATATCTATACTACATACTAATGCATTTATGACTTCTAAATGAGGAAGTCTTAAAATTTTTAAGACACAAAAACATTTCTTTAATAGAAAATATGAAATTAAAAAGCAATAGTCAATGTTATATATACTTCTAACAACTCAATTATATATGTCTTCAATTATATATTTCTGTAACAACATCAAATATTTACTCAGCCCATTAAGGCTTGTAATTACTCATTTAATCTATCATCATCATTGTGATTAAAAAAAAAAAAAAAAAAAAAAAAAAGACCGTTGAGACCTTAACTACCTTTTTAATGCATATACATTATCTTACTATGATATAAACCAAACCCCTCATTTTACTATTGCACCATCTTTCTTTTACTCCACCAATTTATATCTCTACTTTTTTTTTTCTTTTCTAACATTCTCTCTATAATTTGTTTTCTCTCTCTAACTTGAAGGTTATTTATAGTTTAATCATCCATTTGCATGCCTTTAAACCTACAAGTTGTAAGTATGTTTTAGCTCTCATCTCTCTTTTACGAATTTTTTTCCTTTCGTTAGTTTTTCTTTTGGTGTGGGGGCTAGACAATATAGTTGTGACTCTTGGAGACTAAGACATGGAGAAAGATGGCGGAGGCGCGAACGAGTATGTACCAGTTAGTCTATATATGTAGTGGTGTTAACTTTTAAATATTTATCTTATGATGTTGTGCGTTCACAATTCAAGTGGGTAGACTTATTAAAACGTAAACTGGTTATCATGCTCAGAAGTGGATTCAACTCCATGTTTCGGCTTGTCAAATCTATCTCAGTATCTCCATTATTTTAGAATATGGTCCATCATACAATGGATCTTAGCCTACATTTGTAAGTTATTGTATCTTTTACAATTCTCCCCTCCACTCTCATCATCTATGAAAGCTTTAAATGCGACTATTAGTTACGCTATGTTTTTCTTTTTCTTTTTCTTTTTTCTTTGGCTTGATGCTCGTTTTTTTAGACCATGACCGAACGTGTGATGGAACAAAGAATGCTGGAAGATGCTGCTTAAGAAAATAAATAAAAAACAGGAAGATGGAGTGGTATGATCAATAGTACAAAAAGCCTACAATATAAAGTCTTCATCGATTGTAGTTTATCTCATGCATGAAGTTTGGTTAATTGTTTATGGTACTTGTATACAATGCAATTAATCTGCCAATAAAACACTATATTTGTTGTTATTGAAACACTAGATATATAAATATAACCATATGCTTGGAATATGCAATGATGTTGCTTTGCAACTGATAAAATATGTATTAAAGCAATAGATACTTATATTGTGTAAGTGGTGACAATTAACTTCATAAAAGTCATAAAATTCATTGAAGAACAAATTAGTACAATAATGAAAAAGTTATTTGTTGCTTGTCCACAACACCAAACATTGGTATTTGCTACAGTATGTATAAATTGCAAGATGTATGAAGTTTTTATGCAAAGAATACAAAAAATGTAGCAGGTATGGATTAATAATTATGACATTTGATTATAGATGGGATGTTTTTGTAACTAGATAGTTCAAAATGGTAAGAGTGTGAATGTTATTATGTTGCCTTGTCATTTACATTTTTTTTTTCATGTGTTATATATGTTACATCTCCATAAATCTAACTAAGTGTTCATTTTGATCTTTTAAAGTTTTTCTTATTCAACTTTCATTTTAAATATTTTTATTTGTTTTATATAATTCTTGATAAAAGTTATACAAATATTGTAATAAGAAACATTTTTATTTATGTTATATAATACTTGACAAAAAAACGTTGGTTACTAAAATATTTATTATTACAATCATATAATAAAAAACATTGTCAATAGTTAAAGCATTGAAATATGCGACATGAAATTATTGACATCCATACATTTATCGTAAAAAAAATATAAAAATTAATATACGTAGTTCACCGAAAATTAAAATACGTAAATTTATTCTTTGAAGAAACATATAAATGAAAAACATTTGCTCGCCATAAAATTTAGTCTCATGGTACTTACCGCCGCATTGCGCCGGTACCTTGCTAGTATATAAATATATATAATTAAAAATAATTAAAACATTAATAAAATTATTAAAAAAATATAAATAAATTATGCATATTATAAAATATACTAACACCTAAAATGTTACGGGCTTTACAAGAATTTGTTACGTGGCATGTTATTCTCGCTAATAAGGCTTCCTATTGATTGATGTTTAATGTTGTCAAGATTTTAAATCAAACAGTTGATCCATCTATATTGTGGCATTTTGCTATTGGCGAGATGTGGTTTCCAAGTCACTGTTCATCATCCGTTTAGGTTAATAACCCCGTAATACACATTATCTCTTTGTACGACACCATGCAAAATGATGCGTGGATTTGCAACCTTGCAAAAGGTTTTACTTCTCAAGGGATCTTGAGAAGCTTGCAATCTCCACTAGGCAGTGTACATGATCGATGTAGTATAGTGAGTGGAAAGTACCAGAGTATTGATCGTTCTCTAGGGGAATAGTGTCGTTACGATTGAAAACTACGTAAACTAGGTCTAAAGGTGAGGGATGATTCTTTTTGTATTTTTATATTTTTTTGAAAGCAAAGTAAAAATCTCTGATATTGAAAGAGTGAGCGGAATTAGTTGCTAGTCAACTAACCCAAAATTACTACTTAAACAAAATAAAATAAAAAGAAAAGTAAATTGGTGAACTTCTTATGATGCGAAAAGCGTGTTTACTTAGATTTCACTACTCCTTATTTATCTTTTACTGATTAATTGACTTGTTACAGTTGTTTGGACGAAGGGTTGCATTCCTTAATACCAGTCGTGGGGCTGTGTACGTCCTTCCCCAACTCTATAAGATTCTATCTCTTCCTATGATGACACGTTTAGTATCTTATCATGGCATCCTTAATAGTCACTTATGCATTAAATACAACCAATAAAATCCTAGTACACATCTGACTACGTTTCTTAAGACGTTCAAGCTTGTTACCGTATAGGAGATTAGCCTGTTTTCTTAAGCCTAACGTGAAATCAATCACCCAAATCAACTAATAACAAGTCAACAACCAATAATTAAAAACTATGTTTCATTAGATCTAAGCAAACACAAATGAAATTAAGCTAGCATGTTAATGTAAATATAAGATAAACAATAAATCAAACAACACATAGAAATATTGAATGATTAAAAGGAAGACTTATCTTCAATTGAACATGGATGGAAAGAGGGCTTGGAAACCCTAAGTTTGCTGAAAAATTCGTCTAGGGTTTTTCTCCCAAAAGTTACACCCTAATGAATGAAAAATCCAAAACTATATATAGATATACAAGGGTGACGACGTCAGCTTTTGGATCCTGACGCCGTCATTAGGGTTTCTTGCCGCCAAATTAATCATCTTGACGCCGTCTCTTGTTGTTGTCTCTGGGCCGTCTCTCTTTGTGGTGATACGTGGCGGCCTACACGGAATATAACGTGACGCCGTCACGTTGTAATCATAAAATTCTTCTCTGGCACGTCAAGTGCAAATAGTTATCCTCCTCTTGATTCATCAAATGACGGCGTCACTTTGTGACTCCTGACGCCGTCAGGTACTGTTTTCAGCATGGTTTTTTTACTTTGTCGTTTTCTTCACTTTTAACTCTAAAAACGTCCAAAATGCTCAATTTTCTAGAATTCTCGTATAAAGTACCTAAAATGACAAAAGAAACGATTTGAGTTAATATTTGACCATAATATCACGATTTAGGGCTTAAATGACCCCTAAAAGCGTGACAAATATTTCCTTATCAAATACCCTTACACTTGAGATTTGCTTGTTCTCAAGCAAATGAGCTTTTATTCCAATCAAAATACAAGTTAGGGGTCATTTAACATTAATATAAAAGTAATTACAACAAATGATCGTTCCACCTTAATCAAAACAAGCACGGAAATTATGCACTAGCACATCACATTTAGTGTTTGGATACTCTAATCTCTCGGGTGTTATAAACATATATATCACAAATTGAAATGGAAAAAATATGTCTCACTACCTGTCATAGCAAATAGATTACCATAGGCTTGGGAAAGGATAAAAAAACTCCATCACTTGGCGTAAGCACCTAGGATAACTATCATTGAGGTCTTTTCAAGGGTTATAATGTTAGGTGTAGGGATATGGAAAACACGGCTTGTTGGATAAGGGATATGTAACTGGTGGCAAGTCAATTGTCTTAGTTAATTACATGTATAATATAGCGTTGCTAAGCTAAGACTCGACTCGACTTGAGCTAATTACGAAATAATAAAATAAAAGGAACGGGATGGTAGTCCATATGTTTTTTTCACTTGTCTTTTTCCAATATTTTTTTCCGTTTTTCTTGTTTTTCGAATTTTATTTTATTTTATTAATACATTCTTGCCCTACCATCCAAAATAATACATCAAGGGGGCTCGTTCTCCCCTTACACTTGAACTTTTACATAAATCAAAATAAAGACTCAAATCATGATAATCGAAACATTTGGAGTACTTTAAAACATTAACGCACATATGGGGTAATAAATGATGTTCTTCTCCATTACTCCATAACACTAGTACTTTACCCATAAGTCCCAATCGTCCCAAAACAATATGTACAAGATATGACTCGACTTAGCAACCATGTAACCAATTAGACAATTTAAACAAATAACAATAATGCACTAAAGATGAGTGCATAAAAGGTAGGCTAAGGCGATTTGGGTGTACATTTGGGGGTGGATTGTAAACAAATTCTTCTTTTAAGTAAAATGCTTAAAGTTAGAAATGAAAAAGGATAGGCTCTCAGGGTTGTACTAGGGGTATCGTGTACTAAAAATGAGTACATCGCAAAGGCGTGGGAGAATTACTTGACCAATGAAGTCAATGTAATTATAAAAAGAAACAGGCTTAAAACATGGGTTATCCTAACGCCTCTTATCATGTAGTAAATCCTAACTACACGAATGTAGTCTCACTAGCGGTCTCGGGATGCATCGCTAACGCAAGTTCTAGAATCTAAATACTACCGGTACACTCACAAGCACTAATAATGAATGCTTTTTCTACCAAATCTAGAGACGAACCTCACATATTTGGGGTGAAAATTTTTGAGTGGTACGGTTTTTTGTGCTAGTCATATAACTCCTATCCATGAGACGTTTATTAAGACTAAAGTTTCACTCCTAAATGTTGCAAAATTTTTTTAATCTGGTGCTAAAATTGCCCTAACAAGTATTTTCTTAGTTTTATTACACATCTACTATTAAACAAAAAAAATATCAAGTGCAATGGTAGTTTCTAAGCTATCCTCATTTACCCCCCCCCCCCCTCCCTTACACTTAAGTTGAACATTGTCCCCAATGTTCTTAAAAGTAATAAAGTAAAGATAAATGAAAATGAAATAAATACTCCCCTGATTAGCTCAGTGTAAATGATGTGGTAACAGGGTTAAATCCTCCTCCAAGAAAATGAGCATGCAAAGCTTCACTCCTGAAATATAATCATCTTCTTGTCCAATATAACATGTTAAACAACTAAGAAAAGCAACACGAAATCTCGCATAAAATCGGCGGTAAAATCTATATATTAGTAAGTCCTAGAAAGCAAGTAAAGATATAATGCTTGTGGAATTAATATTTGCAGATTCCTGGAGTTTATAAATTATAGATTTTATAAAGCTTTACAATTCCAACAGAAAAACAAAACCTGGAAAATTTTTTGCAGAAAATAACATCTGGCGTCGTCAGGTTGTAACCCTTGAGGCCGTCAGAATTGATCTGACAGAAATCTTTATATCTTGTTTTCGGAAAATTTCTAAAAAAACATATGTTTTAATTCCTGGAATCCTGCAAAAACATTCATTGTGACTCGATACAAGCATTTGACTCAAACAAATACTAGTATGCATGTTTATATCTTATTGTTATCGTTCATGTTCAATTCGTTCTTTAAACAAATTTGGATTTCCCTTACACTCATCTTTTTGCAAAATACCTTTATATGTAATTAAAACGAGATTAAAAACAAAATAAAGCATTTTCACAATTTCTATTTGATACATGAACAACAAACAATACGAATGAAATATGCATACGGAAACGAATAAAAGCAAATAAACAATCAAACAAGAGTTAATTACATAAATCGTCCTTGTGGTTTGTTGATTTTTACGGATCTTGTCCCTGTGCTTTTTTTTTAAGCGGGTTTGGTCCCTGTGGTTTTAGATTTTTACGGATCATGTCCAAGTTTTGACCCAACTCCTAATAATCGTTAAAAAGGACCTAGCTAAGTTAAAATGTGAGGGCTAAACTTGTAATTTGGGTTTTACCTCTCAAAATACAAACCACAAGGACGATTCATGTAATTTACTCTTAAAAAAAAAAAAAAAAAAAAAAAAAAAAAAAAAACGTATATTAATTTTATTATACGAAATTTTTTAAATTTAAATAAAAAAAATTAATTTAATAAAAAAGGTATAATTTAATTTTAAAAAAATTATATATTTTTTTAGGTTTATTATAGGAAATTTTTAAAATTTTATTATTTTAAAAAATATTAATAAAAAAATTAAAATAAAATTTGGGCTTATGTACTAAACGATTTTGTACGTTTTTAATTTTATTAAAAAAAGTTTAAAATTTTATTAGTATAAAAATTTTTAATAATACATTTTCATTAGTTTTTATACGTTTTTGTACACTTTTTACGATTTTTGTATGTTTTTATATAATTTTTTTCCTTTTTGTACGTTATTATACGTTTTATACGTATGAAAACATATAAAAGCGGATAAAAACAATAAGAAAATGTATGAAAACAACGTATAAAAACAGATGAAAACGACTAAAAATGAAAAAAAATCATAGAAAAACGTTAAAAAATCGCATAAAACATATAAATGCGTATCAAAACGGACAAAAACATATCAAAACGAACGAAAACGTATAAAAACGAATGAAAGCATATAAAAATGACGTTTTTTAATTTTATTATAAAAACGTCCTTTTGTATGCTTTCATCCATTTTTATATGTTTTCGTTCGTTTTTATATGTTTTCGTCCGTTTTGATACGCATTTGTATGTTTTATTCAATTTTTGAACGTTTTTCTATGATTTTCTTTTGTTTTTGGACGTTTTCATCCGTTTTTGTATGTTATTTTCATACATTTTCTTATAGTTTTTATCTATTTTTATACGTAGAAAACGTATAATAATGTCCAAAAAGGGAAAAAAATTGTATAAAAACGTACAAAAATCATAAAAAAGCATACAAAAACGTATAAAAACTAATGAAAACGTATTATTAAAATTTTTTATACTAGTAACATTTTAATTTTTTTAATAAAATTAAAAACGTACAAAATTGTTTAGTACATAAGCCCAAATTTAATTTTACTTTTTTTATTAAAATTTTTTATAATAATAAAATTTTAAAAATTTCCTATAATAAAACTAGAAAAAGTTTTTTATAATTTTTTTTAAATTAAAATTATATTGTTTTAATAAAATTAATTTTTTATTTAAATTTAAAAAAAAATCGCATAATAAAAGTAAAATAAGTTTTTTTTTTTTTTTTTTTTTAGATTATATTACATGAATCGTCCTTCTGGTTTGTATATTGAGAAGGAAAACCCAAATTACAAGGTTAGCCCTCACGTTATAAGTTAGGTCCTTTTTAACGATCGTTAGGAGTTGGGTCAAAATTTGGACATGATCCGTAAAAATCACAAACCACAGGGACCAAACCCGCTTATAAAAAGCACAGGGACAAGATCCGTAAAAATCAGCAAACCACAAGGACGATTTATGTAATTAACTCAACAAACAAATAGAAAGCTTGGGTTGCCTCCCAAGAAGCGCTTTTCTTTATTTTCGAGTCTTGTAGCTAGACTCAAAGTCACACTCTATTACGTGACTCCATCACTTAAGATGACGTATCCGTTGATAGAATTCACATCATCTCTATGGTAAAGTTTCAATCGTTTGGAATTCACGGTCATCTTTCCTCCTGTTCTATCTACCAAGACCACGGCTCCGTTTTCGTACAAACTTTTTATTGTGAAGGGCCCATACCACCAAGATTTGAGTTTTTTGGGAGGAAGTTTCATTTCTGAGTGATGCAGAAGCATCATATCTCCTTCCATAAACCCGAAAGTATTCCAATCCCGCTGATTGCACTTAATTTTAGACTCTTCAGAGCCTCTATTTCCACTCTTCCCTCCCTCTTTTCCAAACTCTTGGTAATTTTTAATCCTTGCTTCCCAAGAAAGGATCGTATTCTTAACGTGATTGCTGGGGGCACTAGAGTAGGTTGGAGGTTCCTTTCGCATTAAGCATTTTCTCATGTTATGTGGGGTCATGTGAAAGTGAACCTTTCTTGGTCCTGACTTGAGTTCAATTATCCCCGTTTCGTATTTGATGGTTGCCCGTGCTGTAGCAAGAAATGGCTCCCCTAGGATTATTGGCATGTAATCATTTTCCGTATCATCAATGATCATGAAGTCAACGGGATACATGAATCCTGCTACATTAATTAATACATCCTCTGCTACTCCTAAGGGATATACATAAGAATGATCGGCCAGGGAAAGTCTAATACGGGTGGCGGTTGGTATCTTATCAGTCGTTTGGGCGTAAATGGATAGGAGCATTAGGTTTACTTTCGACCCTTGGTCGGTCAAATCCTCTAAGTATTTTAAATCTTCTATGCCGCATGGTACCTCGAAATTCCCATAAATCATTCGTTTCTTATTTACTTTCTGCTGAAGAATACTCTTTCACAACGGACCTACGATTAACGTATCATACCCTTCTTTTTTCCTTTTCCCCTTAGAGATTTTGGGTAACTAATTTTGCCTATTGCTTCTTATCCAATTATCTACCGTCTTTTTATTAATGTCATGTTTCAAATAATACTCTAAGGTTTGGGACTTCGGTGGTTCATCCGTTGGTTGTTCATTAGGGGACATCTCCTCTTCTTTATTTGAACATGGCTCGTTGATTACCCCTCCTTCATCTAATCCATCATTGACAGTGATAAGGTTAACTCCACCAATTCCTAGACTTGTTGGTCGTTTTTCATTGTCGTTCACATGGACAATGGAGATAGCATTAACAGATTTGGTGATGGGAGTGTCGCCTTCCTTCCTTCCTAACCAACACTTTTTCTGGAGTCTTCATCTTCGTGTAATCCTTTAATAGACTCATCATCTCATCCATCTTCTCTTGCATTTCCTCCCTTTGCCTATAGATGGCTTCTTCGAATTTTGCCAATCTTTTAGAATGGGCCGACATATATTCTCTCATTCGGGACTCAAATTCCGGGCTAGGTCGTGAGGTGGTAGAAAAGGTTGAGCATTTTTTTGAAAAGATTCCGCATTTTCTCTAAGAGATGACTCAGATAGAGGTGTGGGTCTTTTATTTGAAATGGAGTTGATTGTTGCTTAGATGGGGCTCGAGGGTCTCTTTCGCTTTTCAATTAGGTAGTCAACCCTTTTTTTGAGTTCACAAAGATTCTCCTCCGAGAGATGAGATAATTTGTCGGGTGATGAAATTGGCATAACGACCATGGTTTCATCATGGGAATCTTCCCAAGAGTCACTGCCAAAGAATGCAAGCTCGTTAATGATTTCCCATGATTCCATGGCATCCTTTTCCCGCAATTTACCACCTGCTGCTCGATCAATGGCACGCTTGATGAGGTAATCGACATGGTCATAGAATATTTGGACCAAGATCCAAAGATCTATGCTATGATGAGGGACTTTTTGGAGTAAGTCCTTGAATCGAGTCCATGTTTTGTAGAGAGTTTCGCCTTGATGTTGTTGGAACATCAAGATGTCATTTCTTAACTTGGTGGTTCTTCCTGGTGGGAAAAATTGAGCAAGGATACAAGAGGTGAGATCATCCCAAGAGGTGATGGATCCCGTAGGTAAACGCTCAAGCCATTGACTAGCTTGGTCACGTAGAGAGAATTGGAAGAGACGTAATCGGGTCGTCTCTCGAGCAGTGTTGCAAAAAAAGGTCTACATGGCCGATTAATCGCCGATTAGGTGCTACAAGGCCACCGACCTTGCCGATTTATGTAACTGGGTCAAACAAGTAGGTCAACCGTGGTCAACAACGGTCAATGGTGGTCAAACTTGCCGGAAACCTATAAATCTTGCCAGAAGTACCCAAAACTCACTGTAAACTTATTTTGATCACTTATAGTAACTGTTTAAGTCTATTACAAGTTGTTTTTTTGAAAATACCTTGCCGGAAATACCTAAAACTCGCCGTAAATACACAAAACTTGCCGAAAATAACTAAAATTTGTCAGTAATGCCAATCCGATTAATCTCGCCTAGACCGATTACAAGCTACAAGGTGGTCGACCACCCGAATACCGATTCGCTATTTTTGCAACCTGGCTCTCGAGTGTCAACATCAAGGTCTATGGAATCTACGATTTTGAGGAACTCCTTGAGATGTTGATTTGGATCTTCGGAACGAAGTCCATGGAATGCACATCCGCTTTGCACCAACCGGATGGTGTCAGATTGCAAGGGAGAAACATTGTCTCCTTGGGTGAGCTCAATGGTGTTTCGATAGCCTTGGTGGCTAGGTCGGGAGTATTCTCCTAAAGTGCGTGCTCTAGGTGGTTGGTTTGATTGTGGTGGGTTTTGTTGTGGTGGGTTGGCTGGATCAAAGATAATACCACCTTCCCTGATGGCGGATGGTACTGGTTACGAACAAAGAAACGAAGAAAAAGATAGAATAAAGAAAACCTAATAAAAAGAAAATAAAATTTTCACTAGAAAGGAATCTAATGAGTAGACCTAATAAAAATAAAATTCAACTTAAACAATAACTATCCCCCGGCAACGGCGCCAAAAACTTGATGCGTGGTTTTGCAACCTTGCAAAAGGTTTTACTTCTCAAGGGATCTTGAGAAGCTTGCAATCCCCACCAGGTAGTGTACCTGACCGATGTAGTATAGTGAGTGGCAAGTAGCGGGGTATTGATTGTTCCCTAGGGAAATAGTTTCGTAACGATTGAAAACTACGTAAACTAGGTCTAAAGGTGAGGGATGATCTTTTTGTATTTTTATATTTTTTTGAAAGCAAAGTAAAAATCTCGGGTATTGAAAGAGTGGGTGGAATTAGTTGCTAGTTATCTGACCCAAAATTACTACTTAAATAAAATAAATAAAATAACAAGAAAAGTAAATTGGTGAACTTCTTATGATGGGAAAAGCGTGTTTACTTAGATTTCACTACTCCATAGTTATCTTTTACTAATTAATTGACTTGTTACAGTTGTTTGGATGATGGGTTGCATTCCTTAATATCAGTCATGGGGCTGTGTACGTCCTTCCCCAACTCTATAAGCTTCTATCTCTTCCTATGACGACACGTTTATTATTCTATCATGGCCTCCGTAATAGTCACTTATGCATTAAATACAACCAATAAAATCATAGTACACATCTGATTACGTTTCTTAATACGTTCAAGCTTGTTACCGTATAGGAGATTAGCCAGTTTTCTTAAGCCTAACGTGAAATCAATCACCCAAATCAACTAATAACAAGTCAACAACCAATAATTAACAACTAGGTTTTATTAGATCTAAGCAAACACAAATGAAATTAAGGTAGCATGTTAATGTAAAGACAAGATAAATAATCAATCAAACAACACATAGACATATTGAATGATTAAAAGGAAGACCTATCTTCAATGGAACATGGATGAAAAGAGGGCTTGGAAACCCTAAGTTTGCTGGAAAATTCATCTAGGGTTTTTCTCCCAAAAGTTACACCCTAATGAATGAAAAATCCAAAACTATATATAGATATACAAGGGTGACGGCGTCAGCTTTTGGATCCTGACGCCGTCATTAGGGTTTCCTTGCTGCCAAATTAATCATCTTGACGCCATCTCTTGTTGTTGTTTCTGGGCGTCTCTCTTTGTGGTGATACCTGACGGCCTACTCGGAATATAACGTGACGCCGTCATGTTGTAATCATAAAATTCTTCTCTGGCACCTCAAGTGCAAATAGTTATCCTCCTCTTTATTCATCAAATGACGGCGTCACTTTGTGACTCCTGACGCCGTCAGGTACTGTTTCCAGCATGGTTTCTTGAATTTGTCGTTTTCGTCACTTTTAACTCAAAAAACGTCCAAAATGCTCCATTTTCCAGAATTCTCGTACAAAGGACATAAAATGACAAAAGAAACGATTTGAGGTAATATTTGACCACAATATCCCGATTTAGGGCTTAAATGACCCCTAAAAGTGTAACAAATATTTCCTTATCAAATACCCTTACACTAGAGATTTGCTTGTCCTCAAGCAAATGAGCTTTTATACCAATCAAAATACAAGTTAGGGGTCATTTAACATTAATATAAAAGAAATTACAACAAATGATCGTTCCACCTGAATCAAAAGAAGCATGGAAATTATACACTAGCACCTCTTATTTAGTGTTTGGATACTCTTATCTCTCGGGTGTTATAAACATATATATCACAAATGGATAAGGAAAAATATCTCTCACTTCTTGTCATAGCAAATAGATTACCATAGGCTTGGGAAAGGATCAAAAACTTCCACCACTTGGTGTAAGCACCTAGGATAACTATCAAAGAGGTCTTTTCAAGAGTTGGTCGACCGCCCGACTAGTGCCTAACGGTTTTTGCAACCTTGATTAATAGTCACAATGGATGATGTGTATATATATATATATGTCATGTTGCTGTGACAATCGGCAAGAATTATGAATAAACAAAGTTTTTAATATTCCCTATGTGTTCTTTTTGTTTGGCTAACATTTAGATTTTTTAAAGTCTTTATTCCTTCTTTTTTTTAAATTGCCATCAGAGGCTAGTTAAAAGATGAACACCACCACTTCAGTTGGTCATGTATCACTTCCAAAACTTACTAAATGCAATTATGACAAACCAAGCATTCATATGAAAGCATTATTAGGCGCGCAAGATGCATGGGAGTCTGTCACAACCGAGAACGAAGAATTGATTGACGCTGAGATCAATGCCATGGCTACAAATCAGTTGAAGCATTGAAGGAGAGGCTTATGAAGACTAAGACCGCTTTCTATCTCTTGTTTCAACCGGTGGATGAATCGGGTTTCGAGAAGATCGTTGGTGCTTCAACAGTGAAAAAAGCATGAGACAGGCTGGAAAAGGCGTACAAAGGAGTTGATCGAGACAAAAAAGTACGACTCCAAACACTGTGTGGTGAATGCGAGACCATGAGAATAAAGGAGACTGAAGGTGTATCGGATTACATCACCCACGTACAAAAGGTGGTGGATCAACTCAAATGAAATAGTGAAACTCGATTGGATATGAGAGTCATAGAGAAGATTCTTTGGTCTCTAACATAGAATTTTGAGAATGAAGAGTCTAAAGATATAAAAGACTTGAAAATTCAAGAACTAGCAGGTTCATTAGAAGCACACGAGCAAAGAAAGAACAAAAAGAAGCAAGAGTCCTTTAATGAAGTTTGAAAAATGAAGGCCTTATTTACACATCAGAATAACCATGGGAAGGGAATCAAATCTGATGGGCATAATACAAATTGTGGTTGAGATTGTGATAGAGAAAATAACAACCAGGAATGGCAACAAACAAGCGAACACTTCAATCAAAATTCGTGTGGCAGAGGATGCGGACGTGGAAGAGGTGGACAAGGATACCATCCAAGTGGGTAAAAGGTAAACCCTAGTAAAATATATTAACAAAAAAACCGTTTAAAGTATAATGGAATGTGGCTGAAACGCTACATTAACCTCAAGCAACCACATGAAAAACCACTAGATCATTTATAACATGCCATAAATGAACAACTAGCTACCAACAACTAGAACAACCACTAAAAACAAAAAAGACATGCAAAACAAATAAACAAATCCAAATAAAAGATTACTTCCTTGAACGGCCTAGAAGCTTGAAATCAAACTGATTGTTAAATTCCTCAAATTGCCCAGGTAAGTCATAGACCTGGGGTGCATAATCATCAGAAAGATAGCCTTCAAGCTCGTTATGTCCTCCTGCTGATGAAAAGTAACTGTCCATAGGATCATTTGGCTCAAACACCTCATCATCACTATCTGAATCAACCACTTCACCCACCTTAGAGAATGGGTTGCCCTTCCTTATACCATCAGCCACCGGAACAAGTTTACCATTATCATCCACAAGGGTGCCTTTCTCATCAATAATAAGTTGTTCAAGCTTCCCAATTTTCTCAACAATAGGAGTGGTCTTCATAGGCGATGGAGAAGTAGTTTTGGAAGAACTAGAAGTAACTTTAGGAGAACCGGTAGTGAAAATCACATGTTCCAAAAACCGAATGTTGTTCCTTAAGCACATCAAAACTGTTCTTCAAATCAACAAGGTTGATATTATTCACCCAATTATTATTCTTAACTTGGTCATCCCGAGGAGGAATCGTACTACTAGTAGGATCAGTAGTAGGTGTATTACAAGTTGAACCTACATTAACAGTTGGAGAATCTGTATTCGATTGGTTAGACGTCGATGCTCCTCTATTCTTTGGCTTAGTAACCGGCCTATAGTAATACGAGAGTTTAGGCTTTTGTAAATTAATCCCATCAACCTAACGATTAGTACCCTGAAGCTTACCTTTACCTTTCTTCTTATAAGCTTCAACGAAACCCTGTTCATCAACCAACGATTTATCATTCACCACCGGTTTCACTCTCTCTGGACATCCATCATCATTTTGATAAAAAAAACTTTACATGTCTCACATCTTGGCGGCTTCTATTCATATTCAATATCAATTTTTTTTTCCAATGAATGACCTGACCCATTAGGGTAAGGGATAGCAACCACAAGAGAGTCAAGTAAGGCTTCCTTTAATGACACTTCCACAAGGGCCCTAGCATAGGAATTACGACCCCACGACTTATGACACATCATACTCGTGTAGGAATTGTAACACCCCCAATTCATGGTTGCAGCGGAATTCAAACTGGGTGTTACTCGACAGCACAATAGTCACAATAATTGAAAACGAACTCCAATTGAGTCGTTTTAAAAGATTTATCATTCAAATTGTATAAATATCAGAGATTACAAAATGAGGTCCCAAATGGTTCCATGTTTACAATTTACATTAAATGAGTTTTTGAATGATAATAAAATTTATAGCCCTCTTGAGTATCCGTGCCCTTCCGTGCCATCCTTGATCGTCATGAACCTGAAATACATGCTTGAGAGGTCAACACAAAGGTTGAGTGATATTCATAGAGTTTGTTTAATGTTTGAACACAATATGTTGGTAGTGTGAGTTATAGGCTCACACTAATGGTTGGAAAACAAAGATGGGCCACGTTGTTATACGCCCGGAACAGTTATTATCAAATACTAAGCTTATGACACCAAAACGTTAACGTGTACCAATATCGATCGGCGGAGTTATCCCGGTAGGTACTTTGCCGTCATACCTAATGTTTCAAATATTAATGCATTTGTTTGAACTTAGTCAATACAAATGGGATTCGTCAATCCCAATAGGCCTATTAACAATATTCGCGCTCACTATTTCTAGTGATTAAATGGTTTATAATAAGGGATCTCGGTTTGGCAAGGATGATACTTAGTGATAATAAAACAATCAGGCAAGCATACAATTTAAAAACATTGTGCTCGATTAAAAATAGCATGTATTCCCCCCAAGGGTTTGTAAAACAATTAAGTAATGGAAAATGGGGCTATGAACTCACCTTGAGTTGGATGATATATAATGAGAATGATGGATATGCCGTAAGAACTTCTACGAGCAACCTAGAATAATTGTTGCAACTTAGGTTTGGAATAATGTCTAAGGAAACATAAACATGCCAATATATATCTTGCACTTAGTCCATGATGTGGTATGATGTATAGTGTAAGTCTTTAAAAAGAAATGATTCATGAAACATGTATAGTTTATATATCGTTTACTACCGTTCGGGCCGACATAATTCAGAAGTCATGTTAGTAAACGTTCGAGGAGCCAGGACACTTTAATTCGTAAATCCACAACTCAATCTCGACGGCTTACGTAATGAACTCCTCACATGAGGCTCCCTACTATTGTAGTAGTTGATAAAGTATATATATATATATATATATATATATATATATATATATATATATATATATATATATATATATATATATATATATATATATATATATATAAGTTTTGATCCGAAAAGTTACATGTCCGATATTTGAATAAACTTAGAAAAGTTTATGATTACATGAAGATTGTTATTAGGGTAAGTTTCTTATAACTTATATGACAATTTCTTGTAATATCTCATGGTTCTTTAGAGGAAGTAGATCCAAGTTGTATGTTTAAGTTATCGCCAATTCTTTAGTTCATGTATTTTCCTTGGTAAGTGTATATGGTCGTTAGCTCATGTTTTCGCCTTGGTATGTATATATGGTCTTAACTCATGTTTTCACCTTGGTATGTATATATGGTCTTAACTCATGTTTTCGCCTTGGTATGCTTATATGGTCTTTAGCCATGGCTTTGCTATGACCTTTGGTCATTGTTCCATGGTCTTGAGACTCAACCTTGGCTCTAGCCATGGTTGTGGTCTTGAATCTAGGTCATAAGACCTCTTGGTCTTTATAAACCATAACCTTTATATAATGACTTTGGTCTAAAAATGGGCTGTTAAGAATTTGAAGAAAATATCACTCGGAAAGCGTTTTCAGGGCTCGAGCTTCTTTATTCCTGAACGAAAACGTCGTTTCGGACAACTTTTGTGCTTTAACTTTTTGATGAATTGGAGCAGAAGGGTGACTTTCAAAATGGCAGAATGCAAAACAGTAGGTATCGGCAGTTTCGGCGTTTTGGTTTTGCTAACTTCAAATGGTCATAACTTTTGACTCGGGTACTCGTTTTGGGTGATTCAAATTGATATGTTTTCCTTGTTAAGTCCTATTTAACAGTAAGTAAGTTTTAAATATCATAGTTGTACTATTTTGGTCGTGGTTCTCCATAAAAGTCACTAGTTTACTTGTTTAAATAACATAAGTTAACAATCATTTGTAATAACTTGTTTTACCCATTTTTATACATCATGGACATGATTACAAGACAATATATAGCATGAATGATATGTAAATAGCATGAATATGATATTTAAGCAAGGAAGTATATTAGAGTTTGCTTACAACTTTTGTGAAGAAACTAACTAGAACCAAGATCAAAACCAAGAATCACTACTTAATCTTCCAAAAATTTACCAACCGTAGCCATGCTTCCATATCAAAAACCCTATCTTATAATCCCTTGATAAACACTAATCTATCACAAAAACAAGCCTTAGTAAAAAAAATCTTGAAGAAGAACTCATGGAAATTGGATGAGTTTTTGTGGTGATTTTATAGAGTTTTATGGCTGAAAAGTGTTAAGGATCAACTAGGAACTATGACTTGAACTTGTGATGGATTGAATGAGCAAGATCAATGATCAAAATGGTGTATTTTGATGATGTTGGGTCGTTGGTATTGAGAGAGAAAGGAAGAGAATGAGTCTTGATCTTATAAGGAAATGAGGAGGTTAGTTATGTTGACTTGTCAACACTTGGAGACCAAGGTGAACACATGTTCTCATCTAAGGCCTCCTAGCATGAGATCATGCCACAAGTGTGAATCCCCCCCTAGAGGCGGTTTGCCAAGCTTGGGGAGCAAGTGTGGACTTTTGATGATATTATCCAAGCTTATGGAGCTAGTTTCGACTCCGTAAAATGCTAACCGTAAGTTGTTACGTCACAAAACGTAAAACCGGGTATCGTAAAAATACGAAACTTGGAAGAATGATTAAACTTGTCAAAATACTCCATAATAAAATATAAAATGAGTGGTAGGTTCCATTGGGGTGGTAAAACCCTGCTAAAACTGGAAACACGGGTCTAAAACACGTAATACGTAAAACGTACAAATATTGCGTAAAATTGAGAAAAGTAAAATGTTACTTTTCTGATAGGATAAAAATGATTTAAAATGATTTATAATATCTAGACTGGGCTCAGTCTAGTATCGGTTGGTATTAAATGTCTTTTAGACATCAAAGCGTAAGCCTAAAAATCAAGGAATGACTTATAAAATCAAGGAATGATTTTTGGTCAAAGGAGGAGGGAAAAATACGTTGACTTTTTCTAATAAGTTGAAAACTTAAATTGTCTTAGAAATGCGGTGCAAGTATAGGCTAAGGTTACGGCTGAGTAAAAACGCTTAAAAACTGAAAATTCCAGTTTTTCACGGCCGAGGCTTATTTTGGTCATGTTTTTCTGAGTCATGATTAATTCCCAAATAAATCATGAGTATGTCAAACATTTTTCTGATGCGGGGTCACTTAACGCGGTCGAGTTTCGTTGTGCGTAGAATTTTTGAATGACGTTTTACCCTAAAACGTGTAATTCCTTATTAACTTTCACGAAAATGAGCTTATGAATGTCAAACTTTTAATTTGTCATGGAAATGATTTATCACTCGAGGCCAAGAAACAAAAATCAAGTTTCGGGAAAATTTCGGGAAAAATGAATAGTAAAAGTGAATAGTGAAATTTTCCGAGAATAGTAATTAACCTGAAATTGCGAATTGTTACAGTCTCTACCCCTTACGGGGAACTTCGTCCCGAAGTTCTATGTGTGTCATATGTTGGAGTGGTGTCAATGAAAAGGTGTGGTTATTTATGAGGACTAAAGTCTGGGATTACCAGTGATGCAGTTTGATTTGTCATTTCAGTGTATGGCGTAGGGTGAGGCTTACTTTTATGTCGGAAAGGTAGTGTAAGAGTGATTAATAGAGATTCATATAATAGTCGCATATCAAAGGAAATTGATATAGCAGTCGAATATTAACAGGAATTGAGATATTAATTGCAATCATAGCCTAGTAGGTAATCGGTTGTTGTACCTAGTGTTTATTGACTTCATACTTATGTTATTTCGGATACAAACAAGCCCACTTGTTTATAATTCTTTATTTACATAGAGAGGCATCCCAACCAATGTAAATAGAGGAATATAAACTTATGGTTCGGTGATTTATAATTTCTTTATTTAAATGAAAAGGCATCCCAATTCATTCAAATAATTACAAATCATCCTACTTAAGAATTCCCAACATAACATTCACAATTAGCCGGTGGGTTACAAGGTAGTGTATTACGAGATGATACTGGTGTTCCAAAAGTACAAGATGAATATTCAATCTTGTAAAGCTGATAAGGGTGCTTGTGGTGTAACTAAGGATGATTTGAGCTTTAAAAGTGCATCAAGATCTGTTAATGAGCTTGTGTTTGTAACGGTTGTGAAGATAATGATGTGATATGTTGATGAACAAAAGTGTGTAGTGTATGCTTAACATTAATACTCTTAGGTATAGATGTTGAGTTTGCTTTAAAAATCTTAAGAGATTTTAAAAGTTTATGATGGAATGGTATCCTTAGGACCTAAACAGGATAGTACTTCTACAGGATGAAGAGAAGAATTGATAACTATCTCAAGATAGTAGTTCGGATTATCTCATAAATGAAAACTTTCAAGAATGAATTTAGATCATACAAATAAGGTGTTAAGATCTTGCTGAGTGGTAAGGCACTATCGTGTCTCTAGATTGTTTTAATGTATCCTGGTGGTTTATCGTGTTCATGTAGGAAATCAATCTAAACATAACCCTAGTACAACTATTCTCAGTATTTGAAAATTTTAAGTCGAATATAGTTAGTCAGACTATATTCCACTGTCCCTAGGTTAAATATAGGTGACTAGTCTATATTTAGCCAAGGTTCGATAAAATTTTCAAATACCTAAATTAGGTATACTTGTGATATGTCCGTTGCTTTCGGAAAACTGTCCACTAAACAAAGGTGATGTCAAACAATTCAGTTGCAAGTCTCGTCCATACAAGACTTGTAACCTATGTTTTCACATTCTATTGCATAGAAGATGGTACGGGTAGATATGTGTGGAAAGGAAGTTTTAAGTAATTCTAAAACAGTCCATACTTGGCCAGGATTACGAACTTTTAACAATGAAGGTTTCATAAGAAAACTTTGATGAATGTAGAGAAAGTTCAGCTTTTGTCGATGATTGGTTAGTTTGTCCTTTAGAAATCTCATATTTCTTGTTTGGAAATCGATAAATTGTGATGGGTTTTTGATATCATATGAAATGATATTGATGATGTGATGGAATAATTCTAGAGACCATTGCGCAAAACACAATGTCTCGGAAGTAGGTTAGACCATTGTGCAATTCACAATGTCTGGGAAGTAGGTTAGACCATTGTGTGACTCAAAACATTTGAGAAATGGTTAAGACCATTGTATCATACAATGTCCGGGAAATAGGGAAGACCATTGCAATCAGTTACAATGTCTTGGACATAAAATGTTGGAGTAGGAACATGATTGGGAGAATGTAGTTGTGCCGAAATGCCCTAGAATAGGCATACGCAGATATGTTTAGATAAAATGATTGAAAATAAACCGAGTTTATATATCAATATACTAATATGTTCATGTAGTATAAAATGCTTAGTGTATATATATCAATATACTTATATATGTTCATGTAGCATAAAATACTTACGGGGAAATGCTCAATTATGTTTAAGGGTACATATATAAATATGCAATTATGTTTGTGTAGCATAAAAATGTCTACGGGGAAATGCTCAAAATGGGTATATATGAATATACTAATATGTTTGTGTAGCATAACATGCTTACTAAGTCCATAATCGTCTGGAGGATGGAAGACACGAAGATCGGAAGGCTATAAAATGTTTTTGCTTGTATGTGTGGTTATAGTTTAGGTCTCAATTAGACCTGTTTCTCTATAACCATGGCTCTGATACCAATCTGTAACACCCCCAATTCATGGTTGCAGCGGAATTCAAACTGGGTGTTACTCGACGGCACAATAGTCACAATAATTGAAAACGAACTCCAATTGAGTCGTTTTAAAAGATTTATCATTCAAATTGTATAAATATCAGAGATTACAAAATGAGGTCCCAAATGGTTCCATGTTTACAATTTACATTAAATGAGTTTTTGAATGATAATAAAATTTATAGCCCTCTTGAGTATCCGTGCCATCCTTGATCGTCATGAACCTGAAATACATGCTTGAGAGGTCAACACAAAGGTTGAGTGATATTCATAGAGTTTGTTTAATGTTTGAACACAATATGTTGGTAGTGTGAGTTATAGGCTCACACTAATGGTTGGAAAACAAAGATGGGCCACGTTGTTATACGCCCGGAACTGTTATTATCAAATACTAAGCTTATGACACCAAAACGTTAACGTGTACCAATATCGATCGGCGGAGTTATCCCGGTAGGTACTTTGCCGTCATACCTAATGTTTCAAATATTAATGCATTTGTTTGAACTTAGTCAATACAAATGGGATTCGTCAATCCCAATAGGCCTATTCACAATATTCGCGCTCACTATTTCTAGTGATTAAATGGTTCATAATAAGGGATCTCGGTTTGGCAAGGATGATACTTAGTGATAATAAAACAATCAGGCAAGCATACAATTTAAAAACATTGTGCTCGATTAAAAATAGCATGTATTCCCCCCAAGGGTTTGTAAAACAATTAAGTAATGGAAAATGGGGCTATGAACTCACCTTGAGTTGGATGATATATAATGAGAATGATGGATATGCCGTAAGAACTTCTACGAGCAACCTAGAATAATTGTTGCAACTTAGGTTTGGAATAATGTCTAAGTAAACATAAACATGCCAATATATATCTTGCACTTAGTCCATGATGTGGTATGATGTATAGTGTAAGTCTTTAAAAAGAAATGATTCATGAAACATGTATAGTTTATATATCGTTTACTACCGTTCGGGCCGACATAATTCAGAAGTCATGTTAGTAAACGTTCGAGGAGCCAGGACACTTTAATTCGTAAATCCACAACTCAATCTCGACGGCTTACGTAATGAACTCCTCACATGAGGCTCCCTACTATTGTAATAGTTCATAAAGTATATATATATATATATATATATATATATATATATATATATATATATATTATATATATATATATATATATATATATATATATAAGTTTTGATCCGAAAAGTTACATGTCCGATATTTGAATAAACTTAGGAAAGTTTATGATTACATGAAGATTGTTATTAGGGTAAGTTTCTTGTAATATCTCATGGTTCTTTAGAGGAAGTAGATCCAAGTTGTATGTTTAAGTTATCGCCAACTCTTTAGTTCATGTATTTTCCTTGGTAAGTGTATATGGTCGTTAGCTCATGTTTTCGCCTTGGTATGTATATATGGTCTTAACTCATGTTTTCGCCTTGGTATGTATATATGGTCTTAACTCATGTTTTCGCCTTGGTATGTTTATATGGTCTTTAGCCATGGCTTTGATATGACCTTTGGTCATTGTTCCATGGTCTTGAGACTCAACCTTGGCTCTAGCCATGGTTGTGGTCTTGAATCTAGGTCATAAGACCTCTTGGTCTTTATAAACCATAACCTTTATATAATGACTTTGGTCTAAAAATGGGCTGTTAAGAATTTGAAGAAAATATCACTCGGAAAGCGTTTTCAGGGCTCGAGCTTCTGTGTTACTGAACGAAAACGTCGTTTCAGACAACTTTCGTGTTTTAACTTTTTGATAAATCGGAACAGAAGGGTGACTTTCAAAATGGCAGAATGCAAAACAGTAGGTATCGGCAGTTTCGGCGTTTTGGTTTTGCTAACTTCAAATGGTCATAACTTTTGACTCAGGTACTCGTTTTGGGTGATTCAAATTGCTATGTTTTCCTTGTTAAGTCCTATTTAACAGTAAGTAATTTTTAAATATCATAGTTGTACTATTTTGGTCGTGGTTCTCCATAAAAGTCACTAGTTTACTTGTTTAAATAACATAAGTTAACAATCATTTGTAATAACTTGTTTTACCCATTTTTATACATCATGGACATGATCACAAGACAATATATAGCATGAATGATATGTAAATAGCATGAATATGATATTTAAGCAAGGAAGTGTATTAGAGTTTGCTTACAACTTTTGTGAAGAAACTAACTAGAACCAAGATCAAAACCAAGAATCACTACTTAATCTTCCAAAAATTTACCAACCGTAGCCATGCTTCCATATCAAAAACCCTATCTTATAATCCCTTGAGAAACACTAATCTATCACAAAAACAAGCCTTAGTAAAAAAAATCTTGAAGAAGAACTCACGGAAATTGGATGAGTTTTTGTGGTGATTTTATAGAGTTTTATGGCTGAAAAGTGTTAAGGATCAACTAGGAACTATGACTTGAACTTGTGATGGATTGAATGAGCAAGATCAATGATCAAAATGGTGTATTTTGATGATGTTGGGTCGTTGGTATTGAGAGAGAAAGGAAGAGAATGAGTCTTGATCTTATAAGGAAATGAGGAGGTTAGTTATGTTGACTTGTCAACACTTGGAGACCAAGGTGAACACATGTTCTCATCTAAGGCCTCCTAGCATGAGATCATGCCACAAGTGTAAATCCCCCCCCCCCTAGAGGTGGTTTTCCAAGCTTGGGGAGCAAGTGTGGACTTTTGATGATATTATCCAAGCTTATGGAGCTAGTTTCGACTCCGTAAAATGCTAACCGTAAGTTGTTACGTCACAAAACGTAAAACCGGGTATCGTAAAAATACGAAACTTGGAAGAATGATTAAACTTGTCAAAATACTCCATAATAAAATATAAAATGAGTGGTAGGTTCCATTGGGGTGGTAAAACCCTGCTAAAACTGGAAACACGGGTCTAAAACGCGTAATACGTAAAACATACGAATATTGCGTAAAATTGAGAAAAGTAAAATGTTACTTTTCTGATAGGATAAAAATGATTTAAAATGATTTATAATGTCTAGACTGGGCTCAGTCTAGTGTCGGTTGGTATTAAATGTCTTTTAGACATCAAAGCGTAAGCCTAAAAATCAAGGAATGACTTATAAAATCAAGGAATGATTTTTGGTCAAAGGAGGAGGGAAAAATATGTTGACTTTTTATAATAAGTTGAAAACTTAAATCGTCTTAGAAATGCGGTGCAGGTATGGGCTAAGGTTACGGCTGAGTAAAAACGCTTAAAAACTGAAAATTCCAGTTTTTCACGGCCGAGGCTTATTTTGGTCATGTTTTTCTGAGTCATGATTAATTCCCAAATAAATCATGAGTATGTCAAACATTTTTCTGATGCGGGGTCACTTAACGAGGTCGAGTTTCGTTGTGCGTAGAATTTTTGAATGACGTTTTACCCTAAAACGTGTAATTCCTTATTAACTTTCACGAAAATGAGCTTATGAATGTCAAACTTTTAATTTGTCATGGAAATGATTTATCACTCGAGGCCAAGAAACAAAAATCAAGTTTCGGGAAAATTTCGGGAAAAATGAATAGTAAAAGTGAATAGTGAAATTTTCCGAGAATAGTAATTAACCTGAAATTGCGAATTGTTACAGGAATCAAGCATGATAGGACAACCAATTTGCGTTGTAATCAAACTAAGACCAACCTCAGAATACGCAACAACCGGAATATTATGAAGTTTAACCCAAATAGGAGCTAAAGTCATATCATTTTTTATAGGTTTAGTGTTCGGAGTCCAAATGTTCAAAAAGATAGGCACCAATCGAATCAACCATGGACCTTCTTTCAACACCCTTTCCATACCCTCTTTGGTTTCAAATTGGAAAAGGAAAAAACCATTATTAAGCATAACCCTTTGTAAACCAAACTTTGCCCAAGTATTTCTAACGTAATTTTCAACTACCGGGAAAGCGAGCCTCTTACCAATGAAGTAACCATACAAAGTATTAGCGAATCTAGATCTTATCTCATTGAGAGCTTCCAAAGGGATGGTGACATTAGCACCTGCCACACAATTTTCATTTCGCATCTCCAAAATCTTAACGGTCTTCTTGGGAGTTTTATCATTAAACATATCCGCAAAAGATACGGGAGTAGAACCTGATTGGGTCCCCATTTTTAGCACATTCGTATCACTGTTACTAGGACCAGAATTATCGTCACTATGAGACTCAATGTTTTGCATCGACACACTCTTAAAATTAGTAGGGAAACTTTCATTCGTACTTTTATTCGCGCTAATAGTATCGCTATAATTGCGGTAAGCATGGTCATCATTGAACACAATAAAAACCAACCTGTGACAGAACCAACAGTCGAACAAAGTGGTATTTTATTGATGGCTCATGGTGAACAAATCTCAAAGTTGATAGGATGTGGTACCTAGACTCTGACGCGAGCAACCACATGAGCGAGCAGAAAGATGTATTTGTTGAAATAACAGAAGTTGTTCAAGGCCATGTAACGTTTGGAGACGCATCAAAGATAGATGTGAAAGGACGTGGGAAAATTCATTTATTTCAGAATGGGAAAGAAAGTATTATTGAAGATGTGTACTATGTCCCTGGTATGAAGAGTAACATGTTGAGTTTAGGCCAACTTATAGAGAAAAGCTATTTGGTACTAATGGAAAATGGGAAACTTCTCTTGAAGAACAAGGAAGGTTTATTGATAGAGCATATTTAAATTAAATCTCAATGGTGTTGGAGGAAAGTGTATAAAGAGTGACTTGACAAAGAAAGAATCAGTGTGGGGCCACTTAAGGTTTCTGCACTTACACTTTAATGGATTAAAGGAGTTGACAAGAAAGAACATGGTACATAGACTTCCAAACCTCAACTATGATGATCAATTCTGTGAAGATTGTGTTCTTGGAAAACAAACAAGAAATGCTAACTACCAGGCAAAAGAGTTACTAGAATTAATTCACATAGATCTATGCAGACCTCTCTCTCCTGTCTCTTTTAGGAATAAAATGTATTTCGTTACGTTTATTGATGATTTTAGTAGAAAGTGTCGGGTGTATTTTATGGAGCAAAAGTCAGAGGCATTTGAAACTTTTAAGAAGTTTAAGGCAATAGTTGAAAAGACAATAGGTCAATATATTAAGGTTTTGTGTTCAGACAGGAGTGCAGAATACTTGTACATATCATTTACAAAGTTATGTGAAGAACAAGGGATCAAAAGGTTTCTGACAACACCCTACTCACCCCAGCAAAATAGAATAGCCGAAAGAAAGAACCGAACTATTACAAACATGGTTTGTTCAATGTTGAAAAGTAAGAATATGCCTAAAGAGTTCTTGGCAGAAGCGGTTCAATGTGCGGTATATATCCATAACAGATGTCTACAAGTGGTTCAATATGCGGTATACATCTAGAACAGAGTAATTTCTAGAATTATGCTGCTTTTTCAGATGTTGGATACCTCTATGCTTGTTTTGTAAAGGCCTTCCCAAAGTGTAAGTGTGGCATATGTACGTTTGCCAGATCAAACATGAACAAAGTTAGATGATAAGAGAAAAAGTACATATTCATTGGATTTGATGACAAAAGTAATGCTTTCAGATTATATGATCTTTTTGAAAAGAAAGTAACAGTAAGTACAGAAATGTATGTGAACAAGGAGACTACACGAGACTAGTAATCAACGTTTATACGAGTCTAACAACAACACCAAACAGGACATGCCAGAAATCCCTATTCCAACCACAGTATGTGATTCAACAGTTGTCACAACTGATTTTAAAAATGAGGATGATACAACAAAGAACAAGGAGTCTACAAGATTTATATGAATCTAATACTGAAATGCATTTGGTGTGTCTTGTAGCAGATACTAAAAATATCATGTTTGAAGAAGCAATAAGAAGCGAGAAGTGGAAAAAAGCGATGGATGAAGAAATCAATGAATTTGAAATAAGTAAGACGTGGGAAATGACTCAATTACCAAAAGGGTAGAAAACTATCGGTGTAAAATGGTGTAATATCCTGTGAAAAACCCCAATTATTAACAAATACTAAACATAAAGTAATTGTATGTTACTGTTCATGCACCCATTTTTAGGCAAAATTTTAAACTTTTGTTTACATTATGCAACTCTGAATCAATATATGTTATGTGATTCACACTTATATAGAACGAGCTCACACGCAAACCACAACAACCTAGAACGGGCACAACACAACCTATGGATCATATTTGATCACCTACACTTATCAGTACATGCACAACACCCACTGGGACCCACATTTTTCTCTATGGGCCCCACATTGCCAATGTGCACTATTTCACACCTAAGTGGGCCCCACACATGTAAGCCCATTCCATGGAATCACAATAACATCACACGGATCAAACTAAACCCAATACACGAATCCAATACAACCCAACTTGGGCTTCGAATCCACAAGCCCACCATAAGCTATAACTTATATGTTATACGAAATACATACAAACACACGTTTACTTTCGCTCACATATTCGCAAATTTTACAAACAAAATATGGAATAAAAGCTACAATCTCATTTTTCATACTCAAAAGAATCGAGATCAACCTTTATTATGATATAATACATACGTATGAATAGTAAAATACACCCAAAGCTTAACATGGTCGAGACATAAACCAAACACACCCAACTTTGGACACTTTCCATTTAACGGGTTGCCATTGGTCCTAATGACTTCCAAACACTCTCTAATGACTTTCTAAATGATTATAACTCATTCACAAGTCACCACACTTACAAACATACCCTATCTCATCTCTTTTATCTCGATATATATACTGTTGGAATTATGATATCATGACAATCATATAAAATAAACCAAACACATCAAGTGAGCATAGCGGAAGCAATTACAAGATCATATAATATGTAATTAATTAATCAATAACAAATAGTAAACGTACCGTAGTGATTCTAGCCCGAACAAGAATCAAATGCAATCTTCAACTCAAGAACCCTAATTAGGGTTTATGTGGATTATAAGAATTACCCCTTACGTCTTTTGTAATTCAATCCAAGAATCAATCAATAGTGTGATTGTATCATGTTCTTGTACACACGTACTATTAGCGATTCGATGTGAATGCTAGTTCTTGATCACAATAAATTTACCAAACACTTTGTAATGTTCAAGGTTACTCGCAAATCCCTTTTCTTGGGGTTTCGCTCGTTGTCCTATGAGCAAGAGAGGAAAAGAAGAAGTTTTGCCTTCTATTGAAATCAAGTGTTCCAAAGGATGAATACATGAGGATGTATTTATACCCTTATGATAGATATCAAGTTTGCTATGGTTTCCGATGTGGGATTCCATAGTTTCGACCAAAACAAGCTCAAGAGAGGATTTCTAGAACCTTCTCTTGTATTGTTTTACTTTCTTCATATCCCGTTGACATTTACCGATCGTTAGTAAATTCCATTAATTACCTAACGCTCTTTAGTCGTTTATTGTGAATTAAATAATTAAATATAACATTTTATATTAATTATTTAAACATCGAGTCTCATACGTAAAGTGTGCAATCCCGTGATCTCGAGTTCGATCCTAACATACGACTACTAAAATAATGTCCATAAACTAACAACTCCCACTTTGACATATTTTAATAGTGTAATCACATCGGTTAGCGTCTAGCAACACTTCGATGCCTCTAGTACAACTCGAGTAAGGCTCTTGGAAAAACCTTTTAATGATTTCTCATTATTATTATCCTTTTGTTTCTAATAACATGTTAATAAGGATATGGATTAAAGTCATTCCTTAATTAACCATTCTGTTTCTCGTTGTTTGTGATTGATCAAGATTACCAAATCTTCTGAACATATTCAGGGAAGATATTGGGCACGGCCATGCAAACATCTTGACAACCCTACGAGGGGCCCAGCAGTATTAAACTCCAAAAATTAATTTGAAAGAACAAATTCTATCTTGACTACAAGCAAAACCCACAAACTTTGTAACACTTCCGAAAACAACCCTTATGACTACCAGTTACGTATAGCGTTAAGTTGTTCCACAAAAATGTACTACATTCATGACACTTATCTTGCATCTCAAGTCTGAGGATAACTTCTCATGATTTACTTAATAACAAAATCCATAAAGTAACATCATGTAGTTGGGATAAGTCCTATATTCGGTATCATTGAATATCATCTGAAATGGCATGACTACGCATCAATATACTTTAAGTATATTATACCAACCTTCAGATTTGTCTTGATTTAATAATATTCCCATATTATTAACTGACAATGGACAATTTAGAATAACATTTATTCATGGATTAAACATGTAAAAACAGGATACAATATATATTATAAATTAAACATACCATGTATTTAAATTTATTATAATATATTGTTTAACATCCCTTATCCAAATACTAAATAGATCAATGCATGATAACTCTTGTTGATGAATTATGTCTCAAGTAATGACATTCATACTTGTTGACAAGACATAAATCATCCAACTTTGATCTATCGGAATTTTAAGAATACTTATTTCAAGAATTCAACTATTGAAATTCTTATATGTGCATAGTCAACTATTTTGATAATGCCATATTTCATAAAAATGTGAGACATCCTTAACCACCAGTTTATGATAATTAAACTTCCAAACATTTTAAAGTTTAAAGTATTCTTATTCTCTTAATGTATAATGCAACTTATACTTTTAGTAAGCACAACTAGTACATATAGCAAAGAACGAAATCCTTACCATAACTAGTATTGAGTGTCATTTCAATTTCAATAACATCATTGTATGCAACAACAATATGTTATTAAAACTTCCCGTAAACCTTAATATCTATTGTATAATGTTTGATGCCCTTCAAACTTTCAAGTTTGTTAGCTATGACAATTTTCACAACAATTGAAAATTTGTTCATCTATAGAATTTGGAAGCTGTTCCAGATTTAGGATGTGATTCTATAATCAAACATATTCATTTAGAATATTACACAATTTATCTAATAACCTTTTAGATATTAATATTGCCAAATCATCTTATAATCAAGCATGATACAACAAAACATGATGTTCATGAAAAATCTTTGAGTCATACTTAGATTTTATTCATATTATACATATACATTTAGACTTTCTAAATGATATATCATGTTATATTAGATTTATTTACCACACATGTTTCAACAATAAACATTCATTCGAAGGTTATATGTCTTATTTCCTAAATCTTACAAGTAAAGTTTCATTCCATTCTAAGACTTAACATTTACTTATATGGAATATTACTTTTCATATGTTCTACAACATATATGATTTAAGAAATTAAACATAATACTCCCACTAGCTTTTAGGAATACTTAGAAATTATCTTATTTCAATTATAAATCAAAACATGAATTTAATAATTAAACATAAGAGTAATCTTCTAATCTAGATGCATGCATTTATCCATCCATGGATTATTTCACTTTGTACACTTCCAAAGATTTATTTGAATTCATAAACTCCTTTTGATTACTTATCGTCCTCGCTCAAGTAATCACTCAAGAAAGAGTTTTGATATTCTATTGTCAATTTCATAAATATGACAATCATAATCTTTATATATTTAATGTGTTTAGAAAAGAATATTCAATCACGGTTAATTGCTTAAGTGTGATTAATAATCTTGTCATAAGACATGCATTAAATATGTGCACAATATTGTCCATATGATTTCTATACAAAGATTTAAACCACAAGAGTTACCTAATCTTTGAAGAAACTCATCTTCATTTTCTAGTCTAACTATTAAGATAAACCAAGTTTCTAAAATTGATTATCTTTATGGACAGCATCTTAATCATTCATATCATGTATACTTTACCCAATTTCATATTTGGTAATGTATCATAATGATTATCAGGTTTACAATAATCCTGTAAATCATAGTCCTCAGCATATTAATCAAATATCTGAGATATATTGCTATTCTATGAATGATAATTCCATTATCTTGAGATTTAACATTTAAATGTCTACCTTTATTATCATTTTGAGATTTAACATTCAAATGTCAAACTTAATCATGATATTTATTAGTGTATTTTAGAAGATTATGTATCTTATAATTTTATCTTTTAAAGATCAAAACTCCCACTTGCTTTTAGTAATTTAAAGACTATCTTTAAATACTTAGCAAATAAAGAAACAATACAATGTTCTCTTTTGGGATATTACAAATACTTATTGATAGTTCCTGACTTAACTTTGTTAATAACCTCTTCATAAGCAGTTAAACAAATTTAGAACTTCAATTTAAGACTTAATGTGATTCATCACATTCATCACATTCCATCATATGATAATGTCTTATTAATCTTCTATGTTGGAATTTTATTAAATATGTCCAAGTCATACTCAACATTCTAACCTTGATAACTTTTGGAAGAAAAGAAGTCATAGTTATCTTTAATCAGACAATATAACAAGAGTTTGATTTTCCTAACTGAACATACCATAAACATTTGATATTTCATTAGTATTAATATTGTAAGACAATCTAACAATATTAAAGATAACCATATTCCTTTTGACTTGCCTATTTACCAACTAATTCATTTTAATGGTATAATAATTTTCAAGCCAATTACATGCTTTATAACACAAGTACTTTTTACAAAGTCACTTCATGTTCATGTCTTTACAAGAAAACCTAAACTGTTATAACCCCACTATACGTTATAAGTCATTTAACAATTTAATAACTTCATGTATATGTCTTAATTAAAAACCATAACAATATAACGTCTTACTTTATTATAAGTCTTGTAACAATTAAAAAACTTTATGTTTATATCTTTACAATGAAACATAAACATGTTTAACTAAAGTAATTATGAACACCATCTTTTGGTTTCAATAGTAATTTCAAGTTAATATATTACTTCACAATAATGTAAACAACATTATTTATTCATTTATTTATGTCATTCCAAGAACACATAAATATTCAGATTGAAGCAGCATTAGATTACTTTATTAATTTATGTCATTCCATGAATTCATAAATATACAAATTAAAGTAGTCTTGATATCATATTGACACATGTTCTAATAGGTATCTAATTTAGAAACTGCAAATTCTCATAGTTCAATTACATCAGTTGATCTACTAGTAATGAAAATATGAAATTCACCTTGTTGTTGCAATCTAGTTAAGCTCTCACATAACATAAATTGTAACACTAAGTGTTTCTTGAATTAGCCTAGTATAATTCATATCAGAACATTATTCTAATTTAGAAACTGCAAATTCTCATAGTTCAATTACATCAGTTGATCTGCTAGTAATGAAATATGAAATTCACCTTGTTGTTGCAATCTAGCTAAGCTCTCACATAACATAAATTGTAACACCAAGTGTTTCTAGAATTAATATTAGAACATTATTCTCTTACCTTGTAGTCAAGAGAATCCATTAAATCATATCTTTATGAGTTGTTTCTTGCACACATTAAAGATAACATTTCTCTCACTTGTGTATGGAACAACCTCATATAGTTGATAAACAACATGCCATGCATTTGTTTATGTGTTCAATATGATTGTGTCATAGATTTTAGCATAACAAGTATATGTAAAACAACAATGTCTAGTAAGGAAACGTACAAGACTATCCTTAAAAGTATGAGTGTCTACACTTGGAAAGTAATTATCTTTAGCTACCAAGATGTCAAAGCTTGTAACTCCCACTGAATTAAAGATCATTACAATAATTCCTTATTCAGTGATAAGTACACAATACTCCCACTGAATTTGACAACATTGTAAATGTTTCATATCCAGTGAAAACAAATATTGTGTCTTTAACTTTCCTACACCTTTAAATGTCCATGCGTAACTATTACTTATGCACTAAAGAGTGTATTCTACTACGTAAATGATGGACTATCCATCCAATGCTATTAACTTGAAAATTGGGTATGCAATTTCTTCCTTAACAGGTCTACCATCCTACAATGTATGTAGCACCTTCAAAATAGTCAAAACAACTAGTTTGTCTTTAAACATTTTGCAGTAATTAGTCTAGTTTCTAATTATAATAAGTCATAAAATGTCATACATAATTTTCTATTAACCAAATATCATATTTGTTACTAAGAATTTGATCACCAAATGAGGATGATAAAATCCCTATGAAAAATATTCGCAATTTTCTTAACTATTAAAAAATTTGCTATGAGTTATATTAGAATTTAGACATATCTAATATTCCTATTATCCTTTCTCATTCATGAAAAGGAATAGGATTGTGTCTCACTCTTCCTTCATAGAAAGGAGACTTCTTTTGTCTTTTAAGTAAATATTTCTTAATCAAACATTTGTTTGAAAACAGAACTAGATCAATTTACCAAAGCCCAAAGTGCGTTTACGGTTTGAACGTTGCATTAATACATTAAAACGAATTACAAAATTCAATTTCAGTATTTTCAATAATTAGGTCTTTAAGAAAATAATATACCCATTGGTAAACATTTATATAAACCGTAGTATTTTCTTAAAGCTAGGATCCAAATTGACATAGTACCATTACATCAGTTGATCTGCTAGTAATGGTAGTATTCAACAAGGTAATTGTCGAACAATAATTGCCAATATCATATTGCAATTCCTAGATTTATGGGATTTACAATCACAAAACTTTTGTATTGTAAGCATGTTTGATCCCCATCTTAATGCCTTGAGTCCAAGATCTCACTTCCTACTCAATTTAAGTCGTCTAACTTAAAAAGTGCAAACTCACAAATCCATCACATCAGTTGATCTGCTAGCAATGAATTTATGAAATTTACCTCTCCATTGCAATCTCGCCAAGTTCTCACATGACGTAAATTACAACTTCAAGTGTTCTTAATTAGATGACATTCGACTTAATTTTATAAGGGTATTAAATTTTGACGTGATCAAAATAATGAATGAAGAAGCATGCATACAACTTCATAACATTGGTTTTACAAAACATTTTTATTACCAATTTGCTAAGAGTAAAATAACAAAGTTTTTATTGAGGTATCGGGTTCACCAATTAAAGAATTGCCAACAATTATCGTCCACTATATCGTACTTTTGCATAAGCCCTAAGGCTTAGTGTTTCGGATAATCATTGTGGAATTGTGGTGAATTCACCCTTAAGATGACAATGTACGTAATATAGTGATATAGGTAAGTCTAGAGTCGGCAACCAAGCAGTTGTAGAGAACCGGTAGGTGCATGAGCTTTAAAAACCCCTCTCTACAAGTACATTGGATGGCAACCTTCGGTCCGCCTTTCGCACACTATGTACAAAAACATCAATCAACCAATCATTTGAAATTTTTACTCTTAAAACCAAAACAATTTCGCCATTTATTTAGTCCGTATTATTTTTCTATTCAAAAAATTACCCTTTTCATTTATAAACATGTCTAACATAATAATAAACAAAACAAGTAATATAAAATAAAAAATAAAACAACTAAATAAACATATACATAATCATAACAATTAAATTTGTATAAAACATGTAGCCACATGCAAATCTTATTCAATAGTCCTATTAATAATTAAATCTAGGTGTATAAGGTATTTATTCAATTAAGGCTTTCTTCTTCTAGGAAAAAGAGCCACATACATCGATAAATCGATTGCGTAAGCCAAAACTAAATAAATACCACATAGCACATAATTGATTACTTAATATTGGAGTCTTCCCCAATTCGACATCTATTAATAAATTTACATGTTTCGATATAACTTAACAATTAATTTATATTTATATATCCAAGTTAAACCATTTAAATTATCACACAATAAAATCCATGCAAATATGCACTTTTCATGGATTAAGCTTAACAATTAACATATTGCACCAAGATCGTTTATTAAAACGCATAACAAATTACATGACATCCTAGGGTTTCTAATCATATTAAAAAATCAAAACCAAAACCCTAAAACCCTTTAAGGTCTAAATCGACCCATAAAAAAAATTAGGGTTAGGAATCTAAAAACCCTAAAAACATGTAACTAAACGAATCAAGATTCAATTTTTATGCGTTTCGATAATTAATTACACATTATAACGGCTCTAGATGCCACTGTTGGAATTATGATATCATGACAATCATATAAAATAAACCAAACACATCAAGTGAACATAGCGGAAGCAATTACAAGATCATATAATATGTAATTAATTAATCAATAATAAATAGTAAACGTACCGTAGTGATTCTAGCCCGAACAAGAATCAAATGCAATCTTCAACTCAAGAACCCTAATTAGGGTTTATGTGGATTATAAGAATTACCCCTTACGTCTTTTGTAATTCAATCCAAGAATCAATCAATAGTGTGATTGTATCATGTTCTTGTACACACGTACTATTAGCGATTCGATGTGAATGCTAGTTCTTGATCACAATAAATTTACCAAACACTTTGTAATGTTCAAGGTTACTCGCAAATCCCTTTTCTTGGGGTTTCGCTCGTTGTCCTATGAACAAGAGAGGAAAAGAAGAAGTTTTGCCTTCTATTGAAATCAAGTGTTCCAAAGGATGAATACATGAGGATGTATTTATACCCTTATGATAGATATCAAGTTTGATATGGTTTCCGATGTGGGATTCCATAGTTTCGACCAAAACAAGCTCAAGAGAGGATTTCTAGAACCTTCTCTTGTATTGTTTTACTTTCTTCATATCCCGTTGACATTTACCGATCGTTAGTAAATTCCATTCTCTTATATGACAATCATATAAGAGAATATCTCTTGTATTGTTTTACTTTCTTCGTATCCCGTTGACATTTACCGATCGTTAGTAAATTCCATTAATTACCTAACGCTCTTTAGTCGTTTATTGTGAATTAAATAAGTAAATATAACATTTTATATTAATTATTTAAACATCGAGTCTCATACGTAAAGTGTGCAATCCCGTGATCTCGAGTTCGATCCTAACATACGACTACTAAAATAATGTCCATAAACTAACATATACATATGTACACGTAAAAATCCCACAACTCACACAAACTTGAATGAGACCTCCAAAGGAGTTTAGAAACTCCTCATTACTCATTTTAGACTGATTTACCTAAGCAAAACACAACCCAAGTTCCACAAGGACTAACACTAAACTATTTGACCCATATGTATTTATTTATATTCACGTATTCACTCGTTTGGACCCATAAGTGTACCATGACTCCTACAACTCTCCCAAAGGACTTTAGATACCTTATAACACGATCAATAATGAACCAAAACTTCCACAAACAACCACTCGATCCCATGTTGTGTTTTGGTCATGTATCAATTCCAAATGGACCCTTTATGATATCTGCGACCAAACATACCCTTAAACGTTTTCACACCAGACTCCCTTGACCACACAAGGACTCCAAGACCTCAAGACTTCACTTGCTCACCTTGTGTACATGTACTCAAAATAAAATCAGGTTTCTAGAACCCCTTGGCCTTGTCATCACTTAAACCGACCCCAAACACACTTGGATAACCAAGTTGCTCTCCAATCAAGCTAACCTACTCTCACCCTACTCGTTATCTCCTGCCAATATTCCCTTTGTCCTCAGCAAGTTGTCCCTATCTCATGTTATAACACCCCATGCAAAGCAAACTCACTTATAAGCTTAAAACTCACTCACAAACTCACTCTTGTCCATTGTGTGATACCGAGAAGAAAGAAAGGAGACTCAAGCCCTTCCCAAGCTTGTATAAGCTCACCATAGGCTCCTCTCAAGTCCCTGGAGTGCCAACTATTGAGTCACAAGCTCACAAGTCCTCACAAGCTCTCATTAGAACTCACAAGACCCTAAAGCTTCCCACCTTTGATGGTGTAGTGTGTATTTCAACACTTAGTTTATTTTCATATCATATCCATGTTTTCTATTCGTATATATCACCAACACTCTCACTCACTTAGAACCTTGTCTCGATAAGCTTATAACAAACAAACACACTCACTTGAATCCCTATATAACTATGAATGAGTTCATGAACTTTATTTGCAATTAACTAAACTCTAAGACTATAAAAATCACACGTATCATATGTTGTGTGCACCCTATATTGAAAACAGTTAAGTATACACATGAGTTTTCCCATTTACCTTGACTCTTGAACTCGATTATTTATACGTATACCATATCAATATTTTTGCTCATCTCGTTTCTTTGAATCATAAACAAACAAGCTATATAAAACTTACTCACTCACAATCTCAGATAAGCTATCTCATAAGCTCAAAGCTAACTGCTTATCGGGTAACACAGAAACACCAAACAACCCTTAGTGGGCTTAAGCCCATCAAACTCAAAATTCAGTGTAGCTTGCTCCTCAGCCCACCAACCCCCTCCTCACTTTGGCATGACCCAATATGGGCCGATGAACCACCAAAACCAGCTGGAAGCCCAGTAGACCCACAAAACACCCAATGGGCCTTAAGAGGCCACTAAGCCCACTAAGCCCACTTAACTTAAAAATTAAGCTTTAAGCTATTATAAGCTCTCTAATAAGCACATAGAAGCTTTTCTAAGATTATGGGAACTTAATAAGCTAATTGGAATAAGGTTATAAGCTAAAATGGTATTTTAGACTAAAAATGCAAAAGGTATAAAGTTAAGGGACTAAAACTGCCAACTATGGAAAGTAAGGGTCTAAACTGCCAAAATTGAAATATGAGGTTACAAACAGTAAATATAAATGATTTTGGGTCAATTGTGTGAAATTGGAAGTATAGGGACTTAAAATGAACATTTTATCCATAAAGGACTAATTTTGCAAAGTTTGTAAACTACAAGGACCAAAACTGTAAATTCTACAAACATGGTGTTAAAACAGTATATTTGGAATATTTTTGTCATTTATTGACTATTTGATAAAGTGAGTACTAAAAATGTAAATAAACATTTCACAAGGACTAAAAGTGTCAACTTTGAAAGTACAAGGACTAAATGTGTAAATATTGGAACAGGAGTACCAAAACTGTCATTTTGACAAGGAGAAACTGGCAAACTCCTACCCAAGGGCCCCATTTAGGGTATTTATGTCATATTATGACTTACACATGTTAAAGTTGAGTTCATGAGACTTATGGCAATATGCATACAAAACCACACAACTGAATTACTTATGAAATACTGGATTGTGTTCAACTGATTTATTAAACATAAACACTATGAATTCACTCAACAATGTTGTTGACTTTTTAGCATGTTTATCTCAGGTAACTGAAGCTAACTCTGGAGGCATGGAATGGGCATAAAGACCTTGTGTTAGTGGTGTAACAATAATTTGAAACAGTCACTTTTTAATACTTATTGTGATGTATTAAACTATCGAACATCCTTACATTTTTAAACTCAATAATATGAATTTCAAAACATCTCTTTTTGAGTCATTTTCTATAATTATGACTGTGATCCTCTACATAACACCCAAATTAGTCTTCCGCTGTTAAACTCAAATTTTGAGGGTGTTACAAATGGGTTTACAAGAAAAAGATGAATGTTGCAGGAGAGGTTCACTGGTACAAAGTGAGCTCGTTGCAAAAGGATATCGACCAAAAACCGGTATCTACTATGATGAGATTTTTTCCTCAGTTTCAAGAATGGGACGACGAGATTACTTATCGCACCATCCACACAAAATCACTGGAAGATCTACAAATGTAAAATCCGCATTCTTAAGTGGTGTAATCAATGAAGTAGTTTACATAGAATAACCACCAGGTTATGCAAAAGTTGGAGAAGAGATTAAAGTTCTGAAGTTGAAAGAAGCATTGTATGGGCTCAAATAGGCCCCCGAGCCTGGAAAACTAGTATTGATTCATTTATGAAGAAAATGGGGTATGTACAATGTCCATACGAGCATGCTTTATATATTAAAGTTGAAAACATAGTATTAGTAGCTGCCTTGTATGTAGATGATCTCATTTTCACATGAAATAACAAGATAATGTTGATCAGTTTAAGGAATCGATGATTCAAGAATTTGAAATGACTGACTTGGGGTTCATGAAATACTTCTTGTGTTTAGAAGTAAGGTAGGAGATTTATGAGATTTTATTTCCTGAGGCATACGTGAAGGAGATAGTTTTTTGGTAAAAGGTTGTTACACCAAATAAATTCATGAGGAATGATAGAGAGATCTAACATGCATGCCTAAAGGTTATGCCTAATTCATTAATTATTTGACACGTCACTCATGCGTTTTCTCACTCTAAATCTTCACTTTTGAATTTTACACTTGTCATCATCTTATTTTTGGGCATACTTTTAGGCATGCATTTTAGGCATGAGAATCATTTTTCTAAATTTATTACTCCAGAAAACAGTTAAGTACATAAGATATGAGTTAATTTCACATCTCCAACCATTTCATAGGCGAAATATTAATGCACAATTTGTGACTTTAAACCAAACCATCATAAGAAAGACAAAACCAATTAAAAAAAAAAAAAAAAAAAAAAAAAAAAAAAAAAAAAAAGACTAGATAAATGATGCGTGGGAATCGCAACAGGCTTTACCTCTCGAGGGATCTCGAGAAGCTTACAACCCCCACCAGGCAGTGTACCTGATCGTTGTAGTATAGTATAGTGACAAGTACCGGGGGATTGATCGTTCAGCTTAGGAATAGTGTCGCTAGGATTAGAAAGCCTAATTACTAGTTCTAAAGGTGAGGGATGATTATTTTTGTATTTTTATATTTTATGGAAAGCAATTAAAATCTCGGGTTTTGGAAGAGTGGGCGGAATTAGTTGCTATTCAACTAACCCAAAACTAAGATGCAATCAAAATAAAATACTAGAAATTAAGATAAGCTAAATTATACTAAGGTTGTGAGCAGTAATTGGAGAAAATGTGTTTACTTAGATTTCACTACTCCCTAGATATCTTTTACACGTTAATTACTTGTTATAATTGCATGGATGATGGATCGTATTCCTTAATACCATTCATGGGGTGGCATACATAACTCCCCAATTCTATGAGCTCTTATCTCCTCCTACACCATGCCCAGCACAACTATAGGGATTGTAAACAGTGGCTCATGCATTAAATACAACCAATAAAGACCTAGTACGCCTCGGTTCATGTTTCTTAAGACGTTCAAGCATGTTACCATTTGGAGATCTGCCAGTTTTCTTAAGCCTAACATATAAATCATTCATCCAAGAACAAGAATAAACAAGTAATCAACACATAATCAATATCTAGGTTTCATTAGATCTAAGCAAACACAAAAGAGATCTAGCCTAGCATGATAGAATTAAGACAAGAACAAGATATAGACAACCAACACATAGACATATTGATTGAATTAGAAGAACACTTATCTTGATTAATCATGCAAGGTATCAAGGGGTTGGAACTCTTGAAAAACCTGTAAAGTTACACCAAAATCGTCTTTAGGGTTTCTCCCAAAACTTCTCTTTTTTTATGTGAAAAACTAGAAAACTATATATAGGAAAATAGGGATGACAGCGTCAAGAACAAAGGTGTGACGCCGTCATCTCGCCGCCAAATACTTCCTCGGACGGCCTTGATCTACTTCTGACGCCGTCAAGGCCTAGGCCGTCACACAAATTACTCTTGACGCCCTGTGTGTGACGCCGTCATCAACTACGGATTTTAATTTTTGGGGTTTTGACGCCGTCAGGAAAACTCTTGACGCCTTCATGAACTCTCGGATTTTATTATTGAGGTTTGACGCCGTCAGGAAATTACTCTTGATGCCGTCACCTACTGTTCCCAGCATGGAAAATTGAGACTTTGCCGTTTTCTTCACTTTTATGCTCCAAAAACGTCCAAAATGGCTTCTTTTCCAGAATTCACTCTCCAAGTACCTAAAATCACAAAAGGAACGATTTAGGGTAATATTTGATCAAATAAATTCGGATTCGGGCCTAAATGACCCCCTAAAAACGGATCATTTTTCGCCTCATCATATACCTTTACACTTGAGATTTGCTTGTCCTCATGCAAATGCGCTTTTATTCTACTCAAAAGACAAGTTAGGGGTCATTTAACACTAATATAAAAGTAATTACAACAAATAATTGTTCCACTAAAGACCACTAGACAAGCACGGAGGTCATACACAAGCACCTCACAAATAGTGTTTAGATACTCACATCTCTCGGGTGTAATAAAGTGTAAATTACAATATGGAAACGGAAGATATCTCTCACTACCTGTCATACCAAAATAGATTACCATAGGCTTGGGAAAGGATCAAACCTCCACCACATGGCGTAAGCACCTAGGATAAACTATCAAAGAGGTCTTTTAAAGGGTTGTAACGTTAGGTATAGGGATATGAATTACACGGTTTTGTTGGATAAAGGAAGTTTTACTGGTGGCGAGTTAACAATCTTGGTTAATTACATGTACAATGTGGCGTTGCTAAGCCAAGACTAGACTCGACTTAAGCTAATAAATGAAAAATAACAAAAACATAAAATGAACATAGAATAAAAAGGGATGGTAGTCCGTATGTTTTTTTCTCTTTTTCTTTTTCTATTTTTTTTTTCTTTTTTCTTGTTTTTTCGATTTTTTTTTTTTTTTTTTTTTTTTTTTTTTTTTTTTTTTTGCATACACTCTTACCCTACCATCCAAAATAATACATCATAGGGAATGAACATTTTCCTTACACTTGAATCTTTACATACTTTACAATTAACTAATCTAATGACTCGAATTAAGAAAATCAAAACACTTGGAGCACTTTTAAGATTAACGTACATATGGGGGTAATAAATGATGTTCTTCCCCATTACTCCATAAAATAAGTACTTACCCATGAGTCCCAATCGTCCCAAAACAATATGTACAAGGATATGACTCGACTTAGCAACCATGTAATCAATTAGAAAGTTAACTTAGGGTTTAACAAATAACAATAATGCACTAAAAATAAGCGCATACACGGAAGGCTAAGGCGATTTGGTTGTACATTTAAGTGGGGTGTAACAAATTCTTCCTTTAAGTAAAATGCTTAAAGTTAGAAACGAAAAGATAGGCTCGGAGGGGTGTACTAGGGGTTTCATATACTAAAAATGAGTACAACGCTAAGGGTGTGGGAAAAATCAGTTGACTTAACTAGCCAAGTAATATGACTTAAATGGTCAAGTAATTATGATACGGGTTTAACACAAGGGTGATCCTAATGCCTCTTATCATGTAGTAAATCCTACTACACGAATGTAGTCTCACTAGCGGTCTCGGGATGCATCACTAACGCAAGTTCTAGAATCTAAATGCTACCGGTACACTCATAAGCACTAATAGTGAATGATTTTCCTATCAAATCTAAAGGCGAACCTCACATATTTGGGTGGAAAATTTTTCTGAACATACGGTTATGTGCTAGTCATACAATCTCCTATCCATGAGACGCTTGCTATGGCTAAAGTTTCACTCCTAAATGTTGTAAAAAATTTTAAATTTGGCGCTAAAATTGCACTAACAAGTATTTCTCATAGTTTTATTACACATCTACTATCAAACAAAACAAACTCAAGCGAAAGTGCATATGTAAGGTATCATCTTTTTACCCTCCCCTTACACTTAAGATGAACATTGTCCCCAATGTTCAAGTAAATAATGTAAAAGTGAAAAAGTAAAGAGAATGAAATCAAATACTCCCCTGATTCGCTCGGTATGGATTATAGGTTGGCCAGATTAGATCTTCCTCCAAGAAAATGAACAATCAAAGCTTCCCTTCCAGAATATAAATCATCTCCTTGTCGAACATAACCTGTAAATCCTGACAAAAATAGACAAGACAACCTCGCGTAAAATCGGCGGCATCCTATATAAGTTACTAAATCCTAGAAAACAAAGTAAGATATAATGCTTGTGGAATAAAGTTTGTAGATTTCCTGGAGATTATAAAACTTAATAATTCGCAAAAAAAAACATAACACTCCGTTAGAAAAACAAAACCGGTAAAATTTCCAGATTTTAACTCCTGACGCCGTCAAGAGTAAAACTCTGACGCCGTCAGAATGGACCTGCAGAAATTCTTATGTTAAGTTTCCGGAAAATTTCTGGAAAAACTTGGTCCTACTTCCTGGAAAATCCTGCAAAACTTCATTATGACTCAATACAAGCATTTGACTCTAACAAATACGAATATACATGTTCATTTAATATTGTGGAGAATCATGATCGGTTTGTTTCTTAAAAACATATTTGGGGTTTCCCCTTACACTTATCTTTTGCAAAAATACTTCTAGGTGGAGTTAAGACTAAGCCAAAACAACAAAGTAAAGTATTTCCACTTATTTAGTTTAGAAACATGATCTACCAACAATAAAAATAAAACATGCATACGGAAGCAAATAACAATCAAACAAATAAAATCACACAAAGCATGGGTTGCCTCCCAAGAAGCGCTTTTCTTTATTTACGAGTCTTGTAGCTAGACTCAAGGTCATGGATTACTACGTGATCTCATCATTTGAAATGATATACCCCATGTAGTTGCGATCATTACTATTATGGTGGTAGTGCCTCAACCTATCGATACTCGCAATCACCATTCCACCTAATTTGCTTCTCAATTTAGCTACCCCATCTTGGCTCAATCCTTCGATTGTGAATGACCCATACCACCAAGGACTTGGTTTATCGGGTGGTATTGTTGTTTCCAAGTGTCTCAAGAGCACCAAGTTCCCTTCCTCAAATGGTGTACGATTTTTTCCGTGTCGAGTATGTTCGAGTTCAACCTAAACCTTACTGCTTTTTCTCCTTCCATCCTTAGCTTTCTTATAGCTTTTGATTCTTGCCTCCCATGCAAGAATCTTATTCTGAACACGAATGGGTGTCGCGCCAATGTTGTTTTTGATCATTCTCCAACTCAAATTCTCATGCCCACTTCGCGGGGTCATGGGGAAGCTAATCTTTCTTTTTCCAGATTTAAGCTCAATCTTCCTACCTTCATACTTAATGACAGCCCTAGCGGTGGTAAGGAATGGTGCCCCAAGGATTATTGGCATGCATCCATCCCCTTTATCATCGATGATCATAAAATCAACGGGGTACATGAATCCTGCAACATTAACTAATACATCTTCTGCGATTCCTAGGGGGTATACGTACGAGTGTCCAACAAGGGATAACCTAACACGAGTAGGTGCTGGCATTTTTGACGTTAGTTGGATGTAAATAGTTAGGGGCATAAGATTTACTTTCGATCCTTGGTCGGCGAAAGCACTAAGATGTTTCAAGTCCCCGATGCTCGTTGGTATTTCAAAGTTCCCACATGCTACCTGCTTAGTAGCCACTTTCTGTACCAATAACCTCTCGAATACTGACCCTCCAGGAAGCGTATCATACTCATCTTCCTCTTCTTCCTCTTTCTCAGGAACCTGTCCGGAGCAGGGGCGGACCCAAGTATAAGGTTTGGGGTGGCGGTGCCCTCCACGATTCGCCGAAAAGTATCAAATTTTAGTGTAAAAAAAATTTTTTTTAGACCTTTTTATTAAAGTGCACCCCCTAAAAAAATCAAATTGCCCCCCACCTTGAAGCCAAAAATGTAAAAACCTTAGTTTTTAGTGTAAAAAAAATAATATTATAACCTTTTTATTAAAGTGCATCACGAATTTTATCAAAAAAATTTTTTTTGCCCCCCACCTTTTAAAATCCTGGGTCCGCCACTGGTCCGGAGGATTGGTTACGCCCATCACCCTTAATCCAATTTGTTATGGTGTTTTCGTTTATATCATGCTTCAGGTAGTAACTCAAAGGTTGAGATTCTGGTGGTTTTTCTAAGGTCCGTTTAGCAAGAGTTTCTATCTTCTCGTTATCTTTTTAGACAATGGTGATGGAGTTAACAAATTGGGTGGTGGGAGTGGCGCTTTCTTTCCTTAGTAGCATTCGTTCGGGGGTTCTCTGGTTGGCATACTCCTCCAATAGACTCATAATCTCATTCATTTTCTCCTGCATTTCCTCTTTTTGCTTATAAACTGCTTCTTCGAATCTAGCAAGCCGATCTGAGTGAGTTGCCATATATTCTCTCATCCTAGCCTCAAACTCCGAGCTAAGTTCCTTGGGAGGGGAACAAGGTGGGGTGCACCTTTGAAAAGTCTCGACATGTTCTCTAGAAGGTGACTCAGATAATGGTGCCGAAGTTGGTTTTGAGACAGAATTGACAGTGGCTTGTCTAGGACTTAAAGGTCTCGTTTGCCTTTCCTCAAAATAGTCAACTTTTGCCTCAAGTTTACATAGGAGTTCATCGGGAATTTCGGTGGTTCCTCCAGATGTCGAGACTGCATTGATGGCCGCTTCTATCGTATGTTTAAATTCCCACATCTCATGATTATCAACAGCGAGCTCTTCGATAATTGCCCAAGACTCCTCGGCGTTCTTATCACGCAATTTACCTCCCGCGGCCCTGTCGATGGTGCGCTTAGTGTGATAATCAACATGGTCGTAGAAAATCTGGACTAATAACCAAAGGTTTATGCCATGGTGAGGGATCTTGTGGAGGAGATCCTTAAAACGGGCCCAAGCCTCGTAGAAAGTTTCACCCCGCTGTTGCTCAAACATCAAAATGTCCCTTCTAAGCATTGCAGTCTTTTCCGGCGGAAAGAATTGGGTAAGGAAGCGATTGGCGAGATTGTCCCATGTGGTGATGGATCCCGCGGGTAAACGCTCAAGCCATTGATTAGCTTGATCCCGTAGAGAGAATTGGAATAGGCGTAATCGGGTTGTCTCTCTAGTTTCAACACCTAGGTCTATGGAATCTACGATTTTGAGGAAGTCCTTAAGATGTTGATTTGGATCTTCGGAACGAAGTCCATGGAATGCACATCCGCTTTGCACCAACCGGATGGTGTCGGATCGCAAGGGGGTCACATTGGCTCCGGTGAGCTCAATGGTGTTTTGGTAGCCTTGATGGCTAGGTCGGGAGTACTCTCCTAAGGTTCGGGGCCTAAGGGGTTCTAGTGGTGGGTTTTGTTGTGGTGGGATGACGGGTTCAAAGATGTTACCACCTTCCATGATGTCGGATGGTAAAGAGTTACGAACAAAAGCACGAAGAAATAAGATAGACTAAAGAAGACCTAAAAATAAAAAATAAAATCTTACTAGAAAGTAATCTAGCAAGTAGACCTAATAAAAAGAAATCCTAACCTAGACAATAACTATTCCCCAGGCTGCGGCGCCAGAAACTTGATACGTGGGAATCGCAACAGGCTTTACCTCTCGAGGGATCTCGAGAAGCTTACAACCCCCACCAGGCAGTGTACCTGATCGTTGTAGTATAGTATAGTGACAAGTACCAGGGGATTGATCGTTCAGCTTAGGAATAGTGTCGCTAGGATTAGAAAGCCTAATTACTAGTTCTAAAGGTGAGGGATGATTATTTTTGTATTTTTATATTTTATGGAAAGCAATTAAAATCTCGGGTTTTGGAAGAGTGGGCGGAATTAGTTGCTCTTCAACTAACCCAAAACTAAGATGCAATCAAAATAAAATACTAGAAATTAAGATAAGCTAAATTATACTAAGGTTGTGAGCAGTAATTGGAGAAAATGTGTTTACTTAGATTTCACTACTCCCTAGATATCTTTTACACGTTAATTACTTGTTATAATTGCATGGATGACGGATCGTATTCCTTAATACCATTCATGGGGTGGCATACATAACTCCCCAATTCTATGAGCTCTTATCTCCTCCTACACCATGCCCAGCACAACTATAGGGATTGTAAACAGTGGCTCATGCATTAAATACAACCAATAAAGACCTAGTACGCCTCGGTTCATGTTTCTTAAGACGTTCAAGCATGTTACCATTTGGAGATCTGCCAGTTTTCTTAAGCCTAACATATAAATCATTCATCCAAGAACAAGAATAAACAAGTAATCAACACATAATCAATATCTAGGTTTCATTAGATCTAAGCAAACACAAAAGAGATCTAGCCTAGCATGATAGAATTAAGACAAGAACAAGATATAGACAACCAACACATAGACATATTGATTGAATTAGAAGAACACTTATCTTGATTAATCATGCAAGGTATCAAGGGGTTGGAACCCTTGAAAAACCTGTAAAGTTACACCAAAATCGTCTTTAGGGTTTCTCCCAAAACTTCTCTTTTTTTATGTGAAAAACTAGAAAACTATATATAGGAAAATAGGGATGACGGCGTCAAGAACAAAGGTGTGACGCCGTCATCTTGCCGCCAAATACTTCCTCGGACGGCCTTGATCTACTTCTGACGCCGTCAAGGCCTAGGTCGTCACACAAATTACTCTTGACGCCCTGTGTGTGACGCCGTCATCAACTACGGATTTTAATTCTTGGGGTTTTGACGCCGTCAGGAAAACTCTTGACGCCTTCATGAACTCTCGGATTTTATTATTGAGGTTTGACGCCGTCAGGAAATTACTCTTGACGCCGTCACCTACTGTTCCCAGCATGAAAAATTGAGACTTTGCCGTTTTCTTCACTTTTATGCTCCAAAAACGTCCAAAATGGCTTCTTTTCCAGAATTCACTCTCCAAGTACCTAAAATCACAAAAGGAACGATTTAGGGTAATATTTGATCAAATAAATTCGGATTCGGGCTTAAATGACCCCCTAAAAACGGATCATTTTTCGCCTCATCAATAAACTACGTACGTCTAGTATGACCATGAACCCTTATATCATAAGTGTCACATAAAGCTAATTACTCTTCCGTTAAATATTCACACTCATCATAATCATATGAGCTATCATCATACATATTTCCAACGCTTGTATAAGCTCTTCATCCCGGTTCCACGTCCATTTTTTGAGGATTTTCTAGCCTTTAAACTTGTTGATGCCATAAATGTCGCGGTATCATTAACACCCTTTTCCACTTCATTCTTGCTATCATTATCCTCATTATCCAAGTTAACAACTTTACTGCTACCTACATTCCCATCGCCACCTTTTGAATGTACTGAATCACTAGAAATAGTCTCAAAATCATTTTCAACCATATTAAGAACATCAAAAGGATGAACTAGTCATATCATCCATAGGTTTCAAACCAGATTCAATACTATCCCCAGCCATATTAGAATGCGTACCTTTCAGTTTAGTCTGCTTATTTTTCGTCTTATTTGCACTTATAGGTCTGTAGGCTGACCGAGACTTAGGACTGTTATGACTTTAGTCATTATACTTATTAATAAGTTTAGAGGTCTTAGTGTTAAGTTTGAAATTTTATTAGCCAAGTTTGTTAGGATTAGGAAGTTTTAATGTATCGGTTGGTTTTGCTTAAGTCTCAAGCCAAAGTCCAACGTTTCTTTCCGTTTGTATCACCCGACTATAGTTCATGATAGAGTCGGTTTTTCTTCCCCCTCATCTCTATAAAAGGAGGTGAGGGGGGAGGGGTCTTGACACATCATTCTTTCAAGGTTTAATACAACTTTCGGTTAAACTATCTTGTGCTTGTTCTTTTCTTTTTAATCGATATTACAAACTGTTGTAGGTTGTGTGTTTTTTTAACGATATCGAGGTAATCCGCACTAGTATCCAGGGTGTTAGTCAATCGAATACTGACAAGGACCAACTGAAAGACCTCTAACAATTTGTTTTTGCATCTTCACATTTTTTTCTTCCCCCTCATCTCTATAAAAGGAGGTGAGGGGGGAGGGGTCTTGACACATCATTCTTTCAAGGTTTAATACAACTTTCGGTTAAACTATCTTGTGCTTGTTCTTTTCTTTTTAATCGATATTACAAACAGTTGTAGGTTGTGTGTTTTTTTAACGATATCGAGGTAATCCGCACTAGTATCCAGGGTGTTAGTCAATCGAATACTGACAAGGACCAACTGAAAGACCTCTAACAATTTGTTTTTGCATCTTCACATTCACATGGACATTGGTCCAACAAATGACCAAAAACCTTATAGGTTGAACATCTAGTAGGCTCCCACTCATACTCAACACGAGTCGAATGCAAAAAATAATCATTACCTTCAATTTTAGGCACTGCCACAACAAGAGTGTCTTTTAACTCATCATAAGCATGAAGATCCGTCATTGCTCTCACGAAACTGGACCTACCCGAAGATTCTATACACATTAAAGCCGAAGAAGATATGTGTTTGGGTTAATGTGCAAAAGTGGGTGTGGGTTAATGTTTTGAGTAAAGGGTTTTTGTGAATGTGGTGGTGTTTATTTTTTGTGTAAAAGATTTTTGCAAAAGTGGAAGTTTGTTTATTTTTTGGGTAAAAGGCTTTTGTGAAGGTGGGTGAGTGTGTTTAATGTGTGTTACGGTGTTTAGACATGTAATGACGAATAGACGAAAAAACCTTTCCAGCTAACGAGGTTTTTAAAAACACTGGGGTTTTAGACGATAGTGAGGTTATGAAAAACGTGACCTTAGGGGCTAGAGGACCGTAACCCTAGATCTGAAGACCGGATCCGCAATCTGCCAGAATTTGGGAACAAACGGTGTAATTTACCCTAGTCGAATTCAATAAAGCTACTCTAGATATGATATTTGTAAAACTACAGAGAAAGTTCAAGAATCTTTGGGGTGACAACCTTGCCTAAGGTTGCCTCATCTTTTAATGCAAACAACCAATCATGGTCCTCCAACACATTTTATTCATAACGTTGCCTAAACATTGATTTTAAGTGGCAATCTTGCCTAAGGTCAAGCATTAAATTTTACATAATTATATAATTTAATAAAAAAAACATAATTAAACAATTAATAAAAAACAACTATTTTTATTAATAATAATTCAAGGATTATTACATAATACTTAAAAAAAAAACATAAATAAAACTAAAAATTGCAAGGCCATCCATATTTTGCTGCGAACTCACGTTTTTTTAGAGCAATTTCCCACATGTCCGGATCAGCTATGTTATCGTGCGGTTCGTTGAAAAACTTCAAAGCTCGTATAAAGGCCTTTTCTTGCACACCTTGTAGTTGTGCCGCCATCAATTTTTCGGCCAACTCATCCTTCGAACGTTTTTTCTCTAGCGACTCCTCTAATAGTTGTGATTTCTTTGCAGCATAAATTTCGAAAGTCGCAGCAACACTATTACTTGTGGACGACTCAGTAACGCTCTTTTTGCCCCGTTTTTTTTGGGTAGGAGTAGTGTCTTCATTCAAATCAGGAATAATTGTCTCAACATTGTCGTTGCTTGATTCAGACGACTTTTTTCGCTTCTCAGAACTAGACGATGATGTTTAACCCACAATTGGTTGTTCCAACCATTTGTCATTTTTCCTTACAATTTCTCATGCTTCAATGTCCAAAAGTCTTGCCTTTTGTTTTTCTTTTATAATCGGCCATGACATTTTTCATCACGTCAAGATCATCACAACCACTATCTCGAAGACGGTTCTACAATTATAAAAGTAATAAATATAAATTAATACAATCATATCAAATACAAACTATATAAAATAAAATAGACTTCAAAAATATACTGATTGGATGTAGAGGCCATTAAAAATATTCATTTCGGCATTCATATTTTTCCATTTTGTGTTCAAGCCATGGTGTGTTCGTTCATGATTTGGCACGTTTTGAGAGAAATGTTCAAGGATTCTTTCCCAAAAGCTTGCAGACTTTTGTTGATTCCCGACTCTTGGAAAAGTCGAGATATGCACCCAAGCTTTTGCCAAAGCGACCTCATCTTCCGTCGTCCAAGGTATGCTTCTCGCTTTAGTCGGTTTTGGTATTTCTTCAATTTCTTCATCATCATTTTCTTCTCCACCTAATTAATAACAAAACAATTATGTATACCAAATAAACCAAATTAAAATTATAACAAAACAATTATGTGTAACAATTTTTTTTTTTTATATATATAACGATTTAAAAAAAAATGTATAACGAGTTTATATGTAACAAAAAAAATATTTATATATTACAAATTACTGTTTTAAAAAAAATACGAGTTTAAAATATATATATATATATATATATATATATATATATATATATATATATATATATACGACTTAAAAAAAAATTAAAACTTACCCATTGTATTTGTAAATTGAGTTTCGGGGACATATTCAATTTCGTCATCTTCATTATTGTAAAACGGTATTTGACGTTCTACACTTGGTTCACGTCTTGATGGACCGTCATGGTAGTCGTTGAATGGATCAAATTCACTAGTCATTAACATATTATAATTGGCCGGATTCATTGGAGGAGGTTGATGATAATATTGCGGTTGTGATTGAGGTTGATTTAGAGGATAATAGTTTTGATTTGGAGGTTGGGGATAGTAAGGTTGAGTTGGAATTTGGGGACGATTTGGAGGTTGGGGATAGTAAGGTTGATTTGGAGGTTGCGGACGTGTGAATTGTGATGGACCGGATTGTGATCGAGACCCACGTCCTCGACCTTTGTGTGAGCTTGAACCATGTTTAGATTTAGGCTCCATTGTTTTTTAGTTTTTTCTTGAAAGAGATGGATTAAATGTTTAATGGAATAGTAATTTGAAATAATGTGTGTAATTTAAAATGAAAATGTGAGATTTTAAAGGGATTTTTTTTTTTTTTTTTTTTTTTTTTTTTTTTTTTTTTTTGGAAACAAGCCCAACGTCCCAATTTTTATTTAATGCCAACGTCTATATTTGCATGGGAAATGTTCAAACCGAAACGGTGAGCTTTGCCGTTTGAGACACCGAATTGTGCTTGCCGCTGCAGTGGCAGCCATGCTTGCCGATCGGTGAGCTTTGCCGATCTTATTTCCTCGCAAGGATGCCACCCCCCTTACGGAAACATTGTTTTAAAAAACACAGTAAAAAAACACGCTTTCCGTACTGGAAAAAAGAACACGCGTACCATAAATTTAAACCGACCTGATAACTAACGGTTATAAAAGACCATATTCCCCGATTAAAAAAATCATCATCATTTAACCCTAGCGATAATAATCTTCTACCATTCACCCTGATTATACTTCATCTTCATAAATACCTTACAATATTCTTGAAAAAAGAATACCCATATCGTGAATTTCAGTTTCACAAAAGAAAATTATACAAGATTTTAAGGTTTTTCTTTTTTTTTTTTCTTTTTTTTTTTTTTTTTTGCTCATCAAACCCATTCAAGAAAGTTATTAAGAGGTAACATACATTTTATTTTATTTTTCTAGTTGAATGCTATGCGAATAATTTTGTTTTTAAGTAATGTAGCATATGAATGTACATGATATATGGTGTTTTTGTGGGTTAATTACTTTGCATCACATAGTCCAGTGCCATCGTCACAGAAACCGTCGCGGTCTAGTAGTTTCTGTGGTGGTGCACTTAACAATGGGGAAGATGGACTTCCGTAGGCGTTACGTCTACTGTTTCCGCACCCTAAACTTGATCTTGTGCTAACTCCTGTTGTTGGGTTTGTTCCACTTGCATACTTGCATAGAGCCTGTATTGTTAGATATATGATAGTTAAATATACAGTAATACAGTTGCCTTTTGTTAGAATAATTGGAAAGATTTAATTCGCGGCTTCTTTTTCGAAAATGTTAAAAAGTGATAACTTAGGAGTTTAGGTGTCCCCTGATACCATTCAGCCAAAAACTACTTGATAAATTATTAAATGACACCTGATGTTTCTTTTAGAGTAAAACGAGTAATGGATATAGGGCGAAAATGGGTCAAATCTGGTATAGGTTCTAACGGGTGGGTTTTGATTGGTTAATTCGCCAACTTCCTTAGTCAATTTGTCCATTTTTTAGGAAATAGGGACTAATGAAGCTGGCATGTCAACTAATCCAAACTGCCCATTAGACCTATTCCAGATATGACCCGTTTTGACCATTACGCAACACACTCATCTTGCCACCTCTAGTTATATATTGATCTGTATTGAAAGAATACGGGCCTCGATCATATTAGATGGTTTTATGCGGTACACATGGGATTATAATGTCATGATGGCTTAAAATTTGTTGGCATATGATATAAGACTGATACTGGGACATTGTGATTGGGGCCATCAGGGTATCACCTCTATAGTAATCTGTAAATATTTTTTAAAATCATTAAAAACGCACCTGTTTTTGGGGAAGGTCCAAAACAGCATCACTAAAATCAGCTCCTTCAATAACAGCCTTTCCTAGATCACTTCGAGTGAGGACTGTTCTTACAAGGATAGCATTTGTGAGATTAGCTTCATTTAAGACCTGGTTACAGACAGCAGAAATAGGAATGTTATTCTTGAGTATCACCACTGAACATATATTTAGAAACTAAACGTATTGGATTCTTAGATAAATCATGATTATGCATCGAATAGTATAAAATATGAAGTTTAAACAAACGTAGTTTCATGCTGCCAAAGTTAGGGCAGGACGTACCATGCGATCCATCAATGTATCACTAAAATCAGCCCCTATAAGAAACAAGATCAAAGTTATAATCAGCATCTGTGCAACTAAACTAGTTACGTACCTAACAAGTAGTTATTTAGTTATTTGTTTGTTGCTCTGTAGTTATTTCGAAAGGTGACATGTAACAGTAGTGATTCGTAGTTTATTGCATTTAAAAAACAGATGTATCAACAGTCATTACAAGCATATGCATTTACTTTTACCATTTAAATATCTAACTTGACTGTTTGTTCATATTTTCAGTAACTGTTGCTGATAAACGTGACTCAATGGCCACGTATATTAACAATTATGGTGGGATGGGGAGCACCAATACTTCTCGTTATGGTGTGACCGGTTGCAAGTGGAAACGAAGAAAGGTTTCAGCAAAGCGTGACTTCCCTAAAGCATTTGAAGAGGTGGCTATGCATCATACTAAGTTATCAAACGTCGAACCTCCAGCCTTGTTTGATGTACCTCAAAACATATCAGGTGATGGTCATGATGGTGTTTCCCAATTGCCTAAAAAGCAGAAAGTATCTGCGGTTAAAGAATTTTCAAAGGTCATTGCTGGTGATTATAAAGAAAATGCAGCTCCTGTTGAATCTGAGGAAGGTCTTACTAATACTGTTAAGTTTGATTTATCAAATGAAAACACTGATATACTAAGGGATGATTATTTAAAGGATGAATTGGTCACTTCTGATTCTGTGTCTGTTGAAAGTTCTAGTAGTACAGATATGCGCACTTCAGATTATGACATGATACCACATACAACCATAGAGCATGAAGACACTGATGTTATTGAGTTAATTAATACTGATAAAGTGACACATTACGCTAAAAGAAAAGTTTCCGCCATAAGATGCTTTCCTCCAGGATGTGGGAGAAATGCTTTTGCTCAAAGTGAGGAGGAACTAGAGAATGATTTGTCAGAATTCGAGAACTACTCATCAACTTGCAAGACATGTAGGGATGATGATATAGAAGAAGAAAGTTATGGTGAAGCAGAATCGGACAATTATTTAAAGTATGATTTGGTGTCTGATGAAAGTTCTAGTAGTACAGAGATGCGGGGTTCAGATTATGACATGAGACCACATACAACCATAGAGCATGAAGAAACTGATGTTATGGAGTTAATTAATACTGTTAAAGAGACACAGTATGTTAAAAGAAAAGTTTCAGCCGTAAGATGCTTTCCTCCAGGATGTGGGAGAAATACATTTGCTCTAAGTGAGGAGGAATTAGAGAAGGATTTGGCAGAATTCGGGAAATATTCATCAACATGCGAGGCATGTAGGGATGATGATATAGAAGAAGACAGTTACAGTGAAGCCGAATCGGACGATTATACTGAATTGAAACTCCATGAAGAAAATGCTGAAGAAAAGAGACAGTACCAAACTGAGGGCCAGATGAAGGTACAAGTGATAGTTGCTAATTTACATAATAATGGGATTGATGTTGAACTTGCTCAGGAAGAAAGTGGGACCCATAAAAGTGTGAGTTATAGAATGATGGATGAAGAAAGGGATCCTCGTGAACAGCTTGGTCCTTGCAGACCAAGAGTTTGGGCTGTTAGATGTTTTCCTCCAGGGTGTGGACCAGATGCTGCTAATCTTACTGAGGAAGATGTGAAGGTAGCCCTAACTGAATCTAGAAAGGGCATGTTGACTTGTAAGTCATGTCGCACAAAATAAGTAGAGTCTGAATAGATTCATATAATCGGTATTAGAACAGCACATAATAGTTTCAGTAACGTCTGATGGAACATAGTTTGATAGCCTATTTTTTTCCATGTAATGATTCATCTATCAAACATTTTAAAAAATGAAGCTTTTTTTTTTTACCTGTGAAATTTGCTTTGTATGCTACTGCTTTCTCAAGATATGCACCATTGAATGTTGAACCACTGAAATCTGATTCTCTCATATCAGCTGATGTGAAATTTGCTCTCCTGTGTATAGCATACATTTTCTATATGTAATCATGAATGAAAGAATAAAATTTAACCAATCATTTGCCAAATAAGAGCATGGGGAAATATGAATCGTGTCCTGCTATTTACTGAATTAAGGTTCACATGGGAATTATAATAGGCTTTAGTTTAAACATTATCATAAATTTACAAACCCTTCATATAATGAATTACCATATATAATTGTAGAAACAAAAACGAACAGCTTACCTAAAATTTTCATTCACATGAACTGCCTTCCTGCAAAAAAAATTTGCAAAAACTTCAATTAACCTTCCGCTAAATCCAAAACTATGCAACAAAAACTAATGATGCTTTTTACATGCCTAATAACAACATTTTCATCGAGAGGATTATCACAGACTACAGCACAAACAGGCAAAGAAGAGCATAAGCAACAAACCCTGACCCACGATTGCATCCTATTTTCCTATACTCCCTATATGTATCGTTTCCAACACACCTTGCCCAACTACCTATAGCAGCTCATAAAACCATTCCAAACATACCGAACTCCCAGTTAAACAAAATATGGACATGTACCATTCATGCTCGAATCTCACACACCCTTGAAACTGAAATTACACAAAAATACTTCAATAATCTGGCCTTAGAAGTTACAGACGTTCCCGAAAGGGCAATCAAAGATCATTGCAACCAAAGCAGGCGAAGATGAGATATCAAACCAAAAATGAACAAGGTCTCGAGCTAAGAGTGACTAAACGGGTTTGCAGTTTTTTTGTTTTCCTATGAAAAATTTCTTGGAAAATATGATGTTTTTCTACAACTAAACGCTACCTTATGTTCCTAAACAAAAAGCTAGAGCTTTGTTGTATTTTGTGTCTTATTATGTAAATTACATTATCTAGCTAAGCAAACTCTACTTATCTAAACGCTTATCTAACTAAAACCTCAAGGCCAGCATCTCCCGCCAATTTTATCTACGGCTAACAAAATCATGGCAACAAGTTGATAAAATTATAACCTGAGGTCCGCGGAGCCGTACTGAGCAGCGGAACCGATACCGAATTCACCACGAACATCAGCTTCAAATTTATTAAGGTCAGCTAAAGCAGACATGTCACAAGAACCAAAACTAATCACAGCAGCTGCCAATGCTGTCGAAACTATTCCTTTCCACTTCTTCGCCACTTTTCCATCGCTCTCATCTGATAAAATATAAACAAAAAAATATCAAACAAGTTTTAACAAAATAAAAGATGTTAGTGATTGCATAATAGTATGGTACCTTTGATGTGAATTGTTGTGTTTAATTTAGAGGTTATGGGTTTTGAGATGAAGGAAGTGTGGTGTGAATGTGAAGGTGTGAGTTTGAGGGGTTTGAAAGTTGGGAGTGATGAGAGTGAAGTGAGGGACATGGTGAATGTCTGTCTCTGTGTGTCTCTGTTTCTGTGTTCTTTGATTGGAAGGGAAGTGAGCAAATGGATAGGGTGAGCTTTAGGACTTGACACTTGTCGTTTTTCTTTTCTTTTATGTGGATTTATTAGTACAATTAAAGTGATTACTTGATTTTTTATTCATTTGCCATTTAAATTATTATTATATTTAAGTTGCCTTTGAAGTTTTGTAAATGGTATTTTGTCTTTGAATAGGAAGTGTGAATTATCTACATGAATACTCGTGCAAAACGACGGTTAACGACAAATAATTATACTTGCGAACTTGTGATTCTAGTGTGATTCTTGATGCAACACTTACGAATTTAATTTGTAGTCATTTTTTTTTAATTATTCATTTTCGTGTGATAAAAAAACTTTCATTCAAAATTGGTAAACCATGTAGCTGTGCTTAGAAATTAATTACCGTGTCTCATTAAAAAGTTTTCATTTCTATTAAAAAGTTTTCATTCAAATTCTAAACAGTGTAGCTGTTTTTTTAAGTTTACATTGTTTGTTTAAGTTGTCATTTTAGATTGAAATTCAAAAAACATTGGCGGGTATTAATAAAGAGTTATTTTAGGAAAACCACTTTACTCATTTTTAAGCATTTTTTAAGTTTTCAAGATTAAGCATAAATGTTTTATAAGTGGTATAGATATACTTTAATGGGGTAACGATACTGTTTTGTATATATAAAAGCTATTTTCAAAAAAGCCCATTATACTCTATAACATTTTACACAATACACCCACAAGTTTTATTGTTAACAACTTTATTTATCAAATATCTAATAAATATTTATCAAGTATTTTATAAGATTGTTTTTAAATAAAATCGTTTTTGAAATTTGATTGAAATGAGATCGATATTGCAATACTTATGGTATCCGCACGATTTATTATAATATATACTAGTTATAATACCCGCGCACACGCGGATTTTTAAATTTTTTTTGAATCATATATTTTTATTTATTAAAAAACAAATAATTTAATCTTTGTTTTGTTTAATTTATGACGTTTAATTATAGCTTTTTATTATTAAAGATAATTATTTAAAATTTTTAATCCTATTATTAATTGCATCTTATCTATATTTTTTGTATTTATCTTCTACTTGGATAAATATAAAATGTTACCTAATAAGAAAATAATATTTTTTTTAAATACAATTATTACTAAATAAGGTATGAATCAATTTTTTTGAAATGAAAAATTTCTAATAGGAGTTTTGTTTTATTATATAAAAGATTGAATTTTTATTTGTCAAAACCAATTGAAAAATACAATCAAAAAGTGTATAATATTACAAAACGACACTCAACTATAAGAATATATCGTGTTTTTGCGTGATTAAAATTTGCATCTTTATTAGGTTTGGCTTCTGAAATTTCATTGTATATTAGATATACTTGTTGTTGCTAAACACCTATTTCTAAGTTGTAGCTAACATGTTTAATGAGATTCAATTCAGGCTTCGAAGTGGTGTGTTAAAATTGTGATATGTTACTAGGGTTGGACAACCTTAATGTAGAGGGTTTGAACATGCATACTTTAAAAACGCCATCACTAGAGTAAAAACATAGATTTTCTTTTACATGTTTCTAAGTTTAATACTAAATTCATACATTTTTCAATTTTATTTACGACTGCATACCTTATGACAAATCCTTGCGTCTACCATTGTATATCACGGATGAAATTGTAAAATGTAAACTTTTTTGAGTGCAAAAGCACAATCATACATAAATATTACGACTAAAATATTTTTTAGATTCATCCCAGAGCATATAGCCCCGGGCAATCGGGCATATAAACCTCGTTCTAGGACTATCGGTAAAGTTTAATGGCATCATAAGAAAGTTTGAGGTTACTTTCTAAGTTAAAAGATATTCTCAAAATGACCAAAGCCCAAAAGTCGTTTAAGAAGGTTTCCGGGCCTTGCTCACTGGTTTAAGTAATGGTTTGGTCCATAAAGTCATGGCCCTTTTATGATTTATGAACAACCACAATTCTTCATCTCAAGAATGGGAGTTTAATAGTAATTTTTACTTTTTCTATAAGCCAAACTGGTAATCACATCTACAGTTCTACACAATATATTCTTACTCACCTACAAGAATCACACACTGGTCTCTTACTGAATTTGAACCCACAACCACTTGTTTGTAGCATAAACCTCAACCAAATACGGCTATGCAAAAGACCCATTAATGCTAGTCCAATATTCAAGTAAGAATGGAACCAGTTAAAATGATAACCTCGTTAAGGTTCCGAACCCACTTAATCATGACATTTTATGAATACTTGACCACAGCTTAGTTATAACTGGGACCAGTTGAACTCGATTCACACCATCATCCCATTTAAGACTTGGTCAACAAGTGTTGGGTTCAGTTCGGTTCATTCCAACTAGTCCTACCCACAGTAATGGTCGAAGCTGAATATAGTACAATAGTTACTGAAGGCTTTACCCCCATACTATAACGCTAGTGGTAAAGTAAAGGTTCAGACGTTGGATTTGTATTCATGTGTTTTGGATATACAAATGCCACCATCCAACTTCCATATGGGTCCCAGGTACTATCATATATGCATGAATGTCCGACATGCATTAACATACATGGATACATTACCGAATTAAGGGCTTGTTTCCTCATAATGGTACCTTATGTTGAATGAGAAGGTCCTCAACCAGGGGGCTTCCCGCGGGGTCTCGGGACTTCTATGGATTTTTTCGTTGTAGTGTTAATTTTTGGAGAAAAAAAAAGAAAAAAAAAATCAGTTTTTTCTAAATGCATCTGGTCCATCGAAATGTATTTCTATATTTCGGTTAAAAAAAATTTGTGCACTAGGTCATATTTGGTCCCGTCTCTGCAAATGGTTTTCAAGTCCTGCTTAGGACATGGTGAAATATTTGTCGTATAAATATTGTGAGATAGTTAAAAATTGCCTTTTAAAAAAAATAAAAAATGGGGACATTGTGTCGTTCAATACTTCAATGACCTCTGTAACTTTTGGTTTGTACCTGTTATGAGTTACCATATCCCAACATTGGTCACACTTCTCTTCTATTGAAGAATAACTTGCAAAAAGAAAAGGCTAGGAATTAAATTAATACTACGTATTTGATTATCAACTTTCATCAATCATGCTACATTTGATTTGTCAAGTTTGGTAAATTAATACGTACAATAGTGGCCTTAACACAACCAAGTAACCAACTCCTAAGAAGAAACTTTGCCAGAAAATTTGTATGTACAAGTTCTTACAAAGATCATATATATAATCTGCCTCACGAGGGTAATCTAGTTGTTTCCAAAGATTGTTTATTTCAAAGCATACCATGTTTAATCCTTGACGAAACATCATTCTATTAGAATAATGCATCATTACGATGTTTGTATCACAACGAGCCGTTGAGTAAACTTGATTTCCCACTTACATGATGGACGTGAGCTACGATTTCTCTTTTCTCATTATGTCCCTTGATTTATAAAAAGTACAATGATCGGCTGATCGCAATGTTAGATTGACAAAACCTCGTAGGTATGTTTTATTATTAGGCAACATAATTATATATGTAGAGAGTACACAGCAAGGAAACCTTAATTGATGCAACAATCGAGCTTGGGTCATATTTGTCGTTTAATACTTCCCCAAAATTCGAGAGGCGAAATCACAAAAGCTCAGACTGGATTAGAAGATTAAAATAAAAATTAAAGAAAGCTAAACTAGGAAAAAAATGATGGCAAGAAAAGCAACAATTTGTTGATGAAGAAATACGACAACAAACGAAAGGAATTCTTCAAGCATCAACAAAAGCAAATAATAAGCAGTAGCAAAAGTAAATAAAAAATTTGTTGATGAAGACATCCGGCAGCGCAGCAAAAGAAATATCAAAGAAACAAAAGCAAAGCGTGTGTGTGTGTGAAGCCGACAATCGCAAATATATATATATATATATATATATATATATATATATATATATATATATATATATATATATATATATATATATATATATATATTAGTCATCAAAGCCCGCCCCATGGGCGGGAACGCCTTGTGAGTTTTCAAAGAATAAATTAAATGACGGTTAATTAATTACGAAAATCATCAATTATTTATAGAGTGATTAAAGAACATAAAGAAATGAACAGTAATCATATATAAGGGAATAAAACTTAATAAATTATAAGCCATTACAAAATATATGTTTTTAGTTCAAATGTGAAATAAAGCTTCTTTATACATAACGGACCCTTGAGACAGCTATGGGCGGCACTTTAAAATTGTGTAAAAGATAAAAGAAGTAGAAAAATGATTGATACAATAACGTTAAACGAACATAATTTTACTTGACGAATTTTAAGTGCACGTAAAAAAAATAAAGAATAACAACAAATGTCTGAAACACCAAATGGATTAAATAAAATGCAAATGAAGCTGCTCATGTTGCATATATAAAAAAGAACAATCAAAAGTGTGAGAAAGCATGTAAACAATCTTGACCTTCATTCTTGATAAGGCCACAATGCACATATAAATTGCTATTTAACAGAACATTGTACTAATCCCCATTACTATAAACTATTTCACTCCTTTCATGTCTAAAAAACTAATATAAATATTTAGCAGTTTGATACGTGGAATTGCACCATCGCAAAAGGTTTTACCTCTCAAGGGATCTTGAGAAGCTTGCAATCCCCACCAGATAGTGTACCTGACCGTTGTAGTATAGTATAGTGACAAGTACCGGAGGATTGATTATTCAACTCAAAGAATAGTGTTCGCTAGAGTTAAAACTCAATTAAACTAGGTCTAGAGATGAGGGATAATTCTTTTTATATTTTTATATTTTATGAAAAGCAAGTAAAAATCTCGGGTTTTGAAGGAGTGGGCGGAATTAGTTGCTAATCTACTAACCCAAATAACTAAAGATGCAATAAAAATAAAATAAACTTAAACTAATTGTGGCGAAAACAATAATGAGAGAAAATGTGTTTACATTGATTTCACTACTCCCTAGCTATCTTTTACCGGTTGATTAGTTTGTTACAATTGCATGGATGACGGGTTATATTCCTTAATACCATTCGTAGGGCCATGCACGATCTTCCCTAACTCTATAAGCTTCTACCTCTTCCTATGTCGAGCCGACTACTAGCTCCTAACATGGCCTCATTAGTAGTTACCTATGCATTAAATATAACCAATATATCGTAGTACACATCCGATCATGTTTCTTAAGATGTTCAAGCAAGTTACCAAATGGAAGTCTGCCAGTTTTCTTAAGCCTAGCATCGAATTCATTCACCCACAACAATTATAAACAAACAACCAACCAATAATCAATATCTAATTTTCGTTACATATAAGCAAACACAAAGAAAACCTAGTCTAGCATGTTAAAGAGAAGACAAGCATAAGATATAATCAAACAACACATAGACATATTGAATGATTTATTGAAAGACTTATCTTCAATTAAGCATGGATGAAACAAGGGTTTGAAACCCTCAAAATTGTAGTAAAATTCATCTAGGGTTTTCTCCCTTCAAAGTTTCACACAATGAATGAAAACTAGAAAAGTATATATAGAATTTACAATCTGACGGCGTCAAGAGTAGAGTCTGACGCCGTCAACTCGCCGCCAAAATAATACTCGTATTGCCTAGATATACTTCTGACGTCGTCACGTATAAACTTGGTCTTGGCCGTCATGTGTAATTTCCTCTTGATGGCCTTGGTGACGCCGTCATGTACAAATCTCCAAAAACCTCTCTAGCGCGTCATGTGTAATTTGATTTATCCACCTCTTTGTCAAGTCTTGACGCTGTCACTAGCAATCTGTGACGCCGTCAGGTACAATTTTCAGCATGATTTTGAGACTTTGTCGTTTTCTTCACTTTTCGCTCCAAAAATGTCCAAAATGCTTCCTTTTGCAAATTTCCTCTTAAAAGTACCTAAAATGACAAAAGGAACGATTTAGGGAAATATTTGATCAAATAATCTCGATTTTGGCCTTAAATGACCCCCCAAAAGCAGTACACTTTTTGTCTCATCAAATACCCTTACACTTGAGATTTGCTTGTCCTCAAGCAAATGCGCTTTCATTCTAATCAAAATACAAGTTAGGGGTCATTTAACACTAATATAAAATTAACTGCAACAAATAATCGTTCCACTTCAACAAAAAACAAGCACGGAAATTATACACTAGCACCTTACAAATAGTGTTTAGATACTCACATCTCTCGGGTTTAATAAAGTATATATCACAATATGGAAATGAAAAACATCTCTCACTACCTGTCATAGCAAATAGATTACCATAGGCTTGGGAAAGGATCAAACCTCCACTACTTGGCGTAAGCACCTAGGATAAACTATCAAAGAGCTCTTTTAAAAGGGTTACAACATGAGGTGTAGGGATATGGTAAACATGGTTTTGTTGGATAAAGGCAATATTTACTGGTGGCGAGTTAATCATCTTGGTCAATTACATGTACGATGTGGCGTTGCTAAGCCAAGACTCGACTCGACTTAAGCTAATAAAAAACTAACAAAAACATAAAATAAATATAGAAGGAAACGGGATGGTAGTCCATATGTTTTTTTTTTTTTTTTTTTTTTTTTTTTTTTTTTTTTTTTTTGCATACACTCTTACCTTACCATCCAAAATAATACATCATAGGAAATTTGCATTCCCCTTACACTTGAACTTTTACATACTTTACAATCAACTATTGTAATGACTCGAATCAAGATAATCAAAATACTTGGAGTACTTTTTAAGATAAACGCACATATGGGGGTAATATATGATGTTCTTCCCCATTACTCCATAACAATAGTACTTTACCCATGAGTCCCAATCGTCCGAAAACAATATGTACAAGATATGACTCGACTTAGCAATCATGTAAACAATTAGACAATTAACTAAGGGTTTAAACATGTAACAATGATTCACTAAAGATGAGTGCATACACAGAAGGCTAAGGCGATTTGGTTGCACATTTGGGGTGGATTGTTAACAAATTCTTCCTTTAAGTAAAATGCTTAAAGTTAGAAACGAAAAAGATAGGCTCGGAGGGTTATACTAGGGGTATCGTGTACTAAAAATGAGTAAAAAGCAAAGGTGTGGGAAAAATTAATTGACTTTACTAGTCAAGTAATTATGACTTCATTGGTCAAGTAATTATGATACGGGTTTAAACACAAGGGTTATCCTAATGCCTCTTATCATGTAGTAAATCCTAACTACACGAATGTAGTCTCACTAGCGGTCTCGGGATGCATCATTAACGCAAGTTCTAGAATCTAAGTACTACCGGTACACTCATAAGCACTAATAATGAATGCTTTTCCTAACAAATCTAAAGGCAAACCTCACATATTTTGGTGGAAATTTTTTTTTGAGTGGTACGGTTTTTTGCTAGTCATACAACTCCTATCCATGAGACGCTCATTAAGGCTAAAGCTTCACTCCTAAATGTTGTAAAAAAAATTAAATTTGGCGCTAAAATTGCCCTAACAAGTATTTCTCTTAGTTTTATTACACACCTACTATTGAACAAACAAACTCAAGTGCAATTGCATTCTCTAAGGTATCATCATTTACCCTCCCCTTACACTTAGGCTGAACATTGTCACTGGTACAAAAAGTGCTATTGGTCACGCCAAAAATGTGTGACGATATACATATAGTCACGCACGTTTTTTTCGTCATGTGTGACAAAAGGTCCCGCCACCGTAGGTGGCATATGGTCACATTGTTGAGTTCGTGGCCTTTTCCATCGAAAAAGAGTGACCAAAACCCCGAATATGTGTGACAAATTAGGCACAAGTTTTGTTGGATTAGTCATTATCAGTGACCGTAAACACCTTATAGTCACACGAATATTTTTTGAGAGTGACTATTGTTCGTCCTTTGGCTACATAAATATATAATATATGTGACATTTGAGATGATATATTCAAGTAAATGTGTATTTTGTGTGACTATTGATAATAAAATGGCCACATGAATATACAATAAATGTGACATTTGTGATGATTTAGTCACACAATGGGTGTTATTTTTTTGGAGTTAGTCACATACAATTTAACACAAAGTGGCCAAAAGTGTGAATAAGTGTGACCATATGTTGTTTAAAGTGAAGAAATGTGTATTTTGTGTGACTATTGATCATCCAATGGCCACATGAAATTTATGTTTGCGTGGCCTTTTGTAATATTTAGTCACACAAAGCATGTTTGTTTTGGGTATTTAGTCACATACCATTAAGCAAACAGTGGCCAAAAGTGTTAATAAGTGTGACCATATGCTGTTTAAAGTGAAGAAATGTGTATTTTGTGTGACTATTGATCATCCAATGGCCACATGAAGTTTATGTTTGTGTGGCCTTTTGTAATATTTAGTCACACAAAGCATGTTTGTTTTGGGTATTTAGTCACATACCATTAAGCAAACAGTGGCCAAAAGTGTTAATAAGTGTGACCATATGCTGTTTAAAGTGAAGAAATGTGTATTTTGTGTGATTATTGATCATCCAATGGCCACATGAAGTTTATGTTTGCGTGGCCTTTTGTAATATTTAGTCACATAAAGCATGTTTCTTTTGGGTATTCAGTCACATACAATTAAGTAAACAGTGGCCAAAAGCGTTAATAAGTGTGACCATATGCTGTTTAAAATGAAGAAATGTGTATTTTGTGTGACTACTGATCATCCAATGGCCACATGAAGTTTATGTTTGTGTGGCCTTTGTAATATTTAGTCACACAAACCATGTTTTTTTTGGGTATTTAGTCACATACAATTAAGCAAACAGTGGCCAAAATCGTTAATAAGTGTGACCATAAGCTGTTTAAAATGAAGAAATGTGTATTTTGTGCGACTATTGATAATCCAATGGCCACATGAATTTTATGTTTGTGTGGCCTTTTGTAATATTTAGTCACACAACACATGTTTTTTTTGGGTATTTAGTCACATACAATTAAGCAAACAGTGGCCAAAAGTGTTAATAAGTGTGACCATATGCTGTTTAAAATGCAGACATGTATGTTCTGTGTGACTAATGTTAATCCAATGGTCACATGAATTGTTAATTCGTGTGGCATTTGGTAATATTTTGTCACACATCGAATTAAAGAAAAGAGTGACCAATGATGTTAGTATTGCTAGTACTAAGTTACTACTGCTGGATCAGAGTTACTATTGCTGGATCAGAGAAATAAAACTGCTAGTATATAAATAAAACAGAATTTGAAACAAAAAGCAATTTCAAATTCCATACAATTCGAATGTATATAAATGAACAAAATATATATAGAATTTTAAAGTCGCATGTAATGAAATTGTCAACTACTATAAGTTAAAACCTTTTGAATCTTCCCCGGACCCCTATCTTGCTTTTGCACTTCTGCACTAGAGACATAATTTCTGCGCTTCGGTTGTAGTTTTGGTCCAGGAATCGGTTCACTAACTTTTGGTTTCGTCGTTGGTGGTGTAACCTGTAGTAAACAAAAGACACTTGTATCAAACATTGAATTTAATATGAAGAATTATATATATATATATATATATATATATATATATATATATAGGTTGAAAAAACACATGTATGTACCTCCTCATGATCAGCAAGAATAACTTGATCCTTTGGCCATTCAAAGAAACAATTCACGCCTTCCCTAACTGTTTTTAACCCAATATTCCCTATGTCTGGTATGCATGCTGCATCCACTAACGATTTATCAATTGAGACTCTGTAGCAATCATTTGGGAGTGGTTTGTTATGTAGCATTTGTTTTCCTGGAATGTTGTGTATGCGACCCAAAGCATAAATATTTGATTTCTTTATGTGCCACAGTTTGCAATTGATTGTCAAAAAAAAGAATTTTTGCATACGTATATATCAGAAATTATTTAAACAAAATTAAGAATAACAAGAAGAAACATGTTGAAATACATACTTGTGCTTGTGTTGTTGGAGACACATTATCCTACGATAGGGATGCTGGAGACCCGTTTCGTCGTGACTTACCCGTTTTCTTAGGTACGACATTTGTAACAAGTTCCTATACGTATATATAAAACGCGGTACATTATTTTAAAAAGAAAATAACAAGAAACATGTTGCATGAAATACATACTTTTGGTAGTTCTTTTGTTGGAGATGCATCTCCTTGCGATTGGGAATCTGCAGACCCGTTTTGTCGTGTCTTTGGTGTTTTCTTAACATTGTTAACACGTTCCTATATGTATATATAAAACACGGTACATTAGTTATGTAGGTAAAATTTAAAAATCAAAGGGGGATAATGTTTTACTCCTTACCATTGTTTCCATTACCGGTTCCAAAGTTTCAATCCCAGCTGTAGGCTTCTTCTGAATTATCACATCTTTATCACGTGAACGTACACCAACACTGGACTGAGTTCCGTCGACCACCTGATGATCATTAGTGCTAATATCTATATTATCAATGGCCATTGGAGTCGTCACCTGCAATATAATTAAATTATATTAAGAAATACATTGGTGTTAGCATTAGAAAATGAAATTGTTAACAACATAAAAAATGGCTTACATCTGAGTCTAATGGAAATTGAGATGCCGTATCCAACTTAATCCCTTGTGAACTCAAAAGCTCAGCATTTTAGAAACCATTCCTTTTGTATCTGCCATCTCAGCGGACAATTGCTTGACCTGGTCATCTTTTTCTGACATCTCGGTGGACTGTTTCTTGAGCATTAGATCTTTTTTTTTACGCTCGCTTCTCTCATTATCAAGTTGAGTTTGAAGTAACTCAATTCTTTCATCAGTTTCTTTTCTGGTTCGAGGAAGATTAAAATACCTCTTATATGTAACTCCATTTCCCACTTCTCTTGCATAACCTCCCTTTTCTTTACCAAACACAACTGTCATGGCATCAGTGTCATCATCAACAGCCAAGGTTCCTTCCTTGATCTTTTCATCAGCTTCTCTCTGCAAAAAAATATGGGAATTGTTGGTATTAAAAGTTAGTACTGCTAGTATACAAGTTAGTACGGCTAGTACAAAGTTAATGCTGCTGGTATATAAGCATAATAATAGAATTTGTAGTCAAATTTACAAGTTTATCTGCCAACGAACTAATCTCAGCATTTGGAGATTCTCCGTCTTTGTTTTGCCTTCCTTTGACCCACAATACACCATGCGGCGGTTCAACATCTGCTTCAATTTCTTTTTTTTTTCGATCTAATGGACATCAAGTGCATACACATATATGTAAAGTTAAACCAAGATAATCGATTCTGATCAATTAGTAAAACAAACAGTATATATAACCTTACCATTTTCTCTTTAACATAAACATATCCACCTCGTCCCATTTTACGCTGATAAATATTTTTGGAACGCGACAGTTTAGCTTTATCTGATTTCTCCTAAAAAACACAAAATCATAAGGTATTTAGATATGCGGTAATGTTGCAAACTAAAAATTATGAAATGACATATAAACTAAATAAAGATGACTAATTAAAACCTTGTATTCATTGGTGGTCGTGTAGGTTACAAACTCAACCCATTGTTCTTGTGTCACAATTGTACTATACTTTTTCGGCCTTTTATTCATTTTCTCAGGTGTATCTAGGTTGGGCAATATGTATTTTTCCCTGAGTTTCATTCTGAAATTCCTTAGCAGTTGACCAAGACGATTCATTACCACCTTTTTGAATGTCACGTCAACATCAAAATATCGCTGCAAAGATTAACACAATGTTTTTAATTAGTTGTAGATAATTGATAAATTAAACTTATATACTAGGTTAAAAATTAGTATATATGTACCGTGATTTCATCCCATAATTTTTGTCTTGATTCTTTATCCACCTTCTTCCAGGATAGAACCTTCAAACCTATGTGCTCACGAACCGCATCTCTTAAAAAACTCGCAAACAGTGCTCTTTTTAACCCTGTTACCCTATTCAACGCATCGATGGTTACCTTGTGCTTTACTTGACCAGGATGGCCATATTGAAGGCGAAACTTAGCTAGCCTGGTTATGCCCCTATTAGATATTTTTCTATTTAATTGGTTGTCATTTTCTTCATCAGATGAAGCATATGTTTCGTCCTCATACTGTATTGTGTTTACATCAGCTTCATTATCTGGAAGCAAAATATCAGTATCAATGTCTTCAACCATTTCCATGACGACTCTTGAGCAACAATGTGTACAAGAAAATGATTATGGTTTGGAGAGTAATGGTGATTGAAGATTTGATTTTTGTGTTTTGGTTGCAGTATTTAATTTAATTAGGAGACAAAACAGAGTATTTTCATGAATATGGGCTCTTATTTATGTTAAATGCCAAATAATTAGGTGATTTAAAAATTTTGGATCGAAATTTTGGCTCCAAATTCTTGTAAATTATTTTTAAATAATTTCGCTTATGAACACAAAATACTTATCTTTTCTCCAAGATCATGAGTACTATTGAGTCAGGCGGCTTCTTCGATCAGAAAACCGAGGAGAGTAATTAAAAGTTAAAACAGTAATCATAGATGATGATAAATACTAAGTCCCAATATTGTTGTTGTTTTACCCTTTAAGTCTTTCTTTTACAACTTTCACCTTAAGTTTTCTATCTTGTGTTATATAATACTTTTAGATGGATGGATTGTGTTTTAATTTAAATGTTTTTTCATCAAATATTATACAACACAAATACAAATATTTAAGGTAAAAGTTACAAAAGAAATACTTAAAAAGTTTCTAACAAATCGGTTATAATTTTATTCGGGTCATAACACATGCATAAAAAATGTGTAAAAACAAACAGAAATGGGTAAAAACGTATGGAAACGGATGAAAAGGGACTAAACGTGTAAATCGTATTGTTGGATTAGTTCGGTCTCATTAAATCGGTTATAATTTTATTCAGGTCATAACACATGCATAAAAAACGTGTAAAAACAAACAGAAATGGGTAAAAACGTATGGAAACGGATGAAAAAGGACTAAACGTGTAAATTGTGTTGTTGGATTAGTTCGGTCTCATTAAATCGGTTATTTTTTTATTCGGGTCATAACACATGCATAAAAAACGTGTAAAAACAAACAGAAATGGGTAAAAACGTATGGAAACGGATGAAAAGGGAATAAACGTGTAAATCGTGTTGTTGGATTAGTTCGGTCTCATTAAATCGGTTATCATTTTATTTGGGTAATAACACATGCATAAAAAACGTGTAAAAACAAACGGAAATGGGTAAAAACGTATGGAAACGGATGAAAAGGGACTAAACGTGTAAAATGTGTTATTGGATTAGTTCGGTCTCATTAAATCGGTTATTTTTTTATTCGGGTCATAACACATGCATAAAAACCGTGTAAAAACAAACAGAAATGGGTAAAAACGTATGGAAACGGATGTAAAGGGACTAAACGTGTAAATCGTTTTGTTGGATTAGTTCGGTCTCATTAAATCGGTTATAATTTTGTTCGGGTCATAACACATGCATAAAAAACGTGTAAAAACAAACAGAAATGGGTAAAAACGTATGGAAACGGATGAAAAGGGACTAAACGTGTAAATCGTGTTGTTCGATTAGTTCGGTCTCATTAAATCGGTTATAATTTTATTCAGGTCATAACACATGCATAAAAAACGTGTAAAAACAAACAGAAATGGGTAAAAACATATGGAAACGGATGAAAAGGGACTAAACGTGTAAATCGTGTTCTTGGATTAGTTCGGTCTCATTAAATCGGTTATAATTTTATTCGGGTCATAACACATGCATTAAAAACGTGTAAAAACAAACAGAAATGGGATAAAAAGCGTATGGAAACGGATGAAAAGGGACTAAACGTGTAAATCATGTTGTTCGATTAGTTCGGTCTCATTAAATCGGTTATAATTTTATTCGGGTCATAACACATGCATAAAAAACGTGTAAAAACAAACAGAAATAGGTAAAAACGTATGAAAACGGATGAAAAGGGACTAAACGTGTAAATCGTGTTGTTGGATTAGTTCGGTCTCATGAAATCGGTTATAATTTTATTCGGGTCATAACACATGCATAAAAAACGTGTAAAAACAAACATAAATGGGTAAAAACGTATGGAAACGGATGAAAAGGGACTAAACGTGTAAATCGTGTTGTTGGATTAGTTCGGTCTCATTAAATCGGTTATTTTTTTATTCGGGCCATAACACATGCATAAAAAACGTGTAAAAACAAACATAAATGGGTAAAAACGTATGGAAACGGATGAAAAGAGACTAAACGTGTAAATCGTGTTGTTGGATTAGTTCGGTCTCATTAAATCGGTTATAATTTTATTCGGGTCATAACACATGCATAAAAAACAAGTAAAAACAAATAGAAATAGGTAAAAACGTATGGAGACGGATGAAAAGGGACTAAACGTGTAAATCGTGTTGTTGGATTAGTTCGGTCTCATTAAATCGGTTATTTTTTTATTCGGGTCATAACACATGCATAAAAAACGTGTAAAAACAAACAGAAATGGGTAAAAACGTATGGAAACGGATGAAAAGGGACTAAACGTGTAAATCGTGTTGTTGGATTAGTTCGGCCTCATTAAATCGATTATAATTTTATTCAGGTCATAACACATGCAGAAAAAACGTGTAAAAACAAACAGAAATGGGTAAAAACGTATGGAAACAGATGAAAAGGGACTAAACTTGTAAATCGTGTTGTTGGATTAGTTCGGTCTCATTAAATCGGTTATAATTTTATTCGGGTCATAACACATGCATAAAAAACGTGTAAAAACAAACAGAAATGTGTAAAAACGTATGAAAACGGATGAAAAGGGACTAAACGTGTAAATCGTGTTGTTGGATTAGTTCGGTCTCATTAAATCGGTTATTTTTTTATTCGGGTCATTAGAAATGCATAAAAAACGTGTAAAAACAAACAGAGATGAGTAAAAACGTATGGAAACGGATGAAAAGGGACTAAACGTGTAAATCGTGTGGTTGGATTAGTTCGGTCTCATTAAATCGGTTATAATTTTATTCGGGTCATAACACATGCATAAAAAACGTGTAAAAACAAACAGAAATGGGTAAAAACGTACCACCACAATCACAACCAACCACCACCACCAGCCAAAACCACCACCACCACCACAACCACAACCACCAGCCACCACCACTAGCAGCAACCACCACCAGCCACCACTACCACCATCAGCCACTACCACCACCAGCCAAAACCACCACCACCACCATAACAATAACCACAACCAGCCACCACCACCAGCAGCAACCACCACCACCATTAGCCACTAGAACCACTAGCTACCACCACCACCAACATCACCAACACCACCACTACCACACCACCAGCCACCACTACCACCATTAGCCACTACCACCACCAGCTAAAACCACCACCACCACCACAACCAACCACCACCACCAGCAGCAACCAGCCACCACCATTAGCCACTACCACCACCACCACCACCACTACCACCACCACTACCACCACCACCACCACCACCACCACAACCACCAACCACCACCACCACCACCACAACCAGCCACCACCAGCAGCAGCAACCACTACCACCATTAGCCACTACCACCACCAGCCACCACCACCATCAGCCACCACCACCACCACCACTGCCACACCACCAGCCACCACTACCATCATCAGCCACTACCACCACCAGCCAAAACCACCACCACCACGACAACCACAACCAGCCATCACCACCACCAGCAACCACCACCACCATTAGCCACTACCACCACCAGCCACCACTACCAACATTAGCCACTACCACTACCACCACCACCATTAGCCACTACCACCACCAGCCACCACCACCACCACCACTACCTCTACCATCACCACCACCACCACCAGCAACCACCACCACCACCACCAGCCACCACCACCACCAACACCAGCCACCACCACCACCACCGGCCAGCAACCACCACCATCTTTCTTTTAGTCATCTTTATCATAAGTATTAAATGTTGTGATCATTTAAAATATAGTTATTCATATATCAGAATCTTTTTAACATGTTATATATATTTTGAATTTGTATGTTGTATCAAATAAAGCACAAATTACCTTTAATTACTAGAGTGTCATAATTTGGACTAAATTATACATTAATTAAGACTTACATATTAAAAACTTAAATAGTGATTTGATTGATATGCATGAGAACATGAACAGACTGCATGGGAAGACTCAATACTTTGAATTAGTACTCTGTAATTACTTTTTGCAATGATTTAGTTTACACAGCCACATATATATGTTTGGAGAGTAGATTATTAATTAATTACTGTATCTATAAGTTTCATCCCTAGCCACATAAATCATCATCAAAAAACACAATTTCTTACTTAACCTTTATCAAATCATCATCTAAAAACATGTCTGGATCTCCTAATCTCGATGAACTGAAAGATTTGTGTGGGTCTGATAAACTTCACAAATGTCTCAAGTTCCTCTTCAGTCAAGAAATTCCTCTAAATGAAGTAATGATCCAGTGTTTGGGTGAGAAGCGTGATGAGCTGTGGATAGGTGTTGATAAGCGCACCGAGAGAATAGCTGAGGTTTTAGATCTTAACTTTAATGAAGAAGAAGCTGCTGCTGATGGTTATGAGTCCCTTGAGGAGGTTCAAGTGATGGAGCGCTGTTTGCTGGAGTCCCTTTCGGCCATTTTGGTTGACCTTCGTGCTCTGGTATCCAAGAAGGAGGAAGCCATTGTCGATATGGATTATTATGATCAGAGCTCTAGTTGAATGGTTGTTTAAGTAGGGTCTTTTTGGTTGGGTTTGGTGGTTCCTTAGCTTGTTATGTTTTTGGTTGTTGTTTTGAAGGAACAACTGGTACATGTAATCACCCTCCTTAATCTTTAATAGTAATAAATATGATTTAGGTTTTTAACTATGTCATAATCTTGTGTTTTTATTTTAAGAGCTTGATTGTTTTATCATCATTACAGACATCCATATAAGAGCTTGATTATTTTATCAAAATGAAATCAGGCAATGAATAATCAAAATAAACGCTCTATATAAGAGCTAGCTTGACTATTTTATCATCATTACAGGCATCCATTTGGGTGTTTATCAAGTCATTCATGTATTAGTTTTTTAATTGTATGCTAATAAGATTTTTAAGTTGATTAGGTTACGATTTTTTGTGTGGTTCGGATGGATTATTAAGGGTTGCTTGATTCTTATTGTCTGCTATAGATGTTATAGAGTGTTTGGGATGGATTATTAAGGGTTCGGATGGATTATTAAGGGTTGCTTGAAATTGATGTATGGATATGTTTGCAAGTTAATTAGATTATTTGTGTTTAAGTAGCTTGTTTAGTTAGTACTCAGGTCAATCATGTTCCATTGTGGCTAGTCTTCGTTGGAGACTAATGTTTTTATAGTTCTGTCAAGAATTATAATCATTCATCCCTGGCAAATGCTCGTCCCAATGGATCATGATTGGCCAGAAGATGTTGTGAAGGTTCAAACTAGTCTGCATATAAAACTTTCACCCCACTTTTGGGAGAAACTGATGCTACTATTAATGTTGAAGAAATGGCTAAGGTGGTACAACAAGACCAAGTTTCTACTGCTGTAGAGGTTTAGATTGTATGTTATTCTCTGTATCTGATCTTGGGAATGCCCATATCAGCAATTGTTAATGTTGTAAAAAAACTTTTGGTAAGTAATATAATTCACCTTTTGTGAGATTACAACTACTGTAGAGGTTTGGATTGTATGTTCTTCTTTGTATCTAATCTTGGGAATGCCCATATCAGTTTCTACACTCTTTTTTTTCCTTCCTGAAATAGTGAATTTTATTAATTAAGGAACCAGCAACTTACAAAGATTATACAAGCAGTCAAATTGAACACACTCATTTGACTGATACAATATAACAGATACATTCTACACAATCATTCACGAATCACGAAACTAGCTGATTCAATATCCACCATTCTTCTAGACTTAGCAACTACATGCTAACATCTAGGGAACCATGGAGAAATATCCCTTATTGGCTACATTTCCACTAAACAAACACCCTTCCTAATTCCATCCTAGTCAGTTTCTATAGTTTAGTTGTTTAGATTTTGTAACAAAATGAAAAAATAGTCTATAAGAGGAATATAAAAATAGTCTATAAGAGGAATATAAAATACCTGTGGCTCCCTTTTTTGGTATGTCCTCCCCAAAATTTTTGGAAAGCCCTCTATATTTTTTCACCAAATTTCAAATTCTCCCTCCACCCATTTCCATCTCCACCCACATTTCTCACATTTCTCACCAATCACCACGCACAGCCACCAATCACCAATCACCAGTCACATCACAGTCACCATTCACCAGTCACCATCCATCATATAACTTGTCGGTCCGGCCATCAACAACGGAGGGAGGTTCATTTAGATATAAATTAGGTACTTTGTTGAATTAGGAATTCATTATGTTGGAATTTTAACTTATTATTCATTTTCATTATATATTTTATTTGTTATGGATTTGTTGGTTTCTTGTTTCTTTGGTAATGTTAACTTATCGTGTTTTTGGCCGAATCGTTTAATTAACCAACAACACAATAAAGATAACATGTTGTAATTTACACATTTTTCTTAATACACGTTTTCATATTTGACATTTGAAGCTTAATTAGATTGATGCCCAATACATTCATTCCATTGTGTAGTTGCAATTCTTATTGTAAACCTAGCTTATTAATTAGCTAGACACTTGTGACTTGACATTGGAACTTCATCAATCTAAATCTTCATATATGCTTATATTGGTTTAACTTGTAACTTGTAGGATATATACGTTATCATTTGACCTCAACAATAATAGCATGGACAAGTCTTGGATGACAACTTGTAGGACCAACAAAGAATATATTGATGGAGTAGCAGCGTTTATTAAGTATGCACTACACAACTTTCAGACGATGAAGAACATCGACGCACGAGTTAATATACGACAGCTTAAGATGCCATGTCCGTGTACTACATGTTTAAACAAAATAGAGCAAACAGTGGATGCCGTGGAGTACCATTTATTCTACTACGGGATTAATCTTAGATACAGAAAATGGGATAAACATGGAGAAAAGGATGAGCAAGCAACAACAACCCAAATACCTGATAATGTAGAAACAAAGTTTTTTGACGACACGGATTTCGACATGGAGTTACATTCAGAAATTCCAACAGATGGCCCAGCAACAGTAGAAATGGTTAATGCTACGAAAGAAAATTTTGATGAGGATTACCTTGCCAAGTTTCAAAATCTATTATTAGACGCGGAGAAGCCACTTTATAAAGGATGTCCTGACTTCACAAAGTTGTCCACAATAGTTAAACTACTCAACTTGAAGGGTAAGTATGGAGCTTCTGATAAGTTCTTTACTAAATTACTAGGATTGATAAAAAAAAATGCTACTTGCTGGTAACGAAATGGTTGAAAAAACTTATCAGGCCAAAAAACTAATGAGAATGATGGGATCAGGATACGAAAAGATACATGTATGTAGCAACAACTGCATTCTTTACTGGAAGACTAACAAGGAGTTGACTGTTTGTCTAACTTGTGGGATATCAAGATGGAAGGTGGATAATAAGACACGTAAAGTGTATGAAAACATTCCGGCAAAGGTCATGTGGTACTTTCCAATTATACCAAGACTGCAACGACTCTTTAAGTTAGAGAGTATTTCAGAAGATCTAAGATGGCACGCCACAAGGAGGGTAACGGATGGTGTTTTACGTCACCCTGCAGATTCACAGGCATGGCGTACCATAGATGAAAAATTCCCCCACTTTGCTCAAGATCCGAGAAATCTACGGCTAGGAATATCGGCTGATGGGGTTGACGTCAACTCAGGAACTAGGCATCACAGTGTATGGCCAGTTTTATCTGTCATAAACAACCTTCCTCCATGGTTGTGTATGAAAAGAAAGTTTATCATGCTTTCGGTGTTGATATCGGGATACCCGGGAAATGATATCGATGTATTTTTAGAACCGCTGGTTAATGATCTGCATACCTTATTCGAGGACGGGGTTGATACATATGATGCTTGTACAAAAGAAATGTTTAAACTGTGTGCCGCTGTGTTATGGACGATAAATGATTACCCTGCACTTGGTACATTATGTGGCTGCCCATACAATGGATTTAAAGGTTGTGTTGTATGTAGGAAAGATACACACTGTGTTAGACTTTCCACCCCGTCCAAGCAAAGTTATGCTGGACACAGACGATATCTACCATACAACCATGTGTTCAGAAAGCAAAAGGCGGCGTTTAATGGAAAAGAAGATTTTTAGCTTGCTCCAACTCCATTGACTGGGGAACAAATATACAACGAGGTACAACTAATTGAAAATAAGTGGGGAAAAGGAAAACGAACAAACAATAACACCTCGAATAACCAAGAAGATATGAGAGGCAGTGGTGGGAAGATTACAACGCAGAAAAGAAAAACAACAGAAGCAGAGGGTAGTGCAAGCCAAGTAAATGAACCATATTGGAAAAAAATCAACATTTGGTATCGGAAGCTAAGGTATTGGAGACATAATGCTGTTCCACATTGTATTGACTTCATGCATGTAGAAACGAATGTTGCTGAGAGTCTAGTCAGAACTTTGCTGAATGTTCCTGGAAAGACAAAAGATGGAATGAATGCTCGATTGGATCTGGAAGAGTTGGGTATAAAAAAGGAGTTGTTTGCTAAGAAAGAAGCAGACAAAACAACACTACCTCCAGCAAGTTACACATTAACGAATGCAGAAAAAGACATCTTTTGTGAAACGTTAAGCAACATCAGGGTACCACAAGGCTATTGTTCAAATTTCTCTAGTTTGGTCAGCCAAAATGATAAGAAGCTCACTGGCCTTAAATCGCATGACTATCACATGCTAATGCAAGAGTTTTTGCCCATTGCTATACGTTCAATCATGCACCCACCCACACGATTTGCTATTATCAGGTTTTGCTTTTTCTTTAAAGCTATATGTAGAAAAAAAATCATCTTGCAAGAACTAGATAAGATGCAACAAGAACTTGTTGTGACACTGTGCCTTCTCGAGAATTTCTTTCCTCCCTCATTTTTTGATATTATGATACACTTGACAGTGCACCTAACTAGGGAGGTAAAATTATGTGGTCCCGTATGCTTTCGGTGGATGTATCCCTTCGAAAGATGTATAAAGGTTATTAAAGGACATGTGCGAAACAGTAATAGACCAGAGGGATGCATTGCTGAGGAGACTATCGCAGAAGAAACAATAGAGTTTTTTAGCGAGTATCATAAAACCATGAAAACTATTGGTATCCCACCTAATAAACATGTAACCAATCAAAATGAGGATGGAAAGCCATTGTCGGCCGACAAAACAAATGTACTTACCAGAGATGTCTTTCAGAAAGCACATTTGTATGTAATACAGAATACAGATGAAATTGTGCCGTATATCGAGTAAGTACTACTAACACATGTTTATTTCATTGCTTAAAATGTTGTATCAAATATAATAATCAAATACATTGTTTTGATTCAGCCGACACAAGCGATTTTTGAAAACAAAATACCCGGGTAGAAAAATGGCATTGCTGGAGAATGAGCACACTAAATCTTTTGCTAAGTGGTTACACGAAGAGGTAATTACTCGTATATTGTTTATACTACTTGTTTGTTTGTTGATAAATATAAGTGAGTTGTTCCTGCAATTTAAAGGTAATATATACTTGTAATGAAATTCAGGTTGAGAGAGAGTTAGCGATATCCAAAGATAGTGTATCAGAAACTGTAAGGTGGATATCATTTGGACCACACGCCAACGTAGTGAAATACGAGTCATATAACATCAATGGTTATACATTTCGTACGAAAAATAATGATGGCATAGTTTACCAGAACAGTGGGGTTAGTGTTGAGGCAGCATATCTTCACATATCCAAAGAAGTTGCAACCACAAGAAAAACATTTTATTATGGGATTTTACAAGAGATATGGGTACTAGATTACCGTTTCAGGCAAATTTCTCTTTTCAAATGTGATTGGGTTAATTCAAAACATGGTGGGGTCAAACGCGATACTCTTGGTTACACATTGGTAGACCTGAATAATTTAGGCCACAAGAATGATCCGTTCATATTAGCCTCACAAGCACGACAAGTGTTTTATGTGAAAGGCCAGGCAGATAAAAAATTGTCTATTGTCTTTAAAACACCTACCAAGAATTACAAAGATACATATGACGATGTCGATGAAGAATTTAGTACAGTCATTCACGAGCAAAATGATAACATATTGCCGCGAATAAATCCACAAGCAAAATATGCCTACTATCGAACCGACTGCGAAGGTATTGCTATACAGAAATCAAAGTGAAGCACGTGTCATTCTCAAGCTGTAACACTCTGTTTTGGGATTTATTTTTGTCTGCAGAACCTATTTAAGCTTTTGTTTTGCTGCAAATACTCTTTTAAAGGATTTATGTTGTTGTTGTTGTTGTGTTAATTGTTTAGTTCGTACTTGCGAATACTCTTTTAAAGGATTCCAGATTATACAAAACTATAACTTCTGGCAACATAAACTGTGTACCAGCAGTATTAACTATGTACTAGCAGTAGTAAACACCCTGCATATTTTTGTTACACTTGTCTTGTATATGCAGTTTTCATGTATGTGGTTATGCCTTTATATAGGGCAGAGTTGAGAAAAAACAGTGTTTGGTATGAAAGATTCTCAATTTCAGGCACAATTTGTTGAAAAAACAGTGGTTGAAAAACTAGTCAATATGCAGTCATGACTAATAGACTGAACTCAATTAAGTGAATATCAAATTACATAAGTTATCATAAATGTGTGACCATATTTATCGAATTGTGACTACGCTTAAGTAATGTGTGACAAAATATGACTATGATTAGTCACACAAAAACTCAATGTGACTAATATCAAGGTTAATGATAACTCATGACTTCAAACTTTTCTATAAATAATAGTCACATGAATATTTTACAATGTGACTATTTTGAATGTATTGGTCACATAAAATACCCTTATAATGTGGCCATATAAACAGCATTTAGATACACATTTGTGATATGGTGTGACTATTGTAAAGCCTATAGTCACATGATCGTGCTTCAATTAAGTGTGACTATACACATTAGGATTTGGCAAGCATGTTGAGGCAACATGATCAAGATCTCTTTATATTTTAATGATGACAAATAAACCATCGAAACACATAAAATAACAAACGTTAGCTCAAAATCGCCGGAGCCAATGTCTGCTCCTGGCGCGCTGCCCGCGCGTCAACGCGCGGGTGATGCGCCAGGAGTCTGTATGGTTCCAGGCGAATTTTGAAAGTCGGCTTTCCCCTTACCCGAAAAATGTGGATCTTTCAAAACAGGTATGAATATGTTATGTGCTTAATTGAGAACACTCGAAACGAGTTTTGAGATTTGAGAAATCCCATTTTTAATACACCCATTTACGAGAAATCGCCAATTCATGTTTTCTAACTACCGCCTCTAGCCAAGGCTTTTCTAAACTTAGGGAGCTTATATATTTCACGTAACATCGTGTTGAAGCATCCATATGCTCATATCCCGTGCTTACGTCTTCTCTAATTACGTAACGGGTTTACTCCCTTATTGGTCAAACTAAGTCAAAGGTCACTTTGCGTAAATGCATCCTTTCCTACTTGGGTTATGCTTTACATCAAGGCAAAGCACGTAACTTGTTTGAACCAAGGTATTAGTTGAGAACGTCGAGTCGTGGAAAGTCACGAGATATGAAACTATGGATTCTCGACATTGTGTTACTTGAACTTATAAGTAACCTATGATTTTCTCAACTTATAATCTTAATTGTCTAAACCTTTTCTTCTTAATGACAATTAGATTATGTCTTAATCCTCTCTCAATCTCATTTATGCATAAGACAAAACCAATCATATCCAAATCAAATATTATCTTACACAATCTCTTACACAATCTTTTACACCCTTACATATTCTCTTACACACTACACCTCAACCATCCAATCCCTTACAACACATCTAAACCCTTCATTTTCAACACATGCCAATTGTTGGAAACCCTAATATGGCTCCTCTCATCCTAGCAATTGATTTCAAATTACAACACATCACAACCATCCATCCAACCCCTCATCTCTATATCACCACATGGGCTTGATCTCAACCATTGAATTCAAATCAAACACATCTCAACCATCCATCCAATCCCTCTTCCCTATAACACCACATGTGTTTGATCATAGCCATTGAATTCAAACCAAAACAATCCCAACCATTGATCTAACCTTTCCCCCCAAGCAAAATAGGCTCCCTTTGATCTCATCCATCCAATTCAAATGAAAACATCTCAACCCTTCATTTCTCCTTTCCCCCCAAGCAAAGAATATTCCTTGGAATATCCTCTTCAACCCTAACATAGGCATACTTGATCTTAGCCATCCATCTCTTATGAGATCATCTCATCCATCCACATTTCTCCATATGCCAAATTGTTTGAAAACCAATGGAGGCTCCCTTTGATCCTAGCCATCCAATTCAAACCATTTCATCTTAACCCTTCATCAGATTCTTCCCCCGCAAGCATTGGAATATTCCTTGGCATATTCTTTCTCTATTTTCAATGCCATGTGAGGAGATACACTTCTACCACTTCCAAATTACCCAATCTACACTTTAAACCCTTGGTAATTTGGTTTCTCTTTAAGCACTTCACAAATGATTTTCAAAATTGGCTATTTGAGTTGGTAAATGTCACAACTCACCATTTCACGTCATTTACCATTTCAGGTCATTTTCCCAAACTTCGACTTTTTACTATTCATAAATCACTATTCATCAAAACACTATTCATCGTTTTACTATTCATCGTTTTCGAGGTCAGTTTGATGTTCTGAGAAACTTTTTGGAAATTTACTATTCACCGAACACTATTCATTCCGGAAAAGTTTTCACCATTCACTTGCATTACTCATTTCATCGTAAATTTAGTTTACGGGTATTCAAATTCGCGTAACCGGATTGGTTTAGGTGCGAATTCATTTCATTAGTGTTAAGAACACTGCATACGGACTGGGGATAGTCTGCATATCATCATAACAGCATTTTCATGTTATACCACTCTCAGGATTTTCAAATTATTACATTCAGTACATTTAACGTTTTTACGTATAAGTATTTATAGTAAACGTTAACACCCGGTTTATACACGACGAATATATCTAAATATTCCCACAATGGTCCCGACATATTTTTAAATCCATTTTAACATCATAAAAGTTATAACATTCAGTTACCCAGTATTTTGGAAATTTATTTTATTTATAACGTACGCGTATAAATATAACGACGGTTTTCGTTAAAACTAAACATTAATCACCCGATCACTCAGTAAATGTACCCAACATATTTTTAATATGTTTTTAACATTATTATAACTTTATTTCATCCCGGTAAACTTCGTGAACATTTATTTCTAATAAAACCGGTACCCGATCGTAACTAAAAACGCAAACTAGTGCAATTTCATACAAGTATTTCTAATTAAATCCCAAGTACCCTAACCCCCCCCCCCCTCCTACCCTTGAAAAACCGGCCCCAAGACACACCCTTTAACCATGTGCATTAATGTATTCATATTTTACTAATAAACCTATTATACCATACTTTACCAAAATTTCACAAATCATAATTCATCATTTTAGAAAGAACATTTTTCTTCTCATCTTCCCCATTCCTCTTCTCAAACCCACGACCCATAATGATCTCATAGATCAAGTAATCATTTTTCATAAAGTAAAACACAAAACTTGTTCATTTTACAAGCCTAATCAAGAATCAAGCAACAAAAACACAAGAACATCAAGCATAATCATCCAATAATCATCTCATTTTGTCAAGTAAGTTTTCATCTTTATTTTTCATGGATCATCCTATTTTTACATGTATTACATAAGTATCATGCTAAAAACCATGTACAAGTAGCTATACCACACTTTATTTTGGCTAAAAAGAAACATACAAACCCTAACTTTTTAGTTATGAATCCCCTTGCTCTAATAACTTGGTTAGGAGTCCATGGCACCCTAAGAAGGTGTATGGTAAGATTAGATTAGCCATGTGGTGATTACAAGAGGTTTGGTGATGGTAGAAATTGGTTTTTGACCTTGGAAACTTGATTTGGAACCTATTTTAGACATGCTGTCCCATTTTGTAAAAATCTGGAAAATCAGTAAACACCAAGGAAACTTTGGCAAAATTTTTAGAAAATACTTTCAAAAACGAATCCGTAGGCGAAAGAACGGATTAAAAAGAGTCTATAACGAAGGAGTTATGATTTTTGCAAGATTGTAGACGAAAAGTATTTTTCTGAAAATGTATGCTGTTGGACGTTTTTCATTGGACAAAAAGAGACTTTAGACGTAACCCGGAGGAGCCGAGCTTCTTTCCTAACTCTTAATATTCACTATTTCACGACTAGTTTTACGAGACCATTTTGTCACTAATAGAAGTAATAATACTTCTACGTACTAAATTCTAGATTTTCTAGAAATATTAACCAAGTACCCAATTTTATAACTAATGAAGTATTAGTTATTACAAGTATATTTTATCACTACAAGGCGTTATTTCAAGGATTACAACCCGAATATTTCAACGCTAACATGGAAACTTACGTTATATATATATAAGTATATATATATTATAACTAGCTATTTATATTTTCTAATAGCAATATTTTCCAAATTCTTGGAATATATATTTTTGATAATACAAGTGTTTTTCCAAAGAGTAGAGTGGTATAGAAACATGTGCATGGACATTCAAAACATCATTTCATGATCTAAAGTAGATCGTACATCATTCATATTAGGTTGCGGCTAGTGTGCGCGCCTTGTTTTTCAGCTCATTACATGTTCATGGTACCATCATATCAGGTGAGTCATAGCCCCACTTTTACTGGTTTAATTACTTTACAAACTCTTTGGGGGAGATACATGCTTAAATACTCGTGTTATACTTTTATACGATTTCAAATCCCATGGGGGAGAATACATTGCAACAACTATTTTTGTACATGCCAAAGTATAAAGTTCTTACATTGCTTAAGTAGCCTTATTACCACGTCACGACAAGTCCCCTTTATTTCATGGACCGTTAATTTCAAGTACTAAGCGAGAGTGAGTGAATAGATCTATTGAGGGTGACGCCTCCATTCGCGTTGGGTTGCTCCAACGGGACGAATGCATTTCATGTCTTATTAAGTGAGTGTCTGGTAAACACTCTGTTGGGGCATTACAAAGTCTAGCTTCGGGGCCATGAGCTTAAGAGACAATGTGGGTTTCATTATTGAAATCTTAGTACTTTACTTTATACTTGGGCTATTGTACATACAAAATTACTGATAAATTCCTGATACTTTTGCATCAAGTCTTATTACTGAAATACGATGCTTTTGCATCAAGTCTTATTACTGAAATACGATGCCTTTGCATCTACTTTATTACTGAATTACGAGGATTTTGCTCCAATCTTATTACTTTTGTTTACACAAACCAAACTTATTACTTTTGGCAGGGGGTCGTAAACACACAGGTTACAAGTCTCTTATGGCGGGACTTGGAACTGAGTGGATTTACGATGCCTTTGCTGGGAAATCTTCATTTCAATGCATTACATTCTTTTTCACAAGACTCTATGAACTCACCAACCATTGTGTTGACACTTTAGCATGTATTTTCAGGTTTTAACCAATGGCACGCTACAGGAGGTTTTGGCAGGGCATGGCATGGTCATAGAAGACTCTGATTATTCATTTGGGGACCGTTTTAAGCTACTTTAAGGGCCTACTTCCGCATTACTTTTAACAATGTAAATTCAACATTTTTGATTAAACTATTTTATTCTAAATGATTGAAGTGAAAACATTTTTGTACTTGTGTTGTGATATCAATTGAGTTACACCCCAGCTGCATGTATGCTTCCGCTGGACCCGATTTTGGGGGTGTGACAGATTGGCATCAGAGCTTTGGCTATAGCGAACTAAGTGTTTTTTTTAAAACCTAGACTATAGCTACTTTCAAGAAAACTTAACCCTATGACCGTCACGTGCCTGCCTGCCAAGCTGAAGCCTCATTTGTGGTTAGTTGCTGACATAGGTGATGAGACTTGTGTCTCATTATCTGATATATTATATTCATTTATTATAGTTGATTACTATAATTGTTTTTCATATAAGCATGTTCACGTATCATATATGTCACCGCATTATGTTTTTCCTTGCATAGTTTCATCATTTGACCTCGAGTTTGGTCACCTGCCTTAGTCTTTCTGAACATCTTGGTATTTGTGAAGGACATAGTATTAGTATAACTGAGCTGAGTATTTCAAAATTCATGGAACCTCGGTGGAATATAGACTAGTCACCTATATTCAACCCGGGATAGTGGGACATAGGCTGACTACCTATGTCTGACTCAGAGATGAATTTTGCAACACTGAGAATGGTTATAATAAAATTCTGTCTGGATTGAATCCTTTACTCATTTTCCAAATGTTTCATGCATGTGTGTATACCCTCGTTGTCAGAACATTCATACTTTTCATCACTTCATAAACCACCGATTGGAAGCACGTCAATTGGTCATTTCATTTCATGAACATTCACATTTATACATAATACACTTACATCACAGTATTTTCTTGTATCACAATATCATTTTGTCGCAGTTGTCACAGTCTCTTCCCTTCTCACCATCACTATCATCACCTTTTCACCAATATGTTTTCAGAGACCAACATAAACTGAACTTCGGGACGAAGTTCCTTTTAGAGGGGAAGATTGTCACAACTCACCATTTCACGTCATTTACCATTTCAGGTCATTTTCCCAAACTTCGACTTTTTACTATTCATAAATCACTATTCATCAAAACACTATTCATCGTTTTACTATTCATCGTTTTCGAGGTCAGTTTGATGTTCTGAGAAACTTTTTGGAAATTTACTATTCACCGAACACTATTCATTTCCGGAAAAGTTTTCACCATTCACTTGCATTACTCATTTCATCGTAAATTTAGTTTACGGGTATTCAAATTCGCGTAACCGGATTGGTTTAGGTGCGAATTCATTTCATTAGTGTTAAGAACACTGCATACGGACTGGGGATAGTCTGCATATCATCATAACAGCATTTTCATGTTATACCACTCTCAGGATTTTCAAATTATTACATTCAGTACATTTAACGTTTTTACGTATAAGTATTTATAGTAAACGTTAACACCCGGTTTATACACGACGAATATATCTAAATATTCCCACAATGGTCCCGACATATTTTTAAATCCATTTTAACATTATAAAAGTTATAACATTCAGTTACCCAGTATTTTGGAAATTTATTTTATTTATAACGTACGCGTATAAATATAACGACGGTTTTCGTTAAAACTAAACATTAATCACCCGATCACTCAGTAAATGTACCCAACATATTTTTAATATGTTTTTAACATTATTATAACTTTATTTCATCCCGGTAAACTTCGTGAACATTTATTTCTAATAAAACCGGTACCCGATCGTAACTAAAAACGCAAACTAGTGCAATTTCATACAAGTATTTCTAATTAAATCCCAAGTACCCTAACCCCCCCCCTCCTACCCTTGAAAAACCGGCCCCAAGACACACCCTTTAACCATGTGCATTAATGTATTCATATTTTACTAATAAACCTCTTATACCATACTTTACCAAAATTTCACAAATCATAATTCATCATTTTAGAAAGAACATTTTTCTTCTCATCTTCCCCATTCCTCTTCTCAAACCCACGACCCATAATGATCTCATAGATCAAGTAATCATTTTTCATAATGTAAAACACAAAACTTGTTCATTTTACAAGCCTAATCAAGAATCAAGCAACAAAAACACAAGAACATCAAGCATAATCATCCAATAATCATCTCATTTTGTCAAGTAAGTTTTCATCTTTATTTTTCATGGATCATCCTATTTTTACATGTATTACATAAGTATCATGCTAAAAACCATGTACAAGTAGCTATACCACACTTTATTTTGGCTAAAAAGAAACATACAAACCCTAACTTTTTAGTTATGAATCCCCTTGCTCTAATAACTTGGTTAGGAGTCCATGGCACCCTAAGAAGGTGTATGGTAAGATTAGATTAGCCATGTGGTGATTACAAGAGGTTTGGTGATGGTAGAAATTGGTTTTTGACCTTGGAAACTTGATTTGGAACCTATTTTAGACATGCTGTCCCGTTTTGTAAAAATCTGGAAAATCAGTAAACACCAAGGAAACTTTGGCAAAATTTTTAGAAAATACTTTCAAAAACGAATCCGTAGGCGAAAGAACGGATTAAAAAGAGTCTATAACGAAGGAGTTATGATTTTTGCAAGATTGTAGACGAAAAGTATTTTTCTGAAAATGTATGCTGTTGGACGTTTTTCATTGGACAAAAAGAGACTTTAGACGTAACCCGGAGGAGCCGAGCTTCTTTCCTAACTCTTAATATTCACTATTTCACGACTAGTTTTACGAGACCATTTTGTCACTAATAGAAGTAATAATACTTCTACGTACTAAATTCTAGATTTTCTAGAAATATTAACCAAGTACCCAATTTTATAACTAATGAAGTATTAGTTATTACAAGTATATTTTATCACTACAAGGCGTTATTTCAAGGATTACAACCCGAATATTTCAACGCTAACATGGAAACTTACGTTATATATATATAAGTATATATATATTATAACTAGCTATTTATATTTTCTAATAGCAATATTTTCCAAATTCTTGGAATATATATTTTTGATAATACAAGTGTTTTTCCAAAGAGTAGAGTGGTATAGAAACATGTGCATGGACATTCAAAACATCATTTCATGATCTAAAGTAGATCGTACATCATTCATATTAGGTTGCGGCTAGTGTGCGCGCCTTGTTTTTCAGCTCATTACATGTTCATGGTACCATCATATCAGGTGAGTCATAGCCCCACTTTTACTGGTTTAATTACTTTACAAACTCTTTGGGGGAGATACATGCTTAAATACTCGTGTTATACTTTTATACGATTTCAAATCCCATGGGGGAGAATACATTGCAACAACTATTTTTGTACATGCCAAAGTATAAAGTTCTTACATTGCTTAAGTAGCCTTATTACCACGTCACGACAAGTCCCCTTTATTTCATGGACCGTTAATTTCAAGTACTAAGCGAGAGTGAGTGAATAGATCTATTGAGGGTGACGCCTCCATTCGCGTTGGGTTGCTCCAACGGGACGAATGCATTTCATGTCTTATCAAGTGAGTGTCTGGTAAACACTCTGTTGGGGCATTACAAAGTCTAGCTTCGGGGCCATGAGCTTAAGAGACAATGTGGGTTTCATTATTGAAATCTTAGTACTTTACTTTATACTTGGGCTATTGTACATACAAAATTACTGATAAATTCCTGATACTTTTGCATCAAGTCTTATTACTGAAATACGATGCTTTTGCATCAAGTCTTATTACTGAAATACGATGCCTTTGCATCTACTTTATTACTGAATTACGAGGATTTTGCTCCAATCTTATTACTTTTGTTTACACAAACCAAACTTATTACTTTTGGCAGGGGGTCGTAAACACACAGGTTACAAGTCTCTTATGGCGGGACTTGGAACTGAGTGGATTTACGATGCCTTTGCTGGGAAATCTTCATTTCAATGCATTACATTCTTTTTCACAAGACTCTATGAACTCACCAACCATTGTGTTGACACTTTAGCATGTATTTTCAGGTTTTAACCAATGGCACGCTACAGGAGGTTTTGGCAGGGCATGGCATGGTCATAGAAGACTCTGATTATTCATTTGGGGACCGTTTTAAGCTACTTTAAGGGCCTACTTCCGCATTACTTTTAACAATGTAAATTCAACATTTTTGATTAAACTATTTTATTCTAAATGATTGAAGTGAAAACATTTTTGTACTTGTGTTGTGATATCAATTGAGTTACACCCCAGCTGCATGTATGCTTCCGCTGGACCCGATTTTGGGGGTGTGACAGTAAACCTTTGAATGATTAATGTTAAGGTTTAGTCTGAAGTACAATTGGGGGTTTAGCAAGGTAAGGCATTTATAATGCCAAACACCCAAAGCCTCGGGAATATTTTCCTGGGTATCTGACGCGCCTCCCACGCGTCAACGTGTAGGTGACGCGCCGACCTCGGTAAAATATTCCCTAGTTTGGGTTTTGCCTATAAATACTGTAACACCCCCAAAATACCGCAGCGGAAGACTGTGTCACTGGGTGCTACTTCATAATACAAAGTACAAGTTATAGAAAACGAACTCTAAATGAGACGTTTTGAAAAGTTACCATTCAATTAAAGAATTCAAAGTTACAAACATGAGATTCCAAAGTATGATACATAAATGTATACAAAATGTTTTGAATGGTAAATGATAAAAGCGTAAGTCTTCAGAATATGCAGCTTGACTCTAAGTTCCACGCACTAGCTATCGCCTTACTAACCTGAGATAAACATGCTAAAGTGTCAACACAATGGTTGGTGAGTTCATAGAGTTTGTCTTTAAACAGTTGAAAAGCCTTAAAGAATGTTCACACGGCAAAGGCATTGAGAATCCACTCAGTTGCAGGTCCCGCCATAAGAGACTTGCAACCTGTGTGTTCACAACCCACTGCTAACAGTTAGTTTATACAATGCACCGGATTATATTCACCCAAGGTCAAGAATAGACACAAGGGCGGGGGCCTCTCCCCAAATAGTACTACGACATCCAAGGTCAAGTATAGACACAAGGGTAGGGGGCATCTTCCCATGAGTACTACCAATACCTCTCCGACAGAATAGAGTATTATGTATGCACGTAAATACGAATCTTGTATTTAAATTAAGCAAGTATAGTGTAACAAGTATGTATAACGCAATCAAGTATAATGCCAATCAAGTATAACACAATCAAGTATAAATGTTTAAGAGTATTTGTACAAGTAAGCAAGTAGTTGAGCATGTATCCCCCCCAAGAGTTAAAACAAGTATGAAAAGAGTAGGGGCTATGACTCACCTTAAGTCTATGTAATGAGAAATGAAAGTGGTAGTCGAATCGCGAAAGTCTCTAAGAGCAGCCTATAATAGAACGTTGCGACTTAGGTTTGGAGTAACGTCTAAGAATACGAAGAATTGCCCATATATGTCTTGCATAATGTTCATGATGTAGTACTTAGTATAAAGTGTAAGTCGTTGAATATAAATGGTTTATGAAACATGTATAGGTTGTATATCTCTTACTACCGTTCGGGCCGACATAATTCAGAAGTCATGGAGTAAACGTTCGAGGAGCCAGGACACTTTAACTCGTAAATCTACAACTCGTCTCGACGGCTTACTTAATGAACTCCTCACATGAGGCTCCCTACTATTGTAGTATTTGATAACATATATATATATATATATATATATATATATATATATATATATATATATATATATATATATATATATATAAGCTTTTGATCTTTAAAAGTTATATGGTCTTTAGCCGTGGCTTTGCCGTGACCTTGGTCATTGTTACCATGGTCTTGAGACTCAACCTTGGCTTTAGCCATGGTTGTGGTCTTAGCTTTAGGTCATTAGACCTCTTGGTCTTAGTAAAACATAACTATTATTTAGTGACTTGGTACTTAAAACGGGCTGTTAAGAATTTGAAGAAATATCTCACTCGTAAAGCGTTTTCAGGGCTCGAGCTTCTTTGTTCCTGAACGAAAACGTCATTCCGGACAACTTTCGTGTTTTAACTTTTTGATGAATCGGACTAGAAGTGGGACTTTCAAAATCAAAATTTGATCAGAATGCTATTTAGGCAGTTTTGCCGTTTTGGTTTCGCTAACTTCAAACGGTCATAACTTTTGACTCGTGTACTCGTTTTGGGTGATTCAAATTGCTATGTTTTCCTTGTTAAGTCCTCTTTAACAGTAAGTAAGTGTAAAATATCAAAGTTATACTATTGTGGTCGTGGTTTTCCATAAAAATCACTAGTTTGCTTGTTTGCTTGTCATAAGTTAACATATGTATACCAATACTCGTTTTATCCATTTTTAAACATCATGAACACAATAACAAGAACATATATAGCATGAAAGAACCATAATAAGCATGAAAATGATATTGAGCAAGAAAGTGTATAAGAGTTTCTTACAACTTGTGAAGAAACTAACTAGAACCAAGATCAAAACCAAGAACCACTACTAAATCTTCCTAAAATTTTCCAACCATAGCCATGCTTCCATATCAAAAACCCTATCTTATAATCCCTTGATAAACACTAATCTAACATAAAAACAACCTTTAGTAAAAATCTTCACTAAGAACACTTGGAAATTTGATGAGTTTTTGTGATGATTTTATAGAGTTTTATGGTTGAAAGGTGTTAAGGATCATGCAAGGAACAAAAGGCTATACTTATGATGGATGAAACTTGAAAGAATCATGATCAAAATGGGTTATTTTATGTGTTTGGGTCGTTGGTATTGAGAGAGAAAGGAAGATAATGAGTTTGATTATTTTTGATTAAGTGTAAATGATATAAAATGAATGAAGTAACAAAATTGGTTTGTTATACTTTAGTAGATATTTTGTGATATTATCTAGTTATGACTAGGCTAGATGACTAGCTAAAAACACCTTATAAGACTTCCAAGATAAGATTGGTGAGTTGTTGATAACACCTAGTGTTTACGGGGCGAGTTTTGGTCTAGGTAATCGCTAATAGTAAGTCTTAAAGTCACGAAACTTAAAATCGGGTATCCTAAAAATATGAAACTTATAAATATGTTAGAACTTATCAATATAACCTATCTTAGCATATTTAATGAGTGACAAGTTCTATCGGGTTGCTTAAACGCTGCTAAAACTGGAAACGCGAGTCAAAAACGCGTAATTCGCGTAAAACGCTGAACTGGAAAACGTAAAATTCCAAAACTATTGGAATTGTCGTAAAATCAGAGAAAATCATATTTCTATTGTTTATAATGTTTTATGGACATATCGGGATGTTGGAATGACGTTTAAACCTAAAAGTAAATCTCGGACACGGCTTCGTGATTTTTGCAGAAATGATCCGACGAGCGTGAAATAGTCGGATTATCGTTAAAATAGTTTAACTTACGAGAATATGAAATAAAAATTTCTGAGATGAATAGTAAAAGTGAATAGTGAAAAGTGAATAGTGAAATTTTCGGGAATAAAAGTTAACCTGAAATTGCGAATTGTTACAAATACCATGCCTTGCCTCTTGTATTCCTCACCCCTTGTCATTATTCTTTCTCTCTAAACACTCTCAAATCTCTCAATCTCTCTATCTCTATTCTTGTGTTCTTGATTTCCACACAAACATCTTTGGAAGAACACATATCTTTGCAAGGGAAGAATCACAAGAACCTAATCCACTCTTGTGATTGTGTCGAGGGTCTTCTTTCTTATACCCTTTCTATTACAATCGAGTCTCTAGGTTAGGTTAGGACTTGATTGAACAAACATTCATTTATTCATTCAATTGTTTGTAAGGGAAGTCTTGTGTCTTGGTGACCAAGCCTAGATCATTGGGGATCTAGTTGGGGTTTGAAACTTCCGGGTGGAAGTCTTGGTAGAGATCTTTGTGATGCTTAGGTAAAGTTGAATCGTGAGATTCTTTTGGGTAGTTTTCGAGGGTGGAATACCGTTGGTGAGTAACTCCTTCTTTGTGAGCATCTATATTGGTGAATATCGGTGGAGTGAATTGTAACGGTTTGTAGTCCACCGAAAGCATTATACTAGTGAATAGTATCGGAGTCGCGGATTCGCAACTGGACGTACGGATGGTATAAACCCCCCATCCCGAACCAGTATATATCGTGGTGTTCTTTACTTGCTTTATATACTTTGGTTGTAGTATTGGTTGTTGGATTGTTTGTACAATCACTTGGTTTTCTTTTTGGCTTAAAGTTTTTAAAAATCTAAAAGGCCGAAGAAACCGTATTCACCCCCCCCCCCTCTACGGTTCTACAATTGGTATCAGAGCGGTATACTCAAGTTTTTGAGCATTAAAGCCTTCCTGAGAAGTCGTTTTAAGTCAAAAACTTCTTTTCCAAAAAATCAAAAATCCTAACTAAGATTTTTGGTAAAGTAGAGTATAGATCTATGGCTCAAGAGAACTATGTTGAGGGGTGTTCTATGCAAAGACCACCTTTGCTAGAAACCGATGGGTTTTGCTTTTGGAAAACCCAATTCGAGACCTATGTTAGGTCCAAAGATCTTGATTTGTGGGAAATCATCCAAAATGGCAACTTTGAGTTTATGGTGGAAGACTCGGAAACAAAGTTGTTGGTGAAAAAGCCACATATGGATCTTAATGATGATGAAAGAAGAAAGCTTGGTAAGAATGATGAAGCCAAGATGTTGATCTATAATGCTCTACCTCGAAGGGAGTTCGAGAGGGTTCATGTTTGCAAGACCGCCAAGGAAATTTGGCACTCTCTCATCATCACTCACCAAGGCAACTCTCAAGTGAAAGATTGCAAGATCGATTTCCTCATACAACAATATGAGAAGTTCTCGATCTCAGATGAAGAAACCATTGATAATGGGTATACAAGGTTCAATGCTATAATCACTAGTCTCACGACTCTTGATCCTAGCTTCTATAAGAAGAACCATGTAAGAAAGTTTCTTCGAGCACTTCCGGTGAAGTGGAGGCCAAAGGTGACGGCCATAGAAGAAGCCAAGAATTTGGTGAAACTACCTCTTGACGAGCTCATTGGAAATCTAAAAGTCTATGAGATGATTCTTGAGAACGACAAGGCGAGTACCAAAGACAAGAAGGAGAAGGTTAAGTCTTTGGATCTTAAAGCTAAAGTTACTAGTACTCAAACTAGTAATGATAGTGATGGTCAAGAGGATAGCAATGAAGAAGATGATATGGATGACGAAGAATATAATCTTATGGCTAAGAACTTTCGGAGGTTCTTTAGGAAAGGTGGTAACTTTGGAAGAAGAAATCGGTTTGGAAACCGAGATAATGGTGGAAGGAACAACTTTAGGGGAAACCAAAGTGGTGATAACAACAAGGGTGGTGAAAGCTCAAGACGGACCCAAGGATGCTACAATTGCGGAGAGAAGGGTCCTTTCATCAATGAATGCCCTAAGCCTAGGGTGAACAAGGCATTCGTTGGAGGAGCATGGAGTGATAGTGAAGATGAAGACCAACCAAATAATGATGCTACGTGTCTTATGGCCCAAGAAAAATTTGAGGTATCTCTAAACCCTTCTTCTTCTAATAACTTAGATATTATAAATTTGCAAAAGGAGAATGAGGAACTAGTTAAGTTTAATGATGATTTTAGAAAAACCCTTGATAAAGCTCTCAAAGAAAAACGTCTTCTTGAATTGGAAAATGTTAAATCTAAAGAAAGGGTTTGTGAACTTGAAAGTAAAGTAAAAACACTAGAACATTGCAAAGGGATGATTGAACCTTGTAAAAGTTGTGAAGTACTCACACTTGAGGTTAACTCTTTGAATGAAAAGGTGTTGGAACTTCAAAAAGAATCACTAAGCTTTTCAAAATATAAAAAGAGCACAAATGATTTAGAAGAACTAATAAGTCGACAAAAGGTGTCTCAAGATAAGAGAGGTCTTGGATTTTTTAAACAAGGTACAACCACTCCTATAAGCCTAAAAAAACCAATAACATTTGTAAAGGCTAAAGAAAACGAGGATCCAAAAATCCCCGAGGCTGACGCGCTGGCTGACGCGTCAACGCGCCAGGCCTCTGAGGAAAATTGGATCTCCATTAAACAATGTCATTAAACAAATTACTCCTCAAGTTCCTCTTGTAAATACTCGAGGTACTCAAGCTTCCATTGCAAAAATAGAGAATCCAAAACAATGTTCTAACTCAAGCTCTCGCAATGGACTTGGATACTCACAACCTCGAGTAAATAATAGATCACTTTTGCCTACACCTAATGTGAGATTTTCTACCTCATACAACCAAAGACCATCTTTTTATAATAATCAAAGAAGAAATTTCTATAACTATGGTCAAAGGTCTTCTCAATACCAATACAACAATTACCAAAGGAGAGACAACTCCTATTGAAACCAAAACTACTTCAGACCTCAAACATATCACAACTATAGACCAAGTTATCAAACTCAAAATAACTATCAAAACAATCCTTGGTCCGCCTTCTCTAAATTTGGTATTGAGAAATTATGTGTCTTGCTTCAAGACCCAAGAATGTTTAACTTGGGCACTTTAAATGCTAACCAAAATGGACCCAAGAAACAATGGGTACCAAAGGCATGAGTTGTACTTTTGTTGTAGGTTTGCCTCTAAAGTGATCTACAACCGGATGAGTGGGTAGTGGATAGTGGTTGCACTAAACACATGACCGGGAATAGAAGATTGTTCACATCATACACGGCGTATAATGGCAATCAAGTCATTTTTGGAAGCAAACTTAACGGCAAAATTGTCGGCAAAGGTAATGTCCTTCATGAATCCATAGAAATCTCCAATGTTGAGCATGTTGGGGGTCTAAGTTTCAATTTGATTAGTGTGAGTCAATTATGTGATGATGATTGTGAGGTCAAATTTACTAAGGTAGATTGCACCATTAGTAAAAATGGTGTTGTGTTAGCAAAAGGTCATAGGAGAAATAATTTATATGCATGCAAGTTAGGTGATAACTCTAAGCAACACATATGTCTTACGTCCATGGTGGACAACTCAATGCTTTGGCATAGGAGATTAGGTCACGCCAATATGAGGTTAGTCCAAAACCTAGCTTCAAACGAACTAGTACGGAATTTACCAAAGTTGAGCTTTGAAAGGCATTATTGTGATACATGTCTAGGAAGTCAAGGACAAACCAATAATAGGAATATAAAGGAAGTGACAACTAGTAAAGTTTTAGAATTAATTCATTTGGATTTGTATGGTCCATCTCCGATCCAAAGTTATGGAGGTAACTTCTACAATTTAATGATCATAGATGATTATTCAAATTACACTTGGATATTATTCTTAGAAAACAAGGATAGAGTTTTAAATAAATTCAACATTTTGAGAAAGAAACTTGAAAACCTACTTGATTGTTCAATTATTTCAATTAAAACAAATCATAGTAGCGAATTTGATAAAATGCAATTTGGAACCTTTTGTGAACAACATGGAATATCTTATAACTTATCGGGCCCGTTCACTTCCCAATCGCATGAGATTGTTGAAAGAACACATCGTAGGTTAAGAAAGATGAGTCGTGCAATGCTTGACGAGCAATCCATTCCACAAAAGTTTTGGTGTCATGCCCTAGATACCGCTTGTTACATTTTTAATAGAGTCTACATAAGAAAGGTAATTAATAAAACACCTTATGAAATACTTAGGAATAGAAAACCATCCCTAGAGTATTTTAGAGTATTTGGTTGCAAAGTATTTATACTTAACACCAAAGAATATCTCACCAAATTCGACCCAAAGTCGTATGAAGGTGTGTTCCTAGGATACTCTCAAACTAGTAAAGCATACATAGTGCTTAACAAGGAAACAATGAGGATTGAGGAATATCTCAATGTAACCTTTGATGAGAGCATGCCCGAGCCTAAATCATCTCCTTCAGTAGAAGATGATGTGATCAACGAACCTTTAGTTCAAGATCAAGAAAGGTAGCCAACATTACAAGTTAATGATTCGGATGAAGGCAATCCTAAGGAATTAAGAGAAGCGAGGGGTCATCCTATACAACAAGTCATTGGTGACTTGAATAAAAGGACTCTTAGGTCACAAACAAACAAGTCTAAGTTTTTGGCATGACATTTTTTAAAAGTCTAAATTGCTTTGGGATAGGTTTTGATGCTAAAACATGCATCTTAGGAGAACAATCTTTAGGTGCTATTAGAGCTTATGTGATTAAGGTTTATGTGGAGGCATGGATGGAAGATCTAACAAATGTCTTCCAAGAGAAAAGATACGCATCAATTCATTATTCAAACTATGATTGAAAAGTATCCAAGATTCTACATGTCTATACTATGTGCTTGAACAAGATAACTTGAAACAAAATTATCTTGATTCATCTTGAAAATTTTGCCTTAAATATGACGTTTCTTCACAACTCACACTTGTGTTCAAAATGTTGTATCAAATTCATCTTGTTCTTCTTATATGATATACTACATGCTGCACACACAAATTTTAATGAATAATGCCTCATTGTTTAAAATTTGATGCATAGGTTAACGATTTATGATGCATTCTTAATGATAGGTAGCATATGTATTTTGTCCACATATCACAACTTAATAATCTACTAGATCACTCATTGCTCTTTGAATAACTTTTATCATGATCATGTGATCCATGCTCACTTACCTTTCCTATATATTCTCTTCTTCTTGATCCACACAATTTGTACACCTAATGAGGAATCTTGGTACTAATTGCCTTAATACCCGTTGGATAATAAGTGTCATCACTCATATCCTAATCCCACTTTACTATTATTTAAGGATTAGATATCTTGTCTAGCATTACATCTAAAATCTCAATCTCAGTTAAAAATGAATAACCAACCACTTTCTCCAAACAATGTTCTTGACAATTTCCTCCAAAGTAATGACACTAATTCCTTGAGTGGAAACAATGGAAGTGAAGAAACTGCTAACAACAATGTTGTCCCTCAAGCTACAACCAAGAATGATGGGATTGGAAATGAGTGGTTTATGCTAAACAATCAACAACAATATCCTAGGATCAACATTGAAAAACTTTTGCAAGATGATATTTGGAGCAATCCACAAAATGTTCAAGCCACATCACCCCTTACTAAGGGAATTGGTGATGAAGAAGTTTGGGAAAAGATAAGGAAGCCCTTAAGCCCAAAACTTCGTGAAGGCAATCATGCAATTTGTTGCGAAAACACAATTGACATGCTTAATGCTATTAATGATCATAGAGAAGAAACCCGTAAGATGCTCAAATCTCTTCATGACGGTGTTAAAATGCTTCAAGCATTAGCCTCAAATATGACATGCATTGTGCATCAAGATAGGGGTGTTGACACATGTGAGGACAATCTTGTAAATCACAAGAAATAGTCTCCTTATAATATGTATTGTCTAAGTGTGTTTGTTAGATGCATTATGTGTATTTTGTGTTTCTTTGATATCTTGGTACTATGATCTTGTTGTAACTTTAAGCTCTCATGCTTTATTATAATAAAAAATGCACTTCTATCAACCTTGTCATGCTCAACTATTGGTTATTGGAGTCATATGGGACAAATATATATATATATATATATATATATATATATATATATATATATATATATATATATATATATATATATATATATATATATATATATATATATATATATATATATAATATTGTGGACTAACCCATGTTGCAAGTCTCCAAATGGTAACCTAACCCATTTTGGAACTTTCACACGTGAGGATTTCTTTGTTGGTTGCATGTTGTGCTTTCTATGTGTAGCTAGGCCACCGCAAAGGTGAGGCTCTTGACCCATGGATCCCCGCCTTTAAAACAAGGGGGAGCAATGATCTAGGGGGAGCTATGTTCAAGGGGGAGCACGGAAACAAGCTACTTTCCTATTTCAAATGGAAGTCCCGCCTTTTTGATTCGACAAAAGGGGGAGAAAGAAAGCAAGATGCGTGAAGACCATTCAAGGAACTTTAAAGGCTTCACCAAATTACAAGGCATAGGTAAAGACGCAAGCTACACCAAAGGCGCGCTTTGTTAAAGGCTTCACCAAATTACAAGGCATAGGTCAAGACGCAAGCTACACCAAAGGCGCGCTTTGTCTTCGCTAAGTTTGGTAATTTTATTTGCTTTCGGTTTTTGTTTGTCATCATTAAAAAGGGAGAAATTGTTGAGGCAACATGATCAAGATCTCTTTATGTTTTAATGATGACAAATAAACCATCGAAACACATAAAATAACAAATGTTAGCTCAAAATCGCCGGAGCCAATGTCTGCTCCTGGCGCGCTACCCGCGCGTCAACGCGCCAGGAGTCTGTATGGTTCCGGGCGAATTTCGAAAGTCGGCTTTCCCCTTACCCGACAAATGTGGATCTTTCAAAACAGGTATGAATATGTTATGTGCTTAATTGAGAACACTCGAAACGAGTTTTGAGATTTGAGAAATCCCATTTTTAATACACCCATTTATGGGAAATCGCCCATTCATGTTTTCTAACTACCGCCTCTAGCCAAGGTTTTTCTAAACTTAGGGAGCTCATATATTTCACGTAACTTCGTGTTGAAGCATCCATATGCTCATATCCCGTGCTTACGTCTTCTCTAATTATGTAATGGGTTTACTCCCTTATTGGTCAAACTAGGTCAAAGGTCACTTTGCGTAAATGCATCCTTTCCCACTTGGGTTATGCTTTACATCAAGGAAAATCACTTAACTTGTTTGAACCAAGGTATTAGTTGAGAACGTCGAGTCGTGGAAAGTCACGAGATATGAAACTATGGATTCTCGACATTGTGTTACTTGAACTTAAAAGTAACCTATGATTTTCTCAACTTATAATCTTAATTGTCTAAACCTTTTCTTCTTAATGACAATTAGATTATGTCTTAATCCTCTCTCAATCTCATTTATGCATAAGACAAAACCAATCATATCCAAATCAAATATTCTCTTACACCCTTACATATTCCCTTACACACTACACCTCAACCATCCAATCCCTTACAACACATCTCAACCCTTCATTTTCAACACATGCCAATTGTTGGAAACCCTAATATGGCTCCTCTCATCCTAGCAATTGATTTCAAATTACAACACATCACAACCATCCATCCAACCCCTCATCTCTATATCACCACATGGGCTTGATCTCAACCATTGAATTCAAATCAAACACATCTCAACCATCCATCCAATCCCTCTTCCCTATACCACCACATGTGTTTGATCATAGCCATTGAATTCAAACCAAAACAATCCCAACCATTGATCTAACCTTTCCCCCCAAGCAAAAGAGGCTCCTTTTGATCTCATCCATCCAATTCAAATGAAAACATCTCAACCCTTCATTTCACCTTTCCCCCCTAGCAAAGCATATTCCTTGGAATATCCTCTTCAACCCTAACCTAGGCATACTTGATCTTAGCCATCCATCTCTTATGAGATCATCTCATCCATCCACATTTCTCCACATGCCAAATTGTTTGAAAACCAAGGGAGGCTCCCTTTGATCCTAGCCATTCAATTCAAACCATTTCATCTCAACCCTTCATCACATTCTTCCCCCCAAGCATTTGAATACTCCTTGGCATATTCTTTCTCTCTTTTCTATGCCATGTGAGGAGATACACTTCTACCCCTTCCAAATTACCCAATCTACACTTTAAACCCTTGGTAATTTGGTTTCTCTTTAAGCACTTCAAAAATGATTTTCCAAATTGGCTATTTGAGTTGGTAAACCTTAAAATGATTAATATTAAGGTTTACTGTGAAGTACAATTGGGGGTTTAGCAAGGTAAGGCATTTATAATGCCAAACGCCCAAAGCCTCGGGAATATTTTCCTGGGTGTCTGGCGCGCCTCCCACGCGTCAACGCGTGGGTGATGCGCCAACCTCGGTAAAATATTCCCAAGTTTGGGTTTTGCCTATAAATACCATGCCTTGCCTCTTGTATTCCTCACCCCTTGTCATTATTCTTTCTCTCTAAACACTCTTAAATCTCTCAATCTCTCTATCTCTAATCTTGTGTTCTTGATTTCCACACTAACATCTTTGGAAGAACACATATCTTTGCAAGGGAAGAATCACAAGAACGTAATCCACTCTTGTGATTGTGTCGAGGGTCTTCTTTCTTATACCCTTTCTATTACAATCGAGTCACTAGGTTAGGTTAGGACTTGATTGAACAAACATTCATTTATTCATTCAATTGTTTGTAAGGGAAGTCTTGTGTCTTGGTGACCAAGCCTAGATCATTGGGGATCTAGTTGGGGTTTGATACTTTCGGGGTGGAAGTCTTGGTAGAGATCTTTGTGATCCTTAGGTAAAGTCGAATCATGAGATTCTTTTGGGTGGTTTCCGAGGGCGGAATACCGTTGGTGAGTAACTTCTTCTTTGTGAGCATCGATATTGGTGAATATCGGTAGAGTGAATTGTAACGGTTTGTAGTCCACCGAAAGGATTATACTAGTGAATAGTATCGGAGTCGTGGATTCGCAACTGGACGTGCGGATGGTATAAACCTCCAATCCCTAACCAGTATATATTGTGGTGTTCTTTACTTGCTTTATATACTTTGGTTGTAGTAGTGGTTGTTGGATTGTTTGTACAATCATTTGGTTTTCTTTTTGGCTAAAAGTTTTTAAAAATCTAAAAGGCCGAAGAAACCGTATTCACCCCCCCCTCTACGGTTCTACTAAGCAAACACACACTAAATTTTAGACACACATATTAACTTACGTGACCATATGTATCGAATTTTCGTTACACTTAATCATGTTTCTATGGTTTAGTGTGACCATATATGACATTTGGTCACACTCGTCAACTGTGTGACACATATTTGTCACTATTAAATGCATATCGTGACTAACGCTTCAAACTTACTTTTTCATTGTCACACATTTCAAACGCTATGTGGCTAAATATTCATCAAAGGATAGCAGTCACGTTTAAATAATGTGTGACAATCTTGACTATATAATTTAGCCACATACACAATTACCTCATGTGACCATATATCTATTTTGGTCACACTTTTAAATTGTGTGACATATATTTGTCACATATGTATATCTATAGTGTGACTAATATTTCAAGCTCCTTTGTATCTGTCACACGTCTCAAATTAAAAGTGACTAAATAATCCAAATTTTTTTTCCAGTTACCTCTAGTCACATAAATATTCAAATGTGTGACAATAGAATTCCGAAATGGTCACACAAGTCGGATCAAGTGTGGCTGTTCATTTTATTCTGGTACATTTAGTCATGTATAAATGTTACAATGTGACATTTCAAAATCGACCATGCGTGACCAATAGAACTTTTTGTACTAGTGTGTCCCCAATGTTCAATAAAAAGGATGTAAAAGTAATGAAGGTAAAAGAATGAAACAAATACTCCCCTGATTCATTCGGTATGGATAAATTGATAACATGGTTAAATCCTCCTCCAAGAAAATGAACTTTGAAAGCTTCCCTCCAGAAATATAAATCATCTTCTTGTCCAATATAACCTGTTAAACCCGAGAAAACAATCATGGCAAACCTCGCGTAAAATCGGCGGCAATCTATATATCTAAGGATATAATTCTTGTGGAATGAATGTTTGCAGATTTCCTGGAGTTTATAAAACTAAAGAATTAACAAAAACTTTAAGACTCCGTTAGAAAAACAAAACTCGCAAAATTTTTCAGAATTTTTACACCTGATGCCGTCAGGTTATGATCCTGACGCCGTCAGAGTACTCTGACAGAAATCTCATGTTAAGTTTCCAGAAAATTTCTGGAAAAACTCACGCCTTAATTCCTGGAATTCCTGCAAAACATCATTATGACTCGATACAAGCATTTGACTCAAACAAATACTAATATACATGTTCATTTAATATTGTTGTGGTTCATGTTCAATTCCGTTCTTAAAAACAAATTTAGATTTCCCTTACACTTATCTTTTGCGAAATACCTTTTTATGAAGTTAAGACGAACAACAAGGTAAAACATTTTTACAATTTATTATGAAACATGATTCACAAACAATAAAAATAAAGCATGCATACGGAAAAAAATAAAATCAAATAAAAAAACAATCAAATAAAACATGGGTTGCCTCCCAAGAAGCGCTTTTCTTTATTTACGAGTCTTGTAGCTAGACTCAAGGTCATGGGCTATTATGTAACCTCGTCATTGGTCACGATTCCTAGGTCATCCTCGATTTTAGTTTTGTATTCCGGACCTAGTTGCAAGCATTCCTTGTAGAAAGCAAATATTCTATTCATAACATAGTCTACTCCTCTACGTCTATCCACATCATTCCTATAGTAGACCACTTGCTTGTGTTCCTTTTCGATGTTTGACAAAAGACGAAATTGTTCAATCTTATAGGGCATTTGGTAAGCTATCTCATCGTTCTCATCCTTAAACCTAACTATCCCTAGAGACGGGTCATAATTCATCTTAGAAGTCTCAACAAACGGCTTTCCGAACACTACTTGACTTAGGACAACCATCTATTACCGGACGAATTTCTTCTACAATCACAAAATCGGTAACATAAGTGAAGTTTCCTACAAAGACGTGCAATCCTTTCACTCTTCCCACAAAGTTACTCATCTAACTCGTGTTGGGAATCATCCTATATCCAAGTTGCTTCTTCATTACCCAATTGTAATGGGTCCTAGTCATAATGTTTATGGGAGATCTAAGATCGATGTAGGCTTTCCACACATGCATATGCCAAATGTTGCATGGTATGTTGATGTTAGAGGGATCACCCGCTTTGATGATTGGTAAACCAAGGCGTATGGTGTCTCGGAGTCATCGAATAGATCCTTATGGTATTCCCGTTATTCCTTGGTAGGTAACCTATCAAATTATTCCTTTACATTTTCTACTTCCTCAACTTTCTTTTCCTTTTTCTCCACAACTTCCTTAATCTCATCCACATCAGTTTCTTCCATACCATTATTGACCGGTTTAATAGTAACTACGTTGACAAAGTGGACGTGTTTAGATGATGAGGGGTCCTTAATTTGGGTTCCGCTACTAGTGTCCCTAGTGTCCTTCTTTGGCGTAGTTAGCACTTGGTTGTTGAGGGCTTTCAAGAAGTTGTCAACTTTATTAGTCATCTCCGCTTGTTTTTTATTGAATTCGGACTCAAACTTAGCTATGCGGGCTTTTTGAGATGCTATAAATTTAGACATCAATCCTTCAAGATTATTGGTACTACCATAGTTGTTGGAAGGATTGTTGTTGAAAGTACGGTTAGAGGGTGGACCGTTTGGTTGATAACGATTAGGCGGAGTGGAAGAATTCTTTTGGGCCATGTTTTGATTTTGTTTCTACCTAAGGTTCGTGTGATTTTTCCAAGAGGGGTTGTATGAATCACCGTAAGGGTTTTGCTCGGGTTTGAAAGTGTACCACTTGTCTCCCGCTCCGTCGGTACGCGAGGATGCGTAATCCGCAAAAGCTTGTTCGGGAAGTTCCATGCAATCACGAGTGTCGTGGGGACCACTACATAATTCGCATGAAGAAGTGATTTTGTTCACTTGGCTTGAAGGTTTGTGAGCTTCGTAGGATTTCATGAGAAACTTGACTTTGTCTTCAACTTCCATGATCCTATGGTCAGGAGTGCTTGAATTGTTCGAAGGTAAAGATATTGCCTTGACCGTTTTGTTCAAATCATGGGGATCGTTCCAAATTTCCTTGTCATAGAGAGTAAGATCTTCTATGAGTTCCCATGATTCTTCCGCACTTAGGTTATGAAGCTTGCCACCGGCCGATTGGTCAATGGTTCGCCTTGTAGAGAGATCGATATGGTCATAGAAAATTTGGACTTGGAGCCAAAGATCTATGCCATGATGAGGGACTTTTTGGAGTAAGTCCTTGAAACGAGTCCATGCTTCATAGAGAGTTTCACCTTGACGTTGTTGGAACATCAAGATGTCATTTCTAAGCTTAGTAGTTCTCCCCGGTGGGAAAAATTGAGCAAGGAAACGAGTGGTGAGATCATCCCAAGAGATGATGGATCCCGCGGGTAAACGCTCAAGCCATTGACTAGCTTGGTCACGTAGAGAGAATTGACGTAATCGGGTCGTCTCTCGGGTTCCAACATAAAGGTCTATGGAATCTACGATTTTGAGGAAATCCTTGAGATATTCATTAGGATCTTCGGAACGAAGTCCATGGAATGCACATCTGCTCTGCATCAACCGGATGGTGTCGGATCGCAAGGGAGACACATTGGCTCCTTGAGTGAGCTCAATGGTGTTTCGATAGCCTTGGTGGCTAGGATGGGAGTACTCTCCTAAACTTCGGGGTCTAGGAGATTGGTTTGGTTGTGGTGGGTTTTGTGGATGGTTTTGTTTTGGTGGGCTGATGGGATCAAAGAGATTACCACCTTCCATGATGGCGGATAGCAAAGGTTACAAACAAAGGAACGAAGAAAAAGATAGACTAAAGAAACCTATAAAAATAAAATAAAAATCTTACTAGAAAGGAATCTAGCAAGTAGACATAATAAAAAGAAATTTTAACCTAGAGAATAACTATTCCCCGGGCTGCGGCGCCAAAAACTTGATGCGTGGAATTACACCCTCGCAAAAGGTTTTACCTCTTAAGGGATCTTGAGAAGCTTGCAATCCCCACCAGGCAGTATACCTGACCGTTGTAGTATAGTATAGTGACAAGTACCTGGGGATTGATCGTTCAACTCAAAGAATAGTGTTGTAAAACCCTAAATTCCATAATTCTAAATTTACGTATAATTTTAAAATTTCTATATAATGATACGAATAATTTAAACGCGAATATAATTTAGACAATCAACCGTAAACCCATAAAAAGTATAACGAAACGTCATTTTAGAAATCCTTGAATATTTTATAACTCCAAAATAATTGTATGACATAAATATAATACGAGGAAACCATTTACGCTATATGGACTTTTGTTTTGGGCTATTCTATTTTGTTTCGCAACTTTAACCCATACACCCCAAGCCCAACTATAATTTTAAAAACCCATTAAACTAAAAAAAATAAAAATCCGGTTGTTTTCCCCCCTCCCATACACGAAACACAGAAAAAAAAGGGGAAAACCCTAGCCTCCATAATTTCTTGTCATCAAGAACTCAAGATCAAGATTCGTGATAATCCCATGAAGGTTTGGTACGATTAATCACCTATTTTCTTTAACATCTTTTGTTTTTAAATTTTTTTATGTAACTATAATTGATGGATATGATTAGGGTTTATTAAAATTCAGTAACTAAACATGTTTGATCATTAAAAACATAATTAGGGATGTGTTAGGGGTTTTATCATGCGTTTGGTTAGGGTTAGGGTTTTGTTTGTGATGCTGACAGAAATTTGAGTCGGATTGATTATGGTGAATCTTGATGATATTAACATGTTTTTGCTTGATTCTTGAATCTAAAATTAAGTACTACTTGTCTACTTTCTGGAAATATAAGTTTCATGGTCATTGGAGGTCGGGAGGTAAGCTTTTTGATTTTTACAACATAAGTTGTCAAAGCTGAGAAATCGAGTCTGAAATTCAGAGGGTGTTTTTTATTTTTCATTTTCAAACCTTACGGGGTTAGGAGCTCTGTTTTTACAGGGGTAATATTTAGGTTATGTGGGACTTCTATGAATTTTTGTGGATTTTTCTGAAGGATCTTAATATGTCTCTTAAATGCAAACTTTTAGGGTGTTTCTGCAGACCACTTTCTTGACTTGTTTTGATAAACGATTTTTGAAAGGGTATTTAAACTTGGTAATAAATTCTGGGAAAATTCAAGTAGACTACCAAGACCTAGTAGCTTCTGTGAGAATTTTGGTGAATTTTAGTTTTGAATTCTGTACACTTCCAAAATTCGTTTATTGAAGCTAATTTGTTATAAAACCAGTCATTTGAAGAACATGTATGTATTTAAGTTCCATTAATATGTATAAACCCCTAAAATATACTTAAACATTTATTATGATATAATTGGTCATATGTTAACATAATTCCATTAACGAAACCCTAATCACATTAATGAATAATGATAAGTAATTAAGAATCCGTTGTGTCATTAATTGAACTAATAAGTAACATAAAACCCTAACCCGTGTAGATTCGTTGAAGAAGGCGTGACGTTGCTTCCTTGTGTTCATGTTCTAGTTCACTTTCATTTCTTTTGGCTAAGGTACAGATATTCTAACCTTTCAGTAAGGTTTCTTATGACTCAGGATCCGTTCCATTGCCACTATTATGATTTCTGATCTTTATACGTTTGATATCTTTGTTTCAGTTGTTAGTATGATTTCATATGAAGACCCTTTTAAAAATATAACCTGATGACTTTTGAGAAAAACTATTTTTGAAATGATTTATTTGATTACGATACGATGCCAGTTTTATATGAAGGTTTTATGACTTTTATGAAATGTGTTTTTAAAGAAATACTTTTACGATAAAAAGGTTTTAAATAATTTTCAAAAGTCCTTAATCTGTTTTATTCTCTAAGATTTCTCATGACTTTCTTTAAAATCTTTTGATTAATAAACTTCAAATTTTGAACCTTTGCTATGAACCCTTTTGCTATTATGAACCTTTGATTTGAACCTCATGATATGAATCTTTGACTTGGACCTTTGACTTGAGCCATTGTTATGTTCCCTTCGTATGATTCCTATTTGTTGATCCTTGTGATTTGATATGAGTTGATATTCCTTTGCATGCTATAGTTTCTTTCCTTATAGCATTTCCTATTTCTATGCCCATTATATGTTTTGCCTACAAGTGTTAGACTTATTAGCCAGTCATGGGGAGTCCATGGCCTTGCCACTGATGCACCAGTGGTATTGACACTATCTGTGGAGGTGGGTTTTAGTCCACAGCCTTCCCTTTAAGCTAGCTATTTAGGCCTATATTTATTATTGTATATGTTTACTTAGCCTAGAGTTTTGTGCATATATATTTGTTTTGCAAGGGGCGTATGGATGCATCCTAGGTACTTTGTTTCGTTTTTAATTTGGTGAATGGATATGTGTGTGCGATACACTCCATTTCACATTTGGTACATCGAGCTAGCTACACTATGTACAATTTGATATATGATTGTTGGGCATTTCTGTTAGTTCTACTTTTATATGATCCTTATTATCTTGTCTTCTCCATTGGAATTGACTTATGTTTTCCTTATTTCAATTGCTTACACTTATGATCCGTTTCATTTTTTTTGGTTCGTTTGACATTCCATATTCGTATTTCCTTTGATTATATTCTGTTAGTCCTACTATATGTTCAATATTCCTTGACCTTTGTTTCAGCAGGTTTGCTTGGATTCATTTCGCATTCGGTTGCGTTTTCCTTTGTTTATTAGTTTTCATTTGTTTATATCTGTTCACTGGGCTTTTTAAGCTCAGCCGGATTTCTTTTCCTGCGGCAGGTTTTAGAAGGAAGCTGGGTTGGGTGAGGAGTGCTTAGGAGCTCTTAGTGGACTACACTGTTGATAGCTTCCCATGGATTAGAGAATAGACTTAGAGATTCCCTTTTGGCTCTTCGTTTGTAATTTAGTTTGGAAGTTGTAATGTTTAGAATTAGTCCTTTATCTTTTCTTTAGAATTGTTTTGTGAACCTTGTATTACTAATGTTTTCCGCTAGCTTATGTTCTAATTTGATCCCATAATGTTACACTTTAGCCCTTTTCGGGTTGGGGTGTTACAAGTGTTCGCTAGGGTTAAAACTCAATTAAACTAGGTCTAGAGATGAGGGATGATTCTTTTTGTATTTTTATATTTTATGGAAAGCAAGTAAAAATCTCGGGTTTTGAAGGAGTGGGGGGAATTAGTTGCTAATCAACTAACCCAAATAACTAAAGATGCAATCAAAATAAAATAAAATAAACTTAAACTAATTTTGGCGAAAACAATAATGAGAGAAAATGTGTTTACTTAGATTACACTACTCCCTAGATATCTTTTACCGGTTGATTAGTTTGTTACAATTGCATGGATGACAGGTTATATTCCTTAATACCATTCGTAGGGCCGTCTATAATCTTCCCTAACTCTATAAGCTTCTACCCTTTCCTATGTCGAGTCGACTACTAGCTCCTAACATGGCCTCATTAGTAGTTACCTATGCATTAAATATAACCAATATATCGTAGTACACCTCCGATCATGTTTCTTAAGACGTTCAAGCAAGTTACCAAATGGAAGTCTGCCAGTTTTCTTAAGCCTAACACCGAATTCATTCACCCACAACAATTATAAACAACCAACCAACCAATAATCAATATCTAAGTTTCATTACATCTAAGCAAACACAAAGAAAACCTAGCCTAGCATGTTAAACAGAAGACAAGCATAAGATATAATCAAACAACACATAGACATATTGTATGATTTGATGAAAGACTTATCTTCAATTAAGCATGGATGAAACAAGGGTTTGAAACCCTCAAAATTGCAGTAAAATTCGTCTAGGGTTTTCTCCCTTCAAAGTTGCACACAATGAATGAAAACTAGAAAAGTATATATGGATTTACAATCTGACGGCGTCAAGAGTAGGGTCTGACGCCATCAACTCGCCACCAAAATAATACTCGTATTGCCTAGATCCACTACTGACGTCGTCACGTAAAAACTTGGTCTTTGCCGTCATATGTAATTTCCTCTTGATGGCCTTGGTGACGCCGTCATGTACAAATCTCCAAAAACCTCTCTGGCGCATCACGTGTAATTTGATTTATCCACCTCTTTGTTAAGTCTTGACGCCGTCACTAGCAATCCGTGACGCTGTCAGGTACAATTTTCAGCATGATTTTGATACTTTGTCGTTTTCTTCACTTTTTCGCTCCAAAAACGTCTAAAATGCTTCCTTTTGAAAATTTTCTCTCAAAAGTACCTAAAATGACAAAAGGAATGATTTAGGGCAATATTTGATCAAAGAATCTCGACTTTGGCCTTAAATGACCCCCCAAAAGCGGTACATTTTTTGTCTCATCACAGTTCTACAACCATACAACACTATGCCTGTGCCGAATCCATAAAACAATTGGACCACAGATTCATAGTTACCTTGTGAATGTCTGCATGAACAAAAAAAGGAACAACATGCCTTTTAGCTGCTAATGCAACCATGTAAAACCAAACTCAGCTATCACCCCACTATTAGCCATGACTGCATCTTACCCGGATACCGAGTCATTGAAGTCCTTAGCCTATGCAATTTAGACTGTTTAACTGTCGACATTAACTTTGTCTCATCTACTCTTTCGTATTCATCTTCATTTAAGTCGTTAATCTCACACTGCAATTTGACAAACAAAATATCATTAAACCAAAGTCGATATTAAATCTATCCAAATAACAATATCAGTTTAATTTATAACTAACTATCAATTGCGGGGTGCTCATCTAAAAATAAGAAGGATAACAATATTTTTTTCCTTTCCTATATGCAAATTCAAGGATAACAGTTGTGGGGTGCTCATCCAAGTCAAGAAGCTTGTGGCGGACATCATATGACTTTAGCTCATCTGTCAATAACTAAACATTCTATATCACAAATTCTGACAAAAATATTAAAAAAAGAAAAGAAAAAAAAGGACCAAAAAACTGTAAGTTGGTGGTAAATTTAAACAAAGTCACAACTTTTGACATAAAAAAGTGTGTTCATATCTCACCCCGAGCCTGATGTGTAAGGAAAGCTTTAAATTAATAATACTAGTTTCACTGATTTTAATAAACCAAACACACGGGTAAAGTATAACCCTCATTGGTAGTATAAGATTGAGGTAAGAACAGGTCGTATCAACAGGGACTTAGTTCGTTCGTTTTATGTAAAATGGTTAGTAAACAAAACAATAACGCATAAATAGTGGTTGATGTGATTTGTAGAATTCAAATTATAAAACAGATGATGGCTTGGATAGCTTATACGATTCAGTGATAATGCTTAAGCTAGATCTTTAGTTTGATAATAGGAATAGTGCACAACTTATAACTTAGCCATTTTCGTCAAAAGAGCAATTTCATAACTTGTTTGGTTCAATTCAAGATTCATGTTTATCTACCAAGAGATTCCTCTCGAGATAGTATCATATATCAAGTCTAGATTATTACCAATTCTCCTAGGCGAATTCCTCCAGTCAAAGGCTAAAATCACAGACAAGTTCTTAGAATTGCGTATAACAAATTGGTTTTTTCGACCTATCCCAACAGGTTATATTCAATCAGTTTCATGTAACAAACGTAATAAGACTAGATAAACAATAGTTCACAGCATAAACTTGAAATTGTTAAAGATCAAAGAATAATCATAACTTCACTTTATTATATACACATATCCAAGCAATCACAAAAGGTTTAGCCTCTCATGGCTAATGAGTTCATGATAACAGGAATGATGAAATAGTAAACAAAAGACATACGAATTTGAATGATCAAATGGATTACACAAGTGTCACAAGTAACCAAGAGTTCAACACCAAAGAGTATATTGCACCCCTTGTTTGGATCGTTCAACATCTGCTTCAGGACCAAGTTATACTTCTTATCTGACTTAGTGGAAATTGGTTGTAGAGTGGAAGACTTCAAATGCTTAGAAATGAGATCTATTTATAGGCTTTTGATAGGCGAAGTACTGCGTACTTCGATTGTAAGTGCGGCGTACTTAGCTATTTTCTTGGTGCCAAAGTTTCATTAATTGTAGAGGAAGTACAGCGCACTTAAGATACAAAACCGGCACACTTTATTATAAACTTCCTATTTGACTTTCCTTGACCAAGCAGACAAGTGCGGTGCACAAAGCTGGAAAACCGGCGCACATTGCTATGGCAAAGGATTAATATAGTAGACTTCTTATTTGTTGAAATAGGTGTGTTCTTGATGTTTCTTTCTTCAGAGTATCCAAGTGTGAACCTGCATTCATTTCATGCTATTAAGTATCGAAAGTTCACACTAAATGATCATAAAACATAAAATATTATGCCTGAAGATATGTATAAATGGGGCGTTATCAAATTCCTCCACACTTAGCTATTGCTTGCCCTCAAGCAATCAAAGCGAGAAAATAATTATGGAGATATAATATCAAGATTATATAGTTAGCTAAAAAGACATTGACACATAACTAAGACACCTCACGAATGATTATTTTTATGATTCACACAATTCACTCAGTAGGGTTGAGATTACTCATTTTTCACTGACACGACTAAATAGCTACCATAGGCTTGCACAAAACACAAAGACAACTCCGATAAGGAGTAAGCACCAGACAATGATATCAATGAAGACTTTTACGGGTTGGCTTTGGGATTAAGGGTATGGATAAGACATGGAATAATTTTTCTTTGTTTGGATAAGTTCAGACATCAATACACAACTAAGTTGCTAAGCATCACAATGATTATTCATAGACATTTTCATTCTTTCTTTCTCAATATTTCTGACTTTGATCACACATATATTTTCAAATTCCTTTTTCTTTCTCTTCTTTTTTTCACATAACTTTCGTTTACAACTTCACTTTTTTTTCTCTTTCTTTCTTTCTTTCTTTCTTTTTTCATGCTTTTCTTATTTTCAGCAAAAATCAATCAAACTTCTTTTCTTTGAACAATATTTATTGGGTTCAAGAAAGAGAAAGGATAAGGCTCAACATGTTGTTCTAGGTGGCAATAACACTAAAAATGAGCGCTAAAGGGTTAATTCTCTGAGATATACTAGTGACCAGTGTAGTCAACTAGATTATAACTATTCTTTTGCTAAGGATAGCTATTTGGTATAAATCCTAAATTTGCAATCTCACTGCGATATTCGTTATTGATGTATAAGTGTAAGTTCTAGAGCTAATTTAGATCGCCGGCACACTCATATATTCTGGAAAAAGTGCAGCAGATATATATTTATAAAGGCTTAGAATTATCTTACATTTTGGTGGATGAAATTGTGTCTAGTTAATAGTGTCAATCCAAGTGTATTTGTCTTAATAACTTGTAAAACATATATTTTTATTATTATTATTGAAAAGGTTTAACTTGTCTAAAAATGACATTTATCGGACAATCAAATATAGGAGGAATAACATAAAGATTTGGGTGTAATAGTGAAGCCAAATCTTTTGATTCTTCTATTGTCGTGACCTTTGCTCTGTACTTTGGATGTAATGCCCTGAGAAATTTCCTAACACAACTCTTGACAGAAACACCTTCATCAAGTGCCTTAGACTAGTAATAATAGTATTAAATCTAGCAAAAGCACTATCTATGAATTCGTCTTCAGGAATGACGAATTGTTCATATTATTGAACAAGAAGGTCGATCTTGTTATCTTTGACTTGATTATTACCTTGATGAGTGACTAACAGGGTTTTCCAAATATCTTTAGCCGTATTACACAAAAATTCTTTGAAATTCCTTTTTAGGTAAAGCATTATAAATAACCATTTTTGCTTCATCATTTTTAGCCATTTTTTTTAAGGTTTTCACTTTTTTTGTCATAAGGAATTATTTCATATTGTTTTGTTTCATGGTTTTGTTCAATAGGTTGAAAGTCACCCATAGTAATAACATGTCAATGTTCAAGATCATTTGATTTCACCTAAGTTTCGAATCGAGTTTTCCAGTAAATAAAACTATCAGCTTTGAAAAGTGGTGGTCTTTGCATAAATTACTCTTCTTGATATTTTTCAAAATCCATTGATTGATTCAAGTTTTAAAATATAGTATACTTTAAAAAATCTTGAGGGACGTGGCTCTGATACCAATTACGTTTTTGAAAATTTCTTTTTTCAAGTTTGTTTTATAAAATGTTTTTCGATTTGACTCTTATGTGATATCACCACAACAATTAATAATAATAAGCAAGTAAGTAAATATAAGGAAAGAAATGATCAAACCAGGATACGTAGATTTATAGTGGGTCGACTATGAAGCTCGCTCTTCGCCCTACTCCACTCCTCGAGTCTCATACTTGAGAGTTTCACAAACATTATATCAACACGTTCCCTTATGGCAGAACAAACGATACACCAAGCTTACAAAAGGTTTAACGACACTAAGCAGAATGTCGAGTCCTAATCTTCGCTGGAACCAATCTACACTAAAGCCCACGTGGCTACACAACTCGAACCAACACGATGGTATGAATCAACACAATACACACTTCCGATCTTGCACTCAAGTCGGATTACACACAAGAATTAAGATATAAAGAATGGAGATTGAGGAGAGATCCATAACAACGACTTGAGAGGTGGAGGACTTTCCTCAACACTTCGTTTCTTGGCGAATACGAGCGTTCTTCTCTTGCACTTAGAGGAAGGATGAATGTGATTGCTTGTAAACAACTTAGAACCCGTTAATGTGATCAAAGAAGATTATTTAGAGTGGATTTTGAAGACAGTAAGTTTTTGTGCATAAAGAGGTGAGTTTTTTCTAAAAGAAAATAGTTCTATATTTATAGGTGCCAGGAGGAGCGGGTGAAGGTCCTTTATATATGGACGGTCCTTTATCACTAAGGGACTGTCATCCTATTTAAGGGACCGTCTTGACAGACGCTCCTCTTTTTGTCCTGACGTGGTGAAAGTTTATTTGGTGAAAAATCATGTCGGGTTTAGGCGGGAAAAATGGATGTTACAATATTTGAATTTTGAATTCATTTTCTTAATAAAACATTTCTTTTAAAATTACAAAAATACTTTTGTAAAAATGTTTTGTTACATAAAAATGTGAGGTTTTGAGAAAAATAAATTCTTTGATCACTTAACAAAGTTGGTAGATGTTTATTCATACCTTAAGTGATGTTATAGCTGAAAACGAGTTTTCTTGATTAAAGACTTATTAGCAGTAGTTTTACGTAACATGTATTTATATTTTGTGATTATCAAAACGTGTAGAGACCAGATAATGCAAATGACGTTTTTTACATTATTTGTATTAACAGTACAATTTTTTGGGAAATGTTTAGAAATTCAAAAAAATAACTAGTAGCTTTATGGATGTAAAAAACTAAACAATTTCTAATATTTGTTTGCGTTTGATACCAATATTTTGTGTTTTCTTTGTGTTTGTTTTTGTTTAAAATAGTGTCTTGTAAAGATGTTGTATTGCCTCATAGGTACTTGCCCTTTATAGTTTTGGTATGCATTTGGACTAATGTTTGACTTTTAAAAGTCAAACATAGTTTTTGGTATGTACACACTTGTATTGACAAAATAACCACGGCAAAGTAGCTAAACACCCTCAAATGGTGTAAGCAGGCTTCTTTTCAAGTAATACTTCATATGGGTTTGATGTTCAGTGCATATAAGCACACAAAGTCTATCAACACATGATGTCTGATGTTCAATGCCTTTCCACTTCGTATAGGTCTAACATAAACACTTGTATTTACCAAATAACCACATATGTATGCAATAGTCAAAGTTGCTTTTTGTATGTACTTGTGATTTGACATGATGTTTGTAAGAATCCAAATCTGACCCTATTTGACTTTTATAATTCAACAAATATGTATAAGTTAAATATGGCATATGTTCTAAACCAATTACCAAACACAAAAGACACCCCTTCTTGACTAACACTTCATCTGCTTTTGAATTTCGCACACTTCAGACACTTTCATATTGTTCCAATTATATTAACAACTTCTCTCAAACAACCCTTACAACATTATCTAACCTAAATAGACCTGGATACACATTGGTCTAGACCAAAATAACCATATTTTTGGACAAACTTACTTTTTAAAATTTGTCAATTTGTATATACATACTTTTATTGACAAAATATCCACCTATGTTTGCAAATTTTGTATGCAAAGTTGGTTTTTATATAGAAATTTTATATATAAATGATCAACTAAACAACCACCAATAATTGGCAAAACTAAAAAAACAAAAATCAACAATCCTTGCCAAAAACAGAACAAACTTCATTCATATTCATTAATTGATACCTTATAGAGGATAAAAAAACATCACAAAACACCAACATATACAAGATACCCTAATCAAAACCTAACCTAAGATACTTATATCCATCTTACTCAGGAAGAAGTTCTTTTCACCGGTGATGAGGTCTGATTCTAATACCTGAATTTGGAGCACCCTGGTTTGATCCAGATCATGTTTTTGCATTGCCATCATCAAACGAACGGTTTCAGACACCATAAACCACGTGCCTTTTTAAGTTCACCAATCACTTGTTCCCTAACTTTTAAGGTTGCAGACACTATGAACTAAAGTTGTTTCAACTTTTCCTTACATTGCTTTTCTTTCTCAACTTACCTCCTAAGAAGGCCGGTTACAAGATCCACCATTTTTTGAGAACTATAAACATTAAACATTAAAGCTATAATAACGAAAACTTGTTGGATTTGAAAACTATATAAGCATTAAAGCTATAATAAATTATTGATGAAGACACCCGACAATAAGCAGAATCTAATCTTAAAACGGCAACAACAAATGCATAAACAAGCAACAAAATGAAAAGCATTAAAGCAATTGGCTGTTAAAGACTGTAACAACCCACTAACTTCCCCATAGGTTAGAAATGCCTTACTAACTTAACTTAGGTCCTCACTAAGCACACTAGGATTAGAAATGCCTTACTAACTTAACTTAGGCCCTCACTAAAGCACACTAGGATTATAAATGCCTATAGGATTTTCCCGAGCTAACTTTTTGCTTTATTATATCCTTATGACCTAACTAACCTCCAGACAAGCTCACGTATCCACCTATGCCAACCACTACTATGTTTACTTGATGTAAACATCCCGGTATGTCAAGTCAAGGTTATAAACATATTTTCACTAAGAAAACTATCACTATAATACACCATACATGCTAGAAAACCCTAAATACACCTATGTGTTCACGGTTAGCTTTAAAACCCCAATTGCTTATCTAAACTAACATGATAGTATTTAAGACTTAGATATAAGTTACATTAGTTACTTTAGGATATAATAGACTCCCTAGATCATAGTACAAACCCCTAGAACCTAGGTACAAGTCATATAAGAACAAAACCCTAATTAGGTCATAACTTCCCGAAACTAGGTCTAAACTAGGTCAAATCTTTACCATAAGTTGTCACCACTTAGTATAAGCTATCTAAGACCTTATATTAGTTACTAAACATCATTAGGACCCTAAATAAAACACTAAACCCTAGGTAAAATCTTAAACTCATACAATACAAAACTAAGTTAAAATTAGACCTAAACACCTAAACCATGATACTTACACACCTTAAAACCACCAAGCAACCACCCTAGCACCTCCCTATAACTAAGCTAGCACCGTAGCACCTCCAAGCACCCAAGCATGGAGGTGCATCACCTCCTTGTGACCCTTTCTTCCCTAACCGCCTCTCTTGGCTCTCCTATACCACAATAAGGGTGAGCAAACGGACCGGATGGACCGGACCGACCGACAAAACCGACCGGACCGGACCGGACCGACCACATTCGGTCCGGTCCTCGGTCTAGGCTTTTTTGCTAATTCGGTCCTCGGTCCGGTCGGTCCGGTCCGGTCCGACCAAAAAACAGAAAAAACGTGCCAAAATATGTCTAATTGGACCGGACCGACCGAAGACCGGACCGGACCGAATCGGACCGAGACCGGACCGACCACATTCGGTCCGGTCTTGGTCTATGGTTTTTCCGGTTCTCGGTCCTCGGTCCGGTCGGTTCGGTCAGGTCCGGTCCGGTTTTTGGACCATGCTCACCCTTACACCACAACCGGCCTATGGCGCCCCCTAGCTACCATCATAGCCCATCCCGATCACTACTAGACTCTCCACGACCACCCCTATCCATGCTTACTCCTCCCCTCCCCTGCTCGATACCTAGCCATATCTTTCTTGCTCGCTACTCTTTACGTGGCTATAAATAGCCAAGCCTCCCCTCCGTTCTTCTTCACACCTATCCTTCTCTTCTCTACCTCACATTTAGGTAGTAATAGACCCTTAGAAGCCTTAGGAACTGAGTAGCAAAGCCTTGGCCAAGTTGTGTTGTGGTTTGAAGCCGAGAGAAGCCCTAGAAATCCTAGCACCCTCGTTAAGTCCTCCACGACTTGGTAAGCCTTACCTTTGCATATATTAGCCATATAACTGACTTGGAACACTTAGGAGAGACCTTAGATACCTTAGAGCCCTTAGCTAGGACCTAGAACCCATTCGTTTGCATGCTTTCATTTTGAAATCCTAGTTAGAGTCGAATTGCATGTTTACATGTTACATAGCTTATATACATGATATAATCTGAACTACATGACTTATTTGAACTTATATGAGTTAGATATAAGCTTAGAAACTAGGTTGCCAAGCTAAAATAAGAATTACATGCATTTAGGACTAGTTTTGCAAAACATTACATGCATAGGGGTATATATTGTAAATTCCTGAAACTATAAAGTCTAGGGACTGTTTTTGACATTTCATAGAAGTTATAAGTGTAAGGACTAGTTTTAAAAAGTATTAAAACCTTAGGATAAATATTAAAAACAAGTATTAAACTAAAAAGGACTACTGTTGCAAATAATATAAACTTAAGGGTAAATAGAGTAAATAATGAAAGTTAGTATAGTTTAGGGACTACTTTTGTCATTTCTTTAGAATATATAAGTACAGGGACTAAATGTGCAATAGTTAGAAAGTTATATGCTTAATTGTTATAAGTTTATAAGTATAGGGTAGAAAATGTAAATATATAAACTTAAAGGGTAAAAATGGACTATTTTCATATAAATACAAAACCTATTAATTTAGAAGCATAACACAATACTAGGGAGCTTCATGCGAGGAGCACTTAGAACATAAACTCTGACATTATTCTTATCACATCTTACCTATAGAATGGCACGTACAAGAGCTACCACTCTCGTTACTCCCACTACTCCTGCCATGACCTAGGAAGACATCCAGCGACTAGTGACTGACAGTGTGACTGCAGCACTAGGAGCTAGGGATGCAAACATGGCTAGAAAACCTGAAATTCCTGTAGTCAGGAAAGAGTAACTACAAGGAATTTATGAGCTGTCAGCCCTTCAATTTCAAGGGGGCAGAAGGGGCCATAGGATTGATTCACTGGTTTGAGAGATGTGAATCTGTATTTTCCTGTAGTAATTGTACTGAGGATTGTAGGGTTAAGTTTGCAACTGGTATACTTACTGAGGAAGCGTTATCTTGGTAGAACTCGTATACCCAACCAATAGGAATAGAAGAGGCATACAAGTTATCTTGGGTTGAGTTTCAGAAACTAATGATTAAGAAATACTGCCCTCGAACAGAAATCAAGAAAATGGAGGATGCATTTTATAACTTGACTATGAAGGGGAACGATGTTAAAACTTATATTAGAAGATTTTAAGAGTTGGAAACTTTGTATCCTACAATGGTGCCAACTGTTGAAAAGACGATAGAAGTTTTCATCATAGGTTTGCCCCGGAGTATCGAAGGGAATGTTATAGCCTCTAAACCTCAAACTTTAGAGGAGGCCATTAACATAACTTTGAGGTTAATGGACCAAGTAACAAAGCACAACCCTGTGCCAGTGCCCTACGATAATAAATGAAAGTTCCACGATGGGAGAGCTTTCGGTAACACTCGTAATACCACTAGTAGTAACCGTACAAACCCCTATCCTCAACCAAGGCAAGATAATGCAAGAGCTTATGCCACCACTTTAAATGAGAAAAGTGGTTATACTGGGAATGCCCCTCTGTGTAAGAAATGCAATTGGCATCACATAGGGCCTTGTTCCATTAAATGTAATACATGTAACAAGGTGGTGTTGGGAATTCTGTGAAGTCAGGATTCTGCTGCTATTTCTGCTGAAAAGATTCTGCTGAAGGTTTCGTTTCTGCTGAAGTAGTATATCTGCTGAAGACTAGTTTCAGCTTTATTAGTTTCTGCGGATTTAGTAATTCCGTATTTTATGTAATATTGTTTGGATATGCATGAGTTTATTTAGGAAGTGATAATGCATATCTATTAGAAGTTTTAGAATATACGTTTCTTGTGAAACGGTTTAGGGTTCCTTGTGTATAAAAGGAACACACGTTTATGTATTGAACAACTTTTTAGTGAGTTATTATTATTATAAAAGATCCATAGAGGATCAAGATTTCTTAGTTAAAAGCTTGTGTTTTATTTCCGCTTTAGAAATACAAGTTGCAGAGATTGTCTATTAGTGTGTTGTTGATTACAATAACATTGCTAACGATTCTAGAGTGCTCAATAAGATCTATCAAGGTCTTTAAGTTCAACAAGTGGTATCAGAGCCTCGAGAGAGTCTCTGCCATACTAAGAAACACAAACCTTACACCTTCACACATCCAAACAAATCCACAATCATGCCTGGTTCAGATGATGATACTGACACAACCCAGAACATTAACACCACTTCTCTTCAACAGCTTAACCTCTCAAATAGCAATGCTAAGTTTCCATACTTGAAGAATGCAGATGAGTATCATCTGTGGTCCATGAAGATGCAGAACTGGATCACAAATATTGATTGGAATCTGTGGGAGATTGTTAAGAAAGGAAATAGTCTGAAGAAGCATGTTACAGATGCTGATGGAGTTGTTACTATTGTGGGACCCAAAACTGCTGAAGAGATTCTGGCTGTTCAGAGGGAGAGTAAAGTGAGAACAATCTTGTTACAAGCTATTCCTGATGACCATATGGGTGACTTCCATTTTATGGAAGATGCCAAGGATATTTGGATGGCTATAAAAGCAAGATTTGGTGGGAATGAGGAATCAAGAAGATTGCAGAAGTCCTTATTGAAGCAAAAGTTTCAGGAGTTTCAGATAACTGAAGAAGAAGGTATTCATAAAGGCTATGACAGGTTTCATCGCATATTGAGTCAACTTAATCAGTTGAAGGCCAGACCTGACAATGAAGACTGCAATTCTAAATTCCTGAGATCTCTGCCACCATCTTGGCTACAAGTTTGTATTTCTATGAAAACCAAAGGAGGGTTGGATTTAATGTCGTTTGATGACCTCTACAATAGGCTTAAATCACTTGAGCCTGATGTGAGAAGTCCAATACGACCATCCACTCATTCTGCATTTGTTGGTGCTTCTACTAAACCTGGGCATCAAACTTCAAGTTCATACTCTTCTGGAGCATCTTCTCAATCATATAATCAAACTGCTCCTAGATCAAAAGCAAGTAATGTGATGGAGGATATTATTCATTCATTTGTGGCTGAATATGAGCCTCAGCAGTTTATTGCTTATGAGGACTTTGAACAAGTAGATCCATTGGAAATGGAGGAGATGCATTTGAAATGGGAACTTGCAATGATATCTATGAATATCAGAAGGTTTGAAGCCAAGTCTGGAAGAAAGTTTGCTTTTAATGGAAAAGAAGCAGCGAGGTTTGATAGAAGGAAGGTTAAATGTTACACATGTGGTCAAGTGGGACATTTTTCAAGAGAATGCAAAGACAGAAAGGCTGGAGATGAAGTTAGATATGGTACTTATCCATTGGAAGCAGGAAATAATAAGACTGGACCTTCAAAGGCAATGGTGACTCTGGATCATCAAATTGATTGGGCTGATCATGAACCTGCTGGAGAGGAAGCTTCTACATCTTCACAAGTGAATCTGCTGGCATTCACACCTTCAGAAGACAAGAAGGAGCAAGTCTCCTTGATGGGAATTTCTCAGGTAACAAATTGTGTGTTTGGATGTAGTGTGAGATACAATGAGCTTAAACAAGAATTTGATGAATTGAAACCAAAATACAATGAGTGTTATGTAGAAGTAGAGTCTTATAAAATGGCTTTAAAAACACTAGAAAAACAAAAAGTATGGTTTCAAAAGAATCAAATTAAATATGATGAAAAAGTAAGAGTTTTAGAAAGTGATTTAGAGGTTGCTAAGATAGATTTACAAAGAACTCAAAAGGAGAAGTCTGAATTAGAAAAAGAAAAACTAGAGTTACAGACTAAGTTAGATAAAGAGATAGCTGGTCGAATGAAATGGCAGGAAGGGGCATCTAATTTAAGTAAATTGATTGATGGTCGCCAATCTGTTAGGTCTAGAAAGGCATTAGGATTTGAGAAATATATAGACCCTGAAGAATTAACCTATCCTGATATGTCTAGTGTTTTTGACCCTGAACCAGCCTTAGCTTATCAAACACCTGTTAAATATGTTAAGGAAGGGGGAATGAATGCTGTACCTGGACCTATAAGAGGAGAACACATGCCTATAGACTTGTCCAAACCTTCTGACTTTGATGGATCACATCACTTATATGGAAAAAAGTCAACTGACTTTCCAGACCCTATTGTGAAATCTAATGACTTTGTCTCTTGTTGTAACAGTGACAAGTCTTCTGATGAAGGGTCTACCTCATTTGCTAGCTGTGATTCAAGTGAGAAGTCAGACCTGCCCAAGACCATACCAAAGACCACTCCCAAGACCACTCCCAAGACCACACCAAAGACAACACCCAAGACTCCTCACAAGCCTTCTAGAGTTGCTGCTGATCACAAGACAGTTTCTACTGAAGACTTGTTTTTCAATTCTTTGCATAATAATACGTTTGGCTTTGTTAAAAACAATTCTGTTTGTCATAATGATTTGAATACTTTTTCATGTTATGGAAATTCTTTTGGTTTGAATAAATCTTCTAAAAGGAAGAAGTGTTTTGTGTGTGGAAGTAAATATCATTTGATTAAGGATTGTACATATCATGAGCAAAGAATGGGTGCAGGTGTTAGTCAAAGAAAATCTAGGCAATTGTGGAAGAATGTTCACGACATACCATCTTTTGTTCCACATCAGCAGAAACCTAATTCTGCTGAAACTCATTTTTCCTGGAGAAAAACCAGTACTAGACCATATGTCAGACCTACTAGTTCTTTCTTTTATAATGATTATTGGCCTAATCACTTTGACTCATTGAATAATGGTGGTGGGAAATGGAATACTGCTGTGAAGCCCTCAGCAGGTTGTTCTTGGCCTAAGAAGGGACCTAATATGCAATACAGGCCCAAGAACAATGGTGGATCTAAAACATCTACATGGCCTGTTACTAATGATCCACAAGGCAGGCTCAAGTCAGCAATGACTTGAGTCTCCAAGGTGTACTAATTCTGTATATTTTGTTGTTATTGTAGGAACATCCTTTAAAAAGTACTGAAGTTGGAATTGTAGATAGTGGTTGTTCCAGAAGTATGTCTGGAAACAAGGATAAGATGCATGACTTTGAACCAATTGAAGGAGGGGGCACTGTAACCTTTGGAGGTGGAGATGGCAAGATTACAGGGAAAGGAACCATCAGGACACCCTTGTTAGATTTTGAAAATGTTTACTATGTGAAGGAACTGGAGAATTTTAATCTTATCTCAGTATCACAAATTTGTGACACCAAACATAAGGTTTACTTCTCTGAAGATGAGTGTCTTGTTCTCTCCAAGGACTTCAAACTCCCAGAAGACACCACAGTATTGCTGAGAGTTCCTAGGACCTTCAATTTGTACACATTCAATCTGAATGAAGTACAGCCTGAAGGTGATCTAACATGTTTGGTAGCCAAAGCTTCCCTGGATGAATCTAACAAATGGCATAGAGGAATGGCACATGTAAATTACAAGACCATAAACAAGTTATCTAAACTTGGTCTTGTTAAGGGCCTCCCTTCTAAACTCTTCACAAATGAACACAATTGTATTGCTTGTAACAAGGGTAAACAACACAGAGCCTCTTACAAAACAGTTCAAGCAGTGAGCAACATTTCAGAACCTCTTCAGTTGCTACACATGGATCTCTTTGGTCCAACCCCCATTAGAAGTCTTGATCACAAGTACTTCTGCCTAGTTATTACTGATGATTATAGCAGGTTTTGCTGGGTGTTCTTTCTCAAGACTAAGGATGAAACAACTCCAATCCTGAAAGAATTCATTACCTTAGTTGAGAATCAGCTGAATAAAAAGGTTAAAGGAATTAGGTGTGACAATGGTACAGAATTCAAAAATGTGGTCTTCATAGAATTCTGTAAGTCTAAAGGGATTAGAAGGGACTATAGTACTCCAAGGACTCCACAACAAAATGGAGTTGCTGAAAGAAAAAATAGAACCCTCATTGAGGCTGCTAGATCAATGCTTGCAGATTCTAAACTCCCCACTATGTTCTGGACTGAAGCAGTCAGCACTGCATGCCATGTCTTGAACAGGGTATCCATCACTAGACTACATGTCAAGACACCTTATGAACTTCTCACTGGAAAAGTTCCACACATTCATTACCTTAAGCCTTTTGGATGCAAGGTGACTATTCTGAATACTGCTGATATTCTGGGTAAATTTGATGGGAAGGCTGATGAGGGATATATTGTTGGGTATTCAGCTCATAGCAAGGCCTACAGAGTATATAATCTGAATGCTAAAAAGATTGAAGAGACCCTTAATCTGAGGTTTCTTGAAGATCAGCCTAATATTCAGGGACAAGGCCACTCTTGGTATTTTGACCTAGATTATTTGACTGACTATTTGGGTTATACTAGGCATGCTTCTAATCCTGATGCAGGTGTCAAAGATCCAAGTTCTAACCCTGCAGGTTCCATGGATGATGACTCAGAATGTGAGTCTGAGCCAGAAGAGAATACTATTGTTGTACCATCTTTTCCATCTAACCATTTTGTAGGTAATCACTCTGCTGCTGAACAAGATGATGAATCACATTATGCAGAAGATCTTGCAAGATTGAAGAAGCAGGAACATGCTGCTACTCAGGAAGCTCAGAAACTCAATAACAAGGTTACACAAGAGACTGAGGCTCTCCTACATCAATCAGCACAAGCAGTCAGTGGCAACAAGGTTTCTGCTGAAGGCACACCTGTTTCCACTGATGATGTTCCAGATGCTGATTCTGCTGGTATTCAATCTCCCATATCTACTGAAGTCTCTGCAGACTTTGCTAAGCCCTTTACCAGATTTCCAAGTCCCTCTGATCTTGGAAATCACCAACCAAAGCCTGGCTTGTTTAACTCAGCCTCATATGATACTGAGTTTGAGCCAACTATCACCAACATTGATGCCAACATTGATGTTCCACCCCATACTACCAAAAGGATTCACAATGCTCATCCTTTATCAAAGATTATTGGTGATCCTAATGACCCTGTTCGAACAAGAAGCACAGTAAAAAATACCAAATATGGAGAAGTTGCTTTTATCTCTTATGTTTACAATCAAAAGAGGAATAATCACACAGACTTCAAACATTGTTTATTTGCATGCTTTCTTTCTCAAATTGAACCAACTAGTGTTCCTCAAGCACTGGCTGATTCAAGTTGGCTTGAGGCTATGCAAGAAGAGATGCTGCAATTCAAGAATCAGCAGGTTTGGATTCTAGTTCCTCTTCCTGATGGGAAATATGCCATTGGGACTAAATGGATTTTGAAGAATAAAAGAGATGCCAGGGGTATTGTGGTGAAGAACAAAGCAAGACTAGTGGCTCAAGGTTTTCGACAAGAGGAAGGTATTGACTATGATGAGGTCTTTGCACCTGTGGCCAGAGTTGAAGCTATTCGCATATTTTTGGCCTATGCCTCTTATATGGGCTTTATGGTTTATCAGATGGATGTTAAAGGTGCTTTCTTGTATGGAGAGATTGAGGAGGAGGTTTATGTGACTCAACCCAAAGGATTTGAAGACCCTGATCATCCTGAGTATGTGTACAAGGTTGTGAAAGCTCTCTATGGCCTTCATCAAGCTCCCAGAGCTTGGTATGCTAGACTCTCCACATTTCTACTGAAGAATGGCTACCGAAGAGGTACCATTGACAAGACTTTATTCCTGAAGAAAGATTCTAGGGATATTATCCTTGTGCAGGTCTATGTGGATGACATTATCTTTGGTTCTACCAAAGAAGCCTGGTGTAGAGAGTTTGAGAATTTAATGAAGGGAGAATTCCAGATGAGTGCCATGGGAGAACTCACTTTCTTTCTGGGGTTACAAGTTCAGCAGAAACCTGATGGGATCTTCATACATCAGGAGAAATATGTCAGAGATATGTTGTCCAAGTTTGCCATGGAAAATGTCAGGACTGCCACTACTCCATATGAGGCTCCCAAAACTAAGACCAATCTTACTCCTGATCTCCCTGTGAATGTCCATTTGTACAGATCTATGATTGGTTCTTTGATGTACTTGACTGCCTCAAGGCCTGACATTACATTTGCTGTGAGTGCATGTTCCAGACACCAAGTCACTCCACTTACTTCTCATATGAATGCTGTCAAGAAGATTTTTAAATATCTGAAAGGCCAACCAAACTTAGGTCTTTGGTATCCCAAAGAGTCTCCATTTCAGCTAGCAGCTTATAGTGATAGTGACTATGCTGGGGCCAATCTGGATAGAAGATCCACCACTGGAGGTTGTCAATTTCTTGGAAGAAGGCTGATTTCTTGGCAATGCAAGAAACAGACAATAGTTGCTACCTCTACTACTGAAGCAGAGTATGTTGCTGCTGCAAATTGTTGTGGTCAGGTTCTATGGATTCAGAATCAATTACTGGATTATGGGTATAACTTCATGAACACTACCATTTTCATTGACAATTAGAGTACTATTTGTATTGTCAAAAATCCAGTTTTTCATAATAGAACCAAACATATTGAAATAAGACATCATTTTATCAGGGATGCTTATGAAAAACATTTGGTTAAAGTGGTCAAAATTCACACAGATGAAAATGTGGCAGATTTATTAACCAAGGCATTTGATGGACCAAGGTTTCAATATTTGGTGGTCCATATTGGCATGTTAAACCCTTAACTGCAAAGTTTAAGGGGAGGCATAAGCCTCAGGGGAGGCATATGCCTCAGGGGAGGATGATATCTGTATAAACTTTGTATATTTTTGTAGAAGTTGTATATGTTATGATTTTCTAACACTAACCATATAACATTGTACAAGTAGTTTGTTGTATTTGTTTGGTTGATGGTTAGGTTGCAGATGAATTGAGTATGTAAGTCCCAAGATTAATGTCACCAAGAGCTAAAGTCAAAGGAATGTGGTCTATATGCTGAACCTGGTTTCTACTGATCTTTTAAATCATGCTGAAGGTCTTACACATTGGTTTAATTCAAATAAGATCTTTTCATTCATTCATAGAAACAAGTTACAGATTACATTCAAAGTTGCAATTGAGATACAATGACCATTCCTAAACTATTGGCTAATTCAGTACTACTAGCTTCTATCACTTATTACAAAATACTTGAGGCTATGACAAGTACAATGAAGAAGCTGAAGATGAAAATGGAAAAAGAAGAGAAGGAAGAATGAGAAGATGCTCATGAATTAAGGTCAAGAAAATACTCAAGAACCTTGATCCATGGTTACATTCCTCAGTCACCTACTTCTCCTTCTCCTTTCCCTTATGTGTGATCTCAGACTTCGTGCTTTGTCCAATATGTTCTTGATGTGGAAGACCAGGTCCTGGAGTAGGAAGATTCAACACCAAATTTTGTGATGTTGAAAGAGATGGATCCCCTTTGCTTGATCTTGGTTGGGATCTCTCTGGTGTGGAAGGAGGGAGAAAGATTGGTTCTTCATGATCTTCCTCTGAGGAGTCTTCATCAGAGGTGTAGATGAAGGGAGAGACATGCTCTCTCTCAGCAGGATTGGGCACATGGCTGGAGCAACTCTTCAAATGAGCATTCCACCATCTCTCTTCTGCATCCCAGCGCTTCTCCAAAGCTGTTTCAAATGCTGAACCTTCCAGCCCCCATGGATATGGTGGCACATCTTCTTCTGCTGATGAAGAAGAGGAATTTGCATCCGAACCTTTTGGGTTGGAAGACATTGTTGATTGCTGAATTGGGGATATTTGAAATTAGGGTTTGAGAGTTAATTTGGGAAATTTGATGAATGAGATGTGTAATTTGGGATGATTAAATAAGGAAATTTTGGGGGTTACGAAAATAAATGCGAGTTGGGTGGCACAGTAAAATAAAGATATTGACCGAAGATATTTTTACCATTGGTTGATTCTGCTGAAATTTGACTACTCTTCAGCAGGTTTGACTTTCATTGCTGCTGAAAGGTTAATTTTCAAATTTAGAAGTTGTGTCAGACTTGGTCAATAAGCAGTTCCGATATTTTTGACCACGATTGGGTAACTTCCAAATTTAACTCATTGTGCATATCTTTTCGAATCAAAGATTATTCGATTAACACTTCAAATAATCCCATTATTCACTGGAGCAATTCATAACCCTCTCACACACATTCAATCAAATGGCTCAACTTGGATTGAAGGGTGATCATAACAAATATGCTATTCTAACAACAAAGAAGGGACATGAAGAATTCGATTTGATGGTGGAGTTTTTACAAAGGTCGAAGATTCATTATGCTTTGACTTATTGTCCTAATTTGGTGTGTGAATCTCTGGTGAAGCAATTTTGGGCATCTGCTACTAAGAGAACTGCTACAGAGATTGTAGCTGAAATTGATGGCGTAGAATATGTGGTGACAGAAGGGTTGATAAGGACAAAGCTTCAGTTGGATGATGAAGATGGTGTGTATCATTCCAACACTGCAGAGATTCTTGCTGGGTTAAGAGAAGCTGGATATCAAAGTACTGATACATCAAAGTGGCACAAGAATCAATTTTGTCCGAAGTGGAGGTATTTGGTGCATCTGCTGCTTCAATGTTTGAGCAACAAGTGTGGTGGATGGAACCAGTTCTCTCTGCAATTGGGTTGTGGTATTGTCTGTCTATCTAAGGGTGAAACTTATAATTTTTCTAAGTTTATTTTTGACAATATGCTGGAAAACATAGATAAAGAACAACATAAGTTTTTAATGTACCCTAGATTCTTACAGATTATATTAGACATAACCACTGAGGATTCAACCCACATACCCATTAAAAGTCTAGGTTCTAAGTTGTTTGCCTCAATGAAAACTAATTATACTGGGGATCATTACCCTGTATTGGAAGCTATGTTGCCTCAAGGGAATGCCAATGAAGTTGAGGATGATAATGCTGGTAATGTGACTGCTTCTAATGCTGCTGATGATGGTAATCCATCATCTTCAGGTGTTGCTGCTGATGGTAATCCTTCAGTGGTAATGGAAGAGTTACCAGCCACAACTGCTGAACCTTTGCCTGATTCTACTGACTTACCACCACCTACCCCTGTACAAAGTCCTACCATTTCACCAGTTCAGGTTGCTCCTGTTGAGCAAATTCATGAGTTTGAAGATGACTTACAGACTTTTGAACCTGATACCAGATTGCCTTCACCAAATTCAATGGGAGAACAAATCAATGTAGGTTCTCCTAATGTTGTACATGAGTCTGTTTATCCTGCTGGGTTCAATGACGCTCCTTATACCACTGAGCAATCAAGTGATAGAGCAGAGGACCCTATTACTCTCACATTTGTATATGAATCTCTTAACAGGTATATGAAAATGACTGAAGATCTTCAGAAAGAACTTGCTGAGACTAAGATCACACTTGGTAATGAAATTCAAAGTTTGAAAAGCAAAGTCCAAGATCTGGAGTCAAAGTTAAGTCAGCAGATGGAGAACAAAGATGGATTGGATTCCACTGAAGCAGCAAAGGAGACTAACTTGGATTCTCTTGAAATTCTAGCTGAAGTTGCTAGACAATCTAAGGTTGGTCCATCTACAGCTGCTGCAGCACCTACATCTAAGCCTATGATACTAGTTCAAAGAAGAAGTACAAGACAGTATTTGGCCAAGAAAGCTGCTGAAGCATCAAAAGTATCTGGTAGTTCTGATGATCTGCTGATGTCTGAAGCTGTTGATATCCGTCAGGAGAAACAGGCATTTAGTGGGGTTACTGCTGATCAATCTGCTGACAAAGGAAATGCATCAGGGGAAACATTTTTTGTAGCTGGGAAAGAATACATGAATTCTCCTATTCATCATTCATCTGAGAACATAGAGATTTCTACTGATAAAGAGGTTCAAGATGCACATGATGAACCTATGGCAGATGTGGATATGTCTAATGATCATATTGCTGAAGCTAATGTTTCTCATGATGGTTTGGATGAGCTTGTAACTGATGAAGATAGAGCTGGTCAAGGTAAAGTATTTCAAGAATGGGAAAATTATATGAAGAGTGCAAATCTTGCTAAGGAAGTACAAGCTAAGTTTGATGCAGAATTAGATTCAGAGACTGAAAGATATGTGTCTACTTTACCCATTGCAAGACAAAGGGAATTGGATGCAGCAGTTCTAGAGTTTGATGAGTCAGACTGGCAGTCTATTGGAAAACAGATGCTTGCTAATACTACTGTAACTGCTGATATTTTTGGAAAGAAAGTGGAGGAACAAGATTTTGAATCTGAGATTGTGAAAATGTTGAAGATGAGGAAGAAGGCAACTAATGAATTAAAGGCTAAAGCAAAAAGGGAAAAACCCATGACTCAAGCACAGCAAACAGAGTATATGAGAACATATGTAAAAAATCAGAGCAGCTCAGTATATAATACTGCTTGGTCTAAGAAATATGTATGGGGACTTCCTTTCAACAACCTAGTTGAGATTTATAATAGAATCAAATCTAGGAATGCTAAAGCTGGAATGGATGCTTCAAAGAAAATTCCACTTCTTAATGTTGATGAGGATTCTTCTAAGAATGTTCATATAGCTGCTGCACAAGTATCTTTACCTGCTACTTTTACTGGTGTTGATGTTTCTATGGATAAAGGTAAAGCCAAAGTAACAACATCAGATGCTCCAACTAGGAAGAGAACTAGGAGACAATTGGAGCTGGAAAGATTAGGTGAGGAGACTGCTAGAAAGTTGACTGAAGATCAAGAAGCTGAACAAAGGGCTGCACTTGCTAGATTTCATGATCTGAAGACAAGAGAAGTTGAAATTCAAGCTGCTAGGAACAAACAAATCAGGAAAGCTATGGATGAACAATATGCCTCTGCTGCACTTGAATCTTCTGAAGATTCTGCTGATGACCAAATGGATACTCCATCAGTGGATACTGAAGGTGCAGAAGGTAATTCTGCTGATGCAGCAGTTCATGATGCTATTTATGTTCCTGGTAGAAGAGGAAAGAGAATGGCTAGAGTAGGATCATTACATAGTCTAATTAATGTAAATGATTCAGATGCTACATTTATAAGGGAAGGATCATCTGATGATTGGCCAGAAGGAACTAGAGTGGTTCTAGTAAGTTGGGAGTTAAGTCCAGATGGTCAACTCAATATTATTCATAGATTGGATAAGTCATCCATATCTTTTGTTTTCCTTCAGCAGATTCTTCATCTTGTAAGTTATCAGGATTTGGTCACTCTACATGAGTTGGTTACTAAGTTTTATGCCACTCATACTCCTGAAGGTTATGGATTGTATTTGTTGGGTGATCTTCATGTATTGTTTGATTCTTCTACTCCTACTGGTGCAAGTTATGATATATGGAAGAATAATCAGAAATGGAAAGTTCAGAGTTGGAAGTTCTATCCTATGTCTTATGTACATTTGCTGGAAACTACCACTGGTCTGAGGATTATCATGGATATTATTCATAAATATCCTCTAAAGGTATCTTTGATGGAGAAAATGTTGCAACAGAAGTTGGAAATTCCTCCTGATCCAGCTGGTAATACAAGATTGTTTGCTGAATCTTTGGTGAAGGTTTTCAAACAAAGGATTAAGACTTCCAGAGCAGCAGTTGAGTAGGGATCTTATGTTGTATATTTTTTTTATTTTAGTTAAAAAAAAAAAAAAAAAAAAAAAAAAAAAAAAAAAAAAAAAAAAAAAAACCTATAGTTGTCTAGTATTTGTCTGCAGGTTTGGTTATCAACTTACCTGATGTTGAGTATTCCATCATAAAGTTGACTAGTCCAAAGGGTACAGCTTTGGTAAAGACAAGTCAAATCTGTTGATAGCTGTAATGGTTTGCTCAAAACCATAGGGTTTTCAACTCACCCATGCTTTATTGCTGAGTAGTTGAAATGGTTGTCAATTGACCATGGATTTTTCCATTTATGGATTCTGAATAATTGGCTAGCCCACATGTATATGGCTTGTGGTAAAGGCAGTGGAAAACCATATTTGGTAATCAGTTAACCAAGATGATTTTCATCAAGATAATTGGCTAGTCCTGAGCAAACGGCTACAGGTAAAGACATCTCAAATCCGTTTATAGCTGATGATTTGCTAAAAATCATGTGGTTATCAGTGTACCTTTGAACACTTGGCTACTCCAGTAGTGATGGCTATTGGTAAAGAGACATCAAATCCATTATTTTCAATGATTCACCTCTCACAGGAGTTAACACACCTGGAAGTGATGAGAATAGTATGAAACTCATTTGTTTTGATGTACCTTAAGTCATTTGTTGCTGCAAAGAATGGAGCTTTCAAGAATATGCTGATCATAGAGATTTTACTAAAGATGATTCTTTGCTGGTGCTCTTACAATCCTCTTGGTATGTTATTTGGAAGATCTATCAAGAATCTTGAACTTAACTAGGTCAAATTCAAGATTAGGGGAGGATTGTTGGGAATTCTGTGAAGTCAGGATTCTGCTGCTATTTCTGCTGAAAAGATTCTGCTGAAGGTTTCGTTTCTGCTGAAGTAGTATATCTGCTGAAGACTAGTTTCAGCTTTATTAGTTTCTGCGGATTTAGTAATTCCGTATTTTATGTAATATTGTTTGGATATGCATGAGTTTATTTAGGAAGTGATAATGCATATCTATTAGAAGTTTTAGAATATACGTTTCTTGTGAAACGGTTTAGGGTTCCTTGTGTATAAAAGGAACACACGTTTATGTATTGAACAACTTTTTAGTGAGTTATTATTATTATAAAAGATCCATAGAGGATCAAGATTTCTTAGTTAAAAGCTTGTGTTTTATTTCCGCTTTAGAAATACAAGTTGCAGAGATTGTCTATTAGTGTGTTGTTGATTACAATAACATTGCTAACGATTCTAGAGTGCTCAATAAGATCTATCAAGGTCTTTAAGTTCAACAGGTGGGCCATCACTTAAGGGATTGAAAGAACAAAGGACCAGTTACTGGGGGTAATCCACCACCAGCAACAGTCATTTGTCATTCTTGCGGAGAAAAGGGACACTATGCAAATAGATGCCCAAAGAAAAATACTGATGGTGCCCAGGGTAGAGCATATATGTTGAGGGATAGGAATGATCCACAAGATCCGAGCATAGTCACGAGTAAGTTTCTCTTAAATAATCACTTAGTTAGAATATTATTTGATTCTTGAGCCGATAGGAGTTTCGTATCTACACCCTTAGCCTCTAGACTTAGGATTAAACCCATAGCTTTAGATAATTACTATGAAATAGAAATGGCTGATGGAAACTTAGTTAGTACTAACACGGTCATTAAGGGTTGTACCCTAACTTTACTTAACCACCCCTTTGAGATTGATCTCATACCTATTAGACTCGGTAGTTTTGACTTTGTGACGAGAAAATCATCCATGTACCTATCAACGGTGAGACTATAACTATCCAAGGAGATCAAGGTAAAACTCGACTTAACTTCATTTCATGTATCAAAACGGAACGATACATGTCACGAGGTTGTCAAGTTTTCGTGGTTCAAGTAACGGAGACTAAGCCAGACGAAAAACAACTGGAGGAGATCCCTGTAGTTAGGGAATACCCAGAAGTTTTTCCTAAGGATTTACCTGGCTTACCTCCTATTCGTCATATAGAATTCCAAATCGACTTAATTCCGAAGCAGCACCTATAGCCCAAGCACCCTATAGGTTTGCCCCTTCAGAGATGAAGGAACTCGCTAAACAACTCCAGGAATTAACCGATCGAGGTTTTATACGCCCAAGTACATCACCATGGGGAGCTCCTATCCTATTCGTAAAGAAGAAAGACGGATCTATGAGGATGTCTATCGATTATCGTGGATTGAACAAACTTACTATCAAAAATCGATACCCATTACCCAGGATTGATGATTTATTTGATCAACTACAAGGTTCGAGTGTATATTCAAAAATCGACTTATGATCGGGTTATCATCAACTGAGAGTGAGGGAAGAAGATATCCCTAAGACCGCTTTTAGAACGAGATATGAGCACTATGAATTTCAAGTGATGCCATTTGGTTTGACAAACGCACCGGTGGTTTTCATGGACCTCATGAACCGGGTGTGTAAACCATACTTGGATAAATTTGTTATAGTGTTCATAGATGATATCCTTATCTATTCACGTAATGAGGAAGAGCACGCTAAACACTTGAGAATAATCCTAGAACTGCTTAAGACGGAGAAGCTTTATGCAAAGTTCTATAAGTGTGAATTCTGGATTAGTGTTGTGCAATTTCTCGGACACATGATAGATAAACTAGGACTTCGTGTCGATCCAACAAAAATCAAAGCCTTTAAGGATTGGCCGCATCCTATGAATCCTACTGAGATACGACAATTCTTAGGACTTGCGTGCTACTATCGAAGGTTTATTGAAGGATTTTCAAAAATAACTAAACCTTTGACAGAGCTAACCCAGAAAAACAGGAAGTTTGACTGGGGAAAAGATCAAGAGATAGCTTTCCAACTTTTGAAGAGAAAGTTGTGTGAAGCTCCAATCTTAGCATTACCAGAGGGAAATGATGATTTTGTCGTTTACTGTGATGCTTCTTTTATAGGTCTTAGAGCTGTGTTGATGCAAAAGGATAAGGTAGTCGCTTACGCATCACGACAACTCAAGATGCATGAGGAAAAATACACTACACATGATCTAGAATTAGGAGCAGTAGTGTTCGCTCTAAGAATATGGAGACATTACCTGTATGGCACTAAGTGTACGGTTTTCACCGATCACAAAAGCCTACAGTATATTCTTAATCATAAAGAGTTAAAAATGAGACAACGTCGATGGATAGAACTGCTCGCTGATTACGATTTTGAGATTCGTTACCACCCTGGCAAAGCTAACATAGTAGCAGATGCTTTGAGCCGAAAGGAACGAATCAAACCACTTAAGGTTAGGTCGTTAGTTATGACTCTTCATTCGAATTTACCTTCTCAAATACTCAAAGCCCAGAATGAAGCCCTCGAAATGAAAAATCGTAAACTTGAGAACTTACGAGGGATGGATATATAAGGATTTTGATATACGTTCAGATGGAACTCGTTGTATTAAGGGTCGAAAATGGTTACCCCATCATGGTAACTTAAGGAACGTAATAATGCACGAGTCTCATAAATCTAAGTACTCCATCCACCCAGGTTCTGATAAGATGTATCAGGATCTGAAGAAACACTATTGGTGGCCCGACATGAAGGCATCCATTGTCAGATATGTGGGCATGTGTTTAACATGTTCTAGAGTAAAGGATGAATGTCAAAAGCCATCCGGCTTATTGAAACAGCCTGAGATTCCCATTTGGAAGTGGGAAAGAATTACAATGGATTTTATCACTAAACTACCTAGAACATCCAATGGGCATGATGCTATTTGGGTAATAGTTGATCGCCTTACAGAATCTGCTCACTTCATTCCTATACGAGAAACGGATGATATGGAAACCCTTGCTAGGTTGTACCTCAAGGAAATAGTTTCCCGACATGGAGTGCCAATATCTATCATATCGGATCGTGATTCTCGTTTCACGTCGAGATTTTGGCAATGGTTTTAGAAAGAATTGGTCCAGTGGCATACCAACTTGAATTGTCGGATGAACTAAGTAATATACACGACACGTTTCATGTCTCCAATCTTAAGAAATGTTTATCGAACGAATCACTCGTTATTCCTATAAAAGAGCTTCAATTGGATGATAAGCTCAATTTCACTGAAGAACCAGTGGAAATTATGGACCGATAGGTCAAAATTCAAAAACACCACTGAATTCCTATCGTTAAGGTACGCTGGGACTCCTAAAGAGGACCAGAGTATACTTGGGAACAAGAGGATCAAATCCGTGCTAAATATCCCCATCTATTCTCACCCTCGCACACTAACTCTAGTTAAATCTCGGAACGAGATTTTCTTTTAGGATGGGAGACTTTAACAACCCACTAACTTCCCCTTAGGTTAGAAATGCCTTACTAACTTAACTTAGGCCCTCAGTAAGCACACTAGGATTAGAAATGCCTTACTAACTTAACTTAGGCCCTCACTAAAGCACACTAGGATTAGAAATTCCTATAGGATTTTCCCGAGCTAAATTTTTATTTTATTATATCCTTATGACCTAACTAACCTCCAGACAAGCTCACGTATCCACTTATGCCAACCACTACTATGTTTACTTGATGTAAACATCCCGGTATATCAAGTCAAGGTTATAAACATATTTTCACTAAGAAAACTATCACTATAATCACTAGTACAAATATGGCCTTTCGTCACACATAGCGTATTTCGAATGGTCACACCGCAACATATTTACGTGACTAAATGTACCAGCCTTAAATAAACAGCCACACTTGATCCGACTTGTGTGACCATTTCATAAAATATATGTCACACATTCATGTATATATGTGACCAGAGGGTAACTGGTAAACATTTTTTGACATTTTAGTCACTTTTTATTCGGGACGTGTGACAGATACAAATCAGCTCGAAACATTAGTCACACTATAGATATACATATGTGACAATATATGTCACACAATTACACAGTGTGACCAAAAAGATATATGGTCACATGAAGTACTTGTGTATGTGGCTAAATTATATAGTCAAGTTTTTCACACATTATATAAATGTGACTGCAATTCTTTGCTGCATAGTTAGCCATATATGAATTTGAAATGTGTGACAACTAAAAATTCAGTTTGAAGCATTAGTCACGAAATTCATTTATGAGTGACAAATATATGTCACACACTTGAAGAGTGTGACCAAATGTCATATGGTCACACTAAACCATAGAAACATGATTAAGTGTAACTAAAATTTGATACATATGGTCACGTAAGTTAATATGTGTGTCTAAAGTTTAGTGTGTATTTGTTTGCCAAATCCTAATGTATATAGCCACACTTAATTGAAGCACAATCATGTGACTATAGGCTTTACAAAATAAAAAAAAATTAAAAAAAAAATAGTTACATTGTAACTATAGGCTTTACAATAGTCACACCATATCATAAATGTGTATCTAAATGATGTTTATGGCCACATTATAAGGGTATTATATGTGACCAATACATTCATAATAGTCACATTGTGAAATATTTATGTGACTATTATTTATAGCAAAATGTGAAGTCAGTTATCATTAACATTGATATATATTAGTTACATTGAGTTTTTGGCTCTTTTATACATTTTGAAGATCTCATCATCTGAGTATTGCTTTAATTGAACAAGCTTCCAACCCTTCATATTGTTTAGATAGTACTCATAGTACTTCCTCTTTTGCTTAACTGTTGGACGACTGAGCAATTTTCTCTTCTTTCTTTGATTGAGATAAAATTTCTTCCTTTCAGCTTCATAATTCCTCTTCCATTCATCTTTTTGTTCTTGAGTGTACTCTTGCACTTCTTCTTTTATATGTTTTATCAGTGCAATATCAGCATCACCTTTAATCCTTTCTTCATCCCAAGAATCCAAGAGTGCTTTTGTTTTGGCCTCATCTTCAGCGTGTTTCCTTCTTTGTTCAAGTACCATCTGATTGTCCTTTGCAAACTCAGCAGCCAATTTTCTTGCAGCAGCTTCATCTACTTCAAGTTGCTTGTGTTTGGGCCAGTACTCAAAAGGAAGATCCTTTAAAGGATCATGCTTAGGCTCTTCAACCATAATACATTTGCCTTTGCCCTTATAACTTGGCTCTTGTGCAGTCTTCTTGATTGGTTGAGTTGGTTCTCTAATCACCACACCTTTGACAGGTACTCTTGGTTGTTGTGGTGGTTGTTGTGATTGTTCTGTTGCTAGTGGTTATTGTGTCACTGCTTGTTTAAATTGTGTCTTCAATAGAATCATTGCTTCGGCCAAAGTTTCATCATGATCACTAGCAACAGGAACATTTTCCTCAGTAGTAGTATCCTCCTTGGCCATTTCTACACTTGCACCAGCAATAGAATCTCCCATGCCTTTGATTGCTACTTCCATAACAACCTCATTACCTTGATTATCAGCAACCACATACTCATCATCATTCTCACCAGAATCCACATCCATATCCACACCAATGTCATCACTAGCAGCAACACTATCAACATTTTCCATAGCTTCCCTTGATTCCTTGGTTTCGTTCCTCCCCTGTTTGGGATCATCCTCCCATAAACTTATGCTTACAGATGAACTAATCCTTTGTGTTGTGCCCACTTTTTTCAGTCTCTTGAATGACCTGGTTCTTGACCCCTTCTGACCTCCCAATTGCTTAACCCTCAGCTTCAAACCTGTAATTACATCCCCCATAGTATCTGTGATTTGTTGTAGGCCAAGAACCTGTTCTTTAAGTTTGGTACATTTAACCATCAATTCTTTAACAAGTTCCATGCTATCCTCACCACTTCTATCCTTATCACTTGCATTGTCCCCCTTGGTTTCTTGGCACCTATGGTTTCCTTCACCTAAATCAGTTCCATTGGAACTTGATTCATTATAAGTTCCTGAACCTTCACCCTTCTTATGTTGACCTAGTTCCAACATTGCTTGAAACAATGGTTTAACTATGACAGGAAAGTCCTTACCCTTTCTCTTCATGTTAGAAAAAACCTTTTTAATATGAGAGTGAATAGTATAAACCTTGTCGTGAACTTTCTTATTTGTAAAATGTTTGTCCATAAGAAGTTGCAAAAATCTTGGATATAAGTAATGTTGGTTTGAAGAATTATCAAAGGCTTTAACCACATGATAAAAAATTAATTTTGAAAAATTGAATTTTTCTTCATTTTTAGCCAAGCATATAAGGGCAGAAGCCATGTTACTACTAAACTCATTCCAACCAGTGGTCTTTGGACTAAGGCACTGTAACAAAGTGTGAATTAAGAATTTCCACTGTAGGGGGAAAGCCACCTTTATTAAATTTCAAAGAATCATTTTTTCTTACATACCCCATCTCTTGAAGGTTTTCAAAAATTGTGGAGTCTGGAAGATTCTCAATACCATTAACATCTCCTAGATGAAGAACTTCTCTAACAGATGCCTCTATAACAATAATCTTCTGCCCATCCACACAGACATGAATCTGTACTTCCTCATCAATAGTTTTGACCTTTGCACTAGCCCAAAACTGTTCGATGTTGGAAACGTATACAGTAGGGATAACTGTTAATGCATACCTAATATGAGTAGCATTGAGAAAATCAACAACTTTAGTGAACTCTTCATTCTCCTTGGTGGGCTATTGCAAGAATGCAATCATGTTATACTGGTTGGCAAAAGATAGAGTCGACATTGTGAAATTTGAAAATTTGTGTATGGTTTTGCTGGGAATTGCAATTAATTGATAAAATCAAGCAGTGGTTTTATGTTTGATAGAGTTTTGATCGGATAAAAACATTTTGTATGAAACTGTGAATGATTGAAGTGTACAAACCCTTAACCGTTCAAATTTCTAAAACAGTACCCTGTACTCTCAAAAATAGCAGAACAACCCTTACCCGGACTAAGTTAGGCTTAGCAGCACTAAAATATGCCTAGCAACACTAAGTCAGTTTCCACTCGAAACAACTTATTTTTCAGGACTCTAGCACTTTTCTCAGCTTATCCTGTAAAATATTAGTCCCAAAAACACAAAACCTAACTCATTACCCGAATCACAATAATCACATCATCAATTACACTTAGCAATACTATTTATAACTAGCAACATTAACACATCATTTCTAGATTTTAACAATTTGACATACTGCTTTTATCCAAGAAACCAAACACACCTTTGACAGTTTGACATCACAAGCAACCATACAAGGTCTCAAAATTTTCATTAATATTTTTAAAAAGATACAATCATTCATAAAAGGTGCAAACATAAATATAATTATCCTACCTAAATACTAAAGATACTAAAAACATAAAAAAAACATCATCATTAAAAATTGTTTCACTCTATTTCACACCAACTTGTTAAAACCAGAGCGCTCTACTCCCTGCGTTGCATCCTTTTCCTTTCCAGGAGATATTGAAACTTAATTTCAAGATCGCTAATCCAGTTTTCCAGATTTAACGGGTCTGCAAATGCAAACCCATCTTGTAGACCCCCTGGTTTTGATGCACCACCACATTTTGATGCTCCACCACATTTTGATGCTCCATCACATTTTGCTGCTGATCCTCTTCATTTTGCTGCTCCACCACATTTTTTTGCACATCCTCTTCATTTTACTGCTCCACATTTTGCTGCGTATCCTGTTGATCCTCCTCATCCTCTTCATCTTCTTCCTCCACCTCCATATCATTCAGTCCCCAACGCTCATCCCAGTAAAAGTCTTGTCCAGGCAGCCATTTCAAAATTATTGTCCTCATCCACGTATCTACCTGCCTATACGACCCGTATTCGTAAACGAGATCATACCCGAAATGATTAAACACTGCGTCCTATAGAAAAACTATTTTTTTAATACCCACTCGTACTCTTCTGCATCATTTTGAAAGTTACCATTTGCTGCCATTATTGAAGTTTTCTTTGAAAGTGATATATGTGTTTGTGTGTGTTCTTTGGTATACAATAGAGAGGTATAAATAGGCTGGAGAGGTAGATGAACGGTTCCCAAGACTTTTGGCGGAAAAAGGGATCGACCAAAGGCGCCTAAATCATACTATGAATTGAAGATATTTTAAAACTGTTCCTAAAGATAAGGAATTGAGTGTGGTACGCAAAAGTCTCCACTTTCCTTTTACCAAGTCTTGACTTACCAAGTATAATGAGTTGATGCAAAAACTACTTGTATCTCATGCTTTATGAATAATAAACTTCCAAACTCAATATTTCCAACAATGATTTGGGATCGGGTTTTGAACCGAGGGAATAAATGTTTGACCGTGACTCGAAGAAAACTTATGTTATGTTTCTTTGAAGTTTAATGTTTTTGTGTTCAAAGAAAACTTATGTTATGTTTCTTTGTTAATCAAGTTATCGATTACTATATGATCAAGTTATCTTTTTGTTGATTAATTATGTTATGTTGCTTTGTTGACTATGTTAGAATGCTTTGTTAAAAGTCAAACAAAGATTGTCAAACTTGATTGTCATTTGCAAAAGTCAAAGAGTCTACAAGTGAATTTGGGCAATTCCGGGTAATTACTATCAAAAGATAACTAATAGCCAATCATGATTGTCACTTTGGGTAATTTTTGGTAGTTTTGTTCCTGTACATTCATTTGCATAAGGTCAAACAGGATAGTCAAATTGTGCCATTTTGGGTAATTACTGCCAAAAGATATCGAGTAGCCAAAAGATCAAGATCAGTTAAATTTACAAGAAAACACTTAACCATTCACCAAAAAGATGGGGTACATGAGCCACTACAAACCACACAATCTAGCCATAAACACTATACTACTTCAGTGCAAGTACCAAAGAAACCACAACTGGAAAAACACAAAGTGTTGACTTCCAAACACTGACTTTCTTTAAGGCATTTGTCAATTCTACATCCAATTCTTCATTCCTTCTTTGACGATTAACTTCAATTTGAACCTCACGCCTTTGATTGGGATTCAGTTTGCTATACATCTCAAACAAATGCATCTTGTACCAATCACATTCCTCCTCTGGATCATACCAATCAAATTTTTCACATTTCTTCGTACCGGATTTCTAAAATCAAAAAAATGTAGTATATTAAACATTTAAACTTAATAATCTTTAAACAAAACGTATCTGATAACTTACCCATCGATTTTGGCAGCAAATGAAATGTCGAGCAGGGTTGGATGGTGTCCAAGATGTTACCACCATTGTTGGCCTATCACATTTGCAGTAATCATCACAAAGATAAGACGAAATGAGTTAATTTGATTTTGATTTGGGATTTGTTATAATTTATTAGAGTGTGTTAAATTAGGGTTTATGTATAGTGGCGAATTGATTTGCACACACTTTATAAATTGATTGGGACATCTGTGCATTAAATACTTGTACAGTATTAAACACTCTGCTTCAACCGCTTGTACCTTGAGTGTGCAAATGACTTTTTTGAGTGTGCAAATCATTAGCCGTATGTATAACAGAAGATCAAGAATTGACGGCCATTAATCCTTATTCGGGTCAATCGGGTCGACCCCGAACCCGATTTAGCCAAATATTTTAAACCCGATATGGGACCCTATTTAGTATTTGGGTTACTCGGGTTGACCCGAATAACCCGAATAAAAAGGAGAAGGACGTATGGAAATGAAAAATCGTAAAAAAATGTACGAAAACGTAATAAACATTTCATAACGTTTTAATACAGAGGAAAATATTCAGAAAAGCTTAGAACATATGAAAACGAGCGAAAATTGCCGAAAACGTTCAAAATGGATGAAATCGGTCGAAAACGTTGAAATCGGTCGAACACGGTCGCAATCGGTCGTAGTCGGTCTAAAACGGTCGAAATCTGTCGAAAATTGTCAACGTCAGGTGAAAACTAGCGAAATCGATCAAAATCGATTGAAAATGGTCAAAAAGGGACGAAAAACATTACAAACGGATGAAAACGTAAACAAATACAAAACGTATAAAATGTTGTATAGTATTTGTCTTAGTTTAGAAAATCCAATGCACATGACCAATAACCCATGTTAATTACCCATTGTTGATCACCAATCATGTATTGGTCGATAACATATATGACACTATACGCCACTACAACCCAATGCACATGACCCATTACCCATGTTAATTACCCATTATGATCAATAGTCATGGATGTGTCGTAACATGACATTCTAAGCAACTATAACCCAATGCATATGACCCATATGATGTCAAATACCAATTATTGAATGTGACCAGTGATAACCTAATGCATATGACCCATGACCCATGTGAATTAGCCATTATCACCGGTCATGCATGAGTTGCACCGGCTTGGTAGGTGTATAGTTATAGTGTGAATGTTATATGAATTGTATTTGAAGTTATTAAAGGCGGTCATGCATGGGTTACATCGGCTTGGTAGGTGTATACCGTTTGTCACAGACACTAAGAAACAAGTATGCAGGGACCTCCCGATAATGTTATCTGGGTTCTAGAAAGTTTGAACTCGGCCTGAGCTTGATCACTCGAAAAGCTCGGTTTATTTGTAAAGGTGTGTTTTCTTACACAAATTAAAATTGAAATATAACCTAATAATTGAATTCGGTTCACCTTCGGCTCGAAAATCTCGATACATTTATAATTAACTATTTACACTTAGTACGCTTACATACAAAATATATAAAAAAAATATGCTATATCACTTACAAGCTCGAAAACTCAACAATAACTCGAGTCGAACTTTTTCAAGGTTGAGCTCAACTCATTAAACATTTAACTTCAGTTGATAGGCTTGAGCTTGAGCTCAAAGCTCGATAAGAATCAGCTCGAACGAACTCTAGTTACTCGACAAAATCTCAAATCATTTTACTGATATGATCTTGAGCTTTTCACGAGCGGCTCGGCTCATTTCCGCCTCTAATAAAAACAAAAAATTAAGATACTTCACGTGTTAAATTTATAGGTAATATTTTACATGTTACCTCACTTAATTGCCTAAAATAAAAATTTCCCTTTTAACTTTTCCAAAGCTATCCCGCCTAAATTTTTTCCCCAAATTTAAATTGCCCCTCCACTTAATTTCATTGAACCCGCCCATGTTTTTCAATACTCCATCCCAAATATATATCCACCAAAACTAGATCTGGTCTTCTTCTATCTCCTCAACACTCTCCTCACCACCACACGCACCACCACAACACTCGCACCAAGACCACCGCTAAGGCCCGATCCAATGACATGTTTGGCGGTCTAGTCCGGCTCGTTAATTTTTTTTTCAGTGATAAGTACCGACATAGCATCTTCCAGAACATCAGTCTCTCTAAAGTGATCGGAATCTGGGTTTGGTCATCGAAATCTGGGTTTGGTCACCGAAGAAGATGAAGATGAAGGGTAAAGGGTGGTTGTGTGGTTGTGGTGGTGGTGGCTGTGAAATATATGATAAAAGATACTTTGCAAATTTAGTCCCTAAATTAATAGTGATATGACACATGAACATTTTAATCATTAAAGCAACGAAATGACTATAATACCCTCAGTGATGTGACACTTAACGAGGAAACTAATGGAAGTTAGCTCTCAGTGACCGTTTTGCACTTATCCGTAACGTGAGTTGCTTTTTTAAATGCCTTTATGTCTTGGTGATTTTTTTTCACTTTCGCGATAAGTTAGGGACTAAATTTGCAGTTTACCCATATTTGCAGCAGCTAATAATCACAATTCACAATGATAACGGAACAATAAAAAAATTCCAGATACAAATTTGCTTAATAGGCTAAACTGGTAAATACTACTGTACGTTGTACTGGACTATGGCATAAAAAATTCCATCTCTGATTGTGTTTTTGGTTGTATTCGTGGATGAGTATCTGACTAGTCATGTCACTAAAGGTACACTTTTTATTTTCTTATCGGTTTTTATTTCACATAGTATATACATTATATAACAAAAGTATAGAAAAGTACAAAATATTATATATTTGTGTGAGTCCCTGAGTTCTTTTGATTTGCTTAACTTATGCCTGTAAGACACAAACTAGAAAAATTCATATAACGAAACTCGTTTTAATCTTACAGCTTGATCAATCACGTTAACTTTAATATAGTAAGAGCTTTTGCATGTTGCTACCCACGTAACATGCCAGTAATACAAAGGCAATATAATTTTTTTAATAATTTGTGTTTTTTACTTGACATTGCGAGTCGACTAATCTCAAAGCGACTACCCTTTTAGATAGCCCGGAATGCCGGAATTGACACTGATGAACAAACATTTTCTAAGTACAATAATTGGTCGCAACTCGACTCATTTTACATGTGACAAAATAACATGTTTTATTCTGACCATTTGTACATTATGTTTTTTGGCTTCGGATAAAAATAAATATAGTAAAATGGGATACGCACCAAGATTTTCGATCTTTTTTGTAGTTACTGTATCTTTCTAAAAACTAGAAGAAAAAAAAATCATTTAAGGGAATATATGTATCATCAAATGAATTATGGTTATCAATTATGTCCAACCCTTGTATAATTTCAAAACACTGTAGCGTACATACATACAAGTATATCAGTGGACATGTATGTATGAAAATGATATATTTGTATGTGTATGTATATTTGTGTGATGATTACATGAAGAACACATCCCTAAAGAATCGGAAACGGATGATGGGGATGAGCAGTGGGGGCTTAATGTCGGAAAACCATTTTTGCACAATAAATCCACTTTCGCAAATGCTTTTATTTGCCTTTTCATGCTAAATACTATTTCTGAAAAAAAAAAAAAAAAAAAAAAAAAAGCAGAATTTTTAGTACATCATTGTTCTCAACTCTACTACTTACCATTCTTACTATATTATAAGAGAGCTCGGTGTTGGTAGCAAAAACGGACTAACAGCGCGCGTTGTAGTACACCGTTCGTCCCGTCATTCGCTCACCATACCGCTTTTAACCAATCTAATCACATGCACCGTTATTACCTTTTTTTTTTTTATTATTATTATTTTTTTTTATTTATTTATTTTTTTAACGTTATATAAGCACAAAATAATTTAAACCCTCATTTTCACCTATAAAACCCCACTTTTAACATCTATCTTTCAAACACTCCAACCAAATCATAATTTATATACATTTTCATTTATATTTTAATCCACTCTTCCATTTTTCATAATCTTTTAATTTTCATGGATCTTTTTTACGATGAAACTCGAGCTAAAGAATTATTACGTTTATATGACTATCACGAAGAATTTATTTCCTTTGATGACAATTGAGCAACTAGTTCACATACTCGGGCGTATATACCCTGAGAATATGAAACCGTCGAACAACGTCTACTGAGTGATTGTTTTGGGGATGATCCAAAATATCCCGAAAGGAATTTTAGGGGGAGGTTCCGAATGAGTTGAAGACTATTTTTACAAATAGTCAAAGGTATAATTGACTTAGACATTGAACCTATTCCCATGCACCTTAAATTCTTTAGATTACGGCCAAATGCCCTTGGTAAAATGAGTATCCAACCTATAATGAAATGCATGGCCGCCATACACCAAATGACGTACGGGACAACACCCGATGCTTTTGATTAATATTTACAAATTGGTAAACGTTGTAATCGTGCTAATGTAGACCATTTTACCAAATGTATATGGAATTTATACTTGGAGGAGTAGTTAAAAAGACCCTCTCCCAATGACATTATGCGGCTATATGAAAACCGCGAAAACTACCATGGGTTCCCGGGTATGCTTGTAGTATAGATTTTATGATTTGGGAATAGAGGAATTGTCGAATGCTTACAAAGCGCAATTCCAACAGAGGGGGGGGGGGGGGGGGGGGGATCACAAACATCCGACAATAATGCTTGAAGCAGTTTCATCTCAAGATTTGTTAATTTGGCATGTATTTTTTCGTATAGCGAGTGCAAAAATCGACATAAATTTTCTATATCAGTCGAAATTGTTTGACGAATTTATTGACGATTGCGCTCCTATGGTCCCGTTTACGGGTGAATGATAAAACATACACCAAAGGATATACGGTATTTATCCTACTTGGGCTACATTTGTCAAATCATATACGATTACCCGATCTCACGTTGATTTAAATAAAAAGGACTCAAGAAAGTGCAAAAAAAAATGTGGAACGAGCTTTTGATGTCCTTCAGGATCACTGGGGGATTATAGCACAAACCACACGTGCTTACCAGGTGAGCAGAATATGTATGATTATGTATTGTTGCATCATATTGCATAACATGATACTAAAAGATCAAAATTTCCAAATAACTGAATTTAATGAGATATATGTTAGTCCCGCCGCAAATATACAACAAACATGGATCCAAAGATGCTACGTACATTCAAAGAAGCAAAAGGAACTACGTGACAAAGAGGTGCATACCAACCTTCAACATGATCTTGTGGATCATTTGTGGCAAGGACAACTAGAACGACAACAACAAGGCGATACGTAGTCTATTTATGTATTGTATTTTTTTTCTGAAATGTCGTATTTTATTTTATGTATTGTAATTTTAATTTAAATTTATTAAAATGTGTTTGTTTTAAATAATATAAAAGGGGGAAATGGGATAAATAACCTATTATTGGGTTTTTTACTCGGAGGATATTTTAGTGGTTGGTGTGTTATCTGTACTCTGATAATGTGGAGATAAGGTGGAAGACAAATAACGTGTTATTCGCCTCCACCACACCAAGCACTCTAAAGGGTTATTCGATTTGGAAAAATGCATCATACTCCTTTTGTGTGACATTGTATAGTTAGCACCAAGGTTATAAATAACATAAGGTGTGACGTGGCGGCATGACAAAGCCTCACGCCTTAGAAGCTATGACGAGGCCATAACATTTTTTAAGGCGTGACTTAACGCCACACAAAATATGAGAATATTTATAGATTTATATTTTATATCAAATTTCATATATATTGAGTTTACAAAAAACCATCCTTACATGTAATCTTCAACATTTCTTTCACAAAAACCTTTTTCATTGGAGTTGAATTCAAAAAAGGTGCTATGCCTCCCCCTTATCGTGCCTTTCCGCCCCTCATCTCACATCACGCCTAAAGCCGATGTCTTGGTATATTTCGTAACATGAAGGTCACACCTCATGTCTTAACGGCGCCTTGGTGGCGCCATAGAGCGCCTTTTAGAACCACGGTTAGCAACAATGATAACTTTACTAAAACCTTTTTTGTTTAAGCAAAAAAGCAATTTGTGGAACCGTAGAGAGGGGGTGAATATGGTTTTTTTGATTAACTTGAAGTTTAACAATTTCTAGTCTCAAATATCAACAACTGGTTATACAACAATAACAATTACAACAATAATATATAAAGCGAGAAAAGAGACAGGATGATATATACTAGTTCGGGATGGGGGATTTATACAATCCGTATGTCCATTTGCGAATCCACGATATCGATACTATTACTAAGTATAATCCTTATGGTAGATTACAAAATGTTACAACTTCACTCCAATGATATGCACAAAGTTCGGAGCTCACTAAGAAGAGATACTCATAACGATATTTCGCCCTTAGAAACCACCCACAAGGATCTCACGATTTGACTTAACCACTATGATCACAAAGACCACAAGGACTTCCCCACCGGAAGTATCAAATCCTAAACTATATCTTCCCCGATCTAAGCTTGATCACCAAGTTACAAGACTTTATAACATTACAACCAAATCGAATGAATAATATTTGTTTACTCAAATCAAACCCAAACCTAACCTAGAGACTCACTCGATTCTAATAGAAAGGGCATCGATAAGAAGATCCTCGACGTAATTCACAAGAGTAGATTAGGTTCTTGTGAATCTTTCTTATGGAAGAAGTGGTCTTTCAATAAGGGATATAGGAGAAGTTTAGATCATAATTATGAAGTATTAGACGTAGAGGGTTGAGAGAAATGAAACTAGAGAGAAAAAATGTGTTGAAAAGAGGTGAGTAATGAAATGACAATAGTGGGGTATTTATAAGCAAAACACAAAAAGTCCCAGACGTGACTGGCGTGCTGGCGTGGCGCGTTACCCAGTGCGTCGGGTCAGTCCCGGGAGTTTTTTCGGGTTGTTTATTTTATAGTCGACTCTTGTTAAACCTCAAATTGCACTTCACCTTTGACCTTTCCATTAACATACCAACGCTCAAAATGGGATAAGGGCAACCAACTCATTTAGTCAAGGTTTATGTATTTAAAACATTTGGTGAAGTTAAAACTAGATAGTTAGGGGTCTAGTTCAATTTCAAATAGAAAGAGAAAAACCATTAGACATTGGATATTGGGTAATAACCTTTGAGTGTTCTCCAAGGGTTGATTATTGCATGATGGATAAAAGTTTGCCTCCCTTATTTGAAATTCAAATTTTAAATTAAAAAATTAGTTGTTGTAAGATGTGTTGTATGATGTGAAGTGTGTAAGAGAAGAGCACACAAGTATAATATTATATTTTTGAATATGTAAGAATGGGTTGGCAAAACTTGGAGATGAAGGGTTATGATGAATGTGAGTGAGTGAGTTGTAATTTAAATTTTAAATTCAAATTTGTGAGAGGGGGATAAGTGTGTGTAAATTTAAGTGTGTGCCATAGATGTTTCATAAGATTGGTTGGCAATCTTTAGCTTGGAGAGGAAGGAGTTGAGTGTGTATGTGTGTGTGTGTGTGTGTGCGTGTGTGTGTGTGTGTGTGTGTGTGTGTGTGTGTGTTGTAATTTTAAATTCAAATTCAAGTAATTTGTTGAATATGAGAGGAAGGTGTTTTGGAGAAGCTAAGCTATGACACATTTTAAGAGTATGTAAGATGTGTGAGTTGGCAATGAAGGTGTGGAAAACTAGAAGGGGGTTGAATAGTTTACCGCTTTTTAACTTGATTATCCTTTTAAAACTTCACGTTTGTTCAAAGATATAAGTATAACTTTACATGTTTAATTCTTTGAAAAGCTTTACGTGTGAATGAAAATTCTAACAAAAGACAATATGTAATAAGCAAAGACAAAGAAAGAAACGATCAAACCACAACACGATTGTTTATCGTGGTTTGGCTACAAGGACTCTTTTTCCTTGCCCTACATCCACGCCCCGAGTTTCCAACTCGAGAGTTATAAGCACTAATCAACAAGCTCCTTTCCCGGTGGAGAAACCTTTACAACGTCGCTTACACTTTTACCGACACTAAGCTAGATGTCGAGTTGCCGCACAAGAAAAAATGTTAGTTGCCGCACAAGACAAGTCATTAAAGCATTTCATGTCTAAAATACAACTAAGAGTTGTGAAGCGGAATAATGCAATACTCATGCTCCCCCTTGAATATTACTCCCCTAAATGGGCTATCAAGGTAAGAAAACATGGATAATGATCCCACAAAAAGAAAGGTTAGTGTCTAAAACACAAGATATATGTATGCTACCATAGCGAGGTATAGTATACTCATTATACCTAAATGGTCAACAAACAATGCAAACCTTGTAGTAGAATGAAATTCATTTCATGTAAAATTTTGACTCTTAGAAAGTCAAAGACAAGAAATTAGGACGACATCATCCTACTTCTTAAAAATAAAGAAAACTAAAAATAAACTAAGAACATAAAAGGCTACAAGGAAATCATCATTTTCCTTAAGGCTAAGGTTGTTTAAGGATGAAAATGTGTGTTGGAGGTTGTAGCGGGCTTTATTTTGAAGGTTGAGAAGGTGACACGGTTTTGGTTGGTTGGTTTAAATGGGAAACATTTTCCAAAAGAGACGGTTTTGTTTCATTTTTGGAGACTCTAAAGTTGAGGTGGGTGACACAAGGATTGTAGACAGTCCAAAATGTGGTTTAGTATAAACCTCATTTTTTCGGATAGCTCGCGAATTTCCGTTCGACACCTTTCACTAATGTGAGCGGTTCTTTCGCAATGTCCGCAATCATGGCGGGGAAAGTTTAGTATAAGAGAGGTTTGATTTGTTGGTGGTGGATGGTTTGAACTTGAAGAAGCAAATGTGGATGGTTGAGAGGTGTTTTTGGTTCCTTCACTAGATGAGTGTAGTGTTGTTTGTAAAACCATAATATGGTTGATTTGAGAGTCAACCATACGTTTGAAGGCATGAAGGTGGTTTAAATGAGTTTCAATCTCATCATTAAGGTTTGGAGGTTTTTCCCATATGGATGCTTCTATTTTCTTATAAGAAGAAAGTAGAGATTCAAATTGTTGGGAATGTTCTTGTGGTGATGGTTGTTGTTGTTGTGATTTTTGTTGTTGTAGTTGTTGGTTTTGAAAAAAATGACGGAAGCTTGGTTCTCCTGAAGGATTACCATGAAGGTCTTTGTAAATTGGGTGAAATACAAATGATTGTGAGTGTGTATGACCTTGATCATTTGAAAAAATTGATGGACTAGCATAATGGTAAGCTAACCGTTCTACCAATGATGGTTGATGGGGTTCATCATCTAATTGCTCACTAGGTTGTTGTTGGGTTTCCATTTGAGCAATGGTATCAAAGAGTGACAAGGATGGTGGGCTTGATGATTTTGGTGATAGGTCTTCTAATGTTTCCAAATAGGGTAGTGGTGATGTTGGTGGTGTATGGAAAAGTTCCATTGGTGTAAGTGTTGGTGATTGGGGTGATGGAGTTTTTTTATGGTTGAGCTTGTTGAGACAGTGATGTTGAATTGCTTGAAGGTCTAGTTGGTGGTGGAATAGTGGCTATGTTGGTGTTGCAATGTGGTGGAGAGGGTGTTGGAGTAGCAAGATTAAGCAAATCTTGAATAGTGATCACATTGGTATTGCAAGGTGTTGAGGATGGTGTTGAGGTAGTAAGGTTAAGAAAATCTTGGATAGGTGAAGAAATGTTAAGTGAAGCAACAAGGTTTAACACTAATCTTAGTGGTTTTTGCCAAAGATTTTGATGACTCGGATGAGGTGTTGGATTTAGTCATTTCAAAGGTGTGGTTTTGAGGTTTTGAGAGAGGACATTTTGATGGTGATGGTGTGATTTGAATTGTTGTAAAACTTTCAAATTTATAGGGTGGAAGAGATGTTGAAATGGGTGTTTGGATTTGATGTTCTACCATTCAAAGATTGAGGTTTCAAATGATTTAGAAAATTTTCATGAACATGTCAAATCATTGGATTTCAATCCAATGGAATTGGGTGGAGTGAAAGACCAACATATGCACTCAATGCTTTGTGATCATGAGAAGTGATTTGGTTGAAAATGTTCCAATGGTTTGAAAGATCCTTTAAAAGGGTTCCTTGGGTTAGTTATGTTTGAATTTGAATTTTTGGCGGGAAGTGATTTTCTAATTGTTTTAGTGAGTGAGAGTTGTCCTAATATGGTTATTGGAGGTAAGGGAAGATGTTTCTCACTAAAGATAACGGTTTGACACTTTACAAGTTTTGAACTTAAGAAAAATGACAAAGATTTTTTGCAGGTGACTGGCGGAACCCTCGTGATACACAGGCGGAACCCTGTTTTGGGTTCCGTCTGGTCCGTTGGGCCATTTCTGGGTTGCCCAAAAATTTCACTGGCGGAACCCATTTGAGGGTGCCGCCAGATCCGCCAGGTCTGAAAAATCAGACAATCCACTAATTTGACTCGCGAGACGATTTTCAAATTTTTCGAAAACTCTTAAAAATGAAAATTTATTAAATCTCTGATTAGGAAATGCAAAAATTTGGCATGTAGACATTCATATCATAGGACTTTGACCGGGGGCTAGCGATTTTCACTAAACTTAGTGAAATTTACCATAAGCATAAAAATTGATAAACACTTCAAATATTGTTATTATGCATAAAAGCTCATAAAAAAACGTGTTCCGACAAACGTAACAAAACATGAACGTGAAAAACAATACAAATCACATAGTTTAACACATACAAAGTTCTAAAACCTTCATAAGCCAAACACTCCTTAATCACGTATCTTACAACCGGTCTATCTTCTTATTGAGCTTACTTAGGTACCTTCCAAAGCACTTGAAAATTTCTTTGGTTTGCTTGAATTCTTCGGATGCATTGTCAATGACGGGGAGTTCTTGAAGGTAGTCTAAAGGGGGTAACTTAGAGTTAGGAAGTTTATCGTCCTCGCTCATGTCGGATGATGATGATGATGGTGAAGGTGAGCGAGTACGTTTGCCCTTAGCTTTGAAGACTCGTTTATCACTAAGAGGGACGAAGATGTGAGGAACGAAAGAATAGTCAAGGCACATTCCCTTATCGTTAGGAGGAATGGGTGAGATTGCTCTAAAGAGGCGGGTGAGAAGCATTCCATAAGGAAGAGCGGTTGTTCCTACCAAGGGTATGTCGGCCATTCTTTTGGCGAGGTAATAGGCTAAGTTAAACAGTTGACCGGTGGAAATGCTATAGAGCATGTAGCTAAGACATGTGTTGACATGATCTCTATTTCCTATGGAACTTATAACAATGGCTCTAAGAATTTCTTCCCATTTCTTAAATTGAGGTTTGAGCTCATTGATTTCCATACCAAAAGGGTCCTTATCTACCTCATTACCCGAACGATTCTTCCTAGTTTTTGAGGTTCTAACAAATAGATGCTCACGAATTGCTTCCTTATTCGCTAGAGGAGTGTCGTATGGATGAAAACGCTCGATGGAGTCAAGACTAGAAAGAGGCCACTTATCCGTATAGAGACATGTACCAACATTAGGGACACTAAGAATTGTTGCAAAATCTTTGAAGGATATGATGTTTGGAATTTCATTGGTTTTAAAGGTTAGTGAGAATTCACCATCGTCATCGAAGAAGAGGCTTAAGGTTGCATAGAATTCTAAGATAAACCTAGGGCAAATTTGCTCATCGATGTCTAGAAGACAATCAAAGTTGATTTAGGCAAAGTTTTGGCGAATGGATGTTCCCTCTAGGAAGGATGGATCAATGGTTCTTCCTTCATGAACATAGCGTTTCTCTAGACTCTTAAAGGTTTCAACTTGATCTTTAGTAAGACCTTTGGTCCTATGGTGTTTGGGTAAGTAGTTACGAGTTTCTTTGTGATCAGAGAATGTTGCGGGAGGCATGTTGATTCCTAGAAAACACAAAGTTTAAGTTCAAATTAATAACTTTTATAATGTGAATGTTCTAATGTGTACCTATATGAAAACATTGTAGAGGTGCAGTTATCTTGACTCATTTTGATGCTTAAAACGTTTTGTAATGCAAGTTTTGTTACATAACAAAAGATAACCCAAACACTCCTAATTCAATATAGCTTCGTTTGAATGTACCCGAAAACACATATTAGTTATGTATTTCCTTTAGCATTCAAGAGACATTATACAAGTGATGTTTCATTGACGTTTTTCATTTGTTTTAACAATGTGGTGAAAGATGGTGTTCTAGTGACTTTTAAAGGACCATGAACTTGGTGTGTTTGGTAAATCAAGATAATAACAAAAAGGATACAATTCCAAACTAATGAAAATTTTGATTAGTTCACACCCAAGGTTTTTCATCAATCAACAATTTTATGCATAAACCCTAAGATTCTAGTTAATGTATGTAGATGAGAGTGATAGATATTGATTGAAAATGCAATTATGATATGGATACTTACAAAGTTGATTGGATTGGAAGAGATGTAAGTGAGAGCCCTAATATTCATGTGGTAAGGTGTTTGTGAGTGAGGAATGGCTATTGGTAAGTTGGAGTTGTGAGTAAAGAGGTGTTTGGTTTTGAAATTTAAAATAAAACATGCTGCAGATTTGGTGGACCAGGCGGAACCAAAGGGAGGGTTCCGCCCGTATGGTCTCAAGGTTCCGTGGGTGCTGCAGAGGAAAAAATTAAAAGGAATTGTCTTGATTTTTTGTGGTTTTATCCTAATGTTCAAAACTAAGGTTTTAGGTCTTATGAGTCTTTGACTAAGCCTAGGGATGATGAATGCTTCTTATTCAAGAGGTTTTGTGAAAACGTTGACAGAATGGTTAACGTATAAGACTTTCTTAGTTAAGATGTTCCTCAATAAACATTTTTACCAAGGCGATGATGATGGATCACAATATGTCAATTAAGAACATAATGGATTGAATTGTCGCTGAAGTCGATGCTTCCTTTGTTGAAAGGATAACGATGTTGATAAAATGAATTCCGTTGTTGACACGAATTTGCTTGTTCAAACAGAGCTTGTTGATGTGCTTGTCCATCCGATACTAATTTGAGAACCTTACGCGTTTTGGAGAATCATTGGGTAAGTAAATATAAAAGTGCAAGTACCACTTGGGCTTTTCTTATCAACTTATTACCAACATAATTCCATTTGGCATACACTATGGTTTCTATTCCCGTTCTTTTGGGATACCATAATCCTAGTTGTGTAGTACCTTATGATGAATCCAATCAAGCTCTTTCGAGAGAGTTGTTTTAGGATCTTCTCTAAAACGAACGAGCACATAGACAAGCACTAAACATAATGTTGGATTTATTTGTTGTAAGAACAAGTATACTTCCAATCATTTCTCTATGTTTAGTTTTACCTACGGATTAACTAATCTCATTCTTGATAAGTCATAAAGGACTTAATCATTGTGAACATGTGAATATCTAGCAATGTCTTTAAGTGATTATCCCTTGCTTTTGGAGCTTGCTTAAAAAATCTTTCATAGATTTACATTAATTTCTATTTTGAAAGATCCATTTTATTTTAATGGTTGCTTTACTCTAATGTCCAAAAACACATTTTATCAAATTTGTTTTAATCACAACTATGACTTATGAATCAAATTTTTATGACCTTGTCAATATTGCTTGACTCAATGTTTGACACAAGACGAAAGGATGCTGTTTTTCAATTTTAATAGTTCATCCTTCTTGTTATTCATCTTGACTTATTTGTCTTATAAATGTTGGACTTTCGACTAAGTCATCATCTACCAAAGATGATATCTTAGAAGGAGGTGGTCTTTCATCGAATGTTAAATTCAATGACTCCTCGACTCTTTCGGTTTATTTACTTAAAACACTATGAGTGTAAATGTCCAAGAGATGCAACATCATAAGACTATGGGTCAAATTTGATGTGCAAATCCTAGATGTTTATAAATCATTTTCTCCCAATCATCCTAATGAATTCAAATGATTTATTTTTCTTTGTGTGTCTTATATGAAATTTTAACAAAAGAATGGTTGAATTTAAGACACGATTAAAAATGTAAGGTATAATGTCAAAATACGTTGTACTACAAATATCTATGAAATGTTGTGGTTTTGCTAGATTTGCAAGCATGACAAAAGTGTTGATTGTCTTATCATTAGGAGATTCTTAGTTAGCTCACTTTGTAGACAAGTATTAAGTGAGACTCACTCAAGAGTTACTCGTGTCTTTTCCCGAAGGTTAAAAGAAGTAAAACACCTTATATCTCCTACTAAAAGTAGTGTCTAAATCCTTTAATCACAAAGGATCTAATCCTTATTTTTACTTACACAACATAACCATCTTACAGTAAAAACTACTAGTATCACCCATGACAGAACTTAATTGATGCGTAGGGATTGCACCAGGCTTTACCTCTCGAGGGATTTCGAGAAGCTTACAACCCCCACCAGGAAGTGTACCTGATCGATGTAGTATAGTATAATGACAAGTACTGGGGGATTGATCGTTCAGCTAGGAATAGTGTCGCTAGGATTAGAAAACCTAAAGACTAGGTCTAGAGATGAGGGATGATTCTTTTCGTATTTTTTATATTTTTTAGAAAGCAAGTAAAAATATCGGGTTTGAAGGAGTTTGGCGGAATTAGTTGCTAGTCTACTAACCCAATACTAAGATGCAATCAAAATAAAATACTGGAAATGAAAATAAAACTAAATTAAACTAAAGTTGTGAGCAATATGTGGGAGAATTGTGTTTACTTAGATTTCACTATTCCCTAGATATCTTTTACACGTTAATTACTTGTTATAGTTGCGTGGATGACGGATTGTATTCCTTAATACCATTCATTGGGTGGCATACTTACTTCCCAAATCCTATGAGTGCCTACTTCACTCCTATGTCGAGCCGGCTAAGAAGCTCCTAACATGGGATCATTAGAATTTACTCATGCATTAAATACAACCAATAAAACCTAGTACACATCGGTTCATGTTTCCTAAGACGTTCAAGCATGTTACACAATGGAGATCTGCCAGTTTTCTTAAGCCTAACATTGAAATCATTAATCCAATACAACCATAAAAAAGTAATCAACACATAATTAACATCTAGGTTTCATTAGATCTAAGCAAACACAAGATAGATCTAGCCTAGCATGTTGGAATCAAGACAAGCATAAGATATATTCAAACAACACAGAGACATATTGAATGAATTAAGAAAAGACGTATCTCAATTGAACATGAAAGGATTCACGGGGTGAAAACCCTTGAAAACACTATAAAATATGACCTAGGGTTTACAAAGTTCGGCCCTAGTTTTCTCCACACAAGTTCCTCTTTAATGAATGAAAAATAGAAAACTATATATAGAGTTTGATAGGTGACGGCGTCAAGAACAAAAGTCTGACGCCGTCATCTCGCCGCCAAATAGTTTCTCGGACTGCCTAGATCTAGGTCTGACGCCGTCATGTAGTCTCCTTATGCAGGCCGTCACCAATTTAACTCTTGATGCCCTTGTTGTGACGCCGTCAGGTTTGCACTGGGTCGTCATGGATTTTACTCCTGACGCTGTCAGGGTCTTCCTCTTGACACCGTCAGGTACTGTTCTCAGCATGGAAAATTAAGTCTTTGGCGTTTTCTTCACTTTTATGCTCCAAAAACGTCCGAATTGCTTTCTTTTCCAGAATTCACTCCCAAAGTACCTAAAATAACAAAAGGAACAATTTAGGGTAATATTTGATCAAATAAATTCAATTTCGGGCTTAAATGACCCCCTAAAAGTGGTTCATTTTTCGCCTCATCATATACCCTTACACTTGAGATTTGCTTGTCCTCAAGCAAATGCGCTTTTATTCTATTCAAAATACAAGTTAGGGGTCATTTAACACTAATATAAAAGTAATTACAACAAATAATCATTCCACTAAAGACCAAAGACAAGCACGGAGGTCATATACTAGCACCTCACAAATAGTGTTTAGATACTCACATCTCTCGGGTGTAATAAAGTATATATCACATTATGGAAATGGAAAACATCTCTCACTACCTGTCATAGCAAAATAGATTACCATAGGCTTGGGAAAGGATCAAACCTCCACCACATGGCGTAAGCACCTAGGATAAACTATCAAAGAGGTCTTTTAAAAGGGTTGTAACGTTAGGTGTAGGGATATGGAATACACGGTTTTGTGGGATATAGGCAGTCTTTACTGGTGGCGAGTTAATAATCTTGGTCAATTACATGTAAAATGTGGCATTGCTAAGCCAAGACTAGACTCGACTTAAGCTAATAAATGAAAAATAACAAAAACATAAAATGAACATAGAATGAAAAAGGATGGTAGTCCGTATGTTTTTCTTTTCTCTTTTTCTATATATATAAATATATATATATATATATATATATATATATATATATATATATATATATATATATATATATATATATATATATATATATATATATATATATATATATTATTTTATTTTATTTTTTGTGTGCATACACTCTTACCCTACCATCCAAAATAATACATCATAGGGGATGAACATTCCCTTACACTTGAATCTTTACATACTTTACAATAAACTAATCTAACGACTCGAATTAATAAAATCAAAACACTTGGCATACTTTTAAGATTAACGCACATGTGGGGGTAATAATATGATGTTCTTCCCCATTAGTCCATAAAATAAGTACTTTACCCACGAGTCCCAGTCGTCCCAAAACAATATGTACAAGGATATGACTCGACTTAGCAACCATGTAATCAATTAGATAATTAACTTAGGGTTTAACAAATAACAATAATGCACTAAAGATGAGTGCATACACGGAAGGCTAAGGCGATTTGGTTGTACATTTAAGTGGGGTGTAACAAATTCTTCCTTTAAGTAAAATGCTTAAAGTTAGAAACGAAAAGATAGGCGCGGAGGGGTGTACTAGGGGTTTCGTGTACTAAAAATGAGTACAACGCTAAGGGTGTGGGAAAAATTAATTGACTTAACTAGCCAAGTAATATGACTTAAATGGTCAAGTAATTATGATACGGGTTTAACACAAGGGTGATCCTAATGCCTCTTATCATGTAGTAAATCCTACTACACGAATGTAGTCTCACTAGCGGTCTCGGGATGCATCACTAACGCAAGTTCTAGAATCTAAATGCTACCAGTACACTCATAAGCACTAATAGTAAATGCTTTTCCTATCAAATCTAAAGGCGAACCTCACATATTTGGGTGGAGAATTTTTCTGAATAGTACGGTTTTGTGCTAGTCATACAATCTCCTATCCATGAGACGCTTGCTATGGCTAAAGTTTCACTCCTAAATATTGTAAAAAATTTTAAATTTGGCGCTAAAATTGCACTAACAAGTATTTCTCATAGTTTTATTACACATCTACCATCAAATAAACAAACTCAAGCGAAAGTGTATTTGTAAGGTATCATCATTTTATCCTCCCCTTACACTTAGGATGAACATTGTCCCCAATGTTCAAGTAAAGAATGTAAAAGTGAAATAAGTAAAATGAATGAAATCAAATACTCCCCTGATTCGCTCGGTATGGATAATAAGGTGGCCAGGTTAGATCTTCCTCCAAGAAAATGAACAATCAAAGCTTCCCTTCCAGAAAAATAAATCATCTTCTTGTCATACATAATCTGTAAAACCTGAGAAAACAGACAAGGCAACCTCGCATAAAATCAGCGGCAATCTACATATGCTAATTTATCCTAGAAAACAAAATAAGATATAATGCTTGTGGAATGATGTTTGCAAATTTCCTGGAGATTATACAACTAATAATTCAACAAAAACTTTAAGACTCCGTTAGAAAAACAAAACTGGTAAAATTTCCAGATTTTTACACGTGACACCGTCAAGAGTAAACTCATGACGCCGTCAGAAGTGACCTGCAGAAATTCTTATGTTAAGTTTCTAGAAAAACTTGGTCCTACTTCCTGGAAAATCCTACAAAACATCATTATGACTCGATACAAGCATTTAACTCTAACAAATACGAATATACATGTTCACTTAATATTGTGGAGAATCATGATCAGTTTTGTTTCTTAAAAACATATTTGGGGTTTCCCCTTACACTTATCTTTTGCAAAAATACCTTTGGGTGAAGTTAAGACTAGGCCAAACAACAAAGTAAAGCATTTTCACTATTTTAGTTTTGAAACATGATCTACCAACAATAAAAAAATAATGCATGCATACGGAAGCAAATAACAAACAAACAAAATAAAAATAACAAAAAACATGGGTTGCCTCCCAAGAAGCGCTTTTCTTTATTTATGAGTCTTGTAGCTAGACTCAAGGTCATGGGTCACTACGTGACCTCATTGTTGGTTTCACTCTCTAGGTCGTCTTCTAAGCCAGTTTTGTATTCCGGACCTAGTTGCAAGCATTCTTTGTAGAAACCAAGCATCCTATTCATTACATACTCTACTCCTCTACGTCTATCCTCATCATTCCTATAGTAAGCTGCTTGTTTGTGTTCTTTTTCTATATTAGAAAGGAGGCGGTATTGCTCAATCTTATAGGGCATTTGGTAGGCAATCTCATCATTCTCTTCCTTGAATCTAACTATCCCTAAAGTCGGATCATAACTCATCCTAGTGGCCTCAACAAATGGTTTTCCGAATACTACTTGGCTTAGGCAATCATCTATCACCGGACGAGTATCTTCTACTATCATAAAATCGATCTCATAGGTGAAATTACCTATAATCACATGCAATCCCTTCACTCTTCCTACAAAATTACTTATCAAATTCTTATTAGGCATCATCCTATAACCAAGTTGTTTCTTCATCACCCAATTATAATAAGTCCTAGTCATGATATTTATAGGGGATCTAAGATCGATATAAGCTTTCCATAAATGCATGTGCCCGATATTGCATGGTATGTTGATGTTAGAGGGGTCTCCCATTTTGATAAGGGGTGTGCCAAGGATATATGGTGTCTCGGGGCCATCGAATAAATCTTTATGGTATTCCCGTTCTTCCTTGGTGGGCAACTTATCAAAGTGCTTTTCTATAGTCTCTACTTTCTCTAACTCCTCTCCCTTATTAACCTCAACTTCCCTAATTTCATCCCTAGTTTCGGTTTCTACTTCAACTTCATCTTTGTCACTTTCTTCTATATCCTTATCTTTTGGCTTAATGGTGACAACATTGACAAAGTGGACATGTTTGGATGACGAGGGGTCCTTAATTTGGATTCCGTTATTGGCGTCCCTAGTGTCCTTCCTAGGCGTAGTTAATGCTTGGTTGTTGAGGGCTTTCAACAAGTTGTCTATCTTGTTGGTCATCTACGTTTGTTGTTGGTTGAATTCGGTTTCAAACCTAGCTATGCAAGCTTCTTGAGATGCCATAAACTTATACATCAATCCTTCAAGATTGTGGGTTCTACCATAGTTGTTAGAAGGATTGTAGTTGAAAGTACGGTTGGAGGGTGGACCGTTTGGTTGATAACGATTAGGCGGATTGGAAGAATTGGCTTGATTTTGTTTCCACCTAAGGTTTGGGTGATTTTTCCAAGAGGGATTGTAGGAATCACCGTAAGGCTTTGGCTCGGGTTTGAAAGTGTACCACTTATCTCCCGCTTCGTCGGTACGCGAGGATGCGCAGTCCGCAAAAGTTGTTCCGGGGAGTTCCACACAATCACGAGTGTCATGGGGACCACTACATAATTCGCATGAAGAAGTGATATTGTTCACTTGGCTTGAAGGCTTAGGAGCTTCGTAAGATTTCATGAGAAACTTGACTTGGTCCTCAAGTTCCATGATCCTATGGTCAGGAGTGCTAGAGTTGTTCGAAGGCAAAGATATTGCCTTGACCGTTTTGTTCAAGTCACGGGGATCATTCCAACTTTCGTTGTCATAGAGAGCAAGATCTTGTATGAGTTCCCATGATTGTTCCGCACTTAGATCACGTAGCTTACCACCGGCCGATTGGTCAATGGCACGCCTTGTGGAGAGATCGATATGGTCATAGAAGATTTGGACTTGGAGCCAAAGATCTATGCCATGATGAGGGACTTTTTGGAGTAAGTCCTTGAAACGAGTCCATGCTTCATATAGAGTTTCATTTTGACGTTGTTGGAACATCAAGATGTCATTTCTAAGCTTGGTAGTTCTCCCCGGTGGGAAAAATTGAGCAAGGAAACGAGTGGTGAGATCATCCCATGAGGTGATGGATCCCACGGGTAAACGTTCAAGCCATTGACTAGCTTGATCACGTAGAGAGAATTGGAATAGGCGTAATCGGGTTGACTCTCTAGTTGTAACATCAAGGTCTATAGAATCTACGATTTTAAGGAAGTCCTTGAGATGTTGGTTTGGATCTTCGGAACGAAGTCCATGGAATGCACATCCGCTTTGCACCAACCGGATGGTGTCGGATCGCAAGGGGGTCACATTGGCTCCGGTGAGCTCAATAGTGTTTCGGTAGCCTTGGTGGCTAGGTCGGGAATACTCTCCTAAGGTTCGGGGCCTAAGAGGTTCTAGTGGTGGGTTTTGTTGTGGTGGGATGACGGGTTCAAAGATGTTACCATCTTCCATGATGTCGGATGGTGAAGAGTTACGAACAAAAACACGAAGAAATAGATAGACTAAAGAAATCCTGAAAATAAAAATAAAATCTTACTAGAAAGGAATCTAGCAAGTAGACCTAATAAAAAGAGATTCTAACCTAGACAATAACTATTCCCCGGCCTGCGGCGCCAAAAACTTGATGCGTAGGGATTGCACCAGGCTTTACCTCTAGAGGGATCTCGAGAAGCTTACAACCTCCACCAGGCAGTGTACCTGATCAATGTAGTATAGTATAATGACAAGTACCGGGGGATTGATCGTTCAGCTAGGAATAGTGTCGCTCGGATTAGAAAACCTAGAGACTAGGTCTAGAGATGAGGGATGATTCTTTTTGTATTTTTTAAATTTTTTAGAAAGCAAGTAAAAATCTCGGGTTTGAAGGAGTTTGGCGGAATTAGTTGCTAGTCAACTAACCCAATACTAAGATGCAATCAAAATAAAATACAGGAAATGAAAATAAAACTAAATTAAACTAAAGTTGTGAGCAATATGTGGGAGAATTGTGTTTACTTAGACTTCACTACTCCCTAGATATCTTTTAGACGTTAATTACTTGTTATAGTTGCGTGGATGACGGATTGTATTCCTTAATACCATTCATGGGGTGGCGTACTTACTTCCCCAATCCTATGAGCGCCTACTTCACTCCTATGTCGAGCCGGCTAAGAAGCTCCTAACATGGGATCATTAGAATTTACTCATACATTAAATACAACCAATAAAACCTAGTACACATCGGTTCATGTTTCCTAAGACGTTCAAGCATGTTACACAATGGAGATCTGCCAGTTTTCTTAAGCCTAACATTTAAATCATTCATCCAATACAACCATAAACAAGTAATCAACACATAATTAACATCTAGGTTTCATTAGATCTAAGCAAACACAAGATAGATCTAGCCTAGCATGTTGGAATCAAGACAAGCATAAGATATATTCAAACAACACATAGACATATTGAATGAATTAAGAGAAGACTTATCTCAATTGAATATGAAAGGATTCAAGGGGTGAAAACCCTTGAAAACACTGTAAAATATGACCTAGGGTTTACAAAGTTTGGCCCTAGTTTTCTCCACACAAGTTCCTCTTTAATGAATAAAAAATAGAAAACTATATATAGAGTTTGATAGGTGACGGCATCAAGAACAAAAGTCTGACGCCGTCATCTCGCCGCCAAATAGTTTCTCGGACTGCCTAGATCTGGGTCTGATGCCGTCATGTATTCTCCTTATGCAGGCCGTCACCAATTTAACTCTTGACGCCCTTGTTGTGACGCCGTCAGGTTTGCACTGGGTCGTCATGGATTTTACTCCTGACGCCGTCAGGGTCTTCCCCTTGACGCCGTCAGGTACTGTTCTCAGCATGGAAAATTAAGTCTTTGGCGTTTTCTTCACTTTTATGCTTCAAAAACGTCCGAATTGCTTTCTTTTCCAGAATTCACTCCCAGAGTACCTAAAATCACAAAAGGAACGATTTAGGGTAATATTTGATCAAATAAATTCAATTCCGGGCTTAAATGACCCCCTAAAAGTGGTTCGTTTTTCGCCTCATCAATAATCATTAAGCAAATAATCTTGACTCGTAGAAAAGCTAAACTCAAATACTTATGAATCCAAGGAGGTTAGACAAACACATAAAAATATTTGAACATGATATCTTTGTCCTTTTATCATGAGCTCCTACTAGAGATAGAATTACTCCTACAATTCTCTACTAGGTTTCACAAACACAACTTGCTTTGTTTTACTTGTTGATGGTTCATTAGAGTTAAATCCTAATCCGGTTCTATCTCTAAATGACTTTTGACTCTTCAAACAACATTCAAGAGCTTTTGAACTTTCTTCCAATTTAGCAAGCATTTTTCTTTTTTCATTTTGTCTTTGCATTTCATGTTTGTAATCTAGACATAATTTGCATTCTAAATAAATTTTAACATGACTCTCAAGTCTAGACATCTTATCTTCTAACATGATTTCATTTTCAAAATTATTCACACAAGATTTTGAAGGTTCATTGTTAAAGATAGTTTTTAGGTCCATGTTGCATAAAACTTTAGACTTATTTTCTAGTTTAGAAAACTCTAGGATAAATGTTTCAAAGCAAAAGTGTTTGGTTTCAAAATGTACCTTGCTTAATGTTTTATCTAGTAGAGAATCACAAGCCGGATGGTTGACTACATCTTCATCCATGTTATTCCATGAATCGTAAGCAAGTCCACTAAGAGCACGACATGAGTAATTATCTTCACTTACACCTTCATTTAAAACATTTAAACTAGTAGCACATGTATTTATCTCAACTAAATGTCTATCTACTAATTTTTCAAAGACTTCTAATTCATATGTGAGATCAAGTTGATCATCTTTGACTTGACATATTTCTTGATGAAAGTTTAACATATTTTTCCAAATATCATTAGCCGTTTGACAAAAATACACTCTTTCATATTCGGTACTTGATAAAGCTTTATAAATCATTATCTTAGCTTTAATATTTTTATCAAGTTTAGGATAGTCATCTTGGTTTTCAAAACTTGTTTTCGTTGGTTTGAAATCACCAATAGAAATAATATGCCAAAGATCTTGATCAATTGATTTCACATAGTTTTCAAATTTACTTTTCCATTCAAGGAAGTTTTCTTTTTCAAATAGCGGTGGGTTTTGAGTAGGTTGCCCTTCTTTGAGATTTTCAAAATCCATGGATCGATCCAAGTTTTAAAATACACTATATTTTAAAGATCTTGAGTAACCTGGCTCTGATGCCAATTGTGGAAAACTAGAAGGGGGGTTGAATAGTTTACCGCTTTTTAACTTGATTATCCTTTTAAAACTTCACGTTTGTTCAAAGATATAAGTACAACTTTACATATTTAATTCTTTGAAAAGCTTTACGTGTGAATGACAATTGTAACTAAAGACAATATGTAATAAGCAAAGACAAAGAAAGAAACGATCAAACCACAACACGATTGTTTATCGTGGTTCGGCTACAAGGACTCTTTTTCCTTGCCCTACATCCACGCCCCGAGTTTAAAACTCGAGAGTTATAAGCACTAATCAACAAGCTCCTTTCCCAGTGGAGAAACCTTTACAACGTCGCTTACACTTTTACCGACACTAAGCTAAATGTCGAGTTCTTTTACAAGGGTACAACCACTCCCATCGTCGCTTACACTTTTACCTACAAAAAGCTAGATGTCGAGTTCTTTACCAAGGGTACAACCACTCCCATTAGTTCTTTTACAAGGGTACAACAACTCCTGACACACTATGTATTTTGAGGCCTAAAATACTAACCGATCACTTCTACACACATGATACAAATGAAGTATAAACTACCAAAGCTTATACATAACAAAGCTAACAAGTCTTGCAACTTTAGAGTTGAAGCTTGTAACTTCTTGAATGATCTTGTGAAGTCCCTTGCTACATAAGAGGATCACACAAGTCAAATGTTACTGAGTTAGTTGAGAGAGTATATGAAAATATATGTCCTAAAGTGATGACCCAAAACAAACAAGTGGCTTGATATTTATAGCAAAACAAACAGCAGGTCTGGCGGATACGGCGGAACCCTCAGATGGGTTCCGCCCGTGTACCACCAGGGTTCCGCCAGGCTTGCAGTAGGTTTTACAATAAATAATCCAAACCAACCAAAGTCACATCAACAACAACTAGTCAAACACATTGAATCCATTTTGGAAAGCTTCCAAAAGTGTGTAAGATGTTATGGCAAGTCAAACACACAAGCTTGCCATAAATGTATGATGTGACAAGACACTTTCTAATTAAAGAAATAAAAACAATGTTTTGTTTAAAAGGAAATGTAAACCTTAGTTAAACAAGACTTAAACACTAAAGTGATGATTTACTATTAGCCAAAGTTCATACTTTGTCATTAACAAAACTTAGCAAAGATCGTTAAAATATAAATAACGTTTTTAGGCGATATTTGTATTAACAGAAGGTTTAGAAGATAACTGGGAGAAGGTAGAGATGGGGAAGGAAGAATCTAAATTCAAATTTGAATTGAAAGAGTTGAGTGTGAGTGAGTGTGTGTGTATGTATGTATGTATGTGTATGTGTATGTGTATATGTATGTATGTGTGTGTGTGTCATCTGAATGTGTGTGTATGTGTAGGTGATTCAAATTTGAATGTTAAACATTTGTGAGGAAGAAGAAGAGTAGTGGTGAATTTGAATTTGGATGATTATATTAATTATAAGACAAGAAGAATGTGTATGGATTATGTAAGAATGTAGGGGACATAAGTACAAATGTGTAAGAAGGAATGTAAGAGAATGTTTATGTGTGATTATTTGAAAATGATACAAAAGATGTATATATACTTTCATTAATTCGAATTCAAGAATTCAAATTCAAGTATTCAAATTAGATAATCCTTAGTCAATCCTACAATTAATCATTTACTAATCATCTTGATGCAAGTAATAAGAGTGTTTTGCATCAAGGTAAATCAACATATCATAAATGAGAAAATTGCATTTAAACAAAGTGACCTCGACTTAATTCACCAATAAGGGAGTAAACCCGTTATGTGATTAGTAAAGATAAATGTAAGGATTATGGTCACTTGAATACTTTCGTTTGAAGTTCTAGTGAATGTATAAACATCCTATGTTTAAGGAAAAATGATTTTGCCTTGGCTAGAGGCTTTTGTAAAAACGTTATGAGGTGGCATTTTGTAAAATTGGGAGGACTTTGTTTTGGGTATCTCTCTTATTCTAAATCTTAAAGTAAACTTCTCAAATATCATGTACGAACATTAATTAAAAGAAGCACCTTAGTTGGGTGGGAGAAAAGTTGACATGGAAAAACCAAAATGCACCAAATTCAGTCACTGATGCGCTGTGGAGGTGTGACTCGCTCCATCCAGTGTGCCTGGCCCAGATTATGTACGTGGTTTTCCTGTTTTTAGCTATCGCTTGTATTTTAAGTGTCCCTAATGTAAATTTATCATCATTAGAATATTATAAGGGTCTTTGTCATTATTGCATCAACACAATTTATAAGTAGACCATCCACACTTATAAAGTATTTTTATATATGTTTATAAGTTTTAGATGTCATATTAATCATCAACTTGTAAACTTATTTGTTCTATTAAACTTATTTCACTATATATAAATTCTTTACAAGTTTATAAAATGTTTAACAATTACATATTCATTAAATAATGAAATTTAAGACTGTGTGAAGTGGTCGTGAGTTTGGCATTGTGGGTGGCCATCTCACACGTGAGTTCCAAAACAGATATACATGGTCACGACAATTTTGCATTTAATTTGTTTGGTGAGTTACTCACCATAGTAACAAACCTGAAATTGTGGGCCCTCATTGTAAAAGTAAATGTTTTCTATTTGTTTTGTGAGTGTGTAGAGCATATTTAGTGAGGTATATTTGTATAAAGTAAGTATTTTAAGGAAGATGAGGGGAAGGTGATCAAAACAGATGAAAGGTGAGAGGGAGTGAGGGGAAGTGAGAGGTGATGAAGATGAATCTTAGGCTAGACACAATGGTGACAATACCATTCAGCGTCACGTCACCTCTCTCTTCTTCTTTCAGTCACAATGGTCACCACTCCCTTCACCATCATTAAAATACCCACTTTATACAAACATATCCCAAAAAATACCGTACATACACTTACAAATAATAAAAAACCTCATGGGGCCCCACAAATTACCCGATACCCAAGAGGTGAACACCCTCACCACTTTTCTCCTTTTTGCTTTGGGTCACGTGTTACGAGAGGCCTCCATAATGGATATGGCGCATGAGCAGTGGAGGTGAGGGTGAGCCCCACCCTCCACTATGAGTAATCTTATACCTTCTCTCGACCTCCTATTATGAGAAACGTTAGTAACACTATTTTATTTCATTGACATTTTCGTGATAGTGACACGTTTTCCACTTTTAGTGAAATTTTTTGTAATTGCAATTTGTTGAAAGAAAAAAATTATTGATAATTGGATTATTGGTGTTACTCGAACATTGAGATTGCCTAAACATATGACTGGTATTACCTAAATGCTAAATGGGTTCAAAACCAATAGAATTTTGACTTTAGCCTTAAAAAACTAACATTTTCCCTAAAACTCACAATTCTACTTCGAAGTCATAGATTGGCAAAAATCTAAATAAGACAAAAAAAATCAAATGGAATGTAGATGAAAACAATGCACAATAGGACATACAAATCAAAATCAAACAATGCAGACATAACCATATGAAGAGCAGAATCAGACAGATGCACAAAAAAATAGATGTAGAATCAAGCATATGCAAACAGAACCAAATGCATAGGAGAATCAAACGATGCGAGAGCTATACATACATATGTGACATGAACAGTGAAAGATCAAACAAAGCCAATAACGACCAAAGATAGAGTTCCCATTGTTTATGGCATTTTTGAGTCACATTATGTATTTGATGCCTTTAATGATGATGGCAAACATTTATTAGATGAAGTCGTCCACTAGTACAAAAACTGGTATTCGTCACACATAGAGTTTTTCGAACTATCACATGGTAACATATTTACATGACTAAATGTACCAGAATAAAATAAACAGCCACACTTGATCCGACTTGTATGACAATTTCGGAATTCTATTGTCACACATTTGAATATTTATGTAACTAGAGGTAACTGGAAAAAAAATAGGATTATTTAGTCACTTATAATTTGGGATGTGTGACAGATACAAATGAGTTTGAGACAATAGTCACACTATATATATACGTATGTGACAAATATATGTCACACAATTGAACAGTGTGACCAAAATCCATATATGGTCATATGAAGTAATTGTGTATGTGGCAAAATCATATAGTCAAGTTTGTCACACATTATTTAAACGTGACTACTATTGTTTGCTGAATATTTAGCCATATATGATTTGAAATGTGTGACAACAGAAAAGTAAGTTTGAAGCATTAGTCACGATATGCATTTAAAAGTGACAACTATATGTCACACACTTAATGTGTATAATCACATAAAATTGAAGCACGATCATGTTACTATAGGTTTACAATAGTCACACCATATCACAAATGTGTATCTAAATGATGTTTATAGCCACATTATAAGGGTATTATATGTGACCAATATATTCAAAATAGTCACATTGCGAAATATTCATGTGACTATTGTTTATAGCAAAATGTGAACTCAGTTATCATTAACCTTGATATTAGTCACATTGAGTTTTTGTGTGACTAAATTAAAGATGCTATATATATAGTCACATGAAGTATTTATTTAGGTGTCTAAATCATAGACTCATATTTTGTCACATGTTATTTAAGTGTATATGGTCACACATTTCTGATAACTTATGTACTTTGTAACCCCTATAGGAATAGTGTTACTTGACTTTCTAAAGTCAATTTCAACTTTAATGAAGTAACATGTTACTAAAGTGCCTTCAAGTGCATATACATGATATGGGCATTCCCAAGATCAAATACAAAGAAGAACATACAATTCTCTGTTTAATGAAAACAGAGAAGTTCCAATAGATATCAGCTGGATCAGGTTCATATAACATGTGTAACTCAACCCACAGCTCTTGCTCTTTCACATCTGGCTTCTTGATTGTTTTGAGTTTTTTTTAACTAACTCCCATAATCTGTCTAAGTCTTCTCTGTCACTTGTTCTTATCAATTCCTGAAAATGTTTGCACACTGCTGATCCTCTACCAAGCCTGATTATCTTCCAAGCCTTTCCAAATTTATCTTTGTAAATCTCCCAGTCTATGATTGGATGTCTAGATTGAATAGGATCGACATATAATGTTTCAGGAACAATCACCATCATCTGATCAAGAGAAGAGTTGTCTTCATTTCTTTGTGAATCATTCTTCTTCTCAGCATGTTTGTCTTCAATGATCTTTTGTTTCTTTGATGGTGTTTCTTCTGTACCCATGGGGATAAACTTTTCTTCAATATATCTCTTGCAGTGGTAGTATAAACGTTCAATTTCTTCATATGTCTTTCCCCTGAGTTGATGAGGTTTACAAAAACCTTGATTCTTTAAGTATGTATTCATTACACTAATGAGCGGAGACCTTGTAGAATTTCTTTTCCTCTTCTGACTTCGACCTTTATTTATTGACTTACTTAGCTGACTCAAAGTTAATTCTTTACCTCTTTCATTTATCAAATCAGCAAGTCTTTGTACTCTGTTATCATCAGTTAAAGTCATATCTTTGTAAAGTTCTGCAACCCTAGCATGTAGAACTTCATCATCATCAATAAAAGCTTGTATTTTATCTGCATGAGCTCTTTTTTTCTCCTTTTCTTGAATAATGAATGCTACTTGCTAATCTGTTTCCAATTCAGACACTTTCGATCTCCTTTTCTCATCCATAAAGTTAGCTATTTCAGCTTCATCAACTCTTTTTCCAACCTCTTCAGCAGTAGAAACTTGATTTGTTGTAGCAGTAGAAACATCTTGTACCACCTTAGCCAGTTGTTCAACATTACTAGTAGCAGCAGTTTCTCCCAAACTAGTATTGGTCTCCACCATGATCTTTGAAGCTTGTACAATATTTTCACCTGGAAATTTCACTACCTACTTTTTATTTACATCTTCCAAAACAGCCTCATTAACCTTTATATATATATATATATATATACATACATATATATATATATATATATATATATATATATATATATATATATATATATATATATAGTGCAAAGGGTGAATCATTATATTAATATCAACAAGTAATGAGAAAATTGAGCAACGACAAAAGTAGGGGAATTAAGATTAAACATTTTCCATTAAAACTTGAAATGAAAAATTACAAAATAATACTGTACAAACCCAACTGCAGTAATGTTTTCTTAGCAGCAGATATATATATATATATATATATATATATATATATATATATATATATATATATATATATATATATATATATATATATATATATATATATATATACTACTTTTGAAGCCCACCCAATGGGCGAGCATGATTTGTAATTTACATTTTAATTAATTAGTCATGTATGGATATCAGTTTTTGATAGTTTCCTGTAACGTGAGAGATGTAGGTAAAATAACCAACGACGACAGTTAATTTTCTTAAGAAAACCTAAAAAACGATATACAAATACCTATTAAGGTTTCCAAGCCATAAAAACTTGAAAATTCTTTCTCAAGCATTGAACCCGAATTATTATTTACAACTTATACTTGATAATTTTTTCTGTATTTTTACAAAGAGCAAAGATGAATCAATAATGGATGAACAACACCAGAACAAGTTTATGTTCGTACTTGAAAGTGGTGTCGGTTCATCCATCCTAGATAATTCTTCTATCTTTGGTACTTGAATGTTTTAGCCTAAATATTCGCACTAAAACTAAAAAACAACCATAAACCCTAATAATAAAAAATACGATATACAGATACATAAACCCTAACACTAAATAACCCTAATTAAATAAACACAAACAATGAAATAATCAGATAAACCAAAAGAACAACTAAATAATCAGATAAACCAAATCATTTGTCAAACTTACGGTCAATATAGAAGCCATCTAAGTATGTTACCATATGCTTCCGATCTAACTATGTTAGGGTTTCGAGTGAGAAAGAGAAAGAAAGAACAAGGGCATGCAGCTCTGACTTGTGAGTGTGAGATAGAAAGAGTATTAACTATATGTTGAAGTGTGTGAAGTGTGTTTGATAAGCTTTGCATATATTATATATTATAAGTTTAAAAATGATTAAAAGTATAAAAACTAAAAGTAGTAAAAGTTTAAAAAGTAAATGTATTAAATGTACATTTGTATTTTAGTGTATTTTGTATTTAAAAAATCGCCCAAACAGTACATATGGTAAGATGCAAGGTTTTCAAGATCGGGATCCAACCCAGGATCGTTTTCGTCTTTGCAAGATCGTGATCGTATGATCGGATCGGGATCTTAAGATCCTACTAGCTATAATGTCATTTTCTTAATAGTTTTTGTAATATTATGCAAATTTACAAATTATTATATATCATAGACACAAAATTATATGAATGTTTCATTGAAATGTTGTCCTAAATTATGGTTATGAAATGTTATTGTTTAGGTTGAATTTTATTTTAGTTTAGGTCTACTCATTAGATTCATATCTAGTGAGATTTTTTATTTTCTTTTTATAGGTTTTCTTTAGTCTATATTTCTTCTTGTTTCTGATTGTTAGCACTCTCGATGGATAACCGTAACATTGATCGTTTGGTTCCTGTTATTCTTGTTTTTTGTCTTAGGAATTTCCAATTACCCGTTCCGGCTCTCGTTGTGGAGATTGAAAACCCACCAAACCTTTCACCCGACCATCACTTTGGTAATAATTATGAAATAGAAGAATCTAACCATGAAAACGACCATGAGAATGGCCCTTTTTATTACTCGAATTCCGACGAGGACTTAAGTGATGGTGATGTTATTGATGAGGTTAGGAGAGAAGAGGATGTTGATCCTCTTAAGTATGTAGACCCTAGGACAAGAATTGAAAAGGACATTCTCTTTATCATGCAGTTTTCTTGTAAAATCGGATACATGAACTTTCATGCCAACCTTAACGCATCCTTACCCATGCATGTACATAATCTCTCGTGCTAATTATAATAAAACTATGGTAGAGTATCAAAGAAATAATGTTGTTGCTAGCTAGGGTTGAGCAATTACATGTTTTTGTAGGAAGTTTTGTGTATTTGGTTGATTTTATGGTAATGGAGGACTTAGCATACATATTAGTATTTGTTTGAGTCAAATGCGTGTATCGAGTCACAAAAAATGTTTTCTAGGATTTTCAGGAATTAAAACATATTATATAATATTTACAAGCTCGAGAACTCAACAATAACTTGAGTCGAACTTATATAATGTTGAGCTCAACTCATTAAACATTTCGAGTTCATATGATATGTTATCAATCTCTAAAATTTTAATATCGTGCTCAAGATCCCGCCCCTTAATTTTCCCCAAAATTTCAATCTCCCGCTCAAGATACCGACCTTTTTTTCCCCAAAATCAAAACCCAAACACTAGTCAGATCTATCTTCTCTCTATTCATCTATTCTCCTTCTCTCTAGAACCGACTCGCACCACCGCCACAACGTATCCTGGGACCTCCCGATCATGTTATCCGGGATCTAGAAAGTTTGAACTCGGCTTGAGTTTGACTCGAAAAGCTCAATTTATCTGTAAATATGTGTTTTCTTACACAAATTAAAATTGAAATATAACCTAAGAATGGAATTCGATTCGACTTCAGCTCAAAAAGCTTGATACATTCATAAATAAGTATTTACACTTAGTACACTTATATATATATATATATATATATATATATATATATATATATATATATATATATATATATATATCACTTACAAGCTCGAGAACTCAACAATAACTCGAGTCCAACTTATATAAGGTTGAGCTCAACTCATTAAACATTTCGAGCTCATTTGATAGGTTTTCAATCTCTAAAATTTTAATATAGCACTCAATATCCCGCCCCTTAATTTTCCCCAAAATTCCAGTCTCCCGCTCACTCTCACCCCTTTTTCACCCAAAATCAGAACACTAATTAACACTAGTCAAATATATTTTCTCTCTATTATTCATCTCTTCTCCTTCTCTCTAGAACCGACTCACACACCACCGCCACACTTCACCGCCGTATCTCGTCGTCGTTCCACCAACCATCACTCCTCCACGCCATCACCGTCATCAAGACATTGGAGACAATGGGTGAGTTTTTTTGCTTCGGTTGTTTGGTTCGAGATAACCACCACATCCACCACCATCACAGTTAAGCCACCATCACCCTCATCTCACCTATCCTACTCTGTTCAAGGGTATGCTCAAACACATATTTAGTTTATATTTTCTTAAATGTGTAATCGAATATAAAATGATTTATATTGATTTTCGTGGATTAAAACTAGCCTAAAACATGTTTTTGATTATAAATTCGTGTGGTGATAATCGTTGCAGGTAGACTTATTAAGACGACATAGTTTTCTTGTTTATTGGAATGGAGACACTCGACGTGTTCTAAGAGCCCACTGTTTTGCTCGTAAAGGGAGACTTACTTGGTTTCCACTCTGGGAGGATGTTGCTGAACAGTAGGAGCTTGCTTATCGCAGTTGCGTAAGTTATCTATCAAAAGACTAACATAACATCTGTTATATAGGAAATTAACTCAAATATGGTTGCTTTTTGTGAAACTGCTTCATTTGCACCAAATGCGAGTGATTTGCTTGCTTGGTACTGTGTTTGACATTTATTCGTTCTAGGTTTGGCATTGCAGAACATTTCAACCAATTGTATATTATTTGTTGCCCGAGTTGATATGCAATCCGTATGTTTGTTTTTGATGCTAAACTTATATTTGGAACATCTAATTTTTTCGACTTTTATGTTAGCATTAATCACGTTACTTGTTTCTTGCAGGGGCTACATGCTATTTTCACGGGTGAAGATGATACATGGGATGCCTGGCTAAAAATTTCCTCATCTGGATTTTCTGGCATAGTTCATTTTCGAGGGACTAGAATTAAATTGAGGCGCGGTTATGCTCCATTTCAGTCACCAAAGCCAACCCATGTATATTTTTACTGTTTCATGGTTGGCAGATCTTATATTATGTAGCGTTATTAGTGCGTTGATTTCTTACAGTTCATAACATCTATTTATAGGATGAGTTACGTTAGCAGATAGAGGAAGAAATGGACGATTATTATTCACAGGTAAAACTAATTGCGTTTTTCTCAGGCTTTATGTTTATAATACTTTCAAGCTCAATTTATGGTTATAAGTCATAAACGGATTGATCCATTAGCTGTAAATTGCAGTCAATAAAATTGTTTTGGTATTCAACTTTTTACAGCACCTGTACGGCATCTAGTATTCCTGGTTCATGGTATTGGTCAAAGGATGCAAAAAGAAAATTTGGTTGATGACGTTGGCACTTTCCGCCAACTTACACAAAACCTTGCGGATAAGCATCTGACGTCTTACCAACGGGAAACTCAGGCTAAGTAGGAATTCTTCTAAGAAAGCCCCTTCTTCAAGTCAGCATTCTAGGGTCCAAACTTCCTTGTTTAATAATGGAAAAGGTAGCTGACCATCCTGCTGCCGTCTGGGATGAAGGCAATGCATTCGAATCTTCTGAAGCAGAAAAAGAATTCCAAGATAAGGTATACCAAGTTGGTTTACTAACCTTTTGTACCATTGTAGATTTTAGGTGCTATTCTGGACTGGTGCATGTTTTTTTTGCATTTCTTAATACTGTAACTTCTAACCATATCATTGTGACTGTTTGCAATCCCCGTTAAATTCATACAAATTAATAACACTAAACTGTCTGCTCGTTTTGTTCTACAACTGCAGCAAAATTGGTATTTGAAAGCAGATGACACAGACCGATTTTTCTGTCGGCTCTTGGTAAATTTATTCTTATCTCTTAAATGCAAGCACATGCACATACACATACAAATCAAACACAATCATCGATGGCAAGAAAGGATATTGTATGTGCTTCTAACTTTTGTCTTTTCTACTTAAAAGAGATGGAGAATATCCAGATGATGAGATTAGTACCAAGTTAGTGCTGCTAGTGAAAGTTAGTACTGCTAGAATAAAGTGAAGACTGCTCAGAGATTAAGACCGCTCGAAGTTAATACTGCTAATGTATTAGTTACAACTGCTAGTTATAAGTTAGTAGTGTTGTTTCATATAGTTAGTATTGCTTGTATAGTATGATATGTATTAGTTGTTTATGAAAAAGATTATAGATACTTAGGAAAGTATTGTAAGCTGACAAGAACTCATTGGTGTATAAAAGGAGGTCCTAGGGTATAGAGTTATATACGAATTTTATATTTACAATTTTATTGTATTTGAATTGGTTTTGAAATATATTTGAATTTGTTTTGATATATATTGATTTCTTAAATGTGACTAAAAGATGTATATAGTCACACTTATTAACAGTTTTGGTCACTATTTGCTTTATTCGTTGTGTGACTATCAGAAGGCCACACAAACATAAAATTTACGTGGCCATTGGATGATCTATAGTCACACAAAATACACATTTCTTCATTTTACATAGCATATGGTCACACTTATTAACACTTTTGGCCATTGTTTGCTTAATTGTATGTGACTATATACCCAAAATAAACATGCTTGGTGTGACTAAATATTACAAAAGGCTACAAAAATATAAAATTCATGTGGCCATTGGATGATCAATAGTCACACAAAATACTCATTTCTTCACTTTAAACAGCATATGGCCACACTTATTAACACTTTTGGCCAATGTTTCCTAAATTGTATGTGACTATATACCCAAAACAAACATGCTTTGTGTGGCTAACTATTACAAAAGGCCACACAAACAAAAAATTCACGTGGCCATTGGATGATCAATAGTCACACAAAATACACATTTCTTCACTTTAAACAGCATATGGTCACACTTATTAACACTTTTTGTCACTGTTTACTTAATTGTATGTGACTAAATACCCAAAACAAACATGCTTTGTGTGACTAAATATTACAAAAGGCCACGCTAACATAAAATTCATGTGGCCATTGGATGATCAATAGTCACACAAAATACACATTTCTTCACTTTAAATAGCATATGATCACACTTATTAACACTTTTGGCCACTGTTTGCTTAATGGTATATGACTAAATACCCAAACCAAACATGCTTTGTGTGACTAAATATTACAAAAGGTCACGCAAACATAAACTTCATGTGGCCATTGGATGATCAATAGTCACACAAAATACACATTTCTTCACTTTAAACAGCATATGGTCACACTTATTAACACTTTTGGCCACTTTGTGTTAAATTGTATGTGACTAACTCCAAAAAAAAACAACATCCATTGTGTGACTAAATAATCACAAACGTCACATTTATTGTATATTCATGTGGCCACAGGACGAGAAATAGTCACACAAAATACACATTTACTAGAAAGAATTATCTCAAATGTCACATATATTATATATTTATGTGGCCAAAGGACGAATAATAGTTACTCTCAAAAAACATTCATGTGACTATATGGTGTTTACGGTCACTGAGACTGACTAATCCAACAAAACTTGTGCCTAATTTGTCACATATATTCGGGGTTTTGGTCACTCTTTTTCGATGGAAAAGGCCACGAACTCAACAATTTGACCATATGCCACCTACGGTGGCGGGACCGTTAGTGACACACAACGAAAAAAACGTGTGTGACTATATGCATATCGGCACACATTTTTCGTGTGACCAAAACAACTTTTTGTACCAGTGGTCATAGCACAATGCAAGAAAGGTAAGTATTTCTAAAACTGGTCAATTATTTAAAATTCCAAATACAAGGCATCAACACCATTCTTAAGGTAAGGTGGTTGTTTTAATGGTGGAAAAACTAGTTATTGTTAAGATAATTTTGGTTTATCAGGACACTTAGATTTCATATATTCCTTTTGTTTGCAATATGCACAATACCAAAGTTAGGTTTCCTTTACATTCACCGTTGTGAATCTGCTAGTAACTATCTTCTTATCATCACGAGACTTCTGATATATCTCCTCTACAAGGAATTCACTACTACCGAATCAAAGGATTACAATGTAGAATCCAACTTCACGATGATTCTGTAAGGTTTCAATAAGAAAAAAAGGTCAAGTGACAATTTTATTCAACCTGATGACAGTTATGAAAGATTAATAGGAATAGAGGCTACAAATGGCATAATTATGCAAACAACAAACTCTGAATAGTTAGTGACACATATGTACGAACAAGTGAATTCTTTGGTATTCTTTGGTTGGGCGTAAAAGAGCCCATGACAATGGATGGTCACAGATGGGTCACACGTCAACCTTATTGGCCCTCCCTTGGATCACTCGTGTTCAAGGGAAACTTTGGGTAGTTTGGTCATCGCGACAACCAGACGATGAGCACTACTTTTTTGCATATAAGCGTATTTTGTTAAGTAGGGTATGTTTGTTCAGTGAGCAATGTTTTAAAACCCGGTTTGACCCGACCGGTTCAATCGGGAACCGGAGAGATGACCTGTCCGTTGTAAGCCGGGTTTTTCCTGAAATTTAAACCGGATTAAACCGTCTGGGTTTGGTCGAACCGCCGAACCAGAAACCGGCCGGTTCAACCTATATGAAGAGAAGATAAAGCGACTGATGTTACAATGGATCGGTTTCAAGATGAAGAGATTGATGTAAAATTGATTGGTTTCGATTTCTTATCTGTTGGTGCATAACAGGATGTGGTAGTGATGGTCATGGAGATCTGTGTGGGTGAGGAAGAACCTTTTGTTTTGTAAGTTATTATTTATTAAAATATTGAGTGGAATGGGGAAACGAAATATTTATATGTTTACTTTTGAGGTGATGACTCCACGTGGTAATCTAGTTTCATGACCTTTATAAGAGATAGTCAAGTATAATACATTATATAACTATATATATTTTGATATGGCTTTACTGCTTATGAAATGAGTTATTTTTTGTTAAATATAGACATTACTTTGATATTAGACATGATTTGTTTGATATTGTATAACTCTTATCTTAGAAATCCGAAAGTATTATCATGTTTTTCTATATGGACACTTCAAATGCACTTCTAATGCTCATACTTTTTTCTTTTGGCATAAAACCAGTTTGACCCGGCGATTCAACCGGTTGAACCGGTGACCCGATGAACCGATGACTCGACCAGGTCGACTAAAAACCCGGGTTTTGAAACATTGGTAGTGATTTTGATGTTAACTACAACGTGGTTTTAGTGATTAGTCTGACATTGATGTGCCACTTGAACACAACAACAACCACACCAACGATTATGCCGAGTCTTAGTGTTACCGAAAAACTAAAATTACATAAACGTAGATAAAAAAATACCAAAAAGAAGAAGAAGTAATTGCAAAATGAGCCCAAAACCAACACGCTTTAGCCTTCTAAGCCTGGATAATAAGGATACCTCAAAACCGCTGTTAATACAAATAATGTCAAAAATATTATTTGGATTATTTGAACTGTATACATTTTGATAATCAAAAAATATAAAAACACGATACGTAAAACTATATTTGATAATTTTTTAACCGAGAAAAATCATTTCGACAACGTATCGACTACAACATCACTTCAGGTATGAACAAACACGATTCCGACATTAGTAAAGTGATCAAAGATTTTATTTTCTCAAAACTTCACATTTTTATGTGACAAAACATTTTTACAAAAGTAATTTTGTAATTAAAAAGAAATATTTTATTAAAAAAATAAATTTGAATTTCAAATCTCCCAACCACTAGTTTTCCCGCCTAAAATCAGATAAGTTTTTCACCAGATTAACTTCCACCACATCAGGACAGAAATAGGAGCGTCTGTCAGACGGTCCCGTAAACATGGCGAAGGTCCCATATATATATATATATATATATATATATATATATATATATATATATATATATATATATATATATATATATATATATATATATACTAGACGAGTACCCATGTATAGCAACGGGATTTTATAGCGACACATAGTTTATTGATAAAAAAAAAGTTTATAGGTTATAAACTAAAAATAATAAAAGTTTGAAGATTTGGGAATTAAACATAATGTTTTGAAACCCGGTTCGACCCGGGTGGTTCAACCGGTTGAACCGTTCCGGTTGAAAAATGGGTTGATTTAAACCGGGTCAACTTGCTAGGTTGGGTCGAAAACGGGTCAAATTAAACCGGGTCAACTCACCGTGTTTGAAGCGTCCCGGGTCAACCAGGCTTGTGTTTTAATGGGTTGTATTTAATTTGGTAGATATGTTTTTAATTGGTTGTACAATGTGAATAAATCATTGTACTTTTAAGTAATGGAGTGTTTTAATAAGAGTATTAATTACATTATTTTTCTCTCTTATATAACCAAGTGTTGAAAATTCAACTTTTCACTTTGACTGTTTTTCCATATATATATATATATATATATATATATATATATATATATATATATATATATATATATATATATATGGGACCATCCAGCTTTAAGGGATCGTCATCCTGCTCCACCTAGTGCCTATAAATACTGCACTGTTTCTCAAAAAAAACTAAGCCTCTTTGCGTAAAACTTTCTGTTTTTTCTTCCTTCTTTCTTTGATCACTATAACTTGTCGATATGTGTTTATAAGTGATCCTGTCACCCTCTATATCAAAGTGCAAGAGAAGAACACTTGTATTCGTCAAGAAACGAAGTGTTAGAGTCATCACACACAAATGTAACTAGTGTTATGATTCTCTTCTTCCCCCAAAATCTCTAAGTTTTAATAAGTGTGAATTTGTGTATCCGACTTATGTGTGAGTCGTGATTAGGCATGTTAAGACAAATTCGGACAAAGTATGAGTCTGTGAAGTGTTGTATCTAGATTAGGACTTTGTGTGAGTCGTTGTGTCGGCATGTATGAAGACTTGGACTTAGGTGTGAGTCCAAGTAGTGAGGATTTGGACCAAGTGAAGGCTCGTTGTAACACCCCTATTTTTCACTGATCGTAGCGGATTAAGTGTTTGGGGTATTACTTCATAGAATCATAGTTACATTAATAGAAAACGACTCGAAAAGAGACGTTCTTAGAAATTTAGTTATCATTCATTTAATTATCAGAGTTTTTATAGTAAAAGTTATATTTTTACAATTGATTAGGTCCCAAAGTCTAAGTGTTAAGTTATGTTTGAATAATAACCGGTTTGAAAGTCCTTCAAGTTCAGTGCATCCTTCTGCCATAACTCCGTAGAAGTGATATACCTAGAATACATGCTTAAAAGTCAATACTATGTGTTGAGTGAGAGTCATAGGTTTAAGTGTTAGTGAATACAAATTCCCTGGGTTCCATTGTTACACCCATCTGGGAAAATGTAGTGTGTATGTGATAATTGTGATGCATGCAAAATTATCATGAGTGGGGTATGTTGCACTAAGCTCATGAACCACACGTTAACAATCTGGGTCATGGGAGCTGCAAACCCAACCATGAGGGGATGGGAAGGATAACTTGCCAAAGTTAGTCCTTCAGTGGGTTCAAATATAGTACTTATTGGTACCATCCAGAAAGATGTTAATACCAACGGGAGTTGTCAAACTCAAATAGATCTGTCAACTATATTCACGTTCGCACGGGTAAAATATCCCAAACGATTAGATTCATGAATTTTGGTTATGTAGTGGTGGCAGTTAGTTTACTCATGCATCAACCAAAGAAAAAGACTTGTATTCGGTTTTAAGTAAAGCAAGTAGCATGTATCCCCCTCACAGGGTTTGTAAAACATTTAGAGTGAAATTTTAAAAAGAGTATGAGGCTATGAACTCACCTAGGCTTAGAAAAATCTAATTGATGCAAAAAGTGACTCGGGAACTAGACTGCTTTACTCACGTATCCTAGTGTGTTGGTAGGTTTGGATGTATTTCAAGCTTTATTTATCTTGTTTAAGTTTCTTAAGTTATCATTCTTAGGTTCGTTAATGTTAGATATAATATAACACTGTTCGGGCCATCATAATCCAGAAGTATATGACTCCTCACATGAAGCTCCCTACTATTGTATTAAGTTTAGTTATAATCATAACACCGTTCGGGCCATCATAATCCAGAAGTACATGCAATAACCGTTTGAGGAGCCAGGGCACTTTAATTCGTAAACCCAGCAAACTCGTCAAAATGAAATATCCACGTGGTACTCTGATGCGTGGAATTGCGCCCTCGTAAATGGTTTTACCTCTCAAGGGATCTTGAGAAGCTCGCAATCCCCACCAGGGAGTGTATCTGTTCGTTGTAGTATAGTATAGTGACAAGTACCGGGGGATTGATCGTTCAACTAAAAGAATAGTGTTCGCTAAGGTTAAACTCACTAAAACTAGGCCTAGAGATGAGGGATGATTCTTTTTGTATTTTATATTTTAAGGAAAGCAAATAAAAATCTCAGGTTTTGGAAGGAGTGGGTGGAATTATTTGCTAATCAACTAACCCAATTAACTAAAGATGCAATCAAAATAAAATAAACTAAACTTAAACTAATTGTGGTGGAAACAATAACAAGAGAAAATTGTGTTTACTTAGATTTCACTACTCCTTAGCTATCTTTTACAGGTTGATTAGTTTGTCACAATTGCATGGATGACGGGTTATTTTCCTTAATACCATTCGTAGGGCCGTGTACGATCTTCCCTAACTCTATAAGCTTCTACCTCTTCATATGTCGAGCCGACTTCAAGCTCCTAACATGGCCTCATTAGTAGTTACCTACCCATTAAATACAACCAAAATATCGTAGTACACCTCCGATCATGTTTCTTAAGACGTTCAAGCAAGTTACCAATTGGAAGTCTGCCAGTTTTCTTAAGCCTAACATCGAATTCATTCATCCACAACAATTATAAACAAACAACCAACCCATAATCAATATCTAAGTTTCATTACATCTAAGCAAACACAAGGAAAACCTAGCTTAGCATGTTAAAGAGAAGACAAGCGTAAGATATAATCAAACAAAACATAGACATATTGAATGATTTGATAAAGGACTTATCTTCAATTAAGCATGGAAGAAACAAAGGGTTGCACACAATGAATGAAAACTAGAAAATATATATAGATTTTGTATCCTGACTGCATCAAGAGTAATGTGTGACGCCGTCAACTCGCAACCAAACTAAACTCGTATTGCCTAGATCCACTTCTGACGCCGTCACTCTTTATGGACTCTGAGCCGTCACTCTTTGCAATTACTCATGATGGCCTTGACAATTTAATACGTGACGCCGTCACGATCCCTTCACAAAACATTCTGGCGCGTCACGTGTATTTGATTTATCCACCCCTTTGTCAAGTCATGACGCCGTCATGTACAATTTCCAGCATGATTTTGAGACTTCGTCGTTTTCTGCACTTTTTCGCTTCAAAATGTCCAAAATTCTTCCTTTTGCAAATTTCCTCTCAAAAGTACCTAAAATGACAAAAGGAACAATTTAGGTAAATATTTGATCAAATAATCTCGACTTTGGCCTTAAATGACCCCGCAAAAGCGGTACACTTTTTGTCTCATCATACTCCTCACATGAAGCTCCCTACCATTGTGTTATGCTTCTAACTTTAATTAAGTTTTATATTTATATAATATTTTCACTTTATACACTTATAGTTTATATATTTACATTTTCTATCCTAAACTTATAATACTCATACTTATAACTATCTATACTTGACACAATTAGTCCCTAGACTTCTATATTTTCAGAAAATGACAGAAATAACCCTTGGACTCATAAGTTTTCTATATTTAACATTTAGAACCTTAACTTTATAACATTTGCATAACTGGTCCTTTTTAGTTTATAACTTATTTTAATTTCTATCCTAGGGTTTCTAAACTTTGTAAAATGAGTCCTTGCACTAATAACTTCTATGAATTGTCAAAAACAGTCCCTAGACTTTATAGTTTCAGGAATTTATGATATATATCCCTATGCATGCAAAGTTTTGCAAAACTAGTCCTAATTTCAAGTAAACTATATTTTTATGTAACAACTAAGTTTCCTAGCTTATGTTTAACTAATATTAGCTTATTTAAGTTATCTAAACTAGCTTAGGGCTTATGAAAAGGGCTTATAGCATATATTTAGGGTTTAGTCTATAATTAGGGTTTTAAAAAGAAAACTAGTAAATGAAATGGTTCAAGGCTTAGGAAAGGGTTCCTATGGGATCTAAGGCATCCTAATTCTATCCTAAGACTAAACTAAAGCTAAAGAAACAAGTTGGAGGCTTACCTAGGTCGTGGGAGTCCTAACGTGGGCAAACTACGGTTTCTAGGGTTTTCTAGGGCCAAATTACTTCGATAAGCATGCAAGACCTGTACCACTCAACTTCTAAGTTTCCTAGAGCTCTTGTACGACTACCCAGACCAGAGATATTGAGGTGAAGAAGTGAGGAGAGGGGTGAGTTGAAATGAAAGGGTAACGAGCCCTTTTATAGGGTCGTTTAGAGTAGCGACCAAGGAAGGAGAGGAGCAGGTGTAGAGAGGAGGGGGAATGACTAAAACAAGCTAGGAAGTGAAGTGGAGAGGCTATGGAGTGACTAAGAGTGGCTAGGAGTAGGTAGGGAGTGGTGTAGGGTGGTGTGGAGGATTTTTGGCCGCGGGTTGGTTTTGGGGTGACAAGGAGGTGACGAGGCCTCCTTGTGGAGGTTTTATGGCCACAAGGTGGTAAGGAGGTGCTTGTAAGTGATGCGTAGGGATTGCACCAGGCTTTACCTCTCGAGGGATCTCGAGAAGCTTACAACCCCCACCAGGCAGTGTACCTGATCGATGTAGTATAGTATAATGACAAGTACCGGGGGATTGATCGTTCAACTAGGAATAGTGTGGCTAGGATTAGAAAACCTAAAGACTAGGTCTAGAGATGAGGGATGATTCTTTTCGTATTTTTATATTTTTTAGAAAGCAAGTAAAAATCTCGGGTTTGAAGGAGTTTGGCGGAATTAGTTGCTAGTCTACTAACCCAATACTAAGATGCAATCAAAATAAAATACTAGAAATGAAAATAAACCAAATTATACTAAAGTTGTGAGCAATAAGTTGGAGAAATGTGTTTACTTAGATTTCACTACTCCATAGATATCTTTTACACGTTAACTCCTTGTTATAGTTGCGTGGATGACGGATTGTATTCCTTAATACCATTCATGGGGTGGCGTACTTACTTCCCCAATCCTATGAGTGCCTACTTCACTCCTATGTCAAGCCGGCTAAGAAGCTCCTTACATGGGATCATTAGAATTTACTCATGCATTAAATACAACCAATAAAACCTAGTGCACATCAGTTCATGTTTCCTAAGACGTTCAAGCATGTTACACAATGGAGATCTGCCAGTTTTCTTAAGCCAAACATTGAAATCATTCATCAAATACAACCATAAACAAGTAATCAACACATAATTAACATCTAGGTTTCATTAGATCTAAGCAAACACAAGATAAATCTAGCCTAGCATGTTGAAATCAAGACAAGCACAAGATATAGACAACCAACACATAGACTATTGATTGAATTAAGAGAAGACTTATCTCAATAGCACATGAAAGGATTCAATGGGTGAAAACCCTTGAATTTACTGTAAAATACGAGCTAGGGTTCACAAAGTTCGGCCCTAGGGTTTCTCCACACAAGTTCCTCTCTATGAATGAAAAAAATAGAAAACTATATATAGATTTTAGAAGGTGACGGCGTCAAGAACAAATGTCTGACGCCGTCATCTCGCCGCCAAATAGTTCCTCGGACTGCCTAGATCTGGGTCTGACGCCGTCATGTGTACACCTTATGTAGGCCGTCATGATTTTAACTTTTGACGCTCTTGTTGTGACGCCTTCAGGTTTCTTCTGGGTCGTCATGGACTTTACTCTTGACGCCGTCAGGAATTTCCTCTTGATGCCGTCATACACTGTTTCCAGCATGGAAAATTAAGTCTTTGCCGTTTTCTTCACTTTTATGCTCCAAAAACGTCCGAATTGCTTCCTTTTCCAGATTTCTCTCCCAAAGTACCTAAAATCACAAAAGGAAATATTTAGGGTAATATTTGATCAAATAAATTCAATTCCGGGCTTAAATGACCCTCTAAAAGTGGTTCATTTTTCGCCTCATCATATACCCTTACACTTGAGATTTGCTTGTCCTTAAGCAAATGCGCTTTTATTCTAATCAAAATAAAAGTTAGGGGTCATTTAACACTAATATAAAAGTAATTACAACAAATAATCGTTCCACTAAAGACCAAAGACAAGCACGGAGGTCATATACTAGCACCTCACAAATAGTGTTTAGATAGTCACATCTCTCGGGTGTAATAAAGTTATATCACATTATGGAAACGGAAAATATCTCTCACTACCTGTCATAGCAAAATAGATTACCATAGGCTTGGGAAAGGATCAAACCTCCACCACTTGGCGTAAGCACCTAGGATAAACTGTCAAAGAGGTCTTTTAAATGGTTGTAACGTTAGGTGTAGGGATATGGAATACACGGTTTTGTTGGATATAGGCAGTCTTTACTGGTGGCGAGTTAACAATCTTGGTTAATTACATGTACAATATGACGTTGCTAAGCCAAGACTAGACTCGACTTAAGCTAATAAATGAAAAATAACAAAAACATAAAATAAACATAGAATAAAACGGGATGGTATTCCATATGTTTTTTTCTCTTTTCTTTTTTTTCTATTTTTTTTTCTTTTTCTTTTTTTTTTTTTTTTTTTTTTTTTTTTTTTTTTTTTTTTTTGCATACACTCTTACCCTACCATCCAAATAATACAATATAGGGGATGAACATTCCCCTTACACTTGAATTTTTACATACTTTACAATAAATTAATCTAATGACTCGAATTAAGAAAATCAAAACACTTGGAGTACTTTTAAGATTAACATACATACGGGGAAATATATGATGTTCTTCCCCATTACTCCATAAAATAAGTACTTTAACCATGAGTCCCAATCGTCCCAAAACAATATGTACAAGGATATGACTCGACTTAGCAACCATGTAATCAATTAGATAATTAACTTAGGGTTTAACAAATAACAATAATGCACAAAAGATGAGTGCATACACGGAAGGCTAAGCCGATTTGGGTGTACATTTAAGTGGGGTGTAACAAATTCTTCCTTTAAGTAAGATGCTTAAAGTTAGAAACGAAAAGATAGGCTCGGAGGGGTGTACTAGCGGTTTCGTGTACTAAAAATGAGTACATCGCTGATGGTGTGGGAAAAATTAGTTGACTTAATTAGCCAAGTAATATGACTTAAATGGTCAAGTATTCATGATACGGGTTTAACACAAGGGTGGTCCTAATGCCTCTTATCATGTAGTAAATCCTACTACACGAATGTAGTCTCACTAGCGGTCTCGGGATGCATCACTAACGCAAGTTCTAGAATCTAAATGCTACCGGTACACTCATAAGCACTAATAGTAAATGATTTTCCTATCAAATCTAAAGGCGAACCACACATATTTGGGTGGAAAATTTTTTGAATGATACGGTTTTGTGCTAGTCATACAATCTCCTATCCATTAGACGCTTGCTATGGCTAAAGTTTCACTCCTAAATGTTGTAAAAAAATTTAAATTTGGCGCTAAAATTTCACAAACGAGTATTTCTCATAGTTTTATTACACATCTACTATCAAACAAACAAACTCAAGCGAAAGTGTATCTGTAAGGTATCATCATTTTACCCTCCCCTTACACTTGGGATGAACATTGTCCCCAATGTTCAAGTAAAGAATGTAAAAATGAAATAAGTAAAACAAATGAAATCAAATACTCCCTTGATTCGCTCGGTATGGATAATAAGGTGGCCAGGTTAAATCTTCCTCCAAGAAAATGAACAATCAAAGCTTCCCTTCCAGAATATAAATCATCTTCTTGTCATACATAACCTGTAAAAACCTGAGAAAATAGACAAGGCAACCTCACATAAAATCGGCGGCAATCTACATATATTATTAAATCCTAGAAAACAAAATAAGATATAATGCTTGTGGAATGATGTTTGCAGATGTCCTGGAGATTATAAAACTAATAATTCAACAAAAACTTTAAGACTCCGTTAGAAAAAGAAAACTGGTAAAATTTCCAGATTTTTACACGTGACGCCGTCCAGAGTAAACTCATGACGCCGTCAGAAGTGACCTGCAAAAATTCTTATGTTAAGTTTCCGGAAAATTTCTGGAAAAACTTGGTTCTACTTCCTGGAAAATCCTGCAAAACATCACTATGACTCGATACAAGCATTTGACCCTAACAAATACGAATATACATGTTCATTTAATATTGTGGAGAATCATGATCGGTTTGTTTCTTAAAAACATATTTGGGGTTTCCCCTTACACTTATCTTTTGCAAAAATACCTTTGGATGAAGTTAAGACTAGGCCAAACAACAAAGTAAAGTATTTCCACTATTTAGTTTAGAAACATGATCTACCAACAATAAAAATGAAGCATGCATACGGAAGCAAATAACAAACAAACAAAATAAAAATCACACAAAACATGGGTTGCCTCCCAAGAAGCGCTTTTCTTTATTTACGAGTCTTGTAGCTAGACTCAAGGTTATGGGTTACTACGTGACCTCATCCCTTGAGATGATGTACTCCATGTAGTTGTGATCATTGCTATTGTGGTGGTAGTGCCTCAATCTATCGATACTTGCAATCACCTCTCCACCTACTTTACTCCTTAGGCTAGCCATCCCATCTTGGGTCATGCTCTCAATTGTGAAAGGCCCATACCACCAAGGACTCGGTTTATCGGGTGGTATCGTTATTTCCAAGTGTCTTAAGAGTACTAAGTTCCCTTCCTCGAATGGCACATGGCTTCTTGCTGGTTGATTGTGTTCGAACTCGACGTGAACTTCATTGCTTTTACTTCTTTCATGTTTAGCCTCCTTGTAGCTTTTGATTCTTGCCTCCTATGCAAGAATTTTCTCCTGAACAAGAATGGGTGACGTGTCAATGTTGTTTTTGAGCTTTCTCCAACTCAAATTCTCATGCCTACTTCACGGGGTCATGGGGAAGCTAACCTTGCTTTTTCCTGACTTAAGCTCAATTTTCCTTCCTTCATACTTAATGACAGCCCTAGCCGTGGTGAGGAATGGTGCCCCAAGGATTATTGGCATGCACCCATCTCCCTTATCATCGATGATCATAAAATCAACGGGGTACATCAATCTTGCGACGTTGACTAACACATCTTCTGCGATTCCTAGGGGGTATACGTAAGAGTGTCCAGCTTGTGACAGCCTAACACGAGTGGGGGCTGGCATTTTTGACGTTAGTTGGATGTAAATAGTTAGGGGCATAAGATTTACTTCCGATCCTTGGTCGGCGAAAGCACTAAGATATTTCAAATACCCGATGCTAGTTCGTATCTCAAAGTTCCCACACGCCATCTGCTTAGTAGCCACTTTTTGTACCAATAGTTTCTCGAATATTGGTCCCCCAGGTAACGTATCATACTAATCTTTTCCCCATTCCTCCTTCTCAGAACCCTATTTGGAAGGTTGGTTACGCCCGTCACCCTTTATCCAATTCGTTATAGTGTTTTCGTTTATATCATGTTTCAGATAGTAACTCAAAGGTTGGGATTTTGGTGGCTCTTCTAAGGTTTGTTCAGTAGGGGTTTCTACATTCTGATTATCCTTATGGACAATTGCGATGGAGTTAACGAATTGGGTAGTGGGGATGACGCTTTCTTTCCTTAGTAGCATTCTTTCGGGGGTTCTCTGGTTGACATACTCCTCCAATAGACTCATCATCTCATTCATTTTCTCTTGCATCTCCTCTTTTTGCATATAAACTGCTTCCTCGAATCTAGCAAGCCGATCTGAATGAGTTGCCATATATTCTCTCATTCTAGCTTCAAACTCCGGGCTAAGCTCCTTGGGAGGGGAATAAGATGGGGCATAGTTTTGAAAAGTCTCGACATTCTCTCTAGAGGGTGACTATGATAACGGTGTTGAAATCGTTTTCGAGACAGAATTGGCAGTAGCCCGCCTAGGACTCAGGGGTCTCCTTTGCCTTTCCTCAAAATAGTCAACTTTTGCCTCGAGTTTGCATAGGAGTTCATCAGGGATTTCGGTAGTCCCTTCAGGTGTTGAGATTGCGTTGATGACCGCTTTTATAGTATGATTAAACTCCCACATCTCTTGATTATCGGCGGCAAGCTCTTCAATAATTGCCCAGGACTCCTCGGCGTTCTTATCACGCAGTTTACCTCCCGCGGCCCTATCGATTGTACGTTTAGTGTGATAGTCAACATGGTCGTAGAAAATCTGAACTAATAACCAAAGGTTTATACCATGATGAGAGACCTTATGGAGGAGGTCCTTGAAACGAGCCCATGCTTCGTAGAAAGTTTCACCCTGATGTTGTTCAAACATCAAATTGTCATTTCTAAGCATTGTAGTCTTCCCCGGTGGGAAGAATTGGGTAAGGAAGCGGTTGGTGAGATTATCCCATGTAGTGATGGATCCCGCGGGTAAACGCTCAAGCCATTGACTAGCTTGATCACGTAGAGAGAATTGGAATAGGCGTAATCGGGTTGTCTCTCTAGTTGCAACATCTAGGTCTATGGAATCTACAATTTTAAGGAAGTCCTTAAGATGTTGATTTGGATCTTCGGAACGAAGTCCATGGAATGCATATCCGCTTTGCACCAACCGGATGGTTTCGGATTGCAAGGGGGTCACATTGGCTCCGGTGAGCTCAATGGTGTTTCGATAGCCTTGCTGGCTAGGTCGAGAATACTCTCCTAAGGTTCGAGGCCTAAGAGGTTCTAGTGGTGGGTTTTGTTGTGGTGGGATGATGGGTTCAAAGATGTTCCCATCGTCCATGATGTCGGGTGGTGAAGAGTTACGAACAAAAACACAAAGAAATAAGATAGACTAAAGAAAACCTAAAAATAAAAATAAAATCTTACTAGAAAGGAATCTAGCAAGTAGACCTAATAAAAAGAGATTCTAACCTAGACAATAACTATTCCCCGGGCTGTGGCGCCAAAAACTTGATGCGTAGGGATTGCACCAGGCATTACCTCTCGAGGGATCTCGATAAGCTTACAACCCCCACCAGGCAGTGTACCTGACCGATGTAGTATATTATAATGACAAGTACAGGGGGATTGATCGTTCAACTAGGAATAGTGTCACTAGGATTAGAAAACCTAAAGACTAGGTCTAGAGATGAGGGATGATTCTTTTTGTATTTTTATATTTTTTAGAAAGCAAATTAAAATCTCGGGTTTTGAAGGAGTTGGGCGGAATTAGTTGCTAGTCAACTAACCCAATACTAAGATGCAATCAAAATAAAATACTAGAAATGAAAATAAACTAAATTATACTAAAGTTGTGAGCAATAAGTGGGAGAAATGTGTTTACTTAGATTTCACTACTCCCTAGATATCTTTTACACGTTAATTCCTTGTTATAGTTTCGTGGATGACGGATTGTATTCCTTAATACCATTCATGGGGTGGCGTACTTACTTCCCCAATCCTATGAGTGCCTACTTCACTCCTATGTCGAGCCGGCTAAGAAGCTCCTAACATGGGATCATTAGAATTTACTCATGCATTAAATACAACCAATAAAACCTAGTACACATCGGTTCATGTTTCTTAAGACGTTCAAGCATGTTACACAATGGAGATCTGCCAGTTTTCTTAAGCCTAACATTGAAATCATTCATCCAATACAACCATAAACAAGTAATCAACACATAAGTTCGGCCCTAGGGTTTCTCCACACAAGTTCCTCTCTATGAATAAAAAATAGAAAACTATATATAGATTTTAGAAGGTGACGGCGTCAAGAACAAATGTCTGACGCCGTCATCTCGCTGCCAAATAGTTCCTCGGACTGCCTAGATCTAGGTCTGACGCCGTCATGTGTACACCTTATGCAGGCCGTCATGATTTTAACTCTTGACGCTCTTGTTGTGACGCCTTCAGGTTTCTTCTGGTTCGTCATGGACTTTACTCTTGATGCCGTCAGGAATTTCCTCTTGACGCCGTCATACACTGTTTCCAGCATGGAAAATTAAGTCTTTGGCGTTTTCTCACTTTTGTGCTCCAAAAACGTCCGAATTGCTTCCTTTTCTAGATTTCTCTCCCAAAGTACCTAAATCACAATAGGAATGATTTTGGGTAATATTTGATCAAATAAATTCAATTCCGGGCTTAAATGACCCCCTAAAAGTGGTTCATTTTTCGCCTCATCAGTAAGCTGCTTAGAGGGTCTAGGGTGGTGATGAGGCGGTTTAAGATGGTTTATGGTGTTTAAGGGTGTCGTGTGGTGGTTTTGGTCAAAGGTGGTGACAAGTAGGTGATGGAGGTGTGTGTTAGGGTGCTTGGTAGTGACAAGGTGGTGTGTAAGCTGCTAGGGAGTGATGGTAGGGTGCTTGCTTGCTTATGTTTAGGTTTTACTAGTTTAGGTTAAGTTTAGACCTAGTTTTACTTAGTGAGAGTTTAGGGTTTTACCTAAGGTTTAGTGCCTAGTTTAGGTTCCTAAGAGTGTTTAGTGACTAATCCTAAGTCCTAAGGGGCTTATACTAAGTGATGGTAGCTTATAGGAAAGATTTGGGAAGGTTTGACCTAGTTTTGGGACTTAAATGACCTAATTGTACTTAGTGAGAGATCCTAATGTTTAGTGCCTAGGTTAGGGTCCTATGAGTGCCTAATAACTAATCCTAGGTCTTAACAAGCTTATACTAAGTGGTGGTGACTTATGGTGAAGTTTTGGGATAGTTTAGACCAAATTCTAGGAAGTTATGACCTAGTTATGGTTTTATGCTTAAGAGACTTGTACCTAAGTTCTAAGGGGTTTTACTAGTGCCTAATGGTCCTAAGGTAACTCATACTTAAGCCTTGGACACTTTCAAATTAGTTTAATTAAGCATATAGGGTTTAGTAAGCACATAGACCTAATTAGGGTTTAATTAAGGTTTATTAGGGTTTTGTGATATGTTTAGTGTGTTTGATTGGTAGATTACTTATTATGGTGTTGTGGTGATCTTATGCTTGACATACCAGGGGTTTATAAGATGTAAGTGTTGAGTTATTTGGCTTGTGTGGGTACGTGAGTAGGTCTAGAGAGTCATGCAAGTAATGAATGCATATAAAAAGCAAAAATTTACCTATGAAATACCTACTATAGGTATTTGTAATGGGAATGATAGAAATGAGATTTTTTGGGTTGTTACAGTCTTAACCCCTTAGAAGAAATCTCGTCCTGAGATTTAGATGATTGTAGGAGTATGGGAAAGAATAAGTCGAGAAAGATAAGAGAAAGAAGAGAGTTGTAGGGAAGAATTTCTGATACCAAAGAAGAGTGTTATGAAAAGAAAGGGAGGTTTGCACAAGCGGAGTAGGAAATGCTTGAACAAATGCCAGATACTTTGGCTTATTCATTTATATCTCGTTACTTAAAAATAAAGGCGTACCAATATTTGTAAAGAAGACCTTATAAATTCATAATCTATTTGATTATAACTTTCTCATTAAAATGAAGGAGCGTCCTAGTTCATTTTAATAGGATAGTCATTATAAATCATCCTTAAGTAGTATCGACGGAAAATGAAAAGAGTTTACCACACTTATGTAACAATTCGCATTTTCAGGTTAACTTCTATTCTCGAAAATTTCACTATTTATTTTTACTATTCACTTTCACTATTCACTCCTAAAATTTTTATTTTATATTCTCGTAAGTTAAACTATTTTAATGATAATCCGGAGAGTTTGACACTCGTCGGATCATTTCTGCAAAAATCACGAAACCGTGTCCGAGATTTACTTTTAGGTTTAAACGTCATTCCAGCATCCCGATATGTCCATAAAACACTATAAACAATAAAAATATTATTTTCTCTCATTTTACGACAATTCCAAAAGTTTAGGAATTTTACGTTTTCCAGTTCAGCGTTTTACACGAATTAGGCGTTTTAGACCCGCGTTTCCAGTTTTAGCAGCGTTTAAGCAACCTGGTAGAACTTGTCACTCATTAAATATGCTAAGATAGGTTATATTAATAAGTTTTAACATATTTATAAGTTTCATATTTTTAGGATACCCGATTTTAAGTTTCATGACTTAACGACTTACCGTTAGCTATTATCGGGACAAAACTCACTCCATAAAAGCAAGATATTATCAAAACACATAACTAGACATCCAAGATAGGCATTGAACGAAATTTTAAGCCACATGGGGCATTTTCTTGGTCACTAAGTTAAGGATAGGAAGCTTACATAGGAAGCTAAACATTTTGCAAGTAAACTTGGCCACTAAGTCTTGGAAAATATCCTAAGTCTCTAACCTCCTCAAGGAAACTTCCTAGGCACCTTCCTAACCTCCTCTTCATGCTATAAATACAAGCCTAATCTTTTCCTTTCTCTTCATTCCAAACGCCCAACAACAAATCCATTAACCATGATCCTTTGATTTCTAAGTTATAAGTTACATAGCAAAGTTGAAGGCATAGATAGTCTCTACATGAATCAAGAGTTTGTTTGGTGATTCCATGGTTGAATTAGGAGCTACACAAGGTGGTTAGGGGCTGAACACATAAGGTTCTTACAAGATTAGACCAAGCCTAGCAAGGGTTAGCAAGGGTAGTGTTGAAGGATTGGAAGCTAGGGTTTTCGATTGAAGGATTTAGATCTTGTCTTAGTTCATGAGTTCCCTTTTCATTAAGGCCAAAAGTTGTAAGAAACCCTAATACACTTTCTTGCTCAATATCATTTTCATGCTTATTATGTTTCATTCATTCTATATATGGTCTTTGTGTTATGTTCATGGTGTATAAAAACTATTAAAACAAGTTTTGGAAACTATATATTTACTTATGTTAAGTAATCAAGGAAACTAGTGACTTATATTGAGAACCACGACCAAAATAGAGTAACCATGATATGAAACACTTACCTACTGCTATATAGTACTTAAAAAGGAAAACATAGCAATTTGAACCACCTAAAACGAGTACACGAGTCAAAAGTTATGGCCATAAAAAGTTAGCGAAACCAAAACGGCGAAACTGCCTAAAACAAGCTGTAAACATTCTGACCTTTTTGAAAGTGGCACTTCTGCTCTGATTCATCAAAAAGTTAAAACACGAAGGTTGTACGGAATGACGTTTTCGTTTTAGAACGAAGAAGCTCGAGCCCTGAAAACGCTTTACGAGTGATATTTTTCTTCTAATTCTTAACAGCCCATTTTTATACCAAATGACCATGTAATAGTTATGGTTAATTGAAACCAAGAGGTCTAATGACCTAAAGCCAAGACCACAACCATGGCTAAGGCCAAGGATGAGTCTCAAGACCATGGTAGCAATGACCAAAGACACGGCAAGGCCACGGCTAAAGACCTTATGGCTTTCTAAGTCGAAAACATAAAGTAGAGAGTTAATGGCAACATAAACATCCAATTTAGATCTACTCCATCCAATGACCATGAGAATTTACAAGTAATATTCATACTAGACTCAAGAAACTCATTGTAATAACAATCTTTATCCAAAAGTAAACTTTCCTAAGTTTATTCAAATAATGGGACATGTAACTTTTCGGATCAAAAACTTATATATATTTTATCAAATACTACAATAGTAGGGAGCCTCATGTGAGGGGTTCATTAAGTAAGCCGTCGAGATGAGTTGTGGATTTACGAATTAAAGTGTCCTGGCTCCTCGAACGTTTACTACATGACCTCTGAATTATGTCGGCCCGAACGGTAGTAAGCGATATATAAACTTTACATGTTTCATAAACCATTTCGTTTCAAAGACTTACACTATACTAAGTACTACATCATGAACTAAATGCAAGACATATATAGGCAATTATTCATATTCTTTACTCCAATCCTAATTCGCAACATTCTATTATAGGTTGCTCGTAGAAACCTTCGTGATTCGACCATCACATTCACTACTTGCTATATAACTTAAGGTGAGTTCATAGCCCCACTTTTCATTACTTAATTGTTTTACAAACCCTTGGGGGGAATACATGCTATTATTTTTCAACCAAACACAATGCTTTGAAATTGTATGCTACGTGATTGTTTTATTATTACTAAATACCATCCTTGCTAAATCCAATATCCCTTATTATGAACCATTTAATCACTAGAAATAGTGAGCGCGAATATTGTGAATAGGCCTATTGGGATTGACGAATCCCATTTGTATTGACTAAGTTCAAACAAATGCACTATATTTGAGATTTAGGTATGACAGCAAAGTACCTACCGGGATAACTCTGCCGATTGATATTGGTACCCGTTAACGTTTTGGTGTCATGAGCTTAGTATAATAATAACTGTTTTGTTTTCCAACCATTGGTGTGAGTCTATAGCTCACACTACCAACATATTGTGTTCAACCATTAAACAAACTCTATGAATATCACTCAACCTTTGTGTTGACCTCTTAAGCATGTATTTCAGGTCCATGATGATCAAGGATGGCACAGAGGGGCACGGATATTCAAGAGGGCTATAAATTTTATTATCATTCAAAAACTCATTTAATGTAATTTGTAAACATGGAACCATCTGGGACCTCATTTTGTAATCTCTGATATTTATATAATTTGAATGATAAATCTTTTAAAACGACTCAATTAGAGATCGTTTTCTATTATTATGACTGTTGTGCCGTCGAGTAACTCCCAGTTTGAATTCCGCTGCATCATTGAATTGGGGGTGTTACAGATTGGTACCAGAGCCATGGTTATAGAGAAACAGGTCTAATTGAGACCTAAACTATAACCACACTTACAAGCCAAAACATTTTATAGCCTTCCGCTCTCCGTTTCTTCCATCATCCAGACGATTATGGACTTATTAAGCATTTTATACAACACAAACATAATTGCATATTGATATATGTACCCTTAACATAATTGAGCATTTCCCCATAAGCCTTTTTATACTACATGAACATATTAGTATATTGATATATACACTCGATTTATTTTCAATCATTTTATCTAAATAATGGACTAAACATATCTGCGTATGCCTATTCTAGGGCATTTCGACACAACCACATTCTCCCAATCATATTCCTACTCCAACATTTTATGTCCAAGATATTGTAACTAATTACAATGGTCTTTCCTATTTCCGGACATTGTATGATACAATGGTCTTAATCATTTCTCAAATGTTTTGAGTCACACAATAGTCTAACCTACTTCCCAGACATTGTGAATTGCACAATGGTCTAATCTACTTCCGAGACATTGTGAGTTGTGCAATGGTCTCGAGAATTATTCCACCACCTCATCAATATTAATTCATATGATATCAAAAAGCCATCACAATTTATCGAATTCTAAATAGAAATATGAGATTTCTAAAGGACAAACTAATCCATCATCTACAAAAGCTGAAGTTTCTCTACATTCATCAAAGTTCAGCAACTTTCTCTACATTCATCAAAGTTTTCTTTTGAAACCTTCATTATTAAATCGTGATCCTGGCCAAGTATTGACTGTTTTAGAACTACTTAAAACTTCCTTTCCACACATATCTACACGTACTATCTTCTATGCAATGGAATGTGAAAACATAGGTTACAAGTCTTGTATGGGCGGGACTTGCAACTGAATAGTTTGACATCGCCTTTGTTTAGTGGACAGTTTCTCAAAAGCAACGGACATATCACAACTATGCCTAATTTAGGTATTTGAAAATTTTATCGAACCTCGGCTAAATATAGACTAGTCACCTATATTTAACCTAGGGACAGTGAAACATAGTCTGACTAACTATGTTCGACTTAAAATTTTCAAATGCTGAGAATAGTTGTACTAGGGTTATGTTCAGATTGATTTCCTACTTGAACTCGATAAACCACCAGAATTCTTTAAAACGATCTAGAGACACGATAGTGTCTTACCACTCAGCAAGATCTTAACACCTTATTTGTACTACCTAATTTCATTCTTGAAAGTTTTCATTTATGAGATAATCCCAACTACTATCTTGGGATAGTTATCAATTCTTCTCTCTTATCCCTTAGAAGTACTATCCTGTTTAGGTCCTAAGGATACCATTCCGTCATAAACCTTTAAAATTTCTTAAAATTTTAAAGCGAACTTGACATCTCTACCAATATTAATGTTAAGCATACACTACACACTTTTGTTCATCAACATATCACATCATTATCTTCACAACCGTTGCAACCACAAGCTCATTAACAGATCTTGATGCACTTTTAAAGCTCAAATCATCCTTAGTTACACCACAAGCACCCTCATCAGCTTTACAAGATTGAATATTCATCTTGTAATTTTGGAACACCAGTATCATCTCGTAATACACTACCTTGTAACTCACCGGATAAGTATGAATGTTGTGTTGGGAATTCTTAAGTAGGATGATTTATAATTATTTGAATGGATTGGGATGCCTTTTCATTTAAATAAAGAAATTGTAAATCACCGAATCATAAGTTTATATTCTCCTATTTACATTGTTTGGGATGCCTCTCTATGTAAATAAAGAATTATAAACAAGTGGGCTTATTTGTATCCGAAATAACATAAGTATGAAGTCAATAAACACTAGGTACAACAACAGATTACCTACTAGACTATGATTGCAACTACTATCCCAATTTCCATTGATATTCAACTATTATATCGATTACTAATGATATTCGACTACTATATCAATTTCCATTTATTCGATTCCTATGTCAATTGCTATTGTTGTTCAACTACTATATCAATTGCTATTGATACTTGACAACTATATCAATTTCTATTTGATATTCAACTATATCAATTTCTGTACAACTACTATATCAATTTCTATTAATATTCGACTGCTATATCAATTTCCTTTGATATTCGACTATTATATGGATCTCTACTGATATTCAACTATGTTATCAATCTCTATTGACACACCATATTCTGAGACAAATCAAACTACATCACTAGTAATCACAGACTCTAGTCCTCATAAGTAACCACACCTCTTCATCAACACCACTCCAACATATAACAGACATAGAACTTCGGGACGAAGTTCCCTTAAGGGGTAGAGACTGTAACAATTCGCATTTTCAGGTTAACTTCTATTCCCGAAAATTTCACTATTCATTTTTACTATTCACTTTTTAATATTCACTTTCACTATTCACTCCTAAAATTTTTATTTTATATTCTTGTAAGTTAAACTATTTTAATGATAATCCGAGAGTTTGACACTCGTCGGATCATTTCTGCAAAAATCACGAAACCGTGTCCGAGATTTATTTTTAGGTTTAAACATCATTCCAGCATCCCGATATGTCCATAAAACACTATAAACAATAGAAATATGATTTTCTCTCATTTTACAACAATTCCAAAAGGTTTAGAATTTTACGTTTTCCAGTTTAGCGTTTTACGCGAATTACGCGTTTTAGACCCGCGTTTCCAGTTTTAGCAGCGTTTAAGCAACCCGGTAGAACTTTTCACTCATTAAATATGCTAAGATAGGTTATATTAATAAGTTTTAACATATTTATAAGTTTCATATTTTTAGGATACCCGATTTTAAGTTTCATGACTTAACGACTTACCGTTAGCGATTATCGGGACAAAACTCACTCCATAAAAGCAAGATATTATCAAAACACATAACTAGACATCCAAGATAGGCATTGAACGAAATTTTAAGCCACATGGGGCATTTTCTTGGTCACTAAGTTAAGGATAAGAAGCTTACATAGGCAGCTAAACATTTTGCAAGTAAACTTGGCCAGTAAGTCTTGGAAAATATCCTAAGTCTCTAACCTCCTCAAAGAAACTTCCTAGGAACCTTCCTAACCTCCTCTTCATGCTATAAATACAAGCCTAATCCTTTCCTTTCTCTTCATTCCAAACGTCTAACAACAAATCCATAAACCATGATCCTTTGATTTCTAAGTTATAAGTTACATACCAAAGTTGAAGGCATAGTTAGTCTCTACATGAATCAAGAGTTTGTTTGGTGATTCCATGGTTGAATTAGGAGCTACACAAGGTGGTTAGGGGCTGAACACATAAGGTTCTTACAAGGTTAGACCAAGCCTAGCAAGGGTTAGCAAGGGTAGTGTTGAAGGATTGGAAGCTACGGTTTTCGATTGAAGGATTTAGATCTTGTCTTAGTTCATGAGTTCCCTTTTCATTAAGGCCAAAAGTTGTAAGAAACCCTAATACACTTTCTTGCTCAATATCATTTTCATGCTTATTATGTTTCATTCATTCTATATATGGTCTTTGTGTTACGTTCATGATGTATCAAAACTATTAAAACAATTTTTGGAAACTATATATTAACTTATGTTAAGTAATCAAGGAAACTAGTGACTTATATTGAGAACCACGACCAAAATAGAGTAACCATGATATGAAACACTTACCTACTGTTATAGAGGACTTAAAATGGAAAAGATAGCAATTTGAACCACCTAAAACGAGTACACGAGTCAAAAGCTATGGCCATAAGAAGTTAGCGAAACCAAAACGGCGAAACTGCCTAAAACAAGCTGTAAACATTCTGACCTTTTTGAAAATGGCATTTCTGGTCTGATTCATCAAAAAGTTAAAACACGAAAGTTGTCCGGAACGACGTTTTCGTTCAGGAGAAAAGAAGCTCGATCCCTGAAAACGCTTTACGAGTGATATTTTTCTTCAAATTCTTAACAGCCCATTTTTATACCAAATGACCATGTAATAGTTATGGTTAATTGAAACCAAGAGGTCTAATGATGCGTGGGAATCGCAACAGGCTTTACCTCTCGAGGGATCTCGAGAAGCTTACAACCCCCACCAGGCAGTGTACCTGATCGTTGTAGTATAGTATAGTGACAAGTAACGGGGGATTGATCGTTCAACTTAGGAATAGTGTCGCTAGGATTAGAAAACCTAATTACTAGTGCTAAAGATGATGGATGATTATTTTTGTATTTTTATATTTTTATGAAAGCAAGTAAAATCTCGGGGTTTGAAGGAATTGGGCGGAATTAGTTGCTAATCAACTAACCCAATACTAAGATGCAATCAAAATAAAATACTAAAAATGAAAATAAGCTAATTAAACTAAGGTTGTGAGCAGTAATTGGAGAAAATGTGTTTACTTAGATTTCACTACTCCCTAGACATCTTTTACACGTTAATTACTTGTTAAAATTGCATGGATGACGGATCGTATTCCTTAATACCATTCATGGGGTGACACACATAACTCCCCAATTCTATGAGCTCTTATCTCCTCCTACACCATGCCCAGCACAACTATAGGGATTGTAAACAGTGGCTCATGCGTTAAATACAATCAATAAAGACCTAGTGCGCCTCGGTTCATGTTTCTTAAGACATTCAAGCATGTTACCAAATGGAGATCTGCCAGTTTTCTTAAGCCTAACATATAAATCATTCATCCAAGACAAGAATAAACAAGTAATCAACACATAATTAACATCTAGGTTTCATTAGATCTAAGCAAACACAAGATAGATCTAGCCTAGCATAATGGAATTGAGACAAGAACAAGATATAGACAACCAACACATAGACATATTGATTGAATTAAAGGAACACTTATCTCAATTACAATGCAAGGTATCAAGGGTTTAGAACCCTTGAAAAACCTGTAAAAGTTGCACCAAAATCGTACTTAGGGTTTCTCCAAAACTTCACTTTTTTTTAATATGTGAAAATTAGAAAACTATATATAGAAAAATAGGTCTGACGGCGTCAAGACAAAGCTTGTGACGCCGTCACCTCGCCGCCAAAACTCTTCTCGGACTGCCTTGATCTACATTTGACGCCATCAAGACTTAAACAATTCCAGGCCGTCATGACTCTTTTACTCTTGACGCCCTTCCTTCGTGACGCCGTCAAATCTGTACTGGGTCGTCATGGACTTCTGCTCTTCACGCCGTCAAAGAGCTCTTGACGCCGTCACCTACTGTTCCCAGCATGGAAAATTAAAACTTTGGCGTTTTCTTCACTTTTATGCTCCAAAAACGTCCGAATTGCTTCCTTTTCCAGATTTCTCTCCCAAAGTACCTAAAATCACAAAAGGAACGATTTAGGGCAATATTTGATCAAATAAATTCGAATTCGGGCTTAAATGACCCCCTAAAAATGGATCATTTTTCGCCTCATCATATACCCTTACACTTGAGATTTGCTTGTCCTCAAGCAAATGCGCTTTTATTCTACTCAAAAGACAAGTTAGGGATCATTTAACACTAATATAAAAGTAATTACAACAAATAATCGTCCCACTAAAGACCAATAGACACGCACGGAGGTCATACACTAGCACCTCACAAATAGTGTTTAGATACTCACATCTCTCGGGTGTAATAAAGTGTAAATTACAATATGGAAACGGAAGATATCTCTCACTACCCGTCATAGCAAAATAGATTACCATAGGCTTGGGAAAGGATCAAACCTCCACCACATGGCGTAAGCACCTAGGATAAACTATCAAAGAGGTCTTTTAAAGGGTTGTAACGTTAGGTGTAGGGATATGAAATACACAGTTTTGTTGGATAAAGGAAGTTTTTCTGGTGGCGAGTTAACAATCTTAGTCAATTACATGTACAATGTGGCGTTGCTAAGCCAAGACTAGACTCGACTTAAGCTAATAAATGAAAAATAACCAAAAACATAAAATGAACATAGAATGAAAAGGGATGGTAGTCCGTATGTTTATATATATATATATATATATATATATATATATATATATATATATATATATATATATATATATATATATATATATATATATATATATATATATATATATATATATATATTTTTCTTTTTCTTGATTTTTCGATTTTTTTTTTTTTTTTTTGTGCATACACTCTTACCCTACCATCTAAAATAATACACCATAGGGAATGAACATTCCCCTTACACTTGAATCTTTACATGCTTTACAATAAACTAATCTAGTGACTTGAATTTGGAAAATCAAAACACTTGGAGTACTTTTAAGATTAACGTACATATGGGGGTAATAAATTATGTTCTTCCCCATTACTTCATAAAATAAGTACTTACCTATGAGTCCCAATCGTCCCAAAACAATATGTACAAGGATATGACTCGACTTAGCAACCATGTAATCAATTAGAAAGTTAACTTAGGGTTTAACAAATAACAATAATGCACTAAAAATGAGCGCATACACGGAAGGCTAAGGCGATTTGGTTGTACATTTAAGTGGGGTGTAAAAAATTCTTTCTTTAAGTAAAATGCTTAAAGTTAGAAATGAAAAGATAGGCTCAGAGGGGTGTACTAGGGGTTTCGTGTACTAAAAATGAGTACATCGCTAAGAGTGTGGGAAAAATTAGTTGACTTAACTAGCCAAGTAATATGACTTAAATGGTCAAGAAATTATAATACGGGTTTAACACAAGGGTGATCCTAATGCCTCTTATCATGTAGTAAATCCTACCACATGAATGTAGTCTCACTAGCGGTCTTGGGATGCATCACTAACGCAAGTTCTAGAATCTAAATGCTACCGGTACACTCATAAGCACTAATAGTAAATGATTTTCCTATCAAATCTAAAGGCGAACCTCACATATTTGGGTGGAAAATTTTTCTGAATATACGGTTATGTGCTAGTCATACAATCTCCTATCCATGAGACGCTTGCTATGGCTAAAGTTTCACTCCTAAATATTGTAAAAAATTTTAAATTTGGCGCTAAAATTGCACTAACAAGTATTTCTCGTAGTTTTATTACACATCTACCATTAAACAAAACAAACTCAAGCGAAAGTGCATATGTAAGGTATCATCTTTTTACCCTCCCCTTACACTTTAGATGAACATTGTCCCCAATGTTCAAGTAAAGAATGTAAAAGTGAAAAAGTAAAGAGAATGAAATCAAATACTCCCCTGATTTGCTCGGTATGGATAATAGGGTGGCCAGGTTAAATCTTCCTCCAAGAAAATGAACAATCAAAGCTTCCCTTCCAGAATATAAATCTTCTTCTTGTCATACATAACCTGTAAAACCTGATAAAATAGACAAGACAACCTCACGTAAAATCGGCGGCATTCTATATAAGTTACTAAATCCTAGAAAACAAGATAAGATATAATGCTTGTGGAATGAAGTTTGCAGATCTCCTGGAGATTATAAAACTTAATAATTCACAAAAACCATAAGACTCCGTTAGAAAAACAAAACCGGTAAAATTTCCAGATTTTTACACCTGACGCCGTCAAGAGTAAACTTCTGACGCCGTCAGAATTGACCTGCAGAAATCCTTATGTTAAGTTTCCGGAAAATTTCTGGAAAAACTTGGTCCTACTTCCTGGAAAATCCTGCAAAACTTCATTATGACTCAATACAAGCATTTGACTCTAACAAATACGAATACACATGTTCATTTAATATTGTGGAGAATCATGATCGGTTTGTTTCTTAAAAACATATTTGGGGTTTCCCCTTACACTTATCTTATGCAAAAAATACCTTTAGGTGGAGTTAAGACTAGGCCAAAACAACAAAGTAAAGTATTTCCACTATTTAGTTTAGAAACATGATCTACCAACAATTAAAATTAAGCATGCATACGGAAGCAAATAACAATCAAACAAATAAAATCACACAAAACATGGGTTGCCTCCCAAGAAGCGCTTTTCTTTATTTACGAGTCTTGTAGCTAGACTCAAGGTCATGGGTTACTACGTTACTTCATCATCAAACGTCAAATACTCCTCACTAATCATTTCATTGCTATTCTCTTGGTAGTGTTTTACACGTTGTATGTTAACAGTAAATTCCCTACCTTCATCGTCTAATAACACCACGGCTCCAATTTTAGAGGAATTCTTTACTGTGAACGCTCCATACCATCTAGACTTAAGTTTTCCCGGAAATAACCTCAATCGAGAATTGTATAATAGGATCTTGTCTCCCTCTGAAAATTCTTTGGGTTTCTTAATTCTCTGGTCATGCCACCTTTTAGCTCTCTCTTTATATGTGATGGAGGATTCGTAGACTTCTATCCTAAGCTCATCAGGCTCGTGTAATTGCAAGAACCTATTATTTCCAGCAGTCGTGTAATCTAAGTTGCATGTCTTAAGCGCCCAATAAGCCTTATGCTCCAATTCCACTGGTAAATGACATGCTTTACCATACACCATGCGAAACGGGGTCGTTCCAATAGGTGTTTTGTAGGCGGTTCGGAATGCCCATAAGGCTTCGTCGAGTTTAAATGACTAGTCCTTTCTGTTTTGACTAACCATTTTTTCAAGTATTCTTTTAATAGCCCTATTGGTGTTTTCGACTTGGCCATTGGTTTGTGGATGATAGGCGGTGGAGAACCGATGGGGTACTCCATACCTCTTCATGACCTTTTCCATTTGTGCATTGCAAAAATGGGTTCCCCGATCACTGATGAGAGCTTTAGGAATCCCGAATCTCGCGAAAAGCTTTTTCAGGAAATGAATAACTACTCTGGCGTCATTGGTCCTAAGGGCTTGTGCCTCAACCCATTTTGAAACATAGTCAATAGCGACTAATATGTACTCGTTTCCCCCTGAAGATGGAAAGGGTCCCATGAAGTCAATCCCCCAAACATCGAAGACCTCACAAACTTGAATAAAGTTCTGAGGTGCTTCATCCCTATGCGATATATTTCCGGCTCGTTGACATGCATCGCACGCCTGTACCATTTCTTTTACATCACGGAAAATTGTGGGCCAATAGAATCCCGCATCGAGAATCTTTTGGGCGGTAACGTTTATCCCATGATGCCCGCCAGAGGGACCAGAGTGACATTCCCTCATAATCTTTACTGCCTCATTTTCCGAAACACAACGCCTTATAATTTGGTCAGGACACCTTCGGAATAAAAAGGGTTCATCCCAAAAGTAGTACTTTAGCTGAGAAAAGAACCTCTTCCTTTCGTACTTAGTCAGGTGTTCAGGAACGAGTCTGCTTGCGAGGTAATTAGAAAAATCGGCGTACCACGGCTCCGAGTTACTCATTAACATGAGTTGTTCATCAGGAAATGAATCCCTAATCTCACTTCTATCGTGCTCATCCAAGGGGTTTTCGAGACGAGATAGATGATCTGCAGCCAAATTTTCTGCCCCTCTCTTATCACGAATCTCAACATCGAATTCCTGTAGCAACAGGATCCACCGAATTAGTCGTGGCTTAGCATCCTGCTTCGCAAAAAGATATCGAAGAGCCGAGTGGTCAGTGAAGACGACTGTTTTTGAAAGGACAAGATATTGTCGGAATTTGTCGAATGCGAACACCACGGCTAATAATTCTTTCTCAGTGGTGGAGTAATTCTCTTGAGCGGGATTCATGGTTTTGCTCGCATAGTAGATGGGTTGAAAAAGCTTATCACGCCGTTGGCCCAATACAGCCCCGACAGCGAAGTCGCTAGCGTCACACATGATTTCAAATGGTAACTCCCAGTTGGGTGTGATCATGATTGGAGCTTGTGTGAGTTCCTTTTTTAAAAGATCGAATGCATCCTTGCATTCTTGGGAAAAATCAAACGGAGCATCCTTCACAAGTAGTTGGGTCATTGGCCGAGCGGTTTTGGAGAAGTCTTTGATGAACCTTCGATAAAACCCGGCATGCCCCAAGAAACTGCGTATTGCTTTAACAGTTGTGGGGTATGGTAATTTAGATATAGCTTCAACTTTAGCTTGGTCCACCTCAATTCCGTTCCCTGAGATCTTATGTCCTAACACAATCCCTTCCTTCACCATAAAGTGACATTTTTCCCAGTTTAGCACCAAGTTGGTTTCCTCACACCGTTTAAGCATCTTTTTTAGATTAGCAAGACAGCGGTCGAAGGAGTTCCCGAAGACCGAAAAGTCATCCATGAACACTTCCATGCTGTCTTCCATGAGTTCGTGAAAGATTGCGGTCATGCACCGCTGGAAAGTGGCGGGGGCATTACATAGCCCAAAAGGCATCCTTTTGTAGGCAAATGTTCCATAAGGGCAGGTAAACGTGGTCTTTTCTTGGTCCTCAGGTGCTATGGGAATCTGAAAATATCCAGATAATCCATCCAAGAAGCAATAGTACTCGTGTCCAGATAATCTCTCTAACATCTGATCAATGAATGGTAAGGGAAAGTGATCTTTCCTTGTGGCACCATTGAGCTTTCAATAGTCGATGCATACCCGTCATCCAGTGACTGTTCTCCGGGGCACCATCTCACCCTTGTCATTCTTAACTACAGTCATTCCACCCTTCTTAGGTACAACCTGCACAGGACTAACCCATGGGCTATCCGAAATCGGGTAAATCAGTCCTGCATCCAAAAGTTTGATAACTTCTTTCTTTACTACTTCCTTAATGTTAGGGTTCACGCGCCTCTGGGGTTGCACGGTAGGTTTATAATCTTCTTCCATGAGAATCTTATGTGTGCAAAAAGTTGAGTCAATCCCCTTAATGTCGGCCACACTCCATGCGAGTACCCCCTTGTATTTTTTTAGGGCCTATAAGAGTTTACCTTTTTGTTCATGTTCCAAGGAAGAGTTAATGATTACCGGGAGTTGGTCCTCCCCCTGAAGGAAGGCATACTCCAAATGGTTAGGAAGCTCTTTAAGATCAAGGTTAGGAGGTTCGATAATAGAAGGTTTGAGCTTGTTTTCGGGCTTTCGGAGCTCGAGATGCTCCGTTGCCTCTTGTCTGGGGTAGAAGGAGACTGCACTAACATCCTCCGTCTTTTCTACCTCTAGCAAAGGCAGAAAACTCTCGTCCCGTAGCCAGCCTTCATCGATCTGTTCATCGACACAACTATCAATGACATCTGTGAGTTCATCTACTTCCCCGATAAAGTAGAGCCGGTTGGCTGCTTCGAGGGAGAGGTCCATAGAATCCTTAATGTCGAAGGTTGTGCTATCGTCTCCCACTCGTAAGGTTAATTTGCCATCGTAGACATCGATGACTGCACGAGCGGTAGCAAGAAATGGTCTACCTAAGATGATAGGTACCAAGTCATCCTCCTCCATATCCAGGATTACGAAGTCGACCGGGAATTTGAATTTCCCAACTTTGACTAGCACATTCTCGCATATCCCTACGGGGTACTTGACCGATATATCGGCTAGTTGGATGTTCATACGGGTAGACTTCAATCCAGAATATCCTAGTTTACGGAACATAGAGTGAGGCATGAGATTGATACTTGCTCCCAAATCGGAAAGAGCATTCTTGATTGATAGAGGTCCTATGGAGCAAGGCAGGGTGAAGCTGCCCGGATGGTCTACCTTTTTTGGTAGCCCTCGGTGGGTCACCACTGAGCATTCCTCCCCCAGGGTCACAAGACCCTCGAGTTTCTTCCGGTTAGCAAGTAGTTTTTTAAAGTATGTGCTATACTTTGGCATGTGATAGCAAGCATCAAGGAGAGGTATGGTGACAACCGAGTCTTTTAGGTAAGACATGAATCTCTTGTTATCATTCTCAATTTTCTGGTTCCTTAATCGGGATGGAAACGGGATTCTCACAGGTTGGTTAGGCAGGGTTGATGGGGAAGGAGTCGTCAAGGGCGGTTGGTCGGGGGTGTTACCGCCGACATCCTCCTCCTCCTCCCCAGGTTTGTTTGGATCGGGGGTGATGGGGGACGAGTTTGGGTAAGGAGGGTCCTTGGTTGTCGTTCCAGCTCGAGTGGTTATCGCGAGCATGGGGTCTTTTTTGCTTACATATGGCGTTTCAAGATCATCTAAGGCTGAGTTAAGCTTGTTGAAAAATTCTCCAATATCCTCCTGCTGCTCGTCGAAAAGCTCATTAAGACCTTTCATTTGCAAGCCTTTTTCTTGAGTGAAGTGACCAAGGTCATCTTCAAAAGTGCTCCTGATTTTGAATTCAGGGCCTTCCTCTCCTTCTCTTCTCTTTACCAGATTTCCCCAAAGGGTGTAATCGTCATTTTGGTAAAAAGGCAAAAGGGAGGGATCAACATAAATGTCCCCTCCTGACAAGCATGCATGTTTAGTTGTGGCTACTCCTCCGCATTCTTCTACCTCATGCGGGCCTCCACAATAATCGCAGATCAAGTAAGGATTCGACAGCTGTTTAGCTAATTACGATCCAGCTAGGTATTCCACTCTTTTGTGAATTTTTCTCAACCGATCCGAGGTGATCTCAGAAATGCTGACAGTCGATTCAGGTTCATCCCAAGTGTCATCCTGGTCTTGAGCATATTCTTCAATCCTATCCCATCCTTCCTTGGCACTAAGATTGGCCAATCTTCCTTTCCTAGATTGGTTAATTCCGTTTCGGTCGCTAGAGGAGATATTTTCGTAGAAGATTTGGACCAAGAGCCAAAGCTCAATGCCATGATGGGGAACTTGTCTTATTAAATCTTTGAATCTAGTCCACGATTTATGGAAGGGTTTGTCCTTCCCCTTCCGGAAACGGAGGATCCTATCTCTAAGTGCTGAGGTTTTTTCAGGTGGAAAGAACTTCTCATAGAACTTGGATATGAGTTGCTCCCATGTGAAAATAGATTCAGAAGGGAGTTTGTCATACCATTCTTGGGCTTTTTCATATAAGGTGAAAGGAAAGAACTGCAATCGGGATGTGTCTCTAGTAGCCCCATCCGTATGGAGGGTGTCTACTATTTTCAGGAAGTCCTTGATGTGTTGGATTGGATCTTCCTCATCTATTCCGCGAAACTTACACACATTTTTGACAAGCCAAACATCGTTTGCATGCAAGACCTCATTGGTGTGTTCGTTTGGGTAGACAATGGCGTTTGAAAAGCTACGAGAGGTTGGGGAGGAGTAGTCCTTAAGGCGCTTAGGAATAGGGGTTGCGGGAGTACTCAGCTCGTCGTTGGGTTGGGAGCTAGGGGTTGTGACATGATTTTCTGAATTTTCTGCAGAAAGAGGTGCATCAAAATCGATGGCAACGCTAGATGGTTCAGAAGTTGAGTGATATTGTCTCAATCTATGCATTTATCTTTCAGGTTCCGCATAAGGCAAGACCAAGTTTCTAGTGGAACTACGACTCCTAGTGATCCTAAGGTTAAAGGATTCGTCGTTTGCCATGATGGCAGGTGGTGAAGAATTACGAACAAAGGCACAAAGAAATAGATAGACTAAAGAAAAACTAAAAATAAAAATAAAATCTTACTAGAAAGGAATCTAGCAAGTAGACCTAATAAAAAGAAATTCTAACCTAGACAATAACTATTCCCCGGGCTGCGGCGCCAAAAACTTGATGCGTGGGAATCGCAACAGGCTTTACCTCTCGAGGGATCTCGAGAAGCTTACAACCCCGACCAGGCAGTGTACCTGATCGTTGTAGTATAATATAGTGACAAGTACCGGGGGATTGATCGTTCAGCTTAGGAATAGTGTCGCTAGGATTAGAAAACCTAATTACTAGTGCTAAAGATGATGGATGATTATTTTTATATTTTTATATTTTTATGAAAGCAAGTAAAATCTCGGGGTTTGAAGGAATTGGGCGGAATTAGTTGCTAATCAACTAACCCAATATTAAGATGCAATCAAAATAAAATACTAAAAATGAAAATAAGCTAATTAAACTAAGGTTGTGAGCAGTAATTGGAGAAAATGTGTTTACTTAGATTTCACTACTCCCTAGACATCTTTTACACGTTAATTACTTGTTAAAATTGCATGGATGACGGATCATATTCCTTAATACCATTCATGGGGTGGCACACATAACTCCCCAATTCTATGAGCTCTTATCTCCTCCTACACCATGCCCAGCACAACTATAGGCATTGTAAACAGTGGCTCATGCATTAAATACAACCAATAAAGACCTAGTACGCCTCGGTTCATGTTTCTTAAGACGTTCAAGCATGTTACCAAATGGAGATCTGCCAGTTTTCTTAAGCCTAACATATAAATCATTCATCCAAGACAAGAATAAACAAGTGATCAACACATAATTAACATCTAGGTTTCATTAGATCTAAGCAAACACAAGATAGATCTAGCCTAGCATAATGGAATTGAGACAAGAACAAGATATAGACAACCAACACATAGACATATTGATTGAATTAAAGGAACACTTATCTCAATTACAATGCAAGGTATCAAGGGTTTGGAACCCTTGAAAAACCTGTAAAAGTTGCACCAAAATCGTACTTAGGGTTTCTCCAAAACTTCTCTTTTTTTTTAATGTGTGAAAATTAGAAAACTATATATAGAAAAATAGGTCTGACGGCGTCAAGACAAAGCTTGTGACGCCGTCACCTCGCCGCCAAAACTCTTCTCGGACTGCCTTGATCTACATTTGACGCCGTCAAGACTTAAACAATTCCAGGCCGTGATGACTCTTTTACTCTTGACGCCCTTCCTTCGTGACGCCGTCAAATCTGTATTGGGTCGTCATGGACTTCTGCTCTTGACGCCGTCAAAGAATTGCTCTTGACGCCGTCACCTACTGTTCCCAGCATGGAAAATTAAGACTTTGGCGTTTTCTTCACTTTTATGCTCCAAAAACATCCGAATTGCTTCCTTTTCCAGATTTCTCTCCCAAAATACCTAAAATCACAAAAGGAACGATTTAGGGCAATATTTGATCAAATAAATTCGAATTCGGGCTTAAATGACCCCCTAAAAACGGATCATTTTTCGCCTCATCATCTAATGACCTAAAGCCAAGACCACAACCATGGGTAAGGCCAAGGATGAGTCTCAAGACCATGGTAGCAATAACCAAAGCCACGGCAAGGCCACGGCTAAAGACCTTATGGCTTTCTAAGTCGAAAACATAAACTAGAGAGTTAATGGCAACATAAACATCCAATTTAGATCTACTCCATCCAATATCCATGAGACTTTACAAGTAATATTCATACTAGACTCAAGAAACTCATTGTAATAACAATCTTTATCCAAAAGTAAACTTTCCTAAGTTTATTCAAATAATGGGACATGTAACTTTTCGGATCAAAAACTTATATATATTTTATCAAATACTACAATAGTAGGGAGCCTCATGTGAGGGGTTCACTAAGTAAGCCGTCGAGATGAGTTATGGATTTACGAATTAAAGTGTCCTGGCTCCTCGAACGTTTACTACATGACCTCTGAATTATGTCGGCCCGAACGGTAGTAAGCGATATATAAACTTTACATGTTTTATAAACCATTTCTTTTCAAAGACTTACACTATACTAAGTACTACATCATGAACTAAATGCAAGACATATATAGGAAATTCTTCATATTCTTTACTCCAATCCTAAGTCGCAACATTCTATTATACGTTGCTCGTAGAAACCTTCGCGATGCGACCATCACATTCACTACTTGCTATATAACTTAAGGTGAGTTCATAGCCACACTTTCCATTACTTAATTGTTTTACAAACCCTTGGGGGGAATAAATGCTATTATTTTTCAACCAAACACAATGCTTTGAAATTGTATGCTACCTGATTGTTTTATTATTACTAAGTACCATCCTTGCTAAATCCAGTATCCCTTATTATGAACCATTTAATCACTAGAAATAGTGAGCGCGAATATTGTGAATAGGCCTATTGGGATTGACGAATCCCATTTGTATTGACTAAGTTCAAACAAATGCACTATATTTGAGATTTAGGTATGACAGCAAAGTACCTACCGGGATAACTCTGCCGATTGATATTGGTACCCGTTAACGTTTTGGTGTCATGAGCTTAGTATAATAATAACTATTTTGTTTTCCAACCATTGGTGTGAGTCTATAGCTCACACTACCAACATATTGTGTTCAACCATTAAACAAACTCTATGAATATCACTCAACCTTTGTGTTGACCTCTTAAGCATGTATTTCAGGTCCATGATGATCAAGGATGGCACGGAGGGGCACGGATATTCAAGAGGCCTATAAATTTTATTATCATTCAAAAACTCATTTAATGTAATTTGTAAACATGGAACCATCTGGGACCTCATTTTGTAATCTCTGATATTTATATAATTTGAATGATAAATCTTTTAAAACGACTCAATTAGAGATCGTTTTCTATTATTATGACTGTTGTGCCGTCGAGTAACACCCAGTTTGAATTCCGCTGCATCATTGAATTGGGGGTGTTACAACTTAAGGAAATGTGATACGGGGAATATTTTAGAGACAAGTTTCAACCATGATGAATACTAGTTCTAGTCATGGTGAAGACAAATTCTAGCTACGGTAGAGGTAAATTCTAGTCACGATAGAGACAAGTTCCAGTCATGATAGAGACAAGTTCTAGTCATTATAGAGACAAGTTCTAGTCATGATAGAGACAAGTTCTACAGTCTTCCTGTTTAGCAAATTGCCACATGGTAACTTTCCATGTTATGACTAGAATGACGGGCGTTGAAGATCTCATTTTTGCAACTCTTGCAAAACAATATTTAATATCATAGTCGAACATAATAAGGATTACAGTTCGATGTAGATATTCTTACAAGTTCTAACTAATAGAATCTTGTGATATGACGAGAAATAAAAGTTCTACTTTTAGAACATTGTAGGATGAGGTAGAGAGAGAATATAGAGAGAAGAAAATAGAGTGTAAAATGACGGAGGGATAAAAGGATGGAAGAAAATGGAAAGAGGGATTTTTATAGGAAAGAGTAAAGAAGATGAAAGAAGGAAAGGGAAGAAATAGGAGGGTATGAAGGAATGGGAGATAATGAAAGGATGGAAGGGTAGGTATAGGTGAAGCGGAAAAGTATAGGGGTATAAGATTAAACGGTAGAGTGGGGAAAACGGAAGGGTAGGATTTAAATAGGAGAGTGGGGAAAAAGGCGGGAAAATGGGATTTTAAATGAAAGAGTGAGAAAAAGGCGGGAGAAGGAGATTTAAACGAGATCTAAACGGTAGAATGAGAGAAAGCGGAAGAGTAGGATTAAATGGAAGAGTAAGAGTGTAGGATACCTGAAAGATAGTATCCTAATAGAGTTTTAGATTAACTAGATTCCTTCCCAAAAGTTGTTTTCCCCCCTAAGGTTTTTCTAGTTTTTCTTAACTAATCCTAAACTTCTAAGGGTGAGGTGTTTGGTTCTATTGAAGTAGAGGGTTCGAAAGAGGGAGTAGGTCTAGTTGTTTTCTTTCCTAAGGGTTTACTAGGAGTATCCTTATTCTTAGGCGTAGTTTCTAGTTTTTTCTTTTGTTTTAAAATTGTCTATTACTACCATTATTACTATTGTTAGGAATACAAATATTCATATAAAAGACTCGGTCACCCCGAGTATCTAATAGCATTAGGTTAGCTCGTAGTCATTACTATCATTAGTTAATAGTAGCTTAGGTTAAGTAACATTGTAGAGGAAGGACGGGTCTTTACCCACTGTACACCCGATCCATAGCCTGACAGTAGGGCATTTTGTAATAACTATAAATACCCTTCTCCCACCAAGGGAGAGGGTTAGACCTTCATTTGATTAAGCTAATACATTACATTTTCTCTCAAGGCTCCCATAACTTTCTCTCTCTAATGTCTCTCTAACTTTCATCTCTTATTCGATCCATACTACACATTTCCATACGAGTTCATGCATTAGAGTTGCCTACAATTGGTATCAAGAGCCATGGTTTTATCCTAGGATTGGCGGTACTTGAATTTGTAGATTGGTTTGTGTGTTTCTAGTGGTTCGAATAGCAGGGGTAGTATTTCTCTAGGTTTGATCTCTTTTTGTGACTTGTAGAGTGTTGTTGATAATGCTCAATGATGTTCTAGAATAGTAGTTCTTCACTTGGAGAAGTTATATCAATCATGGAATGGGTTTTTGAAGCAATTCGTTGCATGTTTCTTTCTAGCGAGTTGACTTTTGGTAATGATTTCATGTTAGCGAGTTGGTAGAACTGTGTAGCGAGTTGTGTTTAACGATTTGGCAGTTTGCGATTTTTGGATATACAGACAAACCGCTAGATAATGACAGGCTTGTCCCATTCTCCAGCGAGTTGTCAGTTTTTTGTTCTGTTGTGAATCTAGCGACTTGCCAATATTAGCGAGTTGCTAGACTTAGCGATTTGCCAAATCCAGCGAGTTGCACTGAAGATTCTAGCGAGTTGGTGTTTTGTGATTTCAGCGAGTTGATTTACTTTCATTCTAGAGAGTTAAGCTTGTGTGATTCTAGCGAGTTGCACAACTGATATTCTAGCAAGTTGTGATTTCAACGGTTTGCTAAGATTAGCGAGTTGGTACTTTTTAGAGAGTTGATAATCTCAGCGAGTTGCAGGTTCGGAGGTTTGGTTATTTTCAGCTAGTTGGTGACTCTAACGAGTTGTGGGGAATAGCGGTTTGCTCAGTTTGAGTTTCTAGAGATTTGTTGCGTATTAGTGAGTTGTGAATTGTTGTGACTTGAGTTGTTACTACTAGTCTAACTGTGATTTGACGTTATAAGTTAACTCTTGTAACTTAACTTATCACGATTTGATCTATTGTAACCTGACTTGTCGCGACTTAACACTAAGCACTAATTGTGATTTATCCAAGATCTCATACTTAGTCTAACGTTACGTCATGGCTACTTCAGCTTCAACTGATAACATGCAAGCTATCGGGTTCGATACCCGACCTCCTATGCTCGATAGGACTGACTATGAATCATGGGCACAAAGAATTCGACTATATTGTCGGGGTAAGGAAAATGGTGAGAACATTCTTCGATCAATTGACGAAGGTCCCCTCTAGATGGGTAAAATAAGAGATGTTATCTCCACTGCTGATGATGGAACTGTCACCTTTGGAATTGACAGGCCACTTACTTATAATGACCTTAGCGATGCTGAAAAGAAGCGCTATGATGCATACATTCGAGCCTCCAACATTGTGATACAAGGATTACCAAGGGATGTGTACAAGCTCATTAACTTCAACACAGATGCCAAAGCTGTTTGGGATAATGTCAAAATGCTTTTAGCTGGGTCAGAACTTACCAAAGAAGATCGTGAGTCACAGCTGTATGATGAGTTTGAACATTTCAAGATGAATCCCGGTGAACACACCACTGATTACTACGTCATATTTCACAAGCTTGTTAATGACATGAAGATGATCCGAATGACAATGCCCAACATCCAACTCAGCTCAAAGTTTGTCAACAACATGTCACCTGAATGGGATTGGTTTGTTACAACAGTAAAACTCAACAAGGGACTCAGAAACACCAACTATGAACAACTCTATGCTTACTTACAACAACATGAGAAGCATGCAGTGTATGACCATCAATTGAGGGACAAACTCAATCCAACCTCCAAAACTGATCCTCCTGCATTCATATCCAATGTTCAAACACTCAACCAACCATTTCATGATCAAGTCTTTCACCATCCTGTACCAACCACACAGAACCAGTCATCCACTGTTCAATCATCCGGGGAATCACCAAGTGTCATGAGCACTCAACTGGACTTGGGATACTCTCACACTAATAAGATGATTGATAACCTATCCAACCAAGTGTCTCTACTTGTTCACTAATTCAGAGCGACACTTCCTCAAACTAACAACCAACTCAGAACATCATCTAACCCACGTAACCTTGATATTGTGGAAGATAGACGTGTTGTGGTTCAAGGAAGACAAAATGTCAATCAAAGGAATGGTGTCAGGGGTTATAACGCTCAAAGTTAACATGTTTTTATAAGCGTTATTAGTGTTTTTGTGTATGTTATTTGGTTGTTTTTATATGCTTTTGCCACTAAATTGTATCAAAGTATGTTTTTGTAGCATATGTAGCCAAATGCAGGAAAAATGGAGAAAAGGTGAAGAAAATGAGTATACGCGATTACACGAAGATTCCCGAGCTCAAAAGTCCAATCTATGAAGTAATTCATATGAGAACCTAAGTTTTATCATCTCAAAGTTCCAAGTTCAAAGGTTAATCAAGTTTGGATAGTGCATAAAGAACTACACAAGGAAAAGTCAAAGTCCAAAACAGCCAGGATATACCATCCGATCGGTTGGAGTCTATCTGATCGGATGGCCATTATGACCATTTTCCATCCGATCGGTATCAACCCGCAACCGATCGGATGAACACTTCTGCATGCTTTTGCCAACTTTGGTGCACGAATCTTGGTCTTTTGTCCCATGGTTCTAGGCCCTTCTTAGTATCTTTCTGTCCAAGTTCAAGCAATTAAGTCCCTATTCATTACCAAGAGTGTTGGACAAGCCTATAAGGACCTCAAAAGTGCATAATTCAAGACACCATTAAAGATAGCATTTACTCTCATTACTACACACAATTATTATCATCTTCTAGCTCTCTAAGGAGGAAAATTCGTGCATAAAGAACCAGGAACTTTGGAGGACCAAGGAAGCAACATTTGGTGTCCGAAAATCTCAAGAAATCATCACCAACACTTAGGTTATCAATACCTTGTCATTTGTTATCAATTTCAAAGCATTGTAAGACTTATAACCATGGATTCTAATGTTAAATATTCTGAGTTTATTTGCATGTTTGCTATGAGTGGCTAGTAATCTTTTTACACTTGTTTTGATGATGTTTTATACTTAATGATAGTTATGATTGTGATAACATGTTTTAATTCAATTTCAAGTCAATCCTAAAAACCAATTGTACCTTAAGTTTTATCGTGACATTTGTTTAGCCAAGGTTAACTAATTGATAATAGTTTCAAAGGTCGAAAGATTTGTTATTACTCAACTAGTTATAATCATTTGTCTATGAATGATTGTTTTTCACCATAATTATTCTTGACTAAACAAAGAAACAAGAAGTATCATTGTAATGAGAATGCTTTTATAACATCAAATCGGATTGTTTGTAAACTTTTAGTAGGACGAAAGTTTAAATGTTTATAAACAATTGTGACCTTTTTGTCTATGAATAGGTTACCTTTTGTATTGACCATTTCCTAAGAGTATTTGATTTGTAATAAAAGTTTGACTTGTGTTTAAGATATCCACCATACCTTATGAACCTTGGATAGATCTTGAATTGATTGGTTTACACCTAAAGCTTGTTTTTATGAACTAAAATCTTGACGAAGGTTTAACTTGTAGAAACAATAGATTAGATCACCATCTAATTATCTCAACCAACATGTTATCAAAAGTTATCACAATCATGTGTGTCATTAAATAGAAAACTAGTCTAAACAAGTGTAGTTTTTTAAATTATTGAATTTGCTTATTATCTTATTTGCGTACATTAGAGATATACTTTTATACTTATATTTTGATTCACTCACAAATCCCTGCGAACGATCCCAACTTACCATCATATCTTGCTATAACGGACGAGTACACTTGCTCGTATGTGTTGTTTCTAGATTTGGTAACTCATCCTTATAAATTTAAAACTTGCACTAACAAATAGCACATCAAGTTTTTGGCGCCGCTGCCGGGGATTTTGATCGTGTTTCTTTAAGTTTTAAAAGTCCGTTTCTTTTCATGTTCGTTTTATAAAAAAAAAAAAAAAAAAAAAAAAAATCCATAGCATCCATCCGATCGGATTAAGTTCCAGCCGATCGGTTTCCCATATTTTTAATTTTACCGTAGCGTCCATCCGATCGGTTTGGTTTCCAACCGATTCGGATAGATTTTCCTGTTTCAATTTTTTTATTTTCTTGTTCTTTTGTTTAGGTAATTGACTCGATTCTCTTGATAGTTGTATGAACACTCGTTCTACTACTAAAAAGCTTAGTACACCTTTATCCGATCCCGAAAGATTGTTTCATAAGAAGAGATCCTCAACTATTCTTAATTGGTTTGATAATCTTTCCGAAGAACATCCGATTTCCAATCTTTTTGAACCAATACCCATGGCTGACGATCAACCCATGTGGGCCACCAATAGAACCGTAGCACCCACTCCTGGAGCTGCTATTGTTGTCGCCAACCTTGGTGAAAACTTTACCGTTAAAGGTCACCATCTTTCTATGATCAAAGACCGTCAATTCGATCACCGTTCGCGGGCCAATCCGCATAAACACATTGCCTAATTCATTGAAATTTGTGGCATGTTTCGTTATGGAGATACTAATGTCGATGCTATCAAGCTCAAACTTTTTCCATCATCACTCACCGGAGATGCCAAAGTATGGTATAACGAAATAACCCTAGGAACTATTAATACTTGGGAGGAGATGATGCAAGCTTTTGTAAGACGATTCTTTCCACCTGCCATGTGTGATAGACTAATGGGAGAAATCCGTGCTTTTTTACAAAATCCTAATGAATCTCTTGTTGAAGCTTGGCTTCGCATGAAAAATTTGCTTCGAAGTTGTCATGGTCATAATTTAGGACGAGGAACAATAATCCAAATATTTTATCATGGTCTTGATGAAGCATCTCAAGCAATCCTTGATGCCGGAGGACTTTTCCTTTACAAAACACCTAACGAGGCATATCAACTTCTTGAAGATCGAGTACTTTTTAAACTAGATTGGTCAAAAGATTCCAAAACCAAACCTATACAGAAAACCGTTGCTTTTGCTGAAAGTTCAGATAATTCAAAACTCATGGACAAAATAGAAGCCTTGTCTTCTAAAATGGACTCGCAATACAAAGATATAAAAGGAGAAATCAAAGAAATGCGAGATGGCTGTAATAATTGTGGAGGAAATCACACATCATCCGAGTGTGATGACCAACCTATGAATGGACCCAACGAAGGGGAAGCCAATTATGTCCAAGGAGGATATCGTGGAGGAGGTTTTCGTGGTAATTATTATGGAAGAAGTTCTGGAAATTGGCAAGACCGCCAACAAAGGGATAATGACCGTGATTTTCAACCTCGAACAGACAATCCAAACCCAACGAATTCAGATAAAAAGGAAGAATCTGATTTCGAAAAAATGATGCGAGAATTCGTAAATGCTCAAAGAACCACAAATGATTTTGTAAAAACCCAATTTTTCAATCTCAAAACCAAAGTTGAGCAAGGTCAGAAAAATCATCAAGCTTCTATCCAGGATCTTGAACAAAAATTTGGTAGACTTTCTGATCAATTTTCTTCTCGAATTCCTGGTACATTACAAAGTAACACCCAATCCAATCTAAAACCATCTGGATCAAATGATAAGAATTATCGTCCACCACAAAACAGAAATGAGCATATCAATGCTGTATTCACTCGAAGTGGTCTTTCCTATGATCCACCACCCATTCCTACCGATAACACTCTTATTCAAGATGAGGAGGAAGAAGCTGAAGAAGAACCAACCCAAAAACCAACTGTCCCACCAATAAAGCCTTATACACCGAAAATAGCATATCCACAAGCCCTAAGAAAAGAGAAAAGAGAGGAGCGAAATAAGAAGTTTTTAGAGATGATCAAAGAAGTTAGAATTAACGTACCCCTCGTTGATGTTCTAGCTGGAATGCCCAATTATGGAAAATTTTTGAAAGAACTTCTTAATAATCGAAACAAGTTAGAACAAATTTCCGCTACCGTTCTTAATGAAGAATGCTCTGCTATAATTCAAAACAAAATTCCACCAAAACTTGGAGATCCCGGAAGTTTTCTTATACCATGTACATTAGGAAACAATATCACATGTGATGCTTTAGCCGATTTAGGTGCGAGTATCAATTTGATGCCCTATTCGTTGTATTCTAAACTTTCCATCAATACATTGAAACCTACTAAGATGAGTATAAGATTAGCCAACCATACATACCAATATCCTGTTGGGGTTGCTGAAAATATGCTTGTTCAAGTTGGTAAATTTGTTTTTCTTGTGGATTTTGTCATCTTAGAAATGGAAGAAGATAGTCGAGTACCCTTAATCTTAGGAAGACCTTTCTTAAACACTGCTGATGCAATGATTAAAGTTAAAGGTAAAGAACTCAATCTTGGAGTAGGAGAAGATCGAATCACATTCTTAATCGATAAAGCAATGAAATATCCAAATTCCAGTGATGACACATGCTATAACATCGATGTAATTAATGAAGTCACTAAAGAAGAATTGGATGCATTACTTGACGATTCAAAACCATTCATGACTACTTCAGAAAAGATTAGTGAAACAGATTCTGATAAAGAATTTGAGGAATTCATGGAAATAAAATTAGAAGAAGAGGAAGAAGAGAAATTTGAAGATATCACTGAGAAAGATCAATTGAAAATCAAATCATCTCTAGAAGAACCACCCACTGATTTGGAACTCAAAAGCCTTCCCAATAATCTCGAATATGCTTACTTAGAAGAAAATTCACTTCTTCCAGTAGTCGTATCGTCGTTGCTCGAAACAAATCAAAAAGAAAGACTCATTTATGTTCTTAGGAAGCATAAACGCGCTTTTGCGTGGAAAACTTCTGACATTCCAGGAATTAGTCCAGATTTTTGCAAACACAAAATCAATTGTGAAGAAGGTGCTAATCCCATTGTAGAAAGACAACGTCGAATCAACCCAAATATGAAAGAAGTTGTTAAGAGGGAAATCATCAAACTTCTTGACGCTGGAATTATTTATCCTATCAAGGATAGCCCATGGGTGAGTCCTTTTCATTGTGTTCCAAAGAAAGGAGGAATGACTGTAGTGACAAACGAAAGGAATGAATTAGTTCCTACTAGAACTGTCACTGGATGGCGAGTATGTATTGATTACAGAAAACTTAACAAAGCCACCAGGAAAGATCATTTTCCTTTACCCTTCATGGATCAGATGCTCGAAAGATTAGCAAGAAACAAATACTTTTGCTTCCTTGATGGTTTTTCGGGATATTTCCAAATTCCTATCGATCCAGCCGATCAAGAGAAAACCACATTTACATGTCCTTTTGGAACCTACGCTTACCGGCGTATGCCTTTTGGTCTATGTAATGCACCTGCAACTTGTCAGAGGTGTATGATTGCAATATTTCAAGACATGCTTGAAACATCTATGGAAGTTTTCATGGATGACTTTTCAGTTTTTGGTGATTCTTTTGAAACTTGTCTTTTCAATCTCGATAAAATGCTTGAGAGATGTGAAGCTGCACATCTAGTTCTTAATTGGGAAAAATGTCACTTCATGGTAACTGAAGGAATTGTGTTAGGACACAAGATATCAAGTTCAGGGATGGAAGTAGACAAAGCTAAAATAGATGTTATCACCAAATTACCACCACCAACTAATGTTAAAGCCGTTAGAAGTTTTCTAGGACATGCCGGTTTTTACTGCCGATTTATCAAAGATTTTTCAAAAATATCACGTCCTATGACTAAACTTTTAGAAATGGATTCTGTATTTGATTTCAATGCTGACTGCATTAAAGCTTTCGAAACATTGAAAAGTCAATTGACTAGTGCCCCAATTATGGGTGCACCTATTGGTCACTACCATTTGAAATCATGTGTGATGCAAGCAATTTCGCTGTTGGAGCTGTTTTAGGACAATGTGAAGGAAAACATTTTCGTCCTATATACTTTGCTAGTAAAACACTCAACAATGCTCAACAAAACTACACGGTTACGGAGAAAGAATTATTAGCCGTAGTTTTTGCATTCGACAAATTCAGATCTTATCTCGTGCTTTCAAAAACGATAGTTTTTATCGATCCTTCCGCACTCAAATATCTGTTTACCAAACAAGATGCAAAACCACGTCTTATCAGATGGATTTTATTACTGCAAGAATTTGATATCGAAATAAAAGACAAGAAAGGAGCATAAAATCTTGCAGCAGATCATTGATCACGTCTCGAGAATCCGAATTTGGAAGAATTAAAAGAAAATGAAATTAATGATTATTTTCTAGAAGAAACTCTCATGACGATAGATAAAGATGATGATGAGGAAATACCATGGTTTGCAAATTATGCAAATTATCTTGCATGAGATATTCTTAAAAAAGGGATGAGTTACTACCAACGTAGAAAGTTCTTTTCCGAACTAAAACACTATTATTGGGAGAAACCTTACCTTTTTAAGATGTGCAAGGATGGAATGATACGAAGATGTGTTACGGGTGCCGAAACAAGAAAAATTCTTGATGAATGTCATCATGGCCCAACTGGGGGACATTATGGTCCTTCTACTACAGCTAGAAAAGTTTTTGATGCTGGATTCTATTGGCCTACAATTTTCAAAGAAGCATATACTCTTGTTCAAAACTGTGATGCGTGCCAAAAATCCGGTAACCTTTCTCGAAGAGACGAAATGCCTCAAAAGAGCATTCAAGTCTGTGAAATATTCGACGTTTGGGGAATTGATTTTATGGGACCCTTCCCTAAATCACAAAAATATGAATATATTCTCGTTGCAATCGATTATGTTTCTAAATGGGTTGAAGCTGAAGCTCTTCCTACTAACGATGCACGAGTTGTTGTCAACTTTCTCAAAAAGCTTTTTGCTCGCTATGGAATTCCTAAAGCTTTAATAAGTGATAGAGGATTCCATTTCTGTAATAAACAAATGGAGAAAGTAATGAAGCGATATGGAGTTCATCATCGTTTTGCTACAGCTTATCATCCACAAACTAGTGCTCAAGTCGAAAATACCAATAGAGCTATAAAAAGAATACTTGAAAAAACGGTTAAAGACAATCCTTCCGTTTGGTCAAGGAAATTAGACGACGCTCTATGGGCATTTCATACGGCATATAAGACACCAATTGGTACGACACCATACAGACTCTTGTATGGGAAAACATGTCATCTACCGTTCGAAATTGAACACCGTGCTTACTGGGCGTTAAGAAGCTGTAATCCAGATTTAAAAATAGCTGGAGAAAAGAGATTTTTGCAATTACATGAACTTGATGAGTTAAGACTTCAAGCTTATGAAAACTCCAAGCTATATAAAGCAAGAACCAAAGCATACCACGATAGTGATACGTGGGAATTAAACCAGGCTTTACCTCTTGAGGGATCTCGAGAAGCTTACAACCCCCACCAGGCAGTGTACCTGATCGTTGTAGTATAGTATAGTGACAAGTACCAGGGGATTGATCGTTCAGTTTAGGAATAGTGTCGCTAGGATTAGAAACCCTAAATACTAGTTCTAAATGTGAGGGATGATTATTTTTGTATTTTTATATTTTTTAGAAAGCAATTAAAAATCTCGGGTTTGAAGGATTTGGGCGGAATTAGTTGCTAATCAACTAACCCAATACTAAAGATGCAATCAAAATAAAATACTAGAAATGAAAATAAACTAAATTATACTAAAGTTGTGAGCAGTAAATGGAGAAAATGTGTTTACTTAGATTTCACTACTCCCTAGACATCTTTTACACGTTAATTACTTGTTATAATTTCATGGATGACGGATCGTATTCCTTAAAACCATTCATGGGGTGGCACACATAACTCCCCAATTCTATGAGCTCTTATCTCCTCCTACACCATGCCCATCACAACTATAGGGATTGTAAACAGTTGCTCATGCATTAAATACAACCAATAAAGACCTAGTGCGCGTCGGTTCATGTTTCTTAAGACGTTCAAGCATGTTACCAAGTGGAGATCTGCCAGTTTTCTTAAGCCTAACATATAAATCATTCATCCAAGACAAGTATAAACAAGTAATCAACACATAATTAACATCTAGGTTTCATTAGATCCAAGCAAACACAAGATAGATCTAGCCTAGCATGATGAAATTAAGATAAGAACAAGATATAGACAACCAACACATAGACATATTGATTGAATTAAAAGAACACTTATCTCAATTACAATGAAAGGTATCAAGGGTTTGGAACCCTTGAAAAACCTGTAAAAGTTGCACCAAAATCGTACTTAGGGTTTCTCCAAAACTTCTCTCTTTTTAATGTGAAATTTAGAAAACTATATATAGGAAAAGGGGTCTGACGGCGTCAAGACCAACATTGTGACGCCGTCACCTCGCCGCCAAAACTATTCTCGAACTGCCTTGATCTACATTTGACGCCGTCATGACTTTTTACTCTTGACGCCCTACCTTCGTGACACCGTCAAATCTGTACTGGGTCGTCATGGAATTCTGCTCTTGACGCCGTCAGGAAATTACTCTTGACGCCGTCACCTACTGTTCCCAGCATGGAAAATTAAGACTTTGGCGTTTTCTTCACTTTTATGCTCCAAAAACGTCCGAATTGCTTCCTTTTCCAGATTTCTCTCCCAAAGTACCTAAAATCACAAAAGGAACGATTTTGGGAAATATTTGATCAAATAAATTCGAATACGGGCTTAAATGACCCCCTAAAAACGGATCATTTTTCGCCTCATCATATACCCTTACACTTGAGATTTGCTTGTCCTCAAGCAAATGCGCTTTTATTCTACTCAAAAGACAAGTTAGGGGTCATTTAACACAAATATAAAAGTAATTACAACAAATAATCGTTCCACTAATGACCAATAGACAAGCACGGAGGTCATATACTAGCACCTCACAAATAGTGTTTAGATACTCACATCTCTCGGGTGTAATAAAGTATAAATTACAATATGGAAACGGAAGATATCTCTCACTACCTCTCATAGCAAAATAGATTACCATAGGCTTGGGAAAGGATCAAACCTCCACCACATGGCGTAAGCACCTAGGATAAACTATCAAAGAGGTCTTTCAAAAGGTTGTAACGTTAGGTGTAGGGATATGAAATACACGGTTTTGTTGGATAAAGGAAGTTTTACTGGTGGCGAGTTAACAATCTTGGTTAATTACATGTACAATGTGGCGTTGCTAAGCCAAGACTAGACTCGACTTAAGCTAATAAATGAAAAATAACAAAAACATAAAATGAACATAGAATAAAAAGGGATGGTAGTCCGTATGTTTTTTTTTCTCTTTTGCTTTTTCTATTTTCATTCTTTTTCTTGATTTTTTTGATTTTTTTTTTTTTTTTTTTTTTTTTTTTCATATACTCTTACCCTACCATCCAAAATAATACATCATAGGGAATGAACATTCCCTTTACACTTGAATCTTTACATACAATTAACTAAACTAATGACTCGAATTAAGAAAATCAAAACACTTGGAGCACTTTTAAGATTAACGTACATATGGGGGTAATAAGTGATGTTCTTCCCCATTACTCCATAAAATAAGTACTTACCCATGAGTCCCAATCGTCCCAAAGCAATATGTACAAAGATATGACTCGACTTAGCAACCATGTAATCAATTAGATAGTTAACTTAGGGTTTAACTAATAACAATAATGCACTAAAAATGAGCGCATACATGGAAGGCTAAGGCGATTTGGGTATACATTTAAGTGGGGTGTAACAAATTCTTCCTTTAAGTAAAATGCTTAAAGTTAGAAACGAAAAGATAGGCTCGGAGGGGTGTACTAGGGGTTTCGTGTACTAAAAATGAGTACAACGCTAAGGGTGTGGGAAAAATTAGTTGACTTAAGTAGCCAAGTAATATGACTTAAATGGTCAAGTAATTATGATACGGGTTTAACACAAGGGTGATCCTAATGCCTCTTATCATGTAGTAAATCCTACTACACGAATGTAGTCTCACTAGCGGTCTCGGGATGCATCACTAACGCAAGTTCTAGAATCTAAATGCTACCGGTATACTCATAAGCACTAATAGTAAATGCTTTTCCTATCAAATCTAAAGGCGAACCTCACATATTTGGGTGGAAAATTTTTCTGAATATACGGTTATGTGCTAGTCATACAATCTCCTATCCATGAGACGCTTGCTATGGCTAAAGTTTCACTCCTAAATGTTGTAAAAAATTTTAAATTTGGCGCTAAAATTGCACTAACAAGTATTTCTCATAGTTTTATTACACATCTACCATTAAACAAAACAAACTCAAGCGAAAATGCATATGTAAGGTATCATCTTTTTACCCTCCCCTTACACTTAAGATGAACATTGTCCCCAATGTTCAAGTAAAGAATGTGAAAGTGAAAAAGTAAAGAGAATGAAATCAAATACTCCCCTGATTCGCTCGGTATGGATAATAGGGTGGCCAGGTTAAATCTTCCTCCAAGAAAATGGACAATCAAAGCTTCCCTTCTAGAATATAAATCATCTTCTTGTCATACATAACCTGTAAAACCTGATAAAATAGACAAGACAACCTCGCGTAAAATCGGCGGCATCCTATATAAGTTACTAAATCCTAGAAAACAAGATAAGATATAATGCTTGTGGAATGAAGTTTGCAGATCTCCTGGAGATTATAAAACTTAATAATTCACAAAAACCATAAGACTCCGTTAGAAAAACAAAACCGGTAAAATTTCCAGATTTTTACACTTGACGCCGTCAAGAGTTATCTCGTGACGCCGTCAGAAGTGACCTGCAGAAATTCTTATGTTAAGTTTTCGGAAAATTTCTGGAAAAACTTGGTCCTACTTCCTGGAAAATCCTGCAAAACTTCATTATGACTCAATACAAGCATTTGACTCTAACAAATACGAATATACATGTTCATTTAATATTGTGGAGAATCATGATCGGTTTGTTTCTTAAAAACATGTTTGGGGTTTCCCCTTACACTTATCTTTTGCAAAAATACCTTTAGGTGAAGTTAAGACTAGGCCAAAACAACAAAGTAAAGTATTCCCACTATTTAGTTTAGAAACATGATCTACCAACAATAAAAATTAAGCATGCATACGGAAGCAAATAACAAACAAACAAATAAAATCACACAAAACATGGGTTGCCTCCCAAGAAGCACTTTTCTTTATTTACGAGTCTTGTAGCTAGACTCAAGGTCATGGGTTACTACGTGATCTCATCATCAAACGTCACATCCTCCTCACTAATCATTTCATTGTTATTCTCTTGGTAGTGTTTTACACGTTGTATGTTAACAGTAAATTCCCTACCTTCATCATCTAGTAACACCACGGCTCCAATTTTAGAGGAATTCTTTACCGTGAACGGTCCATACCATCTAGACTTAAGTTTTCCCAGAAATAATCTCAACCGAGAATTGTATAATAGGACCTTGTCTCCTTCTTAAAATTCTTTGGGTTTCTTGATTCTCTGGTCATGCCATCTCTTCGCTCTCTCTTTATATGTGATGGATGATTCGTAGGCTTCTAGCCTAAGCTCATCAAGCTCGTGTAATTGCAAGAACCTATTATTTCCATCAATTTTGTAATCTAAGTTGCATGTCTTAAGCGCCCAATAAGCCTTATGTTCTAATTCCACTGGTAAATGACATGCCTTACCATACACCATGCGAAACGGGGTCGTTCCAATAGGTGTTTTGTAGGCAGTTCGGAATGCACATAAGGCTTCGTCGAGTTTAAATGACCAGTCCTTTTTGTTTTGACTAACCGTTTTTTCAAGTATTCTTTTAATAGCCCTATTGGTGTTTTCGACTTGGCCATTGGTTTGTGGGTGATAGACGGTGGAGAACCGATGGGGTACTCCATACCTCTTCATGACCTTTTCCATTTGTGCATTGCAAAAATGGGTTCCCCTATCACTGATGAGAGCTTTAGGAATCCCGAATCTCGCAAAAAGCTTTTTCTGGAAATGAATAACTACTCTGGCGTCATTGGTCCTAAGGGCTTGTGCCTCAACCCATTTTGAAATATAGTCAATAGCGACTAATATGTACTCGTTCCCCCCTGAAGATGGAAAGGGTCCCATGAAGTCAATCCCCCAAACATCGAAGACCTCACAAACTTGTATAAAGTTCTGAGGTGCTTCATCCCTATGTGATATATTTCCGGCTCGTTGACATGCATCGCACGCCTGCACCATTTCTTTTACATCACGGAAAATTGTGGGCCAATAGAATCCCGCATAGAGAATCTTTCGGGCGGTAACGTTTATCCCTTGATGCCCGCCAGAGGGACCAGAGTGACATTCCCTCATAATCATTACTGCCTCTTTTTCCGAAACACAACGCCTTATAATTTGGTCAGGACACCTTCGGAATAGAAAGGGTTTATCCCAAAAGTAGTACTTTAGCTGAGAAAAGAACCTCTTCCTTTCGTACTTAGTCAGGTGTTCAGGAACGAGTCTACTTGCGAGGTAATTAGCAAAATCGGCGTACCACGGCTCCGAGTTACTCATTAACATGAGTTGTTCGTTAGGAAATGCATCCCTAATCTCACTTCTATCGTGCTCATCCAAGGGGTTTTCGAGACGAGATAGATGATCTGCCGCCAGATTTTCTGCTCCTCTCTTATCACGAATCTCAACATCAAATTCCTGTAGCAACAGGATCCACCGAATTAGTCGTGGCTTAGCATCCTGCTTCGCAAAAAGATATCGAAGAGCCGAGTGATCAGTGAAGACGACTGTTTTTGAAAGGACAAGATATTGTCGGAATTTGTCGAATGCGAACACCACGGCTAATAATTCTTTCTCAGTGGTGGAGTAATTCTCTTGAGCGGGATTCATGGTTTTGCTCGCATAGTAGATGGGTTGAAAAAGCTTATCACGCCGTTGGCCTAATACAGCCCCGACAGCGAAGTCGCTAGCGTCACACATGATTTCAAACGGTAACTCCCAGTTGGGTGTGATCATGATTGGAGTTTGTGTGAGTTCCTTTTTTAAGAGATCGAATGCATCCTTACATTCTTGGGAAAAATCAAATGGAGCATCCTTCACAAGTAGTTGGGTCATTGGCCGAGCGATTTTGGAGAAGTCTTTGATGAACCTTCGATAAAACCCGGCATGCCCCAAGAAACTGCGTATTGCTTTAATAGTTGTGGGGTAGGGTATAGCTTTAACTTTAGCTTGGTCCACCTCAATTCCATTCCCTGAGATCTTATGTCGTAACACAATCCCTTCCTTCACCATAAAATGACATTTTTCCCAGTTTAGCACCAAGTTGGTTTCCTCACACCGTTTAAGCATCTTTTCTAGATTAGCAAGACAGCGGTCGAAGGAGTTCCAGAAGACCGAAAAGTCATCCATGAACACTTCCATGCTGTCTTCCATGAGTTCGTGAAAGATTTCGGTCATGCACCGCTGGAAAGTGGCGGGGGCATTACATAGCCCAAAAGGCATTGTTAGCATTAAAATATTTATATATAGAAGTGATGGTCATTCTCATATTGTAACTTAGTGTCGTTTGTTAAGACTAGTAATAGTTTAGTCATTGGGCATTGGACTTGGAAAGCTAATATGTTATGTGCTATGTTTCATAAGCCTTGTTATATAATTCATGTAAACCAAGTCCAAGCCCAAGTCCATTAGAAAGCCCATGAGGCCTTTCTCTCTAACTATAAAAGGCACCTTACCTCTCATTTGTAAGGTGTGCTTGTGTGTGTATTGTGTATGTTTTTAATAAAATGTTCTCTTCATCTTATTCTCTCTTTTATACTTATTAACGCCACACCTTTATAACATCAAGTCACCATCTTTCCTTCTTCTAGTGCTTATATTTGTATTAAAGTTGATATATCTAAGGTCATACAAGTGGTATCAATCGCCTAACAATGATTTAGGAGTGTGTGGAAATCGTTTTCATCAAACTTTCTCTTTAAAAGTTTCGTTTTTTATGTAAAAACGTGTACTTTTCATTAAAAAGTTTTGATTTTTACGTGTTTTAGTGTTAAAGTTGTTGTTTTTATTGAAGCTTTAGTGATTCTAAGTGTTTTGGGAAAGATTTGATCAAAAGAAACAAGTGGAAAAAGTGTTTTTGGTTGAAAAAATCGGATTTTTCAAGCTTTCTGGTCTCCTTACGCGTAACTTGGGTGAATAGTACGAATCTACAGCTGTGAACAGTACTTTCTGTTCTTTTTACGCATAAGATTTGGTCAAAACCCTTTTCCTACGCGTAACTTTAGTCAAAACCCTCTTTCTACGCATAAGTTGGAAGTCTACGCCTAAATCCTACGCTTAAGTCTGTTTTCTACGCTTAACATTGATTCCTACGCATAAGATTGAAATCCTACGCATAAGTTCTTACGCAGAAGTTCCTACGCATAAGATTGAAATCCTACGCATAAGTTCTTACGCATAAGATTTACGCAGAAGTTCCTACGCATAAGTTGTTACTCAGTACTTCCCTGACTTGGATAAGTTTGTGGAATACTTCGACACGGGATATCTTTCAAGCTTGGACAAGTTTGAGAGATTTGTTTGGTTTTTAACCTTACGCATAAACATTTCTTACGCATAAGTTACAGCTTACGCGTAAAGTTCAAGTTTACGCATAAACTTAGTGTTTACGCTTAACCTTACACTTTACGCATAACCTTAACCTTACGCATAAGATCCAAGTTACGCGTAAGATTCAGAGTTTACGCGTAAGATTACTGTTTACGCATAAGATTCAAGGTTTACGCGTAAGTTTTTGAGTTTTGACTACAAAACTTCAAACGGCCATAACTTTTGAACCGTAACTCCGTTTTCGACGAATCAGCTGTCAAAACGACCGCGAGACCGAGAAGAAGGACACGTTGAATAATCTAAAGATAATTCAAGCCCAGCTTCGAGGCCCAAATCCACTCCGAACGGAAGTTATTGAGGTTTTAAGGTTCCAGATCAAAATTTTCACCATAAAAACTTGCATCAACTTACACTAAACACAACTCCTACTTCGTTGAAACGATCCGAGAATCAACTTTATCCATCTACACTTCATCAATGGCTACTCAGCAAGATATTCATGCAGCCGGTGCGGAAAACCGACCTCCGATGCTCGAAAAAGGTGGATATCTCCCATGGACAAGCCGCATGCTTCGTTACATCAAAACAAAGCCTGATGGTAAATTAATGATCAACTCCATTACAAATGGTCCATTCAAGCCACGACAAGTTCAAATTGAAGGTAATCCAAATGCAACACCTCCTACTCAACCATTCGTGCGTGAACAAACAGAAGCAGATTACACAGAGGAAGACAAGAAGCAGATCGCCGCTGATGATATGGCAATGCATTTAATCCAACTTGGATTACCACGGGAGATCTTTGCTGCGGTCGACAGTTGTGAAACTGCTTATGCTATGTGGGAACGTGTCAAAGGATATGTCATGGAACAGAGATTGGACAACAGGATGTTGAGAACAAACTTCTTACTGAATGGGAGAACTTTACATCCACTAAAGGTGAACAGATTGAATCTTACTACACAAGGTTTTGCACTTTGATGAATGAGTTAATCAGAAACAAGTTGACACCTCGAACAATTGCAACAAACATCAAATTCATCAATAACCTTCCAGAAGAATGGGGTCGTTATGTTACAATTGTCAATCAAACAAAGGACTTACATAAGGTGAACTATGATCAACTCTATGACTTTTTGAAGCAAAACCAAGCTGAGGCTAATGAAGTAAGGAAAGAAAGATTGGCAAAGAATCATGATCCTCTCGCATTAATTGCTACTACACCAACACCGCTACCAGTGAACACACAACAATCATCATCATCTTCTACTCACAACTACATGCAACCATCATACATTCAACAACCAACACCGGTCTACCAACAACAGTTCTACCCACAGCAACAACTGCATGTTATTCCACAACAGCAATACCAACAATTCTAAGAACCAGAATTCACTGAAAATGATGAAGCTACTGCAGCATTGACCCAAGCGTTTGCTTTTCTGTCAAAGGCATTCCAAGGACGTTATTCTACACCAACAAACAACAACCAAAGGATTTCATCGAACACTCGCAATAAGCAGATTGCTCAGCCGAGTTTCAATATGGGCAACGGAGGCCAAATGGTTGGAGTTTATGGGAATCAGCAAGGATACGCTACTGGAATTAACATGGGGAATCAGAATATGTTGAATGCAGGGAATCAGAATGCAGCAAATCAGTATGGTCAGTATGCAGGGAATCAGTTGGGTCAGTTTGTTGGAAATCAGAGGGGTCAGAATGTTGGTAATCAGGCAATGGGTAATCAGAATAGAAATGTTGCAGCTCCAGTTGTTGGGAATTTGGGAAATGTGAATCAGGGTAATCCGGTAAAGTGTTTCAACTGTCAGGGTGTAGTTCATATGGCAAGGAACTGTCCTACTAAGCCAAACAAGAAAGATCTAGCGTACTTGCAGAAAGCAGTGATGTTGGCACAAAAGGCAGAGGCAGGATTTCAGTTGAACACAGAGGAGAATGATTTTATGGCTCTTATGGATGACATGGAAGATAGAGAGGATATCGATGCGAACTGCATATTCATGGCTAATCTTCAGGAGGCAAAGTATGACACAGATTCTAACACACCTCCGGTCTATGACATCAATGCAGTCTCTGAGGTATCAAACTTCAACACATGTCACAATAATGATATATTTGATATGTCTCCTCATGAGGAACAACATTTTGAGAAGCAAGCATCCACTTATGATACATTCCTGGACACGCCAAGTAGTAGCAATACTCCTTTAGCGACTCCAGATGTGAATCATAATGGAGGCTTCGTTTCACAGCATGCTGAGAATGATGAGGAAACACGTGCTTTATTTGAATCATTATTGAATAATTGTCGTATTGAAATTGAGAATGTGAAAAAGGTCGCGAATGTTAAATTGACCGCTGAGCTTGAGAGTTACAAAGAAAACATTAAAGCTTTTGAATTTCATAACAAAAGATTGTCTGAATTAGAAACTGGTTATCAAAATTCCGTTTCAAGGGAAAAACAATTGCAACTCAAGTTTGATACACTTGATGTTAATTCTTTCAAAAAGATAAAAGCTTTAAACGCGGAAATTTCTGATTTACAAAACCAACTTTCTAAACAAAAGTCAGCGTATACCAATCTTGAAAAAGAAAGGGACGAGCTGAAAAAGGACTTTGCTAAGAAAGAAGACAAACTTTTGGCCGAAATCGTAGAGTCAGAACACATGATTGCACATTTAGAAGAATTAGTGGTTAAGTCGGGTCAGTCAAGTCAAACAATGAAAATGATTTCAAATCAAACTAATTCGGTTTACCATACGAAACATAAAGTGGCTCTTGGTAACAACACCCCCAGTAATCTCAAGAAAGCTCAACAAGAACAGAATGTTTTGTACAATGGTAATGTGATTTACACTAAACATGATCCTCCCGTCGTTCGGGATTCTGTGCAAACGATAGAACATGTCGAAGAAAGCATTACTAAAATGAAACAAAAGGATTTGAAACCCATTGATTACAACAAATTGAACAAACTTTCGGGAATTACTTTTGTTCCACAAAAAGAACCATCTGTGTTTTCCGTAAAATGACCATTCTCAAAATGTTTTCTAAGAAAGTAATTGTTTCCAAATCTCTTTCAAAAATGGAACAAATTTCTTCTAACAACACTTTTAATACAAGTGAGGCTAGAGAAATTTTGGATGACATTAAAAAGAGAATTCAAGAACTTCAAAATATTGTTGCTTCTAAAACTACAATCGATATTAACAACTGGCATTCCAGTTTTCATATTGAGCAGAAAAAAGTTTTTGAAAACGAAATTACTATCCCACTGAATAACATCAGTGCGAGGGTAATCCATTTTGTAAAAGCTTTCTTAAAAGAAACGGCCGACTTTGTCAAGGACCACAAATCCCTGGTAAACGAAGCTAATGATACTCGTGAAAACATAAATGTTTTGGAAAACCTGAATGATTCTCTCTTCGAAGCTGTTATGACCACTGACATTATGTCTATCATTTTACAAACATATTCTGTTCAAGACGATGAAAGACTGAGAGCTGAGACCTCCGCAATTGTTTCAAAATATGAAAATGCTCTTATAAAGCTTGAAAAAGAAAATGTGTCATATTTTAAACAACTTGATCGAAAAAAGGAAGAATGCAAGTATGACAAATTGTCGTATGAGCGTGCCTTAAAGAACATGAAAGAGCAAAATGATCTTTTAAGGGCTCAGCTTGAAAGTCAAAAAGGAAAGGGTGAGGAAACTAAGTTTGCAAAACCATTGACTTCGGAGAAACCAAATGTTTCAAACACGGTTCAAAAACCAAAAATGTCAATTTCACGGTTTGCTCCAAAAGTCGATGAGAAAAAGGATTTGACAAAACCAGTCACTCCAACACCCTTGCCTAAGAAAAGTGAAAATGTTCAGATTGTTGATAAAGGAAAAGCGGTTGTCGATTCACCAAAAGTGATAGCACCTAGCCTTTTTAGGATTAGTCCCACTAATGCGTCTGCCTCCACTTCTAAGACAAATGCGTACAAAAAGGATAATTCTAAAGAGTCTAGGAATGCTAAAAAGGACAACAACATAAATCCTAACGTGTGTGCCTTACGTTCTACAGGATTAGAAAGCACCTCTAGGAGCAGCAGACTAAAGCCTAGGAGCAATACAAGGAACAATAGAGTCTCGCCTGTTTCTAAGAGTAGTAGCAAGAATAAAGCTGAAGAAGTAGAAGAACACCCTAGGAATTTATCGCTTTGTAATAAGAGACATGTTTCATCTGAATGTAATGTCGAAAGTACTGTTTCTAAAGCATGTAATGACTCTGTTTCTTTAATATGCAAGAAATGTTTAATTAATGATGTTCATGATGAATGTGTTTCTAAGAATGTGAATGTTACGCCTGAACAGAAGAATGTTCCAAAAAGACCTAGTGCTAGATCCAGATCTATCGAAAGATTAGTTACACGTTTTAGGTCTACCACTAGTAGTCAAATGCCTAGGAACTACCTTAAGTTTTGTATGTGGATTCCGACGGGTAGAGAGTTCACTCTTAAGGACGGCAAATTAGAAATAACTCAAGCTAAACAAGTAGCAACTGTCTATGAGTGTGATTCTGCTTTTACTCCTAACCCCATGGAACCAAATTCAAAACGGTTTCCAAATACAAACTCTTCTGTTCTTGGCAGGTTATCGAAATATGTCTTTGGATCGTCGACTCGGGTTGCTCCAAGCACATGACCGAGAATTTAAAGCTGCTGATCAATTTCGTCTGGAAATTCATGGGAACTGTACGCTTTGGAAATGATCATGTAGCAGCTATTCAGGGTTATGGAGATCTTCGGTTTGAGAATTTTTTAATCACTCGAGTTTACTATGTCGAAGGGTTGGGACACAATTTGTTTTCAGTTGGGCAGTTTTGTGATGCAGATTTAGAAGTTGCATTCAGGAGAAACACGGTTTTTATTAGAAATTTGGTTGGTGATGATCTCTTAACTGGTAATCGTGGTACAAACTTGTATGCCATCGACATCAACCAAATGGCTTCTACATCACCAATTTGTTTTATGACAAGGGCAACCGAAACTAAGTCCTGGCTGTGGCATAGACGTTTATCCCATCTCAATTTTGACACGATCAACAAGTTAGCCAAAGACAACATCGTCACCGGACTTCCTAAGTTCAAATACACCAAGGAACACCTTTGTCCATCATGCGAACAAGGAAAATGCAAAAGAGCATCATATAAACCAAAAACCGTACCTAGTTCGGAAGCAAGGTTACATTTGTTGCACATGGACTTATGTGGCCCGATGAGAGTTGAAAGCATTAATGGGAAGAAGTATATTCTCGTTATTGTTGATGATTATTCAAGATATACTTGGGTAAAGTTCTTGAGATCAAAAGACGAAGCACCAGGCATCATCATCACCTTTCTGAAGCGTATTCAAGTTCTACTTCAAGCTCCAGTAAGGATTATAAGAACAGACAATGGCACAGAATTTACAAACCAGGAGTTAAGAACCTATTTTGAAGATGTTGGAATCACACACCAAACATCAGTTGTTAGAACTCCACAGCAGAATGGGGTAGTTGAAAGAAGAAATCGAACTCTTGTGGAAGCTGCTCGCACAATGCTGATTTTCTCTAGTGCACCACTATTCTTATGGGCTGATGCTGTAGCCACTGCTTGTTTTACTCAAAACCGATCCCTAGTCCATCCGAGATTCAATAAAACCCCATATGAGCTAGTGAACTACCGTAAACCTGACATCTCTTACCTACACGTGTTTGGCGCTTTGTGCTATCCGACGAATGACAGAGAAGATCTAGGGAAGTTAAAAGCTAAGGGTGATATTGGAATCTTCATTGGATATTTAGAAAACTCGAGGGCATTCAGGGTGTATAATAGAAGAACGAAAAAGATAATGGAGACGATGAATGTGAAGTTTGACGAGATTTCACAAATGGCTTCTGAGAGATACGCTCTAGAACCCGCGCTTAATCCGATGGCTTCTAATCATAACAGATTAGGACCCGAACCAAACCAGCAGACTTCTGGACACATCAGTTCAGGACTCGTGCCTCAAGGAGCTCAGTCAACAAACATGGATAAACCTTCAGAACAAGAACTGGAAAATTTCTTCGAGTTAATGTTTGATGAATATTATGGTGGAACTTCGACTAATGCATCTCAACAACATTCCGCTGCACCCGCTCAAAACCATCAACCACCACCACCATCACAAGATGTATCTACTACAATCGAAGCTGAAGCACCAACTACCTCAACATCATCTACATCTACTCAAGCTACTCCAGTACTTGAAACTGAACTACCAAGAGTTGATGAGCAAAATCAAAACACAAATTTTCAAGAAGAACCAACAAATAATTCAAACAATGATGCGTTAGAAGAAGAAGAAATATTTGAAAACCCGTTTGCAACAGACTCTGCTGAATCTTCTTCAAGGTTACAAGAACCATCTAACACACATTCGTTACACCCAAGGTACCCTTCTACGTTTCAATGGACAAAAGACCATCCGTTAGTACATGTTATTGGTGATCCTTCAATGCCAGTTCAGACGAGGAGACAACTTGCCACCGATCTCGAATTGTGCATTTACATTTGCTCAATAAGCACCAAAGTACCTAAGAACATTCGGGAAGCAATGGCAGAAAACCCATGGATTGAAGCGATGCAGGAGGAATTTCTTCAATACCTGTTACATGACAGTTGGGAACTTGTTGAACGACCACTTGATAAACGAGTTCTTGATCTCAAGTGGTTGTGGAAGAACAAACTAGATGAGGAAATGACTGTTATTCGCAACAAAGCTCGTCTCGTGGCTAAAGGTTATCCACAAGAAGAAGGGATAGATTTCGAGGAATCATTCGCGCCTGTAGCTAGACTTGAAGCAGTCCGGATTTTCTTAGCCTATGCAGCTCACAAAAACATCACAGTCTATCAGATGGACATTAAGACTGCATTCTTGAATGGAACTCTGAAAGAAGAAGTGTATGTGAGTCAGCCAGAGGGATTCATCGACAAAGATCATCCAGACTACGTCTACAAGCTTAAGAAAGCAATTTATGGTTTAAAACAAGCTCCAAGAGCGTGGTATAACGAACTATCATCTTTCTTGCTCAAAAACAATTTCACAAAAGGAACGGTTGATGACACCTTGTTTATCAAAAAGTTCAAAGATGACATTTTGATCGTTCAAATCTACGTGGACGACATAATTTTTGGATCAACCAATCCTAACCATTCAAAACATTTTGAAAATCTCATGAAAAGCAAATTTGAAATGTCCATGATGGGGGAACTAAAATTCTTTCTTGGTTTACAAATACATCAATCCCCACGTGGTATTTTTATCAATCAAGCTAAATATACAATAGAGATTTTGAAAAAACATGGAATGGAAAACTGTGATTCTGTTGGTACACCAATGGTCACTTCACCAAAAATAGGTGCTGATTTGTTTGGGAAACCTATCGATCCAAAGAAATATCGGAGTATGATCGGTTCTCTCATGTACCTAACTGCTAGCCGACCCGATATTCAATTTGCTGTTTGTTTGTTAGCACGGTTTCAGGCAAAGCCTACCGAACTTCACCTCAAAGAGGTTAAACGGATCTTTCGGTACCTACGAAGCACCATTAACATGGGACTTTGGTATCCGAAGGATTCGAAGTTTAATCTAACAGCCTTTTCAGATGCCGACCATGCAGGAGATCAAGTTACAGCAAAAAGTACATCAGGTGGAGCACAATTTTTGGGTGAAAAGCTTGTAAGCTGGTCGTCAAAGAAGCAGGATTGTACTGCGCTATCAACCGCCGAAGCCGAGTATGTGTCTCTATCTGCGTGTTGTGCCCAAGTTCTTTGGATGCGGACACAGCTCACAGATTATGGCTTTACTTTTGACAGAATACCTATGTATTGTGACTCAAAAAGTGCCATAGCCATCTCGTGCAATCCCGTACATCACTCTAAGACGAAACATATCAAAGTCCGCTACCATTTCATCAAAGAACACATGGAAGAGGGTACTGTTGAATTATTTTTCGTTAAGACTGATTATCAACTCGCCGATCTTTTTACTAAAGCCCTTCCAAAAGAAAGGTTTGACTATTTAGTTTGACGAATTGGCATGCGAAGCCTAACTCCTGAGGAGCTAGAACATCTTCTCGAATCTTCTTGAAAAAGTTTTCAAAATCGCTTCGCTGTAAATATTTTTGAAAAAAAAAAAAAAAAAAAAAAAAAAAAAAAAAAAACAAAATACAAAATTTGAAAAACCAACAAAAACAAAATACAAAAATATAAAATTTCAAAAAATACAAAAACAATATAAAATCAAAAAATACAAAAATATTCTTCTCACGACATGTCTCTCGTATAAATCAATATTCTTTACGTTTCTAAAAATGTCATTCAACAATGATACGGACATGTACAGATGCTTGAGCGGGAGTTCTTTAAAATGTTTTTCTAAAACATGTCGTTTCTCAAAACTTTCTTCACAATGACTTTCGTATACATCAGTACGAAACCCGGACTTCAATGATGACTTCTGATTATTTTCAAATCAAGGACTCGCACGTTCAATGCCGAACTCTTTTTCAAAAAGTTCGAGTCTAAACAAACGAAAAAGATTTCAAGCATAAACTCGTTTTCAAACATAATTCTTGAGCACTTTTTCAAGATTGTTCAAAAGATTTCTCAAAATCTTTCAAATGAGTGCTCAAGACAACTCCCTCAAAACACTTAATTGATTTTAAAATGTGCTATCATTAAGGGGGAGTACAAAAACAAAATTGTTCCAAATTCATGCAAAATGAATCTGTCTTTCTCTCCAAAAAGCTTTTTATTAATCAGTTGATATAAAAAATATCACGTTATGCTATTTTTGAGGGGGAGAAGACATGATTAAAATGTGATCAAAGATGTTTAAACCTTGTGACTGAATCTCAAAAGAGCTAGACTCAGAATGTACCAATGAATTGACGAAGCTTAAAATGTCAATAATCGAAAAGATTTGTCCTGGACGGGTAATAATTTCAAGCTAGTCTAACTAGTGATGTAAGCGTGTCTCGAATAGGACTTGTCTGAGTAGAATGTACCATATCGAGAGACTTTCTTTGGACTTGACCAGGATGGGTAATAATTTCAAGCTAGTCTAACTAGTGATGTAAGCGTGTCTCGAATCAGTCATGTTCACTGAAAGTGGATCAATTCAAAAAGTGCAAACTCCTCACGCATGTGTAAATTTCTTAAAAATCCATGAGCACATGTGAAGGGGGAGTCCTTCAAAAGAAATGCAAAACTCTCAAAGTGTCAACAATGTGTTTTATTATCATAAACACTTTGAGAGATTTTCAATAAATGGTTTTCATGGCAATAATAGGATAGTCATGGAGTTATAAGGTGACTAAGGTTAAGAAAAACCGTCCTATGATCCGCCAGAGCCGGAGGGATCTACCCAAGGACAAATCCAATAGATTAGAACTAGAAGTCCTTAGGTATGATTGAAAAAAGGAGAAAATGAGAAAGGAGAAAGAAGGGGTTGAAGAATTAAAAAGAAAAGTTATGAAAAAGGGTGAAAAGAAATAGCCCTCCATATGTTCAACCTTAGGGCAGACACCGGGTTCAACTCATATGCTACTGGTTGTTGCTAAGGTGACACCGGTATTGAAGACTAAGACGTCATGGACCCAGTGACGCACTGCACTAAACCATCTTAACCACTCAAGTTCTCTTAAAAGAGCTTGTTTCATTCTCACGGGGAACCGGTGTAATCTATCGACTTGTCTCTTAGAGATGGTTGATATTGAAGCAGGAGACCTCTCCCTAATCTCCGCATAGGAAACCAAATGTGCACTTATCGAGTCTAGAGCCCCGAGATTCATCAAAAGATCTCATAGGAACACATGATATTTCTACACTGGTTGTTCATCATTAAGGACGCCAGATGTAAACTTAAGAGTCCTACGCAGATCTTAGCAATCTGCCAGAACATTTATGAGAGGATTCACATTTGTGATTCTCAATGATTGAATGGAAATTCCTGCCAGGGTCAACATCAAGCAGCCCTGACAGCAGGTCACTTCGGTAATTCTTTATGGGTTACGCTTAGTGTTCGCGGTGGTTTCAAACGGTCTACAGTCGTGGAGTGATCCCCAGCGACTCACCCAGTCATTGAGCTACTTAGTAGGTCTTGTAAGCTCTCTCGAGAGTATCTGACATGGGAACGGCCTTGGTAAGGGTTAGAAGGAGTCTTCACACTATGCTGTTGACGATCTCTAATTCTTATCTGTAAGTACCGGATGTTTTATTGCTAACTTTTTATATGCAGGGACACTTCATCTCCATGGCGACAGATTCCACATGCTCATACATGCATCTCGAAGTCAAAGGAAAGTTCTCACAAAGATCAAAGCAAAGAAAGGTTCAAAGAAAGATTCTACGCAATGTGAAAGAATCTACAGAAGTAAAAGTGACAAAGATCTATGTGAAAGAACGGGAACTACAAATGCATGTATCACAAAGACTGAAGATGTATGAGCATGTTGGAATGGCAAACAACCACCACAGACGCAGAAGTGACGAAAGGCAGATAACACCACATCACAAAGGAACAAAGAACGATGAAAAATCAGTTATCAAAGATCACAAAGCATGAAGGAACAAAGACTAAAGACTATTCTACAACGACACACAAAGTTAAAGACAAAGAACACGGAAGACCCACTCAAGTGGAGCATCATTCGAATGACCATCCCTTAGGGGGAGATTGTTAGCATTAAAATATTTATATATAGAAGTGATGGTCATTCTCATATTGTAACTTAGTGTCGTTTGTTAAGACTAGTAATAGTTTAGTCATTGGGCATTGGACTTGGAAAGCTAATATGTTATGTGCTATGTTTCATAAGCCTTGTTATATAATTCATGTAAACCAAGTCCAAGCCCAAGTCCATTAGAAAGCCCATGAGGCCTTTCTCTCTAACTATAAAAGGCACCTTACCTCTCATTTGTAAGGTGTGCTTGTGTGTGTATTGTGTGTGTTTTTAATAAAATGTTCTTTTCATCTTATTCTCTCTTTTATACTTATTAACGCCACACCTTTATAACATCAAGTCACCATCTTTCCTTCTTCTAGTGCTTATATTTGTATTAAAGTTGATATATCTAAGGTCATACAGGCATCCTTTTGTAGGAAAATATTCCATAAGGGCAGGTAAACGTGGTCTTTTCTTCGTCCTCAGGTGCTATGGGAATCTGAAAATATCCAAAGAATCCATCCAAGAAGCAATAGTACTCGTGTCCAGATAATCTCTCTAACATCTGATCAATGAATGGTAAGGGAAAGTGATCTTTCCTTGTGGCATCATTGAGCTTTCGATAGTCGATGCATACCCGCCATCCAGTGACTGTTCTCTGGGGCACCATCTCACCCTTGTCATTCTTAACTACAGTCATTCCACCCTTCTTAGGTACAACCTGCACAGGACTGACCCATGGGCTATCCGAAATCGGGTAAATCAGTCCTGCATCCAAAAGTTTGATAACTTCTTTCTTTACTACTTCCTTAATGTTAGGGTTCCCGCGCCTCTGGGGTTGCACGGTAGGTTTATAATCTTCTTCCATGAGAATCTTATGTGTGCAAAAAGTTGAGTCAATCCCCTTAATGTTGGCCACACTCCATGCGAGTACCCCCTTGTATTTTATTAGGACTTCTAGGAGTTTACCTTTTTGTTCATGTTCCAAGTAATAGTCTATGATTACCGGGAGTTGGTCCTCTCCCTGAAGGAAGGCATACTCCAAATGGTTAGGAAGCTCTTTAAGATCAATGTCAGGAGGTTCGATAATAGAAGGTTTGAGCTTGTTTTCGGGCTTCCGGAGCTCGAGATGCTCCGTTGCCTCTTGTCTGGGGTAGAAGGAGATTGCACTAACATCCTCCATCTTTTCTACCTCTAGCAAAGGTAGAAAACTCTCGTCCCGTAGCCAGCCTTCATCGATCTGTTCATCGACACAACTATCAATGACATCTGTGAGTTCATCTACTTCCCCGATAAAATAGAGCCGGTTGGCTGCTTCGAGGGAGAGGTCCATAGAATCCTTAATGTCGAAGGTTGTGCTGTTGTCTCCCACTCGTAAGGTTAATTTGCCATCGTAGAAATCGATGATTGCACGAGCGGTAGCAAGAAATGGTCTACCTAAGATGATGGGTACCAAGTCATCCTCCTCCATATCCAGGATTACGAAGTCGACCGGGAATTTGAATTTCCCAACTTTGACTAGCACATTCTCGCATATCCCTACGGGGTACTTGACCGATCTATCGGCTAGTTGGATGTTCATACGGGTAGACTTCAATCCAGAGTATCCTAGTTTATGGAACATAGAGTTAGGCATGAGATTGATACTCGCTCCTAAATCGGCAAGAGCATTCTTGATTGATAGAGGTCCTATGGAGCAAGGCAGGGTGAAGCTGCCCGGATCGTCTACCTTTTTTGGTAGCCCTCGGTGGGTCACCACTGAGCATTCTTCCCCAAGGGTCACAAGACCCTCGAGTTTCTTCCGGTTAGCAAGTAGTTTTTTAAAGTATGTGCTATACTTTGGCATGTGATAGAAAGCATCAAGGAGAGGTATGGTGACAATCGAGTCTTTTAGGTAAGACATGAATCTCTTGTTATCATTCTCAGTTTTCTGGTTCCTTAATCGGGACGGAAACGGGATTCTCACAGGTTGGTTAGGCAGGGTTGATGGGGAAGGGGTCGTCAAGGGCGGTTGGTTGGGGGTGTTACCGCCGACTTCCTCCTCCTCCTCCCCAGGTTTGTTTGGATCGGGGGTGATGGGGGACGAGTTTGGGTAAGGAGGGTCCTTGGTTGTCGTTCCAGCTCGAGTGGTTATCGCGAGCATGGGGTCTTTATTGCTTACATATGGCGTTTCAAGATCATCTAAGGCTGAGTTAAGCTTGTTGAAAAATTCTCCAATATCCTCCTGCTGCTCGTCGAAAAGCTCATTAAGACCTTTCATTTGCAAGCCTTTTTCTTGAGTGAAGTGACCAAGGTCATCTTCAAAAGTGCTCCTGATTTTGAATTCAGGGCCTTCCTCTCATTCTCTTCTCTTTACCAGATTTCCCCAAAGGGTGTAATCGTCATTTTGGTAAAAAGGCAAAAGGGAGGGATCAACATAAATGTCCCCTCCTGACAAGCATGCATGTTCAGTTGTGGCTGCTCCTCCGCATTCTTCTACCTCGTGCGGGCCCCCACAGTAATCGCAGATCAAGTAAGGATTCGACAGCTGTTTAGGTAATTGCGATCCAGCTAGGTATTCCACTCTTTTGTGAATTTTTCTCAACCGATCCGAGGTGATCTCAGAAATGCTGACAGTCAACTCAGGTTCATCCCAAGTGTCATCCTGGTCTTGAGCATATTCTTCAATCATATCCCATCCTTCCTCGGCACTAAGATTGGCCAATCTTCCTTTTCTAGATTGGTTAATTCCGTTTCGGTCGTTAGAGGAGATATTATCGTAGAAGATTTGGACCAAGAGCCAAAGCTCAATGCCATGATGGGGAACTTGTCTTATTAAATCTTTGAATCTAGTCCACGATATATGGAAGGGTTCATCCTTCCCCTTCCGGAAACGGAGGATCCTATCTCTAAGTGCTGAGGTTTTTCCAGGTGGAAAGAACTTCTAATAGAACTTGGATATGAGTTGCTGCCATGTGAAAATAGATTCAGAAGGGAGTTTGTCATACCATTCTTGGGCTTTTTCATATAAGGTGAAAGGAAAGAATCGTAATCGGGATGTGTCTCTAGTAGCCCCATCCGTATGGAGGGTGTCTACTATTTTCAGGAAGTCCTTGATGTGTTGGATTGGATCTTCCTCATCTATTCCGCGAAACTTACACACATTTTTGACAAGCCAAACATCGTTCGCATGCAAGACCTCATTGGTGTGTTCGTTTGGGTAGACAATGGCGTTTGAGAAGCCACGAGAGGTTGGGGAGGAGTAGTCCTTAAGGCGCTTACGAATGGGGGTTGCGGGAGTACTCATCTCGTCGTTGGGTTGGGAGCTAGGGGTTCTGACATGATTTTCTGAATTTTCTTCAGAAAGAGGTGCATCAAAATCGATGACAAAGGTAGATGGTTCAGAAGTTGAGTGATATTGTCTCAATCTATGCATTTCTCTTTCGGGTTCCACATAAGGCAAGACCAAGCTTCTAGTGGAACTACGACTCCTAGTGATCCTAAGGTTAAAGGATTCTTCGTTTGCCATGATGGCAGGTGGTGAAGAGTTACGAACAAAGGCACAAAGAAATAGATAGACTAAAGAAAAACTAAAAATAAAAATAAAATCTTACTAGAAAGGAATCTAGCAAGTAGACCTAATAAAAAGAAATTCTAACCTAGACAATAACTATTCCCCGGGCTGCGGCGCCAAAAACTTGATGCGTGGGAATTGCACCAGGCTTTACCTCTCGAGGGATCTCGAGAAGCTTACAACCCCCACCAGGCAGTGTACCTGATCGTTGTAGTATAGTATAGTGACAAGTACCGGGGGATTGATCGTTCAGCTTAGGAATAGTGTCGCTAGGATTAGAAAGCCTAAATACTAGTTCTAAAGGTGAGGGATGATTATTTTTGTATTTTTATATTTTTTAGAAAGCAATTAAAAATCTCGGGTTTGAAGGATTTGGGCGGAATTAGTTGCTAATCAACTAACCCAATACTAAAGATGCAATCAAAATAAAATACTAGAAATGAAAATAAACTAAATTATACTAAAGTTGTGAGCAGTAAATGGAGAAAATGTGTTTACTTAGATTTCACTACTCCCTAGACATCTTTTACACGTTAATTACTTGTTATAATTTCATGGATGACGGATCGTATTCCTTAATACCATTCATAGGGTGGAACACATAACTCCCCAATTCTATGAGCTCTTATCTCCTCCTACACCATGCCCAGCACAACTATAGGGATTGTAAACAGTGGCTCATGCATTAAATACAACCAATAAAGACCTAGTGCGCGTCGGTTCATGTTTCTTAAGACGTTCAAGCATGTTACCAAGTGGAGATCTGCCAGTTTTCTTAAGCCTAACATATAAATCATTCATCCAAGACAAGTATAAACAAGTAATCAACACATAATTAACATCTAGGTTTCATTAGATCCAAGCAAACACAAGATAGATCTAGCCTAGCATGATGAAATTAAGATAAGAACAAGATATAGACAACCAACACATAGACATATTGATTGAATTAAAAGAACACTTATCTCAATTACAATGAAAGGTATCAAGGGTTTGGAACCCTTGAAAAACCTGTAAAAGTTGCACCAAAATCGTACTTAGGGTTTCTCCAAAACTTCTCTCTTTTTAATGTGAAAATTAGAAAACTATATATAGGAAAAGGGGTCTGACGGCGTCAAGACCAACATTGTGACGCCGTCACCTCGCCGCCAAAACTATTCTCGGACTGCCTTGATCTACATTTGACGCCGTCAAGACTTAATCATTTCCAGGCCGTCATGACTTTTTACTCTTGACGCCCTACCTTCGTGACGCCGTCAAATCTGTATTGGGTCGTCATGGAATTCTGCTCTTGACACCGTCAGGGAATTACTCTTGACCCCGTCACCTACTATTCCCAGCATGGAAAATTAAGACTTTGGCGTTTTCTTACTTTTATGCTCCAAAAACGTCCAAATTGCTTCCTTTTCCAGATTTCTCTCCCAAAGTACCTAAAATCACAAAAGGAACGATTTAGGGCAATATTTGATCAAATAAATTCGAATACGGGCTTAAATGACCCCCTAAAAATGGATCATTTTTCGCCTCATCAGATAGAAAGTTGAGAATTCGAAAACAATTCAAAGCTGGAGATAAAGTTCGGCTCTTCAATATGAAATACAAGTTTAAAGCTCCAAAACTCAAGCCAAAATGGTTTGGACCATATGTAGTGAAACATGGATTTCCATCAGGTTATGTTAAACTTAATGACAAACATGGTGGAAGTTTCATTGTAAATGGGCACCGAATTAAACTCTATTATGATAAGGAGCAATTAAACGTGATTTCTAATAAAGAAATTTCATCCAAATTTGAATATGAAGCTATCACATTCATGGCTCCACACAAGGAAATGGTTCCTTGGGCACACAGTAATGGTTTTATCTATGATGCTCTTCCTAGAGCATGGGAAAATGTTAAGAAAACATAGATGAAACAGGAGAGGGAATTGTGATAGGAAATGTGTTGTATATCCCTAAAAGGAAACATAACACTAAAACTTCATAATCTATTTCGAAGTTTGAGTCCAGCTGAGGACTCGTTAATAAAACAAGCGCTTCTCGGGAGGCAACCCGTGTGTTTATTTTTATTTTTCAGTGTCTATACCCCAAAGTTTACCACTTGGTCGAACTTAAGTGTGGGGGTGTGCCACTAATTTGAATAAAACTGCAATGCTTTTTGTTTGTTTTTGTTTCTAATAATGCAGGTGTTGATTGCAAGAATCAGAAGATTGGATAGAAACATAACACCGAATATCATGGTTTATTCTCTCATTTTCCATACTTTCATACTTTTTCATTTATCACATTGAGGACAATGTTCAACTTAAGTGTGGGGGGGGGGGGGGGGTGAGTAGGTAAAATAAGAAATTAAGTCTAATATCGATTTAATTTTTAAATTTTGTTTGTCCTTATAATCTAGTTGTTTTCACACTTTTAGGAGTAATATATTAGAATAACTGGATCAATCCACTGGTAAAAATAGTAATTTTTGAAAAATTTGAGATGTGTCCCGATTAATATTGCAATCCATTTCTGGGATCGATAACATTTGCTAGCGCATATTATAACCCTTTCCACTAAATTGTGAGGATTTGAGCCTATTTCATATCTAGCATACATCTTTTATGCTTGAATCTTTTTTTTTTCCAAAGGTAAACTTTTATTAAGGAAAATGAGCCAAAAGGCAAAGTACAAAGAAAGAAATAAAACACAAAGTGGAACAAAACTCAGATTGAAGCATTCCAACTGATCCACTATGGCAACAAAAAACTAATGGCAATGGACAAATCCCATGCTCAGAGAACTAAATTCCAACACAAGAATACTTTCCGAGGGGAAACTACATACTCTGAATACATCAAACACCACAATGAACTCAATCAAAGCAGGTTGAAACATCACCATATATAGCCCCCACCTAGAAAGCAAAGAACCTAATACTCAGCAAACAAAAATCCAAAGCCAAATAGAGCCAGTCAAAACAACATATCCGGGAAAATATATCAAGACAGATTCATACTTCATCAGAGCTCCTAGTGCAATCTTGATGTAGGATGAAAACCAGATAAGTGATCACCCATCCACACTGTCTCATTAAAAAACCTTGCCAAATAAAACCCTGAGGGAAAAACTTTGAGCAAGGAAAAAGAGTACAGCTGTAAGTATTGAAGTTCCTACAGATAGTTATGTAATAGAAAGTCCCCTGATTATGAGCTGCTCTTGACCAATTGTGAAAAAACCAGTTAAGTAGACTGCCATCACCAAGCAAAACCAAACAAACCATCTCCACAAACCCAATATCAACAATAACACTGCCTCTTTTATACCTCCAAACCAAAATATCATACCCATCAGCAATCCTAAACAGCCTATTGTATTTCCAACACCTTGTACTGATCCAACATATATCATTCTAACTACCAGAAATAGAACAAGTAAACAAAACAGTTCCATTTCTAACTAAACAAACAATCTTAACTCTCACCATCATCAATAATCATGTTATCAGTCATCAAATCATCAATCATGCATTTATACCTATAATTCTTATCAATAGGGAAGTTCCATACCTCAGCAGCCATGACAACATCAGGAGTAACCATGAGCTTCAGCCCCATAATTCTAAGCCTGACAGTATAAATAACAATCTTTAACAGCTCCTCCACAGTTCTGCTATGTCCACCAAAAAGCCTCAGATTCCTTTCCTGCCAAACAAAATACACAGAAGCACCCAACACCAGTCTTTGGATCACACTCCATATAGAATTTTTAGCAGGCCTATTCACAATGCATGAAATAATTTGAGCCTACGAGTTGGACACATTATCAAGCTTGGCCATTAACTTTAACCTTTCCCAAAGTCTTCTAGAAAAGTAGCAGCTAAAAAACAAATGACTATGAGAATCTTTACACCTTTTGCAAAAAGGGCAACACATATCTTGAATATTTAACCACCTAGATATTCTATCCTGAGTCTTCAATCTACCTTTCACAGCCATCCACAAAATAAATGAGTGTCTAGGAACACACTGACTGAACCACACATGTTCATACCAGATAACTTTAGGGTAGTTATCTTTCATCACCTTCCAAACTTCATTAACACAAAAAAAAAAAAAAATCCTTACCTTTCTTATTAACCTAAACAACTCTATCTTCAAATTCATCAACAATAGTAGGAACCTGAATATCTAAAATCTCCCCAAATCTAGTATTCCAACTAGCAGGCCAGTTCCAATTTCCATTATTGACTAAACCAGCTACTTTCATTCTCATATCAAGGCTGCAATGCACAAGAGCTGTGTAGTTAATCAAATTACACAATGGTCCCCTCTCATGCCATTTATCAAACCATAAAAAAACACTTACTACCATCACCAATTTTATAAATAACAAAATTTCTAATTTTATCTCTAAGTGACAAAATTTTCCTCCAACTCCAAGAATTATCTTGATTAGTCTTAGTGACCCAAATACTATCACCCTTAACCCACTGACACTTCACCCAATTCACCTATATTGAGTCCGTATCAGAGATGACATTCCACAAATGCTTGGCCATCAAAGCCTCATTCCAAGTATGAAGAGATTTAAGCCCCAATCCTCCTTCTTTTTTCTGCATACAAACTTCTTTCCATGAGACACTGAATTCAAAACTCTTTCCTTCAATAGATTGCCACAGAAACCTTTTCAACATTTTATCAATATCATCACGTATGCCTTATGGAAGAATGAAAATGGAAGCCCAATACACATTTAAAGAACTAAGAACTGAAGCAATAAGTTGCAACCTCCCAGCAAAAGATAGATGTTTATTCTGCCAGCCATCAATCCTCCTCTTTATACTTTCCACGAGACCAGTACAATCACTTCTAGCAATCCTATTAGAGTCTAATGGAATTCCAAGATACTTTACAGGTAACGTACCTTCATTGAAAGGCATTACCAGTTTAATTTCCTGTTTGACTTCCTCTGTGACATTACCAAAATAGACTGTGCTTTTGTACATATTAGGTCTAAGACCAGAAGAAAGACAAAATTCATCTAATGCTCGCCTTAGAACAGAAGCAGAAAACTTATCTCCATGACAGAACATCATGAGATCATCAGCAAAACAAAGACTCACAATTTTCAACTTCTTACATCCCCAATGGTATTTGAACATTCTCTCCTTGCAGACTTGTCTTTTGATCATTAAGGTTAGAACCTCCATAACAACTGTGAATAGATAAGGTGATATTGGGTCACCTTGCCTAAGGCCTCTTTTAGCTTTGAAAAACCCATGGGACTCACCATTGACACATATAGAGAAGGAAGCAGATTTCAAACAAACCATAATCCAGTTAATCATAACTTTGTGAAACCCCAACTTGAGGAGACAAAATTCCAAAAATTCCCAAGAAACAGTATTATAAGCCTTTTGTATATCCACCTTAAAAGTACACCTACCCACCTTTTTCCTACTCACATAACCACACATCAGCTCTTGAGCAAGCATGATGTTATCACTAATATGTCTCCCTTCAATGAATGAACTCTGATTAGCATCTACTAGATCCTTCAAAACCACCTTAATCCCATTAGTTAAGACCTTACTAATACACTTATAGACCACATTGCAGCAAGCAATGGGTCTATAGTCAGTAACTCTAGATGGATTCTTGCATTTAGGAACAAGTGAGATAAGAGTAGTGTTGAGTTCACCCAACAATTTCCCACTACAAAAAAAATTCTTTAACAGTAGAACAAACATCATGACCAACTATGTCCCAAGAAGCTTTGAAAAACTTACTTGTAAAGCCATCAGGTCCAGGAGCTTTATCCTCATTAATATCAAACAAAGCCGTCTTAATCTCTTTAATTGTAATTTCTCTAATCAAATTCAATGCACTCTCATCATCCAATTTCTTATAGAAAAGCTCATCAGGTTCATCAATGGGAAAAACATCCTCACAATTACCAAGAAACTCTTGAAAATGTGATACAAACACTTTAGCAACATCCTCATCATAATGTTCTCTTCCCATATCATCCTTCACACTAATAATCCTGCTCTTGCTCATCCTTCCTTTTAATAGATTATGGAAGTAAGCACTATTATGATCATCTTCCTTCAGCCATTCCACCTTAGCTTTCTGCTTCAGAACCCTTTCCGCATCTAAAACTGCATCTTTATAAGCATTATTAAACACCATTTCTTCCTCTCTAAGACTGGCATTCTTGGGATCTTTATCCAGCTCAGATTGAATCTTTTTCAACTCTTCTCTTAAAACATTAACTTTCACAAAAACATTCCCATTTTTCCTATTAAGATCTCTGATGTGCTTCTTCATATTCTTTAATCTCTTAGCCAGAACAAACATAACATAACCATTGATAGGCTCATTCCAATTTTCCTTAACTTTCAAATGGAACTCTTTCTTCTCAGCAAGGAAATTCATGAATCTGAATGATCTTCTTTTCTTGACAATCATATCAGGCATGATTAAGAGTGCAGGACAGTGATCAGAAGTAACATATGGTAAAAAGTTAGCAAAACTAGACCCAAACTGGTCAAGAAATACACTGTTACCCATAATCCTATCTAGCTTCTTTAAAATACCACTTTCAGGGTTTTTTCTTTTCTGAATCCAAGTAAAAAAGAACCCACTCATAGCCAAATCTTCCATATCCAAAATTTCCATGCAATTTCTAAATTCTTTAACTCCATGATTGTTATCAACCACACCATTGGAATGTTCATCAGCATACATTATTACATTAAAGTCACCCAATATAACCCAAGGTTTATTATCAGTGATAACCATATGATCCTTAAGATTCTCCCACAACTTAAGTCTGTCTTTTGCTTCATTATCACCATAAATAAATGAAACAAAAAACTTCCTCTTGTCTTGAATAACTTTTACTTCAAAATGCATAACTTGCCCCAAAGATGATAGAAGTGTAGCCTCAATAACATCATTATCCCAACCCACAGCTAATCTACAGCCCTTAATGCTATCTGAGGAGTTAGAAACCCAAGACCAATTCCCAAACACATTATCACAAACAGGTTTAACCATCTTTTTAATAAGCCTAGTCTCAACTATGGTACACATATTCAATTTACTTTCAGACATTAACATCTTCACTTCATCTTGTTTAGAGGTGTTAGTTAACCCTCTAATGTTCCATGCAGCAATTTTTATATTCATTAAAGACATGAAGAGGGTCCAGCATCAACATTACCCAATACATTTGCCATTGCAGCATCAGCAGAGCTAGATACATTATTCTGAGTAATGAACTCAGCATGAGCAGTGAGATCATCTCCCACTTCTTCAATCATGGTTTCATCACTTTTAGATTCATTACCTTCCTTATACCCAGTACCACTCTTCTCTAAGATCCTACTTTCATAGAACTCAACCATCTCATCAGTCCAACTCTCTTTAATATCATTAGTAAAAACTTGTTCAGATACAACAAAAAGCTCCACTTCAGCCATCTGTTTAACCAAAACTAACCCTTGTATTCTCTTAAGCTCTTCTCTATAAACATTATCATACACCACAGCAAAAGCTTGTTCTCTAGGCATACCAGTTGACTCCATCTCCCCTGCAACCATATCTTCAGCAATCTTGTGCACATTAGAATTAATACCTCTATTACTAGTACTAATTTCTTTTTCAAGTTTACAAATCTTTTCCTTCAGCTTCAATTTTATAGCATTATTCTTAACTTCAGAACACTTACTTTCATAATAAACTTGCAATTCTTTAGGCCACTTATCTCTTACTTCCTTATCAATGTTGATTCCCATCTCCACTGCCACATCAATGTTTACCCTAATTCTCAATGATTCATTCTGATTCTCATCATCAACCTCTTCAGCTAGAGCAGCATACCTATTTTTTGTACTAAAATTATTCTGAGCAATGTGTTTCACTTGATTATCTTGATTCTCTTTAGCCTTAGTAACCTCCTTATCCTTTCCTTGATTATTAAAACCCTCATTAACAGGTTGCTTATCTTTCACATTATTCTTAGTTAGAACACTTCTCCTTTCATTATTCACATTAATCCCACCATATCCTCCTCTACCACTCATTCCTCCTCTACCCCTCATACTAGCACCACCCCTGCCATAGAACATACCACTTCTGCTACTTGAAGCACCATTAACATTGTTATTCCCTATATCAGTAACACTATTGCCAACAACATGAGTATTATTATTACCATACACATCAGCAGGTTTAGCTAGTGGAACCTGAGTTGTAACATGAACAGAATTATAATTATTAGTTTTCCTATTATGAGCAACCCTCCACCCATCATTTAAACTAGCCTCAGCACTAGTCTTCTCACTTGTTTGCACCTTAATACCAGCCCTTTTAAGCTTCTCTTCCTCAGTTAAAACCCTATTATTACAACATTCAAAACTATGTCCAAAAACATAACAATGTGAGCATATTGGTGGTCTCCAAACATACTCAACCTTCAATGGCATAGATCTTCCCAATTTTCTATACCAAACTTCCACAGAGTCCACCAAGCCTTTAGTTGCATCAACCTCCACAAGAACTCTAGCAAAACTTGCTCTACCGTAAGCCTTCTCACATATTGATGTTGTAATTTTATCCATAATAATAGGAGTTCCCACACCACTTGCAATTCTACTAATACCCTATACATTCCATGCTTCAAGAGGGATATTATAGATTCTAACCCATATAGGAATTCTAGATAGTTCAGGTTTATATAAGCATAAACCAGCTTCCCATTTCTGGACAAATAATGGTTTCTGCTCAACAAGCCAAGGACCATTCTCAATTACACCCTGCATTCCTTCCTCAGACTTAAACTTGAAAAAATAGAAACCACTTTCATTAACAATGATATCTTCTAAATGAAATTCCCTCCACATTCTCTTAAGATGTCCAATAAGCTCCCTATAACTCATTTTAAAATCAACAAAGTATCCCACAACAGTCATATCCCATTTCTTACTACCTTCCTCAATAATAGGATCCAATTCAACAACCGTCCTACCTTCATTATTCTTAGAACATGGAAACAGTTTGAGTCTATTACGCCCAATATAATTCATCCCCTTAACAGCATTACTAAAAGACAATGGTTTAGTATTACTGTTATTAGCCTTCATAACAACATCATCAACTTTAGCATAACTACCCTGATCCTCAGTAACAATACCTTTATCCATATTACCACCACCCAAATTACCCCCAGTATTCTTAGAATTACTCAAACCAGGATTTAAAACAGGGTTTTGGTTAACAGGAATAGGTATATCAGGTAGCTTATCAACACTAACTTGACTTACCTTAGTACTAATTAGCTCTGAAAACATATCACTTACATTGCCCTTAGCTTCATTCCCCATTAAATTCTTCTTAATTCCATTACCCTTAACAGCTTCAACCTTCTCAGCACTTATTTTATCAATAACCACATCACTACTTCCCATATCATCACCACTAACATCATTAAAACCATCCTTACCCACATCACTATTACCAACTTCATCTCCACAATCCATTTCCTCAGAACCCATAGCCACTTCACTACCCTTAGAGCTAGAACGCGTCATACCCTTCTTAATATTAACATCAGTAGATTTATTCAACATATCCAGGTGTTTCATGGTGTTATTAGACTTGGGATTCATTGTTCTTGTGGTTTTTTTGGCTCTTAAATTCTTATCTGACCTAGAAATAGATGGATTCGCCACCGGAGGTGGTGAAACAAATTCATTAGGGTTAGGGGTATAGGGTTTTGTTCAGACATGATTAATGAAGGTCTAAACAAGAATCATATTAAGGTTTAGGAGTATAAGGAAGAATGATTTAGGGATCTGATAAAAACGGTAGTGTGTGAAAGTGTGTGAAAAATAAAACAGTGATAACGAACTTATAAAATGAATTTAATACGATGAATAGTGGATTATGCTTGATTCTATTGTTATGAGTGTGCCGATGATTTTATTTATTCTAGAACTTGTACTTGTAAATCATTACGAGACCGTTGTGAGATTACATTTTTGTAATATAAGTATACATACGTGATAAGAGGCAACCTTAGGATTTTAACCAAATAGCCTTCATTATTGATTTTTAGCTAGTCACATTGATTAGTTAATTTCCAAATTTTAACCCTTTTGTTAGCGTTCATTTTTAGCGCTAGATACCCTTAGTTACACCCTTCGAGCCATCCTTTTTGTTTTTGATAAATCCAGAAAAATACAAAAATATTTTACACTTTAAACCTTAGCCTAACCCTTGTCAAAGTCTAAATGGTAGGTTGCTAGTTGCTTGGTTGTTGGATAGTTTATGATGATTATTAGTGAGCCACACTTCACCAATTATATGTGTGCCATTCCGACAAAGATGGAGACTGCAGCTTCTTATTTGTATTGTTGTGGTGATGCTTATGCGAAGTGTGGGGGAATTTTCTGAGTTAAAAAATAATAATAAAAAAAAGTCATCGCAACTATAAGGTGACAATTATAGCAAAATGTGCTATATATGTAAATAAAGGAAATTTTGTGATATGTTGTTAGCCAATGTGCTACGTATGGAGAATATTGTTATGGCGAATCGATGTATCGATATTTGAAGAAGAGGAAGATTGTAACTATAATCATTTACGGGTTCGTGGTTTGTTCAGTGACTAGCAACAACGAGACTTAGACTTGACTTTATTTTTCTTTAAAACCAATTTCATAAATATTCCCATGCCTTATCCCTACCCTTACCAAATTACTTTATTTATATGGATATAGTAATGGCTTTGTGAGAATGTCAAGTGCAAGAATATTGTAGTGACCATCCGGTTTTTGAGTAATCAAGAACTCGCGCCAGTAATCTATTATGTTTTTGTATGAGATGTTTGAACATAAGCCTGGTACAACCCAAAGCCTTACATTACAACCCGAATAAAAGACCTCTTTGATATGTAGACTTGGTGCTTATGCCATTGCGGTGTAGTTTTGTTTCTTGTACAAGCCTATGGTAATAATTAGATCATGACTGAGCAATGAGTGTGATTTCTCTTATATATACTCCACTTCTTAAATAAATGAGTGATTGAGTGAATTATACTTCGTTCCTTTTTCGTGAGGTGTTTAGACATGTTAATCAAGCAAGAAAATCATTAGGTATTGTCAAACATCTCGATTTTTCACCATTCAAGCTTAAAAATGATGAATCTTATCTTGTACTTGTACTTGGTGGATTTGCATCACATTTTTCTAATTATTTTTGGTTACCATATGGATATTTAGTTTTCTTCTAGATTTGCTTGAGGACAAGCAAAGTTTAAGTGTGGGGGATTTGATAACGCTCAAAGTTAACATGTTTTTATAAGCGTTATTAGTGTTTTTGTGCATGTTATTTGGTTGTTTTTATATGATTTTGCCACTAAATTGTATCAAAGTATGTTTTTGTAGCATATGTAGACAAATGCAGGAAAAATGGAGAAAAAGTGTAAAAAATGAGTATACGCGATTACACGAAGATTCCTGAGCTCGAAAGTCCAATCTATGAAGTAATTCATATGAGAACCTAAGTTTTATCATCTCAAAGTTCCAAGTTCAAAGGTTAATCAAGTTTGGATAGTGCATAAAGAACTACACAAGGAAAAGTCAAAGTCCAAAACAGCCAGGATATACCATCCGATCGGTTGGAGTCTATCCAATCGGATGGCCATTATGACCATTTTCCATCCGATCGGTATCAACCCGCAATCGATCAGATGGTCACTTCTGCATGCTTTTACCAACTTTGGTGCACGAATCTTGGTCTTTTGTCCCATGGTTCTAGGCCCTTCATTACCAAGAGTGTTGGACAAGCCTATAAGGACCTCAAAAGTGCATAATTCAAGACACCATTAAAGATACCATTTACTCTCATTACTACACACAATTATTATCATCTTCTAGCTCTCTAAGGAGGAAAATTCGTGCAGAAAGAACCAGGAACTTTGGAGGACCAAGGAAGCAACATTTGGAGTCTGAAAATCTCAAGACATCATCACCAACACTTAGGTTATCAATACCTTGTCATTTGTTATCAATTTCAAAGTATTGTAAGACTTATAACCATGGATTCTAATGTTAAATATTATGAGTTTATTTGCATGTTTGCTATGAGTGGCTAGTAATCTTTTTACACTTGTTTTGATGATGTTTTATACTTAGTGATAGTTATGATTGTAATAACATGTTTTAATTCAATTTCAAGTCAATCCTAAGAACCAATTATACCTTAAGTTTTATCGTGACATTTGTTTAACCAAGGTTAACTAATTGATAATAGTTTCAAAGGTCGAAAGATTTGTTATTACTCAACTAGTTATAATCATTTGTCTATGAATTATTGTTTTTCACCATAATTATTATTGACTAAACAAAGAAACAAGAAGTATGATTGTAATGAGAATGCTTTTATAACATCAAATCGGATTGTTTGTAAACTTTTAGTAGGACGAAAGTTTAAATGTTTATAAACAATTGTGACCTTTTTGTCTATGAATAGGTTACCTTTTGTATTGACCATTTCCTAAGAGTATTTGATTTGTAATAAAAGTTTGTCTTGTGTTTAAGATATCCACCATACCTTATGAACCTTGGATAGATCTTGAATTGATTGGTTTACACCTAAAGCTCGTTTTTATGAACTCAAATCTTGACGAAGGTTTAACTTGTAGAAACAATAGATTAGATCACCATCTAATTATCTCAACCAACATGTTATCAAAAGTTATCACAATCATGTGTGTCATTAAGTAGAAAACTAGTCTAAACAAGTGTAGTTTTTTAAATTATTGAATTTGCTTATTATCTTATTTGCGTTCATTAGAGATTTACTTTTAGACTTATATTTTGATTCACTCACAAATCCCTGCGAACGATCCCGACTTACCATCATATCTTGCTATAACGGACGAGTACACTTGCTCGTATGTGTTGTTTCTAGATTTGGTAACTCATCCTTATAAATTTAAAACTTGCACTAACAAATAGCACATCAGGGGGTATGCTCAGAATAGAGTTGGCAATGCTAATCAGGGACAGGGAAGACAACCCAACTAAATGCTACAACTGTGGAGGGTTAGGTCACATTGCTAGGAACTGCACTCAACCTAAAAGTCCCCAGAACTCTGACTACTTCAAGGACAAGATGTTGCTGATGCAAGCACAGGAAAGTGGAGTGGCATTGGATGAGGAGCAACTGTTATTCCTAGCTGGTGATGAGGGAAACACATTTGATGCCGATGTAGATGATCAACCTATTCAGGACTTAGCTCTTAATGATCCAAACATCTTCCAGGCAGAGGATTGTTATGTTTTTGATTCGGACGTTGATGATGAACCCACAGCTCAAACCATCTTCATGGCCAATTTGTCATCAGCAGTCTCATCACCTCAACAATCCAGTCCCTACAAGTCATCCATCATATCTAAGGTACTTAAGTTATATGATGCATGCACAATAAATGGTGAACCGAAGATTCTCAACGACATACGTCAAATTAATGTTGGTGAACCAAATGAGGCTGAATTGGTGAACAATAATGTTATTCCAATTGAGCAACATTCGGATCACAACAAAGAGTCTGGCGTATCTAGTGAAGCATCGTCAGTTGTATGTGACAATAATGTGACGCATGAACAAAGGATTCCTACCGAAGTACAACAAACAAACGTAGTGGGATTAGATATTGCTAATATGGGAAATAGTAATGTTGTCCCATATGAACAATATGTGAAGCACGACGTCGAGTCTATTGTACCAAGTAATGCATCCTATGTTGATGATAATGTGTGTGAATTGGATGAGTACACTGCTGTTGCACCCGATGACACCTTGACCGCTAGGATTAATATTCTTAAGGATCAGGTAACTTGTTATGAACAGCGTGCAAAATTTGAGCTAACCGAACGTGAACAAAAAATGGATTGGCAAATGCGAGCATATATAACTGAATATAACTTAAGGGAAGAAACATTAAAACAAGAGTTAAAGTCTGTTCAAAATCAACTTGATCAAGCTGTTAAACAAAAACAGGAGATTCAGGATAGTGTAAGTGCACTAAAAGGTTATTTTCAAGAAAAAGAAACTAAACTCTTAAATGATCTTTCCAACCTTAAGATGTTGAAAAACAAACTTGAAAACAAATTGTACACTCAAGGCCAAACCATACAAACAGCTCAAATGATACAAAAGTACATTAAATTGCGGGATAAGCATAGTAATAAGGATTTAGGAGTGCCTAAAACGAACTTCCTTAAGAGCGTTAGTGCCTCTCAACCTACCTTGTATGATGCTAGTATGATGTTTAAACCTGATCATGCCCCCCCCCCCCCAATTGTTGTTCTGATGAGGAGATGGATGAGCTAGAATCGGTCAATAGGGATAAATTAGAAAACAAAATGAAGGATCAAAAGTGCATTAAAAAACGTGTCAATGTCAAACCACATAATTACTATGAATAGAATCGATTGACTATTTTTGCACCCCAATCTAAGGTAACACCTGAGCAAGTATTTTGGACCCTAGACATGGAAAAAATGAAAGCTGAAGAACTTAACGCCAAAACCCCTATTAAGGTTGCTGCCCTAACGGTGTATCCCCCCAATACACCTATTGATTGGCTCCAAACGGTCAACCTAATTGACCAGGGAATGGTCAACAAAGTTAGACTGCCCAGAGTCAATGCTCCGCGGAATATAGTGGTTTCCCCGGGTCGTTATGTCCCGACGAGGTGTGAATGGCTTAACAAACGGTTATGTGATCGGGCGAATTTGGACGGGAAAAGGTTTGTGAGATTGATTACACTACTGAATTCACAAAGAAATAGCTTAAACAAGCTATATGAATAAGAAAAGAAAGTTGGAAAAACCAGAAACGTTTAAAACCTAAAAACGCGTACGTTCAGTTTTAAGTAACGTGAACGTACAAAATAAAACGCGAGTTTTGGTAAAATAAAATACTTACAAAAGTGAAAATCACATTTTTACAATCCTAATAATAAAATAAACTTTTTAGAAAATTAAAATTAATTTTTATACTATTTATATAATTACTATTAATTAAATACTATTTATTAATTACTTATTAATTATTTAAATTAACCTAAATTATAACTAATTATGAAATTACACTAAAAATATGAAAAATAAATTTGGAAAAATCTAAAATATTATAAAACTAATTTTCAAACTTAAAATATATTTTTCCTACTTTTTATATAATTACCATTAATTAAAAACTAATTTAAACTAATTAAAATTACACTTAATAATAAGAAAATATAAAATAAGCTTAGAAAAATAAAATTAAAACTTAGAAAAATCTAAAATAATCTAAAACTAATTTTAAAACATAAAATATATTTTTAAGACTATTTGAATAATTACTATTAATTATTAACTAAGTATTAATTAATAAAAACTAATATTAATTATTAAAAATACTAAATGAAAAGAGAAAATTATGAAAATTTTACAGAAATTATTTTACAACTAAAGGAACTTAGGAAAATTATAAAAACAGAAAGTGCTTAAGGAAAATAATCACTTATGCAATAAGCTTCTTAAATAGAAGCTATCACTTTAGGAAAATTTAGCTTTTTCTGGATTTTCTTTTTGAAAACTGATTATATACTAAAATTATGAAACTTTAATAAAGGGACCAAGGCTGTATCTCAGGAATAAGCACTACAAGTGCTTATAAGCTTAACAGTTGACTTTGGTCAACTGTTGGAGCTTATAGCTTAAAAATAAGCCACAAGGGGCCCACAATGGGGAATTAAGCTACACTAGGATGCAATAACTAAGAATAAACAAGAAATGACAGAATAAGCATAGAAAATAAGCTATTGAAGCCCAATAAGCACTTACCCTGAACTGAGTATGAAACAGTCCACCAGGGTGATCTTTAGGCCAATGTGGGACCCACCAGGACGATCAAGACCCCAAAGTGAGAGCTTATTTGAAAAGCTGAGCTTATGGGCACTTCAATAAACTAAAACTCAAACCATGGGACCCACTAGGGAATCTAGGGTGGGTCTTGGAACATGGTACATAACCTGAGTGCATCAGATTATAAATAGAAATGGACAAGATCAATGGGGCAAGCAGCCCAAGTGAATAAGCCAATAAGCCAGAAACAAGCCCAGACCCCAAAAGCCTGGCTTATTAGCTTCCTAATAAGCCAAGTACCTAAGAGTGGGGCCCACTAGGGAGGCTAGGGTAAACATTTGGAAATGAGGGTCTAATCAAGGTCTGTGGTGCAGGGCACATGCTTGCCCTGCAACCAACTTTGAGCAAGGAATTAAGCCTCAGCAAAAATTATAAAAATAAGGTGAGTGATGGAATCTAAAGTTCAGCTGGGGGTATATGTACCCAAGAAATTTCAGGATCTCAAACCAATTACAAAATTCTACAAAATTCACTAAACTTTTGGAAAAATCAGAAAGCATGTATTTTAACTTTTTGATAAAACTAGGTATGTTGACTTGTTTGAGTTTCTAATGATCACTACACACTAATTATGATATACTAAGACATATTGAGACTAAATTAAGTTGTATTAAGCACTAATGAACCAAAATGATGACTATGCAAATCCACAATCCTCATAATGAAGCTGAAATGGCAATCAAGAATCAATTTGACTTTTTACCAAAGAAGTACTGGATTTAAAAGTTAAAATGGACTAAGACTAACATGCATGAGTTAAACAAACAGTGACAAACAACCAAAACTACATTGAACTCCTTGAATCAGCTAATACGAAACACCCCTAAAGTGGAAACTGATGAGCTTTTTTCAAACAACAATTGCTATTTAAACTTCAAAAGTTATGGACCAAGACTCAATAAGCTGTACTATGACTATTTAGATAGAAAGTATTCAACATTAAGCAATTTCCACTAAGCAAAAATCAATAAGCTATATAAGCTGTCTTATGAAACAGTTACATTCAATTTTGATAAAAACTACATTCTACTGAGATGATAAGGTTACATCTTACATTCTAAGCAATAAGTAACTGAGATAAGCACATCTAAACATCAATTAAGCACATTAATAAATTAAAGGCAGACAAGTAGATAATAAGGTAATAAGTGAAAAGGTGAACACTGCAAGATGATTAAAAAAAACTTAAAATTATATTAAACTGGGTTTTCAAAGAGTACAGGACTTGAAATTAAACTAAAAGGATGAAGATTACACTAAAAATTAGACTAAATTACACTAAAAGCTATTTTCTATCTAAAAACCTACTGCCTTTTTCTGCATCCCTTTTACTCTCTTTTATATCCATCCTCTAGGGTTTTGGTGACCCACAAATGTCTTCCCACTTCCTCTCACAGCCATTGGATGGCTCATCTTTCAATCTTCACCATTAAATTCCTTTTCCCGCCTTTTCATACATAACCAATTGGGAGCAATTGCAAGTGGGGTTGGTGTAGTAATTAATGAGGGGAAGGTAGGGAAGGTGAGGAGCATTTATGAAGGTGGCTTGGTTTGGTGAAAAGTTGAGAGGAGGAGGGAGACCAGGGAGCGGGAAAGGTGGGAGGAAGGAGATGGTGGTGTTGGTTTGACTAGTCAACGACGGGGGAGTTATTAGTTTTAGGAATGGGCCGGGTTTTGTGTTTTGGGCTTGGGGGTTTAGAGTGGTAACTGGACCAGGCTTGTGTAGGGTAGTAACAAAATAAAAGGGTCCGTTTGATTAAATAACAAAACATCACAAGGACCATTTTTGTAATTTTGGAAAACTTGGGGACTAAAAATGGACATTGCCCAAAGTTATCATAAGGGACCATTCATGCATAGCTTAAATATCCAAAACAATTTTTTGCAATTTTTGTACTTTTCAAAATTCCCGGGGACCATTTTTGTAAAATTCCAAACTATAAGGACCAAATATATAAATTTCACAAACTTTCATCCCAAGGACAAAAATTGATTTTTGTAACTTCCCAAGGACCCAAAATGATTTTTCTTTCAAAAATATCCTACCAGGGATCAAAACTGTCAAAGTTTGAAACTCCAGGGACCAAAAGTGTAAATTTCCAAAACTTTCCAATTTTTCACCAAAGGACTAAATATGACCACTTATGATTTAAAAAGGACCTTTGGTGATAATTTTCTAAATTTTGAATATCCAGGGACTAGTTTTGTCATTTTATGAAAGTTGGGGGACTGAAACTGCCGATTTTGCAAACTTTGTACGTTTTTCATCTGTTTTTGCTCATTTTGCATCTAAAACATATAAAACATAATTTTGAAATATTTTCAGTATTTTGATGCATTTCTGAGTGTTTTTGTATGTTTTGCAGTTCAGATTAGACCAAAAAATGATGAGTGTTTGAGCACTCATCAATCCCCCACACTAAACTATTGCTAGTCCCTAGCAATACTGTTTTGAAAACTTGATGGATTTGAAAAACTCTTTACCAAAAGCCATCACTTCTGGAGTAGCCAGGTGTAAGAACTGTGGTACACCTGATAACCGTGTGATTTTGAGTAAACCACCAGCTGTCAACGGATTTGATTTGTCTTTACCAGGAGCCGTTTGCTCCTGGACTAGCCAGCTCTTGATGGAATAGTCAACATCTTGGTGAGCTGATTACCAATTATGGATTTTCCACGGCCTTTACCACAAGCCATAATCTTGCGGGCTAGCCAACTCATTTGTTTTTGGGGAGTTGATGAACCATACAATTTTGGGCAAATTGCAAGCCATAAACGGATTTGATATGTCTTTACCAAGAGCCGTTTGCTCCTGGACTAGCCAATCCCTTTTGTTGGTTAGACAAGGCGGACTGATTACCACAAAAATTTTGAAGCACCAGTGAATTTTTTTTTTTTAATTTTTGAAATTTTGGCTAAAACGGGGGTATTATATAGTAAAATGTGATAAAATTCGCTAGAATAGCGAAATACCCCCCCCCCCCCCACACACACACACTAAGCATGAATATTGTCCTCAATATTCAAAATCCTGGCTATTATGCCGACATTTTGAACGTAAAAGGGCAACATTACAAGCTAAGCGTGGAAAACACCAATTTTGTATTTTCACTCATTTGTAACCATAGCATGGGGGACTCCCCCACACTTAGGGTGAAAACCTATATGCCTGCTACTGTTTTTGTTTACCGAGTCGCTAGCTTGACTTGACCCCGAATTCATTTGTCCTTGGGGAAGCATGATGTGGGAGAAACAATCTCAATCGGAATTTCATTCAAGATGTTTGGATAAACATTTAAAGCACGTGAAAGTTCCACACCGATGAGATAAGTATCCGGCTCAAGATAATGATACAGGAAAATGCCGGGATCAAATATAGTGTCTTCATTCCCGAAAGAATGAAGAACAGGAGAAGTCACCTTATAGGTGAAGAAAAGGAAGAAAACCATGATAAAAAGCATGATTTGATCTTCTTCCTCGAGATCAGGCTCCGTAGCCTGAGTTTGGATTTCAAAGGGTAAGCTCGTAAACAACCCGGGAGGGTGGGTGGGATTTTGCAAATTCTCATGATTGAGAGCATCTCCCCCCGGGCAATCAAACTCTAGAGGAGTTTTGATATGATGAGTGAGTTCACAGGAGACCTCCTCAAAGGCGAATGAATCATATATGGGAAGAGAATTATGAGAATGAGAAGTGGTAGTGCCACTAATATACTCTCCCATATGATCAAAGCTGAAGGCTTCAAATTCCGGTATAGGATCATCGGAAAGAATCTCACTATCCTTTATGGGGATAGGGGAAGAAATAGATTTCATATTGAAAGCCTCGATTTTAGAAATGAGGAGACTGACATTCAATAATGTTGCACGAAGTGCTTCATCTTGGATTTCAGTGTCATTCTCATTATTCTATTCTTCTAAGCTGACTAGCTCAGAAGTTAATTCTTCCACATAACTGATGTCTCCACAAGATAACAAATCGTCATTATCAGAATCAGAGAACATTTCAACATTATCATTCGGGAAGACAAGAGGAGGAGGGATATCACACATATGATCAAGAATTCCCTGTGACTCTCTTGGGATTGAGACAAGGTTCTCAATACTAGACTTTATGAATTCGTCCGATTCCTTAACAGGAACAGTGTCAAGATGCTCGTCCCCCATGCTCAGAGAGTGAGTGTGAATCTCGGGTGTGATAACAGCAGACTCAGGGAGTTGAGAAGGACTAGCAGTCATGGATTCTACAAGTTCCATTATTTCTACTGCTAGTGATTCAGTCATGTACTTTTCTCCCATTATTTCCACTGAAACAGTTTCAACTGAAGTCGAATTAGAAGGCTCCTCAGATACCTTTGGGATTGGAACAAGGTCATTTATTTCCTTAAGAGGATTGACTTGGACTTCCTTGTCCCCCATTATCAAGATATCTGAAGGTTCCTTAGGGATTTCTTCTTCAAAGGGTTCATCCTCATCACTTTCATCCTCAAGATAAAATGAGTTAACAGGAGGATTTTGTCTCATGTGAATCAGACCTTTAAGACAGTTTATTTCCTCTTGAATGTTCTGGTTGAATTGAATTTGATTGATCATCATTTTATTAATCAATTCAGCTCTAGCTAACTCGTCTTGAGGAGGTGGTTGAGGGGTTGTGTATTGTGAAGGCGGGTTAAAACCAAATTCATGATTGTTACAAGGAACCTGTTCATAGATAAACTAATTCCTCGTTTGACAATCAGAGCTGTAGTGAGGGCCTCCACAATAATCACATGAATATGTGTTCATCTCGGGGTATGGGGGCTGGTTAAAGAAGCTGGTTGTTTCATTGTAGGGACTTTGGTCATAGACAAACCCGTTTCCCGAACTCACAATGCTACAACCGGGGCAATTTCCACCGTTATAAGGACCACCACACCATCGACAAACAAGAAGGTGAGGATGAGACATAGAAAGAATCAAAGTGTTTTGGAGGGGTAGGGATGAAGAATCAAAGATGTGAAAGGGTAAAGGAGAATGTTTTTGGATTTTTGGAAATACATTTTGTACAAATGATAAGAAAAATGTTTTTGGGTTTTTTGTGTTCGTTGAAAACTTGATTTAAAATGTTTTCGGGAACGGTTTTTTTTGAAAAATAAGAAAATATGAACAAAGGATGGATAAATGTACAATGGAACGTGATGAGTGCTTAATCACTCATCCTTTTTAGACCATATTTCAGACCAAAAACACCAAATACTAACTAAAAATGCCAAGAGAATGCATGTTTTTGTATTTGTGTATGTGTAGGTACGGATATGAGAAAAATGGACAAAAACACAGCAAAACTGACAAAAACGAGCACGAGAATGGAAAGTGTCAAAAGCCGGAGCCGGGGAAGTCAAATGGTCAAAATCCAAGCTTAAAAAGTCAAAGTCAACCTCAGAGATTCGTCAAAGTTACATATTTGATCCCTGGTCAAAGTTTGAAGAATTGGCGATTTTAGTCCCTGCAGTTTCAGAAAATTACACAAATGGTCCCTTGGAATAATATTTAAAGAGTGGTCAAATTCATTCCTCAACTATGTGAGAATGGCAAGAAATACCCTTGGGTAGTACTTTGAGCAAATTACAGCTTTGGTCCCTATGGTTTGCAATATTACATACTTAGTCCCTAAAATAATACTACTCCTAAACAAGTAAACAACCGGATCAAAAAAATAAAACACAAACCCTTAAGCCCATAAGAGTCAAAAGCCCACTACCCTAACTAAACCCCAACCCGGCCTGCTAAATTACCCAGTCAAACCTTACCCAAAAACCGGTCAACACCCAATAAACTAATAAAAACACCCCCAAAAATTATCCCGCCCCCCAAATCATTGATTATCCAGAAAAAAAACACTGTAGTAAGAACCCTATTTTACCGTACCTCCAATTACCCTCGTATCCTAATAATTACCCAATAATTGGGTTTTCTAGAAGGTGTGAGGAGTGGTCAGGGAATATTTTGAGGGCACGTGGACCAATGAGGAGGCATCACGAGGATCAGTCACATCACATCAAACAATCCAAGGGCGCACATTGAATGGAATTATCTGGAAGCAATCACACGGTTGAGATGAGCTCAAAGAAGCACAAATGACGCGGATTGATGACCTGGATATCCAAGGCCAAGCCCTCAGCTCTCCTATATATACCCCTCCAATTTCATGTAATCGGTGTGCCTTATTTTGTATTGTTATGCTGTTAAATTTAGTTTGTAATACTCTTTCAATATTAATGAAAAATTATTTAGTTTAATTCAATTGTCTTTTTATTTCTATAATTAAAACTGCTTATTGCTTATTAGTCTTTTTAGCTTATTGTCATTCATTTTAGTACTCATTTAAATTCAGTGTTCATTTTCAAGTCTGATTTAAGCATTCAAGTGTTATTTCCTTTTCAGTTTATATATATATAAAAAATAAAAAAATAAATAAATAAAATAAAATAAAAAAATATATATATATATATATCAAGTTCTTATTCACATAAGCTTCAAATAGCTTTTTAGTTGTTTAATTAGTTTCATATTAGCTGTTGATAGCTTTTGTGAGACTATCTAAGGCACCAAACACTCCAACTCTCTAAATTTCTAGAAAGTCAACAGAGGTCAAATTGTTCTTAAGCTTATTTATAAGCTGAGCTTATTGGAATCAAGGCAGCCATAAGGAGCTATTGGCCTGTCTTAAAGACAGGCTGTGAGGGATTGCACCTCTCTGTTTGGCTGAGAGGTGCTTGGTTAGTTTTCGTCTTAAGTTTCATAGTTAATTTTGCATCTTAAAAATTAGTAGTGTAGATCTTATAATATTTGCTTGTTCCTGTTTACTTTTAATTTCTTGCATCATACTTAGTTAGTAGCTATTTCTGTTTGCCATTCCATCTTTGTGATTGATTATTTTGGTTGTTACTGTTCCATCCATTTCATATTGAATCTGATTTGTGTTTTTATAATCTGAGACTTGTGCTTCTGCTTGGATTTGGTTGTTGTAGTCAGACTTGTTTGAATTTGGATTGATACTCGTAGGCTTAGTGGTGGTATTTTGAAGTTGTGACTGAGGCAGTTAAGGGTGTTTGGATTTAAGTATTTTGCTGCTATAGGGTATATTTCAGAGGTTGTGGGTAGTTTAGTCAAGTCTCTTAGGTTGCATTTAGGCTTAGTCTTAGAACAATTTCAGTAGGTTATTAAATAAAGTCAAAGATAGCTTAAAACTTGAATCACTGTTTGCATTAGCTTATACCTGAACCTGCCATAGCTTTATATTATGCATTTTGTGCTTTTGTAGGTGTTTTCTGTGTTTAAACATCATTATTATACATATAAGATTAGAAGTGATCCATAGAATTTCAATTTAGTCAAAGTTCATTTGCAACTCAAAAGTCAAAATCATTTTTAGACTCAGTTTGTGGACAGCATTTTGGGATCATCTGTAGGGTTTAATTTTCTTTAGAAATAAATTTGGTTTGTTGATTTGAATAGCTTAGCAGTAGGTAAGTAAGTATCAAAAAGAAAAAGTTGGTTTGGATCTTATCTGCTTATTGAAAAGCTGCCCTTAAGTCGACTGTTTCAGCATAATAGTGCCCTGTGCACTCAGTTGTATACCAAAGTCCTTGGTTGATTTGAAGGTTTTAAGTGGATTGGAATCTGATTTATAATTGCATTTGTGATCTCTGGTTGCTAGTGAGTTAATAGGACCCATAAGTTTCATTTCATTAGCTTATTTGCACTGCTTATCAGTCTCATCAAGTTGATAGTTCACCTAGTATCTGTTTTCACTTTTGAGGGCTGCAATTGTGCTAGTGTGATCATAGTTTGGTTTAATTGTTGATTTGAGCTTATTAGTATCCATTGTTGCTGTGTGCATTGTTTTTTTTTTTTTTTTTTGGCTTCTGCTTATCTGATTGAGCTTATTGCTTATTTCACTTAGCTTATTTGATCTATTTGGTTCCATACTTGTGCTTCTGAGTTCAATTTTGGTCCTTAACTGTCTCATTAAGCTTATTTGAGTTCAAAAATAAGTTGGTTAAAGTTTGGTCAACCCTTGGTCAAGTTTGCTTATAAATAAGCACTTTTTAAAAAGCAGTTTTAAGCCATTCAGCAGTTCCACAGCTTATTTTTCAAATTTTATATTTTTCCTAGATTTAGAATATTATTTTAGATTTTCTCTGAAATTTTCATATTTTTCTGAGCTTATTTGCTATTTTTCCTATTTTATTTTCATTTTTAATCATTTTTAATTACTTTTTAATTACCAAAAATACAAAAAAATCAGAAAAACCCCAGAAAAATCCAAAAAAATATTAGAAAATTATTTTTAGTTATTTTATAATTTTCAAAATTTAATTTTTATTTTTCTCACTTTATTTTCATTTACTTTCTATTTTTAATTAGTTAAAATAGTTTTTAATTCATAATAAATAAATAAAAAGTCAAAAAAATATTTTTCTTTTCCTCAAAATTTTCTTTTATCATTTTTAACTTTTCAAAATTATTTCCAAGTCCGTAGGAGTCGTATAGCTTAAAAGTCGCGTTTTATTTCGCGCGTTGACGTTTATTTTACGTTTTAATTTACGGTTTTTGTTTCTACGTTACGTTTTTGGTTTGTTTAGTTGAATTACGTGCTTAATTGATTATTTGTGCTTCATTTAATATTTCATTAGTGTTATCTCATTCACATCACTTTTTACCACTTTTCACGACACGTTTTCCGAATCGGAAATTCGGAATTCCATTCACCCTTCACACGGAATACGACCTCGGATTATTCGTATTTCTTTGCGGATCTCTTGACCTTATATCTATACTATAATATTGATATTGTGTTTACCACGAATCAATTTTTGGCGCCGCTGCCGGGGAAGGTTGAAGTGAATTTTTGAATATTCGTTTTTGAAAAATTGTGTTTTGATAAGCCTTCCTCTATTTTGTATATATTTTATAAATATCGAAAAATCAAAAACACTTTTCCTAAAGTGTTTTCACAAAAACACCAAAAATATAATAAAGTTACAGCCTCGTTCCGATCGAAAGAAAGGGCGTTGTAAACCAAAAAAGTTTCTCAATATAACTGCGCGTGAAATTAGTTGCGAGTCGGATTACTTTAATTCTACAACCGAATAAGCGGAAAATACGGAAGCTTTGACATTAAATTGCAAGCTGAAGAGAGATCCATTCTTCTCTCCCGTTCCGTCGCGAGTAGATTAAGGGAAACGGTTTACGATTAACGTAACGTTTGGAAAAAAAAAAGTTTAAGTTTAAGTTTTGCTTTATAAAAAACAAAAATACAAAAAGATTTTCCTTTTCAAATTTGATTTTCTTTTTATTTTTCAAAATTTGAGTTTTTGTGGTGTATGAACACCCGTTCATATTCTAAACGTCTTATTTCTCCATTATCGAACCCCGAGAGTTTGATACGTCACACACATAAAGTTCGTTTCCCCAACATCACGGAAATGGAACAAAACAACCACAACAATCAACACCCTCCGGTGGGTGTTGTTCAAAATGCACCAGCTCCCGATCTCCGAACGATGGAGGAGCTGTGTCAACCGACAATGCACGGTAGAGGCGGTCCGATTGCCCCTCTCAATATTGAGGCTACGGATTTTGGACTTAAGCACCATATGATTCAACAAGTCCAGAATTCGTGCCAATTTCACGGTTTACCGGGTGACGATGCTAACAAGCATCTCGACAAATTTTTAACCGTCACCCAAAGTATGAAACAACATGGGGTCTCCGATGACGCCCTTCGTCTTTCTCTCTTCCCCTATTCTCTTACACATCATGCCACAGCTTGGTTTGATCGTCTTCCCAAGAACTCGATTCATACCTTCGAAGAGATGGTATCGAAGTTCTTGGCGAAATATTTTCCACCATCGATGGTGACGAAACTTCGAAACGATATTAGCAATTTCCGTCAGCTTCCCGACGAATCTTTATTCGAAGCTTGGGAACGTTATAAGCTTGCTATTGATCGGTGTCCAAACCATAACATGCTTCTTGTTACGATAATTGATACGTTTTACAATGGTTTGACTTTACGACATCGGGACACGATCAATGCAGCTGCGGGTGGAACTTTTATGAAACGACGTCCTGAAGATTGCTACGAACTTATTGAGAATAAGACGGCACATTACAATTACTGGGATTCCTCTGCCGAGAGGAATGAGTCAAGAACAACTGTTGCTCACAATTCTTCTACGTCTAATTCTGAAATAGCCGCAATTACTAAGAAACTCGATGATTTGTCGACTGCTGTTTTACGAATGCACCAAACATCTCAGAATCAAAATCAAGTCAAGAACCATCAAGTCAATATGGTGAACAATGTTTGTGAGACTTGTGGTGGTCCTCATTCGTATTTTGAGTGCCCAGCCACCGGTGGCTACACTCACGAGAATGTGTATGCTGCTTCGGGAACCTACAATATGGGCGGTAACGGATACCAACCACAGGGTGACCGAAATCTTCTTAGCTACCGTTCGAACCATTATGTTGGACCACCCGGTTTTAATCAACCATCTCAAGTTAATCAAGTCAATCAAGTTAATCAAAATGTGCAAAACCGAAATCATCAATTCAATCACAATGCTAATCAAAATCGGATGAACACTGGTTTTCAGAATCAAAACAATGGTTTTCAAAATCAAAATCGGGGAAATTACAATCAAGGCCCGAATCAAGGGAATTTTCATGGAAATTTTCAAAATGTTAATCATGGGAATTATAATCATGGAAATCAAAATGTTCAGAATCAAGGTTTCAATAACAACAATCGTGGTCAAAATTTTCAAAATCCAGTTGTGAATCAGTCTTCTTCGGATGAATTACTTAAGCAGTTTATGAAAAGTCAAGAGGAAATGAATAAAATGTTAATCAATCAAATGGCCGAATTGAAGAAGTCTTTAAATGATCGACCCTCGGGCTCGGGTACTCTTCCAAGCAACACGATCGCTAACCCGAGGGGCGATGCTAAGGCGATCACGACTAGGAGTGGTATTGTTATCGATGGACCAACGGCTCTGACTACTCCTTCTTCTTCTTCGTCTCCTAAGGTAGTCGTCCGTGAAACCAAGGCGACAACGGATACGGAAATTTCTAGTAATAATGGAAGGACCGAGAACATCCAACCTCCGGTGGTCCCAACGTCCAAAGGAAAAGATAAAGTTGTTAATGAAACTGAAAGTCCCGTGAAAGTTAATTTGCCTTATCCGTCACGCTTAAATGAACAAAAGCACCGTGAGAAAGATAAAATTCAGATGGAAAAGTTTTACCAAGTTTTTCAAGAGCTACATTTTGACATAACTCTCGCAGATGCTATACTTTTAATGCCTAAATTTGCTTCTATGCTAAAAGGTCTTTTAAATAACAAAGAGAAATTGTTTGAAAAATCTCGAACCCAGATGAATGAGAATTGTTCGGCGGTTATCCTCAAAAAGCTCCCCGAAAAGCTTGAAGACCCCGGTCGATTTCTCATTCCGTGTAATTTTCCTGGGATGGTTCAATGCTTCGCCTTGGCCGATCTTGGTGCTAGCATTAACCTAATGCCGTTATCTATTTGGAAGAAGTTGTCTTTGCCCAATTTGACTCCGACTTATATGACCCTCGAGCTAGCAGACCGAACTACTTCCCGCCCGATGGGAATAGCCGAGGATGTCTTTGTTAATGTTGGGAAATTTCATTTTCCTGCCGATTTTGTCGTTGTTGATTTTGATGCCGATCCGCGGGTACCTCTCATTCTCGGGAGAGGTTTCCTAAGGACTGGCCGTGCTTTGATTGATGTTTTCGATGAAGAAATTACCTTACGCGTTGGTACCGAAGCCGTAACTTTTAACTTGGATCAAACCGCGAGGTACTCCTCCGAGTTTGACAAATATTCCGTTAACCGAATCGATGTTATCGACGAAGTTATGGAGGAGTACGCTCAAGAGTTACTTGGTTTTACCGAACATGCTTCGAGTAGCAATCCCACTCATTCTTCTGAACCGATAATTTCTCCGTTTGAGGGAAGTGATTTCATTTTGGAAGAGATCGAGGCCTTTCTTGCTAATGATTCGATTTCACCGGAAATTGATCATTCTGATTGTGACCCGGAGGGGGATGTACTTTTGATTGAGAAATTATTAAACGAAGATCCCAACCCGTCCCTCCCTCCGCTAGACCTTAAAATGGCCGACGTTAAAGAAGTTAAGCCGTCTACTGAGAATCCTCCGGAGCCCGAGCTCAAGGATTTACCTCCTCATCTCGAATACGCATTTTTGGAAGGAACCGATAAACTTCCCGTCATAATTTCTAAGGATCTTAAAGATGAGGAGAAGAAACGTCTCTTAGATGTGCTCAGGAAGCATAAGAGTGCCATCGCTTGGCAAATTTCTGATATTAAGGGTATCGACCCTCGTTTTTGCACGCATAAGATCTTACTTGAAGATAATTTCAAACCGTCCGTTCAGCAACAACGACGGGTTAACCCGAAAATTCATGAGGTTATAAAAAAGGAAGTTATCAAACTCCTCGATGCCGGAATGATTTATCCAATCTCGGATAGCTCTTGGGTTAGCCCGGTCCACTGCGTACCGAAGAAAGGTGGAATGACCGTCGTTACAAATGAAGATAATGAATTGATTCCGACACGTCTTGTTACCGGATGGAGAGTTTGTATTGATTATCGTAAATTGAATGATGCGACTCGTAAGGACCATTTCCCACTTCCATTTATGGATCAAATGCTAGAACGCCTAGCAGGAAATGAGTTCTATTGTTTTCTTGATGGATTTTCCGGCTATTTTCAAATACCTATTGACCCTCCGGACCAGGAAAAGACTACCTTTACTTGCCCTTATGGTACGTTTGCCTATCGTCGTATGCCTTTTGGCTTATGCAATGCTCCAGGCACGTTCCAAAGGTGTATGATGTCGATATTCTCGGATATGATCGAGAAAACCATGGAAGTTTTCATGGATGATTTCTCGGTCTATGGAGATTCTTTCACTTCGTGCCTTTCCCATTTAGAAAATATGCTGAAACGGTGTGAAGACACCAACTCGGTTCTAAATTGGGAAAAGTGCCATTTCATGGTCAAAGAGGGCATTGTCCTCGGCCACAAGATTTCGAAATCTGGGATTGAGGTCGATAGAGCTAAAGTCGATGTGATTGCAAAATTACCTCATCCCATGACCGTTAAAGGAATTAGAAGTTTTTTAGGTCATGCCGGCTTTTATCGACGTTTCATTCAAGATTTTTCTAAGATAGCCCGGCCTCTGACACACTTGCTTGAAAAAGATGCTCCGTTTATCTTCTCAAATGAATGCATCGAAGCATTTAATGTTCTTAAAAAGAAGTTAACGGAGGCTCCCGTCTTAATTGCCCCCGACTGGGACTTGCCCTTCGAGCTAATGTGCGATGCTAGCGATTATGCCATTGGTGCAGTCCTGGGGCAACGCAAGTCTAAACATTTTCAGCCGATACACTATGCTAGTAAAACAATGACCAACGCTCAATATCATTATACGACTACGGAGAAAGAAATGTTAGCCATCATTTACGCTTTTGAAAAGTTTCGATCTTATTTGCTTTTGAAGAAATGCATAGTGTACACGGATCATTCGGCTCTTAAGTACCTTATGGCAAAGCAAGACGCTAAGCCACGCTTAATGCGGTGGGTTCTCCTCCTTCAAGAATTCAAAGTTGAAATTCGAGATAAAAAGGGAGCCGAGAACCTTGCTGCTGACCACTTATCGCGTTTAGAGAATCCCCACCAAAGTGTTTTCGAGAAAAAGGAGATTAACGAAGCTTTTCCTCTCGAGACACTGGGGAGTTTATCACATAGTGATTCTAGTACCCCATGGTTCGCCGACTTTGCGAATTACCATGCGGGAAATTTTATCCGGAAAGGGATGTCGTTCCAACAGAAGAAAAAATTCTTCAAAGATGTTAAGCATTATTTCTGGGACGATCCCTATTTGTTTAAGATTTGTGCGGATCAAGTGATCCGGCGGTGCGTTCACGGCACGGACGCCGCTGACATTCTTATGGCATGCCACAATGGACCCACGGGGGGACATCATGGTGCCAACTTCACCGCTAAGAAAGTTTTTGATTCCGGCTTCTACTGGCCGACGATTTACCGGGATGCTCATGAGTTGGTTAAATCATGTGATTCTTGCCAGCGTCAAGGAAAAATTTCTCAGAAGGACGAGATGCCTCAAAATGCTATCCAAGTCTGTGAAATTTTTGACGTCTGGGGTATCGATTTCATGGGTCCATTCCCGTCTTCTCGTGGTAATAAATATATACTCGTGGCCGTCGACTATTTGTCTAAATGGGTCGAAGCGAAGGCGCTACCCACCAATGACGCCCGAGTTGTAGTGAAATTTCTTAAAAGTCTCTTCGCCCGATTTGGTGCACCTCGTGCTATTATAAGCGATCGTGGGACCCATTTCTGTAACGACCAATTCGCTAAAGTTATGCTCAAATATGGTGTCACACATCGTCTTTCTACGGCATATCATCCACAAACGAGTGGTCAAGTTGAGGTTTCCAATCGTGGCTTGAAACGTATTTTAGAAAGGACCGTAGGTGAACATCGTGCTTCATGGGCCGATAAGTTAGATGATGCACTTTGGGCCTTCCGTACAGCTTACAAAACACCCATTGGGTGCACTCCTTACAAGCTGGTTTACGGGAAGGCCTGCCATTTGCCCTTTGAACTTGAGCACAAGGCCTACTGGGCCTTGAAACATGCTAATTTTGACCTTCAAACCGCGGGTGATCACCGAAAAGTTCAATTGAATGAATTAGTCGAGCTTCGTGATTAGGCTTATGAGAATTCTTTGATCTACAAAGAGAAGACAAAGAGGATTCACGATGCTAAAATTAAAGATCGCGTCTTCAATGTTGGTGACCGAGTCCTTCTTTTCAATTCTCGATTAAAGATTTTCTCGGGCAAACTTAAAACCCGTTGGTCTGGACCATTCACCATTACCCAAGTATTTCCTTATGGGACCGTTGAACTTGCTCAACCTAATGGTCCCAATTTTAAGGTGAATGGTCATCGTGTTAAACATTACTTTGGAGGGGACATACCACCCATGGTTGTCCCGGATCTCCAGACTTTCCCCAAGGACAATTAAATTCGGAGATCGAGTCAAGCTCATGTGACTCGGTGAACAAAAACAAGCGCTTCGTGGGAGGCACCCCATGCTTATCTATTTTCCTTTTCTATATTCTAATAACGTGACGTGAGGGGGGCGACCCTTTCCAAACTCGTGTTTTCGTGGTTGTTGTTTATGAATGTTCAGGAATTTCCCCGAAGTTTGAGGACTCTCGTGCTCGTGGTTTGTCGTTCTCTCCACTCGAGTCTCATCCTTCGCTGCTCTTTCGGAAATTCACCATATCCAAAATCTTATCGACTAACGTTTATCTCTTGGCATACTTAATAAACGGCCTTAGATTTTACGTAGGATTACCTTTACCCTTAAAACATTGAGGACAATGTTTCACTTTAGTCTGGGGGGGTGAATCTTCGATTCGATTTGACCTGTACCATCGTCTGAGCTATTAACTTACGCAACTCCGTTTTCCACCAAAAATTTTAATTTTTGTCACCACTTTATTATGCAAAAAAAAAATAAAAAAATAAAATAAAATAAAATAAAAAATGAATGATGAAAAAAAGAAAAATATATATGATATGAATAATAAGTTTTGACACCTTGTTTTGACTTTCCTACCGGCGAGAGTAGAAATAAATGTTCCGACTTGACCGGGCGTGTTGAGCCCTAGCTTGTTTCCCTTAACCAAAATAATCAAAAGATTATGGCTAAGCATCCGCGGATCTCATTATTTGGGATTTTAAATTTGCGGAGATCGAGGAATGATAGAGTTTATTTAGAAGTTTCGTGCTATACACGGATCGCAATTCTGGGATTTAAAAAACCCACGAGAGGTACTTGTGGCCTCCTTGTTCCCATCAGAAATGTCACCAATATATAAATAGATGTCTAGGATTTATTAAGGGTATACGGTTTGGGCAATACTTAGTTTTTTCTCGTTCCCAACAAAATCTCTGCATATGGGGGTTTGGTACACATTGAGGTACTGCCAGTGTTACGGTAAAATAGACTATTGCATCTTGCCGGTTCGCAGCCGATGTTGTGGTCTTAGTAAAGGCCGTAGGACTCGGGGTTTGGCATATAGTTATGAATATCAATAATAATAGTCCAAAGCCAAATAAAAAGGCAGAGGAATCCAAAGCTACAAAAAGCAGCGGATAGAAATCCAAAGTCATAATAAAACTCTTACATCTTGGCGGCTCATAAACCGTTGACTGTAAAAGAATAAAGGACTAAGGACAAAAGTATTATTAAAGTGCTTATGATTATGCAAAAATGCCAAGCTTCGACTCCGGGGGTTTCCCTAATAAAAAGCTTCCGTTTCGGGTATCAAACATGGTATGTCTCGGTCGTAAATAAAAAGGGAGCCTCCACAAATCGTGTTAAATCAGAGACCTTCATGTGGACCCGATTTCTGTATGCAGGGATTTTCGAGGGAAAGTTTGGAAACTACTTAGCGTTCAAATTTTGTGCTCTTATCGGACTAACAAATATCGAAACGAGAAAAATATGAAGCAATTCATTTCTCACAATTAAAATCTTTAGATACAACTAAGGACCTGGGGTAAAGAGGTAATACACAAGTAACTTTTGTGGGCAGTGTTAGCATCTAACTTCTGGTAAACAATGATTTCGATTTTACGCTTAGTTTGGGAGCTTGTGAAAAATCAAGGATGACGATTTTTAACCGTACGGTCTCTTCTCTGTGAGAAGTGTTTCTACTCGTTGACCCTGAAAATTATCAACAGATAAGAATTGATAATGAAAGTCAAAACAAACCGTCATCTATATAAAAATGAAAAAGTACAAAAATAGTAGTTGTAGTTGTTATTCATGAAAATCGGAAAACGGAGCGTTTTTGAGAATAAATGATTTTACTATCTCTCTTGAACATCATTGCTACTTTACAACGTCAGTAAAGAGAGGTTTTGAAATTATTTATCTCTTAAGCGTGAGGTGATGACATTGCGTGAGGGCACGACAATACCTTAGTCTGGGGGATTTTGATGAGTGCTTAATCACTCATCCTTTTTAGACCATATTTCAGACCAAAAACACCAAATACTAACTAAAAATGCCAAGAGAATGCATGTTTTTGTATTTGTGTATGTGCAGGTACGGATATGAGAAAAATGGACAAAAACACAGCAAAACCGACAAAAACGAGCACGAGAATGGAAAGTGTCAAAAGCCGGAGCCGGGGAAGTCAAATGGTCAAAATCCAAGCTTAAAAAGTCAAAGTCAACCTCAGAGATTCGTCAAAGTTACATATTTGATCCCTGGTCAAAGTTTGAAGAATTGGCGATTTTAGTCCCTGCAGTTTCAGAAAATTACACAAATGGTCCCTTGGAATAATATTTAAAGAGTGGTCAAATTCATTCCTCAACTATGTGAGAATGGCAAGAAATACCCTTGGGTAGTACTTTGAGCAAATTACAGCTTTGGTCCCTATGGTTTGCAATATTACATACTTAGTCCCTAAAATAATACTACTCCTAAACAAGTAAACAACCGGATCAAAAAAATAAAACACAAACCCTTAAGCCCATAAGAGTCAAAAGCCCACTACCCTAACTAAACCCCAACCCGGCCTGCTAAATTACCCAGTCAAACCTTACCCAAAAACCGGTCAACACCCAATAAACTAATAAAAACACCCCCAAAAATTATCCCGCCCCCCAAATCATTGATTATCCAGAAAAAAAACACTGTAGTAAGAACCCTATTTTACCGTACCTCCAATTACCCTCGTATCCTAATAATTACCCAATAATTGGGTTTTCTAGAAGGTGTCAGGAGTGGTCAGGGAATGTTTTGAGGGCACGTGGACCAATGAGGAGCCATCACGAGGATCAGTCACATCACATCAAACAATCAAAGGGCGCACATTGAATGGAATTATCTGGAAGCAATCACACGATTGAGATGAGCTCAAAGAAGCACAAATGACGCGGATTGATGACCTGGATATCCAAGGCCAAGCCCTCAGCTCTCCTATATATACCCCTCCAATTTCATGTAATCGGTGTGCCTTATTTTGTATTGTTATGCTGTTAAATTTAGTTTGTAATACTCTTTCAATATTAATGAAAAATTATTTAGTTTAATTCAATTGTCTTTTTATTTCTATAATTAAAACTGCTTATTGCTTATTAGTCTTTTTAGCTTATTGTCATTCATTTTAGTACTCATTTAAATTCAGTGGTCATTTTCAAGTCTGATTTAAGCATTCAAGTGTTATTTCCTTTTCAGTTTATATATATATATATAAAATAAATAAATAAATAAATAAAATAAAATAAAATATATATATATATATATATATATATATATATATATATATATATATATATATATATATATATATATATATATATCAAGTTCTTATTCACATAAGCTTCAAATAGCTTTTTAGTTGTTTAATTAGTTTCATATCAGCTGTTGATAGCTTTTGTGAGACTATCTAAGGCACCAAACACTCCAACTCTCTAAATTTCTAGAAAGTCAACAGAGGTCAAATTGTTCTTAAGCTTATTTATAAGCTGAGCTTATTGGAATCAAGGCAGCCATAAGGAGCTATTGGCCTGTCTTAAAGACAGGCTGTGAGGGATTGCACCTCTCTGTTTGGCTGAGAGGTGCTTGGTTAGTTTTCATCTTAAGTTTCATAGTTAATTTTGCATCTTAAAAATTAGTAGTGTAGATCTTATAATATTTGCTTGTTCCTGTTTACTTTTAATTTCTTGCACCATACTTAGTTAGTAGCTATTTCTGTTTGCCATTCCATCTTTGTGATTGATTATTTTGGTTGTTACTGTTCCATCCATTTCATATTGAATCTGATTTGTGTTTTTATAATCTGAGACTTGTGCTTCTGCTTGGATTTGGTTGTTGTAGTCAGACTTGTTTGAATTTGGATTGATACTCGTAGGCTTAGTGGTGGTATTTTGAAGTTGTGACTGAGGCAGTTAAGGGTGTTTGGATTTAAGTATTTTGCTGCTATAGGGTATATTTCAGAGGTTGTGGGTAGTTTAGTCAAGTCTCTTAGGTTGCATTTAGGCTTAGTCTTAGAACAATTTCAGTAGGTTATTACATAAAGTCAAAGATAGCTTAAAACTTGAATCACTGTTTGCATTAGCTTATACCTGAACCTGCCATAGCTTTATATTATGCATTTTGTGCTTTTGTAGGTGTTTTCTGTGTTTAAACATCATTATTATACATATAAGATTAGAAGTGATCCATAGAATTTCAATTTAGTCAAAGTTCATTTGCAACTCAAAAGTCAAAATCATTTTTAGACTCAGTTTGTGGACAGCATTTTGGGATCATCTGTAGGGTTTAATTTTCTTTAGAAATAAATTTGGTTTGTTGTTTTGAATAGCTTAGCAGTAGGTAAGTAAGTATCAAAAAGAAAAAGTTGGTTTGGATCTTATCTGCTTATTGAAAAGCTGCCCTTAAGTCGACTGTTTCAGCATAATAGTGCCTTGTGCACTCAGTTGTATACCAAAGTCCTAGGTTGATTTGAAGGTTTTAAGTGGATTGGAATCTGATTTATAATTGCATTTGTGATCTCTGGTTGCTAGTGAGTTAATAGGACCCATAAGTTTCATTTCATTAGCTTATTTGCACTGCTTATCAGTCTCATCAAGTTGATATTTCACCTAGTATCTGTTTTCACTTTTGAGGGCTGCAATTGTGCTAGTGTGATCATAGTTTGATTTAATTGTTGATTTGAGCTTATTAGTATCCATTGTTGCTGTGTGCATTGTTTTTTTTTTTTTTTTTTTTTTTTTTTTTTTTTTTTTGGCTTCTGCTTATCTGATTGAGCTTATTGCTTATTTCACTTAGCTTATTTGATCTATTTGGTTCCATACTTGTGCTTCTGAGTTCAATTTTGGTCCTTAACTGTCTCATTAAGCTTATTTGAGTTCAAAAATAAGTTGGTTAAAGTTTGGTCAACCCTTGGTCAAGTTTGCTTATAAATAAGTACTTTTTAAAAAGCAGTTTTAAGCCATTCAGCAGTTCCACAGCTTATTTTTCAAATTTTATATTTTTCCTAGATTTAGAATATTATTTTAGATTTTCCCTGAAATTTTCATATTTTTCTGAGCTTATTTGCTATTTTTCCTATTTTATTTTCATTTTTAATCATTTTTAATTACTTTTTAATTACCAAAAATACAAAAAAATCAGAAAAACCCCAGAAAAATCCAAAAAAATATTAGAAAATTATTTTTAGTTATTTTATAATTTACAAAATTTAATTTTTATTTTTCTCACTTTATTTTCATTTACTTTCTATTTTTAATTAGTTAAAATAGTTTTTAATTCATAATAAATAAATAAAAAGTTAAAAAAATATTTTTCTTTTCCTCAAAATTTTCTTTTATCATTTTTAACTTTTCAAAATTATTTCCAAGTCCGTAGGAGTCGTATAGCTTAAAAGTCGCGTTTTATTTCGCGCGTTGACGTTTATTTTACGTTTTAATTTACGGTTTTTGTTTCTACGTTACGTTTTTGGTTTGTTTAGTTGAATTACGTGCTTAATTGATTATTTGTGCTTCATTTAATATTTCATTAGTGTTATCTCATTCACATCACTTTTTACCACTTTTCACGACACGTTTTCCGAATCGGAAATTCGGAATTCCATTCACCCTTCACACGGAATACGACCTCGGATTATCCGTATTTCTTTGCGGATCTCTTGAGCTTATATCTATACTATAATATTGATATTGTGTTTACCACGAATCAGAACGAATTCCAAAGTCACTAATCAGAAAAACCGTTTAGAAAACGCACACAACCTCCCCGGCAGCGGCGCCAAATTTTGATTGGCTACAAACGGTCAACCTAATTGACCAGGGAATGGTCAACAAAGTCAGACTGCCCAGAGTCAATGCTCCGCGGAATATAGTGGTTTCCCCGGGTCGTTATGTCCCGACGAGGTGTGAATGGCTTAACAAACGGTTATGTGATCGGGCGAATTTGGACGGGAAAAGGTTTGTGAGATTGATTACACTACTGAATTCACAAAGAAATAGCTTAAACAAGCTATATGAATAAGATAAGAAAGTTGGAAAAACCAGAAACGTTTAAAACCTAAAAACGCGTACGTTCAGTTTTAAGTAACGTGAACGTACAAAATAAAACGCGAGTTTTGGTAAAATAAAATACTTACAAATGTGAAAATCACATTTTTACAATCCTTATAATAAAATAAACTTTTTAGAAAATTAAAATTAATTTTTATACTATTTATATAATTACTATTAATTAAATACTATTTATTAATTACTTATTAATTATTTAAATTAACCTAAATTATAACTAATTATGAAATTCCACTAAAAATATGAAAAATAAATTTGGAAAAATCTAAAATATTATAAAACTAATTTTCAAACTTAAAATATATTTTTCCTACTTTTTATATAATTACTATTAATTAAAAACTAATTTAAACTAATTAAAATTACACTTAATAATAAGAAAATATAAAATAAGCTTAGAAAAATAAAATTAAAACTTAGAAAAATCTAAAATAATCTAAAACTAATTTTAAAACATAAAATATATTTTTAAGACTATTTGAATAATTACTATTAATTATTAACTAATTATTAATTAATAAAAACTAATATTAATTATTAAAAATACTAAATGAAAAGAGAAAATTATGAAAAATTTACAGAAATTATTTTACAACTAAAGGAACTTAGGAAAATTATAAAAACAGAAAGTGCTTAAGGAAAATAAGCACTTATGCAATAAGCTTCTTAAATAGAAGCTATCACTTTAGGAAAATTTAGCTTTTTCTGGATTTTCTTTTTGAAAACTGATTATATACTAAAATTATGAAATTTTAATAAAGGGACCAAGGCTGTATCTCAGGAATAAGCACTACAAGTGCTTATAAGCTTAACAGTTGACTTTGGTCAACTGTTGGAGCTTATAGCTTAAAAATAAGCCACAAGGGCCCCACAATGGGGAATTAAGCTACACTAGGATGCAATAACTAAGAATAAACAAGAAATGACAGAATAAGCATAGAAAATAAGCTATTGAAGCCCAATAAGCACTTACCCTGAACTGAGTATGAAACAGTCCACCAGGGTGATCTTTAGGCCAATGTGGGACCCACCAGGATGATCAGGACCCCAAAGTGAGAGCTTATTTGAAAACCTGAGCTTATGGGCACTTCAATAAACCAAAACTCAAACCATGGGACCCACTAGGGAAACTAGGGTGGGGCTTGGAACATGGTACAAAACCTGAGTGCATCAGATTATAAATAGAAATGGACAAGATCAATGGGGCAAGCAGCCCAAGTGAATAAGCCAATAAGCCAGAAACAAGCCCAGACCCCAAAAGCCTGGCTTATTAGCTTCCTAATAAGCCAAGTACCTAAGAGTGGGGCCCACTAGGGAGGCTAGGGTGAACATTTGGAAATGAGGGTCTGATCAAGGTCTGTGGTGCAGGGCACATGCTTGCCCTGCAACCAACTTTGAGCAAGGAATTAAGCCTCAGCAAAAATTATAAAAATAAGGTGAGTGATGGAATCTAAAGTTCAGCTGGGGGTATATGTACCCAAGAAATTTCAGGATCTCAAACCAATTACAAAATTCTACAAAATTCACTAAACTTTTGGAAAAATCAGAAAGCATGTATTTTAACTTTTTGATAAAACTAGGTATGTTGACTTGTTTGAGTTTCTAATGATCACTACACACTGATTATGATATACTAAGACATATTGAGACTAAATTAAGCTGTATTAAGCACTAATGAACCAAAATGATGACTATGCAAATCCACAATCCTCACAATGAAGCTGAAATGGCAATCAAGAATCAATTTGACTTTTTACCAAAGAAGTACTGGATTTAAAAGTTAAAATGGACTAAGACTAACATGCATGAGTTAAACAAAGAGTGACAAACAACCAAAACTACATTGAACTCCTTGAACCAGCTAATACGAAACACCCCTAAAGTGGAAACTGATGAGCTTTTTTCAAACAACAATTGCTATTTAAACTTCAAAAGTTATGGACCAAGACTCAATAAGCTGTACTATGACTATTTAGATAGAAAGTATTCAACATTAAGCAATTTCCACTAAGCAAAAATCAATAAGCTATATAAGCTGTCTTATGAAACAGTTACATTCAATTTTGATAAAAACTGCATTCTACTGAGATGATAAGGTTACATCTTACATTCTAAGCAATAAGTGACTGAGATAAGCACATCTAAACATCAATTAAGCACATTAATAAGTTAAAGGCAGACAAGTAGATAATAAGGTAATAAGTGAAAAGGTGAATACTGCAAGATGATTAGAAAAAACTTAAAATTATATTAAACTGAGTTTTCAAAGAGTACAGGACTTGAAATTAAACTAAAAGGATGAAGATTACACTAAAAATTAGACTAAATTACACTAAAAGCTATTTTCTATCTAAAAACCTACTGCCTTTTTCTGCATCCCTTTTACTCTCTTTTATATCCATCCTCTAGTGTTTTGGTGACCCACAAATGTCTTCCCACTTCCTCTCACAGTCATTGGATGGCTCATCTTTCAATCTTCACCATTAAATTCCTTTTCCCGCCTTTTCATATATAACCAATTGGGAGCAATTGCAAGTGGGGTTGGTGTAGTAAATAATGAGGGGAAGGTAGGGAAGGTGAGGAGCATTTATGTAGGTGGCTTGGTTTGGTGAAAAGTTGAGAGGAGGGGGGAGACCAGGGAGCGGGAAAGGTGGGAGGAAGGAGATGGTGGTGTTGGTTTGACTAGTCAACGACGGGGGAGTTATTAGTTTTAGGAGTGGGCCGGGTTTTGTGTTTTGGGCTTGGGGGTTTAGAGTGGTAACTGGACCAGGCTTGTGTAGGGTAGTAACAAATAAAAGGGTCCGTTTGATTAAATAACAAAACATCACAAGGACCATTTTTGTAATTTTGGAAAACTTGGGGACTAAAAATGGACATTGCCCAAAGTTATCATAAGGGACCATTCATGCATAGCTTAAATATCCAAAACCATTTTTTGCAATTTTTGTACTTTTCAAAATTCCCGGGGACCATTTTTGTTAAATTCCAAACTATGAGGACCAAATATGTAAATTTCACAAACTTTCATCCCAAGGACAAAAATTGATTTTTGTAACTTCCCAAGGACCCAAAATGATTTTTCTTTCAAAAATATCCTACCAGGGACCAAAACTGTCAAAGTTTGAAACTCCAGGGACCAAAAGTGTAAATTTCCAAAACTTTCCAATTTTTCACCAAAGGACTAAATATGACCACTTATGATTTAAAAAGGACTTTTGGTGATAATTTTCTATATTTTGAATATCCAGGGACTAGTTTTGTCATTTTATGAAAGTTGGGGGACTGAAACTGCCAATTTTGCAAACTTTGTACGCTTTTCATCTGTTTTTGCTCATTTTGCATCTAAAACATATAAAACACAATTTTGAAATATTTTCAGTATTTTGATTCATTTTTTAGTGTTTTTGTATGTTTTGCAGTTCAGATTAGACCAAAAAATGATGAGTGTTTGAGCACTCATCACCTATGCACTTAGTTCAGTTATCACTTCCTACTCAATGTAAGACTCTTATTAGCATATATGTACTATGTCAAATGTTTTCCGACTTTGATAAAACTTGTAAAAAGAGAATTACACCAACGGGAATTACTGAGGGTGAAAGGGGTTTTGAGCTTACGAAAGAGTGTTACCTAACGGAAGTTATCCCATTTTTTTAAAATGATCAAAGAACACTTTGAGGGCTTACAACAAGCCCTTGAAATTGAAGTAAAAGAAATGAAAGAGGTGTTTAAAAATGTGGAAAATGAGGGAAAACAAATTGCAATAGATCTTCAATATAGTGAAATTGCGAGAAAAAATACCCTTATCATGAACGACAACTTGATTGCTAAGTGTATTGCACAAGATGTATTCTACACTGCTACTGACTCTACATTAACTGCTTGTCAATTTCATGAAATGTCTGTTGCTTTTAATGTTCTCCAAAATCGTGTTGTTGAGCTTGAGGGGGAGAATTTCAAACTGCATGAAAAAATTCAAAATGATGATCATGATAACATGGTTAAGCATTTTTCTAAACTAGAGGTTGATAATCTTAACTTACAATTAAAATATCAACATTTAGAAGAAATGATTAAAATCTCAAATGCCAAGACATCTACGGATGCTTCTAAATTTGATGCATATTTTGAATTAACAAAACGGGATGAAAAAATTCAAGCTCACTCCAACACGATTCAAAAATTAAGGACTCAAATTGCCCAATTGAGTTCCAACAAATGTGATGTAATTGGCTCTCATAAGCCTCAGTCTATAGATTCTCAGGATTTTCAATTTAGAGACATAATCAATAAACTCAAATATGAAAATGATTGTTTTCAAACTAAAAATTCAAAAGTCAAACAACACTACAAAGAGTTATATGATTCAATTCAGATCACACGTGATCAAACCAATGAAAAAATAACTTCTTTGCTAAATGAAATTGAGAATCTAAAGACCAAGGTGAAAGGGAAAATGCTTGTCACTGCATATGACAATGTCACTTCAATGGTTTGTGAATGTAAAAAATATGCATGTGAGGCCGTGAATATTCCGCTTCCCCTTAGGAACAATGAGCTAGTCCATAGTGATTACCTTAGACACCTTAAGGCTTGCCTTGAAATGCTTTGTGAGACCATTGAAGATGATAGAATGGTGAGACCGTCTGATAACACCTTCATAGACGTTAGTTTCTCACCAAACGATCGCAAGACTTATTAGAATATACCATAGGTACATGTCCTAAGATTCTCAACATGCGAGATAGAAAGGCTTCATCCTCATCTAAGAATATGAACAAGCATGTTACCTTTGACGTACCTTTGACAAGACATGAACATAACACTCCACTCCCTAGAAAACAAACAGTAATGCAACAATCTAATGTTCCCGTCATTAATTCTACAGGAGTAAGCAATGACACTAAAGCTAGCGGGTCAAAGCCTAGTTGCAATACATAGAATGATAGGACTTCGCCAGCTAAGAGTGCTCAAGGGAAGAAAGTATAAGACCACCCTAGGAACAATAAGATTGATTTGAATGAAAAGAATCGTGTTGATTCTAGTATTAGATTTAAGCATACTATAATTAATTCGAATTCTAATGCTATTTGTAAGACATGTAATGGTTGTTTGATTTCTGGTAATCATGATGATTATGTTATGTCATTTTTGAAGTATTTTTACCTATCCTCCGTTAAGATTGCTAAGACACATAAACTGGAAAATCATACTTAGAAAACTACAGGAAATACTTTCACCTGTATAGGATGTCAGTGGAGACCTACGGGAAGAAAGTTCACTTTAGGAAGCCAGTGCCCATTAACAAAAATGACCAATCTCAAGCCTTTAAAGGTTAAGAAATGGAAGGCAACTGGTATAAAATTCCCATTCGTGGCCCAATGCTTTGATGATAAGTCAGTAGCACCCACTAGTGTCATTTCCTCAAAGGAAACCATTGCACATACGAATCATGTTTCTCCTAAGTATGTTTATGCTAACCAATTGGATCCCACCTACACTTGGGGATCCACGTTTTTTAGTTATCCATATTTATCTCAAATTGTCCTATGGTATTTGGACTCAGGCTGCTCAAAACATATGACTGGAGATCGCTCTCGGCTCAGAAATTTCTTGAAAAGTTTATTGGGACTGTTAGATTCGGGAACGACCATTTTGGAGCCATTATGGGCTATAGTGACTATGTGTTTGGTGACAGTGTGATTTCTAGAGTTTACAATGTGGAAGGATTTGAGCATAATCTATTCTCTATTGGACAACTCTGTGATTCCGATCTTTAAGTGGCCTTCAAAAAGCGCACCTGTTTTGTTAGAGAATTGGATGGAGTTGATCTTCTTAAAGGAAGTCGTGGTACAAATCTCTATACCATCTCTATCGAAGACATGATGCGGTCCTCTCCCATTTGCTTGCTCTCTAATGCCTCGAAGAACAAATCATGGTTATGGCATCGTCGTTTGAACCACTTGAACTTCGGCACCATCAATGAACTCACTCGCAAGGATCTTATTCGAGGCATGCCCAGGTTGAAGTATGAAAAAGATCATCTCTGTTCAGCATGTTAATTGGGAAAAAGCAAGAAACACACTCACAAACCCAAACCAGCCAACTCCATTATAGAAGTTCTCCATACCCTTCACATGGATCTGTGCAGACCTGTGAGAGTGCAGAGTTTCAATGGGAAAAGATACATTCTCATGATTGTTGACGATTACTCACGATTTACATGGGTGAAGTTTTTAAGATCCAAGGATGAAACTTTGGAGATCATTATTAAACTTATCAAGCAACTGCAAGTGAGGCTCAATAAAACTGTTTGAATCATTCGCACAGACAATGGAACTGCGTTTGTTAATAAACAACTAACTCAATTTTATGAAAGTGTTGGCATCAGTCATCAAACGAGTATTCCTCGCACTCCTCAACAAAATGGAGTCATTGAAAGAAGGAATTGTACTCTAGTCGAAGCTGCTCATACTATGCTGATATTTTCTAGAACTCCAATGTTTCTATGGGCTGAGGCTATTGCTACTCTTGCTATACTCAAAATCGATCGTTGATACATCCTCTCTACAACAAAACACCTTATGAACTAGTGCATCTCAGAAAACCCGATCTTTCCTTTCTTCATGTGTTTGGAGCTCTCTGTTACCCAACAAACGATAGTGAAGACTTAGGCAAGCTTAAAGCTAAGGCTGATATTAGGGTATTTGTTGGATACGCACTAGATCGAAAGGGGTACCGAATCTACAATAAAAGAACCCTACAAATCATGGAGACAATCAATGTCACGTTGGATGAGCTGACTGATACGTGGGAATCGCACCAGGCTTTACCTCTCGAGGGATCTCGAGAAGCTTACAGCCCCCACCAGGCAGTGTACCTGATCGTTGTAGTATAGTATAGTGACAAGTACCGGGGGATTGATCGTTCAACTCAGGAATAGTGTCACTAGGATTAGAAAGCCTAAAAACTAGGTCTAGAGGTGAGGGATGATTCTTTTTGTATTTTTATATTTTATGAAAACAAGTAAAATCTCGGGTTTTAAAGGAGTGGGCGGAATTAATTGCTAATCAACTAACCCAATAACTAAGATGCAATCAAAATAAAATGACAGAAATGAAAATAAAGCTAATTAAACTAGTGGTATGAACAATAATAGGGAGAATTGTGTTTACTTAGGTTTCATTACTCCCTAGATTTCTTTTACAGGTTGATAGTTTGTTACAATTGCATGGATGACGGGTCATATTCCTTAATACCATTCGTGGGGTGGCGTACGTACTTCCCCAACTCTATAAGCTCCTACTTCACACCTATGTCGAGCCGTTAAAAGCTCCTAACATGGGATCATTAGAATTCGCTCATGCATTAAATACAACCATAATAACCTAGTACGCATTGGTTCATGTTTCTTAAGACGTTCAAGCATGTCACCATTGGAAGTCTGCCAGTTTTCTTAAGCCTAACATCAAATACAATCATCCGTAACAACTATAAACAAACAATCAACCCATAATTAACATCTAGGTTTCACTACATCTAAGCAAACACATAAGAGATCTAGCCTAGCATGTTAAATTCAAGACAAGCGTAAGATATATTCAAGCAACACATAGACATATTGATTGAATTGAAAGAGTACTTATCTCAAATTGACATGAAAGGTTTCAATGGGTAAAAACCCTTGAAAAAGCAGTAAAATTCGTGCTAGGGTTTCTCCAAAGTTACACCCTACTTGTCTCTCCCTAATGAATGAAAATTCAAAAACTATATATAGATTTTAGAGGGTGACGGCGTCAAGAAGGAATTTCTGACGCCGTCAACTCGCCGCCCATAATGAGATCGGATTGCCTAGATCCAGATTTGACGCCGTCATGTGTAATATTACTCTGGGCCGTCACCATATCTTGAACCATGACGGCCATACGTGACGCCGTCACGTTTTCTCTGGACCGTCACCACTTCCACCTCTTGTTTTACTCTTGACGCCATCATTAAGAGACTTGTGAAGCCATCAGGTATTTTTCCCAGCATGGAAAATTAAGACTTTGTCGTTTTCTTCACTTTTATGCTCCAAAAACGTCTAACATGCTTCTTTTTCCCGAATTCACTCCAAAAGTACCTAAAATGACAAAAGGAACAATTTAGGGAAATATTTGATCAAATAAATTCAAATCCGGGCTTAAATGACCCCCTAAAAATGGTTCATTTTTTGCCTCATCATATACCCTTACACTTGAGATTTGCTTGTCCTCAAGCAAATGCGCTTTTATTCTATTCAAAATACAAGTTAGGGGTCATTTAACACTAATATAAAAGTAATTACAACAAATAATCGTTCCACTAAAGACCAAAGATAAGCACGGAGGTCATACACTAGCACGTCACAAATAGTGTTTAGATACTCACATCTCTCGGGTGTAATAAAGTATATATCACAATATGGAAATGGAAAACATCTCTCACTACCTGTCATAGCAAAATAGATTACCATAGGCTTGGGAAAGGATCAAACCTCCACCACATGGCGTAAGCACCTAGGATAAACTATCAAAGAGGTCTTTTAAAGGGTTATAACGTTAGGTGTAGGGATATGGAATACACGGTTTTGTTGGATAAAGGCAATCTTTACTGGTGGCGAGTTAATCATCTTGGTTAATTACATGTAAAATATGGCGTTGCTAAGCCAAGAATAGACTCGACTTAAGCTAATAAATGAAAAATAACAAAAATATAAAATAAACATAGAATGAAACAGGATGGTAGTCCGCATGTTTTTTTCTATTTTTTTTCTTTTCTTTTTTTTCGATTTTTTTTTTGGTTGCATACACTCTTACCCTACCATACAAAATAATACATCATAGGGAATGAACATTCCCCTTACACTTGAATTTTTACATACTTTACAATAAACTAATCTAATGACTCGAATCAAGATAATGAAAACACTTGGAGTACTTTTAAGATTAACGCACATATGGGGGTAATAATATGATGTTCTTCCCCATTACTCCATAACACAAGTACTTTACCCATGAGTCCCAATCGTCCCAAAACAATATGTACAAGGATATGACTCGACTTAGCAACCATGTAATCAATTAGATAATTAACTAAGGGTTTAAACAAATAACAATAATGCACTAAAGATGAGTGCATACACGGAAGGCTAAGGCAATTTGGTTGTAAATTTAAGTGGGGTGTAACAAATTCTTCCTTTAAGTAAGATGCCTAAAGTTAGAAACGAAAAGATAGGATCGGAGGGGTGTACTAGGGGTTTCGTGTACTAAAAATGAGTACAACGCAAAGGTGTGGGAAAAATTAATTGACTTTACTAGTCAAGTAATATGACTTAAATGGTCAAGTAATTGTGATACGGGTTTAAAACAAGGATGATCCTAATGCCTCTTATCATGTAGTAAATCCGACTACACGAATGTAATCTCACTAGCGGTCTCGGGATGCATCACTAACGCAAGTTCTAGAATCTAAATGCTACCGGTACACTCATAAGCACTAATAGTAAATGCTTTTTCTATCAAATCTAAAGGCGAACCTCACATATTTTGGTGGAAAATGTTTCTGAATGGTACGGTTTTGTACTAGTCATACAACTCCTATCCATGAGACACTTGCTATGGCTAAAGTTTCACTCCTAAATGTTGTAAAAAATTTTAAATTTGGCGCTAAAATTACACTAACAAGTATTTCTCATAGTTTTATTACACACCTACCGTCAAACAAACAAACTCAAGTGCAATTGTATCCTATAAGGTATCATCATTTACCCTCCCCTTACACTTAGGATGAACATTGTCCCCAATGTTCAATTAAAGAATGTAAAAGTGAAATAGGTAAAAGAATAAAATCAAATACTCCCATGATTCGTTCGGTGTGGATAGTGTGGTAACAAGGTTAGATCTTCCTCCAAGAAAATGAACATTCAAAGCTTCCCTTCCAAAAAAATAAATCATCTTCTTGTCATACATAACCTGTTAAACCTGAGAAAACAAACAAGGCAACCTCGCGTAAAATCGGTGGCAATCTATATATACTAACAAGTCCTAGAAAACAAATTCAGATATAATGCTTGTGGAATGAATGTTTGCAGATTTCCTGGAGTTTAGAAAACTAAAGAATTAACAAAAACTTCAAGACTCCGTTAGAAAACCAAAACTAGCAAAATTTCCAGAATTTTACACATGACGCCGTCAGGAATTAACCCCTGACGCCGTCAGAAGTGATCTGCAGAAATCTTTACGTTAAGTTTCCGGAAAATTTCTGGAAAAACTTATGTCCTGCTTCCTGGAAAATCCTGCAAAACATCATTATGACTCGATACAAGCATTTGACTCTAACAAATACTAATACACATGTCCATTTAATATCTTTTGCGAAATACCTTTGTATGAAGTTAAGACGAAGTCAAACGACAAAATGAAGTATTTTCACAATTTTAGTTTTGAAACATGATCTACCAACAATAAAAATAAAGCATGCATACGGAAACAAATAACAATCAAACAAATAAAAATCACACAAAACATGGGTTGCCCCCAAGAAGCGCTTTTCTTTGTTTACGAGTTTTGTAGCTAGACTCAAGGTCATGGGTAATTACGTGTCCTCATCGTTGGTCTCATTATCTGATTGTAAATGTTCCTTATAGAGACCAACCACCTTTTTCTCAATTGCTCCTATAATCCTATTGGAAAATTCCTTATCAACTTTATATTTCGGTCCTAGAGTCAAGCAATTTTTGTAGAAAAGGCTCTTCTTCTCCCATACATAGTCCATGCCCTTTTTCTTATCCTCTTCATTGATGTCCTCAAAAGCACCAATGTTATCCATGTCAAATCGAGGCATAAAATGAAATTCTTTCATTCTATTAGGCATCCTATATGTGATCCTATCAGTTTCACTAGCAAATCGGATTGTCCCTTCTATCTCATCATATTTTAACTTGGACTCTTCAACAAATGGTTTACCAAACACAACATGGGATAAGCGACAATCAATAACACTAGCTAGGTCTTCAACAACCATAAAGTCAGTGACATAAGTAAAGTTCCCAACAAAGACATGTAGACCTTTAATTCTCCTGACAAAGTTACAAACTCCACCAGGGTATTTAGGATCTCTTCTCGGTCCAAGTCTTGTTTTCACTATATCATTATAAACACTTGAGGACATAATGTTGATTGGGGATTTAAAATCAATGTAAGCATTGTCAATATGTTTATACCCAATCATACATGGTATCTTTGCATTCTTGGGATCGCCTCTCTTTATCTTAGGTTCAATTCTAGTGAAAGGAGGTCGAGGATTATCAATAAGGTTATTATAGTACACAATCTCCTCCTTAGTGGGGTATAGATTAAAATAGTCATCTAGCTTTGGATCTATCTCCCCTTCCTCAAGTTCCTCAACCACATCCTCAAAATCATTAGGTCCTAGGTCCTTATTTGAATACAAAGCGGTCGCTAGGTCACTAAATGTATGATCGAGCTCAACATTAATTAACTTATTAAGCTCCCTAAGTTCCCTAATCTCATTTTCAATCTGTTCATGCAACAAAGCCACTTCTCTAGGGGAAAGGGGTGGATTCGCGTTTTCCATAATGGCCAACGGAATAGTCAATGAATTTAATTTACTAACAAAGGCACGAAGAAAAAGATAGACTAAAGAAAACCTAGAAATAAAAATAAAATCTTACTAGAAAGGAATCTAGCAAGTAGACCTAATAAAAAGAAATCCTAACCTAGACAATAACTATTCCCCGGGCTGCGGCGCCAAAAACTTGATACATGGGAATCGCACCAGGCTTTACCTCTCGAGGGATCTCGAGAAGCTTACAACCCCCACCAGGCAGTGTACCTGATCGTTGTAGTACCGGGGGATTGATCGTTCAACTCAGGAATAGTGTCGCTAGGATTAGAAAGCCTAAAAACTAGGTCTAGAGGTGAGGGATGATTCTTTTTGTATTTTTACATTTTATGAAAACAAGTAAAATCTCGGGTTTTGGAGGAGTGGGCGGAATTAATTGCTAATCAACTAACCCAATAACTAAGATGCAATCAAAATAAAATGACAGAAATGAAAATAAAGCTAATTAAACTAGTGGTGTGAACAATAATAGGGAGAATTGCGTTTACTTAGGTTTCATTACACCCTAGATATCTTTTACAGATTGATAGTTTGTTACAATTGCATGGATGACGGGTCATATTGCTTAATACCATTCGTGGGGTGGCGTATGTACATCCCTAACTCTATAAGCTCCTACTTCACTCCTATGTCGAACCGTTAAAAACTCCTAACATGGGATCATTAGAATTCGCTCATGCATTAAATACAACCATAATAACTTAGTACGCATTGATTCATGTTTCTTAAGACGTTCAAGCATGTCACCATTGGAAGTCTGCCAGTTTTCTTAAGCCTAACATCGAATACAATCATCCGTAACAACTATAGACAAGCAATCAACCCATAATTAAAATCTAGGTTTCACTACATCTAAGCAAACACATAAGAGATCTAGCCTAGCATGTTAAATTCAAGACAAGCGTAAGATATATTCAAGCAACACATAGACATATTGATTGAATTGAAAGAGTACTTATCTCAAATTGACATGAAAGGTTTCAAAGGGTTAAAACCCTTGAAAAAGCAGTAAAATTTGTGCTAGGGTTTCTCCAAAGTTACACCCTACTTGTCCCTCCCTAATAAATGAAAATTACAAAACTATATATAGATTTTACAAGGTGAAGGCGTCAAGAAGGAATTTCTGACGCCGTCAACTCGCCGCCCATAATGAGATCGGATTGCCTAGATCCAGATTTGACGCCGTCATGTGTAATATTACTCTGGGCCGTCACCATATCTTGAACCATGACGGCCATACGTGACACCATCACGTTTTCTCTGGACCATCACCACTTCCACCTCTTGTTTTACTCTTGACGCCGTCATTAAGAGACTTGTGACGCCGTCAGGTACTGTTCCCAGCAAGGAAAATTAAGACTTTGTCGTTTTCTTCACTTTTATGCTCCAAAAACGTCCAAAATGCTTCCCTTTCCAGAAGTCACTCCAAAAGTACCTAAAATGACAAAAGGAACGATTTATGGCCATATTTGATCAAATAAATTCAAATCCGGGCTTAAATGATCCCCTAAAAATGGTTCATTTTTTGGCTCATCACTGACGGAGCATACGGTTTCAGGACATACCAGTTCTGGACCCGCACCCAATCTTTTATCTCCTGGACCGATTAGTTCAGCCCTTGTACAGAATACCAATCCTGCCATACCTTATGTTCCTCCCACTTGTGACGAATTGAAGAAGTTATTTGATCCCATGTTTGATGAGTACTTTGAGCCACAACAATCTCACGAACCTGAACAACCTGCTGCAGATCCTAATGTTTTGGTTGTAAATGCTCCACATGCTACTAATGGTCCATCCTCTTCTATCTCCCTTGGTCAGGATGCTCCAGAATCTAGTCACTCTCAACATGCGTCAAATGTACAATCATCTTCTGAACATCAAGCAACGACAGCAGATAATTCACGTGAGGTTAATCCGTTTGCTCCACCAGACGATGAGCCGTTTGAGAATGTATTTGCTCCTGAATTCTCTAATGAAGCATCCTCCTCAGGAGAATCTAACTCAGCTACATAATTTCACTACCCTCAACCTGATAAACATCTCAGAAAATGGACCAACGATCACCCTATTGACAACATCATAAGGAATCCCTCTCGACCAGTATCTACAAGAAAGCAACTTGCCACCGATGCTTTGTGGTGCTTCTTCAACTCCATTCTATCCAAAACCGATACCAAAGATTTCAAGGATGCTTTGTCAAAAGAGAGCTGGTTTACAGCAATGCAAGAAGAAATCCATGAATTTGATCGTCTTGATGTATGGGAATTGGTGCCACCTCCAGAATGTGCAATGATCATTGCTCTTAAGTGGATCTTCAAAGTAAAACTTGATGAGCATGGTGATGTTTTGAAAAACAAGGCTCAGTTAGTTGCCAAAGGATATAATCAACAAGAGGGAATTGACTTTGAAGAATCATTTGCACCTGTTGCTCGTATTGAGGCCATTAGAATATTTCTCACCAATGCTACTAGCAGTAACATGATTGTCTACCAAATGGATGTTAAGACCACTTTCCTGAATTGTGATTTAAAAGAAGTGGTCTACGTTACTCAGCCTGAAGGATTTGTGGATCTTGAACGGCCGAATCATGTGTATCGTTTAAAGAAAGCTCTCTATGGCCTAAAACAAGCACCCAGGGCTAGGTACGACACTTTTTCCAAGTTTCTTCTTGCAAACCGATTCACTAAGAGTGTCGTTGATCCTACCTTGTTCACTAGAACAACTGGAAATCATCTGCTTCACGTTCAAATTTATGTAGATGACATCATATTTGCATCTTCTTATTCCAATGAATGTGATCGATTCGCAAAGGAAATGAGTTCCAAGTTTCAAATGTCAATGATGGGACAAATGTCATTCTTCTTGGGGTTACAAATCTCACAAAATCTAAGCGGCATCTTCATTAATCAAGCTAAATATGATAACGAAATTCTAAAGAAATTTGGTTTTGATTCAAGTGACTCAGTTGACACTCCAATGGTTGAACGATCCAAACTTGATGACGATTCTGCAGGTATACCAGTTGATCAAACCAAATACAGAAGCATGGTTGGATCTCTCATGTACCTCACTATGAGCAGGCCAGATCTTTTGCGATATGCATGTGTGCTCGGTATCAATCCAAGCCTACCAAAAAGCACTTAGAAGTAGTCAAGAGAATATTTAGGTATCTCCAAGGGACTATTCACATGGGTCTCTGGTACCCTAAAGAAAATGCTATGGATCTCACGGCTTACTCAGATGCTAACCATGCGAGGTCTCAAGATACTCGTAAAAGTACGTCAGGTGGTGCTCAATTTCTGGGAGAGAAACTTGTAAGCTGGTCATCAAAGAAGCAAATGTGTATATCAATATCGTCCATAGAGACTGAATACATCGCTATGTCTTCATGCTGTGCACAAATTTTGTGGATGAGATCTCAATTATCGGACTATGGCTTTGTCTTCAACAAAGTTCCGATGTATTACAATAACAAAAGTGCAATTGCTTTATGCTGTAACAATGTCCAGCATTCTAAATCCAAGCATATCGACATCCATCATCAATTAATTAGGGAACAAGTAGAGAAAGGGGTGGTGGAACTTTACTTCGTGAGGATAGAGTTTCAGCTGGCTGACATCTTTACAAAGGCTCTTTCGCGAGAAAGGTTTCAGTTTATTCTTCCACGACTCGGGATGAAGAGCCTTACACCAGAATCTCTTAAGTGTCTTCAGGAAGAAAATGAGGAGTAAAGGATTTTCCTCACATATCCTTTGTATATAGCTTAATACAAAAAGAAAATAGAAAAATATAAAAACTACAAAACCAATAAAAACCAGAAAATCATAAAATCCAAAAATATTCTTCTCACGACATGTCTCTTGTGTAATCAATTTATGTACGTATCTAGAAATGTCATTCAATAATGGCACGGAAACATACATATGCTTGAGCAAGAGTTTTTTCTTTTAACTTCAAATAAAGTTTTTCTTCTAAAACATGTCGTTTCCCAAAACCTTATTTCTAAGTGGCTTGCTATTACTTTAAATAGCAACCCGTTTTTCAAATTAAGGAAAACACATCGCCAAAAAGAAGGTTTCTCCCGGGCATGGATTACTTTATATCCATGTCTCATCGACTTGATGTACGTTTCAGGGCATGATTTCTTGTATAAGAAGAGAAGTCTTCTTTACATCACGAATACTTTTCCTTCAATGATTCTTCGGGAAAGTATTTGTTCCAAACTTGGTGGTACCATGATTTTTGAAAATCAATCAAACTTGAAATTTTGTGTAAAATTCACCACTCCATCGATGCTAAATGATCATTCTTTTGAGTAAAATGATAAATTTAAAATGGGTCATCGATTGAGGGGGAGAATGATTTCAAAAATTCCATATCATCAAAACAAGATCTTTGTACATAAACAGGCAGTGAATAAAATGTGTTTATTATACGTTAGTATATGAATCTTTCATGAGTTGCTCGTTAAACTCTAAATCATTTATAAACTCATCATTTCTAAGACATAACATACTCCCTCAAGGATTGAGGGGGAGTAATGTATCGTCTGATAATTAGTCATTCTTAAATCGGATCACATTTTTCTCCAAAACTTTTCTAAATTATTTAAATCACTTGGGGATAAAATGTGATTTAAATATGAAATCTGATTAAAATGTGATGTTTTGAACTTAAATATATGCTCTCCCATATGTGTCAAACTCTTTGATATATCAATGCACATATTGAGGGGGAGTAAGTGGCTAGTGGTGACCAATGGAAATAGCATCTCATGTGAGCAAGACTCAGATTTAACCAATGAATTGACGAAACAAAAATTGTCATCAATCGAATGGACTAGTCCTGGACGGGTAATAACTTCAAGCTGGTCTAATAAGTGATGTAAGCGTGTCGCGAAGAGGACTTGTCTAAGTAGAGTGTACCGTTTCGAGAAACCTTCTATGGACTTGATTAGGCTGGGTAATAACTTCAAGCTAGTCAAACTAGTGATGTAAGCGTGTCTCGAATGCCTGCTCATGTTCACAGAAGGTGGATCAATTCTAAAGTGCAACTCTTCCCGACATGTGCAAATTTATAATTAAAACATCTGAGCACATGTTAAGGGGGAGCATTTGAAAATGGTAAAACTCTTAACGTGGTAACAAAATGTGTTTCTTAATCATAAACACGTTGAGAGAATTTTCAATGATTTGGTGTATGGCAACATAGGATACTCATGAAGTTATGAGGTGGCTAAGGTTAGGAAAACTGTCCTATGATCTGCCAGAGCCGGAGGGATCTACCCATGGACAATACCGAATAGATAGTATTAGAAAGCCGGAGGGATCTACATATGTATCTATTTGGTCCATCCGCTGTGCAGAGCTCTGGAGGAAACAATTATACCTTAGTAATAGTAGATGACTATTCACGATACACGTGGACTAGGTTCTTAAGTGACAAAACCCAAGCCTTTGAAAAATTTGAAATATTTAGTAAAATGATTCAAAATAAATTAGGATGCACAATAGTAGCCATTAGGACGGACCATGGTAGGGAATTTGATAACGAAGTACAATTCAGAAAATATTGTGATTTAAATGGAATATCTCACAATTTTTCCGCTCCTCGTACTCCTCAATCAAATGGCGTAGTAAAAAGAAAGAATAGGTCACTACAAGAAATGAGTAGAACAATGTTAAATGAACACTCCATCCCATAAAAATTTTGGTGTCACGCTGTAGATACATCAACATATATTATTAATAGGGTATCAATTAGGAGAATTTTAGGAAAAACTCCTTATGAGTTACTAAGAGGTAGAAGACCTAACTTAAGCTACTTTAGGGTATTCGGAAGTAAATGTTATATTCTAAACACTAAGGATTATCTTACTAAGTTTGACCCAGAATCATACGAAGGAATATTTTTAGGGTACTCACAAAATAGTAAAGCATATATAATACTTAACAAACACACTATGAAAGTAGAAGAATCATTAAACGTAACATTTGATGAAACACCACCACTTCCTAAAACATTACCTTTAGAAGATGATGACTTAGTCGAAGATGAAGCAATTGAGGTTAGTAAAATAAAACCCATAGGAAATGATAATGAAAAAATAGACTTAGGAAATACCGAAGTTGTAAATATTAAGGAATCTAAATCACATCCGTTAGATAACATAATAGGAAATCTTAATCAAAGAACCCTTAGGTCACAAGCCCAAGATAAAAATTACTTCTTTTGTTTCCTCTCAGCAATAGAACCTAAGAATATTAATAAAGCATTAAAAGATGAAAGTTGGGTTATAGCTATGCAAGAAGAATTAAACCAATTTAAGGCAAATGATGTTTGGGAATTAGTCCCAAATCCAATGAACATGACCATCATAGGAACTAAATGGGTATATAGGAATAACTTAGATGAAAATGGAATAGTAACTAGGAACAAAGCTAGGTTAGTTGCTCAAGGTTATAATCAACAAGAAGGAATTGATTATGACGAAACTTATGCCCCCTTAGCTAGACTAGAATCTATTAGGATATTACTTGCCTATGCATGCGCCCTAGACTTTAAGCTATTCTAAATGGACGTGAAAAGTGCATTCCTCAACGGTTTTATCAACGAGGATGTTTATGTGGCACAACCTCCAGGATTCATTGACTTCGCAAATTATAAGTTAAAGAAAGCTTTATATGGACTCAAACAAGCTCCTAAGGCTTGGTATGATAGATTAAAAGCTTTTCTTATTAAACATAATTATTCCATGGGAATGGTAGATAACACTCTTTTCACTAAAAAGAAAGACCCAAATCTCATCATTGTTCAAATATATGTTGACGACATTATATTTGGATCGACTTATCAAGAAATGTGTGATGAATTTGCCAAAATCATGCATGATGAGTTCGAGATGAGTATGATGGGTGAACTAAACTTCTTCCTAGGATTACAAATAAAACAATTAGAAGATGGAATATTCTTTAACCAATCTAAGTACATTAAGGAAATGCTTAAGGAATTTGGCCTAGAAGACTCAAAACACATGAAAACTCCCATGTCTACGGAAGTGAAACTCACAAAGGATGATGAAGGTGAGTCCGTAGATAATACTAAGTATAGAGGAATGATAGGTAGTTTGCTATACTTAACGGCAAGTAGACCCGATATCATGTTTAGTGTCTGCCTTTGTGCCCGTTTTCAAGAGGATACCAAAACCTCTCACCTAGAAGCGGTTAAGCGTATCTTCCGATACATTAAAGGCACTATACACTTAGGATTATGGTGTCCTAAGGGATCCGGCATAGAAACCATCATCTATGTGGATTCGGATCATGCGGGAGACTAAGTAAATAGAAAGAGCACTAGCGGTATTTGCATTTTTATGGGTTGTTGTTTAATATCTTGGTTTTCAAAGAAGCAAACCGCTCTTGCTATTTCTACCACTGAAGCCGAATATGTAAACGCTGGAAAGGCATGTCAACAAGTACTATGGATGAAACAAGCTCTCATAGACTATGGCATTAGGTTAGAAAATGTTCCTATTATGTGCGATAACAAAGGTGCGATAGATTTTAAGTAAAAATCTGGTTCAACACTCTAGGACTAAACATATAGAAATACACCACCACTTCCTTAGGGATAATGTACAAAAAGGAAACATATCTATAGAAATGGTTGCATCGGAAGATAATATTGCGGATATATTCACTAAACCCCTTAAGCGTGAATTATTTAACCACTTGCGTTTAGGATTAGGAATGATGGAACAAGTTGACTAAATTTTATTGAATTTACACTATTTATTACTTGCATAAAATTTATTTTTCTTCCACCTCTTCATATCTGAGTCTAGGAATCTATTTCGCACAAAATTAAAGATTGGGAAACCTCATTTTTATTGCATATTGATTGAGGCAAAAGCAGTCAACTAAAGTCAACCACGGATGTGGTCAATATAGTCAAACAGCCTAGAGTCAATCTCCGTGGAAGTATAGGGTTTCCCCGGGTCGTTATGTCCCGACGAGGTGTGGATTGTATTCAAACGGGTTTGTGATCGGGTGAATTTGGACAGGAAAGGGTTTTGTGATTGATTTAACTAAGGAATCTACAAGGAAATAGCTTAAATAAGCTATTTGAACAAGACTGTAAAAGTAGAAAAACCAGAAACGTTTTAAAACCTAAAACGCGTACATTTAAATTAAATTTACGTTAACGTACGAGATAAAACGCAAGTTTTAAAGAAATCAAATACTTATGACTATGAAAATTAACTTTTTACAATCCTAATGATAAAAGAAAATTTTTAGAAAATTAAAATAATTTTTACACTATTTAATTAATTAATATTAATTAATTACTAATTTAAAGATTACTTAACTAATTTAATTAATTTAAATTATTAAAAATAACAAACTAACTTAGAAAATTAAGAAAATTTTTACAAATCTAATTAACCATCACAGGAATCCTAAAAAATTATAAAAAGTTTGTTTTATAAGTTTGTACACTATTTAAATAATTATTATATTAAATATTATTTAATTACTAATTAAACTATTTAAATTATAAAAAATAGAAAATGAACAATAAAAATTCTAGAAAAATTCCTAAAATTATAATATAGTATATAAAAGTTAGGAAAAATATAAAAACTAGGTTTTACTTTATAAAAATTAAGTATGCTATTTAATACTTAATTATTAATTAATTATTAATTAAACTAATATTAAATCTAATAAATACTAAATGACAAAATAAAAATCTGAGAAAATTACTAAAATTACTTTAACATAAAAGGAATTTAAGAAAAATATAAAAATGCTAAGTGCTTAACAAAAATTTAAAAATGAAAATTAAAAGATAAATAAAATTAAATAGAAACTATCACTTGAAATTAATTTGTTTTTTCTGGATTTTTCTTTTATAAACTATTTTACAACTGAAAACATGAAACTTTTACAAAAGAAACTTTTTTGGAAATAAAAAATAAGCTATTTGAGGGCTTATGAGCTTGACAGTTGACTTTGGTCAACTGTCAAAGCTAAAAGCTTTGAAATAAGCTTAAACCTGAGACCAGGGGTGAATTTATGTTAGATACATGTTTAATGAATAGAAATAAGCCAAAAACAACTAAAAAAACCCCCTGAATAAGCCCAATAAGCTGATTAAGCACACTGAGTATTTGGCTCAACACAGAAAAGGGACAGACCTTGCAGTATCTAAAAAGGGGGGAGGGGGGGCAAAGGCATCTGAGGGTCCAAGGAAACTGGAACTAGATAGCTGGCAAGTATGGCTACCCAAGGAACCTAAGACCACCTAATGGGACCCATTGGTGAGGCCAGGGGAGACCCTGGAAGTGAGGGTGTTGGAGCAACTAAGCTGAAGCAGGGCATACCCTTACCCTGCAGGTATGTTTGAGTGAATGTGGACCCCACATAAAAATTTACAAAAATGAAGTGAGGATGGGAATCAAAAGTTGAGCTGGGAGACAATAATCTCAAGAAGTTTCAGAATCTAAAACCTATCACAAAATTCTACATAATTCCCACTATTTTTGGATTTTCTGCAAAGGGTAGTTTTGACTTTTGAGAATATGAACTAATCTTGACTTATTTGAACTTCTAGTGCATTTAAACTACTGCTTATGTTATAATAATATGTAATGATGCAAAACTAAGTGATTTTAACAACAAATAAACTGACTTGGATGATTATGGACCCCTACCATTTGACAGTTAACAGATTGCATGAGATTAAGAGATTAGTTGACTATTTAATGAACAAGAACCAGTTTATATGACTTGATTGACTTAATGAAACCTTATGAAACATGTGGTAACTGAAAACAACAACTGAAACAACCTGTATCATACAGGTTACAGTTAATCCAAACACTCCTTAACTGAGATCTGTTTTTAGTTAATTAAGCAAATGGTTGCATTTTACCATAAAACTGATTCACAGGCACTTAATGAGATATATTAAGCTTAAATAAACTCATAAATAACAACACAAACAGTAAGACACCCTTAATAAAAAAACAAGCTAATTTAATCAGTGAATAAGAAGAAGCTAAGTAATCCAGGGTACCAATGAGCAATTAGGTAATATTCAGCAAACAAACCAACATATATTAACTAAATAAACAAAAATCAACAAATAAAACAAGATCAGTAGCACTAGTACATGAATTTGCAAAAATCTATATAAAGACTTACATTTGATCCAGTGCACAAATCAAGGTACCAATGATCATAAACTAGCCTAACACCTCTCCTGAGGTTCTACTATCCCAAAACAACCCAAATTACACCTTGGTTCAGATCTTCTACCTCACCTCCACTGATTTTTGAATTATACTCTATTTATTTATGATTTTTTAGTATTTTTGGATTTTGTCTAAAACTGAAATTAATAATACCTAAGCTCATAAAAGCATTTAGTTAACCTGTTTCAAGCTTAATGAGACCATGTTAACAACTTTTAAACAGAATTTAAGCTATAATGGAGTTTGAGTGATTTTAAGGTAAAAACTGAAATGAACTGGAATTACTGATCAAATTAAGTTTATATCACACTGGAATTACTGATCAAATAAGAACACTGGAAAAGGAAATCTTAACTAAACTACATTAAAAATTACACTAGACTAAGCTACCACTAATACACCACTTCATTCTTCATTTTATTTTTCTTTTATAACCACTGGTGGACTTCTCTGACTTTCCCACACATCATTATAGCCATTGGATGAGAGCTTTAAATCTTGGCCGTTTAATTTCCTTTTAGCGGGAAAGATGTTTTGGCAGTTTATAGGTGACTTGGAGGGATTTGTGGGTAATAAATGTGGTTTGGGTTTTAGTTTGAGGTGGAGGGACATGGAATGGGAGAGGAGTAGAGTTGGTGATGGAGGGTGGAGTATTGCAGGGTGTTTGCAGCCAAGTGGGGAAGGTGGAAGGGGTGAGTCAACGAAGGGTTTGACCGGGGTGTTTTTTTATTTAAAATGGGAGTGGGCCTGGAGGTTGGGCTTGGTGGTGGTGGGCTGGGGTATTATTGGATCAGGGGTGTTGGTTTGGATATTGTTTTGGGTTTGTTTGTTTAGTTTAAACTTAAGAAACCACAAGGACCAATGTTGTAATTTCAGAAAGTTGGGGGTGGCTGCGGTATTTTTTCCCAAGTGTTCACAAGGACTAAAATCACCAAGTTTCATATTCCCAAGGACCAATGACGTAATTTTCCAATTTAATTTCTAGGGACTATTCTTGCCAAAAATGAAACTTTAGGGACCAAATATGTAATTTTCTTAAAAATTTCATTCCAAGGACCAAAGTTGACACTTGTGACTTTCCAGGGACCAAAAGTGATTTTTCTTTCAAAAATATCCCACCAGGGACCAAATTTGCCAATTTCTGAAACTCCAGGGACTAAATTGCAAATTTCCAAAACTTTTGAGATTTTTCACCAAAGGACTAAATATGACAACTTATGATTTCAAAAGGACCTTTGGTGATAATTTTCCATATTTTGAATGACCAGGGACTAGTTTTGACATTTTATGAAAGTTGGGGGACTGAAACTGCCAATTTTGCAAACTTTGTACGTTTTTCATTTGTTTTTACTCATTTTGCATCTAAAACATATAAAACACAATTTTGAAATATTTTCAGTATTTTGATGCATTTCTGAGTGTTTTTGTATGTTTTGCAGTTCAGATTTGACCAAAAATGATGAGTGTTTGAGCACTCATCAATCCCCCACACTAAAGTATTGCTAGTCCCTAGCAATAAACTGTTTTGAAAACTTAATGGAATTTAATCTCTTTACCAAAATCCATCACTTCTGGAGTAGCCAGATGTATCGATTCAAGTAAGAAGTATGGTCCACTTGATAACCATGTGATTTTGAGCAAACCACCAGCTGTCAACGGATTTGATTAGTCTTTACCAAAAGCCGTTTGCTTCTGGACTAGCCAACTCTTGATGGACAAAGTCAACATCTTGGTGAGCTGATTACCAATTATGGTTTTTCCACTGCCTTTACCACAAGCCATAATCTTGCGGGCTAGCCAACTCATTCACATTGTGGGATATGGCGAGTTGAGGTACCATACAATTTTGGGCAAATTGCAAGCCATAAACGGATTTGATATATCTTTACCAAGAGCCGTTTGCTCCTGGATTAGCCAATCCTTTTGTCGATTAGACATGGCGGACTGATTACCACAAAAATTTTGAAGCACAAGTGAAAAAAATTTAAATTTTTTGAGATTTTGGCCAAAAACGGGGGTACTAGATAGTAAAATGTGATAAAATTCGCTAGAATACCTCCCCACACTTAGAATGAATATTGTCCTCAATATTCAAAGTCCCGGCTATTATGCCGACTCTTTGAACATAAAAGGGCAACATTACAATCTAAATGTGGAAACATCATTTTTGCTTTTTCACTTTATAAATAACCACAGTAGGGGTAACTCCCCCACACTTAGGGTGAAAACCCTATAAACATGCTACAGTTTTTGTTTACCGAGTCGCTAGCTTGACTCGACCCCGAATTCATTTGTCCTTGGGGAAGCATGATGTGGAAGAAACAATCTCAATCGGACTTTCATTCAAGATGTTTGAACAAACATTTGAAGCACGTGAAAGTTCCACACCGATGAGATATAATCCCGGCTCAAGATAATGGTAAATGAAAATGCCGGGATCAAAGATAATGTCTTCATTCCCGAAGAAGTGAAGAATAGGAGAAGTCACCCTGTAGGTGAAGAAAGGAAGAAAGATCCTGATGACAATCAAGATTGATTCATCATCATCAAAAAGAGAATCCATAATTGGTGTATCATGAATCTCATCATTTAAGCTTGTATGATATAGACATATGGGCGGGAGGGTTGGGATTTTGATATCAATCAAATTCTCAAGGTTGAGAATATTTCCCTCCGAAACACAAAGATTATCTTTGTCTAGATCAAAGTAAAAGTTATCATACTCCGGTGGAGATATGATATGAGTGAGTTCACTGGAGAACTCCTCAAAGGTGAATGAATCATATTCGGGGAGAGAAATTTGAGAATGAGAAGTGGTACTGCCACTAATCTTCTCTCCCATATGATCAAAAGTAAAGGCTTCAAACTCCGGAATAGGATCATCGGAGAAAATGTCACTATCCTTAATCGGGATAGGAGATGAATTAGGTTTCATATTGAAAGCCTCGATTTTAGAAATGAGGAGATCGACATTCAATAATGTTGCACGAAGTGCTTCATCCTTGATTTCAGTGTCAATCTCATCATTCTCTTCTTCTAAGCTAACTAGCTTAGAAGGTAATTCTTCCATATAAACGATGTCTCCACAAGATAACGAATCGTCATCAGTAGAATCGGGAAACATCTCAACATGATCAGTCGGGAAGATAAGAGGAGGAGGGATATCACAAATATGATCAAGAATTCCCTGTGACTCTCTTGGGATTGGGACAAGGTCCTCAACACTGGACTTTATGAATTCGTCCGATTCCTTATCAGGGACAGTGTCAAGATGCTCGTCCCCCATGATCAGAGAGTGAGTGGGAACCTCGGGTGTGATAAGAGTGGGTTGAGATAAAATCTCAACTGATGGTGTCTCATCTGATGAATCTTTATAAAATTGAAGAATATCAAGTATATCTTCATCATCACTGTCATCAGGAATGAAACGAAATCGAGAGCTAGATCTGGCTGCTTTTTCTTTTGCAATTGATTCCCTAATAGATCTTTCATAAGCATCTTGGGAATTTATTTTAGCAGCCTGTTCGTCAGCTAACAATTCTTCCATCGATTTTTGATTTGGGTTATCTGGGGTATGTGTGATTCCTCTCAAATCTTTCACTAAATCCAAAAGATCAAGGAGAAGACTTTGAGGAATTGGTGGAGATGGAGGTTCGTCATAATACGATGTGTCAAAATTGTTACAAGGAAATGGATTCCTTGTTTGACAATCGGAGCTGAAGTGTGGACCTCCACAATACTCACAACAGTAAAACTGCTGAGTCTCATGGTGTGGTAGCTGATGGAATAAATCAGTCGTGTCATGGTAGGAACAGGGATTCTGGTAATAGACAGACCCGTTTCCTGACTCTACCATATCACAACTGGGTAATTGCCACCATTATAAGGACTACCAAACCATTCACAGATCAGAAGGTGTGGATGAGACATAGAAAGAATCAAAAATGTATAGAGGGTGAGGAATGGAGAATCAAAAGGGTAGGAGGGTGAAGAAGGATATTTTTGGAGTTTTTGGAAAACATTTTATACAAATGATAAAGAAAACGTTTTTGTGTTTTTGTGTTCGTTGAAAGCTGAGTTTAAAATGTTTTAGGGAACGGTTTTGTTTTTATATGATAATAATAAGATAATATGAACAAGGATGGGAAATTTACAAATGATTGAATTCCAAAAGCACTAATCAGCAAACCGTTTTTTAGAAAAACGCGCACAACCTCCCCGGCAGCGGCGCCAAATTTTGATTGAGGCAAAAGCAGTCAACTAAAGTCAACCACGGATGTGGTCAATATAGTCAAACAGCCTAGATTCAATCTCCGTGGAAGTATAGGGTTTCCCCGGGTCGTTATGTCCCGACGAGGTGTGGATTGTATTCAAACGGGTTTGTGATCGGGTGAATTTGGACAGGAAAGGGTTTTGTGATTGATTTGACTAAGGAATCTATAAGGGAATAGCTTAAATAAGCTATTTGAACAAGACTGTAAAAGTAGAAAAACCAGAAACGTTTTAAAACCTAAAACGCGTACGTTTAATTTAAATTTACGTTAACGTACGAGATAAAACGCAAGTTTTAAGGAAATAAAATACTTATGACTATGAAAATTAACTTTTTAAAATCCTAATGATAAAAGAAAATTTTTAGAAAATTAAAATAATTTTTACACTATTTAATTATTTAATATTAATTAATTACTAATTTAAAGATTACTTAACTAATTTAATTAATTTAAATTATTAAAAATAACAAACTAACTTAGAAAATTAAGAAAATTTTTACAAATCTAATTAACCATCACAGGAATCCTAAAAAATTATAAAAAGTTTGTTTTATAAGTTTTTACACTATTTTACTAATTATTATATTAAATATTATTTAATTACTAATTAAACTATTTAAATTATAAAAAATAGAAAATGAACAATAAAAATTCTAGAAAACTTCCTAAAATTATATTATAATATATAAAAGCTAGGAAAAATATAAAAACTAGGTGTTACTTTATAAAAATTAATTATGCTATTTAATACTTAATTATTAATTAATTATTAATTAAACTAATATTAAATCTAATAAATACTAAATGACAAAATAAAAATATGAGAAAATTACTAAAATTACTTTAACATAAAAGGAATTTAAGAAAAATATAAAAATGCTAAGTGATTAACAAAAATTTAAAAATGAAAATTAAAAGATAAATAAAATTAAATAGAAACTATCACTTGAAATTAATTTGTTTTTTCTGGATTTTTCTTTTATAAAACTATTTTACAACTAAAAACATGAAACTTTTACAAAAGCAACTTTTTTGGAAATCAAAAATAAGCTATTTGAGGGCTTATGAGCTTGACAGTTGACTTTGGTCAACTGTCAAAGCTAAAAGCTTTGAAATAAGCTTAAACCTGATACCAGGGGTGGATTTATGTTAGATACATGTTTAATGAATAGAAATAAGCCAGAAACAACTAAACAAAACCCCTGAATAAGCCCAATATGCTGATTAAGCACACTGAGTATTTGGCTCAACACAGAAAAGGGACAGACCTTGCAGTATCTAAAATGGGGGGGGGGGGGGGGGCAAAGGCATCTGAGGGTCCAAGGAAACTGGAACTAGATAGCTGGAAAGTATGGCTACCCAAGGAACCTAAGACCACCTAATGGGACCCACTGGTGAGGCCAGGGGAGACCCTGGAAGTGAGGGTGTTGGAGCAACTAAGCTGAAGCAGGGCATACCCTTGCCCTGCAGGTATGTTTGAGTGAATGTGGACCCCACATAAAAATTTACAAAAATGAAGTGAGGATGGGAATCAAAAGTTGAGCTGGGAGACAATAATCTCAAGAAGTTTCAGAATCTAAAACCTATCACAAAATTCTACATAATTCCCACTATTTTTGGATTTTCTGCAAAGGGTAGTTTTGACTTTTGAGAATATGAACTAATCTTGACTTATTTGAACTTCTAGTGCATTTAAACTACTGCTTATGTTATAATAATATGTAATGATGCAAAACTAAGTGATTTTAACAACAAATAAACTGACTTGGATGATTATGGACCCCTACCATTTGACAGTTAACAGATTGCATGAGATTAAGATATTAGTTGACTATTTAATGAACAAGAACCTGTTTATATAACTTGATTGACTTAATGAAACCTTATGTAACATGTGGTAACTGAAAACAACAACTGAAACAACCTGTATCATACAGGTTACAGTTAATCCAAACACTCCTTAACTGAGATCTGTTTTTAGTTAATTAAGCAAATGGTTGCATTTTACCATAAAACTGATTCACAGGCACTTAATGAGATATATTAAACTTAAATAAACTCATAAATAACAACACAAACAGTAAAACACCCGTAATAAAAAACAAGCTAATTTAATCAGTGAATAAGAAGAAGCTAAGTAATCTAGGGTACCAATGAGCAATTAGGTAATATTCAGCAAACAAACCAACTTATATTAACTAAATAAACAAAAATCAACAAATAAAACAAGATCAGTAGCACTAGTACATGAATTTGCAAAAATCTATATAAAGACTTACATTTGATCCAGTGCACAAATCAAGGTACCAATGATCATAAACTAGCCTAACACCTCTCGCGAGGTTCTACTATCCCAAAACAACCCAAATTACACCTTGGTTCAGATCTTCTTCCTCACCTCCACTGATTTTTGAATTATACTCTATTTATTTATGATCTTTTAGTATTTTTGGATTTTGTCTAAAACTGAAATTAATAATACCTAAGCTCATAAAAGCATTTAGTTAACCTGTTTCAAGCTTAATGAGACCATGTTAACAACTTTTAAACAGAATTTGAGTGATTTTAAGGTAAAAACTGAAATGAACTGGAATTACTGATCAAATTAAGTTTATTTCACACTGGAAATGTTTAGAATACAACTTGGAAGCAAATAAGAACACTGGAAAAGGAAATCTTAACTAAACTACATTAAAAATTACACTAGACTAAGCTACCACTAATACACCACTTCATTCTTCATTTTCTTTTACTTTTATAACCACTGGTTGACTTCTCTGACTTTCCCACACATCATTATAGCCATTGGATGAGAGCTTTAAATCTTGGCCGTTAAATTTCCTTTTGGCGGGAAAGATGTTTTGGCAGTTTATAGGTGACTTGGAGGGATTTGTGGGTAATAAATGTGGTTTGGGTTTTAGTGTGAGGTGGAGGGACATGGAATGGGAGAGGAGCAGAGTTGGTGATGGAGGGTGGAGTATTGCAGGGTGTTTGTAGCCAAGTGGGGAAGGTGGAAGGGGTGAGTCAACGAAGGGTTTGACCGGGGTATTTTTTTATTTAAAATGGGAGTGGGCCTGGAGGTTGGGCTTGGTGGTGGTGGGCTGGGGTATTATTGGATCAGGGGTGTTAGATTGGATATTGTTTTGGGTTTGTTTGTTTAGTTTAAACTTAAGAAACCACAAGGACCAATGTTGTAATTTCAAAAAGTTGGAGGTGGTTATGGTATTTTTCCCAAGTGTTCACAAGGACTAAAATCACCAAGTTTCATGTTCCCAAGGACCAATGATGTAATTTTCCAATTTAATTTCTAGGGACTATTCTTGCCAAAAATGAAACTTTAGGGACCAAATATGTAATTTTCTTAAAAATTTCATTCCAAGGACCAAAGTTGACACTTGTGACTTTCCAGGGACCAAAAGTGATTTTTCTTTCAAAAATATCCCACCAGGGACCAAATCTGCCAATTTCTGAAACTCCAGGGACTAAATTGCAAATTTCCAAAACTTTTGAGATTTTTCACCAAAGGACTAAATATGACAACTTATGATTTCAAAAGGACCTTTGGTGATAATTTTCCATATTTTGAATGACCAGGGACTAGTTTTGACATTTTATGAAAGTTGGGGGACTGAAACTGCCAATTTTGCAAAGTTTGTACGTTTTTCATTTGTTTTTACTCATTTTGCATCTAAAACATATAAAACACAATTTTAAAATATTTTCAGTATTTTGATGCATTTCTGAGTGTTTTTGTATGTTTTGCAGTTCAGATTTGACCAAAAATGATGAGTGTTTGAGCACTCATCACATATACTCTCTTGTAAAACCCAATCAAATTTTCTTTAAAACTATTCTCACATCTAGGAAATACATGAAAACCATTTTCCTTGCATTGTTGACAAATGCTAAAAACTTTTTCATAAATCATGCATGAAATCTCACATGAATCGTCAAAATATATAATCTAATATATAACATTGACATTCATGAATCGAGCAAAAATTGAATCAAGGAGATTTTGGATTGTTTCTTAGGAAGTTTACTTATTAGCATTTAGGAGTCGAAACAATCACAACTCCACATTTGTTGCATATAGGCACACACTAGGATAAAATCACTCAAAATGTTGTCATCTTGTTCCATCACTAGTTTCTCACTTACTAGTTGCCTTTGCCTATGATCTAAGATAGTTACTCTAAGAAGATCAAGTGCCCTTGCCTTTACTTGTCTCTTTTAGATTATTATTTATTACTTGTTTGCTCTATTAATTAAATGTTTTTGCAAGCATGCTATATTATGATTAGATTAGATGCTATCTTGCCTCAAAGAGTTGAACTTGCTTGAATCTAAACCCAAAAACACAACCTTTCTGCAAATTTTCTGCCAAAAACCCAATTCTGGCAATCTGGAAACCACCAGATGGGCGGCCCCCTTAATTATGTAAGGCGGCCCCCTTAATCATTATGGGGACCGCCCCCTAATTAAGGGGACCGGCCATCTGATGGACGGGTTTACAAAATCTTTTATGCTTTTTAGCCCATTTCAACCTACATTTCCCAATTTTCACCAACATATTTTTTCCTAATCTCCCAGACAAACCTTATCCATCCATAAACACACAAATCTTACACTATAAATATCCCAATCTTCAAAACTCTCCATTCATCTCATCATGACCTCTCCAAACAAACTAAAACCAAAAGCCTCAAGGCTAGCAAGGATGACGGAGAAACCTGTTTGGCGAAGAAAAAGCCCTCGAAACAAATCCATCAAAACCAGTGAAGTTGGAAATCACTCAACACCTCCAACTACTTACTTCCCAAACTTTACACCAAACCCACAAGGACATTCCTTTGATCCTCTTTACAGACCATATAACATTGGCCAAACATCCACTTTCATGCCAAACTACACATCTCAACCTACAACCACTTATAATGATCCATACAAGTTTGATCAACCATCAAACTACACTTCCAACAATTTCAATTCCAACTACACAACCCCAATTCGTCCATATCAACACAATGATTCTCTCCACATTGCCACAGAAAAGCAAAAGTTCCGTGATGAAATAAACCAAATCCATGATCTTAGTGATCCCCTTGCTATGCATCTTGCACAACGCAACAAAGGGCAACCTCCATCATCACCCTATACAAATTGCCTACCTCACTCTCTCAACTTGAATCAAGTTACAAACCACACTCACTTTTGCCCTTGTTGCATCTTTCTTCAAAAAAAAATCCTCTACTTGAGTGAAGATATTTCTTGGATCGAATATCTTCTCACTCGCCCTCATCCAATACCACCCTTGACACGATACAACATCGTGAGATCCACCTCTTCCGCTCCATACCCCACTCCATATCCTTCTCCATCAAACAACTAAGCTCTATGCTTATGTTCCCCTCAAGTAAATAAAACACTCAACCAAGGGTTGCAAGCAAGTCCAAGTGCTCTCTTTGGTAATTTAGGACTATGTTGTTTCTTTTGTTTTATTGTAATCAATATGCTTCAAGCATATTGAATGTTGTAATGATGATCATTTCTATGATCATCTCATATATGACTGAATGAATCTTTTTTTATTTGCATTATTGTTGCTTTGCATATATATGTCTTGTATCCTTCACATTTTTTTTTGTAGCCAAGCATTCCATAGCTCGTTTCCTTGGTGCTCTCAAATGAGGGGGAGCACACATCAAGGGGGAGCTTTCTACCCGTTTAACTTCTTTTATGAAGCTTAATCGGTTTAACCTTTTTTATTTTACAAAAAGGGGGAGAAGAGAATATTAAACTCTAAATACTTGTCTAAAAATTATTTTTTAGACCTAATGAGTTTTAGGTTTTGTAATCATCAAAAAGGAGGAGATTGTTGACATAAATAATGCCTAAAAACACTGTTAACATATTAACAATATCTCTATGTTTTGATAATTACAAAACATAAACTCATTGAACTAAAACTTATGACGTAAACAAGTATTTAGTGATAAATATCTCTCTTTACATCCAAATCACTTAAGGTATGAATAAACAAAGTGTTTATTGCAATCTATGATCAAAGGAAAATTTTCTAAATCACTGAAACTTTTATAAAATATCAAAAACATTTTATATCTTTTATAAAATCATTTTTGGAATTAAAAGAATATGTTTAATTCATTATAAATATATGATTTCAAATTTCCAACCAAAAATGGCAAATATTATCCAGAAAAACCTTCCCCACAAAAGGACAAACAATTCCAATGTACTGGGGGGGGGGGGGGCAGCCCCCTTAATTATACTAGGTGGCCCCCTTAATGATTAAGGGGACCGCCCCACAATTAAGGGGACCGGCCACGCTCCAGAACAGTAAATTGTTTTGCTATAAATACTGGTTCATTTCACAGATTTTTCTCACCTTTTACACTCCTAAACTTTCTGTTCTAGATCTCCATTTCTATTCTCTAAATCCTTTGATCATAAATACATAATGTGGAAAACTAGAAGGGGGGGGGGGGTTGAATAGTTTTCCCCTCTTTTTGATTTTATAAAAACTTTGTTTCAAAATGTTGATTAGAATTTATTCAATTGTTTATTTGAAAAACCTTCAATTAGAGTTTAGTATGAAAACAACATATAATCAATATGATCAATTATATATGTAAGCATTGGTCGATCTTTATGTGAATATGTTTTCCTTTTAAATCTTAAAACGTTTTGTATCAAATTATCTATCATGTTAAACTTAATATGAGAAGTGTGAATAATAATCTATTTGACCATATCATATAATTATACACACAATCACAATATTAACTTCTATGTACAACACAATCAATCATCACAACTATATAAGCAACAACTAAGACATATAGGCAAGCATAGATGTAAAGCGATAAATGTAAGAATAAATGAAAAGATATAAGATAAAGGAAATGCAAACCGAACACGATGATTTATAGTGGTTCGGCTACAAGGATACCTTCCTTGCCCTACTCCACTCCCCAAGTCACCTACTTGAGAGTTTTCTTCACTACTCAACAAGCTCCCTTTTGGCGGATAAAACCGTACACAACTTTTTCTTATACAAATTTACGACACTAAGCTAAATGTCGAGTTCTAATAGTAGCTAGAACCAATCTCACGACACGACTTCGATAACTACACAACTTCTACACGACTTCACGACATCTTCACGACTTCACGACTACTTCACAACTTCTTCTATACACCACTACTTATTCACACACCTACTTCTTCACAACTACATGAGTTCTCCACACTACTACTTCTTCCCACTACTTCTTACTCACTCATTGACTCACTACTAAGTAAGATCATCTTGATCTACTTATTACATATACATACATAACTCACAACTTAACATCAACACTAACTAGACTCTAATACATGTTTGGCTTTTTGATGGGGAGGATTCTTCTCTTGCACTTTGAGTAATGAGGGATTGAATCACTTGAAACAAAAACTAATAAGTTTATGATCAAATGTTTTAGGAAGATGATTTGAGAGGATTTGGAAAAAAAGTTTTAGTGAAAAAGGTGAGGTAAAATTACAGATTTGAACCAGTATTTATAGGCAAAAGTTTATGACACAGGAGCATGTGCCGGCCCCCTTAACTGTGTGCCGACCCCCTTAAAATTAAGGGGACCGCCCAAACGAAAACTGCAGTTTTTCTTGTCTTTTATGGGGAAGGTTTATCTATTATGAATTAAACATTTTCCTTTAATTACCAAAAGTGTTTTTCTAATTATATAAAATATTTATATCATTTTATATAATTTGTCGTGTTTAAATAAAACTCCCTTTGATCATAAAATGTATTAGACATTTGTTTGTACATACCTTAAGTGATTGTTGAAGCATACTCGAGATGTTGAGATGTCGAGGCTTGTTGACGTATGAATGCATAGATGAATTGTGATCACAAGTAACTTAAGCACTTTATGTTATATGTTGTAACTTACATTTTTGTCATCATCAAAACATGAAGAGGATGTTTAGATTAAATATTGTAATATTCATGCCAACAATCGCCCCCTTTTTGATGATGACAAACTATGTAAACTATAACTTATATAGTAAAATGTATAAGTTACTTGTTTACACTTCTTCTCCCCCTTTTTTCGAAGCAAAAAGGCGGACTCCTAGACGAAACTTCAACAAAACTTCAATTCTTGAAATAAAGAGGCGAGCTTGCATCATCGTTAGTGAAGCCTTGATCATATCAACCTCTAAAATATGACTCTAGTGAATCCATGGATCAAATAAATTGCAAACTTATAACCTGCATCAAGGGTTAGTTTCCTGCAACAAAAATATATATAGATAGGGATGTAATACACATCACCAATGCTCCCCCTTAGTGTATGCTCCCCCTAGGTGTATGATCCCCCTTATTTTAGGCGTCTAGAAATCAAGCAACTGAATAGTGCTACAAGGCAAAGTTAGTTGAAAAAGAATGCACATATACATAATGATGATGATAGATATATGCATGACACTTATTGGGGAACAAAATATGAATGTCTAAGGTATATGGACTAAAAATATGACACATGCAATTATTGTTTTAAAAACAACCTAAATTCCCAAAAAAAATAATATGACCAATGCTTACGACATGACAATGATTAGGACCTAATGCAAAGATTCGACCGAAAGATGCCAAAAAAAATATATACTCTAAAAGAGTTAAAGAAAAATGAAGATAAGAATGATACGTTCTTTAAAAAAAATCATAGAAAAATGAGGAGGGATGAGCGTGAATGTAAAGGGAAGGTGATGACAAAGGGTTGACAATTATGGTTTAGATTAATATATCATTTGACAAGGGTGGATGATAGGGAATCATGGGATTTTTAGGTGTTTTGTTGGTTAACGACCGAAGGTGAATATGTGAAATGAGGTGGTGATGATTCGACAACACTTGAAGCTTGGATTTCTTCATTGTGTTCTTCACTTGCTAGAAAGTGGAAATGACGCATTTCGTAATGAAATTTACTTGGATGAGGTGGTGATAACTTGACAACACTTGAAGCTTGGATTTCTTCATTGTGTTCTTCACTTGCTAGAAAGTGGAAATGACGCATTTCGTAATGAAATTCACTTGGATGAGGTGGTGATAACTTGACAACACTTGAAGCTTGGATATCTTCTTTGTGTTCTTCACTTTCTAGAAAGTGGAAAGGACGCATTTCATAAAGAAATTCACTTGACTTTCCGGGATTTAAGTTTTGGTGGTGAGACGCACTTAGTAGAATGTAGGGAATGGTGACATGGTTGAATCTTCTTGTGAAGATGGGAAATTAGGATCAAGTGGAGATGACTAGGTGGAAGCGAAAGAGTGATGTTCAAGGAAGGAATTTATTAGGTAGGAGGTGGTGGTGATACTTTTGGTGGTGGAGACAATTGTGAGTTGATGTATCCATTGATGGATGGCGTGGTGTCATCTTCATTAGTAAGGTTAATGAAGAGTTGTTTTGGTGGTATGATGACAGGTTTTTGTTGGAGATGGTGGTTCTTGGTGGAGGTGACAAGTGGGTGTTGATATAGTCATTGATTGATGACGATTATGGTATGGAGGAAGTAGAGGTTCCATGAGTTGATGGTGTTTTGGAAGGTGCATCAGGAGCACTAGGAGATGAGCATTGAGGTGTTGGTGTTATCTTGTGTTAAATCAATGAGGAGTGGTTTATGAGGTATGATATTGATTCTTGGTTTCTTTGAGGGCATGGAAATGGTGGATGACTCGAAATCGGTAGTACAAAGGATGACTCGGTTTTGGGTGTGAGGTAGAAGGATATATGTGAGTGAGTGTGTTTTCCCTTCCCATTAAATTCATGCTCATTCGGATATAGAGTGTGACACAAATAAAGACAAACCAACATGAAAACGATAATCTAGACAATGATACGAAGAATGAAGGATAGCATACAAGGAGGTTTTCCTAAAGGTGGACGGAAGGTGTTCGACATCTATTTAATAATAGAGTCATGACTCAAAAGATAGACATGAACAATGAGTGACATTTTAATTTGCATTTTGCTAATTAAAAATACTTAAACATTTCGGATGAAATATTTAAGTTGTCACATCAACTTAGAGAGGTATTAGATTACAATCTAACTATCTCTTGACAAAGGAGTGGATTGTTTGGAAGGAAACAAGATGATGAATAAGGAAGTAAGTATGCATGGAGATTCTAGGACACTTAAGACAGTTTTGAGACTAATATGACCTATCGGAATGTGACACTAAGGTTCTCATGAAATAAGGGTGTAGGATCTAAAGGCAAGAAATATAAACCTAGACGAATGAGACATATAGAGTTAAGCATGTAAAGGCATGAAATCAAATCACATAGGAGCAAATAAACATCTAGAAGCAACATATATGCCATAAATCTTGGAATGAAAGCATCTAATGAGAAGCAAAGTTATAAAAGTAAGCTTAGCGTTAGGTATATTTAGGAATAGCAATTTACTCAAGTTGGAGAATGAGTATGAGACTATTACTAGTGGTGCTCAATTAAGGCTAAACACGACCATTTTTACGGGATACATACACCCAACTTCTCACATAGAAGCAATTCAACCGTTAGGTTAAATTGAGTTTCTAGACAATAGGTTCTCCAGTAGTCATTCTCATTTTAGAAGAAATTAAATTCCTAAATTTACCTATCGAAGAGTACCAAATATGAAGTTTGCTTGGTTCACTAATGCTTGGCTTAATGTGACTCAAACGTCATGTTTTTATGAAGGTAAATCTAGATGATATATTTTATTCACGATCCCAATAGAGACGTGTTGAATGTTTAGATAAGAGTAAACAAAAAGTTTTAATCCTTTGTTCATGATTTATTGGTTGTTTGGTTTTGATGGCATATTACTTGATTTAATAAATGTGCAAGACTTAAGAGTGCACCTTAGCATCTCTTGTGAAATTAATCTCATTAAGATTATTTATCTTAGATGAGTTTGTGATTCTCAAATGATATCAAAACTAGACATTGATATATTTTTAAACAAGTATTATTTTCTATGATTTTTGCCAATGTTATATATCATACTTTAACAAGTATTTGAAAAAAAAATAAATTTTACTTGTTTATGGATTGTGACAAATTATTTTTCAATTCTAATAACTTATATTATTTCAAAAAGGAAAGTGTAGTGCGTTATCTTTTAACACAACCATTCATGCTACAAAGAAAATGAAATACATAGAATATATAGTGTGTATTATTCTTAAATATGTATTTTATCTTGAAGTAATGATTTTAAGTAGTGTGAGCAAAGTTTACATATGTTGTTAATTTGCTTATGTTTGGTTTTTCGGATATGACACATTTATCCATTGCATTGCAATGTAAATTGCTTGAATATTTCGGACGAAACATCCAAGTCGTCAATCCTACTTCATTGTATATTTTATGCATGTGTTAAATATGTTATTCTAATATTGGGAACACAACTATTGGACAAGTAGATTCAATATGGCATTATCAACACAAGTGTGAGTTATGATCCAATGCATATTCTTTTCATCTACAAAGGATGTAAATATTTTCATATCAATCTAGTGTGATTGAATATGTAAATTCAAGACTATATCTTTTGTTAAAATTTGATGTAATCTTGAAACTAAACAAATAACAATCCAATTTCTTGTCCACACTCAAAAACATGTCAATTAGATTTGATGAATATATCAACCATAATTTGAATAATGAATTGATATAATATCAAGATCTTTCTTGACCCTCACAAACACTCATTTAAAATAAATAGGCATTTTGATAGTGTGTTCCATTAGTCCTAAGATTATTTATTAGTGAGGTTAGTGAATGATTGTAATTTGACTTATTACTTCATGACTGATATATGTTTTGTTTATGTGAAAGACTCTTCATTGTTACTTATAACGAACACACTTAGATTTTGAAAATACTTTTTTTTTTATATAACTACTAATATTTTACAATGATTCAATTTCTCTTATTAAACAACTTAAGGTAGAACAAGGTAATTTGTTGAAAATATTTAAGTGTGTTGTTAAGAGTAGATTAAATTATTTGAAATATTTAGGTGACTAGATTTAACTCATTTACAAGATGTTTGAGTAACAATAAGTCATCTATACCTATATGTAATGCAAGCATAATATTGCAATCCTAACGCAAGAAATCTAGCATAAGATCTAGTTAAGTATAAACTGGAAAACTAACTATAAACTAATAAGGCACATATGCTTATATATACAATTAACTAAAAATTAAATAGCAACAATCATCTAATATATTCAATTAACAAAATCGAATCACAAATAAGTTCACATAGCACATAAGACACTTGTCGTCGTTTTGTGTATTATATATACCAATGTTTACTTAGCTCGATTTTATTTGAAAATAAAATAGTTTCCTATCCATTATAAAATTTAATTAAGATCAATATTTTTAAAGCATAAATGCTTAATTTTTCAAAGATATATCGACTAGGAATTCCCGACTCGAAGGAAAAGGTAAAATACGAGTTTTACGTTAAAACAAGACTCAAATTTTTGACCTCCATTTAGTATTTTAACTTTCTGAATTATTTAAGTTTGTAATGGTCACTTGTAAGTATTTTTAAATGAAAGTAGACTCAATTACCTTTAAAACGCCGGGTGGCGCAACTTTTACGGAGTTACGGTTATTTTTATATGATTTTTCAAAGTTTTCGATAAAACTACGAACAGACAGGCGGACCCCTTAAATAATTAAGGGGATCGCCCAGTATTTAAGGGGGCCGCCCAGACAATTAAGGGAGCCGTCCATCTGGTACTCCAAATTTCATTTTTTGTAAAAAATTGTTTTCTAACTTTCCTAAAAGTTGTGAAACTTTCTGAATTTGATACCGAATAAATAATACTTATTTAAAGCACAATCTTATCTCGAGCTAGTATAATTAGTGTATATAATATCAAAACTAATACAAGTTAATCAACAAAACACTTTCATATTTAATCCTCCTTAATGAATAATTTGATACATGGATCGTTGCAATTTTTAAAACCATTTGTTTTGAAAATTAGAGCGACGTGGCTCTGGTACCAATTGTTGAAACCTAGAAGGGGGGTTGAATAGTTTTCCTCTCTTGTTGATTTTATAAAAACTTTGTTTCAAAATGTTGATTAGAATTTATTCAATTGTTTGTTTGAAAAACCTTCAATTAGAGTTTAGTATGAAAACAACATATAATCAATATGATCAATTATATATGTGAGCTTTGGTCGATCTTTATGTGAATACGTTTTCCTTTTAAATCTTAAAACGTTTTGTATCAAATTATCTATCAAGTTAAACTTAATATGAGAAGTGTGAATAATAATCTATTTGACCATATCATATAATTATACACACAATCATAATATTAACTTCTATGTACAACACAATCAATCATCACAACTATATAAGCAACAACTAAGACATATAGGCAAGCATAGATGTAAAGCGATAAATGCAAGAATAAATGAAAATATATAAGAGAAAGGAAATGAAAACCGGACACGATGATTTATAGTGGTTCGGCTACAAGGACACCTTCCTTGCCCTACTCCACTCCCCGAGTCACCTACTCGAGAGTTTTCTTCACTACTCAACAAGCTCCCTTTTGGCGGAGAAAACCGTACACAACTTTTGCTTATACCAATTTACGACACTAAGCTAAATGTCGAGTTCTAATAGTAGCTAGAACCAATCTCACGACACGACTTCGATCACTACAAAACTTCTACACGACTTCATGACATCTTCACGACTTCACGACTACTTCACAACTTCTTCTATACACCACTACTTATTCACACACCTACTTTTTCACAACTACAGGAGTTCTCCACACTACTACTTCTTCCCACTATTTCTTACTCACTCATTGACTCACTACTAAGTAAGATCATCTTGATCTACTTATTACATATACATACATAACTCACAATTTAACATCAACACTAACTAGACTCTAATACATGTTTGGCTTTGTGATGGGGAGGATTCTTCTCTTGCACTTTGAGTGATGAGGGATTGAATCACTTGAAACAAAAACTAGTAAGTTTATGATCAAAGGTTTTAGGAAGATGATTTGAGAGGATTTGGACAGAAAGTTTTAGTGAAAAAGGTGAGGTAAAATTACATATTTGAACCAGTATTTATAGGCAAAAGTTTCTGACACAGGAGCGTATGTCGGCCCCCTTAAGTGTGTGCCGGCCCCCTTAAAATTAAGGGGGCCGCCCCTTATAATTAAGGGGGCCGCCCAGACGAAAACGACAGTTTTACTTGTCTTTTCTGGGGAAGGTTTATCTAGTGAAATTTTAACTGTTTTTGCCTAAAAATTTGAATTCATATATTTATTATGAATTAAACATTTTCCTTTAAGTACCAAAAGTGTTTTTCTAAGTATATAAAATATTTATATCATTTTATATAATTTGTAGTGTTTAAATAAAACTCCCATTGATCATAAAATGTATTAGACATTTGTTTGTACATACCTTAAGTGATTGTTGAAGCATACTCGAGACGTTGAGATGTCGAGGCTTGTTGACGTATGAATGCATAGATTAATTTTGATCACAAGTAACTTAAACACTTTACGTTATATGTTGTAACTTACATTTTTGTCATCATCAAAACATGAAGAGGATGTTTAGAATAAATATCGTAATATATGCCAACACATAAATATTTGTTTCAAAGTGATCCAAGCATCAACCTCTCAAGTGCAAGAGAAGAATACTTCTATTCTCCAAGACAAGAAGTATTACAACTTGTTGTGACCTCCACATCCAAGTTGTTGGAGCATCATTCATTACATATATTTCTTTGTGTTATTTGTTGTGAATATTTGGTAGAAGATAGATTAGCTTAGTGTGTAGATAGAGTGATTGTTTAGAAGATTGTTGTGAAGTAGATTGTTGGGAAGTAGATAGTTGAGAAGAAGATAGTTGTGAAGAAGATAGGTGTGAAGAAGATAGTTGTGAAGAAAATAGGTGTGAAGTAGTTGTGTATACGGTGTGATCAAGTTGTGACGAAGTTGTGGTGTGTATATTGGTGTGTAAGGTTTTCTCCGCTATAAGGGAGCTTGTTGACATAGTGAAGAAAACTCTCGAGTTAGGTGCTCGGGCAGTGGAGTAGGGCAAGGAAAGTGTCCTTGTAGCCGAACCACTATAAATCTCTTGTCTCGCGGTTCTATCTTTCCATCTCTCAATTATTTCTTTACTTATTTTAGCTACTGTAAAACGGTTTTCTTGTAGGGTATTTCTTAAACGACTATAGTCAGGTTGATTACCTAGGTTATTATTATGACCTTTTTCTATCTTCTCAAGAAGGTCAAGGAAAATTTCATCTAAATTATTTAAAATTTCCTCTAATTGATTTTCCTCATTTTCTAAAGTTGTCCTAGTGGGGTTTTTTCCAAATTCATCTTTCCAAGATGAAATGGGAGGGTTTACTAAGTAAGGTGTAGGTCCTAAAGTGTAAGGTTGCCTAGGGTCATATCTAGGGGTATAGGTAGGGATAGGGTTTCTAGGTATACATGGTTCTCTAGAAAGAAAGAAACCATGGGGTTCTAATCTAGATGTGGGGAATAGTGGATGTAAATTAGGGTTTAGAGAAGGAATAGGTGATACCTTAGCATAGAAATCTCTTAAGTGTTTAAATGAGAGTTATCTAAGAAAGGTATATATCCTAAGGGTGAAGGTGTATCTAAACTATTCCTAGAGTCTTCTAAGTGATTGGGAATATATGGTTTAGGGGAATAATCTAGTACATTCGGAGAGGGAAGATCATTCTCCGGATGTAAACTAGATGAGACGGGGGTAGAGTAGTGGGGAGTAGACATAGCTATATAATAGTAAAAATACTATAAATCATTTAGCAGTTATGCATGCAATTATTATACTAACCTTAGCACGTATAGTTACGGAGGATGGCAGAGGTACTGAGGACTTTCTCAGGTTTAGGAAAAATAGTTATAGTTTAGGTTTTGACCTTGTTCTCTACAACTGAAGCTCTGATGCCAATCTGTAACACCCTCGTTTTTCACTGATCGTAGCGGATTCAGTGTTTGGGGTATTACTTCATAGAATCATAGTTACATTAATAGAAAACGACTCGAAAAAAGACGTTCTTAGAAATTTATTTATCATTCATTTAATTATCAGAGTTTTTATAGTAAAAGATATATTTTTACTATTGATGAGGTCCCAAAGTCTAAGTGTTAAGTTATGTTTGAATGATAACCGGTTTGAAAGTCCTCCGAGTTCAGTGCCTCCTTCTGCCATAACTCCGTAGAAGTAATATACCTAGAATACATGCTTAAAAGTCAACACTATGTGTTGAGTGAGAGTCATAGGTTTAAGTGTTAGTGAATACAAATTCCCTGAGTTCCGTTGTTACACCCATCAGGGAAAATGTAGTGTGTGTGTGTGTGATAATTGTGATGCATGCAAAATTATCATGAGTGGGGTATGTTGCACTAAGCTCATGAACCACACGTTAACAATCTAGGTCATTGGGGCTGCAGACCCAACCATAAGGGGATGGAAAGGATAACTTGCCAAAGTTAGTCCTTCAGTGGGTTCAAATATAGTACTTATTGGTACCATCCAGAAAGATGTTAATACCAACGGGAGTTGTCAAACTCCAATAGATCTATCAACTATAGTTGCGTTCACGTGGCTAAAATATCCCAAATGATTAGATTCATGAATTTTTGGTTATGTAGTGGTGGCAGTTAGTTTACTCATGCAACAACCAAAGAAAAAGACTTGTATTCGGTTTTAAGTAAAGCAAGTAGCATGTATCCCCCTCACAGGGTTTGTAAAGCATTTAGAGTGAAATTTTTAAAAAGAGTATGAGGCTATGAACTCACCTGGGCTTAGGGAAATCTAATTGATGCAAAAAGTGACTCGGGAACTATACTGACTTGCCCACGTATCCTAGTGTGTTGTAGGTTTGGATGTATGTCAAGCTTTAGTTATCTTGTTTAAGTTTCTTAAGTTATCATTCTTAGGTTCGTTAATGTTTTAGATATAATATAACACCGTTCGGGCCATCACAATCCAGAAGTATATGACTCCTCACATGAAGCTCCCTACTATTGTATTATGTTATCAACATAATACCGTTCGGGCCATCATAATCAAGAAGTACATGCAATAATCGTTTGAGGAGCCAGGGCACTTTAATTCGTAAACCCAGCAAACTCGTCAAAACGAAATATCCACATGGTACTCCTCACATGAAGCTCCCTACCATTGTTTTATGCTTCTAACTTTAATTAGGTTTTATATTTATATAATATTTTCACTCTATACCCTTATAGTTTATACATTTACATTTTCTACCTTAAACTTATAATACTTATAATATTTATACTTATAACTATCTATACTTGACACAATTAGTCCCTAGACTTCTATGTTTTTAGAAAATGACATAAATAACCCTTGGACTCATAAGTTTTCTATATTTACCATTTAGACCCTTAACTTTATAACATTTGCATAACTAGTCCTTTTTAGTTTATAACTTAATTGAATTTCTATCCTAGGGTTTCTAAAGTTTGAAAAATGAGTCCTTGCAATAATAACTTCTAAGTCCCTAGACTTTGTAGTTTCAGGAATTTATGATATATATCCCTATGCATGTAAAGTTTTGCAAAACTAGTCCTAATTTCAAGTAAACTATATTTTTATGTAACAACTAAGTTTCCTAGCTTATGTTTAACTAATATTAGCTTATTTAAGTTATCTAAACTAGCTAAGGGCTTATGAATAGGGCTTATAGCATATATTTAGGGTTTAGTCTATAATTAGGGTTTTAAAAAGAAAACTAGTAAATGAAATGGTTCAAGGCTTAGGAAAAGGTTACTATGGGATCTAAGGCATCCTAATACTATCCTAAGACTAAAAAAAAGCTAAAGAAACAAGTTGGAGGCTTACCTAGGTCGTGGGAGTCCTAACGTGGGCAAACTAGGGTTTCTAGGGTTTTCTAGGCCAAAATTACTTCGACAAGCATGCAAGACCTATACCACTCGACTTCTAAGTTTCCTAGAGCTCTTGTACTACTACCAAGACCAGAGATATTGAGGTGAAGAAGTGAGGAGAGGGGTGAGTTGAAATGAAATGGTAACGAGCCCTTTTATAGAGTCGTTTAGAGTAGCGACCAAGGAAGGAGAGGAGCAGGTATCGAGAGGAGGGGGAATGACTATGACAAGATAGGAGGTGAAGTGGCGAGGCTATGGGGTGACTAAGGGTGTGATGAGGCAAAAAGTGTACCACTTTAAAGGGTCATTTAAGCCCGAATTCGTGATTATTTGATCAAATATTGCCCTAAATCGTTCCTTTTGTCATTTTAGGTACTTTTGGAGAGAAATCTGGAAAAGGAAGCATTTTGGATGTTTTTTTAGCATAAAAGTGAAGAAAACGGCTAAGTCTCAATTTTCCTTGCTGGAAGAGTACCTGACGGCGTCAAGACTCTCCACATGACGGCGTCAAGAGTTACAAAATAGGTGGAAGTGGAAAATACACGTGACGATCCATAGTGTTTTTAAGCATAGGACCTGAGGGCGTCACCCAAGGCCGTCAGGGTCCAAACATTAGTGATGGCCCAGAGTATTTCTATACATGACGGTGTCACAAATAGATCTAGGCAATACGATTTTATCATGGCGGCGAGTTGACGGCGTCACAGGCTAATACTTGACGCCGTCACGATGTATAATCTATATATAGTTTTCCAAATTTCATTCATTAGTGTGCAACTTTGAGGGAATAAACCCTAGTTCGAATTTTATCAGCTTTTCAACGGTTTCAACCCCTTGATTCTTTCATGTTCCATTAAAGATAAGTGTCCCTTCAAATCATTCAATATGTCTATGTGTTGTTTGATTATATCTTACGCTTATCTTCTATTTAACATGCTAGGCTAGATCTTTCTTGTGTTTGCTTAGATGTAGTAAAACCTAGATGTTGATTATGGGTTGATTGTTTGTTTATAATTGTTACGGATGATTGTATTCGATGTTAGGCTTAAGAAAACTGGCAGACTTTCATTGGTAACTTGCTTGAACGTCTTAAGAAACATGATCGGAGGTGTACTATGATTTTTGGTTGTATTTAATGCATAGGAGAATTCTAATGATCCCATGTTAGGAGTTTCTAACGGCTCGACATAGGAGTGAAGTAGGATCCTATAGAGTTAGGGAATATTGTACACGGCCCTACGACTAGTATTAAGGAATATGACCCGTCATCCATGCAATTTTAACAAGCTATCAACCTGTAAAAAGATATCTAGGGAGTAATGAAATCTAAGTAAACACAACTTTCCTCATTATTGTTTCACCACATTAGTATAATAGTTGTATTTTCATTTCTTTTATTTTATTTTGATTGCACCTTTAGATTAATTGGGTTAGTTGGCTAGCAACTAATTCCGCCCACTCCTTCAAAACCCGAGATTTTACTTGCTTTCATAAAAATATAAAAATACAAAAAGATTCATCCCTCACCTCTAGACCTAGTTTAGTAGGCTTTCTAATCCTAGCGACACTATTCCTGAGTTGAACGATCAATCCCCCGGTACTTGTCACTATACTATACTACAACGATTAGGTACACTGCCTGGTGGGGGTTGTAAGCTTCTCGAGATCCCTTGAGAGGTAAAACCTTTAGCGAGGGTGCAATCCCCCATATCAAGTTTTTGGCGCCGTTGCCGGGGAATAGTTATTTTCTAGGTTAGGATTTCTTTTTATTAGGTCTACTTGCTAGATTCCTTTCTAGTAAGATTTTATTTTTATTTTTATGATTTCTTTAGTCTATCTTATTTTTTCGTGTCTTTGTTCGTACCTTTACCATCCGCCATCATGGCAAATGAAGATCTCTCTAACCTTAGAATCACTAGGAGTCATAGTTCCGTTGGAAATCTCGTTTTGCCATATGCAGAACCTGAAAGGGAAATGCATAAGCTAAAGCAATCTCTCTCAACACCCGAACCATCTAGCATAGCCATCAACTTTGATGAGGCCCTTTCTGAAGAAGATTCAGATAATCACCTCACACCCTCTAGCCCCCAATCCAACAACAATATGAGCACCCCCGAAACCCCCAACCCTAAGCGCCTTAAGGACTACTCCTCCCCGAATCCTCGTGGCTTCTCAAATGCCATTGTTTTCCCAAACGAATACACCGATGAAGTCTTACGTGCAAGCGATGTTTGGCTTGTCCAAAGTGTGTGCAAGTTTCACGGACTACATACCGATGACCTAATCCAACATATCAGGGATTTCTTGAAGATAGTGGACACCCTCCATACGGATGGGGCCACTAGAGACACGTCCCAATTACGATTCTTCCCTTTCAATCTTTATGAAAAAACCAAAGAGTGGTATGATAGACTTCCCTCCGAGTCTATTTTTACATGGGAACAACATATATCCAAGTTTATTGAGAAGTTCTTCCCAGCAGGGAAAACCTCAGTATTTAGGGATAGGATCCTCCGTTTCTGAAAGGGAAAGGACGAACCCATCCATAAATCATGGATTAGATTCAAGGATTCAATAAGACAAGTTCCCCATCATGGCATTGAACTTTGGCTTCTGGTCAAAATCTTCTACAACAATGTCTCCCAAACGACCAAAACGGAATCAATAATTCAAGAAAAGGGAAAATAGCTAATCTGAGCACCGAGGAAGGATGGAATAGGATTGAGGAATATGCTCAAGACTAGGATGATACTTGGGATGAACCCGATTCGACTATGAGCACATCCGAGATCACACAAACACCCTCAGATCGGCTAAGAAAAATTCACGAAAGAGTGGAATACCTTGCAGGGTCGCGAACAACTAAACAACTTTCAAATCCTTACTTGATATGCGACTACTGTGGGGGCCCGCACGAGGTAGAGGAATGCGGAGGAGAAACCAAGACCGAACATGCGTGTTTGTCAGGACATGACATCTACGCTGACCCTTCCCTTTTGCCTTTTTACCAAAACGATGATTATACCCTTTGGGGGAATCTGGTGAAAAGAAAAGAAGGAAAGGAAGGCCCTGAATACAAAATCAGGAGCACTTTTGAGGATGACCTTGGTCACTTTACTCAGGAAAAAGGCTTACAATTGAAAGGGCTTGACGAGCTCATCCCTGAACAACAGAATGACATGGAAAAATGGTTCAATAAGCTTAATGCCACCCTTGATGGCCATAACAGGCCCCCAGTAAGCCAAAAAGATCCCTGCTCGCAGTTACTACTCGAGCTGGAACAACAACCAAGGACCCTCCTTATCCGAGCCAACATCCTGTCACAGTTGAGCCAAACGATCCCCGCGAGGAGGAAGGTAATGTGAGCAACGAGGCTCATGAACAACCTCCTCTGGTGACCCCATCTCCACCAACTCCACCTAACCAACCTGTGAGAATCCCATTTCCGTCCCGCCTAAAAAACCAGAAGATTGAAAATGATAATAAGAGATTCTTGTCATATCTAAAAGATTCAGTGGTTACCATACCTCTCCTTGATGCTTGCTATCACATGCCCAAGTATAGCTCATACTTCAAAAGATTGCTTGCCAACAGAAAGAAACTCGACGGTCTTGTGACTCTGGGAGAAGAATGTTCGGTGGTGACCCAACGAGGGCTACCAAAAAAGGTAGACGATCCAGGCAGCTTCACCTTGCCATGTTCCATAGGATCTCTATCAATATAGAATGCTCTTGCCGATTTAGGAGCAAGCATCAACCTCATGCCCCACTCCATGTTCCTCAAACTAGGATATTCCAGACTAAAGCCTACCCGTATGAACATCCAGGTAGCCGATAGATCGGTCAAATATCCCATAGGGATATGCGAGAATGTACTAGTCAAAGTAGGGAAGTTCAAATTTCCAGTTGACTTCGTGATCTTAGAGATGGAGGAGGATGACCTGGTGCCCATCATCTTAGGGAGACCCTTTTCTTACTACCGCTCGTGCAGTCATTGATGTTCACGATGGCAAGTTAACCTTACGAGTAGGAACCGATAGCTTGACCTTCAATATTAAAGACACTATGAATCTATCTCTCGAAGCAGCTAACCGGCTCTATTTCATCAGAGAGGTCGATGAACTAACTGATGTCATTGATAACTGTGTTGATGAACAAATCAAAAAAGGCTGGTTACGGGATGAGAGTTCCCCCCCCCCCCCTATAATGGAGGAGGAGAAGACAGAGGGCACTAGCGCAGTATCCTTTTATCCCAGACAAGGGACCACTAAATAGCTCGAACTCCGTAAACCCGAAAACAAGCTAAAACCCTCCATTATCGAACCACCTAAGCTAGAATTTAAAGAACTCCCAAACCACCTGGAGTATGCCTTCCTCCAGGGAGAGGATCAACTGCCACTAATCATAAACTCTTCCCTCGAATATGAGCAAAAGGATAGGCTCTTAGGAGTCTTAAAGAAATATATGGGACTCCTTGCATGGAGTGTAGCCAACATTAAGGGGATTGACTCAACCTTTTGTACGCATAAGATTCTTATGGAAGAAGACTATAAACCAGCCGTGTAACCCCAGAGGTGGGTGAATCCCAACATTAAGGAGGCGGTGAAAAAAGAAGTTATCAAACTCTTGGATGCAGGGCTGATATACCCGATTTCGGATAGCCCGTGGGTTAGTCCTGTATAGGTTGTACCAAAGAAAGGAGGAATGACTATGGTGAAAAATGACAACGGAGAGATGGTACCCCAGAGAACGGTTACTGGTCGGCGGGTATGCACGGATTATAGAAAGCTCAATGATGCCACTAGGAAGGATCACTTTCCCCTCCCGTTCATTGACCAAATGTTGGAAAGATTATCTGGGCATGAGTACTACTGTTTCTTGGATGGATTCTCAGGATATTTCCAAATCCCCGTAGCCCCTGAGGACCAAGAAAAAACCACGTTTACTTGCCCTTATGGAACATTCGCCTATAAGAGGATGCCTTTTGGGCTGTGTAACGCTCCCGCCACTTTTCAGTGTTGCATGACTGCGATCTTTCACGAGTTAATGGAAGACAGCATGGAAGTTTTCATGGATGATTTTTCGGTCTTCGGGGACTCTTTCGACCGCTGTCTCGCTAACCTCGAAAAAATGCTCAAACGTTGCGAGGAAACCAACTTGGTCCTAAATTGGGAGAAATGACATTTTATGGTAAAAGAAGGGCTTGTGCTAGGGCATAAGGTCTCAGGAAATGGGATTGAGGTGGACCAAGCAAAGGTTGAAGCTATATCTAAACTACCTTATCCCGCGACTGTTAAAGCAATACGTAGCTTTTTGGGTCATGTCGGGTTCTACAGGAGATTAATTAAAGACTTCTCTAAAATAGCTCGGCCAATGACTCAATTGCTTGTAAAGGATGCCTCTTTCGATTTCTCTCAAGAATGCAAGGATGCATTCAATCTCCTGAAAAAGGAACTCACGCAAGCCCCAATCATGGTTACACCCAACTGGGAGTTACCTTTCGAAATCATGTGCAATGCTAGCGACTATGCTGTTGGGGCAGTATTAGGCCAAAGGTGTAACAAACAATTCCAACCTATATACTACGCTAGCAAAACTATGAATCCTGCTCAAGAGAATTATTCTACCATCGAAAAAGAACTATTAGTCGTGGTGTTCGCTTTCGACAAATTTTGCCAATATCTTGTCCTTTGAAAGACGGTCGTTTATCTGATCATTCGGCTCTCCGATACCTTTTTGCTAAGCAAGACGCTAAACCACGACTAATTCGGTGGAACTTGTTGTTACAAGAATTTGATGTTGAAATTCGTGATAAAAGGGGGGCAGAGAATTTGGCTGCTGATCACCTCTCTCGTCTTGAAAATCCCCTCCTTAGTGAGCTTGACAAAAGTGAGATTCGGGATTCATTTCCTGACGAACAGCTCATGTCAATAACAGATTCTGAGCCATGGTACGCTGATTATGCTAATTATCTTGCAAGCAGGCTCATTACGGAACACATGACTAGACACGAAAAGAAAAGGTTCTTTGCCCAACTAAAATACTACTTCTGGGACGAACCCTTTTTATTTCGAAGATGTCCTGATCAAATAATCAGGCACTGTGTTTCGGGAAAAGAGGCGATAAAGATTATGAAAGAATGTTATTCGGGCCCTTCTGGGGCCATCATGGGGTAAACACCACCGCACGAAAGATTTTCGATGCAGGATTCTATTGGCCCATAATATTTCGTGATGTAAAGGAGATGATACAAGCATGCGATGCATGTCAACAGGCCGGGAATATATCAAGTAGAGATGAAACGCCTCAGAATTTTATACAAGTTTGTGAGGTTTCTGATGTTTGGGGAATTGATTTCATGGGACCCTTTCCATCTTCAGAGGGAAAGAATACATTTTAGTGGCCATTGATTATGTTTCAAAATAGGTAGAGGCACAAGCCCTTAGAACCAACGATGCTAGGGTAGTTCCTCATGGTTTATGGCAAGACGTGTCATCTTCCAGTAGAACTTGAACACAAGGCCTATTGGGCAATTAAGGCATGTAATTTGGATTATACGATTGCTGCAACGAATAGGTTCTTGCAACTCCATGAGCTTGATGAGTTAAGGCTAGAAGCGTATGAATCCTCGGTACATATGAGTGTACCGGTAGCATTTAGATTCTAGAACTTGCGTTAGTGATGCATCCCGAGACCGCTAGTGAGACTACATTCGTGTAGTAGGATTTACTACATGATAAGAGGCATTAGGATCACCCTTGTGTTAAACCCGTATCATAATTACTTGACCATTTAAGTCATATTCTTGACTAGTAAAGTCAATTAATTTTTCCCACACCTTAGCGTTGTACTCATTTTTAGTACACAAAACATCTAGTACACCCCTCCGAGCCTATCTTTTCGTTTCTAACTTTAAGCATTTTACTTAAAGGAAGAATTTGTTACAACCCACCCAAATGTGCAACCAAATCGCCTTAGCCTTCCGTGTATGCGCTCACTTTTAGTGCATTATTGTTATTTGTTTAAACCCTTAGTTAATTATCTAATTGATTACATGGTTGCTAAGTCGAGTCATATCTTGTACATATTGTTTTGGGACTCATGGGACTCATGGGTAAAGTACTTATGTTATGGAGTAATGGGGAAGAACATCATATATTACCCCCCCCCCCCCCATTGTGCGTTAATCTTAAAAAGTACTCCAAGTGTTTTGATTATCTTGATTCGAGTCATTAGATTAGTTATTGTAAAGTATGTAAAAATTCAAGTGTAAGGGGAATGTACATTCCCTATGATGTATTATTTTGGATTGTAGGGTAAAAGTGTATGCAAAAAAAAATAATAAAAAAAAATGGAAAAATTAAGAAAAAGAAAAAAAATAGAAAAAGAAAAGAGAAAAAACATACAGACTACCATCCCATTTCATAATATGTTTGTTTTATGTTTTTGTTATTTTTGATTTATTAGCTTAAGTCGAGTCGAGTCTTGGCGTAGCAACGCCATATTGTACATGTAATTAACCAAGATGATTAGCTCGCCACCAGTAAATATTGCCTTTACCCAACAAAACCGTGTTTTTCCATATCCCTACACCTAACGTTATAACCCTTTAAAAGACCTCTTTGATAGTTTATCCTAGGTGCTTATGCCAAGTGGTGGAGGTTTGATCCTTTCCCAAGCCTATGGTAATCTATTTGCTATGACAGGTAGTGAGAGATGTTTTCCATTTCCTTATTGTGATATATACTTTATTACACCCGAGAGATGTGAGTATCTAAACACTATTTGTGAGGTGCTAGTGTATGACCTCCGTGCTTGTCTTTGGTTTTTAGTGGAACGATTATTTGTTGTAATTACTTTTATATTAGTGTTAAATAACCCCTAACTTGTATTTTGATTAGAATAAAAGCGCATTTGCTTGAGGACAAGCAAATCTCAAGTGTAAGGGTATTTGATGAGGCGAAAAGTGTACCGCTTTTAAAGGGTCATTTAAGCCCGAATTCGTGATTATTTGATCAAATATTGCCCTAAATTGTTCCTTTTGTCATTTTAGGTACTTTTAGAGAGAAATCTAGAAAATGAAGCATTTTGGACGTTTTTGGAGCATAAAAGTGAAGAAAACGGCAAAGTCTCAATTTTCCTTGCTGGAAGAGTACCTGACAGCGTTGATGCGTAGGGATTGCACCAGGCTTTACCTCTCGAGGGATCTCGAGAAGCTTACAACCCCCACCAGGCAGTGTACCTGATCGATGTAGTATAGTATAATGACAAGTACCGGGGGATTGATCGTTCAGCTAGGAATAGTGTCGCTAGGATTGGAAAACCTAAATACTAGTTCTAGAGATGAGGGATGATTCTTTTTTTGTATTTTTATATTTTTTATAAAGCAAGTAAATATCTCGGGTTTGAAGGATTTGGGCGGATTTAGTAGCTAGTCAACTAACCCAATAATAAAGATGCAATTAAAATAAAATACTAGAAATGAAAATAAACTAAAGTTGTGAGCAATAAGTGGAGAAATGTGTTTACTTAGATTTCACTACTCCATATATATCTTTTACACGTTAATTGCTTGTTATAGTTTCGTGGATGACGGATTGTATTCCTTAATACCATTCATGAGGTGGCGTACTTAACTCCCCAATCCTATGAGTGCCTACTTCATTCCTATGTCGAGCCGGCTAAGAAGCTCCTAACATGGGATCATTAGAATTTACTCATGCATTAAATACAACCAATAAAACCTAGTACACATCGATTCATGTTTCCTAAGACGTTCAAGCATGTTACCATTTGGAGATCTGCCAGTTTTCTTAAGCCTAACATTGAAATCATTCATCCAATACAAACATAAACAAGTAATCAACACATAATCAACATCTAGGTTTCATTAGATCTAAGCAAACACAAGATAAATCTAGCCTAGCATGGTGGAATCAAGACAAGCACAAGATATAGACAACCAACACATAGACATATTGATTGAATTAAAAGAATACTTATCTCAATAACACATGTAAGGGTTCAAGGGCTGAAAACCCTTGAAAAAGCTGTTAAATACGTCTATGGTTCGGCCTTAGGGTTTCTCCAAACTTGTTCCTCTTAATGAATGAAAATTAGAAAACTATATATAGATAATAGAAGCTGACGGCGTCAAGAACAACCTTGTGACGCCGTCATCTCGCCGCCAAAATAATTCTCGGACTGCCTTGATCTACATCTGACGCCATCATGTTATCCACTTTTGCAGGCCGTCACACATTTAACTCTTGACGCTCTACTTTGTGACGCTTTTATTTCTGTACTGGGTCGTCATGATCTTTACTCTTGACGCCGTCAGGATAGTACTCTTGACGCCGTCACACACTGTTCCCAGCTTGGAAAATTAAGTCTTTGGCGTTTTCTTCACTTTTATGCTCCAAAAACGTCCGAATTGCTTCCTTTTCCAGATTTCACTCCCAAAGTACCTAAAATCACAAAAGGAACGATTTAGGGAAATATTTGATCAAATAAATTCAATTTCGGGCTTAAATGACCCCCTAAAAGTGGTTCATTTTTCGCCTCATCATATACCCTTACACTCGAGATTTGCTTGTCCTCAAGCAAATGCGCTTTTATTCTAGTCAAAATACAAGTTAGGGGTCATTTAACACTAATATAAAAGTAATTACAACAAATAATTGTTCCACAAAAGACCAAAGACAAGCACGGAGGTCATACGCTAGCACCTCACAAATAGTGTTTAGATACTCACATCTCTCGGGTGTAATAAAGTATAAATTACAATATGGAAACGGAAGATATCTCTCACTACTTGTCATAGCAAAATAGATTACCATAGGCTTCGGAAAGGATCAAACCTCCACCACATGGCGTAAGCACCTAGGATAAACTATCAAAGAGGTCTTTTAAAGGGTTGTAACGTTAGGTGTAGGGATATGAAATACACGGTTTTGTTGGATATAGGCAGTCTTTATTGGTGGCGAGTTAACAATCTTGGTTAATTACATGTACAATATGGCGTTGCTAAGCCAAGACTAGACTCGACTTAAGCTAATAAATGAAAAACAACAAAAACATAAAATAAACATAGAATGAAACGGGATGGTAGTCCGTATGTTTTTTCTCTTTCCCTTTTTTTTCTATTTTTTTTCTTTCTCTTGATTTTTTCGATTTTTTTTTTTTTTTTTTTTTTTTTTTGCATACACTCTTACCCTACCATCCAAAATAATACATCATAGGGAATGAACATTTCCCTTACACTTGAATTTTTACATACTTTACAATAAACTAATCTAATGACTCGAATTAAGAAAATCAAAATACTTGGAGTACTTTTAAGATTAACGCACATATGGGGGTAATATATGATATTCTTCCCCATTACTTCATAAAATAAGTACTTTACCCATGAGTCCCAATCGTCCCAAAACAATATGTACAAGGATATGACTCGACTTAGCAACCATGTAATCAATTAGATAGTTAACTTAGGGTTTAACAAATAACAATAATGCATTAAAGATGAGCACATACACGGAAGGCTAAGGCGATTTGGTTGTACATTTAAGTGGGGTGTAACAAATTCTTCCTTTAAGCAAAATGCTTAAAGTTAGAAATGAAAAGATAGGCTCGGAGGGGTGTACTAGGGGTTTCGTGTACTAAAAATGAGTACAACGCTAAGGGTGTGGGAAAAATTAGTTGACTTAACTAGCCAAATAATATGACTTAAATGGTCAAGTAATTATGATACGGGTTTAACACAAGGGTGATCCTAATGCCTCTTATCATGTAGTAAATCCTACCACACGAATGTAGTCTCACTAGCGGTTTCGGAATGCATCACTAACGCAAGTTCTAGAATCTAAATGCTACCGGTACACTCATAAGCACTAATAGTAAATGCTTTTCCTATTAAATCTAAAGGCGAACCTCACATATTTGGGTGGAAAATTTTTCTGAATATACGGTTATGTGCTAGTCATACAATCTCCTATCCATGAGACGCTTGTTATGGCTTCACTCCTAAATGTTGTAAAAAATTTTAAATTTGGCGCTAAAATTGCACTAACAAGTATTTCTCATAGTTTTATTACACATCTACCATTAAACAAACAAACTCAAGCGAAAGTGTATCTGTAAGGTATCATCATTTTACCCTCCCCTTACACTTAGAATGAACATTGTCCCCAATGTTCAAGTAAAGAATGTAAAAGTGAAAAAAATAAAAAGAATGAAATCAAATACTCCCCTGATTCGCTCGGTATGGATAATAAGGTGGCCAGGTTAAATCTTCCTCCAAGAAAATGAACAACCAAACCTTCCCTTCCAGAATATAAATCACCTTCTTGTCATACATAACCTGTAAATCCTGAGAAAACAAACAAAGCAACCTCGCATAAAATCGGCGGCAATCTACATAAGTTACTACATCCTAGAAAACAAAATAAGATATAATGCTTGTGGAATGAAGTTTGCAGTTTTCCTGGAGATTATAAAACTTAATAATTCACAAAAAACCATAAGACTCCGTTAGAAAAACAAAACTGGTAAAATTTCCAGATTTTTACACGTGACGCCGTCAAGAGTTAACTCGTGACGCCGTCAAAAGTGACCTGCAGAAATTCTTATGTTAAGTTTCCGGAAAATTTCTGGAAAAACTTGGTCCTACTTCCTGGAAAATCCTGCAAAACTTCATTATGGCTCGATACAAGCATTTGACTCTAACAAATACGAATATACATGTTCACTTAATATTGTGGAGAATCATGATCGGTTTGTTTCTTAAAAACATATTTGGGGTTTCCCCTTACACTTATCTTTTGCAAAAATACCTTTAGGTGGAGTTAAGACTAGGCCAAAACAACAAAGTAAAGTATTTCCACTTTTTAGTTTAGAAACATGATCTACCAACAATAAAAATAAAGCATGCATACGGAAGCAAATAACAAGCAAACAAAATAAAATCACACAAAGCATGGATTGTCTCCCAAGAAGCGCTTTTCTTTATTTACGAGTCTTGTAGCTAGACTCAAGGCCATGGGTTACTACGTGATACGGGTGAGTTCCTCATTGAGGACATCTTTGGGATCAAACTTAAGTTTCAACTTCCTATCGGTTTTCTTAGTACGGTATGACCTTTCAAAATTTTCTCCATCCGGATCATACAAAGTCATCCTCATATGCCATGATCCGTCACCTTCTTTAGGTGGCTTGTCCCACCTCCATTTACATTTGTCTCCCTCTCTTTTCCACTTATTCATCTCTATATTAATAGGCATTACGCTCAAGAACTCAATCATCTTCCTAAAGACTAAGGGGTCCTCAAAAGGATCTAGCTCTTCATCTCTAGCTATTAGTTGTTCCACCGAATGTATCTTTTCAATGAAATCTCTTTCTAGATAGAATGGGCATTGAGGTCCTATAAAGTTCCTTTCTATCCAAGGTCCATATCTAGAGGGTCTCCTATTCATCTCTACCCAATGTGGTGTCGGTTCATCATCACAATCATAACTATGCTTCTTAACATCATACACCGACCAAGTATCGCCTTCACCTACCGCTATCTTAGACTCCTTACAATCTATCATGGCGCTAGCGGTTGCTAAAAATCCTCTTCCTACAAATAATGGGCATGTAGTGTCACTAACCATGTCTAGGACGTGAAAATCCGCTAAGATAGTTAACTTTCCTATGTGAACAACTACATCCTTAGTCATTCCAACCGGGTGGGCAATACTTCCATCCGCTAGACCTATCAACACCTCCGTTTCCTCTAACTTTCCTAGCTTAAGAGTGGTGAATAGGGATAAGGGAATCAAGTTGAGGCTTGACCCTAAATCGGCTAGTGTGTCGAAAGCTTCGGATCTTCCTATTTTGCAAGGCAAAACAAATATACCCGGATCATCAAGCTTTTTAGGCAACTTGTTTTGAACAAAGGCGGTCCCATTTTTACCTAGTTTAAACTTCTCATATTTTTCTAGGAGGGCACTATATTAGGGAGCACGGGCTAAGACATCAATGACAGGGTGTTCAAGGTGAAGTTCCTTGAATTCATCGTCAAGGTCTTGCGTAGGAGGTGTTTCAACTATACTTTTGACCGGTTTTATATCAGGTGTTTTATTTGATTGGTCCTTTTGAAGAATTTGGTTTTGTTTGAAACACGTGCTCGTTGATTTAACCGAGTAGTATTGTGGACACGAAGTGGGTGACGAAACTGAAGATATGGAATTAACGTTTAGTTTCGGATTCTTGACCGTGTCGCTTGGGAGTGCTCCCATTTCTCGGTCATTGAGGACTTTCAACAATGCGTCAATTTTGGTGGTCATCTCGCTTTGCTTTTGTTTGAAATCGGCTTCAAACTTAGATATGCGAGCTTCTTGAGATGCCATGAATTTAGACATCAACCCTTCAAGATTGTTGGTACTACCATAGTTGTTAGAAGGATTGTTGTTGAAAGTACGGTCGGAGGGTGGACCGTTTGGTTGGTAACGATTAGGCGGATTGGAAGAAGTGGGTTGATTTTGTTTCCACCTAAGGTTTGGATGATTTTTCCAAGAGGGGTTGTATGAATCACCGTAAGGGTTTGGCTCGGGTTTGAAAGTGTACCACTTATCTCCCGCTTCGTCGGTACGCGAGGATGCGTAGTCTGCAAAAGCTGTTCCGGGGAGTTCCACACAATCACGAGTGTCATGGGGACCACTACATAATTCGCATGAAGAAGTGATTTTGTTCACTTGGATTGAAGGCTTAGGAGCTTCGTAGGATTTCATGAGAAACTTGACTTGGTCCTCAAGTTCCATGATCCTACGGTCGGGAGTGCTAGAATTGTTTGAAGGCAAGGATATTGCCTTGACCGTTTTGTTCAAATCACGGGGATCATTCCAACTTTCGTTGTCATAGAGAGGAAGATCTTCTATGAGTTCCCATGATTGTTCCGCACTTAGATCACGTAGCTTACCACCGGCCGATTGGTCAATGGCTCGCCTCGTGGAGAGATCAATATGGTCATAAAAGATTTGGACTTGGAGCCAAAGATCTGTGCCATGATGAGGGACTTTTTGGAGTAAGTCCTTGAAACGAGTCCATGCTTCATAAAGAGATTCATTTTGACGTTGTTGGAACATCAAGATGTTATTTCTAAGCTTAGTAGTTCTCCCTGATGGGAAAAATTGAGCAAGGAAACGAGTGGTGAGATCATCCCATGTGGTGATGGATCCCGCGGGTAAACGCTCAAGCCATTGACTAACTTGATCCCGTAGAGAGAATTGGAATAGGCGTAATCGGGTTGTCTCTCTAGTTGCAACATCTAGGTCTATGGAGTCCACGATTTTTAGGAAGTCCTTAAGATGTTGATTTGGATCTTCGGAACGAAGTCCATGGAATGCACATCCGCTTTGCACCAACCGGATGGTGTCGGATCGCAAGGGGGTCACATTGGCTCCGGTGAGCTCAATGGTGTTAGCCTTGGTGGCTAGGTCGACAATACTCTCCTAAGGTTCGGGGCCTAAGAGGTTCTAGTGGTGGGTTTTGTTGTGGTGGGATGACGGGTTCAAAGATGTTCCCATCGTCCCTGATGTCGGGTGGTGAAGAGTTACGAACAAAAACACAAAGAAATAAGATAGACTAAAGAGAACCTAAAAATAAAAATAAAATCTTACTAGAAAGGAATCTAGCAAGTAGACCTAATAAAAAGAGATTCTAACCTAGACAATAACTATTCCCCGGGCTGCGGCGCCAAAAACTTGATGCGTAGGGATTGCACCAGGCTTTACCTCTCGAGGGATCTCGAGAAGCTTACAACCCCCACCAAGCAATGTACCTGATCGATGTAGTATAGTATAATGACAAGTACCGGGGGATTGATCGTTCAGGTAGGAATAGTTTCGCTAGGATTAGAAAACCTAAATACTAGTTCTAGAGATGAGGGATGATTCTTTTTTTGTATTTTTATATTTTTTATAAAGCAAGTAAATATCTCGGGTTTGAAGGATTTGGGCGGAATTAGTTGCTAGTCAACTAACCCAATACTAAAGATGCAATTAAAATAAAATACTAGAAATGAAAATAAACTAATTTAAACTAAAGTTGTGAGCAATAAGTGGAGAAATGTGTTTACTTAGATGTCACTACTCCCTAGATATCTTTTACACGTTAATTACTTGTTATAGTTGTGTGGATGACGGATTGTATTCCTTAATACCATTCATGGGGTGGCGTACTTAACTCCCCAATCCTATGAGTGCCTACTTCACTCCTATGTCGAGCCGGCTAAGAAGCTCCTAACATGGGATCATTAGAATTTACTCATGCATTAAATAAAACCAATAAAACCTAGTACACATCGATTCATGTTTCCTAAGACGTTCAAGCATGTTACCATTTAGAGATCTGCCAGTTTTCTTAAGCCTAACATTGAAATCATTCATCCAATACAAACATAAACAAGTAATCAACACATAATCAACATCTAGGTTTCATTAGATCTAAGCAAACACAAGATAAATCTAGCCTAGCATGGTGGAATCAAGACAAGCACAAGATATAGACAACCAACACATAGACATATTGATTGAATTAAAAGAATGCTTATCTCAATAACACATGTAAAGGTTCAAGGGCTGAAAACCCTTGAAAAAGCTGTAAAATACGTATATGGTTCGGCCTTAGGGTTTCTCCAAACTTGTTCCTCTTAATGAATGAAAATTAGAAAACTATATATAGATAATAGAGGCTGACAGCGTCAAGAACAACCTTGTGACGCCGTCATCTCGCCGCCAAAATAATTCTCGAACTGCCTTGATCTACATCTGACGCCGTCATGTTATCCACTTTTGCAGGCCGTCACACATTTAACTCTTGACGCTTGATTCGCCTCAAACCAGTTATCTTTTATTTCTCAACCACTTGTGAATGGTCAATAGAAAAGTCAAACAGATCGAGGACGAATGCTTCCGAGGAATACAGTGTTTTCCCGGGTCGTAATGTCCCAACGAGGTGTGCGATGTGATATTATAAACGAATTCTGTGATCGAGTGAATCTGAACAGGGAATGGTATAAAAGTGTGTGTGTGTGTGTGATTTAACTAGGGTTTTACAACTTTAAAATAACTTAAATAAGCTAATGGAATGATTACGTGAAACCTAGGTATTTAAAACGTTTAAAACATACACCAATTTAAAATCAGACGCGACTGCGTACTGAGAAAAAGGTGAGTTTTAAGAAAAATAAACTACAGGGTTTAAAAATGAAAATTCTATAAACTTAAACTTAAAATAAAATTAAATTAAAAAGAAAACTATTTTTTAGATTATTGTATTATTTATTATTAATTATTTAATTAAAAACTATTTAACTATTTAATTAAAATTAAACTAAAAATGATAACTATTACAAATTAAACTAAAAACTTATAAAAATAATTTCTAAACTTAAAAATGAACTTGAAGAAAGTATAAAAAATAAAAATAAATCTTTTTGCCTTTTTATGAGCTTTTTATTAATTAAAAACTATTAATATTAATTAAACTAATTAAATTATTTTAAATTACAAATAATATTAAACTAACTTAGAAAATTATGGAAAAATATATAAATCTAATTAACCATTACAGGAATCCTAAAAAATTATAAAAACTTTATTTTATGTATTTTTAAACTAGTTTACTAATTATTATTCTATTTATTATTTAATTACTATTTAAACTATTTAAATTATAAAAACTATTAAATGAACAGTATAAATTACAAGAAAATTTTTTAAAATTATCTTATGACTTATAGAAGCTATGAAAAATATAAAATATAGGTGTTACTATATAAAAACTAATTATGCTATTTATAACTTAATTATTAATTAATTACTAATGAAACTATTATTAATTCTAATAAATATCAAATGACAATATAAAAATCTAAGAAAATTATTTAAATTACTTTAACCGATAAGGAAATTAATAAAAATATAAAAACACAGATTACTTAATAAAAATATAAAAATGAAAATTAAAATTAAATTGAATTAAATAGAAACTATCACTTATTTTTATGTTGGTTTTTCTTGAATTTTCTTTTACAAAACTAAATTATATATAAAAATAGATAACTTTTATAAAAACAATATTTTTATAAGCTAAAATTAAGCACTGTGGAAGCTTATTGCTACCACAGTTGACTTTGGTTGACTAAGATGAAAAATAAGCTCAAATGAGCTTATGTGGGACCCACCTTGGTATATTCTGGTTCAAATAAGTCTTATGGACTTGTCTAAACTTAATTTGGCTAAATAAGCTCAGTAGATAAGCTAATAAGCCAAATTAAGCTAATCTAAAACTTAGATAGAACTCAGAATGGGGACAAGGTTCAAGGGTATTTCTAGGTGGGGTCCACTGAGGTACAGGTCAAACCAAAGGTCAATCTAGGTAGCCTACTAGGAGGGGGGTTCTATGGAACTGATCTTGAGGTCTGGGGCCCACTATGGTAGCCACAAACCACCACCAAAGTGGTGGTGGTGTGGTGATGTACTGATGTGCAGGGGAGAAGGTCTCCCTGCAGTTGTGTTTGGGCACAAGTGGGGCCCAGAATAAAATTGCTAAAAATACAAGGCTTGTGAGAACTTAAAGATGAGGTGGTATACTACTAAACCACAAAATTTCAAGACCTAAATCCTTATACTAAATTCTCTAAAATTCCTTGAAGTTTTATGAAAATCTGAAAGTAACAATTTGACTTTTTAATTAAAACTACTTATGTTGACTTTTATGAGTTTCTAAGCTATCTAACTGATTTAATAAGCTGATATAAGCTACAAGAGACCTAAAATAAGCTAAAACTATAACTAATAAGGTAATGGTTTGGTTTGTAGATCACAAATCCCTCACAGTTAACTGTGAGGGGTGATCAAGTGGTTCTTTGACTTTTGCTTTATATAAGACCAAAGAAAATGATTGGACTGAGCTTTGTATGAACCTGAGTTACTATTATGAAACACCAATTCACACTCAAAGTCAGTTGAGCTCACTGAGCAAACCTGAGCCAAACACCCCCTTATATATCTGTTATGGTGATTTCCAAAGCAAGTGATGATTATAATCCACAAAACTGATTACAAACACTATATTAAGATTATTTAAGATCAAATAAGATAGAATCAATCACCACACAAGCATAAAATTCAGATTTGTCAAGTTTGAATCATGCACTGTATGATTTTTGGATTTTAAGTACAAGTGATATCTAATTAATAAGCTATCTATATTAAGCTATATATTATCTAAACAACAACACAAAAGCTTAAAAACACAGAAACCTAAGCAATTTAAGTACTTAACTAATAATATGAAAAATTGATATGAAAAACTTACAAAATGGATTATGATGAGATATAATGAACCATGAACAGAATACCAACCTATCACCTCCCAAAAGGTTCTAAACCAGATATATTCCAAAATTCACCTTGCTCAATCCTCTTTCTTGATCTTTCCTCTATTTTTTTATTTTTTTACTATTTTATTTGAATTTTTTAGTATTTTTGCTTTTCTATTCTAACTGAGGATTAAGGATTTCTAAAACTTATTAAAGCTTTGTCAGAGCTTTAAATGAGCTTATGAATCAATTACAACAACAACTAACAACATGTAAACCTTGTGAGATTTTTGAGAATTTAAGAAAATTGCATAAAATGAGAACTGAGCTGAAACTTGAAATTAACTTCAATTAAAGATTAAGTGACATGAAATTAACTGAGTACAACAATATTTGACTTAAAATTACAACTAAATTAGAAATAACATGACCTACGATTACAATGAACTAAACCTAATCTAATAATCTTCACTTCTGGCTTCTTTTCCCTTTTGTAGCAATTTTCTGAGTCAAGTGGGACCCACTTGACCTTTCCCACCATATCTTAGCCGTTGATAAGGTCTAATGAATCCACACCATTCAAAACCACTTTTCGCGCCAAAAGTTGTGGGACTACTGTAGATTACTTGGAGAGTTTTTCAAGGTGTTTTGGGAGCATGTGTGAGGTGGAGGGTGAGGTGGAATGAGTGAGGAGCAAGTGTGGTGAAACCAGAGAGGTGGATGGTGGTGGTTTGGTATCTAAGTGGTGGTGGTATTTTGGGAGGGAAAGGGAATACGGGATGGTTTTGGTTTGTGGGGTGTTGACCGAGTTGACCGGGGGTGGACTGGGCTAAGGATTGGGCTAGGGGATCACATGGGCTGTTGGTTTGTTTGGGTTTAATTTGGTTTTGGGTTTAATAATAATAAGGAGTCCGTTTGGTTTATTAGAAATTACAAGGACCAATTTTGGAATTTAAGCAAAGTTTAGGGGTTGGTCTTGTAAGTTTCCAAAAGTAATAATGAGGACCTAACTTGACAAGTGTGAATAGTAAAAGGGTATATTTGATTTTTTTTCATTATTTAAAATACCCGGGGACTATTCTTGCCAATTTTTAAACTTCAAGGACCACTTTTGTAATTTTGTTAAAATTTTCACCCAAGGACCAATTGTGACACTTTGTGAATTCACAAGGACCCTTAATGATAATTTTCCTATTTTGAACACCCAGGGACTAATTCTGCCATTATTTGAAAGTCCAGGGACCAAAACTGACAAACTGCCAAACTTGAGGGACCAAACATGTAATTTTACCAAACTTCACACCAAGGACCATACCTGCAAAAGATTATTAGTACAAGGACCAAAATTGCTTTTCTCAAAGTTTTTAACATCCCAGGGACCATTTCTGTCAATTTCCAAAGTACAGGGACTAAACTTGTAATTTTGTGAAACTTTGCACCAAAGGACTAAATATGTAACTTTATGATTAAAAAGGACCTTTGGTGACATTTTCATGTTTTAGAATAACCAGGGACTAGTTTTGCCAATTTATGAAACTTGAGGGACTGAAACTGCCAATTATGCAAACTTTGTACGTTTTTCATCTGTTTTTGCATATTTTGCATTTGAAACATATAAAACACACCTTTAAGATATTTTAAGTATTTTGATACATATTTGAGTGTTTTTGTATGTTTTGGCAGTTCAGATTAGTATAAAATGATGAGTATTTAGACACTCATCAATCCCCCACACTAAACTATTGCTAGTCCCTAGCAATCTATTGAGAAAAACTTAATGGATTTGGAAAACTCTTTACCAAAAGCCATCACTTCTGGAGTAGCCAGGTGTAAGAACTGTGGCACACCTGATAACCGTGTGATTTTGAGCAAATCACCAGCTGTCAACGGATTTGATTAGTCTTTACCAAAAGCCGTTTGCTTCTGGACTAGCCAACTCTTGATGGAATAGTCAACATCTTGGTGAGCTGATTACCAATTATGGTTTTTCCACGGCCTTTACCACAAGCCATAATCTTGCGGGCTAGCCAACTCATTAGCTTTTGAGGATAATGGGGAATTGAGGAACCATACAATTTTTGGCAAATTGCAAGCCATAAACGAGTTTGAGTTATCTTTACCAAGAACCGTTTGCTCCTGGATTAGCCAATCCTGTTGTGGGTTAGACATGGAGGATTGATACCATTTATTGCGTTCTAAGTGAGAAAAATTTTTAAAATTTTGGCTAAAATGGGGGTTCTTGATGGAACATGTGTTTAAATTCGTTAGAATAACGAATCTCCCCCCACACTTAGAACTGAATATTGTCCTCAATATTCAAAGTACCGGGGTGTTAAACCGAACTTAGAACGTAAAAAGAAAATATTCCATAGCCTTTATTTAAGATGTATATACATACAATTATTTTTTAAGATAAAACTTCTTAAATAGAAACTATCACTATATTTACATTTTTTTTTTTTTTTTTTTTTTTAGGATATATATATAACATGTGGGGCATCTCCCCCACACTAGGGTGTTACACACGGGTGAAAACCTATGTACATGCTAATGTTTTTGATTACCGAGTCACTAATTTGACTCGACCCCGAATTTATTTGTCCATGGGGAAGCAAGTGGAAGAGACAATCTCAATCGGACTTTCATTCAAGACGTTTGGATAAACATTTGAAGCACGTGAAAGTTCCACACCGATGAGATAAGTAACCGGCTCATAATTTATAAATGAGAATGCCGGGGTCAAAGATAATGTCTTCACTCCCGAAAGAGTGAAGAACAGGATAGGGAACAGGATATATGAAGAAAAGAAAGAAGGTCATGATGAAAATCATGATTAACTCCTCATCTTCAATAGGAGAATTCATTGTTTCATGAATCTCCTCATTTAAGCTCGTTTGATCAAGACATATTATGGGTATGTCTAGATCAAAATAGAATTTATCATACTCCGGAGGAGATATGATATGAGTGAGTTCACCGGAGAACTTCTAAAAGGTGAATGATTCGTATTCGGGATTGAATTGAGTGAGTTCATTGGGGAACTCCTCACAAGTAAATGATTCCTATACGGGAAGAGAATTATAAGAATGAGAAGTGGTGATACCACTTATCGTCTCTTCCGTATGATCAAAATGGAACGTTTGCAATTCTGAAATAGAATCATTGATCAAAATCTCACTATCCTTGACGGGAATAGGAGATGAAATAGGCTTTTCATTAAAAGCCTCGATTCTAGAAATGAGAAGATTAGCATTTAATAATGTAAGACGAAGAGATTCGTCTTGGTATATTTCTTCCTCATTCTCCTCTTCTGAGTCGACAAGCTCAGAAGGTAATTCCCCCACATAACTTATGTCTCCACAAGACAAAGAATAGTTCTCATCAGAATCAGAGAACATCTCAGTATGATTATTTGGAAAGACAAGAGGGGGAGGGATATCACACATATGTTCAAGAATTCCCTGTGACTCACTAGGGATTGGGACAAGGTTCTCAACACTAGACTTTATGAATTCGTCCGATTCCTTTGCAGGAACAGTGTCAAGATGCTCGTCCCCCATGTTCAGAGAGTGAGTGGGAACCTCGGGTGTGATAACAGCATACAGAGGGAGCTGAGAAGGACTAGCAGTAATGGAGTCTACAAGTTCCATTATTTCTTCTGCTGGTGATTCAGTTATATTCTTTTCTCCCTGTATTTCCATGGAAGAAGTCTCAACTGATGAACTCGATGAATCTTTTTGAATGATAACAATGTTATCATCATCATCACTGTCATCATCGTACTCACAAAAAGCAGCATAATGAATATTGGCACGTATTTTGGCTACTCTTTGCTCAGCAATTAAATCTTCCATGCTTTTCCCAGAATCTCGTTCTTCAGCAAGTAATTATGTGATAGATTTATCACGAGAATTTTGAATGAGTGGAAATTGTGGGGGTGTGGATGTGTCAAAACCGGAAGGTTGACATTGATCATCATTATGAGGACCCCTACAATGTTCACAAGAAGAACTTGGTTCATGGCGAAGCAACATATTAGCCAACTCCTCCTTAAAATCTTTGAGTTTCTCAAAAACCTCTATATAAGGGTCTTGCTGGATATGAGGAGTTGCTTGGTTCATTTGGTACTGTGGAGGTGGGTCTTGAAACGAATAGTCATAATTGTTACAAGGAAATGGATTCCTTGTTTGACAATCAGAGCTAAAGTGTAGACCTCCACAGTACTCACAACAGTTAAACTGTTGAGTCTGGCTTGGTGTATTTTGATACGAAGCATCATTGATATTTGGATAATATGATTCTTGCTCGTATGAATGTGATGGGTAGTTGGAAAAATTTGAGGAGTCGTAGAATGAGTTTTGATTAGGATCATAAGCAAATGAATTACTCGATCCACAAAACAAACAACTCCCGTTTTGAATATCATTACCACATTGTACACATGTACACCAACGACATGGAAAACCGAAAAGCGGCTCACCACAACCGTCACAAGGAACAAAATCTGGAGGTGGGACAAGTGGTGTGCTCTTAGAGCTAGGAATTTCCACCACTTCCGTTATGGTCTCGGGTTTTGGTTCTTGATAAACGTGAAGGTTAGGTAAGTCGTTCTTTTCAGTCACTACCCTAAGCTCTGTACGTTTGCTTGACAAACTTTCAACCGTAAACCGTGAAAGGTTAGGATCAATTTTTGAAGGTTTAGGAGCATTTGTGAGCTCAGGTTTTTGGACAACCGTGGTTTGGACGTATTTAGCACCTCCATCGTTAGAGAAAAGTTCAAGGTCCTTTGTCACCTCGGTTTCATGATCTCTTTCCCTCACCGGAGAGGGAATAGGGATAGATGGCTCATCATGATCAACACGAATTCTAAGTTTCTCGGACAAGGCTTGATACTTTTCAAGCGTGAATAAGAATTCGGGGTTCATAGATGCCATAAGAATATAGAAGTTTAGAATTAAATGGATAGAGGGTAAAGAGCTAAAGAATCAAAAAGGGTAGGAGGGTAAAGATGGATATTTTTGTGTTTTGTTTTATAAAAATTTAGATAAAAGATGGTAAATATACAATGGATGTATATCCAGAATCACTAATACGCAAAATCGTTTAAAATAAGCGCACAACCTCCCCGGCAGCGGCGCCAAATTTTGATTCGCCTCAAACCAGTTATCTTTTATTTCTCAACCACTTGTGAATGGTCAATAGAAAAGTTAAACAGATCGAGGACGAATGCTTCCGAGGAATACAGTGTTTTCCCGGGTCGTAATGTCCCAACGAGGTGTGCGATGTGATATTATAAACGAATTCTGTGATCGAGTGAATCTGAACAGGGAATGGTATAAAAGTGTGTGTGTGTGTGTGATTTAACTAGGGTTTTACAACTTTAAAATAACTTAAATAAGCTAATGGAATGATTACGTGAAACCTAGGTATTTAAAACGTTTAAAACATACACCAATTTAAAATCAGACGCGACTGCGTACTGAGAAAAAGGTGAGTTTTAAGAAAAATAAACTACAGGGTTTAAAAATGAAAATTCTATAAACTTAAACTTAAAATAAAATTAAATTAAAAAGAAAACTATTTTTTAGATTATTATATTATTTATTATTAATTATTTAATTAAAAACTATTTAACTATTTAATTAAAATTAAACTAAAAATGATAACTATTACAAATTAAACTAAAAACTTATAAAAATAATTTCTAAACTTAAAAATGAACTTGAAGAAAGTATAAAAAATAAACATAAATCTTTTTGTCTTTTTATGAGCTTTTTATTAATGAAAAACTATTAATATTAATTAAACTAATTAAATTATTTTAAATTACAAATAATATTAACCTAACTTAGAAAATTATGGAAAAATATATAAATCTAATTAACCATTACAGGAATCCTAAAAAATTATAAAAACTTTATTTTATGTATTTTTAAACTAGTTTACTAATTATTATTCTATTTATTATTTAATTACTATTTAAACTATTTAAATTATAAAAACTATTAAATGAACAGTATAAATTACAAGAAAATTTTTTAAAATTATCTTATGACTTATAGAAGCTATGAAAAATATAAAATATAGGTGTTACTATATAAAAACTAATTATGCTATTTATAAGTTAATTATTAATTAATTACTAATGAAACTATTATTAATTCTAATAAATATCAAATGACAATATAAAAATATAAGAAAATTATTTAAATTACTTTAACCTGTAAGGAAATTAATAAAAATATAAAAACACAGATTACTTAATAAAAATATAAAAATGAAAATTAAAATTAAATTGAATTAAATAGAAACTATCACTTATTTTTATGTTGGTTTTTCTTGAATTTTCTTTTACAAAACTAAATTATATATAAAAATAGATAACTTTTATAAAAAACAATATTTTTATAAGCTAAAATTAAGCACTGTGGAAGCTTATTGCTACCACAGTTGACTTTGGTTGACTGAGATGGAAAATAAGCTCAAATGAGCTTATGTGGGACCCACCTTGGTATATTCTGGTTCAAATAAGTCTTATGGACTTGTCTAAACTTAATTTGGCTAAATAAGCTCAGTAGATAAGCTAATAAGCCAAATTAAGCTAATCTAAAACTTAGATAGAACTCAGAATGGGGACAAGGTTCAAGGGTATTTCTAGGTGGGGTCCACTGAGGTACAGGTCAAACCAAAGGTCAATCTAGGTAGCCTACTAGGAGGGGGTTCTATGGAACTGATCTTGAGGTCTGGGGCCCACTATGGTAGCCACAAACCACCACCAAAGTGGTGGTGGTGTGGTGATGTACTGATGTGCAGGGGAGAAGGTCTCCCTGCAGTTGTGTTTGGGCACAAGTGGGGCCCAGAATAAAATTGCTAAAAATACAAGGCGTGTGAGAACTTAAAGATGAGGTGGTATACTACTAAACCACAAAATTTCAAGACCTAAATCCTTATACTAAATTCTCTAAAATTCCTTGAAGTTTTATGAAAATCTGAAAGTAACAATTTGACTTTTTAATTAAAACTACTTATGTTGACTTTTATGAGTTTCTAAGCTATCTAACTGATTTAATAAGCTGATATAAGCTACAAGAGACCTAAAATAAGCTAAAACTATAACTAATAAGGTAATGGTTTGGTTTGTGGATCACAAATCCCTCACGGTTAACTGTGAGGGGTGATCAAGTGGTTCTTTGACTTTTGCTTTATATAAGACCAAATAAAATGATTGGACTGAGCTTGTATGAACCTGAGTTACTATTATGAAACACCAATTCACACTCAAAGTCAGTTAAGCTCAGTGAGCAAACCTGAGCCAAACACCCCCTTATATATCTGTTATGGTGATTTCCAAAGCAAGTGATGATTATAATCCACAAAACTGATTACAAACACTATATTAAGATTATTTAAGATCAAATAAGATAGAATCAATCACCACACAAGCATAAAATTCAGATTTGTCAAGTTTGAATCATGCACTGTATGATTTTTGGATTTTAAGTACAAGTGATATCTAATTAATAAGCTATCTATATTAAGCTATATATTATCTAAACAACAACACAAAAGCTTAAAAATACAGAAACCTAAGCAATTTAAGTACTTAACTAATAATATGAAAAATTGATATGAAAAACTTACAAAATGGATTATGATGAGATATAATGAACCATGAACAGAATACCAACCTATCACCTCCCAAAAGGTTCTAAACCAAATATATTCCAAAATTCACCTTGCTCAATCCTCTTTCTTGATCTTTCCTCTATTTTTTTATTTTTTTACTATTTTATTTGAATTTTTTAGTATTTTTGCTTTTCTATTCTAACTGAGGATTAAGGATTTCTAAAACTTATTAAAGCTTTGTCAGAGCTTTAAATGAGCTTATGAATCAATTACAACAACAACTAACAACATGTAAACCTTGTGAGATTTTTGAGAATTTAAGAAAATTGCATAAAATGAGAACTGAGCTGAAACTTGAAATTAACTTCAATTAAAGATTAAGTGACATGAAATTAACTGAGTACAACAATATTTGACTTAAAATTACAACTAAATTAGAAATAACATGACCTACGATTACAATGAACTAAACCTAATCTAATAATCTTCACTTCTGGCTTCTTTTCCCTTTTGTAGCAATTTTCTGAGTCAAGTGGGACCCACTTGACCTTTCCCACCATATCTTAGCCGTTGATAAGGTCTAATGAATCCACACCATTCAAAACCACTTTTCGCGCCAAAAGTCGTGGGACTACTGTAGATTACTTGGAGAGTTTTTCAAGGTGTTTTGGGAGCATGTGTGAGGTGGAGGGTGAGGTGGAATGAGTGGGGAGCAAGTGTGGTGAAACCAGAGAGGTGGATGGTGGTGGTTTGGTATCTGAGTGGTGGTGGTATTTTGGGAGGGAAAGGGAATACGGGATGGTTTTGGTTTGTGGGGTGTTGACCGAGTTGACCGGGGGTGGACTGGGCTAAGGATTGGGCTAGGGGATCACATGGGCTATTGGTTTGTTTGGGTTTAATTTGGTTTTGGGTTTAATAATAATAAGGAGTCCGTTTGGTTTATTAGAAATTACAAGGACCAATTTTGGAATTTAAGCAAAGTTTAGGGGCTGGTCTTGTAAGTTTCCAAAAGTAATAATGAGGACCTAACTTGACAAGTGTGAATAGTAAAAGGGTATATTTGATTTTTTTCATTATTTAAAATACCCGGGGACTATTCTTGCCAATTTTTAAACTTCAAGGACCACTTTTGTAATTTTGTTAAAATTTTCACCCAAGGACCAATTGTGACACTTTGTGAATTCACAAGGACCCTTAATGATAATTTTCCTATTTTGAACACCCAGGGACTAATTCTGCCATTATTTGAAAGTCCAGGGACCAAAACTGACAAACTGCCAAACTTGAGGGACCAAACATGTAATTTTACCAAACTTCACACCAAGGACCATACCTGCAAAAGATTATTAGTACAAGGACCAAAATTGCTTTTCTCAAAGTTTTTAACATCCCAGGGACCATTTCTGTCAATTTCCAAAGTACAGGGACTAAACTTGTAATTTTGTGAAACTTTGCACCAAAGGACTAAATATGTAACTTTATGATTAAAAAGGACCTTTGGTGACATTTTCATGTTTTAGAATAACCAGGGACTAGTTTTGCCAATTTATGAAACTTGAGGGACTGAAACTGCCAATTATGCAAACTTTTGACGTTTTTCATCTGTTTTTGCATATTTTGCATTTGAAACATATAAAACACACCTTTAAGATATTTTAAGTATTTTGATACATATTTGAGTGTTTTTGTATGTTTTGGCAGTTCAGATTAGTATAAAATGATGAGTATTTAGACACTCATCAACGCTCTACTTTGTGACGCCTTCATTTCGGTACTGGGTCGTCATGATCTTTACTCTTGATGCCGTCAGGATAGTACTCTTGACGCCGTCACACACTGTTCCCAGCTTGGAAAATTAAGTCTTTGGCGTTTTCTTCACTTTTATGCTCCAAAAACGTCCAAATTGCTTCCTTTTCCAGATTTCACTCCCAAAGTACCTAAAATCACAAAAGGAACGATTTAGGGCAATATTTGATCAAATAAATTCAATTCCGGGCTAAAATGACCCCCTAAAAGTGGTTCATTTTTCGCCTCATCAGCGTCAGGACTCTCCACATGACGGCGTCAAGAGTTACAAAAGAGGTGGAAGTGAAAAATACACGTGACGATCCAGAGTGTTTTTAAGCCTAGGACCTGACGGCGTCACCCAAGGCTGTCTGGGTCCAAACATTAGTGACGGCCCGGAGTATTTCTACACATGATGGCATCACAAATAGATCTAGGCAATACAATTTTATCATGGCGGTGAGTTGACGGCATCACAGGCTAACACATGACGCCGTCATGATGTATAATCTATATATAGTTTTCCAAATTTCATTCATTAGTGTGCAACTTTGAGGGAATAAACCCTAGTCCGAATTTTATCAGCTTTTCAAGGGTTTCAACCCCTTGATTCTTTCATGTTCAATTAAAGATAAATGTCCCTTCAAATCATTCAATATGTCTATGTGTTGTTTGATTATATCTTACGCTTGTCTTCTATTTAACATGCTAGGCTAGATCTTTCTTGTGCTTGCTTAGATGTAGTGAAACCTAGATGTTGATTATTGGTTGATTGTTTATTTATAATTGTTACGGATGATTGTATTCGATGTTAGGCTTAAGAAAACTGGCAGACTTCCATTGGTAACTTTCTTGAACGTCTTAAGAAACATGATCGGAGGTGTACTATGATTTTTGATTGTATTTAATGCTTAGGAGAATTCTAATGATCCCATGTTAGGAGCTTCTAACGGCTCTACATATGAGTGAAGTAGGATCCTATAAAGTTAGGGAATATTGTACAAGGCCCTACGACTAGTATTAAGGAATATGACCCGTCATCCATGCAATTGTAACAAGCTATCAACCTGTAAAAGATATCTAGGGAGTAATGAAATCTAAGTAAACACAACTTTCCTCGTTATTTTTTCACCACATTAGTATAATAGTTGTATTTTCATTTCTTTTATTTTATTTTGATTGCACCTTTAGATTAATTGGGTTAGTTGGCTAGAAACTCATTCCGCCCACTCCTTCAAAACCCGAGATTTTACTTGCTTTCATAATAATATAAAAATACAAAAAGAATCATCCCTCACCTCTAGACCTAGTTTAGTAGGCTTTCTAATCCTAGCGACACTATTCCTGAGTTGAACGATCAATCCCCCGGTACTTGTCACTATACTATACTACAACGATCTGGTACACTTCCTGGTGGGGGTTGTAAGCTTCTCGAGATCCCTTGAGAAGTAAAACCTGTTGCGAGGGTGCAGTCCCCCGTATCAGGGTGGCTAGGAGTAGATAGGGGGCGGTGTAGGGTGGTGTGGAGGATTTTTGGCCGCGGATTGGTTTTGGGGTGACAAGGAGGTGACGAGGCCTCCTTGTGGAGATTTTATGGCCACAAAGTGGTAAGGAGGTGCTTAAGCTGCTTAGAGGGTCTAGGGTGGTGATGAGGCGGTTTAAGGTGGTTTGTAGTGTTTAAGGGTGCCGTGTGGTGGTTTTGGTCAAAGGTGGTGACAAATAGGTGATGGATGTATGTGGTAGGGTGCTTGTTAGTGACAAGGTGGTGTGTAAGCTGCTAGGGAGTGGTGGTAGGGTGCTTACTTGCTTATGTTTAGGTTTTACTAGTTTAGGTTAAGTTTAGACCTAGTTTTACTTAGTGAGAATGCTCTTGCCGATTTAGGGGCAAGCGTTGTACTCATTTTTAGTACACAAAACCCCTAGTACACCCCTCCGAGCCTATCTTTTCGTTTCTAACTTTAATCATTTTACTTAAAGGAAGAATTTGTTACAACCCACCCAAATGTCCAACCAAATCGCCTTAGCCTTCCGTGTATGCGCTCACTTTTAGTGCATTATTGTTATTTGTTTAAACCCTTAGTTAATTATCTAATTGATTACATGGTTGCTAAGTCGAGTCATATCTTGTACATATTGTTTTGGGACGATTGGGACTCATGGGTAAAGTACTTGTGTTATGGAGTAATGGGGAAGAACATCATATATTACCCCCCCATTGTGCATTAATCTTAAAAAGTACTCCAAGTGTTTTGATTATCTTGATTCGAGTCATTAGATTAGTTATTGTAAAGTATGTAAAAATTCAAGTGTAAGGGGAATGTACATTCCCTATGATGTATTATTTTGGATTGTAGGGTAAAAGTGTATGCAAAAAAAAATTGAAAAAATTAAGAAAAAGAAAAAAAAAATAGAAAAAGAAAAGAGAAAAAACATACGGACTACCATCCCATTTCATTCTATGTTGGTTTTATGTTTTTGTTATTTTTGATTTATTAGCTTAAGTCGAGTCGAGTCTTGGCGTAGCAACGCCATATTGTACATGTAATTAACCAAGATGATTAACTCGCCACCAGTAAATATTGCCTTTACCCAACAAAACCGTGTTTTTCCATATCCCTACACCTAACGTTATAACCCTTTAAAAGACCTCTTTGATAGTTTATCCTAGGCGCTTACGCCAAGTGGTGGAGGTTTGATCCTTTCCCAAGCCTATGGTAATCTATTTGCTATGACAGGTAGTGAGAGATGTTTTCCATTTCCTTATTGTGATATATACTTTATTACACTCGAGAGATGTGAGTATCTAAACAATATTTGTGAGGTGCTAGTGTATGACCTCCGTGCTTGTCTTTGGTTTTTAGTGGAACGATTATTTGTTGTAATTACTTTTATATTAGTGTTAAATAACCCCTAACTTGTATTTTGATTAGAATAAAAGCGCATTTGCTTGAGGACAAGCAAATCTCAAGTGTAAGGGTATTTGATGAGGCGAAAAGTGTACCGCTTTTAAAGGGTTATTTAAGCCCGAATTCGTGATTATTTGATCAAATATTGCCCTAAATTGTTCCTTTTGTCATTTTAGGTACTTTTAGAGAGAAATCTAGAAAAGGAAGCATTTTGGACGTTTTTGGAGCATAAAAGTGAAGAAAACGGCAAACTCTCAATTTTTCTTGCTAGAACAGTACCTGACGGCATCAAGACTCTCCACATGACGGCGTCAAGAGTTACAAAAGAGGTGGAAGTGAAAAATACACGTGAAGATCCAGAGTGTTTTTAAGCCTAGGACCTGACGGCGTCACCCAAGGCTGTCTGGGTCCAAACATTAGTGACTTCTACACATAACGGCGTCACAAATAGATCTAGGCAATACGATTTTATTATGGCGGCGAGTTGACGGCGTCACAGGCTAAGACATGATGCCGTCATGATGTATAATCTATATATAGTTTTCCAAATTTCATTCATTAGTGTACAACTTTGAGGGAATAAACCCTAGTCCGAATTTTATCAGCTTTTCAAGGGTTTCAACCCCTTGATTCTTTCATGTTCAATTAAAGATAAGTGTCCCTTCAAATCATTCAATACGTCTATGTGTTGTTTGATTATATCTTACGCTTGTCTTCTATTTAACATGGTAGGCTAGATCCTTCTTGTGTTTGCTTAGATGTAGTGAAACGTAGATGTTGATTATTGGTTGATTGTTTGTTTATAATTGTTACGGATGATTGTATTCGGTGTTAGGCTTAAGAAAACTGGCAGACTTCCATTGGTAACTTTCTTGAACGTTTTAAGGAACATGATCAGAGGTGTACTACGATTTTTGATTGTATTTAATGCGTAGGAGAATTCTAATGATCCCATGTTAGGAGCTTCTAACGGCTCTACATAGAAGTGAAGTAGGATCATATAGAGTTAGGGAATATTGTACACGGCCTTACGACTAGTATTAAGGAATATGACCCGTCATCCATGCAATTGTAACAAGCTATCAACCTGTAAAAGATATCTAGGGAGTAATGAAATCTAAGTAAACACAACTTTCCTCATTATTGTTTCACCACATTAGTTTAATAGTTGTATTTTCATTTCTTTTATTTTATTTTGATTGCACCTTTATGTTGATATAAATAATGTATAAAAACGTTATTAATATTTTTCGATATCCCTAAGTTTTGACGATCACAAAATATAAAAACATTAAACGCAAAGTTAATACGTAAACAAGTTTTAAGGAAGTTTATATCATCTCATCCAACATAATCACTTAATGTATGAATAAATAAGTGACTAATACATTTTATGATCAAAGGGATGTTTATTTAAATAATACAAAGTTTATAAAATTAAATAAACTTATTATATATTTTTTGAAAAACATTTTTGGTAATAAAGAAAAATATTTTATTCATAATAAATATATGAATTCAAAATTTTAACCAAAATCAGTTAGTTTTTCACCAAATAAACTTTTCTCAGAAAAAGACCAGAAAACTGCAGTTTTTGTCTGGGCGGCCCCCTTAATTTTAAGGGGGCCGGCACACAATTAAGGGGACCGGCCACGCTCCCCTGTCAGATTTTGTCAGAATTTTTTCCCTATAAATACCACCTTAAATCTGGAATTTTTCCTACCTCTTGCACGAAAATTTTCAGATCCAAATCTCTCTAAACATCCCCCTAAAAACCCTTTGATCATATAATTGTTAATTCTTGTTTCAAGTGATTCATTCCCTCACCTCTCATCTCTCAAAGTGCAAGAGAAGAATACTCCTTCAACATCATGTTGTGAAGTATTGTAGATTTGTGTATATAGTCTAGTTGTTGTGTACATTCATTGTAAAGCTGTGATAGTATTGTAACTAGATAGATCTAGGAGTAGAAGTTGTGAATAGAAGTAGTGAGATATAAGTAGTTTGTTGTAAAGAAGAAGAGCTAGGAAGTAGATAGTTGTGAAGAAGATTGTTGTGAAGTAGATAGTTGTGAAGCTAGATAGGTGTGAAGAAGTAGTGTTGTGATTAAGTAGTGATTAGGTGTGAAAAAGGTGTGAAGAAGGTGTGTAGAAGTTGTGAATTAGTTGTGACGAAGTTGTGGTGTGTATATTGGTGTGTAAGGTTTTCTCCGCCATAAGGGAGCTTGTTGACATAGTGAAGAAAACTCTCAAGTAGGTGACTCGAGGAGTGGAGTAGGGCAAGGAAGGTGTCCTTGTAGCCGAACCACTATAAATCCTTTGTCTTGCGGTTAGATCTTTCCATATCTTACTTATTATCTTGTTTATATCGTTATTACTTTTGTAAACGTAGACGTTTATATATGTAGTTGCTCATATAGTGCTAGTATTGATTTTACTTAAAGATCAAACAAAAGTTTCACTCACAAAACAAAGTTTTTACAATCAAACTAAAAAGGTAACATACATATAATTGATCATTTCGATCAAGTATAGTTTTCATACAAAATATAACTAAGGATTATAAAATAAACGTTTACTTACTTGTCTCTCGTATATAGCTATAATTGTTTATATTATGCATGTGTTGATTTCACATACTTAGCTTACATTATTATTATTGTTCATACCTAGATATAGTTGTTCATATTGTTCAAGATTTGAGTTCACATAAGATAGAATCAAAGTTTTTTAAAAGCAAACAAGACTTTAAAACTAAACTAAGTTTTCATAATAAAACTAAAAAGACGTAAAACTATTCAACCCCCCCCCCAATTCTAGTTTTCCACAATTGGTATCAGAGCTACGTTAAACAAGATTTTTAAAATAAACTGTATTTTAAAACTTGAAACGATCTATGGAATCGGAAAAATATTTAGAAGGGCAATCTATGCAAAGACCACCACTATTTGAAAGTGATGGATTTTTATATTGGAAAAATAGATTCGAAACTTATGTGAAATCGAAAGATCTTGATCTTTGGCATGTCATTACCTTTGGTGATTTTCCCCCTATTCAATATAATTTTGAAACTAAAATGGATGAAATTGTATCTTTTGAAAAACAAAATGATGATTTGAAAAGGAAACTAGCAAAAAATAATGAGGCTAAAATGGTTATCTATAATGCGTTACCATGCAAAGAATATGAAAGAATTTTTATGTGTAAAACCGCAAAAGAAATTTGGGATTCTTTACTAATCACTCACCAAGGTAATAGTCAAGTTAAAGATAATAAAATAGATCTTCTTGTTCAACAATATGAACAATTTACGATTCCGAAAAAGGAATCAATAGATAATGCTTTTGCTAGGTTTAACACTATCATCACAAGTTTAAAAGCACTTGATGAGAATTTTTCTAGTAAGAATTTTGTTAGGAAATTTCTTAGGGCTCTTCATCCAAAATGGCGAGCTAAAGTTATGGCGATTGAAGAATCGAAGAACTTGTCAACTCTTCAACTTGATGAGTTGATCGGAAACCAGAAAGTCTACGAAGCAATAATAAAGAAAGACTCCAAGAAGGTCAATGGAAAAAGAGAGCAAAGCAAGTCAATTGCGTTGAAAGCTAGGAAGGAATCTAGTAACGAGGATAGCTCAACCTCTGAAAGTGATGACGAAGAATATGCGATGGCTGTAAGAGACTTCAATAAATTCTTCAAAAGGCGAGGAAGATTCGTTAGACAACCGCATGATGAAAGGAAAACAAACCAAAGAAATAAATATGACAAAAATGGCAAAAGTGATAGGAAGTGCTTCAAATGTGGTGATCCAAATCATCTCATCGGAAAATGTCCAATGATGTCAAGAGATCAAAATCAAAAGGCGTTTGTTGGAGAAGCTTGGAGTGATAGCGATGACGATGAGAAAGTAATCCCAAATGAGGAGAAGTGTCTTATGGCTAAGATATCAAGCGAGGTACATTCCGAACCCGAATACTTTAGTGACGAAAATTTATCATTAGACGAAAAAGACCTAGATAGTGAATATAATGGGTTATGCAAATTAGGTCAAAAGGTTATAGCTAAAAATAAGTCACTAAAACATATTAATAATCTATTAGAAAATGAAGTACTCGAATTAAAAATTAGACTGCAACATTTGGAAAAAGGAAAAGAAGTTTTTATAGAATGTAAAACATGCATAGAGGTTAAAAATGAAAACGAAAAACTTAAAGATGAAATTTTCAAACTTGACAAGTTTAAAAATAGCAGTAACCCACTTAAGAAAATAATAAGTGTTCAAGAAACTTCGGGAGATAAAACAGGTGTAGGATTAACCTCAACTAATGTTTCAACTAGTGATAATAAAAGTATAAAGTTTGAATGTGAATCTAGTAAACAAAAATCATTAGAATCAAAACCTAAGTATATACTTACAAAAGATAGAAAAATACCCATTGCGTATGATGAAAAAGTAAAAACTTTTTATAAACCATTCTTAAAGACCGAAGTAGGATCCTCTAAATCTAAATTAAGGTCTAAAACTCCACCACCAAGAAAACCAAATAATCTTCATACTCGATCTAAAACACCTCAACCTAGAAGAAACCAAAATAGACAAAACTACAACAATACTAGTCATCAAATATGGAATTATCAACCAAGTTGCAATCCTTGGGGAATATTACCACCATACATGCATCCTAGCCTAATGTTGAATATGTTTTGACCAAACAACTTTGGACCAATGAGACAATGGGGACCAAGTGGCTAAGCTGTCAATCTTGGGAGTAGTCGGAATATCATCTACTAATGACTTCTATAAGTCAACATGGTCACTTGAAGTGCTTGAAGATATTCCATTGAAGACTAAAAGGTACGCGTTTCTTTTAAGTTCATCGCTATAATTTGCATGCTTAGATAAACAACTAGTTAGATTAATGCTTAGTTATATAGCTAGCTATACTTACTTACTCACTCACGCATTATGAACCCCTCTTAGTTGGCTTTCCTAGGATTATAATAAAATTGTTTGTTGTCGAACAACATAGAAAATGGAAATCTTCTATGTCCACTAGTAGAAAACTCATGGTGATGAAGTGAAATGAGTCAAGTGGATTAATTATTAACATAGAAGTAAGATTAGATTTCTCGTGTTAGAAAACTATGGATGAAACAAGCTCTCGTAGACTATGGCATTAAGTTAGATAAGTGTGCGACAACAAAGGAGCTATATAAGTTAGGATATACCCTATTCAACACTCATATAGAACAACTTCATCAATCACTTATGATCATAGGTTATGTAGAAAAGGTAGTTTTGGAAGATAACATTGCCAATATGTTTACCAAACCCCTTAAGCATGAACTATTTAATTACTTGCGTTTAGGATTAGGAATGATGGAGCAAATTGATTAAATTCTTGGAATACTTCAAATCTTCTGAAAAGTCAAAGTTCTGAAAATTTCTTTTCTGTCAGATGGGCGGACCCCTTAAATCTATAAGGGCGGCCCCCTTAAAATTAAGGGGACCGGCCTCACTTTAAGGGGGCCGGCCATCTGAGCATAAAAATATTTAATTTTCTTTTCTTTCTTCTCAAATCTGAGTCAAGGATTCTGTTTTGCACAAAAATCAGGAATTGAGATATTTTGTTTTTGCATATATACTCTCAAAAGAAAATCTCAATTCATTTTGAAATCATTCTCACGATTAGGAAAACTCATTGTTGAATAATGAAAAAAACGTTTTTCTATCAAACCATGCACAATAGTCTCACTCTCGTTGTCTATATATATAATCCAATATATACATATACATGACACTTAGAAGTGAGCAAAGCTAAATCAAGGAGATCAAGGATCGTTTCTTAGGAAAATTTGTTTAGGAGTCGAAATGATCTTAGCTCCGTATTTGTTTCATATAGGCATACATTAGAACAAAATCAAGAATTACACTATCACATTTGTTCCATCACTAGTGTCTCACTCATTAGTTGCTTTTGCCCTTGCACTAAGTTAGTCATGTTAGGAAGAATGCCTTAATTGCTTGATTTATTACTTTATTAAGTTTGCATGCATGCGTAGTTGTAATTATATTACATGTTTATTTGTCTATATACTTTTCATGCATATTCCATTAAGATAATACATGCATAGTTGCCTAAAGAGTTGGACTTGCCCAAAACCAAACCTCATAATCTTTACACACTTAAATCTCATAACCTTTACTCACCCATACCCTTCTACCTTAGACTCAAACCTCATAACCTTTACACACTCAAACCACCAAAAGTGATATGAAAAACCAAGGCATCCCTTCCGTGAACATCGCCATTTCACTCTCACCAATCACATCACTTGATACTCATCTCCCATCCTCACCAATAACTCCATCTAGTCATCCTCACAAAAAAAAAGATTTAACCATGAAACCATTCCCTACACTCTACAAAGTGTATCATTACCACTACAACTTAACCCATGAAGGCCAAACCATACTTCATGATACACAAACCTCAAGATCACTCAAAAGAACCCTCTTTCAATCCTCATAATGGTCAAGCATCTACATATGCTCCCAACTACATACCTAACAATCCTTTCATTGAAAAATCTCAACATCCAAACAATAATCAAAATCTCAACATCCAAACAATAATCAATATTACACCTCACTCTCTTTTCCACCAACATTACCAAATTCCTTCATCATCATCTTCCTTGTAAACCTTGATGTTTCGTGAAGTACTTGACTAACTCCATGATCTTCGTGATCTCAATACTATGCACCTTGCACAACGCAATTTGCATCACACACCTTCCTCACCATACTCAAATTACTTACCTCACTCATCCTCACACAATTACTCTATCCACATTCGTTTCCATCCTTACTCCCAAAAATATACTTTCATCTCACCCATAAAATTCATATGAAGAGCATACTCCATCTCAAAACAACAATCCCAATCTCACTCCCAACACCTCACATTTTGGTCAAACTACAAATCCACTCATGAAACATCCCATTCTTCCATACATTCATCCTCATCCATTCATGATTACCCAAATGAAACCTCTCTTGTGTCTCAACAAGACAATCTCACAATCACCCTCACTAATGAAATTCCACATTCACCTAATTCATTTCTTCCAAATGACCCTCTTGAGGAACATACTTAATCTTTAAACAACAACCATCAAAACTCAACCATACATGAAACCTATGTTCCATGTTCAATCCACAATCAATAATCAATATTCAACTCCACCATCATCACCATCTTCCGAACATAAAAAGTTCGTTGAAGAACTTAAAGAAGCACATGAGCTTAGTGCTCTTCTTGCTTTACATCTTGCTTAAAGCAATTTGGATCAATAACCTTCATCCACCACCTCATCACCACCCAACAACTTGATCCATCTTGAGAATCATGTCAACAATTGTTCTTGTTGCATTTTTCTCCAAAAACAAAACATGGCCATAAATGAACACCTCACTTGGATTGAGTATCTCCTCACTAGGTCTTCTCCAACATCATCCATAACACAAAACACCAACCCTCAAGCAAATCCTTCCGCTCCAAACTCACCACCAAACTCTCCAAACTCTACAAACACCATTCCCACAAAAGTCTACCTTTCCTAAATACCATGTTTACCATCTCCAAAAATAAAATCATTTCAAACCTTTTGTGTTCCAAGCAAGTCCAAGAGACCTCAACTTGGTAACTTAGTATTATCTAGTGTAATTTGCTAGAAAAGCATACATCTATATGCTTATGTAGTAATGATTATATTTTCAACATAATTACTAATGAATGTTTCTTTTGTTTTATTACCATGCATTCTTATTAGTTACTTCATATCTATTGCATGCAAATATATCTATGTTCCTTGTGCTCTAAATATTTTTGCAAGCATTCCATATCTCGATCTCTTATGACCTCAAAATGAGGGGGGGTATACATCAAGGGGGAGCTATACATTCATCGGGATAACCTTTTTGATGCTTACAAAAAGGGGGAGAAGTGATATAAACTCACACTAAAAACTTGCATATATATTAATTTTTAGTTTAATGAGTTTAGATTTTGTAATCATCAAAAAGGGGGAGATTGTTGATATAAATAATGTATAAAAACGTTATTAATATTTTTTGATATCCCTAAGTTTTGATGATCACAAAATATAAAAACATTAAACGCAAAGTTAATACGTAAAAAAGTTTTAAGCAAGTTTATATCATCTCAATCAACATAATCACTTAAGGTATGAATAAACAAGTGACTAATACATTTTATGATCAAAGGGATGTTTATTTAAATAATACAAAGTTTATAAAATTAAATAAACTTATTATATATTTTTTGAAAAACATTTTTGGTAATAAAGGAAAATATTTTATTCATAATAAATATATGAATTCAAAATTTTAACCAAAATCAGTTAGTTTTTCACCAAATAAACTTTCCCAGAAAAAGACAAGAAAACTGCAGTTTTCATCTGGGCAGCCCCCTTAATTTTAAGGGGGCCGGCACACAATTAAGGGGACTGGCCACGCTCCCCTGTCAGATTTTGTCAGAAATTTTTCCCTATAAATACCACCTTAAATCTGGAATTTTTCCTACCTCTTGCACGAAAATTTTCAGATCCAAATCTCTCTAAACATCCTCCTAAAAACCCTTTGATCATATAATTGTTAATCCTTGTTTCAAGTGATTCATTCCCTCACCTCTCATCTCTCAAAGTGCAAGAGAAGAATACTCCTTCAACATCAAGTTGTGAAGTATTGTAGATTTGTGTATATAGTCTAGTTGTTGTGTACATTCATTGTAAAGGTGTGATAGTATTGTAACTAGATATATCTAGGAGTAGAAGTTGTGAATAGAAGTAGTGAGATATAAGTAGTTTGTTGTGAAGAAGAAGAGCCAGGAAGTAGATAGTTGTGAAGAAGATTGTTGTGAAGTAGATAGTTGTGAAGCTAGATAGATGTGAAGTAGTGTTGTCATTAAGTAGTGACTAGGTGTGAAGAAGGTGTGAAGAAGGTGTGTAGAAGTTGTGAATTAGTTGTGACGAAGTTGTGGTGTGTATATTGGTGTGTAAGGTTTTCTCCGCCATAAGGGAGCTTGTTGACATAGTGAAGAAAACTCTCAAGTAGGTGACTCGAGGAGTGGAGTAGGGCAAGGAAGGTGTCCTTGTAGCCGAACCACTATAAATCCTTTGTCTCGCGGTTAGATCTTTACATATCTTACTTATTATCTTGTTTATATCGTTATTACTTTTGTAGACGTAGACGTTTATATATGTAGTTGCTCATATAGTGCTAGTATTGATTTTACTTAAAGATCAAACAAAAGTTTCACTCACAAAACAAAGTTTTTACAATCAAACTAAAAAGGTAACATACATATAATTGATCATTTCGATCAAGTATAGTTTTCATACAAAATATAACTAAGGATTATAAAATAAATGTTTACTTATTTGTCTCTCGTATATAGCTATAATTGTTTATATTATGCATGTGTTGATTTCACATACTTAGCTTACATTATTATTATTGTTCATACTTAGATATAGTTGTTCATATTGTTCAAGATTTGAGTTCACATAAGATAGAATCAAAGTTTTTTAAAAGCAAACAAGACTTTAAAACTAAACTAAGTTTTCATAATAAAACTAAAAAGACGTAAAACTATTCAACCCCCCCCCCCTTCTAGTTTTCCACACTTTAGATTAATTGGGTTAGTTGGCTAGCAACTTATTCTGCCCACTCCTTCAAACCCCGAGATTTTACTTGCTTTCATAAAAATATAAAAATACAAAAAGAATCATCCCTCACCTCTAGACCTAGTTTAGTAGGCTTTCTAATCCTAGCGACAATATTCCTGAGTTGATCGATCAATCCCCCGGTACTTGTCACTATACTATACTACAACGATCAGGTACACTGCCTGGTGGGGGTTGTAAGCTTCTCGAGATCCCTTGAGAAGTAAAACCTGTTGCGACGGTGCAGTCCCCCGTATCAGGGTGGCTAGAAGTAGATACGGGGCAGTGTAGGGTGGTGTGGAGGATTTTTGGCCGCGGGTTGGTTTTGGGGTGACAAGGAGGTGACGAGGCCTCCTTGTGGAGATTTTATGGCCACAAGGTGGTAAGGAGGTGCTTGTAAGCTGCTTAGAGGGTCTAGGGTGGTGATGAGGCGGTTTAAGGTGGTTTGTAGTGTTTAAGGGTGCCGTGTGGCGGTTTTGGTCAAAGGTGGTGACAAATAGGTGATGGATGTGTGTGGTAGGGTGCTTGTTAGTGACAAGGTGGTGTGTAAGCTGCTAGGGAGTGGTGGTAGGGTGCTTGCTTGCTTATGTTTAGGTTTTACTAGTTTAGGTTAAGTTTAGACCTAGTTTTACTTAGTGAGAGTTTAGGGTTTTACCTAAGGTTTAGTGCCTAGGTTTGATTCCTAAGAGTGCTTAGTGACTAATCCTAAGTCCTAAGGGGCTTATACTAAGTGATGGTAGCTTATGGGAAAGATTTGGGAAGGTTTTACCTAGTTTTCGAACTTAAATGACCTAATTGTACTTTGTGAGAGATCCTAAGGTTTAGTGCCTAGTTTAGGGTCCTATGAGTGCCTAATAACTAATCCTAGGTCGTAAGAAGCTTATACTAAGTGTTGGTGACTTATGGTGAAGTTTTGGGATAGTTTAGACCTAATTTTAGGAAGTTATGACCTAGTTATGGTTTTATGCTTAAGGGACTTGTACCTAAGTTCTAAGGGGTTGTAATAGTGCCTAATGGTCCTAAGGTATCCTAATGTTCCTAAGGTAACTCATACTTAAGCCTTGGAAACTTTCAAATTAGTTTAGTTAAGCATATAGGGTTTAGTAAGCACATAGTCCTAATTAGGGTTTAATTAAGGTTTATTAGGGTTGTGTGATATGTTTAGACTAGGATTGTATGTAAATCTAAGTGGACAAGAGTGCTTGTTCATGTAGCCACGTGGGCTTGGTGTTGATTGGTCCTAGATAGGATTAGGACTCGACATTTTACTTAGTGTCGTTAAACTTGGTGTAAGCTTTGTGTATGGTTTGCTCCACCCGAAGGGAGTATGTTGACATAGTGATTGTGAACTCTCGAGTGTGGTACTCGAGGAGTGTAGTAGGGCGAAGAGTGAGCTTCATGCCGAACCACTATAAATCTCAGCATCTCTGTGTGATTGTGTTCTTTCCTTATCTATTACTCTTACTTTACTTACTTTATATATTATTAGTGTGTTTAGAGATCTCACATAACTATTCAATCTAACGGTTTTACAAAAAGAACATAAAACAACTAAAAAAGATTTAAAACATAATTCTAAATGGTGAAACTATTCAACCCCCTTCTAGTTTCTACAATTGGAATCAGAGCCAGGTCACTCAAGAGATTTAAAGTATACTGTACTTTAAAACTTTAATAGATCTATGGAGTCTGAAAGATATCTAGAAGGGTGTTCTTTGAATGAACCACCATATTTTGAAAACAATAAATGTATTTAATGGAAAAATAGATTTAAAAGTTATGTGAAATCAACAGATCAAGATCTTTGGCGTGTCATTTCAATTGGTGACTTTTAACCAACGGAAACCAATTTTGAAAATCAAAGTGAGCATTGCAAAAGAAACTTTTGTAAAAATATTGAAGCCAAAATAATGATTTATAAAACTTTATCGAGAGTTGAATATGAAAGGATATTTTTATGTCAAGCGGAAAATGACAAATGGAAAAACCTTATAAACTTTCATCAAGGAAATTGTCAAGCGAAAGACAACCGTATTGATCTTGAACATACATATGAACAATTCGTC